>OU342740.1:518188805-519667664 GCA_910589775.1 Avena eriantha | reverse complement strand
TGAAGGAAGGCTACGCAGGAGTCACCGACATACTCGGGGCCTTGGAGTACAAGACACGAAAGACTAGTTAGTATTAGTGTAGAACTCTATGACCTGTCCGGCAAGGACTCTTCCCTGTAACCCTAGGACCTGGCGTCTTTATATGCCGGGCCTATGGGAGCCTTTAGGGCACGTTAACAAACACAACTTCTCGCACATAGCGAACCGATCTCTATAACTCGGCGTATTGCCATTATAGTGATTTATAGCAGGAGTAGAGTTCCGCCACCGTTGTGGGACTTGAACCTGGGTAAATTGTGTCATCTCGTACCTGCCAACTCTCCGCCTTCCCCCACGTCTCTAAACACGCACTGTGAGGTACCCTCCATGGCGTACTCGTCGGCAATACCACGACAACATCCATCGAACCCATCAGAAATTAAGGGTGTGTTCGGTTCCAGAACCAGAGGGGATGGAACAGAATGGTTCTGTTCTGATGTCTTGGAATAGTTCTGACTTCGTGTTCGGTTCATAAACAATCGAGGAATTGAATGGTTCCATTTTGTTTGGTTGGTGGAATCAAAGAATAGAACCTAGAACCAAAACACGACTAAATATTTCCTTGATTTGAGATTAAACTTAATCCTCTTACCAAATCAAAATTAACAGTGACAAAGGATCTTGTAAAATTGGACGTCAATTAGAGGATAGAGGTCAAAATCGGCCAAAATCATTGCGGCTGGATGTGAGTAATCGGAAGTACTTGGCCGCGTGCACTGCCTACCGCTACTAGGCCTGCTGCATGCGCAACCTCCCTCGTCCGGCCTGCTTCCTACGCCATTCCGTTGCGTACGCCGCCTGCCGTTGTTGGCCCTTCTTCATGCGCCGTTCTGCAGCAGCGTGCGCCACCTGCCGCCACCACGTGCGTCACGTCCGCTAAAGGTTAGGGAGAGAGAGGGGCTAATTGCACGAATTAGTGAGTTGTTCCGCGCGATCCAGCCAATTCGGTCGCACGACCTCGTTCCGCATATTAGAGGAATACTAGTAAGTTGCACATGCATTGCACACGTGATGAGAATCAGATAATAGAAGTATGCCATATCATTTAAAAAATCATAATAGGTAAATCTCAAAAAATAATTATGATTTTGAGCCACGTTCATAAAGTATCGGGTGTATATTTTGTTCTTGTACTTTGTATTACGTACTCCCTCCATTTCAAAATATAAGATGTGTTAGCTTTGTGAAAGAAGTGTATCTAGATCATTTTTAGTATGTAGATGCACTCCAAACCTGGATGAACCTACACACTAAAAGGGTCTAGATATACTCCTTTCACAAACCTAAAATATCTTATATATTTTGAAATGGAGGGAATAGAAATCAACCTATTAGCTACCTAAGGTCATCACCCATGTATAAGGTGAACTTTTGTTATAAGGTCGGACCTACACAGCTTATATAAATAGCTATAAGATTAAGTTCACCATAAGTTGGGACCCATGTGTCTGTTAAAAGTACACACAAGCAAGAGAGAGGAGAGAGAGTAAAATAATTGTTTATTGCTTATAGACAACCCATAAGCTTGTAGGTCACCCTTAAGGAAATTTCAGTAAAGTGAACCTCCACTATGTATATGGATAGCCTTATGGACTACTTTTTGTCTTATGGATAGCCTTGTGGGCAACATAGTGGATGCCCACTCAACATGCTCTAGAGAAATGACGAAGAATATTTTAGAATTATTGAGAAGTTTGTTTTGAGGTTTGTGCATAACGTTCGTTATGCTAAAAATTATCACTAGAATCTTCTAGATGCTAGAATGGATATAGTGGTTAGGATTTACCAGTCTTGATCCAATGGTTTGCAATGTTAGGATTTGCCAGTCTTGATCCAACTATGAAATTTCAAATTATTTGTACACTATATAGTGGTTAGATTATTATATAATAGGTAGAGCTCAAAAATTATAAATTTGATTGCCATCTATGAAGTATGGGTGTATATTTGGTTATTGTACTTTGTATCACGTAGAAGTCAACATTTATTAGATATTCCTAATACTTGAAAATTTTGGTAACATGCTCTAGAGAAACGATGGAGAAGTGTGTTTTGACATTTGTGCATAGCGTTCATTGTGCTAAAGACTATCATTAGTATCTTCTAGATGCTAGAATGGAAAATTAGCAGCGCATCCACACTCGCACACACGTTCAGGCCACCGGACAACCTCCGCCTCCTCGCTCCAGCGATGCAGCGGAAGCAGCAACTCCTTCCAGCCGAAATGCCACCAGGAACATGTATCTCGCTAGTCCGAGACCATGGGGGGAAAATACTAGAAGGAGAGAGAGATCCTTCACGAGGAGGTGTGAGTATGAAGGAGGGAGGAGGGGGCCTTTTATAGGAGGAGGGGGAACCCCTCCCCATGGTCGGCGCCCCATGGGGGTGACCCTTCACCTCCCCATTCATGTGGTGGTAACTCCCTCCACATTAAAATGCCCCTTCACATTCTCTTTTAAAGTCTCCACTTTAAATGCATTAAATTTCTCCAAATTTAATGCTCTCTCATTTAATAAAACTCCTTTTATTAATTTTATTCAGAAAACATTCACATAAAACCCCTTGTAACATTTCAATATTACATGCAGAACTAATTTCAGCAATTTCACCCGAAACAATTTCGGTGTCTATTGAAATAATTCCAACGCTTTGCAATTCATTCGTCTGAAACATATTTGCTCCAAATGGTGTTCGTTTTCCTTAAGTGTGTCACCCTACGGTTCGTGAATAATGCAGACATGATCGAGACCCCTCTCAGATCAATAATTAGAAGCGGGACCTGGAGATCCGTACTGACTCCCACACATTCAACAATGACTTTTTGTGATCATGAGAACCTTTAATGCTAAGTAACTAAAACCCTTTGTCTCGCAATATATTACATGTCCAAGATTTGATCATCAGTATCGCCATACCTAGTTTGATCTCGTTGCCGACATGTACTCTTTTCTCGTTCCCGTGATATAACATTCTAGTGATCTTATCACTTGCTTTCAAGCTAACTAATGTGATATCACCGGGAGGGCCCAGAGAATATCTATCCGTCATCGGGATGAACAAATCCCACTCTTGATCCATGATCCTCTACATAACACTTTCGTAGTACTGAACCCACCTTTATAGTCACCCTTTTACGGTGTGACGTTTGATCTTATCAAGATACTCTTCTAGTGTTAGTGATTGACATGATCTCATGGTCTAAGGTTTAGGATTACTACGTTTGATGTTATAGCAATATAAACACAATGACTTTGATCATAATTCTATACTTCGGATGAATTTTCATCACATCATTCCACCAATGGTGTGACCTCGTTATTAACAACATCCAATGTTCATGATCAGGAAACCTTGATCATCTAGTTAATCAATGAGCTAGTTTATAAGAGAGGCATAACTAGGAACTTTCCTTTTGTTTATTAAACACACATGTATTAACGTTTCCAAGTTAATAAATTATAGCATGCAAAATAAACATCTATCATATACTTGGAATATACATAATAACAACTTTAGTATTGCCTCTCAGGGCATATTCCCTTCAGTCTCCCACTTGCACTAGAGACAATAATCTAGTTACATAGTGATAAATCTAAGACCCATGTAGTTCTGGTGTTGATCATGTTTTGCCCTAGGGAGAGTTTTAGTCAATGGATCTACTACACTGAGATTTGTATGTACTTTACAAATCTTTATATCTCCATCCTTGACATGCTCAGGGATGGAGTGAAACCGGCGCTTAATATGCTTGGAATTCTTGTGAGACATTGGTTCCTTGGCGTTGGCTATGGCTCCATTGCTGTCACAATAGATCACCATTGGGTCCAACGCACTAGGAACCACACACAGTTCTGCTATGAACTCCTTCATCCAGACCGCCTCCTGTGCCGCTTCTGAAGCAGCAACATATTCCGCCTCCGTTGTCGACCCCGCTACCACAGGTTGTTTGGAACTCCTCCAACTAACTGCTGCTCCGTTCAAGAGAAATACGTACCCGGATTGAGACTTAGAGTCATCTGGATCAGTGTCAAAGCTAGCGTCGACATAACACTTAGCGACCAGCTCTTCTTAACCTCCATATACAAGAAACCTGGATATTCTTGACTGCTATCCAGTGTTCCGAACCTGGATCGGATTGGTACCTACTAGTCAAACTAATAGAATGTGCCACATCCGGTCTTGTACATAGCATGGCATACATTATAGAGCCTATGGCTGAAGCATAGGGGATCTTATCCTATCTCTCTTTCTTCCGCTGTAGCTGGACTTTGAGCCTTACTCAATGCCTTGCCTTGCAACATAGGTAAGAACCCCTTCTTACTTTCGTCCATTTTAAACTTCTTTAAAATCTTACCAAGATATGTACTTTGTGATAGCCCTATTAGGCGTCTCGATCTATCTCTATAGATCTTTATGCCTAATATATATGACGCTTCACCAAGGTCTTTCATAGAAAATTTGTTGTTTAGATAACTTTTAACATCGTTTAAAAGATCTATATCATTTCCAATCAGTAATATGTCATCCACATATAGTATTAGAAATGTCACATTGCTCCCACTCACTTTCTTGTAAATACAAGCCTCTCCATAAGTTTGGACAAATCCAAACTCTTTGATCACCACATCAAAGCAGAGATTCCAACTCCGGGATGCTTGCTGCAGTCCATAGATGGATCGCTGAAGCTTGCAAACCTTATTAGCATCCTTAGGATCGACAAAACCTTTGGTTGTATCATATACAACTCTTATTCAATATTACCATTGAGAAATGCAGTTTTGACATCCATCTGCCATATTTCATAATCAAAATATGCAACAATTGCTAACATAACCCTAACTGATTTTAGCATCGCTACGGGAGAGAATGTCTCATCATAGTCAACTCCTTGAATTTGCCGAAACCCCTTTGCGACAAGTCAAGCTTTATAGACGGTCACATTACCATCAGCATCAGTTTTTCTTTTGAAAATCCATTTATTCTCAACGGCCTTTCGGTCATGAGGTAAGTCCACCAAGGTCCAAACCTGGTTTTCGTACATGGATTCCATCTCGGATTTCATGGCTTCTAACCATTCTTTGGAATCCGGGATCATCTTCTTCATACGTCGCAGGGTCATCTATTCTATCAACCATGAAATTCACAACAGGATTCTGTACAGTTCAGGAGTTGCACGTGTCCTGCTTGACCTACGAGGTTCGGTAGTGTCCTCTTTCAGAGTTTCATGATCATTATCATTAGTTCCTTCTTCATTTGGTGAAGTCAACTCTGAAACAACTTTCGGTGATGTGACACTTGCCATTTCATGAAGAGAAGGTTCAATAACCTCTTCGAGTTCTACTTTTCGACTACTCACACCTTTCGTGAAAAACTCTTTCTCTAGAAAGGATCCATTCCTGGCAACGAAAACCTTGCCCTCGGATCTATGATAGAAGGAATACCCAATTGTTTCTTTAGGGTATCCTGTGAAGACGCATTCCGCTTTGGGTTCGAGTTTATCAGGTTGAAGTTACTTCACATAAACATCGCATCCCCAATCTTTAAGAAATGACAGCTTAGGTTTGTTTCCAAACCATAATTCATACGGTGTCGTTTCAACGGATTTAGACGATGCCCGATTTAAAGTGAATGCAGCAGTTTCTAGTGCATAACCCCAAAATGATAGTGGCAAGTCATTCAGAGACATCATATTTCAAACATATCCAATAGGGTACGATTACGACGTTCCGACACACCATTACGTTGTGGTGTTCCGGCAGGCGTGAGTTGTGAAACTATTCCACACTCTTTCATTTGTGTGCTACACTTGTAACTAAGATACTCTCCTCCACGGTCGGACCGCAGAAATTTGATCTTTCTATTACAACGATTTTCCACTTCATTCTAAAATTCCTTGAACTTTTCAAAGGTTTCAGATTTATGTTTCATCAAATAGATAGACCCGTATCTACTCAAATCATCCGTGAAAGTAACAAAATAACGATATCCACCTCGCGCCGACACACTCATTGGACCACAGACATTAGTATGTATGATTTCCAATAAATCTGTCGCCCGTTCCATTGAACCGGAAAATGGCGTTCTAGTCATTTTGCCTATAAGGCATGGCTCACATGTATCAAATGATTCAAAATCAAGTGATTCCAAAAGTCCATCAGAATGGAGTTTCTTCATGCGTTTAACGGCAATATGACCCAGACGGGCAGTGCCACATATATGCAGATATATCATTATTAAGTTTAATCCTTTTAGCATCAACATTATGAATATGCGTATGAGTACTATCGAGATTCAACGGGAATAAACCATTCACCGCAGGTGCATGACCATAAAAGATATTATCCATATAAATCGAACAACCATAGTTTTCATATTTAAAGGAATAACCACTTCGCATCAAACACGATCCGGATACAATGTTCATGCTCAGTGCAGGCACCAAATAACAATTATTTAGATTTATCACTAATCCCGATGGTAGGTGGAGAGGTAGCATTCTGACGGCGATCACATCAACTCTTGATCCATTGCCGACACGCATCGTGACCTCATCCCTTGCTAGTGGTCGCCTATTCCACAGCCCCTGATTCGAGTTACAAATATTAGCAACCGATTCGGTATCAAATACCCAAGTGCTACTGCGAGTACTAGTCAAGTACACATCAATAACATGTATATCACATATACCTTTGTTTGCCTTTCCGGCCTTCTTGTCTGCCAAATACTTGGGGCAATTGCGCTTCCAATGGCCAGTCCCCTTACAATAGTAGCACTCAGTTTCAGACTTAGGGCCAGCCTAGGATTTCCTTTTAGACGCGGCAACAAACTTGCTGCCCTTCTTTCCCTTCCGTTTACCCTTCTTGTCTTTCTTGAAACCAGTGGTCTTATTGATCATCAACACTTGATGTTCTTTCCTAATCTCCACTTCGGCAGTCTTAAGCATTGATAGAAGCTCGGGGAGAGAATTCTTCATGCCCTGCATGTTATAGTTCATCACGAAGCTCTTGTAGCTAGGTGGCAGAGATTGGAGAACATGATGTATGCCTAAATCAATGGGAATCGTTATTCCCAAGGACACAAGCTTATCGGTGTACCGAGACATTTTGAGTACGTGCTCACTAACGGAGCGGTTCTCTTCCATCATGCAGCTAAAGAACTTTTCTGAAGAATTATAACTCTCTACGGCAGCATGGGTATCGAAAATCATTTTCAATTCCCCCATGGTATCAAAAGCATTGCCATTTTCGAAACGCTTTCGAAGTTCTGGCTCTAGCCCATACAGTATGCCGCAATGAACTAAGTTGTGGTCCTCCTGACGAGTCAAATAGACATTCTTTTCCTTGTCAGGGGCATCAGGAGCTGGTGGGGAGCCTAGCGGTGCTTCTAGCACATATTGCTTTTGTGCAGCATAGAGGAGAATCCTCAAATTCATAGCCCAGTTGGTAAAGTTGCTACCATTCACAGCAAATTCTCTTTGTCCATGAACACATTGAAATTAAAAGCAGGAGGTGCCATCTACAACAGAATTTGTAAGGTTTATTTAGACTAAGTTTATGATAGATTGAGTTCAAAAACTCCCACTCAAAAACAACATCCCTCGTGTCTTTTTGGTGATTACATGAACCAAATCCACTACACCAAGTCCGATCATCACGTGAGTCAGTGTAGTTTCAAAGGCAGGCATCTATATGGGCATCATATCAACTATATGACTCATGCTTAACCTTTCGGTTCGTGTTCCGAGGCCATGTCTGTACATGCTAGGCTCGCCAAGTAAGAACCTTAGTACTCGCGTGTGTAAAACTGTCTTACACCCGTTGTATGAAAACATGGATTCAAGTACACTCGATCAACATGTGATGTCTTGAATCGACTAAACATAAAATGGTGCTACTTAAGGAAGGACACATTTTTATCTTGATATCTAAATGAGGGATCATCTTATAATGCTACAAAACTCCAAACAAGCAATATAAGATGCAAACATCATATGTGTAAAGTTAAATGATATGGTTCTTACACTTGATCACTATCATGTGCATCGTGTTATGATCTTCATCATTCCTTTGTGTGTAAGGCCAAGGCCTATGGAACTTACACGTTATGTATGTTGTAAGAGTATCAACCATACATCTACTTACAACATTACCATATCATGACACTAGCCCAGCAACGATCTAAACTAGACGCCTCTAATTTATCAATTGCATGTTTTACGTGGCTTAGGGCTTTCGAAGATAGAACCGTTCTTACTTACTAACATGGAACCACAACGATGATAATCAAATTATTAGCATCTTATTGTAAATCAGATATTGACTATAGTAGGAGAGACAGACACCCGCTAGCCACTTATGCAAAACTAGTTGCATGTCAAGCGTGGAACAGGTCTCATGTGCGAGGACATGTAAAGTTTGTCCGGGCCACTTCATCCCACTATGCCACCAATATCCAAAATACATATAAGAATCAATAACATGATCATCACCACCCACATACTCATATGTGTACTACCCGTGCAAAGCACCTATGCATAGATCAGGCTCTGATACCACTGACGGATTCGCAACATAGAAAACAAAAAATTCCTACGATGTGAACTACTATACGCCAAGATCTATCTACTAGATACAAGCAACGGGTGGATATTCATCCATAGAAATCATACCCTTGAAGAACGACAAAGTGTAACGAGATTTCACTCGTGGATGATGTAGTCATTCGCTTGCCAATCTCAAGATCGTGTGGAAGTCCTAGCGCCACAAATCAGCAGCGCATCCGCACTAGCACACACGTTCAGGCCACCGAACAACCTCCGCCTCCTCGCTCCAGCGATGCAGCGGAAGCAGCAACTCCTTCTAGATGAAATGCCACCGGGAACATGTCTCTCGCTAGTCCGAGACCACGGGGGAAAAATACTAGAGGGAGAGAGAGAGATCCTTCACGAGGATGTGCGAGTATGCAGGAGGGAGGAGGGGGCCTTTTATAGGAGGAGGGGAACCCCTCCCCATGGCTGGCGCCCCATGGGGGGTGACCCCTCACCTCCCCATTCATGTGGTGGTAACTCCCTCCACATTAAAATGCCCCTTCACATTCTCTTTTAAAGTCTCCACTTTAAATGCATTAAATTTCTCCAAATTTAATGCTCTCTCATTTAATAAAACTCCTTTTATTAATTTTATTCAGAATTTTGTTAATTACTTTAATTAACAAACATTCACATAAAACCCTTGTAACATTTCAATAATTACATGCAGAACCAATTTCAGCAATTTCACCTAAAACAATTTCGGTGTCTATTGAAATAATTCCAGCGCTTTGCAATTCATTCGTCTAAAACATATTTGCTCCAAATGGTGTTGGTTTTCCTTAAGTGTGTCACCCTATGGTTCATGAACAATGCAGACATGATCAAGACCCCTCTCAGATCAATAATCAGAAGCGGGACTTCTTGTGACTCCCACACATTCGTACCGACTCCCACACATTCAACGATGACTTCTTGTGATCGTGAGAACCTTTAACGCTAAGTAACTAAAACCCTTTGTCTCGTGATATATTACATGTCCGAGATTCGATCATTGGTATCTCCATACCTAGTTTGATCTTATTGCCGACATGTACTCTTTTCTCGTTCCCGTGATATAACATTCTAGTGATCTTATCACCTGCTTATAAGCTAACTAATGTGATATCACCGAGAGGGCCCAAAGAATATCTGTTCGTCATCGGGATGAACAAATCCCACTCTTAATCCATGATCCTCTACATAACACTTTCGTAGTACTGAACCCACCTTTATAATCACCCTTTTACGGTGTGATGTTTGATGTTATCAAGATACTCTTCTAGTGTTAGTGATTGACATGATCTCATGGTCTACGGTTTAGGATTACTATGTTTGATGTTTTAGCAATATAAACACAATGACTTTGATCGTAATGCTATACTTCGGATGAATGTTCATCACATCATTCCACCAATGGTGTGACCTTGTTATTAACAACATCCAATGTTCATGATCAGGAAACCTTGATCATCTAGTTAATCAACGCGCTAGTTTATAAGATAGGCATAACTAGGAACTTTCCTTTTGTTTATTGAACACACATGTATTAACGTTTCCAAATTAATACAATTATAGCATGCAAAATAAACATCTATCATATACTTGGAATATACATAATAACAACTTTATTATTGCCTCTCTGGACCTATTCCCTTCAATTCCACCCACATCCTCACCCTATACACTGGCAAGTCACACATCGCGGCCCTAACACATACCTCACACGAGGGAGACCATGCCTACTGTGCCAATCGTCAGGACGTACACGGCATCGTCCTGCTCCCCGACGAGGAGGAGCCGGCGGGACGCCTCGCCCGGCAGCGGCACCAACTCGTGGAACATTTTGGTGGTGGCATACTGGATCTTGTGCACTTGGATCGAGTGGACCGCTTCGAGGTGGGCGACGAGCCCTGGCGGTGGGGTGGTGAAGTCGAAGCCGGTCTCCATGCAAGTGCAAGGAGCGTACTGGCACATGATTTTGTGATCGTGGAGTTCGTAGTAGGGCAGCAAACTACTGTAGCCTTTGTGGGCACACTTGACCCTAGCCGCTGATAGGACGACGTCCATGGCGGGCTTGTGGGTGAATCCGCCACTAGGGTGCTCACACTTCTGGAAGGAGGTGATCTTGTGGACATAGCGGTGGCAGACTAGATGAATATCCATGCACTATAGAAATGGAAGTTCCAAAAATAAAATAGTTGCACGGACGAACCGACAAAAGAAAAATCAATGGATTGTGAGGTAGAAATGGAGAGACCTTGTAGACCCATCGGGGCTTGAGGGGCTGGGAGCAGGAGGAATAGTGGAGAACGGTGGCTTCCATCTTCAGAGTGATCGTCCCAAGCATTGTGATTTGTGTGGGAGGAATGAGGACTCTCTGATCCGGCCTCGATCCGTGCCCTTCTTTTATACCACCACTGATAATCAATGAAGCTCTACCTGATTGCACCTTTCCTTACTGTACTAGGGTCCTTTTTGTATATTTTGAGGCCTTATCTATAAATATCTGGTTTAGTTGGACAATATTAGGGGCCTCTATGAATTTGTGCACCATCCTTTTATTAGTAAGTTGCACGTGTCTTGCACGTGAGACTCACATAATAATAAAGTATGACATATCATCACTATATAAAATTATGCTCTGTAATAGGTAAAGCTCAAAAAAATATGAAAGAGCCACATCTATAAAGTAACAGCATATATTTGGTTCTTGGAGTTTATATCATGTAGAAATAAATGTTTATTAGCTACCTAATACTTGAAAATTTTGGGACCATGGTCTAGAGAAATGACGGAGGAGATTCTAGAATGAACGAAAGTGTGTTTTCAGGTCTATGCATAGTCATTTGGCTAAACACTATCAATAGAATCTTCTAGATCCTAGACTCGAAAATAAGGTCCAACGGTTGGTATTTGCGAGTCTTGATCCAACGTTGAATATTCAATGTTATGCGTACATTTTATTATGGTAAGATTTGATGTAGCTCCATAGCTAAAAAATAAATGTTCGTGTGATATTCTATGCGATCTTATTCGAGAATAAAAATTAAATATGAGGATTGGGAGATAAATTTTTGGATCATGCTAGATTTTATCTCGCAGAAAAAACATGGCTCACACGATGGAGGTCTGCTTTCTCTCTACCACTAGGCTTAATATGTAGTAGTACCGCCAGACTAGTACTCTTTGAATTATAATCATGCGCGAAAGCACTACACGTACCTAATGGGTGTTGCGAAGCTTTCTAAGAGGGGACGGGTAGAGAAGAGAGGGAAGAGTAGGGATCTATGATGATTTTCCTTCAAGTTCGGTAGCAAGGACATAATTATAGTGATTGTAAGGACGAATAGTGATGAATTTTGTGTGCCTAGACATTGCAAGAAGTTGACTTTTTTCAAACCTAATGCTGGTTTTTATATATTCAAATCTTGTGTACCTTAAACAATTCTGGAACCTATAACACACTCGTCGTGCAAATTTGATATATATAATTTTGGTAGATCGACATGAAGTAGTTCCAATCGGAGAAAATAGCTACTATACAGATTGGAAATTCATGCTATTACTTGAAAATAGCCCATAAACATGGTCTGCTATGTGCGAATAATGGGGTATTACCATTCTGGGCCTTATTCTTCATGTACTAACTTAACAAATAAACATTGTCTATCACTTACAAAATTGAAAAATATTTTTTGTTCGTAAAAGTTGGAAACTACGATTGTAAACACATTCTCCCATACCAACATGCGCTCATCTACTAAATATGGGCACACTATTCGTCTACTACAATGTAGATATAGCCATGACCCTAGTCATTTGATTTGGAAGCTAAGCATCTTCACAACATGATAGGCCATATTGCGAAGCAAGGTTTTCGAAAATAATCAAAACTCATACTTATCACAACTAGTACGCTCAAGAGAACGTGAAGCACAAGTTATACATTATTTTGACTTTTCTTTATTTTTCTTGAAAAAAATCATAACTAGTTCAAGCTTGTCAGCCATTGTGTAATCTTTGAAAGAACTTGATGGTTTTAACCCTCTAGTTGTTTTTTTATAGATTGACTACTCTAGTACCTTAAAGCGATTTTACGTGAAATTATAGAGCTATCAACCTATCATGCAGTCATAGTTAAAATTTGATCTAATTTTTATAAATCAACAACAAGTAGTTTAAGTGGTTGAAATTAGCTAAAAAAGTCAAAAGTTCATGTAATTGGATAATTTCCCATAAAACATGGTCGCTTTTATGTAAAAATGGAAGGCTAGTAGCTAGCTTTATGTGCCTTAATTATTCGTCATGTATTTTGCTAAATAATCTACGAATGTAAAAATTATTTACCATATCATCCCTAGATGCACATTTACCGAATACGGCCATTATTATCACATAAGCATGGTCATTTGTTTTAAAACCCAAGCATGTTCATACATGGTATGCCATATTGCGAAAAAATACTCTCAAGAGTTATCCAAACTAAAGTTTTCCATTATTTTGCATGGCAAGTGGGGATTTGCGCAAGAGGATGTCGTGTGCAAGTACTATATAGTTTTTTTGTTTTTCCTTATTGTTTTAAAACTCACCGGAATTTGTCGGCCAACATGTAAATGCTTTGCATGTTGAATCTTTCAAACCTCCTAGTGTTTGTCGATATTGTATTGACTAACTTGGGTCCCTTAAAACGATTTCGCGGATCTAGCTCAACATGTGAGAGCAGTCCAACAGGCCAATTTTCATTTAATAATGTTTTTATTTTTTATGTATAATATATAGGCTATTTAGAAACCTTAAGGTGGTCCATTCACCTCCCTATCCACCATTTAGATCTGCCACTTTGTAGGCAAAGCTTAGGAGCGAGTAGCCTATCATGCGATCGTAGTTCAAGTTAGACATAATTTTGGTAAATCGATAGAGGGAGTTAAGTGGGACAATTAGCTAGCTCGTAAATTCATATAACTTGAGAAATGCCCATAAAATTGTGTGCACTATGCGTGAAAAAATGGGGTTGTCATATGGGCCTTATTCCACATGTGCTTGCTTACAAAAACAATTACTTAGAAAATTGTAACTGATTTTTCTAGTCATAAAAGTTGGAAAATTACAATTGTAATAAACATTGTTTACCATGCCAAGATGTGCCAATATAATGTATAAGGGGACCTTATCATAAAGTATGATGTAAAATAAGGCCATACCTTGGTTGTTTGTCTTCAAACCAAGGTATGTTCCTACATGGTAGGCCATTAGGCCATATTGCGAAGGATTTTTTCCGGAAGTTACCAAAACGCGTGTTTATTATTCCTCGTGGCAACTAAGGTAGTATGTTCCTACTACATGGTGGTCCATATTTCTCCTAGGCACTTTGTGAGTATGTGAGGTGGGCCATTTACACATAAAGTAGTCATGTCTAAGTACAGTAAACCTTTAGACGTAACTAGTGTATTGTACAAGCAAACTGTTGGCTATACTATTGGAATTTCTCTAAGGACTAGTCAGCATATTATAAGTAAAATAGTAGGGCGTGTACACCATGTATTTAGCGTTTGTTTGATTCAAAGGATTTGTAAAACATAGGAATAGGAGAAGTGCAGGAATAGAATGACATGACACTTATAAAAGATGAAACAGTGCTAGGAGGAACTAGACACTTTTTTGATATAGTAGAAGTGGGTCGGCGTGTGAATTCCAGAAATTCATCCCTGACAAGGATCGAACTCCGGTCGTTGGGATGTGCCAACTGCGACCCAACCACTTGGTTATTACCTCGTTCTCACTTATAATCCTATAGAAATGAAAAATGCAGGAATCAGTAAGATAAGGTGTTTCATTGCATCGGAGGAAAAACGCAGGAAATTTTATACAGTTTAGGTACATGTCTTAGTTGTCATGGACACATAGGAATTTTTCCAAGAGGTCTCACCTCTTGTTAGCAATCTTAAAGGATTGTAGTGTAGGGAAGCAATGCATAGGAGTTTTGTAGGATTTATTCCTTTGAAACAAACACACTCTATTGAAAAAATTCCTATGAATTGGAATCCTATAGAATTCCTTTGGAAATCCTTTGAATTCTATAGATTGTGGTGGAGTCGAGTCAACGAAACCAAGTTCCATATGAGCTACTCCTACAACCTAATTAATTAGGCATTGCATGTCACTAGATACATGTTATTACCCAATACTGTGAAGGTAGTAACATGTGCAAGTTTTACTAGTCTAAGTTATTTAGCACTTGAGCAACCTAAAATATGGAAGAGAAAGAAAATATTCAGCCAGAGCTCATTTTTGAGTGGAAGCATGAGGCAAACAGAAGGAAAGTTGGGCTGGACCACCAAGGGCCCCAACTTCTGTACTACTGCGCCTGCATGGTTTTACTCCGTGTTCCATGGGAAGGAAGATGTGACTGTGATTCGCAAAAAAAGGAAGAGGTGACTACTTCGATACTACCCACCTGAACAAGTCCCATTAAAGTCATAGATTCACTGATGCATGAGCAGAGTAGCCAATGCCACATTGAAGAGGAGAGAGGGAGGATGATTCTCCTTCATCCAGGAGATATGAGCTACTCCTACAAGTACGCCTAATTAATTAGGCCTTGCATGAAACTAGACACATGTTATTACCCAATACACTTTGAAGGTACTGTAGTAACATGTGAAAGTTTTACTAGCCTAAGTTATTTAGCACTATGAGCAGCCTAATATGGAAGAGAAAGAAAACATCCAGCCATAGCTCATTTTTGGGTGGAAGCACGAGGCAAACGGAAGGAAAGTTGGGCTGGACCACCACAGGCCCCAACTTTCTCTGCAATGCTGCGCCTGCATGGTTGTACTCCATTGCACAGAAGATTACATGGGAAGGAAGAGGTGACTGTGATTTGCAAAAAAAAGGAAGAGGTGACTGCTGTGATGCTTCCCACCCGAACAAGTGCTAGGCATAGATGCATGAGTGGAGCATAGCAGCCAATGCCGCATTGAGGAGGAGAGAGGGAGGATGATTCTCCTTCATCCAGGAGTCTTTTCTCTCATGAAAGGCAGTGACCAGATAGATATTTGGGTGGAGGAGCCTTTTTTTGAAACAAGGCAAAAGATTTTACGGTGGAAGGAGCCCTTGCTCGCCTTGCCAGCAGTACGAGATCGACTAGGCACCAAAAGCTAAGTACTAATAATACAAGCATGATTAATACTTGAGTACTACTAGTACTAGTTGCTATAAGTTCCATAGTATTGGGGCCCGTGGTTTGTGCATAGCATTCATTGTGCTGAAGACTATCAATAGAATCTTCCTAATGCTAGAATGGAAAAAAAGATCCAACAGCTGGAAATATTGGAATTCACTAGTCTTGATCCAACGGTAAATATTCAAAGTTGTTCGTACACCATATATAGTGGTAAGATAAGATAAGATAACAAAGACTATCAATAGTATCTTCTAGATGATGGAATGGAAAGAGGATCCAATAGCTAGCATCAATTTTGGGATTCGCTGGTCATGATTCAATGGCCAATATTCAAAGTTATCCCAGCATATACTATATATATTAGTGGTAAGATAAGAAAAGAAAGACTATCAATAGTATCTTCTAGGTGATAGAATGGAAAAGAGGATCCAACAGCTAGCATCAAAGTTGGGATTCGCAGGACATGATTCAACGGTCAATATTCAAAGTTATCTATACACTATATATAATAATGGTAAGATAAGAGAAAAGAAAGACTATCAATAGCATCTTCTCGGTGCCATAAAATGGAAAGAAGATCCAACGGCTGACAATGTTTGGATTCATTAGTCTTGATCCAATAATGGTCAATATTCAAAGTTATTTGTAGACTATATAGTCATAAGATAAGATAAGATAAGATAAGATAAGAAATACTATCAATTAATACTATCGATCTTCTAGATGATGGAATGGAGAAGAAGATCCAATGGCTGGCAATGTTGGGATCCGCGAGTCTTGATCCAACACTCAACGAATAACTTTGAATATTGAGCATTGGATCAAGACTTGTGAATCCAAACATTGCCAGCCATTGGATCTTCTTTTCCATTCTAGCATCTAAAAGATACTATTGATAGTCTTTAGCACAACAGACACTATGCACAAACCTCAAAACGCACTTCTCCATCTTTCTAGAATCTTCTCCCCCATTTATCTAGACCATGTTACCAAAATTTTCAAGTATATTAGGTATAGCTAATCAACGTTGAGTTCTACATGATACAAATACAAGAACCTAATATACCCATACTTTATAGATGTCGATCAAATTTATAATTTTTTGATCTTTACCTATTATATTATCTTACCACTATATAGTGTACGAATAACTTTGAACTTTCACCATTCCATCAAGACTTGTGGACCCAAACATTACAAAACAGCTGGATCTTCTTTTCCATCATAGCATCTAGAAGATTATTTTTTAGAGCAGCATCTATAAGATTCTGTTGACAGTCTTTAGAGAAAGTCCAGTAACACCAATACATTTTCTCACCTCTGTGTGTATGTAGGGGCCTTCCCTAAAAAAATCTTCTCCTAAATTTTGCTTATCTCCAGGAGCAACCCTAAATTATCTCCCCTATATCATAACCACAATATTTTAATAGGAAAGAGCTCACTTTATCAATTTGTTTTCATGTAGGGTTCGCGCATGAAAACATTTAAAATTTTCCTACGCCCAGAACCCCGATTTGCCAGGACCTATCTATTAGTAATGCAGTAGCGGGAGGGGATTTTCGCGAACTTACCCTTGAAGACCGAAAAGCATTATCAACACTCGGGAGAGCGTGGTTGATGTCGACGAACTGAAGCTGGCTTCGGGGTCGTGTGGAAGTCCTTCCCGCTCCTGCGGCTCCAACGACTTCTAGTGCCCCAAGTGTTGCACCTTGTTGGGGGTACACACATCTGGTGTCTGGCAATGACTCCCTCTCCTCCGATCCAGCAACAGTTGTGGAAGTAGAGCTTCTGGATCCGAATCCCGTCGTACGACGGCGCTCCGCGGTGAACAAGTCTCCTTCTCGCGCGATCCGGACTTGGGACCACGGTAACAGGAGAGAGAGAATATCAACAGGAGGTCTCCCCAAAAGAGAGGAAACCATTATTGAATATTGGTGTTGTTATTTGGTCAAAATACCTCACAATATATAGGGGAAATCTACCCCATGGCTAACTACCTTAGCCATGTGGGACTAAACAAGGTATAGGGGGAGAGGGGGCTGGTCGGCCATCCCAGGCCCTAGTGGGGCCCGCACGGGGAGCCCAAGGCCCAGCAGGCCACCCCTTCTCTCCTTCCTCCCTTCGGTTTTTTCCCTCATGGGCTCTTTTCCCTCCGTATTTGGCCCATTAAGGTATTTGACCCTTTAATTGATTTTCTCTTTATTAAATAATTATGAATAAATGATTAAATCAATATTTAACATTCATTCATATATTATTCAATCCCTGTGGCTATGGAATTCCTTCCACCTCCACTCTAGACGTCCTCCGGACTTACCAAAACTCTTTCGGTTTTCTCTCTTTCTCTTTGCTTCGATGATTCTGTCGATACCAAAACACTCTCCGAGCATCATCAAGCCCTTAAGTGTGATACCCCACGGTTCGGGAACACTCCATACATGGTCGGAAACCTCACATACCAATGATCAACAGAGGGACCTGGATGGCCAAGTGACCCTTGTGCATTCCACGAAATATTTCATCGTTTGAACCATGAACTTCATGTCATATTCCTTTTGTCTCTCGATACTTGCATTGTCCGAGATCTGATCAATGACATATCCATGTCGAGTTCAATCTCATTCTCAACAAATGCTACTTTACTCTTTCCAACAAGTGATATCCCCGTGTTCAAATCACACGCTGCGTAGCCATTGGATATGACTTCTCATGTGTGGGCCCTATATTTTCCATCACGCGGATATACAAATCCCGCTCTTGAGGCATATTGCCTCAACTATTCCTCCGAATACTTGAACACACCTTTATAATCATCGAGTCACCGAGTGATGTTTGATGCTATCAAAGTATCCTCGGGTAAAAGTGATTGATATGGTCTCACGGTCTAAGAAATAAGACACTAAGTATTTTCTAATCATCGTAACTTGAACTTCGTGACATGATCTGTAACATCCCAAAACTCTAATCCCAGTGATCAAGATCCAAATCATCAAAATTAGGGTTAACAAAAACTTTTTTCTAATTGAAGAATTAAGCAAGCATGTAAGTAAGGCCATATTTTGAATTCTTTGAAAATGACCACCATTGCTTGATCCATTGGTTGTAAAATGTCTCTATGGTAAATTAAACATCATCTAAACCATTCCCAAGCAAATCCCAAAGAAAATCAAATCAAAAACAATTAAAAATGATGAATGGTCATTTTGGTCATTTTAATCCACTACACTACTTTGAGTGTTCCTAGCACTCATTTCCCAACAGAAATAACTCTTGATCTTAACACCCCTTGCTAGTACACATAAAGATCTACCAAGGCCCATCTTGTGATCTTCCAAAAACATTCAAATACCAATTTTAAATGGCATGTGGAAATTGAATTCAATACATATGCATACATCACCCCTATTTCAAAAACCACTCAAATGAGCTCCATTTTCAAAACCCTTGCAACCAGAGACTACCTAGCACTAGTGGAGATCACTCAAAAATTTTGAACCCAAAATTCAAAAAATTGCTTCATGCGGCCATAGTGTCGAACACCTTGTGGGCATAAATCAACTAAAGATCACAAACACTGTTTTGAGCAGTGATCTTCTCCAAACCCGGGCCTAACTTTGTCCCCTGGTTCCCCCAGCTCAAACCAAGCAGTAAACACCCCATCCCCTACCCTCTAGTAGCACTGCCAGGCCATGCCGTGCACATGCTCGCCGGCCAACCTTGCCAATGCCGCAGCAGACCACTCCCCTCTCTCTCGCCATGTCTATGAGCTAGCCCAGGTCACACCACCGCCCCTCGACCAGCCCCCGACCAAAGGCGAGCAGAGGACACGCGCAATTAGCAGCCCGCCCATCTTCTGTCCGCCATGCTAGAGCGCCGCAGAGCACGCAGCCGTCTCGTCCGAAGAAGCCGCCCCTCGACCGCAGCCCGTGCCCCCTGCATTGTCGTAACCCAGCGTGCCCCCAGACACGCCCGTTTAACCCCGCGCGGCCTGCAGCCGCCGTGAACGGCGTCGAACACGGCCAGCTGCCGCCCAGAGCACGGAAGCTCTCGGCCAATAGAGACCGCCCCGCGCCTCTCCTTTACTCCCGTAAGCACCGCCAGGAGACCAGCGACCATCCCCTACCTCGAGCCACGCCTCTAGCTCGCTGTGTAGCCCTCGTCGGAGCCGCCCGCCCATCACTCTCGGTCGCCTCGTCGAGCTATAAGTAGAGGCCACCCCAGGACAATCCACTCACACCATCGCCATCCCCACCTCTCACACACACTCCCCACCTCTAGCCGGAGCCACTCGAGCACTTGTTTGCCAGAATTGGAGCCGCAGCCGCCGCAGCAGAGGAGGAGAAGGAGTCGTCGATTGCGACCACCCCCGGAGCTGCCTCGACTGTCCCTAAGCTCGCCATCGACCACCAGTTCTTTTGCCCCCATCGCCGTTGTCGTTGGAGCCCTGGTAAGCCCCCTACACGCCCCCACCAAGCCGCTAGGGTTCGACCTCACCGGCGATAGGTCCGTCGTCGACGACGACCCCCAGCCGTTAGATCTCGTTCTAATCCTACGATCCACATCGCCCCGTACCGCTTCGCGTGTTAAGAGCCGCTGACATGTGGACCCCCCATGGCAGCTGTTCCCCGCGTCGCGGAGCGCCACTGGGCCGGCCCGTTTTTGTTCCCGGGCGACCCATTTAGTTTGAATTAGGTTTTTTCTAGTTAGTTTGAACTTAATTCTGTCCCCTAGTTTGAAAATCAATTTAGAGAGATTTATATATCCAAATTGCATGAAAGAAATTTTGCTAGAAAGGTATTGAAATTATCTATCCAATCCCGTTGGATTCAAATCATTTGGAGTTATAATGAATCTATAGCAAAAATAACAAGGCAGAGACTTTTCCAACTTCAAACATTTTTCAAAAATAAACTATAAATGCTTTTGAGTTTATTCGAACTCTCAAAAATCACATTTGACAAGATCTATCTGAATATATAAAAATATTAAGGGTTACATGCAGTGACTTTGGACTAGTACCAAAATAATGCTATATAGGCATTTCTAGTCACTTTAAATCATTTATTTATTAAACTTAAACTTATTTTAATGTAATCCAACATTTAAATCACGTTCCCATATGTTAGGATATGTGGTGATGACATGTGTCAATATGATCCCATATTTTAAATGGAGAATATTAAATCTTAATTAATTTCAGTGAGTAGAAATTACTTTTCTCAAATAAAACTTAATAGAACTTATGATGCTTGTGATGATATTAGATCATCCAATGTGTGTCTTAATGTGCTAAGTAGACTAGTTAAGTGTTGTTTGGTGATTTTGTATTCCGTATGTATTTATAGACGGTAGTATCGACCAAGCCTACGAGGAGGAGGAGTTCTACCCGAAGGAAGACGAAGACAACTTCAACCACTTCACTACACAAGGCAAGCTAACACTTGCAAGTTACCCCATGCAAGCTATTATTAGCAAGCTATTACTTGCAAGATATTGATATACAAGCCTTCACAACAAGTTTGCTATATGCAAGCCCTCTTTAGCAATGCAAGCTACCCCTTGCAAAGTGTTTACCCAAGCATATGCCTTACGCAAGCTTTGGTTATGAAAACCCATTACCCAGTTTTACTTGCAAGCTTTACTTTTCCTTATTCAAAGTTTTCTTACTTCTAAGTTAGTACTTTGTGAATTAGTATAGATGCCATAAAAAGCATAAAACTTGGCCTATCTAGGTCTAGTGCAATGTCATTTTGTGTCATGAGATTGAAGATTGGTACCCCACCTTAGTGAACACCCTTAACCTTAGTGGCTAGTGCTAAACATTAAAATTGATCACTTTAGATGGGAAATACTTGGTGAAAATGAATTGTGAAAACCTTGGAATGATGAGTCATTCCATTGAGATGTTTTGACATGTGTTGAGAAAACACCATGGTTATGAGGATGAAATGTTGAGGCATGAGCCTTAGCCCCTTTACGAAACTAATGGTTGGGTTTGGATGCGATACCATTCCAATTTTACCGTACAACCACATTACCTGAATTGGGTAAGGCTTAGCCAGAAGTTTATATTCATTAGTATTAGTTCCCTCGCGGGAGAGGTTTGAGCTGAGGCTACCTCTCAATGTTGTCCACCTATGCAGTGCCCAAGATGACAGATGGTCATGGTTGGGAGGCCATGCTCATAGGAGAGGTGCTTATACTAGAGTGTGTAAAGGAAAGGTTATGTTTGATTATCTACATACTAAGTATGATGATTCAGGGTTATCCCTGATTGATGTATCGAATCTTGTGGCAAAACAGTGTACCACCTCTGCAGAGTGTCAAACTATTTGAATAGCCGTGTCCGCGGTTATGGACAGTTGGAGTGGCCATACTGTTCCGTCGTCAGATGTTTTCAAAATGACTTTGACTTGTGAAATCAGTTGTGATCTTGACTTGACCACAACAGGGAAGTATTGTTGAAAATAGTTTCCCAACTTAAGTGAAACTTAAAACTTAACTTAGCTTTCTTTACTTCTAAACTCAGCTAAGTAAACCTGGCTTTTTGCAAATAAACTTAGAGCTTAAGTTTCCTACTAGAGCTATACCTTACTTGTTAGTGATAGTTTGCGAGTACTTAAAAGTACTCATGGCTTTGTCCCTGGCTATTCTCGTGGCCAGACTATGATGAGGAGTACCAAGATGATGGACAGCAGGATGGCTACGACAACTAGGATCATCTCCCATCGTCAGCATTGCCTGTGACACTGAAGATGGACCCCACCGCGACACTTATTATTCGATTCCGTTGCTTGATGTATTAAGACTGGATCATGAGATCCTTTATTTCTGTGTAAGACCTATATTATGGTTTGTAATGGATGATGTACTGTGATAACCAATCTGTTATGTCTCGCAAAAATGGTAATCCTGGGATTGCGATGTATGGCATAACAGGCATCTGGCATTAAAAACCCGGGTGTTGACAAGTTGGTATCAGAGCCATCCTAACCATAGGAGACCCTAGTTAGAATGGACGTCCAAACAAAAATGTAGTTTCAAAAACCAAAGTGAGTATTTCTGAAAACTATTTCCTCTCTTACCCTTGGGATTCTTTCTCTCAAAAAAATTCATGTTCCTCCAAATTCTTACATTACTACATAAAATTTGACACCCTTGATCACTTCACTAACTTTCTCATCCTAAACTCTTATATATGGAAGCGCACTACAGCAAGTTTTACCAGCTGGGTAACGGAGGTCAGTTGATCTTCGAAAGGGATTTGGATGCACTATCAGAGTTCTTGGAGCGCCCCCATCCGGAATTTCTTGGAGTGCAACTTCCATGACCACCCGGAGGGGATCTACAGTGGCTTGTGACTGCGGATCTCTGAGGGAACATCGAAGCCCCACTCACTGGGAGGATTCAGTTCTCGGTAAGGGAGAAAAACTGGCTAGATGGATTAGCCAGGGCTATGCATGAAGCTCTCGCACGTCTGTGCGCCTTAAGCAGCAACTTGATCCAAGGCACCCGCTTTGTGCACTATGCAAGGCGTGATGCTATGGGAATGCCTCTGGAGATGCCAAGTCAACCAGTCTTGAAGCGCCAAGTGGAGAACCTGGACTTCCTCATGTTCGACCGATAGAGGGAGCTAGACAATGCTCAAGAGCAAGCCAACCAGAACCAAGCCATTGCTGCCCAGAAGGCCTAGACCTTCACACTGCTCGTCAAGGATCGCCAGTCTCTTCACCGCCAGCGCGCAAAGAAGGATCGCATCATCGACCATATTCGCAAGAAGGTGGCCGACCTCGAGAAGACCGTCAAGGAGCAGGAAGCTCAACTTGGAGTGAAGGAGGAAGAAGAGGAAGGTGAAGACCTCCAGGGAGACATTGACTCCTACCTCAGCAACGATGACGACTTTCTAGAGGAGGATGTCGTGGACTTCTACACCGACGATGATGACTCTGACTTCATCGACAATGAGTAGATGCACTAGAGCACCAGCATAGCATATCGGTCCCATTGTATCGTAGCTTGCAGAATGGTTCTTCAAACCATCTGTTTTCTTTTGTTGGTGTGGTGTGTGTTCGTATCGTGTGCTTGCTTGAATGAATGAAAATAAGTTAGTAGCAAAACCTGAGTCAAACTCAAAGTTTTACCTTTGAAAATCAAAACCATGAATCTTAGAACTTTCCCTCTTACCCCAGTATCTACCTCAATCTTCAGATGACTCGTGGAAACCAAGGAGGAAGCAGCTCGTCGCAAGACCCAATGCTACAGATTCTACAGACCCTCATCGCCGACCGTGAAGCAAGCCGGGCGGAACGCCAAGCCAACTTAGCGACACTGCAGCAGATTGCACAGATGGCTCAGAACAACCAAAACCATGGAAATCGGGATCATCAAGGATCCAAACTCAAAAACTTCCAGAACACCAATCCCCCAATCTTTAACCAATCTGAGAACCCATTAGATGCAGATGACTGGTTGCAAACAATGGAGAACAACTTGGAAGTCGCCAGAGTTGACGACAACGAGAAGGTGCTGTTTGCCACCCACTATTTGGCAGGAGATGCAAGAGCATGGTGGACCAGTGTCCGTGCTATGAACCATCGACAAGTTATGACGTGGGAAGACTTCAAAGTCAAGTTCAGCCGCACTCATGTGCCGCAGGGTTTAGTCACTCGTATGAGAGATGAGTTCAGAGAACTGAAACAAGGCAGACTGACCGTAGTGGAGTACCGTGACAGATTCCTATCTCTAGCCAGGTATGCCCCTGACGAGATCAACACTGAGGCCAAAAAGAAGGAGAGATTCTTGAACGGACTGCATGATGAGATGTAGACTGTACTCATCAACATCCGCTTTGCTAACCTCGAGGATCTAGTCGACTCTGCCATCCAGATGGAAGGGAAGATTAACCAAGCCAACGACAACCGCAAACGTCGTATGATGCACCAAGCTGGATCCAATAATCACCCGAAGTACCATCCCAACACTTCTGCAGGATATGCACCATGGAACAACTGACCCCCAATGTCTCGCCCAAGTTACCCCAACCGTAGCGGAGGGAATGTGAAGCCCGGAGGCAACAACAACCATCCCGGCAACTCCAACAATTTCAACCATGCACCGCCCAAGGGCCACAACAACAACGTTGCACCCAGAACTGGAAGTAATGTTGTGCCAGTGGCAGCCAAAGACAAGTCCCATATCACTTGTTTCGAGTGTGGAGTGAAGGGTCACTACTCCAACGAGTGCCCCAAGAAGGTTGCTGCCAATACCAATGTGAACGCCCCAGCTCAACAGCAGCGTCGTGTTCAACCAGGAAAAAGATTTGCTCCAGGTAACCCGAACAACCGCAATGGCCGTCTCTTCCACATGAACGCCGAAGAAGCTCAAGAAGCGCCAAATGTAGTGCTAGGTATGTTTTCTGTCAACTCAGTTTTAGCAAGAGTGTTGTTTGATTCTGGAGCATCGCACTCATTTGTCACCAAAGAATTTTCATGAACTAGTAAGATTCATCCAATCAACTTGAAGCATGTCATGATAGTTCAAATACCTGGTTCAACTACAAAAGCTAGAATTTGCAAAGTTGTGCCTATCAGAATAAATGGGATAGATTTCTATGCTAATCTAATAGTACTTGGAACCAAAGGTTTGGAAGTAGTACTAGGAATGGATTTGATGTCAAAGCATAAAGGATTGATAGACTGTGCTAAGAAAGCCATCACCATGACCAGTAGCTCTGGAGTAATAGTAGAGCATATATCTGAGACCTTACCCCGTCAATTCAAGTGCAACAAGAGTCTAGCCCTACCCACCATTGGCCAAGTTAGAGTAGTCTGTGAATACCCCGACATATTCCTAGATGAATTGCCTAGAATGCCCCCGGATAGGGATATTGAGTTCATTATTGAACTAATCCCTGGAACCGGACCCATAGCCCAGAGACCCTATAGCATGAACCCCTCAGAGTTAGTGGAATTGAAGAAGCAGTTGGATGCTATGTTAGCCACAGGCTTGATTCAACCAAGCGCATCACCATGGAGATCACCAGTGCTATTCGTCGACAAGAAAGATGGAGGCAATCACTTGTGCACAGATTACAGAAAACTAAATGACGTCACCATCAAGAACAAGTACCCTTTGCCAAAGATAGAGGATCTGTTTGATCAGTTGACTGGAGAAACTGTATTCTCTAAGATTGATCTTAGGACTGGTTATCACCAACTTAAGATTCGTGCAACGGATATTCCAAAGACTGCCTTTACTACTCGCTACGGATTGTACGAATATACAGTCATGTCTTTTGGATTAACCAATGCCCCTACTTATTTCATGAACCTCATGAATAAGATCTTTATGAATTTTCTATACAAGTTTGTCGTTGTGTTCATCGACGATATCCTTATCTACTCCAAGTCAGAAGAAGAGCATGAGCAACATCTGAGAATCATCCTTGAAACCCTGAGAGAGCATCAGTTGTATGCCAAGTTCAGCAAATGTGAGTTTTGGTTGAAAGAAGCAGGATTCCTAGGACATATTGTGTCTGCCGGAGGAATCTCTGTTGATCTCGCCAAGATCAAAGATGTCGAAGAATGGGAAGCCCCAACCACCCAAACCCAAGTCCATGCATTTCTCGGATTAGCTAGATATTACCGCAAGTTTGTTGAAAGATTTTCGAGCATCGCAAGACCCATGACCCAATTGTTGAAGAAGGACAAGAAGTTTGAATGCACGGACAAATGTGAAGCAAGTTTCCAAGAGCTGAAGAAGAGATTGATTTCAGCCCCAATATTGATCATGCCAGATATCAAGAAGCCGTTTGATGTGTATTGTGATGCATCCAAGATAGGTCTCAGATGCGTATTGATGCAAGAAGGCAAAGTCATCGCTTATCTGTCTCGACAACTGAAGCAGCATGAGCAGAACTATCCGACCCATGATCTTGAGTTAGCAGCCATAGTTTTGGCATTGAAGACATGGCGTGATTATCTTATGGGTAATCGCTATGAGATTTACTCAGATCACAAGAGCTTGAAGTACATCTTCACGCAGAAGGAGCTGAATATGAGACAAAGGAGATGGATAGAGTTAATCAAGGATTATGATCTTGACATTCATTATCACCCCGGCAAAGCCAATGTGGTAGCAGATGCTCTTAGCAGATTGTCGTGTAAGCTGAACACCTTGATCAAGAAGAAGGAACCCAATTTGTATGAGGAGTTGGAACAGTTTAGAACTGAGCTAGTTAGCAAAGGATTCTTAGCTAGCATTGAACTTCAACCCACTTTGTTAGCCAAATCAAGGAAGCCTAGAAGGGAAATGAAAGTATCGACGGAATCAAACATTGTATTGGTACAGGAAAGGTACCTGGATTCACCAAAGACAAAGAAGGAGTGTTGTGGTACAAAGGCCGTATCTGTGTGCTAGCAGATTCGGAGCTGAAGCAAGTTATCATGCAGGAAGCTCATGATACTCTTTATTCTATCCACCCCGGAGGAACGAAGATGTATCAGGATTTGAAAGAGCAATTTTGGTGGCACAAGATGAAGAGAGAAATTGGAAGCTACATCGCCAAGTGTGATATTTGTCAACGAGTCAAAGCAGAACATCAGAGACCCACGGGACTGTTGTAACCATTGCAGATTCCAGAATGGAAATGGGATGCTATCGGAATGGAATTTATCACCGGATTGCCTACTTCTAGTAGGGGAAATGACTCCATTTGGGTCATTGTTGATAGACTGTCCAAGGTAGCCCACTTCATACCTGTTAAGACTACCTACCAAAGTTCGAAGCTAGCAGAGCTGTACATTGCTAGAATTGTTAGCCTACATGGAACCCCCAAGACCATAGTATCAGATCGAGGAACCCAATTCACCTCGAGCTTTTGGCAGAAAGTCCAAGAAGGATTAGGAACCAAGTTGAATTTCAGCACCGCTTATGACTCGCAAACAGATGGATAGACTGAAAGAGTCAATCAAATAATAGAGGATATGTTGAGAGCTTGTGTGTTAGAGTATGGATCAAAATGGGAAGACTGTCTGCCTTTCGCAGAATTCTCATACAACAAAAGTTATCAAGCAAGTTTACAGATGGCACCATTTGAGTTCCTGTACAGAAGAAAGTGTCGCACCCCGTTGAATTGGTCGCAAGTAGGAGAGAGTCAGATCTTCGGACCCGACATTCTCCGAGAAGCGGAAGAGAAGGTTCACAAAGTCCGTGAGCACCTCAAGACCGCCCAATCTAGACAGAATAGTTATGCTGACAAGAGAAGGAGAGACTTGACTTTCAATGTCGGAGATTTTGTATATCTCAAGGTTTCACCATTGCAGGGAACGCAATGCTTTAGTCTGAAAGGGAAGTTAGCCCCCAGATATATCAGACCCTTCAAGATTCTGAATCGTCGAGGAGAAGTATCGTATAAACTGGAACTGCCAGAGGAGATGTCAGCCATCCACAATGTGTTCCATATCTCGCTACTTCGCAAATGCTTAGAAGTGCCAGAGAAGACTGAAGTTTTCAAGAACATCGATCACCGAGCTGTGGATATCAACAAGGACCTGACATACCGTGAAGTGCCCATCCGTATCTTAGAGGAAGCCTACCGAACCACCAGGACCAGGAGTATCAAATTTCTCAAGATTCAATGGAGCAACCATACCGAAGAGGAAGCCACTTGGGAGCGAGAAGATTACATTAGGACAGAGTTCCCAGATCTTTTTAGTTCCTAGTTTTCTTTCATAAATCTCGGGACGAGATTTTGTTTAAGGGGGGAAGGTTTGTAACATCCCAAAACTCTAATCCAAGTGATCAAGATCCAAATCATCAAAATTAGGGTTAACAAAAAAAAATTCTAATTAAAGAATTAAGCAAGCATGTAAGTAAGGCCATATTTTGAATTCTTTGAAAATGACCACCATTGCTTGATCCATTGGTTGTAAAATGTTTCTATGGTAAATTATACATCATCTAAACCATTCCCAAGCAAATCCCAAAGAAAAACAAATCAAAAACAATTAAAAAGGATGAATGGTCATTTTAATCCACTACACTACTTTGAGTGTTCCTAGCACTCATTTCCCAACAGAAATAATTCTTGATCTTAACACCCCTTGCTAGTACACATAAAGATCTACCAAGGCCCACCTTGTGATCTTCCAAAAACATTCAAATACTAATTTTAAATGGCATGTGGAAATTGAATTCAATACATATGCATAGATCACCCCTATTTCAAAAGCCACTCAAAATGAGATCCATTTTCAAAACACTTGCAACCAGAGACTACCTAGCACTAGTGGAGATCACTCAAAAAATTTGAACTCTAAATTCAAAAATTTGCTTCATGCGGCCATAGTGTCGAACACCTTGTGGGCATATATCAACTAAAGATCACAAACACTGTTTTGAGCAGTGATCTTCTCCAAACCCGAGCCTGACTTTGTCCCCTGGTTCCCCCAGCTCAAACCAAACAGTAAACACCCCATCCCCTACCCTCTAGTAGCACTACCAGGACATGCCGAGCACATGCTCGCTGGCCAACCTTGCCAATGCCGCAGCAGACCACTCCCCTCTCTCTCGCCATGTCTATGAGCTAGCCCAGGTCACACCGCCGCCCCTCGACCAGCCCCCGACCAAAGGCAAGCAGAGGACACGCGCAATTAGCAGCGCGCCCATCTTCTGTCTGCCATGCCAGAGCGCCGCAGAGCACGCAGCCGTCTCGCCCGCAGAAGCCGCCCCTCGACCACAACCCATGCCCACCGCGTCGCCATAACCCCAGCGTGCCCCCAGACACGCCCGTTTAACCCCGCGCGGCCCGCAGCCGCCGTGAACGGCGTCGAACATGGCCAGCTGCCGCCTAGAGCACGGAAGCTCCTGGCCAGTAGAGACCGCCTCGCGCCTTGCCTTTACTCCCGTAAGCACCGCCAGGAGACCAGTGACCGTCCCCTACCTAGAGCCACGCCTCTAGATCGATGTGCCCTCGCCGGAGCCGCCCGCCCATCACTCACGGTTGCCTCGTCGAGCTATAAATAGAGGCCACCCCAGGACAATCCACTCACACCATCGCCATCCCCACCTCTCACACTCACTCCCCACCTCTACCCGGAGCCACTCGAGCACTTGTTCGCTGGAATTGGAGCCGGAGCCGCTGCAGCAGAGGAGGAGAAGGAGCCGTCGATTGCGACCACCCCCGGAGCTGCCTCGACCGTCCCTGAGCTCGCCGTCGACCACCAGTTCTTTTGCCCCCATCGGCGTCGTCGCTGGAGCCCCCGTAAGCCCCCCTACACACCCCCACCGAGATGCTAGGGTTCGACCTCACCGGCGACAGGTCTGTCGTCGATGACGACCCCCAGCCGTTAGATCTCGTTCTAATCCTATGATCCACATCGCCCCGTACCACTTCGCGTGTTAAGAGCCGCTGACATGTGGACCCCCCTCTCAGCTGTTCCCCGCGCCACGGAGCGCCACTGGGCCGGCCCGTTTTCATTCCGGGGCGACCCATTTGGTTTGAATTAAGTTTTTTCTATTTAGTTTGAACTTAATCATGTCCCCTAGTTTGAAAATCAATTCAGAGAGATTTATAAATCCAAATTGCATGAAACCAATTTTGCTAGAAAGGTATTGAAATTATCTATCCAAGCCCGTTGTATTTAAATCATTTGGAGTTATAATGAATCTATAGCAAAAATAACAAGGCAAAGACTTTTCCAACTTCAAACATTTTTCAAAAATAAACTATAAATGCTTTTGAGTTGATTCCAACTCTCAAAAATCACATTTGACAAGATCTATACGAATATATAAAAATATTAAGGGTTACATGTAGTTACTTTGGACTAGTACCAAAATAATGCTATATAGGCATTTCTAGTCACTTTAAATCATTTATTTATTAAACTCAAACTTATTTAAATGTAATCCAACATTTCAATCACATTCACATATGTTAGGATATGTGGTGATGACATGTGTCAATATGATCCCATATTTTAAATGGAAAATATTAAATCTTAATTAATTTCAATGAGTAGAAATTACTTTTCTCAAATAAAACTTAATAGAACTTGGGATGCTTGTGATGATATTAGATCATCCAATGTGTGTCTTAATGTGCTAAGTAGACTAGTTAAGTCTTTTTTGGTGATTGTGTATTCCGTATGTATTTATAGACGGTAGTACCGACCAAGCCTACGAGGAGGAGGAGTTCTACCCGTAGGAAGACGAAGACAACTTCAACCACTTCACTACACAAGGCAAGCTAACACTTGCAAGTTAACTCATGCAAGCTATTATTAGCAAGCTATTACTTGCAAGATATTGATATACAAGCCTTCACAACAAGTTTGCTACATGCAAGCCCTCTTTAGCAATGCAAGCTACCCCTTGCAAAGTGTTTACCCAAGCATATGCCTTACGCAAGCTTTGGTTATGAAAACCCATTACCCAGTTTTACTTGCAAGCTTTACTTTTCCTTATTCAAAGTTTTCTTACTTCTAAGTTAGTACTTTGTGAATTAGTATAGATGCCACAAAAAGCATAAAACTTGGCCTATCTAGGTCTAGTGCAATGTCATTCTGTGTCATGAGATTGAAGATTAGTACCCCACCTTAGTGAACACCCTTAACCTTAGTGGCTAGTGCTAAACATTAAAATTGATCACTTTAGATGGGAAATACTTGGTGAAAATGAATTGTGAAAACCTCGGAATGATGAGTCATTCCATTGAGATGTTTTGACATGTGTTGAGAAAACACCATGGTTATGAGGATGAAATGTTGAGGCATAAGCCTTAGCCCCTTTACAAAACTGATGGTTGGGTTCGGATGCGATACCATTCCAATTTTACCGTACAACCACATTACCTGAATTGGGTAAGGCTTAGCCGGAAGTTTATATGCATTAGTATTAGTTCCCCTGCGGGAGAGGTTTGAGCTGAGGCTACCTCTTAATGTTGTCCACCTATGCAGTGCCCAAGATGACAGATGGTCATGGTTGGGAGGCCATGCTCATAGGAGAGGTGCTTACTAGAGTGTGTAAACGAAAGGTTATGTTTGATTATCTACATACTAAGTATGATGATTCAGCATTATACTTGACAGATGTATCGAATCTTGTGGCGAAAGTGTACCACCTCTACAGAGTGTCAAACTATTCGAATAGCCGCGTCCACGATTATGGACAGTTGGAGTGGTCGTACTGTTCCGTCGTCAGATGTTTTCAAAATGACTTTGACTTGTGAAATCAGTTGTGATCTTGACATGACCACAACAGGGAAGTATTGTTGAAAATAGTTTCCCAACTAAAGTGAAACTTAAAACTTAACTTAGCTTTCTTTACTTCTAAACTCAGCTAAGTAAACCTGGCTTTTTGCAAATAAACTTAGAGCTTAAGTTTCCTACTAGAGCTATACCTTACTTGTTAGTGATAGTTTGCGAGTACTTAAAAGTACTCATGGCTTTGTCCCTGGCTATTCCCGTGGCCAGACTATGATGAGGAGTACCAAGATGATGGACAGCAGGACGGCTACGACAACTAGGATCATCTCCCATCGTCAGCATTGCCTGTGACACTAAAGATGGACCCCACTGCGATGCTTATTATTCGATTCCGCTGCTTGATGTATTAAGTCTGGATCATGAGATCCTTTATTTCTGTGTAAGACCTATATTATGGTTTGTAATGGATGATGTACTGTGATATCCAATCTGTTATGTCTCGCAAAAATGGTAATCCTGGGATTGCGATGTATGGCATAACAGGCATCTGGGATTAAAAACCCGGGTGTTGACATGATCGGGTCACGATTCTTAGGTTGGGTATAGCTCATCATCTCATTCTCACAATAAGGTGACTCCATTGTCAACTAGCATAAATGCCACATGATCAGGAAACCTTGATCATCCATTGACTAATGAACCAATGATTAGAGTTTCACCGGGAACTCCTAGTTGTTTATATATCACACGTGTATTGACATTTCCTATCAAATACAGTTATAGCATGATATAAAACCTAATCACAAACTTTATGAAATATGATAATAATCCATATTATTATTTGTCTCTAGGGCATATTTACAACAGTCTCCCACTTGCACTAGAGTACAAATAATCTAGCTGCATTTGTTATTAATCATCGGCCCCATTCATAACGACATCTTTGGTCATGCTTGCTTATGGAAGAGGTTGAGTCTTGGTCTAGACTTCATAGTCCCAAATCCTTTGCAACTTATTAATGTCACCTTGATTGACATTAATACTTTATCATCTCATGATAACATCTTTGTATATGCATCGTAGTTATGGCAACAGAGTGAGGTCGGTTTCCAGGAGCCAACAGTGACATTAGATCAGCCACATCGAGCTTTCTCATGGTTAGATCAACCACAACGAGCTTTCTCATGGTCACTATGCCCTGTGACACACCCTCTATATAAAGAATAATTAGTCCCGCCAAGCAATATACATCACATTTAAATGGTACCCTTATCTTTTATATAAATGCAATTATCGAAACCCTAGTGCAATAAGTGCAATTTTTGATGTTTTGTCATCTCGCTTCCTACTTGACTTCAGTTGGTACTCTCGATGAAAAGATTCTCAATCCTTTTAATGTTAACATATGCCCTATTAATATAACCCTTTATGATATAAGCTATGTGATCCTTCATCATCACGAAAACACGTCTAAAGTTGTCATTTATACGCTGTGGACTAACTTAGCTCAATGTTCAATGATTCATGCCCAATCACTTCCGAACATATCTTCATGGATCATATATTATGTTAAGTTCTCATCATGGTTTCTGAAACAAAGCCTATGTCTCAACATAGTGGATGTCGATCATCCTTTTCTTTCTTTCAACCATTGATGTTTAACTTAATGATATTCCTAATTCAAGTGACTAAGGACCATTCCTTAATCAATTCCTATTCCAAAACTGGTTTCCAGAATACCTTTTAGGAATACAACATAATATCGTAACCTATTTACTTCCAACTTATAATTCCTATAACTCATTATTTATTGGTACTTGTGCCTTTATTCTTAATGTTTCATACACACTTAAGAATCAGTCATTAAGCTCCCACCCAAAATATGTTCCCAACATATTTGTGTCGAGACTTCTATTGCTCCCACTCAAAATAATGGCATTCACATATTGTTTTAGGAAGACTTTTATAGCTCCCACTCAATTTCATACAAATTGCATATTCTCTCACTATTTTGAACAACTTCAAAATCTTTTGATCAATTATCAAATTGAGAGTTTTATTACGAGATGCTATTACTTTACTAGTATCAAATCCACCAGACTCTCAGCACTTCTGAATCAAATTATTTTGAATTTGTCCAATACTTTATTTATGACAAATTGTGCTTTTGTTATTCACCCCTTTTCCACCATGACTTTGCAGTCATTTGAAAAATATCCAGTAACATTTTACTTGGTAAGATTCAGCAACACTTTGCTTTCTAATCTTAAGTGAATTTTGACTCTCGGATTTCTCATAACTTTAGTTTACCATTATTTCGTTCGTAGTTTGTAGGTATGTCATATTCCGATAACATGACAGGTAATTCATAAATGTCTCCATGCAATATGTGGATTACAATTTTGAATCCTATTCCATGTAGTAAAAATACTAGTGGGGAAAACACAATGATCATTATCATTGATCCTTTTCCTTTATGAAGAGAATCATTCAGGAACATTTTATGTTGCGCTTCTTAACACTCTGATGCAGGGTTTTGAATCCTCATCGTGTTTTTCACTATTTTCCATTACCATCATAGTCGAGAATCATAAACCTTCTTGAAATGCAATAAAATTCAAGCAATACTAGTTTTGCCTTTCTTTTGGTTCCAGCCATGGATTTCGTATTCAAAGTTTCCAATGAATACTCTACAAGGACTTATTTGCTATTGGTGATATCGAATAACTCCAAAACTTCCACGACGATCCATATAAGATAGGGATTTCTATTTTTTAGCCTCGGTTCGTTAGTTGTACTCAGTTTTCCCCGGTCGCTTAGTTTTTCCTCACTTTTGTCCATCTCCTTGTACAAAACTCTCACATGGTCTGAAAACTCGCTGTCCGCCAGTCTTGTCATTACATGCTGACAAGTGGGGTCGTGTTTAGTAGGGTCCCATAGTGGACCCTCGTCGTTGCGTGCTGACAAGTAGGGCCTAGTTGCTAACAAGTGGGGCCGCGTTTAGATGGTTCCTGTAGTGGACACCTCTTTCCACTTATCCAGATCAGCATGGGACCACAGCTTATCCACGTGAGCGCCGGACCCACAGCTTACCTAGGTTGGCGTTGCAAGATGGGACCCCGAGCTAGCCCCGCGCCCGCACCTGTGCCATTGCCTCCCCTTTCTTCTTCTCCGGCGACGGCGACCCTTTGTCTAGCTTCACTTCGGCCATCCATTCGTCCTGGCCGCAGTATGGTGTCGTCCCGTTGACCTGTATGAAGGATGGAAATGGCAACCGTGCGCAGGGAAGGTTAGATATCGTGCCAAAATATTCCGATTAGATGGGGGCGCATGCTGTGGACAATCAATTGGCACAACTCGGGAGCTCAATTGGGCGTGCGCTTGCTGTGGAGAATGCGGCCTTCGAGCCGTTACGATGATTTAATTGTTTTATCGAGTTAATGTCTCGGCTGCAATAAAGTGAATCTATGAGGTGAAATTCAAACTTTGAGATCTAGGGAGATGGATGTATAAGAAATAAAATGACATGACTCTTGAACACTTTCAAATTAAAAAAATTATACAACTCTTAATGTAAAAGAATGTTTATAATTGACACAACTATTGAACACTTTCAAATTACAATTTGGACATGATAATGTTGTCCTAAGAAAATCTTGAGTTTACCATTTTGTCCTAAGAGCATGAAAAGTGATCCCTAAACTAAAATCTTGAGAGATTATCATTTTCATATAGTGAAAGGTAATGCATAAACTCGCATATACGAAAATTATACACCTTTGAACTCTTTGAAATAGCACTTAGGACACGATAATGTTCTGCTAAGTAAATCTGGAGAGGTTATCATTTTCATATAGTGAATGTAATGCATGAACTTGCATATACGACAATTATACACCTTTGAAATCTTTGAAATCGCACTTAATACATGATAATGATGTGCTAACAAAATCTTAAGAGATTATCATTTTCATATAGTGAGATGTAATGCATAAACTTGCATATACAAAAATTATACACCTTTGAACTCTTGGAAATAGCTAATATAGGACATGATAATGTTGTGCTAAGAAAATCTTGAGAGATAATCATTTTCATATAGTGAATGTAATGCATGAACTTGCATATACGACAATTATACACCTTCGAACTCTTTGAAATCGCACTTAATACGTGATAATGATGTGCTAACAAAATCTTGAGAGATTATCATTTTCATATAGTGAAATGTAATGCATAAACTTGCATATATGAAAATTATACACCTTTGAACTCTTTGAGATCGCACTTAGGGCATGATTATATTGTGCTAAGTATATCTTGAGAGATTATCATTTTCATGGAGTGAAATATAATGCATGAACTTGCATATACCAAAATAATAAACCTTTGAACACTTTACCCTCAAATTATATTCAAAATCATTTGTTTATGGAGTTAAAGTACCGGTGGCAAACTCGTTATTTTGCATGGGTACAGGGGTGCCCCCGACAGCTATAGGGGGTATCATGTCCGCTCGATCACAGAGGATGAACGGTTGGTGGGCACGATCCGCGTGACAACTGTCTCAACCAATCTGAGCGTAGCAGCCAAGATGAGCATAGGTGTGAGAGTTTGGGACTAAAGAGAGAGGGGAAAACTGAGGAGTACTTAAAAACCAAGGGCAAAACTAAGTAGAACTTGAAAACCAGGGGTAAAACTGACAAAGGGATTCAAATAGAAAATAGAAAGAGATTTAAAAAATGGAAAATGCTTCTTTTATACAATAAAATACATCTTGGCATACATCAAACTATTTGTAATTCAAATATACATTAGTTTGACAATTATTTCCTCATTCAGACAAACTATATTTTGGGAAGAGGCTTGAGTAGAAAGCCATAAACCTTCATAGATAGTAGGTGATTTGAGGAGGAGTGATTTAGGTTAAAACTTGATTTCTATACATTTCTTATGGAGGAAGGTCACATAATAAGACTCCCTACATACATGCCACTATGTTTTGATCTTTTTGAATTTGTTGTGCAAAAAATGACTCAATTAGCTAGCTAAAACCCATTCGTTGACTCTCTGTTGACCAACCACCGGAGGGTAAAACTGAGTATATTGCACACGACGGTGTTGGTACCGGAGGGAAAAACTGAGTACAACCAAACTACCAGTGTTTGATGACCCACAAGTATAGGGGGTGTATCGCAGTATTTTCGATAAGTAAGAGTGTTGAACGCAACGAGGAGCAGAAGGTGCTGGCTAGTGGTATGGATCGGGAATTCTCTGCAAATACTTAGCAAACGGATTTTTAGGGTTTTTTTATAATGCAAGTAATAAAGTATGAGTAAATAAAAGATAGTAAGAAACAGTGCAGCAAGTGGCCCAATCCTTTCTTCAGCAAAGGAAAAGTCGGATGTAATACTTAAGATGACCAAACGTTCTCGAGGACACACGGGAGGATTGAAAAGTGCTTTCGCTTCATGTAGCTGATTAATCTTCTTTAGCTTGCTAAGTGTTGTGTGGGTGAACCTGTGCTAATGTACCGACCTTCCTAGGACTAATACATACTTGTGATTAAACCCCTTGCAAGCATTCGCAAGTATAAGAAAGTATTTAAGGTAGAAACCTAACCACAGCTTTAAACTCTAAGACCCTGACGTCCCTTGTGCAAAGGTTTCCTAACGGGGGTTCAGGTTTCTGTCACTCCGGCAACCCCTACGATTAGTAGCCAAATACACAATGCATTCCCCTAGGCCCATATAGGTGAAGTGTCATGTAGTCGACGTTCACATGACACCACTAGAAGAAGTACACCACAACTTAATTAACAAACCATTGAATCTTTCTCAACACAAATCCACTACTAACAACATGACTTCTCCCATGTCCTCAAGAACAAAACGAACTACTCACAAGACATCATATGGATCATGATCAGAGATGAAACAATGATGTGCAACAATCTGAACATAAACAATAATTCAATGGTTCCACTCAATAGCATCAACTACAAGGAGTAATCAACACCGGGAAAGTTTCCCCTAAGAACTATGCAAGATTCAACCCAATTGTTACAACAGTATGATGGTGGTGATGATGATGCTGATGGAGATGATGGTGGTGATGATGATGATGATGATCCGGATGAAGTCCAGCTTGATGGTGGTGTTGATGGCGACGATCTCCCCTCTCAGGGAAGGAATTCCCCCGGCAGAATTCTGTCTACCGTAGAGATCTTTCTCTCTCGGTGTTTTCCGCCCCACAGAGGCAGTGGAATCTTTCTGTGGTTGCTCCCTGAGTCTTAGGGTTTTGGGAGGATAATATACGCCAAAGGGGAGAGCCATGAGTGGGCCAGGGTGGCCACACCACCTGGTGGCGCGGCCTAGGGTGGCCCGCGCCAAGGGGTGGTGTGGGCCCCATGTGGCCCATCTCCACTCCCCCTTCTGGCTACCTTCGTCTTCTGGAAAATAGCATTTTCCATGTATTTTCCCGGATTTTCTAATCTTCATGAATTTCGCCTCCAAAGAGCCCCTTTTCCATCAAAATCCTGACTAGCGGTCCATGCTCCAAAAGTCATCAACCATGCAAAAACAGATGAAATTACATAAGTATCATCTCTAAATATGAAATATATCAATGAATAGCAGTAAATTATGATATAGAATAATGATGCAAAATGGACATATCAGTGTTACACTCGAGGGGTATAATTGAGCACAACTAAGTCGCCAGGGATAGACACGAGGGAAAAACCGTGACGCAGGGTACGCGTGTCGCGGTGCACGGGGCGGTATCGGACGCATGGCCGTGCACGGTGCAGTAGCGTTACGTGGTGCACAGTGGTGCAGCGAAACGTCCCTTCCTTTCATCTTTATAGAGGCCTCATCACTCTCACTCATCACTCACTCGCTCACTCACCCAAGCGTCTCCACTGTCCCATCACCTTCTGCAAACCCCCAAGAAAACCCCAACCACGCCAGCGATGGAGAAGAACGGTGTGGTGGCCATCGTCGCCTCCAAGGCCACCGGCGAGGAGGCCCTCGTCCCCGTACAGGCCCCTGTCGAGGTATCGAAGGCAGCCACCATCCCTGTCTAGACCCCCGTCCCCGCTTCCTCTATAGCCGTTGGCGAGGAGGCCCCGCCGGTCTCGGGCAGATCCCGTACGGCTGAGACCCCTACGAGGAGGAGGATTACATCAGGCCGGAGAACCCCAACGACACCAGCATCGCCGACCCATGGTCGGAGGTAACTAGGGTTTTCTCCCCTTCGATGAATCCCCCTGTTCGTATTTCAGTCCTATTTTATCTGTCCTCCAAGTTGCAGTTAAGGGATTCCCTTGTTAGTACTAGCATTGATCTATAGTTGGGATCAGTATTCGATTTGGTTTGAGATATGGGGATTGGGGAATAATCAGGGGATCTCAATCGGTTAATTTATGCAAATAATCAATCCCGATAATCACGGTATCTCAATCATGTCCTTATTGCACTCTACTGTTTTTCCCGACAGGCGGATAACAGCGACGTCCGCAGCGACGACGAGTCCAAGGACACCAAGACTCGTCATGTGCTGAGGAGGCTGAAGTCCAGCTACTACGACAAGTTCTTCGCCAGCGACTTCTACAGGTGCCCCTTCTGCACTAGGAGGCTCCACGCCACCAACTTCAACTCCCTCGTGAAGCATGCCGAGGACGTGAGGACTTGCGGCCTGTCAATGGCTTTAGATCCAAGCACTAGGCGCTCGACATTCACCACCGCATCCTCCAGAAGGTGGCCATCGAGGAGGGTCGCATGCCTCTGATCAAGCCCAAGGCGCCCAAGGTCAAGGGACTAGGCAACAAGAAGTGGAGGAGGCGCTAGAGGGAGGAGGCCCTCCTGGCGGAGGCCATGAGGGGCCACTGATCTTGTGCTGCTGCTGTAAAGCAGCTTATTTTGTATTGTCTGTGTTGAACTTGTCCACTGCTGTTGCTGAGCAGCCTAATTGTCGAACCTCTTTAAGTACCGTACTATATATATCCTATATTAGCTGCTTTATCTACATCTTCTCTGTTTACTGAATGTATTTATGTTGCTAGTTAGATTTGCTGCTCTAGATTTGCTACCAGATTGGGAAAAACAAGGGCCAAAAAGAACAATGAATGAAGAGAGAAGCTGCTATAGATTCGCTACCTTTTTGGGCAAAAAAACACAACTATTAGCGAGAGAGAGAGGGGAAATGCGCTCTTAAAAAGTCCAATCATGAAAATAAGAAAATAAGAAAACTTCCAACTTAGGCGCCAGGGCCCACGTAACTACCAAACGCGGCCCACATGGTCCCACACCACGTCCCCCATAATGCGTTCCCAAAAAATCAGCCCCACACGGTCCCACATGGCACGGCCCCACACGTCAGTATAACGCGTTCCTGACCAAACGGCCCCACATGGTCCTACACCGCACGGCCCCACACGTCAGCCAACGGTCAACACCTATAGGTCAACAGAAGACCCGCCCCAACACGGTCCCAACTGGTCAACATGTAATGGTCAAGCCTTTGACTTGACGGCATCCCTCTGTTAGAGCACATGTGAGGGTTTCAGAATAGATGGAGGGGAAAGTGAGGAAAAACTAAGCGGCTGGGGAAAACTGAGTACAACTAATGAACCAGGGGCACGAAAATAGAAATCCCTATAAGATATGGTGTCGTTCTCATGAATTCAGATGGTTCACTATAGGTTCTAATCTAGTTTCTAATCTATTCTTTACTATTTCTAACTTATGGTCTTTACACTTACACTAGAACGAGTTGTTCGGCGCCATCTATTCACCCACTTGATATCAAATATCACATTGTGATGTCTTGCACTTCACAATTTCTTATGCCAATCTTATAATGTCGAATTTCATTACTTTTGATCAAATCGTAGTAATTAGATTCTCTTTTATCTTTATACCCTTAAATGCTGAAATTCTTTGATCATATCAAATAGTTTCATGCTCAGGTTTTATTTAGTAAACACTTTTACAAAATTCAACAATCATATAATGATAATCACCACTTTGTTGAAATACAATACATCGAATATGTATTTTCGTTTCAACAATTCAACAAACATTTTGTATTCATGCAATACACGGTGTTTAAGTTATCTTGTCGAACTTAGGCACGATTCATATGTGACAACAAATCAAATGACTTTCACATATTATCAATATAACTTCGAATATAAACAATGGTTTCATTCAAAAATGAATATATCATTAAGTTGGTATTTTCAAGGCATTTTCAATATTTTACAAATGTTCATGCATTATCAATTAGTTTCATAACAAGGATAATTTACATATAATCGAACAACATATGAACGCAAATAGAAATCATTCATAGAAGTAGAACAATTATTTTTTACAAACTCATATGAATAACTGTCTCACTAAGTGTGAGACACACTAAAGAAGTTCATAATCCATCGATTACAATAATCATCCAAAACGATAAACTAAGTGCTAAATGTCGAGGGAGAGTGTCGTTGGCCATCATCATCATGCTTGCCATCGACACGCAACGTCACCTCCTCTCTAGCAAGCAACTCTCATGCAGAAGGACCTATTTTCACCCAAACGGAAAAGGTATAAAATACTTAACACTACAATATGTGTTTGCAAGATTTTAACATTTATAAAACTGTATATCAAATATATACCTTTGTCATCAATGACCTCTACGGTGATAGGTTCAATTTCCACATTCCTGAAATGTGATATGAACTGGTGGAGAACCTGTGTTTCCCCATTACCTATCATGATGCAAATCCTGGCTTATGCTTGGTAGCTAGGAGGCAACGACCGAAGTACAATGCCTATCGCAAATGAGCTTGTCAGCCAAATATCCAGGAAGTAAGCTAGCCTCATGTACGCATCATGCATGCGCGCCAAGTGGTTGTCAATCGAAGAGTTCTCCTCCATCTTCATGGAGAGGAAATCTTCCATCAACTCATGCTCCCGTATGTGCACTTGTCCCGCGAAATGTGATCTATGTTGTACCATAACAGTACGAGGGTCAATATTACCCACAATTGGCGACAGCTCATCAACCATTCCGAAACGCCTTATCACTAAGATGTAGGAGGACATCTCACAACGATACTGGCGATCTTCCCTTTGCTATGGGGTCTCATAGAAGTCTGGCTGCTTTAAATCCATCTCGTCGAGTATATAGTCAACCATGTCATTCTCACTAAGGAGAACGAGGAGACGCGCAACCCACATAGAAAAGTTGGATCCATCTACTTTGACCTTTTCTCCTTCTAACCAATCGTTAACAGGGAAGGTAGCATCAGGGAGAACCATTTTCGACATTTATAATTGCAAAATTAATTTAGACTAAGTTTGTAATTATATGAGTTAAGACAATAACTCTACTAAAAACACCTATCCCTAGAAGAGTTTTAGAGATTACACGGTCCCTATTCACTATACCACCCCCGATCATCACGGCCGGCAATATAGTTACAAAGGTGGATGCCTAAGCGTCGATCACATCATTTATGCGACTCGTGATCAATATTTCGACCATCCGTGTTCTGAGGCCATGTCTACACATGCTAGGCTTGCCAATTCAACCTTAGTGTATCCGCAGTGCAACATGGCTTACACCCATCGTATGCGAACGTAGATATGTTTGACACCCGATCGTCACGATCTGCCTCATATCGGAGAACTTTCTTGGTGGTGCACACTAAGGGAGAACACTTATATTGGTATTTAGATTAAGGGATCATCTTATTATTCTACCGTTGAGTATCTAATAATATCACACAATAAGACACACAATCAGTAAACATTGAATCTAAGTGCAATGTGATATGGTCCTTCACGCTGCGATCTCCATCCCGCGTCACCAGATTCTGGCGCCGTAGGCACTAGGGTAGCAGTGCCTCCGACATGGTATTCCATCATCTCCATGACTATCTACTACTACTTAGCACCAGAAGGTAATCTACTTTACCTTTGCCACAACCATATCACAACGCAATGCCCCCCTGCAAAACAAAGTTAGATGCCTCTACTTTATCTTTGCATGTTTTACGTGGCTGATATGGCTTTCGTATAAGAACCGTTCTTAACCTACGAACTTTCACCACAACGCTGATCGAGTAGTTTTCTATACTACACCCCTTTCGGGCCCTCCTTTGCAAATGGTATACCAACTAATGCGAGAGAGACAGACACCCCCCCAAAGCCACTTTATACGGTACTAGCCATATGTCAAGCGTGGACCAGTCTCACGAATGAACGCATAAAGTAGGCTGGCGGCCACTTCATCAAGCATTGTTGCGGTATAACAAGTACATGTGGGAGGGTAAAAACTAAAATATCAACGCCTACATGCTACAATCTCGTGTGTTATACCCGTAGTAGCATTACTACACAAAGATCTAGCTCTGATACCACTGTAGGGATTCGCGCATGAAAACAATAAAATTTCCCTATGCCCAAAAACCCGAATTGCCAGGACCTATCTATTAGTAATGCAATAACATGAGGGGAATTTCACGAACTTACCCTTGAAGACCGAAAAGCGTTGTCAACGCTCAGGAGATCGTGGTTGATGTCGACGAACTGAAGCCAACCTTGGGGTCATGTGGAAGTCCTTCGCGCTCATGTAGCTCCAACGACTTCTAGTGCCCCAAGTGTTGCACCTCGTAGGGGGTTACACACATCCGGTGCCTGGCAAAGACTCCCTCTCCTCTGATCCAGCATCAGTTGTGGAAGTAGAGCTTCTAGATCCGAATCCCGCAGCGCAATGGTGCTCCGCGGTGAAGAAGTCTCCTGCTCGCGCAATCCGGACTTGGGACCACGGTCATGGGAGAGAGAGAGAATATCAAATGGAGGTCTCCCCAAAAGAGAGGAAACCTTTACTGAATATTGGTGTTCTTATTTGGTCAAAATATCGCACAATATATAAGGGAATTTCCAGGCCATGGCTAACTAGCTTAGCCATGTGGGACTAAACAAGGGAGAGGGGGAGAGGGGGCTGGCCGGCCGGCCAAGGCCCTAGTGGTCCCTGCACGGGGAGCCCCAGGCCCAGCCGGCCACCCCTTCTCACCTTCCTCCTTTCAGCTTTTCCCTCATGGTCCCTTTTCCCTCCGGATTTGGCCCATTAAGGTATTTGACCCTTTAATTGATTTTCCCTTTATTAAATAATTATGAATAAATGATTAGATCAATATTTAACATTCATTCACATATTATTCAATCCCTGTGGCTATGGAACTCCTTCCACCTCCACTCCAGACGTCCTCCGGACTTACCGAAACTCTTCCGATTTTCTCTCTTTCTATTTTCTTCGGTGATTCTACCGATACCAAAACACTCTCTGAGTATCATCAAGCCCTTAAGCATGATACCCCACGGTTCAGGAACACTCCAGACATGGTCGGGACTCTCCCATACCAATTATCAATAGAGGGACCTGGATGGCCGTGTGACCCATGTGCATTCCACGAAATATTTCATCATTTGAACCATGAACTTCATGTCATATTCATTTTGTCTCTCGATACTTGCATTGTCCGAGATCTGATCAATGAAATCTCCATGTCGAGTTCAATCTCGTTCTCAAAATGCTACTTTACTCTTTTCGAAAAGTGATATCCCCGTGATCAAATCACACAATGCGCAACTATTGGATATGACTTCTCCTGAGTGGGCCCTCGAGTATCTTTTCCGTCACGCGGATAGACAAATCCCGCTCTTGACGCATATTGACTCAATTGTTCCTCCGAATACTTGAACACACCCTTATAATCACCGAGTCACCAAGTGATGTTTGATGCTATCAAAGTATCCATAGTTCCTCCAAAGGTGTGCATTTGCACAAATCCAAAGATTAAAACTTGGGAGGAAGTAGAACTATATTGAGGACCTGAAGATTGCCAAAGAAATAAAATAAAAGAAACATAAACAAATGACGCAAGAAATCAGAAGATCCGACAACCCAATTGAAAACAACAAATGAGATCAAATGGAAACAATAAGATATTATGATACGATTAAAAGAGTGCTTTTAAATAAAAATAGAGAAGCTCCCCAAGATTTGTGCACAAATAGAATAGTTGCATTTGAATACATCATGCACAAATATGGAATCCTCGGTCCCCCATAAGCATTTAAAACACAACAAATGAGAAAGAAGACAAATAAGCATTATTAAATGAATTAGAGGAGCTCCCCAAAGATTATGCACCGATTATGATAATTGAAATTGGGAAAAAAGTGCATGATCATGGAATCCTCACTCATCCAAATTCATTTAACCATACAAGGCATGAGAGAACAAATATGAGTCCCCGAAGATGCAAACACAAGAGAAAAGCACTCATAGGCAAATATATTTGGAAGCCACCGAAGCATCAAAAGGAAATAAAAGGTGGTCTCCAAGGAATAAAATCTCAACCAAAGATATCTTCTCTTATGTGTATAAGTTTCTAAGTGGAAGACATCACTAAGACATATGCCCACAAGGAAACAAGCACACACAAAGAAGATGGACAAGAAAGCACATGAAAACCAAAATGAAGTCATAACATATACCAATAAGATTTTTGCTTCAAAGCATGGACAAAGGCATAGTATAGTCTTATTGTACATAAATGAGCTTCAAACACCAACACACTACATACATTACAACTATCACCAAGGTAAAAGAGATAGTTGGAATATATGGAGAAAGGTAACATGTATCACAAAGGAAAAATCAACTAGCAAAATCTCACTATTGCACATGAGAGAAGTTGAGGAAAGGAGAGGCAATAAAATTGCTAGATTGACATATTTGGGATTGGTGAATCATATGCATGATTTTGTATAGTCCCAATACTATGCACCCATCTCAACTTACACACATTTGCAATAAGGAGTCCTCTTACCACCAAGGCTAGAACCATAACAAATACCAATACAAAAATTCATGCTAGAAGGCAACCCACAAACGGTTGCAAGAAAGATATATGAGAATGAGAAAGACATACTTGTTACTGAGATATAAATGGTAGGATGTAGAGGATATGAATTAGTTGATCATCCTATAGCTTGCCTCCAATTTTCAAGAACACGCCACTTCTTCAAGATTGAGAGACAAGCATCCAATATATCTCCAATGTACCTAAAACACATTAAGTACAAAATAGTCCCCAAACATATTGGGTCTAAAGTAGTTAGAGCAACTACAATACATAGGAGAGACTCCACATAAACACTCCACATAAACATGTGTATATTAATGTGAAATGGAATTTCATGGAAATCTTAGCCAATTAGGATTCGGTGGAGTTTCCCCTATATATTGGATAAACTAAAGCAAGAATGCCATAATATAAACAAGTATTAAATATGCATGCACAATACTTCCAAGAAACAAAAGGAGATACAATTTGAACAAAAACACCAAGTAAACCAAGCCAACACACACAATACTGTGACACGACAAAAAGGTTGTTCAAATTATACCAAGTAACCAAATCAACACATGAAGGATCACATGTTCAACAAATGAACTAGATAAAAGCCAAAGAGCAAAAGATATACAATCATAAGTGCTCAAGGATTTATCTCATTCTAAAAGGTCAAATCAAGAAACAAGGAATGAGACAAAACCACCTCCCAAAAGAGCAAGGTTCCAACAAATGAACCAAACTCTCAACACTTTTCATGATGGCACAAAATACCAAAATGAAAAGATCGAACTTCCAAGACCATAAAGCATGATATGGATCAAAGCAAGAAACATAAAGGAGTGTTCTAAAAAATATAGGAGAGCTCACCCATAAGTAGTACATTTTATAGAATTTTGCTTTTGAATGCAAAATGCACACAAATGAGATCATCACTACTACCTATATTAAATAAAACACAAGAGGATACGAATAAAATAAGAAGATCCATAAGAGGCAAGGAAAGCTTGGGAGACAACACAAAACATTTTCTTGGCAAGAGATAGTACAAAATTAATCAAAGGCCAAAGTGAGTATGATCAATAAATTCTACTATAAATATAGTACTAACAGTTGGAGCTGTAGGGGGTCGAGCGAAGGGCAATTAACGGTGTTGGCGATGGTGGGGCGGACGCTCGAGTAAGCGCGTCTGCCGGACGAGCAGGAGTACATCCACCCTTGCGGGTCGACTCCCGTGACTTGCTGCTCGACTGCCCTGGTGAGTAGGGCCTAGGCATACTTGACTTGCAGCGTGCCTTCCCTAGTGATGTTGAGGTTGGCGACTGCGACCTGTCCTGCGATGACGTTCTCCATCGGGGTGGAGTAGAGTGGGAGCCCGTTGGAATCGCGCTCCTGGGGGACGACCAGGATCCGCGGCTGCTTCGTAGGAGGCAAGCGACGGGGTGGTGGTGGATCTCCAGTCGTGGGGGCCCCGGGTGGTGGGCGACTGCCGCCGAGTGGCGTATTGTGGTAGACCTCACACTCGGCCACGCGGGCGGGGTTGTTTTCGTCGTTGAAGTTCAGGATGCGGCCCTGAACATTGGTATGCAGGCGGCTCCTGATGCGGCCTTGGTGGTAGAGTGACAACTCCTGCGTCATCTGCTGCTCGAGGCAAAACTTGTCGCGCTTGGCCTGATCCTTGAGTTTTGCCGCTTCTAGTTGTTGGCGGTACTCCTCAATATCTGTCGCTGTCGCGGTCGGTGGGAGGGGCATGGATAAGGGATCTGGCAGGGCGTTGATGCTGCTCGCCATGTAGATGGTGTTGAAGCGATTAGATCTGGCGCAGAAGTCATCGGGGGACTCCGATATGGAGTCAGAGTCGAAGATCCTGAGGATGGAGAGGTCCTCGAAGCATTGGAAACTCGCGAGATGGAGTCCTCGTGTGATGCAGCGGTGATGGATCCGGCGAGCGAGGCAGGGGCTGCCGAGTCGGCGTCGTCACGCAGAGCTGCATCGTCCCCAGCCGAGTCGTTGGCGGCCAAGTCGTACTCGGAGGCGAGGAGGGTGATGGAGCAGACCTGCTCCTCCGAAATCTGATCGCGCGGGGGTGGTCCGCCGATCACCACCGTCAGGTCGATGGCGTCCGTGAACCCGATGAAGAGGTTGACAGAGCCGACCGCATCACCGCGGCGTGGGTGACCGAGCGTGATGCGGGGATGTAGCTGCTCGGTAGGATCTGGAGGAACCCGCCGCTGGTGACCATGCGACATATGGCGATCGGCCGATCGATTGGAGAGTATGGTCTCGCCACAAGACTCATGCTTGACAGGCTATGCCCCACGGTGGGCACCACTATCGTGGGAATGCCCACGGCAGTCGCTACCAGGGGTAGCAATTGATAGGATTTAGGGCAAGAGCAAGTCGCCATCTATGGTGCGAGATTGGGAGCAGAGACATAGGATTTACCCAGGTTTGGCCCCTCGTAGGGTAAAGACCTACTCCAGCTAGATTGTATTATCAGCGAGTGGATTACAATGAGGGCGAGCTCGGCGGCTAGGCAGCGAGTCACTTGGATGGGGTAGCTAAGAGCACGTGAGTATGCAGAGCACCCTAGGGAGGTTTATATAGGGGTAGCTTGCTAGGGTTTATAGGATTACAACCAAATCAGTTTAGGTTTCGGAGGATTTGACCTAGTCTGACTGGGCTTATCTACGCTTCTGGGCCTCTAGCTTCTAGTCACCAGGTTTCTTCAGTAGTCGCTTTCCAGTCATCGTACCTAAGGGCCCACTCGCCATGGGCCTGGGCCAGTCGAACCGTCCTTCTAGGCATACCCCGATCGGCATATCCCCATAAAGTGACACAACATTGCTACTTCTAGCTTGTAGATCTCTGAGTTCGTTCATCGCTTGGGGGAGACCGGTAAAGTAAAGTAGTCGCTAAATCAGGAGCTGTTAGGAAATCCCTCATAGAAATGTCTTCTCTGATGACATAAGAGGATGCTCTAGGGAACATGTCAGAAGCAATTCCCAGAATCCAATTACCTTTCCACATTAAAATAGAAGTTCTAGCATTGATTTCACATTGTGTAATTCCCCTATAAATGGGCATAAGTCTAATAATGTCCTTCCACCAGAAGGAGCCAGTTGGTTCAGTAGCATGTGGTACCTTTCCACTCTAATGTGTACTCTAGAGAAGGTGCACCTAGGGATGATCTTCTTTATTATAAAATTTATGCAGAAATTTGAGAAGAAGAGCTTCATTCTGTATTTTTAAATTAAGTATCCCCATTCCTCCCTTCTGCTTAGGTCTGCAAACTCTGTCCCAGGAAATTAGTGAATTGCAATGTTCTCCATTATCATCTTTTTTATTCCATAGGCAATGTCTCCTAATCTTATCCACCTAGTCCAGGAGCTTAGTTGGTAGTTTTAAAATACACATAGGAAATATCAAGAGAGAAGTCAATAATGAATTAATGAGAGTTGTTCTTCCACTATAGGACATTAACATGAAGTTGGCAGATAGGTTTATCCCAACTCTGTCTACAAGAGGCATCAAATCTGTCATTGATGGTTTAGTAGTTCCAAGAGGTAGTCCCAGGTATGTAAAGGGCATAGATCCAATGGCACGTCCAAAAAAGCACGCAATTGTGTGTGCCAAATCAGTTGATTGGTTGACACAGTTGTCACATGGATCGTGCTCACCAGCCATTGATCCTTTGTGATCCAACATGGCTCGTTGCACGCGTCGTGCCCTTTACACTACACGTGAGAAGGCACGGACGTCTCTCTCAGCGACACTTCTACAAGAAGAAACACGAAGCCGTACATTAAATAATCCGTCGAGTGGTCATGTCACACTTAATCGTCTGAAAAGCCTACTAGTAGTCCACAACACATGCACACAGCAATAGGTCATCGAGTGCATGGTCATCCACAGGCGCTGAAATTTATTGTCACTAGATTTTACTAAGGCGTATCCCATTTGTATGCAGCGCTCCTTCAATCTCAGTTCCAACTGGGGCCCTCCGCAAGAAACTTCCACGCGTCAGCCAGTGGTCGAAGAGCTTCCTGTCGTGCCACCAAATGGGCCTCGAGGAGGGGCCACCCTCGGGGAGACCTAATGTCCCCGCCTTCATCGTGTCCCTCGCACTCATCCACACCTCCATCTGCCCGATCTAGCAGTACCCCACAAATCTCAACGTACAACCACCTACCTTCTCCATTACATTTCCCCTTTTATTTATTTTTTTCGCCAATTTTTGGCCGTGTTAACCTTCGTACTTACAAATTGTGTTTGTGCCCTTTGCATGCGGCAGAATCCAGTACTGCCATGCATGGCCGGGGAAAAATCGTGACTTACCGTGTGCGTGTCGGGATGCACGGTGTAGTAGCGTACGCGGTGCATGGTGGTGCCATGAAACGTCCCTTCCCTTCACCTTTATTGTAGAGCCCATCTCCCTCTCCCTCTCCGCCTACCCACTTTCACTCTCGCTCAATCACACAACCGTCTCCACTATCACATCACCTTCTGCAAACTCCCAAGAAAACCCCAAACACGCCGACGATAGAGAAGGAGGAAGCGGTGGACATCGTCGCCTCTAAGGCTGCCGGCAAGGAGGACCCTGTCTCCATCCAGGCCCCGGTCGAGGCATCGAAGGCAGCCGCCTTCCCCCTGCAGGCCCCCATCGAGGCATCAAAGGCAGCCGCCGTCCCCATCTAGGCCCCCGCCCCTGCTTCCGTCGTAGCTGCCGGCAAGGAGGCCCCCACCGGTCGTGGCCAGATCCCGCTCTACTGGGACCCCTATGATCCAGAGGACTACATCTCTTCGGCGAACCCCTACGACACCATCATCGACGACCCATGGTCGGAGGTAACTAGGGTTTGCTCCCCTTCCCTTGTTCTTATCCCATTCCCATCGTTTGATGCTAGATCTTATGTTATTAGGGTTCGGTTGTTCACATTTCAGTCGTTGGATGCTATATCGGTCTTCTTACATTAGGCAATCCTACTGTGTTGGGTGCTAGATTGATCTTGTGTTTCGATGAATCCGGCTGTTCGAATTCAATCCTATTTTATTTGTGCTTCGAGTTATAGTTAAGGTATTCCATATTTACTACTAGTGCCGATCTTTAGTTGGAATCAGTATTTGATTTTGTTTTAGTCATTGGATGCTAGATCAATCTTCTTACATCAGCTATCCTATTGTGTTGGATGCTAGATTGATCTTGTGTTTCGATGAATCCGCCTGTTCAAATTCAATTCTATTTTATTTGTGCTTCGAGTTGTAGTTAAGGGATTCCATATTTACTAGTAGCACCGATCTTTAGTTGGAATCAATATTTGATTTTGTTTGAGATTTGGGTATTGGGAAATTTAACATACTCGGTTAATTTATGCAAACAATCAACCCTGATATTTAGGGGATCTAAATCGGATAATTTATGCAAACAATCAATCCCGACAATCAAGGGATCTCAATCATATCCTTATTATCATTCATGCTACTATTTTGTTCCAACATGTGCACAACAGCGACGTCTATAGCGACGATGAGTCTAAGCACACCAAGACTCGTCAGGTGCTGAGGAGGATGCAGGGCGGCCAGTACGCGCCTACTTTGCTAGCGACGTCTACAGGTGCCCATTCTGTAGGAGGAGACTCGCCACCAAAGTCGGCGAGACCATGAACATCAATGCCTTTAGCGCTAAGCACAAGACGCTCAGCATTCACCTCTGCAACCTCCAGAAGGTGGCCATCAAAGAGGGTCGCATGCCTACAATCAAGCCCAAGGTCCCCAAGATCAAGGAACTAGGTAACAAGAAGTGGAGGAAGCACCAGAGGGAGGAGGAGGCGGCGGCCAGGAGGGGCTGAACGTGTGTGTTGTTGTAAAGTAGCTTCTTTTGTTTTTGTATGTTGTGTGTTGGCTGCTGAGCAGCGAATGTATCGAACCTCGTTAAGTACCCTACTATCTATCGCCATATCCTATATTATGCTGGTATTATTTGCATGTGTTTCTTTTGAATGGATGTATTATGCTGGTGTTATTTGCTGCTCTAGATTTTCTACCAGATCAGGCAAAAACGAGGGCCAAAAGGAACGAATGATTCAAGAGAGAAGCTGCTCTAGATTTGCTACTAATTTGGGCAAAAAGAAACATAACTGTTAGCTAGAGAGGAAAAAGGTACTCTGAAAACTGCCAATTAACAATCAAAAAAATATGAAACTGCAAATTTAGGCAAGAAGAGACAGAACCCGCTCATGCGCACTACCAAACGCGGTGGTTGATGCGGGTGCAACCACGACGACGGCGAGCTCGGATTCGGAAGGACAACAGGACCGACCAGGTTTGGCATGGTGACAGCTCTCCTCCGGGAATGAATTCTCGTCCCTGCGCCATGCCATGGGTGCGGCCTTGGTGAGGGCAAGCTCCGATTCAGAATGAGGAGGAGAGTAGGGCCGAGCAGGTTCAGCCATGTTCCGGATCTCAGGCCGATTATGTTTGGTATGGTGACAGATCTCACCCGGGAATGAATTCTCGTCCCCACGTCGTGCCATGGGTGCAGCCATGGTGAGGGCAAGCTCTGATTCGGGATAGGGAGGAGAGCGGGGCCGAGTAGGTTCGTCCATGTCCCGGATCTCACCATCGAAGGAAATAGCATCCCAGCTCTGCGCCATGGCGGCCCACAGATCGCCGCTCCAGGGAAGAAGAAGACGCGTAATGAGGAATGGATGCAGAGCTCCAACGCTGCAAGTCTACATGACAGCCACGATGACATCGATATAACGGTAAAAACTGACAGGGGGGCAACTTGACGGGCGTTAGCCTAATATTTTGTATTCAAACATATGTTGAATTCGTGCCGAAAAGACCCTCTAAGCATTTGACACACCAACGGTGGGTAATGTGATCCGATAACAGGCAACTCGGGTACCGCTATGCCTTGGCGTCTCAACTTTGGGGCCGCAAAATTAAAATCTCGGAGGGCAGGAGTGGAGGCAGGAGATCGTGGCACTGGGCGCAAGCAGGAGGCGGAGGAGGAAGGAGTTGGGGATCAGGGATATGCGCACGAGATTGATATTCATACAACTACTTACAGGTGGGGCATGCCTGCCAGTCCGTACTAAGTCACAAGCAGCAAATAAAAATACAGGGGTCATTTTGCAAAAACGGTGATGCCACATATCAGCTCATGTGGATGAATTCAGTCAAAATTACAGAAATACGATCGAATTGGAATAAAATGCTTCCGATTGCAAGTTGTGCGACTAATTTTGCTCACTTTGCAAGATATGGGACTAAAATGCTCCCGTAGTCCAACTTGTGGGAGTGCAAGTTGCAGGAGTAAGGCCAACTCCAACGGCCCCCCGCAAACGGGATCCGCGTGTCCATTCGCGTCCTCCCAGACCGAGGCCAAGGCCAACGTGCACCCGCAAACGAACTGGAAAGCGCGGCGCGGTCCGATTCGGCGCAAACCGGGCCGAACCCTGGGGCTGGTTTGCGGGGGCTCAAACGCCGCCCTCGCCCGCCCGTGCCCAACAGAGGGTTCTCGGGTCCCACCTGGCGGTGTCCTAGAAAGGTCGGCAGCGTCCTTTTTAATGGGATCGTCATTCACATCCACATCCTTCCAGTCCACACCACTCCACTCCTCCACTTCTACTTTGGGAAAACCCCAAAACCCTAGCCCTAGCCGCTCCCTCCCCTCCGACAGCTCCTCCCTCGTTGTCCCTCGTCGGCCGCGATGACGAAGGACAGCTGGAAGGGCTGGTTCCGCCGCGACCGGAACAACCACAAGGCTGGCTCCTCTCTGGCGGCGGCCGAGGCTGCCATTCCGTCTCAAGGTCACCGCCCTGGCGCTCCTCCTCCTTCTTCCGCGGCCTGCCACCGCGCCCGCGCTCTGAGCAACGTGTGAACGTGACCATCAAGGTTGCGCGCATGCTCGCCAAGGCAGGCATGCCCTGCCAATGGCCGGATGTCCACCTGCCGGTAGGATGGCATCTCAACGGCCCATGCGTGCTCATGTCGGCCATCCCAGCCTCGGGCCCTGCGCGCCGCCGCGAGATCTACCGGCGTCGAGCCTTCCTCCCGCAAGATCTGCGGCGGGATCTGACCTATGCCATCAACTCCCCGGTCTTGGAACTTAAAAAGAAGGAATGTTCACGGTGAAATGGATCGTATGGGGACCTAGAGGGGGGTGAATAGGTGCTACACCAATTTTTAATACTTTTTCAATTTTAGCCTTAGCACAAAGGGTAAATTCTCTAGATAAACTAATAGGTGGAATTTTCCCTATATGCAAACCTATCTACTAGCGAGTAAAGAGCGAGTGGAAGAGGAATGGGTAAACCGAAGTGAAGCACGCGGAGACACATGATTTGTTTGACCGCAGTTCCATCCTTGTTAAGGGAAGTACGTCTGCATTGGAGGGGTGGGCGGTACTAAGACCACCACGCCACAATAGGCCTCACCCTGTTCTCCGATGGATCTTGCCACCAAAAGCCTGATCCACCTTTCCACTATAGGTACCCTTCGAGGCAGGCACCGACGCCTTTACACAACTAGCGGGGCAACAACTCCACAACAACTTGGAGGCTCCCGAAATGACAACAAGCTGCCACAAGAACAAAGTTATCAAATATAATAAACGAGATCTAGGTATTGACAAGAATACTAGATCAGGGATTTCTCCAAGTGAATGGAAAGGAGTTGAAGCGCTTGATTCTTGATGATGATGAACTTCTGCTCCTTCAATTCCCCTAAAGATCAAGACCTTCGGGTGGTTGAAGTGGGAGATCGAGAATGAGAGCTCTTGCATAATGTCTAGACAATTTAGAATGAATCAAGAGTTCTGAACGTTGGGGAAGAAGGGGTATTTATACACCCTTCAGAAACCAGCTGTTGGACACTTTGGGGGCCAGATTATCCGGCCCAAGTGAGGGCCTGATTATCCGATCTGGGGGAAAACACTGCCCCCGACTCAGAATATCCGGTAGATAATCCGCCCCCTATCAGAGCGTCGCGCCGAGCTTGCCCTTGATCAACTTCTGGGGGGCGGATTATCCGGTCATATGCGAGGGCCGGATTATCCGGCCTCGGGAGGAAAAACCGCCTCAGTCCGGATTTTCCGGGAGAAAATCCGACCGGATACCGAGCGACGCGCCTTGGCCCCTTTTGCTCAAAAACTAGGGGCTGGATTATCCGGCCCATGCGACAGCCGGATTATCCGGCCTAGGGAGGAAAAACCGCCCCAGTTCGGATTTTCCGGGAGAAAATCCGACCGCATACCGAGCGACGTGCCATGGCTCTCTTTGAGCAAAGAGGTAGGCCGGATTATCCGGCCCCCCTCAAAGCTTCCTGCACACTTAGCGCACATGAAAGATCTCCACATTATTGTTATCTAACACGCAAAACACAGGAAAACATGAAATGTTCTTTCAATCTCCCCCTTTTTGGTGTTAGATGACGATACCAGGATTTGCAGGAGAAAGTCACAAGACAAACAGTAATAACTATGAAAGAGACTCCCCCTCAATGTGTGCATAATAGAATTTTGCATTGGAATACAAATGCACACAAATAGGTGAATCTTTTCCATAGACATATGAGCAACAAAAACATACCACCGAGGTGGAGGGAAGGCATCCTTGACATAAGCCACAATCATTACCGGATAACCAATATAATCGCCTTTCATGATAAAACCTCCAGCAATAGGATATGAATAGATAGCCCCATAAGCATAATCCATGATATGAAATCCATAGGCATAATCCAGACAACCACATAAAGTCTCAAACAAACACAAATCACAAATTTAAAGTTCAACGCTAAATGGGCATAAGCAAGAAAATGACGAATAGAAAAGTGCAAGTGCTTATGCCCGACCCATGCAAATCCACGGACAACCTAATAGAACTACTTCTCCCCGTTTGGCATCGACACACCAAAAAGGGACAAGAGCGATGCTAGCGCCCCACGAGATCACTCGTAGTCCCCGTCCTCATCCTCTTCCTCGTCTTCATTCTCATCCTCATCCGCATCTTCAAGCTCCTCAGTGTCACCTTCCTCATCTTCATCATCAGCAGCAGGCGCAGAGGGGAACAAGTGACGCTCCATCTCACCATAGTTCAACCGGGAGGAAGAGTTCCACCGAGCATACAGAGTGGGAGGAGTAGGAGCCGGAGGAGCACCCGAAGCGTCGGACACGTGGTGGAGAATGAGCTGTTGGGAGTGAGCCAACTCATGGCGCTGCTTGTATGCTTCGTACTGACCCTTGCGCGTGTCCACGCCCATGCAGAGAATGTGACGCTGGAACCAGTTTAGCTGCTTGATCTCACGGGCAACGGGAGGCACAGGGGGCCTGCGAGCATCCCTCATGAGGCCCTTAGGAGCAGAGGAGGGGTGAGAGGTCTTCCGAACCTTGGTGTAGATCTTTTTGGCCTTGTGCACCGAGTCGATGTGGAACTCCTCACCAGGAAGCAGGTGACGGATGAGCATCATAATGTAGGGAGCATAGGGAATGGACAGACGGTTGAACATAGCATCACACAACTCATGGTAAATGAAGTCCATGACATCCAGCCTGTACTGCACTGACTCATCCTCGCAAGAGGCAACCTCATGAGAAAATTGAAGTAGCTGAACAAGGTGACCACGGATGCTGTCATTGTTGCCCCCACTCAGAGTAATGGAGTCACGGAAGAGACTCACTAAGGCAGCATAGATGGGAGCAAGACCAGCCAGAGTGCCCACAATGCCATTGTCCACAGTGCAAGGAGAGAGAGTTGCATCTTTGTTGGGCTTCAGCTGGGTGATGATGCGGTGGCCACTGGCTCTATCCCTGCTGCAGAAAGAATACCCAAGAACCTCAGCAAACACGTGAAACTCAGCAGTCATAGGCCTGTCATGAGTCATCCACTTCATAGTGCGACGCTCATCCCCACAAATAACCAAAGTGGAGAAGAACTGCTTCACCACCTCAGAGTCAAAGGAGCATTGGAGAGACATAAGATGGTGTAGCCACATACATCGCATCCACAAGATGAGCCTTCTCCAAAGCATCAACAAGTACCAGTGGGTGCATAGGCCTAATGTTCAGCCTGTCATATATATCTTCATAGATCCCCTTCTGTTCTGCACACCAAAAACGAGTATCCCACAGCTCATCATCACAAGGCAGCTCAGCAAACAAGTCACGGTGATGGATGGCGGAAAAGGATACCGCATCCAAAGTCCTGTAGTTGATCTTGGGCTTCTTGCCCTTCCTCTTGGACACCCCCTTCCTAGTCCTCTTTGCTTGTTCAGCCATGCGCTTCTCTTCGTTCTTCCTTCTCCTCAACTCAACTTCGTCCACTAAGTTACCCTGTCTGTCGTCCCAAAAGTATTTGGCGCGAGGATGGCGCTTGTAGGTCTTGGGAACACCGGAACCACCTGTGAGGAGAATAAGGGCGATAGCAAGGGGATAAGCATACACACAAGTCCAGGAGAGAGCATGGAAAAAGTAGTCAAAAAATTCATAGGACAAATCTACCCAATGCATACTCCATAGTGAAACTGAACCAGAATCGAATCTGTCAGGCCGGATTATCCGGCCTGGCCAGGGGCGGATAATCCGGCCCTGGCAGAAAATTTCCATTTCACCTAGATTGAATGCAAAAAAGTAGATCGGGCCTAGAAACTACAAGACTACGATTTCTATGCGAAAACACATCCTTCTAGACAACGTTCCACCCAACAAGTAACACATCTAGCCAAAGATGAGGAGAGAGGGAGTTACCCTCACTCATTGGAGGAAGAACGCGGAGGAGAAGGTACCCGGAGGCGCGGAGAAGAAGATCCGGGGAGTCCTAGAAAATCCGGTGGCCGGAGAGGCTCTGGGGAGGGTGGGGGACGGAAGGCGGTGGCTCAGGAGGAGGAGAGGGTTGGGGGAGAAGTGTCGCTCGTTATGAGCCCTTCCCCCCGATCCCTGCCCTTTAAGATGAAATCCGCCAGGGCCGGATTATCCGGCCTACACTTGGGCCGGATTATCCGGCCTCAAATCTGGGATTTTGTTGTACACAGAACCAGGCCCGTGCGTCCCCAAACAGCACCCCCACAAGGTGTACAAGGGACTTGTGTGCTAGAATAGATGGCTTAGGGGTAGGGAAAGGCTTAGGATTAAGAGATCCAAACTGAGATGGTACTAGACACTCAAAATTGCAAAATCCAAATCAAATAAAAACCGAGATTGAGTGTGATTCCCATAAGAACATGAGATAGCAAATAACATCCAAAAAGAGCCAATTCTCCTCAAGGGAGAGGGCAGTGGTCGAGGCCACCTTATTGGAGTGTATGGTGTGACACCGCGAAGATATATCTTGGGTTCACGACCAATACTCATCAATAAGCTCACACATCACAAAATGATATTAAGAGAAATGATTTTAACTTGCTTTTGGCATTGTTAGCCCAATGAGTTAGGACCACACTCCCCCTATATCCACGCCCATACCTAGACCAAAGAAGGATTGAGATGTACGAGTGAGTGCATGGGTAATCAAGACAAGCTCCTGGAATCAATGATATTTAGCTCATTCCTCAAATAGCAAAATCTTGCTTCATCAAGTGGCTTTGTAAATATATCCGCAAGTTGGTTCTTCATGCTCACAAAGGATAGATCAATATCGCCGCGAGCAACATGGTCTCGAATAAAATAATTCCGAATCTCAATATGCTTCGTCCTTGTGTGCTAAATAGGATTGTACGCAATTTTGATTGCACTTTCATTATCACATAAAAGAGGCACTTTGTCACAGTTGACACCGTATTCCTTTAAAGTTTGCCTCATCCACAATAATTGGGTGCAAGCGCTGGCAGCAGCAACATATTCAACTTCAGCGGTGGAGAGAGATATACAATTCTGCTTTTTAGAGGACCAACAAATGAGAGATCTTCCCAAGAATTGACAGGCTCCAGAAGTGGATTTCCGATCATCCTTATCACCAGCCCAATCTGAGTCAGTATAACCACATAAAGAGAAATTGGAGCCCTTGGGATACCAGAGACCAAAGTTAGGGGAATGAACCATATATCGAAAGATCCTCTTGACCGCCACTAAGTGGATTTCTTTAGGAGCTGCTTGATACCTTGCACACACCCCCACACTCAACACTATATCGGGTCTAGATGCGCAGAGGTAAAGAAGAGAACCGATCATCGACCGGTATACCTTTTGGTCCACATCTTTACCATGTGGGTTAAGTTCAAGATGACATTTTGTTTGCATCGGAGTGGCGACACCATTTAGATCCGTCATCTTGAATCTCTTAAGCATGTCTTGGATGTACTTTGCTTGATTAATAAAGGTTCCTTCTCTAAGTTGCTTGATCTCGAATCCAAGAAATAACCGTAATTCCCCCATCATAGACATCTCAAACATGTTAGTCATAAGCTTTGAAAATTCATCATTAAAGCTTTATTAGTAGAACCAAAGATGATATCGTCTACATATAGTTGGCATACAAAGAGCTCCCCCTTAACCTTCTTAGTAAAAAGAGTGGGATCGATTTGCCCAACTTCGAAGCCACGATCTAACAAAAGCTCTTTAAGGTGCTCATACCACGCACGTGGGGCTTGTTTAAGGCCATAGAGTGCCTTATCGAGTTTGTAGACATGGTTCAGAAAGTTAGGATCCTCAAACCCGGGGGTTGCTTTACGTATACCAACTCATGTAGAGGACCGTTAAGGAAGGCACTCTTGACGTCCATTTGCTGCAACTTAAAATTGTTATGGGCAGCATAAGCAAGAAGGATGCAGATGGACTCAAGGCGAGCCACTGGAGCATAGGTCTTGCCGAAGTCAATGTCCTCAACTTGGGAGTAACCTTGTGCCACAAGTCTTGCCTTGTTCCTCACAACAATGCCATTCTCGTCTTGCTTGTTTTTGAAAATCCACTTGGTGCTGATAACATTGCGGCACTCTTTGGGTTTCTCCACGAGTTTCCAAACTTTGTTGCGCTCGAAATTATTCAATTCTTCATGCATAGCAACAACCCAGCCTGGGTCTTCAAGAGCTTCAAAGACCTTCTTAGGTTCCACCATAGAGATATGAGCTTGATGCTCACCAAAACTGGCCAATTCTCTTCTTGTAGAAACCCTTCATCGAAGATCACCAACAACTTTGTCGAGAGTGTGACCCCTCAACTCAAGGTTTCGATCAGCTCGAGCCTTGCGACGAAGTTCAATAAGTTTGTTGTCTCTTGGAGGAGATTCATCACTTGAGTCTTCATTGGAAGCATTTACTCGACCTTGATCAAGATAGAATATCAGCAGCAGGTGGTGATGACGTGTGCCCTTGAGGAGAGTCAGTAGCCGTAACAGGAGGCTACTAAACTGGAGAGTCAGGGCCGGATAATCCGGCCGATGGAGAGGTAGGATAATCCAGCCTGGGAGTATTTGTGGCAGCATCATCAGGAAACCTGGGGCTTGCTAGAACAGGCGAGGGGCCGGATAATCCGGGCTTGCCAAAAAAATCCAGCCTGGAGCTTGCGTTGATATCTTCACCACTAGGACCAGAATTGTCAGCTGGAGCGGGGTGGCTGGATAATCCGGTGTCCACCAGATAATCCGGCCTGGAGTTTTCTGGAACAGCTTGACCTTCAACAGTTGGTGGAGATGGTGCAGAATTTTCTCCCGTGGTGGGAACTTGTTGGGCATGTGTAGATGAGGGCTCTTCATGGGAAGAGCATTTTCCTTCCCGATCCGCCACAAGGGGTTCCTCAATGGGGCGGAAAAATCCCACACCCATTCTTCTTATGGCATCTTGGGGTATTTCAACATCTGCATCACAAACACCAACTTGCTCCGCACGGGAACCGTCATTTTCCTCGAACACCACACTACAAGATTCTACAACAGTTCCGAAGAGCTTATTGTAGACTCTGTAAGTCTGGGATTCGGCACCATAACCAACAAATATACCTTCTAAAGCCTTCGATTCAAACTTAGATATACGAACTCCTTTGATAAGAAAGAAACACTTACACCCGAATACCCAAAAGTATGAGATGTTTGGATTGTTACCGGTAAGTATTTCATACAGAGTCTTGTCCAAGATCTTGCGGAGGTATAATCGGTTGGATGAATGACAAGCAGTAGAGATTGCTTCAACCCAGAAGTTATATGGAGATTTAAATTCGGCTAACATTGATCTTGCCATATCCATTAGAGTTCGATTCTTCCTCTCGGCTACACCATTTTGTTGAGGGGTGTACGCAGCGGAATATTGATGTCTTATCCCCTCTTCACTTAGGAACTCATTTAAGGTGTAGTTCTTGAACTCAGAGCCGTTATCACTTCTTATAGCCAGAATTGGGACGTTGTGTTGACGTTGAACCTCGTTGGCGAAGTCGATGACGGTTTGTTGAGTCTCGCTCTTCAACTTGAAGAAATAAACCCAAGTGTATCTTGAGTAATCATCAACAATCACTAGACAATACTTCTTCCCACTGAGGCTCGCATGAGATGGAGGTCCGAAGAGGTCCACATGAAGGAGCTCCAAAATCCTTTTTGAAGAGATAATAGTTTTCCTTCGATGAGGTGAGTCATGCATTTTCCCTTCAACACACGCCCTGCAAACACGATCTTTGGCAAAGGAGACATTTTCTTTTAGTCCAAGAATGTGGCCGCCCTTGTGGAGACTTTGCAAAGTTCTCATATTGACGTGGGCTAGTCGGCGATGCCATAGCCAACCCGCGTCAGCCTTTCCAAAAAGACACATCGGGCCTGTAGTGGTTTTCCCCGAAAAGTCCACCACGTACAGGTCGTTTTCGACATATCCCACGAAAGCGACTTTTAATGACTTGCTCCACAAGAGTACCACCAAATCAGCATCAATATAAACTGCAAAGCCCATCTTACCAAGGGCGCGAATTGAAAGTAAGTTATAACCGAGGGTCTCAACAAGCATGACGTCCACGAGAGAGATATCATGAGCCACCACAACTTTGCCGAGACCCAATACCTCAGATTTTGACTTGTCACCATAGGAGACGGTTATGTGATCATGGTTTGGCCGCATCTCCATGATGATCTCCTTGCTTCCGGTCATATGACTCGTGCAACCGCTATCGAGTACCCATTTAGAACCACCGGAAGCATAGCCCTGCAAGAAAATTACTTCTTGGTTTTAGGTACCCATTTTTCAATGGGTCCTCTCATGTTAGTGACAAGGGTCCTGGGTACCCAAATAGACCAAGGAATGTAACAGTCATAAGGCCCTACATAACTAGAATAAACATCACCATAATAATCGCAATATAGTTCAAAGTTAGGATTGTTGATCCCTACAAAACCATCATAATTAGTCTTGGCATTGGTAATGTTGCTAGTCTTTGGTTGAGCAGTCTTGCTCTTCTTCTTCTTCTTGTTTTTCTTGCTCTTTGTCTTGGGTATGTAACCAAGACCTTCTTTACTATTGTTTGTCCTTTGCTTGCTCAGTATCTCATCAATAACCCCTTTACCTTTGTGTTGAGAACTTCTTGCAAGGTCTTCTTTTCCAGAGGATGAAGTGGAGGTACTTGGCACATCATACCATTTCAATTGAGTTTGGAGCTGGTCATGAGACTCATTTAAAGTAGAATGATCACTCTTCAATGCCTTGTGAGCACTTTCAAGATTATCAAACTTCTCCAAAAGTCTAGCATGAACAGCTCCAAAGTCAATCTTTTCTTTCTTTAGTTTCTTTACCTTGGCAAGAGCATGGTCACGTTCTTTAATGAGCTGAGCTACAGTATCTTCTTGTGACTCCTCAAAGGATTCGAGTCTTTCTTCCAAAGATACTCAAGCTTCCTCTTCCTCTTCCAGGGCATTCTAAAGAAGCTATCTCCAAGGCATCTTCTCTTTCAATTCTGCCCTTTTCTTCAAGAAGATCTTCAGCTTGCGCCAGTTAAATCATAAGAGCATCAAAATGAAGTTTGTGCTCACCTTGTAGGTTAGTGAAAAAAGTATCCAAAGCAATAAATTCTTCTTTCATTTTAAGACTATCATGATCATCCATATCCAAAATTATGTTAGTCTTAGGAAATGAAGAGCTAGAAGTTGATACCTCGGACCCTCTTGCCATTAGGCAAGTGGCGTTGTTGTTGATGACGTTCTCGTTTGGCGAGTCAAAAAGAGACGAGGGAGTCGATGTGGTGTCTATAGCAGCCACTTCGTGGGAACTATCATCATCCTCTTCATCTTCACTTGTGAAGGAGTATTCCTCTTGAGCTACCAAGACAATCTTGGGTTGCTTCTTGAAAGGGCCATTCTTCTTAATAAATGGCTTCTCCTTAGGTGCTTTAGATTTCTCTTTAAGAATGAGCCTGCCACCATTGTCTTCTCTATTTTGATATGGACACTCGGCTACAAAGTGCATTCTATCTCCACAGTTGAAGCAAGTTCTCAATCTTGGGCCACTTTCTCTTCTTCCATTTGACCCGTTCTTGCGCTCAAGTTCAGACTTGGCTTTGGCAGGGTCCTTCCAAAAGTTCCTTGCATAAAATGCCATGTACTCACCATGAGCATGTTTGACTTCATCGGGGCAGTCCATGGATACCCCCTCAAAAGCTCCTTCATCTTCCTCTTGCTCAACAACATTGGCTTTGAGAGCCACATTGACACCCTTTTGCATTCCAATGGCCCGAGCACGGGCATCTTCAGCATTCTTTGCTGCCACTTTGAATGACGCCATTTCTTGCATGACTTCGTTGGATGTCATTTGATGATAGTTATGTCTACCTTGCAGGCTCTTCAAGTCCGTTGGCTCGAAAGGCATTAAGGCACTCACATATTTTCTTTTTATCCATGCATCATCAATGTGAGTGGCCCCATGCTTTCGAAATGTTGTTGCTATGCCCTTGAGTCTTCTATACATGTCCTCATGGTTTTCACCATCCAACATGTAGAATCCCTCAGCTTCATTACTAAGGGCATCATACCTGTTTCTTCTCATGCTTTCATTTCCAACGAAGAGATCCGTAAGAGCATCCCAAGCTTCTTTAGCTGTGTTGAGATGTTCAATGTGTGGCATGTCCTTGGGACCCACACCCAGCTATATCATGTGGAGAGCGGTGGCATTCAACTGGCTGTCCACAACTTCTCTTCTCGTTAGGTTGGTTTGATCTCCAATATGAAGACCCTCTTCAATAATCCTCCACAATTCAATAGAAGAGCTGCAAACATGAGATTTCATTAGGAATTGCCATTGATTGAAGGAGGATGCAGTGAGCTTGGGTGGATCACCCCTATTGTTTATATGAGGATGAGGGATAGGTGGGTCAGGGGAATATACATGGCGAACCTCACTATATTCCTCCTTACCACTTCCCTTCTTGGAGGTGGAACCATTAAGTTTATCACCTTCCAAAGCATCATCCTTGGATCCGGTGTTACCCTTTTCCTTAGATGATGGTGTGGCAGCCTCAGAGGAGGATGGAGATGGGGCTATGGATGATGTAAGGCGAGCAATCATTTGATTCATCTCCTCCATCTTGGCCTCAAAGGATTTTAACAAGGTTGTTTCCAATGACTTGAGATCATCCATTGTGACCTTATTCACAGCCTCATTTCCATCATCCTTGGTACCCATACTACTCTTAGGCGGTTAAGCCCGATTCAAGAGCCGGGGCTCTGATACCAATCGAAATGGATCATATGGGCACCTAGAGGGGGGTGAATAGGTGCTACACCAATTTTTAATACTTTTTCAATTTTAGGCTTAGCACAAAGGGTAAATTCTCTAGATAAACTAATAGGTGGAATTTTCCCTATATGCAAACCTATCTACTAGCGAGTAAAGAGCGAGTGGAAGAGGAACGGGTAAACCGAAGTGAAGCACGTGGAGACACATGATTTGTTTGACCGCAGTTCCTTCCTTGTTAAGGGAAGTACGTTTGCGTTGGAGGGGTGGGAGGTACTAAGACCACCACGCCACAATAGGCCTCACCCTGTTCTCCGATGGATCTCGCCACCAAAGGCCTGATCCACCTTTCCACTATAGGTACCCTTCAAGGCAGGCACTGGCGCCTTTACACACCTAGCGGGGCAACAACTCCACAACAACTTGGAGGCTCCCGAAATGACAACAAGCTGCCACAAGAACAAAGTTATCAAATACAATAAACGAGATCTAGGTATTGACAAGAATACTAGATTACGGATTTCTCCAAGTGAATGGAAAGGAGTTGAAGTGCTTGATTCTTGACGATGATGATGAACTTCTCCTCCTTCAATTCCCCCAAAGATCAATACCTTCGGGTGGTTGAAGTGGGAGATCGAGAATGAGAGCTCTTGCACAATGTCTAGACAATTTCGAATGAATCAAGAGTTCTGAACGTTGGGGAAGAAGGGATATTTATACCCCCTTCAGAAACCAGCCGTTGGACACTTTGGGGGCCGGATTATCTGGCCCAAGTGAGGGCCGGATTATCCGGTCTGGGGGAAAACACCACCCCCAACTCGGAATATCCGGCAGATAATCCGCCCCCTATTAGAGCGTCGCGCCGAGCTTGCCCTTGATCAACTTCTGGGGGCCGGATTATCCGGTCATATGCGAGGGCCGGATTATCCGGCCTGGGGAGGAAAAACCGCCCCAGTCTGGATTTTCCAGGAGAAAATCCGACCAGATACCGAGCGACGTGCCTTGGCCCCTTTTGCCATGCGACAACCGGATTATCCGGCCTGGGGAGGAAAAACCGCCCAGTTCAGATTTTCCGGGAGAAAATCCGACCGTATACCGAGCGACGCGCCTTGGCTCTCTTTGAGCAAAGAGGTAGGCCGGATTATCCGGCCCTTGGTGGGGCGGATTATCCGGCCCCCCTCAAAGCTTCCTGCACACTTAGCGCACATGAAAGATCTCCATAGTATTGCTATCTAACACGCAAAACACAGGAAAACATGAAATGTTCTTTCACATGGTGCGTTCAGCTTATCGGATGGAGTGATTAGACCTGTGCCGTGAAACTTGATATGATGAAATCCTATGATAGGGTGGAGTGGAATTATTTGAAGGCTATCATGCTCAAGATTGGCTTTGCACCTGCGTGGACGGAGATTATTATGGGGATGATTTCTTCAGTGTCATTCTCAGTTTTGTTTAATGGGACCAAGTTGGAGGAATTTAAACCAACTAGAGGAATAAGACAAGGCAATCCAATTTCACCTTATCTTTTCTTGATTGCAGCAGAGGGCCTTTCGTGCCTCCTAAATCATAGAAGTCAGTCATCAGACCATAGTGGAATTAAAGTGGCTCCATCGTCACCGTCGGTGAACCACCTTCTTTTTGCAGATGACAACCTGTTGGTTTTTAAAGCAAATGGTGAGGGTGCTAGGGAGATTTCTGAGTCTTTGGAGTTATATTGCCGAGCATCAGGTCAAAAGATTAATTTGGGGAAATCCTCTATTTTCTTTAGTAAGGGATGCCCAAACTTAGTCCGACAATAAGTTAAAAGCATTTTGAATGTGCCTAATGAGAGCCTTAGTGACAAATACTTGGGTATGCCCACGGATGTAGGGAGGTCAAAGAACGGGGCTTTCAAATTTCTTAAAGATCGCGTGTGGAGTAAGATACAAGGTTGGATGGAGATGATACTTTCTTAGGGGGGAAGGAAGTTCTTATTAAAGTTGTGGCGCAAGTAGTTCCTATTTTCTCCATGGCTTGTTTTAAGCTTCCTCGGGGTCTCTGCCAACATATTGACGCGATGATTCAGAAGTTCTGGTGGGGAAGTATGGCCAACAAAAGGAAAATGACTTGGGTGTCTTGGGAAGAGATGACGAAGCCTAAGTACATGGGAGGTTTGGGCTTTCGGGACACGGAACTGTTCAACCTCGCACTCCTAGCCAGACAAGCTTGGCGTATATTACAGTCACCATTGACACTTAGTGCCCGTATTGTGAAGGTTGTATATTTTCCAACCAATGAGTTTCTTGATGCCGAGTTAGGGAGTCATCCCTCTCAGATTTGGAGGGCGCTTGTTGAAGGGAAGGAAACTTTAAAGTTGGGCCTCATTCGGCGTATTGGGGATGGCAAAACAACGAGGATCTGGACTCATAATTGGCTACCACGGTCAGAGACGATGAGACCGATAGCATGCAGGGTTGACGAGCCTCCTCTTTTGGTCAGCGAGCTGATCGATGCAACTTCAGCCTCATGGAAACAGGAGAAGGTACATGCGTGCTTTGTTGCGATGGATAGTGGCACTATTTTGGGAATGCCTTTATGTACCCGCAAGTTGAGTGATTTCTGGGATTGGAACTTTAAAAAAAGGAATGTTCACGGTGCGTTCAGCTTATCGGATGCTGGTGGATATTAAGCAGAGGAGGGAGGCCTGGCTGGAGGGGCGACCATCAAACTCTAGTAATGAGGATGCGAAGAATTGGTCTAGGATGTGGAAGGTGGATGTACCCTCTAAGATCAAAGTGTTCTTGTGGCGGCTGGCGAAATAATCCCTTTCTACTTACGATGTGATGCACCACCGTAACATGTCTGTTACCAGCGCATGCTCTTTATGTGGTAGTCAGGATTCTTGGCGTCACTCGCTTCTGGAGTGTCCAATGGCGTGCTCTGTTTGGGCGTTATTTGATTATGAGGCGGTGGAGCATATGACGGATACAACCGAACCAAATGCTAAGAGCTGGATATTCTCTATGATGGATTCCATGCCTTCTAACGAGTTCATCAAAATTTTGGTGACTATGTGGGCAATCTGGACAGCTAGACGGAGAGCAATCCATGAAGGGGGGTTTCCGAGCCCTCTATCCACTCATTGTTTTGTTAGAAAATTCTTGGATGAGCTTAGTACTATAGCAAAGCCGGTTGGCTTAAATGCTTCTGCCCCAGCTGAGGGAACTACTAGAATTTCTAGTATTCCAAAGTGGATACCTCCCTCAGCTGATCATGTTAAAGCAAATGTGGATGGTGTTGTATTTAGAAACTTGATGATTGGCTCAGCTTCGGTGGTTCTTCGAGATAGCAGCGCTAACTACACGGGATCATCGGCATTGCTGTTCCCTGGAATCACCGACCCTACAACACTCGAAGCCCTCGCATGTCGGGAGGCGTTGTCTCTTGCTGCTGATTTATCTATTTCAAGGATTGATGTGGCAAGTGATTGCAAACAAGTCATAACTGATATTCGTGAGAACACTGGAGGTCAATGCCAGGATCTTGAGGAGGTGGTGTTCAAATTTGAAGGAAGAAAATCAAATACCGAGGCTCATAATTTAGCTAGATTTGCTTTGTCTTTAGATCAGGGGCGCCACTTGTGGCTCACTGAACCCCATGATGTTGCTTTAATTCCTGTATCATAAAACATGTAATCCCTTCGTCTTAAAATAGATGTCGAAAGTTTGTCTAAATTTGTATGTATCTAGCCTAAATAGTGTCTAGATACATCCAAATTTAGAAAAGTTTGTGATGTCTATTTTGAGACGGAGTAAGTAATTGGGAATTCAGTGATACTATTTTTTACGTTAATGACTCACGTTTGTTGACCCAAATATAGTTTAGTTTCAATAAAAGAGTAGCAACATTTCCAAAATGTCATACACTGATGCACGATATATAGTTCGGACAAACATTACATAGTAGATAACTTAGAGGTTCCATACATTACATAGTAGATAACTTAGAGGTTCCATACAGGGAGAGCATTACATAGTACTCCCTCCGTTTCAAAATATAAGATCTGTTTTAAAATATAAGATGTTTTAACTTTATAAATAGAGTGTATTTGGACCCCGTTTAGTGTGTAGGTTCATAAAAGTTTGAAGTGAACCTACACGCTAAAAGGGACCTAAATACACTCTATTCACAAAGCTAAAACATCTTATATTTTGAAACGGAGGGAGTAGATAACTTAGGTTCCATGCAGGGAGAGCATACATAGATAAACTAGCTTCCACACAATGAGACCAATGATGCTTGAGCGATCAGGGAAGCAGCTTCTTCACGTCTTCCCACAGACTTGCTCTGACTTCATCCCACAGCGAGGTCTTTCGCCGAGCAGGAAGGAGATTTGTTTGGGTTGGGCGGAAATGAAGATTGTTCAGATTGGGGACATAGTAAAACTCAATGGAATCTGGGTCCATGATGTGTCGAGGTGCAAGTCCGGCCCTTGGAGTAACTCCAACCACAGCTACATCATCCAACGCGTTCTCCTGGTAATTCAGCACTAAGCTAGATACATCGCCAGTGGGACAATTGTACCCGAAGACACTCACGCAGTGACCGGCTCCCCTTGCTTGTTCTGTGGTAATCTGGCAAAGGAGGAGCTCAGTGGCATAGTCTCTGCGCCGGTAGGGCACATCGGCTGGCCGACCTGCTCGGAAGTAATGCGGCTGTGCCCTCAAGAATACAACAACTGGACCGACGTCTAAACAAGCACATAGGTGTTCTCTGTATGACATCGCCCTCTCAACCTGCTCAGCTGTGGGTGTTGTAGAAGAAGGCAGAGGAAATGCATCATAGGCATTGATTGACGTACCGTGTGCAAAACTCTGGCCGGCATATGGGACAGCGCCTTGCAGCGGGATGCCGCACTCTTGACCCAAGCGGCCAACGTTGCACACGGACGAACCATCGCTGGTGAGAACCCCGTGTGCCCCAGTGCTATGTATCATGGAGAGAAGGTTGACCTCGAACGCATTCTGCGCGTAGTGGAGGCCTGGGTTCTCTTCATACCATAGCCTGAGATGGGCGGTCATTGTCTCTGAATACGCTTGCACGCAGCAAGACCCAGCTGATGAAATTGAAATTCAGCATGACATACAGTCGATCAGAATAACCAATTAACACAGCAGGATAACCAACAATAGGCACAGTAATAGCACAGCTTAGCAGACGAGAGAAATTATAGGAATTGCGGTTCTTACCCCAATTGGTTTGGGTGCGGTCTAGACTTGTCCGTGGAAGAGCGCGTGTAAGTTGGGCTTGTGGGTCGGGCATATAGTACTCCCACGTCGCTTGGTTGACGACCTGCCAGGCCCGGTTGAAGGTAGCCGGAGATGCTACGAAGGAACCCATATGTTGTCGCCGGTGGATGTGGATCTGAACAACAAGCGAGCGGTGGTCAGTTCAGTTGGGAGCAAAGACAACTAAATCGAAGTAAAACCAACAAGCAAAAGGCGCTCCTTTGCAGTCGTACCTGCCGCCGGTTTGGATGTACTGAGGTGCGGCGGGCCGGGGGCCTGGAGGGTCTAGCGGATCCGCAGGGAAGTGAGCACAGGACGGCGGCGGGAAGGGGTAGATATGCCGGTGCAAACGAGATTGTACTCGACTGCCGGTTTCGCTATGGGGGTGGCGGCGGCCGGAGCTAGCAAAGACGGGGGTCGGAGAGCGGAGGGCGGCGAGGCGTGGGGAGCATTCCGGCCGGCCCGAGCAGAGCTCCCGGTGGTGGTGAGGGAGAAGATGATTGTTTAGCTTGCGACTGCGGAGTGGCGAGGGTTTTGTATTGGACTGGAGGTGAGAGACCGACCGAGGGGCGAGGGTTTCCGTACGTAACCGGGTGCGATGGCGTTCGTTTTCGTGGTTTGATCGCAACACTCGCGTCCGCACACGTCTCGCGCGTTGGATTCTAAATCGACGGACGGCACACTTCCACGCGCCGTCAAGGGCTGGTCTGGACTGATCCTGTCTCGCCCCCCCCCCCCCCCCCCCCCCCCCCCCCCCCCCCTTTCCTCGCCCTTGTCTCCCTCCGGCCTCGGCCGCCCCCTAGCTGAGAATGGTGCGGCTTGTTCTGGGCGGGTTAAGCCTTGGGATCGACTGGTTTGGGGCAGACTACAAAGTGGACCAGTCGACCAAATCCCGAGGAGCGGCCGCCGTTTCGCCCGTTCCTCCCCATGGCCGCCGCACGCCAGCACCTCTACCGCCGATGCCGTGCATAGATACCGACGTCTCCCTGTATCACCTCCCAGGGTCGGCCGGCATCGTGCTCTCGCACCCCGATGCCCTGCACTCTAGGGTTTCTTGCAGCGCCGCCGTTGCCGTCGCCCTGCACCGCCGTCGTTGCCGCCACACGCATCATCTTGGTCGCCTGTACCACGGATCTGAACGTTCGTCGGCTTCCCCACCAGACCAGCAGTTCTTCCCTGCCCGGTGAGCAGAGAGTCCCCTCCAGCATTCTCTTCGTCCCTCTATTTCTTTTCTTTTCTTGTTGGCGTGTTGATTCTTCTATGTCTTGCTGAATTCTTATCACATATCTACTGTCTTGCTGATTGTATATATACTGTATGCAAGGTTGGTTCTTGCTGATTGTATAGTATAATTGCTTTTATTCATTTGTTCAGATGGTTGGAAAGAAAAAACACTAGTATCTGAACTGGGAGATTCTTGCTGATTGTAAAATCCTTACTGAATGGACGTCTTACCTATGCAAGAAACTGGGAGGGTCTGAACAACGATTTGTGATCCGGGACATCTATGCCATGAACTTTCTCTTTACAAGCACAATTAACCGAAGCAAACAAAGGTAGGCTGTAAAGCAAGGTACGACGAACACAAACAGCTTCTCCGGTAGACGACTCCTAACATTCTGAAGCAGTAGGATTAATTAGCTGTAGCAAGTGAGAAAAATAAATGCGCTTTGTTATGTTCTCCCGACATTCTGAGCAGTAGGCCAAATTAGTATAATTGACGTGGAAAAAAACACAGTGTAGCAATGCAAAATAGCTCCAAATAGTTAGCCTTGGTTGCAACTAAGCAAATGCGACTATGGACAACCGTTGCTTCTCCTGGTTCTCAGAATATAAATAAGTTCAACTTCCCCACTTCTCTCTCTCTCTCTAATGTTTCCAAAATAGCATACTGTTCTCACCTGCAAATGTGCTCTGTTATGTTCCATTTCAAGAAGATTTCACCCAAATGCTAGATTATATTTTTTGTTTGAGAAAAGGGTTCTCATGTACTTTAATTAAGATGTTTATTACTTGAGACATTTATTTTTATTTTTACACACACAGAAATATCTTATATGTTTATAATTTTGACAGCTAGACTTGCTAACATGTCTGTGAATGTGTCTGAGAGCTCTGGCACTGTTGATGCGCGTTCTGTGACACCACACGGTAGGAGGTCAAAAGCGAAAACTTCCAACCAAGGCCAGAGCTAGATGCATATACTGGAGGAGAATTTAATTGAAAGCGAGAACTTTGAAATACTGACATGGTAGGAGTCTGCTGGCCAGATTGACTAATTTAGATTTTTGTTGTGAGCACTCAACCTGATTACTCTAGCTACTGCCATCTGTATAAATTTTACTTGGTCCATGAAGTCTGAATAACTTCTATCTTTAGCTTGAATTTTAGTTCTGCATATTGTATATATCATCACAAATCCTTGCTGGCCATGCTGTTTTTTAGTTCATCTATGCACAATGAAGCATGTGAGACTGGGAACAAGCTGACATCTATGGCATATTGACATCCAACATCATGACCGGGAAGAAGCTGACGTATATGGTATCCATGATGTCGCCAGCGCTCTCGGTTGCACGTCTGCACCAGCTTCTTAAGATTTTTATCATGGACATGCTTTATATATAATTTAATGTATGGAGATGCTTTAGACAAATATTGGTATTTTTATGTCTAAATAAATTGTGGTGTATGGGAAAATGCTCTCTGAGAAGAGTCTGATTATTATTTTAGAGGCATCGGCTTTTATTGCTTATTTTTCAGCCTTGTACATGCATGCTTGGTACGGTTTTGCTTGTCCCCATGGTTTCTGGCCGTGGGCTGAAAATGGTTTCAAACTGCAAAACTGAAATGGATTGGGGCGGTTTGGGAGCTGATGCTTTGTGGGCTGGTGCGGGTTGGTTGCCAGAGATTATTCAGTGGGTTGGTTCGGTGTGGGAGCGACGAGATTTTGTTTTTGGACCGGTGCGGGTGTGGTGCGGTTCTCTCCCCATTTTCACCTTGACTTAGCGCTCATCGCTACTGGTCCACTCCCTCGGCCCTCTGCCACCCGTTATCGATCCACCCCGCCGGTTGTCTCCGTGGCCCTGACCTCACAAGGGAAAAGGAAGGCGGCAGGGTCAGCACCGGTGCTATTCTCTTCTGTTCGGCCGCTGCTGGTATCCCCACACCACCCACTCAGCGGTAACGACCATACCCAATTCTAAGTAAGTAAATAGCATCAAGTCAGAGGGATATTTGCTATTCTTAATACATTCTTATTGCAGCTATGTCATGCTAATTCAGCCAAGTAGCATAAATTATGCCTCTTGTCCATTAGATCATACTAGGAACATCTGCATTATTGTCCCTTCCTGTGGTTCAGGTCCATTGTGCTCATTCGCTGATGGAACGGATGGTTTATGCAGAATGCTACAGAGCTTGCTTGTTAAACCTGTACTACATGCATCGAAAAATGGCAAGCAGACAAGCAAGCGAAAAAGTTGCTCTCGCAAAAAATTTAAGTGTTTGGGTCTTTAGAATAAAATTACATTTGTTCTTGGAATTTGATTTTGTGTCTTCCCAGGTGAAGGTCTGTGAGTACAATCTGATATGGTTTAGTCTTTGGTCTGTGAGCAAAGCCAAAACCATGCTCTTGAATCTGTTAAGCATCAAAGTCTTGGGATATAAAGTATCATTTGTTCTCTTCTGCTGGGTTTTGCTGTGGTACTTATGGTCATAGCAGGATAGCTGCATGTCATTTTTATTTAATTTGTGATAGGGGTAGTTATGCTTGGTTTCCTATGGTTGTGCATTGCCCGATGTACACTGGCACCGAGTTGATTTGTGATTTGTGACAGCTAGTAAGCAAGCTGTCGGATCCTCTTCCGTTGAATCCTCATTTTCGGCCTCTAGCGGCGCATTTCAGATTTTTTGCATCCGTCAGTACAAGCTGCACCGCTCATTTTTTTCCCCATGTGTGTTTGTGTCATGGTCTGCTATTTCTCATGGTATAACATTGATCATCCACGGGTGGATCTACTTCCATCTACACTCGTGATTTTGTGTGCCGAACGCGACAGTGTGGTTCGATAATTTTATTGGGGCTTCTCTTTGATAAGTCTGCGCACCTAGAATCAGATGTTTATTCTCTGTCACTTGCTCCCGTGTTTTTATGGTGCTCAGTCATTTATATGTCCCGGTGTATCCAAGATATGGTCCATTTTTTCGCATCGGAGCCTGTACACAGTGTGTTGATTTTTTTCTGCCTGGTTATGCCCAGGATGGTTCAGGCAGGGATGATACAGTTTTCAGTTCACTTATATACATAGCAGGGTTGCATTATGCTCACTCTAAGTATATAGTTGTGAATCTACCTTTGCTCATAGCAGGATGTAATCGTTGTGTTATTTATACAACATGATGACATTATAATTGCTCATAGCATAAAATTTGTGTTTCCCACAATGATGCTTATGATGCTCGTATAAGAATGTAGCTGTGTTGTGGTTATGGCCACATCAGTATGTATTGTTTGTTGTGTATATATGCCTTCCTATTTGTAGATGTAGCTATGATATACCTATCCAAATGCTATTTGCCTAATTTTCTAGAGCACTTCGTGTCCTCTCCGCCAACCTGATTCTTATAATAAGTTCCGTGTGTATATAAGAAAAATTTCGAGATGTGTTCTCTAATGATGGTACTGGAATAAGGAGAGTAGGCTTGCATATTTTTTTCCTAGTTCCTTGTTACTAGTTTGTTTCAAATCTGGTGCATTCTCTGAAAAATGTACATCAGGCAGTTTTAACCTGGTACTGTTTATAACAGGGTTGGGCGTACTTTGGCTGGGGCTGTGGTGTCGGTGCAAGTTGTGTCCATGAAGAGTACATGCTTTTTCAGTGCAGGTCATTTTTTCTGCAAATCCCATGAAAAACGTCTCCATTCTTCTGCCATTATAATTTCTTCCAGTTCGACAATCCTGGATTGATTGAGAAAGTAAGTTTTAAATGCATGACTTACTGAGGATCTGGCGAAAGTGGCTTTGTGTAAATTCTTACTTTTTTGCTTGTATGCTTGTGAATTAGCTAGAAGTGATTCCCGGGAGGTATACATTCTGTGATAATGGAATCAGGATGGCGGTAGTAGTACTACAGTAAAGAAGAAAAACTGTTTCAACAATTTTTATGTTTGTGTTGTATTTAAGAAGTAAAAGTCCTTCTGTGATATGTGCATAAGTATAATGAATTTTCCCTGGGTAATGAACGGGAAGGGGTACTTTGAGGGTTTTCTAATGCAGGTGTTTTTGCTTATTTTATGCAGCAGGCATCCATGGGCTCCAGCCTCCTGTGGATGCTGGAGGATACTTCAGACAATTAGATTATGTATGCTGAATACCTTTTTCTCTGTTTGGTTGGTGCATTCAGATTTACTCCTGATAGTCACTTGAGTATACAATTTGCAGTTTGGGCGTGCAATATTGCTATCTATTATAAACTCAAAACAATCCCTCCTATTCCAGTTCTCCAACTGATGAATCAGAGTTTAGGTATTCAGTTGTATGGCTACTATTTATTGCAAAGACAAAAAATCTGGTTAGTAGAGTTTTTCTGTTAGTGCGTAGTAAATTAGGAGTGCTTCCTTCACTGTAGAATTGGGTGTTATGCAGTTGGACTGTTGGAGAATTGATCCTCTTGCTTCACTTGATTTCTGTTATGAGCATATGGGTGGTGCCTTTTTTAGATGTGTAATACTATTACCCATGTTTCAAAACGTGTAACATTAAATTATTAGATGTTTACTCTTGGAATATTGGCCTTACTTTTTATAAGATCTATTTGTGTACTGCACTAAACTTACACTAAAATTTCCTCCTTTTACTTCGCAGATACAAAAGTTCACAACAACACAACAAATCATTGTCATGTGTTGTAGTTGCAGCGGTGGTATCTAGATAAGTCTTAAGAGTTGATGGCATTTGCTGCCAGATGTTTCAAGGTAAGATATCCAACACTGCCAAGGCGTTCTATTTAGCATTATTATCTTTCAGTTCAAATGCATGGTTTTGTAAGCATTAGTATCTTTCAGTTCAGATGAGGCATGTATTTCCACTATAAGGCACACATTTTTTTGTTCATGTGACACCTAAGTCATTGTTTTTTCAGTTCTTATTAGTTCTACACTGTAGGATTGAATTATACCGAATGAAGTGGACTATTGTCCATCTACTAGCATGCGCTTTTCTTACCAATTTAACGAGCATAGACATGCACATAATAGGTTACCACCCTTCTTTTTCTTTCCCTGTTGTTGTCAGTTAGTGAGTATGATGTATAGTTTAGACGCAGCTTTTTCAGCCCAGCTTACATTTAATCAAGCCAAGGCGACTGGAGACAAGACATTTGAGAATCTTTATTTGATTCTGACATAATTAGCAGAAGGTTTTTATTTAGATTTTTTTTTTGAAAAGGTCATGTCAGGGGTTGGAGAGTTGGTGTTAATGCATAGCATTATTTATTTCCTACTTGATTTATTCAGTTCATTCATTTGATATCTTGTTTTCTTCATATCAAGCTTCATGTTTGTTTTGAAGTTTCTTTGAAGGAAAACAAGAAATTTTGTATTGGTAAGTTCAGACTTTGGTTTTTTGTTCTGCAAATTCAGATTACAAAGATGTTTGCCACATTGTGCATGTGCATGAATTTGATGTTCACCAGGGAAAGTGTTACACTGACTGTGGTTTTACTCTATATCACCAACTTACTCTCCTTTGTACTCCCTTCGTTCCAAAATATAAGATGTTTTAGTTTTTCTGAAATGAATGTATTTAGACCCCTTTTAGTTTGTAGGTTCACTCCTAACCTATACACTAAAAGGCGTCTAGAACTCTAGATGCATTATAGTTTCACAAAAGCAAAAACATCTTATATTTTGAAACTGAGGGAGTACTAATATGCACACATGCAGTGGTGGCCCCTTCGGCCATGCAGGTCTTGTGATGGGAGCTGGGATGGCTAGAGCATGAAAGCAGTTCTTGGTACTTTGAGGTAGAATTTTAAACTCAGCCTTACAAAGGACTGAGCTTCCAATTTATATCTCGTTGATCTAGATTCTAGAGAGAGTTCTTTATTTGTCTCTCTATGCAATGTTGAGACTTTAGTAACAACAGGCTTTGCAAGATTGTGTAGCATATCCATAATCTAGTATTTGTTGCTTCTATTTTGTTACAGATGTAATTTCAGGATGGTCTAGGTAATACAAGTAACATCAAAACGTTAGTTATGTTTGTTTGAATGCCCTCATCTATTTCAAGTTTTCATGCCCAAAAAAGGATTGCTATGGAGGGGAGGTTAGTATTTTACCTTATATTTTGTTGAAACATGCTACTTTCTTGCAGGGAAAATTAACTGATAGGAGGTCAGTTGCCATAGAGCAAACATCTTGTGACAACCACCTTCCGGGGATGCATTACTTCCACCACTATGATTTAATGGTACGGGAGTTGATCCAGGTAGACAGTACTCGGGAACGAGCAAAGTGTGCAGGGGCTATTGACTGGATAACACACATCTTAATTAGTGTATTAGTCCTCTAAGTAATGTCATTTACCAAATACATGACCTCAGTAGGGTGAGTGATGTTGTTCTGTCAGATAGTTCTGTTTCTGTACGTGTTCATTTTTTTTGAAAAGGAGTATATTAATATTAGGAGATACCAATTACACCCAGCCTCTGCAACAATGCAATAGTCTATTGGCATTACGGATGCGCACAACCAAAAGAAAAGAAAAAGAAATACATAAAAGAAAAGTCTCGCTACAACGATCAGTTCCTTGAAACAGCGGACAAAATACCACTAAAATAGCATCAGAAACCCAACAACTCTAAAAGTGATGTCTCCAAGAAGGGAAGTGCTCAAGCGCCGTCATCGCCTTGATCAAAGACTAGGTTTTCATCCCGGAGAAAGTCCGCACACACACAAAACAATGCCTTCAACAAGATCATTGTCAGGCACAACCAGTTAAGGTCAGACCTTGGGTTTTCACCTTGCAGATTTAGACACTGAATTTCTCTGTCGCCCTCACTTGCGAATTCCACTGCTCCAAGTCACAAAACACTAAGCCAGAATCCCTACATCCTTAGGATTCAAACTTCCATTGCCAGTCTTCAGTTCCTGCCTTCCATGTCATTCTTCGTGTCTGACTTCACTGTGGAACCAAGGCATGTCCTATAATGGCAACAGACCGCAAAGCTTCACAACGGCACCTCTGAAACCAAACGGCCAGCAAAAAACATGGTTGCGCATGACCGAAACACTGTCCGCACCGGCAAACTCAAGGCATGTTGCCTATTTGGAATTCACCGACGGAGTCTTCCGGAACTCGGTAGTCCATCCAAAATCAATGAAGACTGGCGACATGCAGTTCTTCATCACGGCGAGAGAGAAACCCAAGAACGACCACCTTTATTCAAGCCAATCCAGTAGTCCCCACACCACTGGCCAGCTCCCGGCGATCGGAACGAGCGGGTCATCCTCTGGCCAGACGAGCTTGAGGAAGCCCCAGATCCGGCCAGCAAATCGATCCAGGACCATCTCTGCAGCCGTCTCCGTCCTCCTCCGCGCCTCCCAGCCATGCGCCGCAGCGCGCCGCCGCCCTGCCGAATAAGACGCTGCCGCCCCACTGTCGCGGCTGCTGCCACCACGTCGCATGGCCTCCGCCTGCCCAAGAGTCGACCTCCCGCACGCAGGAGCCCGACGGGGCACGCAGAGGACGCTCCCCCGCCTTCGGCAGCGAGGGCATGGACGTCTCGGCCGGCGCCGCGGCGGCAGCGTCCGGAGGAGTCGGCTGGCGGCGGTTTTGTCTAGGACTTTTTTGGGTCCTCAGGAGCTGCCACGAGGAGCGGCCAGGAAGGAAGACTGGAATCTGGAGGAAGGAGAGGAGGAGGCGGGAGGGGCGGCGGCCAGCTAGAGTTGGAGTAGGCCGGCGGCTAGGGTTGGGAGAGGAGGAGGCGGCTAGGCTTACCCGTCTTCATGGAATTGTGTCTGAGGCGGCTAGGCTGCCGCTTACCCGTATTCGTGGAATTGTGTCTGAGGCGGCTAGGCTTACCCGTATTCATGGAATTGTGTCTAGCTCTGTACGTGTTCATCGAGGCATGACAGTACCTTTTTATCTAAAACAGTAGATGTTACTTTGTTTCTGAGAATGTAGGATCCAGTTTGGCACTACAAATACTTGGTAAAAGAGTGGTACGTACATGTCAGTGAAACTCAGCCTAGCTCTATCCATTCGTTTAGCAGGGAAGAGTGGCAGGAAGGTAAACTGACGCCAACTTATCAAAGGTTTTCACTTAAGGTTCTAAATCGGAGGGTATCTAAATATGAGGATACCATCCTGACAACCATCCATCACGCAAATTTCATCATCATGGTAGAAAACAGGATTTGACAGAATACTAGAATAGCAGAGACGCAGCCACCATCACTTTTTTATTTTCACAAAGAAATTGTGTGCACACATTAACATATGTGTTACTTATATGCTAGGTGATGAAAATATTTTACATGCAAGTTGTGAATGCAGTTGGCACTGTAGATTCGTAGTTGAACTTAACTACTCCCTAAAAGGGGTCTAGATACATTTCTTTCACAAAGCTAAAACATCTTATATTTTAAAACGGAGGGAGTACTTGCCTTGTTAACCTTTTTTAAAGTGTCGAGCATCTGTGGTTATCCAAGCTTTTTTTCTTTCTGTAGGCACCAATGTTGCTACTTTACTCATTTGTCATTAGTCCACTTACCAGAATTGTTCTGATTGCTCTTGGGTTCTCTGTTTGTTTATTCATGCTCATAGGTAAGAAAATTGTTGCTAATGACGGTGATAAGGCATGTGTCTGTTGGATGAAGACATCTTGGTGCCCTTTTTGACGACGATGAGGCATGTGTTTTGTTCGATGAAGACATCTTGGTGCCCTTTTTGGCCTTCGATATATGACATTAATAGGGAGAATGATGTTGCTGCTCAGCCAGATGGTTCTGTTTCTGTACAAGTTCTGTATAGTAATCTTATAGTAGCAAAATAGTTTCTTGAACAGTAAAAGTTTAGCTTTTCGCAACGGACTGTCGTTGCATATTTTCTGTCTTACTGACACAAATATCTGGTACTTAAACCCTTAAATGACAGATACGTTTGAATCCATGTAGGGTTCATTAGGTGGAAAGTCTCCCACTTGTTGAATATAAATTTATTCAGTATGGAAAGTTTTTGTGGAAAGACGGTTTCCCAGTCATCTGTCATGTATGTTCATTAATGGATTAGATATATTAAATTAGATCATGAGCAATCTTTTGAATAGGTTTAATAGACCACAATGGACATGTCTCAATCTATTAACATCCCTATGGTGAGAAGTCATCACTGCAATCAAGTACATATATTCTGTGGCACGAGCTTTCAGTAATAAAAAAAACTGAAAATTACAAGAATGTGTGTTTGTTACAACGTTAGAAAGAATCCAAACATTGCTCTTGATTTGAGAACTGTAAGTTTAGAGCAAATGACTTCCCGCCTAGCTGCAGGAGACAATCCACAAAATTCATATACTCCATCATTTCCAAAATTTGAATGACCATATATGCTTTACTCATTGAATATTTTAATTAATTAAAAAATAGATGGATATAAATCAATTAAACATGATCTTGCTATCAAGTCTCTCAAGTGTAATGCAATATTTTTTATTGGTTCATAACTAAGACCTTGATTGGCGCAGTGGTGTGTCTTTTGAACAGTCTAAACGAAATCTCATCTTTCCGAGAATCCAATGTTGTAGCCCATTTCTTCTCCCTCTTATAATATTTTTTAATGTCCTCCCGATATCAGCGGGTTCCTGCTAGACACGAACCGCATTACCTATACTTAGACCTTATTTGGTTCACATGATTCCAAAAACATAGGAATAGAAAAAACACACGAACCTACATGCACTTACATGAATCGAAAATGCAGGAACCAGTAACAAAAGCTGTTTGGTAGCACCTCAGAAAAAGACGGGAAATTTGTAGAGATTGAGTGTGATTAGGCCTGTGCAAAACCGGTTGGGTGGTTTAGCCAGTTCACCTAGTTCAAAATTTTGCACTAATTTAGAGGTTCGGATTAGAGATGTGAAAGAAAATGAACTAAGCTTCTGGCTGCCGGTTTAACCAGTTTCACTGGTTTGTGTTTTTGCACACCCCCAAGTGTGATAGTTGGCATAGACACACCGGAATTCTTCCAAGAGATCCAACTCCTTGCTAGAAATTCTGTGGGAATGTGGTGTAGAAAAGCAATCCATATGAATTTGGGACAAAATGGAATCTGTAGGAAGACTTATATTGAATAAAATTCTACAAAAACCCTTTCAACCAAAGGGGACCTACCTTTCGTGTGCTAGACGTGTCTATTTTTGTCTCCCAATGCGATATATGCAATCTGTACATATATATTTTTTCATTTAATTATGAAAAAGGTTAAAGTGAGTGCTCAGAACTTTGTTCATATTCACATGATGCTAATTTGAGTTAGTATATAGCTGTTAGCTGTTTAATACAATTATATAAATAAACATTTCAGCAGCAACGGCCACTCACAATAGGGGATAGTAGCAGATAATAGATATGCAATGGTTCATATTTAGAGTTTAACTTACGAGCATGATTAGCGAAGTTCTCGAATTTACATATAGCGATTAGATTAAATTACATAGGGCATTTGAACCAGCATGCAACATACAGCTCTACCAACAAATCTAGCTTAAGCATCATACGAGAAGTCTGTTCACTATCAGTGATCGAGCTGAAGAAGTGCTCACTGCTCAGCAGTAGGCAAAGCTCTCTTTGTTGTGGCCGAAAACAAATCCTCCTCCAGATGGATGCAGCACATCGGAACTAAGATAGCACAATAAACATACACCTTCCACCTTGCTATCTCCACATGTACACGTCCTCTTCAGATCCATATGTGGAACATGAAACTGGCGGTAGCATGTCTTGCAAACGCAATCACCTAAAAAGATAAACACGGGGCAGCCAAGAAAGAGATTGATATAAGAGAGTGATTGCACAATGCAACATGATATATAATAGTAGTACTCCCTCCATTTCATAATATAAGATGTTTTAGCTTTATGAAAAGAGTGTATCTAGACCTCTTTTAGTGTGTAGGTTCGGAGTGATTAGTAGTGAACCTACACACTAAAAGAGGTCTAGATACACTCCTTTCACAAAGCTAAAACATCTTATATTATGAAGCAGAGGGAGTACTCTTTAAGGGAGAGAGTAAGTGCAACATGATATATATGTAGCATGCTGAGAGAGAGAGAGCACAAAGCTAAAACATCTTATATTATGAAACGGAGGGAGTACTCTTTAAGGGAGAGAGAGAGAGAGAGAGAGAGAGAGAGAAACATACATCCACCATCACGACGAGTACCCCACCCAAGATGCAAACCATGGAAACTGTAGGCTTCAGTAACTGGCTCATCTGAAAGCACAAGAAATAAATAGACCGTATTCAGTAGAGCACACGCTTTAAGAGCAAACTAGTACTTAACCAGCCTTAGCCTTGTTTTATCTATCTTCCAAAAAAAAGTTTAGACAGGTCAGGTTCATCAATATATGCAGTAGTAACAGCTTTTGTTGAATATCCATATAGCTTAGGTCATCATACTAGAAACTTAGGTTGTGTAGGAAGTCTAATAATAGGGAAGCAGCCTTTTTAAAATGTCAGTTGTATTCCTTTCTTGTTTCCAACGAAATTACACGAGAACTTCGCAATATCTTTCCCAAAGCAGCAAAAGAAAAGGAAAATACCATTCGTTATCCCTATCCTAAAACATGTGTATCGGCAGAAGAGGGAACCAACATGTATGAATCCTAGGTTGGAGACTTACTACTTACAGCAGGAAGGGTAGAGAATACAAAATCCTTTGGATCAAGGAAGAGAGAAATGAATAGTGCATTCATTATTTTTACACTGTTCCTTCCAAATATTCAGGTAATTAGTGTTTAGGTCTATAAGGTAAACTAAAGAAGATGGACCAGAGTACAGAAGACAAATATGGAGAACAAGAGGGAGGAACTCATTTTGCCAAAATCTGTACTGTCTTATTGCCCAAATAAACAAGGTAAATGCACATAATCTATCAGGCTCGTAAAAGCATGGGTTATGAATCTCTCAAATTTACAGGGTGAAAAGAGAATAATCTTCCAGCGAAAACATGTCTATGCAGGTCATGACAACAGAGAGGTATGAAAAAGCTGCTAGTGCTAGCAAGTAGATACAAACCTAATGGGGTGCATGTGATAACTTCATTGACATCATGCCTATCAAGTAGCTCAAAAAAGAAGAGAGTCCGTGGAGCGGGAAGGAAGGAGAAGCAGCCAGAGCGCTTCCGACGAGCCACAAAGTTGCCATGAGTCCATAACAGGGAATTGTTAAATTCGCTGCGTGTGGTCACCACCCCAGGGGCAGGTTCGTACTCATCGCCCTGTTCAACCAAACAGTCATGGAAACAGACATTGGTTCAGTTAGCAAGGTCATACAAAACAAAACAAAATTGCTAACTGCCTCCTATAAACGCATTTTTTATACTCCCTCCGATTCATATTACTTGTCGCTGAATTGACGTATCTAGCACTAAAACATGTCTAGATACATCCATTTAAGCGACAAGTAATATGGATCGGAGGGAGTAGTTATCACCGACCAAAATCTATTTAAAATGTAATTATATGAAAGTACTTTTTCATAACAACCCCACTAGTAATACTCCATCCGGTCCAGTTTAACAAGCACGCGCGTAGTTAAAAAAAACTTTGACCACCAATTTCGTCAACAAGATATAAGTTATATATATGCCATAATATGTATACCATTAGATTCAGATTCAAAAGAAGTTTTCAATGGAATATTTTATGACAAAAAGTTCGTATTTTGTTGAACAAATTAAGGCCAAAGTTTTTCTTAAACTAGGTGTGTGCCTGTTAAACTGAACCGGAGGGAGTATAATTTTCAAGTGTCAGTTTTGTATGCATTAGTGAACAAGGGTTTTTGTGTTTGTCAGCAGCTGATTGCAAGAAAAAACTGATCGAGTAAGGAAGAACGTATCACCTGATGCTTGGAGTTGTACCACTCAAGGCATTGCAGCACAATCTTGTGATTCATAGCTCTGCGTTCCGACAGTGATACCGAACACCTGACGTAGAGCATATGCACGGATCAATGGCATAATTGAACCCAAGGGGCCGGGGGGCTCACGGATCAATGAAAACATCGAATTGGGAGGTGAGACTAATTACCTGAGGACCTTCTGATCATGCAGATACGCCTCCTCAGCGTGCCGCTCCGCGGCGGAAAGGGGAACCGATGGGGGGAAGAACAGCAGCCGCACCCAGTTGCACGCGCGGCGAGGCGCGGCCCTCCTTGCATTTGCCTCCTCGTCAGCCACAGCCAGTCCGGGTTGCCCTGGCGCTGGTTCGAATTCAAGGAGGCGACGAGACTCCTCCTCACTCGATGCGGCGGTGCCGACGGCGGATCTGCCGTAGGTCCTCATCAACAGCTTTTGCTTCCTTGCGTTTGCCTTCAGAGCACGCGTAGCTTCTTGCTTATTGAACCCCAGCGTCGCTGGTCCGACTCCGATGGCGCGTCGAGCCTCCTCCTTCTCGGCCATGGCGGCTACGATCCGATCCCCACTTGGTTAGGGTTGGCTGCGAGAAATTCTGGCTGTCCTAAACTATGTCTCTATCTCTCCGGGCCGTGGGACAAGTGAGAGGATAATGCGTTGAATATCCACGAAACTTCCTCAGCCTGAGCCCAGCATCGCTCTGGGCCGAGGGAACCTGCTGTGCTGGAAAGTTCAGTCTAAAGAACATGGAAAGCCCATAGATCTGATGGCCAGCCCAATTAACGGGAGCCTTACGTGGTCAATTCGTCAATGGATAACGCACCCTGAAAACGTTTCAACAACTGAGCGGCTTCCTAGACCCGTCGTGGAGTAGGCGGTGGCCACCCATGTCTGTAACGCCGGCGGCCGGACCCAGCTGCGCAGGGTTGCCGGCGCAGACTCCGGAGAGCTCGATCCCCGGATTACAAGGCCAGCCTCGGAGGCCGAGCGTTTCGAAGCCGTCATGGGTCGTCCGCGCCGAGGTGAGCTGGACCTTCCCCTTTCTACATTCCTTCTATTCCCGTTTCCGCAGTTCGTCGAACAATTGATAGGCGTGAAGCGACATAGTTAAACCTTTAGTAGCAATAGCTCCGATTCTCTTCATGGGTTACCTTCTGGTGGCAAAGCATCTGTCAATTGTTCGTCTGGTTGTCAGCAGCGTTTTGTTAAGGAGAGGTTCAGAAGAATGGATGGAAATAGCAGGAATCCAAAATGAAATAAACAGGACAGAAAAATTAACCACAGGGGCATAACCTTACGAAACAATCGTATGTTTGTTTTTTCAACTTTATTGAACACCACCCTTGCAAATCAAAGCACTCTGTAGAACATAGAGGTTGAAGTGTTTCTGCTTCTAAGTAGGTTTGAGGCATTAAGGATATCATAAACCTGTGAAACATGGGCAAATTGATGTTGCACATGCTATACCCCGAATAGGTGGGGGTAAAAAGCATTGCAGCTGATTCATTCGTGCAGTCTGATAGCCACTTAGTACGTATGTGCGGATTTTGCGTTGTCCAACTTCAGATCTTATGCTTCAAATGCCATTTTACAGCCAGAAAAAACAAATTCAAAAGTCATCCTCCGATTTGGGGGCAGACATCCACAGAAGACAGAACGTGTCATTGTTTGGTTTACTCTAGATAAGTTAGCCGAATTACGATGGAGGAAAGCGAACTACGTGAGATCTGGACCATCAAAAGAGAAGCATGGGGATAAAAGAAGAGGGATGGAGGCTAGTAGACCAGGAAGATGAAAGAATGGGATTGTACAATAACTTAACTATGTTTAGAAAATTACTATAGCTCTAATTCAAGGTAAGTTTTAACAAGTTATAGCACTTAGGTGATAGTTCAGGCGATCAGGTCCTCACTGAATTCTGCACTAGCCTTGTGGAATCGCAGCAGCATAACAGTTCCTTGTTCCCATTAACAAAACATCCCATTTTTCTTCGCTCTTCCGGAACCGGTACAGAAATTGGTGTTTTTTCTACTTTGTTTACGTTAGTGACTGGGGGGTTTCGGGGAAGGCCTATGTGGGGTACCTTTCTGGTGTGGGATGCTCGTTTAACTTCTGTATCCATCTTGTTCCTTATTTACTTGGGTGCACCGCGTTTTCAAAAGCTTCCTGTCGAACCGGCTCCTATTTATGTATGGATTGGTGGGTCGGCACATAGGTGTGATGTCACCATTTGGTTGGAGGAGCAAGGAGAGGCCACCAATTTTAGGGAGCTTAGTACTTGTATAAGGATTTACCTTTGGGGAGAAAATGAGATAGCCAGATAGGACACCAACATGTAAAAATAAATATACATTAGGTGATATGAGTGAGTGAGCATTTTGTGTCAATCTTCAACTTCTTTATTGGCCAATTCTCTGATGTCTTAATTGTAACCATGACACAGTCGAATGTTAGGAGAGAACGACCAAAACCACGTGAACCACCATGCACCATCTGCAAAGGCACAGGGGCAATAGATTGCCACATCTGTTCTGGTAGAGGTCTCTATTTCACTCCCATGCTTGCTTCTTCTCTTGCTGATAGTGAATAGCATTATCTGTACTACCAAGTCTCATGAAATTCGGGCCTCATATTTGCAGGAAGAGTAAACCATGTCAATCTCGTTATGCTCCCCAAAGGCGAATGGCCACAATGGTGAGGACATCCCTAATAATCATATAAATGCCTAGCATACTGTTGCTGGAGATACTGGCACGCCTGGCTGACATGACTTTGATTTGTCAGGTGCCAGATATGTGGGGGCAGTGGCCTAGATTACTGCCACCGGTGTCATGGAACAGGCGAATATCGAGAACCCATGGGCTTTCACTTCACTGTCAATACGAAATGAGATTGGCACAAGCAGTTCTGGACGGCCAGTTAAGTCGAACAGGTTTCGAGAAATGCAAGTCTCGTTGAGGCTGACTGTGAGATGTACATTTGAATGAGCCGTGGGAAGTTGTAACATGTAGCCCAGCAATTCTCCTGTGCTTCGGAGGTACCGTCAGGTACCGGTACCTCCTGGCCAAAAACTAGTACCTTCTCAATATACACCGTCGATTTACGGTGAGGCTAGTACGGTTATTTTGACAGTTGTTTTTTCGTTTCCCTCACCTGGTACAACCAGTTGCAATCCCCGGCCGTCCGTTAAAATCATGTCTTCACGGAGGAGACGACAACAATTTGCAGCTACAGCGGTAGCACAGATGGCCGTGGGTTCTCACTTCTCAGCCATCGTTCTGCTCTCGCCGCTTCAAGCTAAGATCCCAAGGAAGGGAGCTCTATGTCAAAAGTAGTCACTCGGTTTATCTCCGAGCGGGCAATGGATGGCGCGTTTGGTAGCCTGCAAAAGGTCTGGGCATGCCTGATTTCGACGAAAACGGGTTGTTTGGATGTCTGCATTCTCTATTGGGCTGCATCGTCCAAACCTTAAAGCACCCCGTGGCCAGGCCCGTGACAACACTTAATTTGGATGTTTCCCCGGAGCTAGCCTCGCTGTGTGCAAAACCACGGATGTGGCGGCAGAGCTCGTGCAGGTATGAAATGGCAGGAGCTCGCGCGTGACCATGAAAACGACCATGAAAATTCGATAGGAGAACTTCGGTGACCGTCCCCGTACTCCGCTCCCTATTTTGAGCTAGCGGTGTACCCAATCCATCACCCTCCCTTTGAGCTCCTTCACCATCATATCTAGAGGGTGGTGACGAATTGAGTCTTTAGCGTCGAGCATGAAGACGGTGGGCCTACCGGCTTCGCCGACGAGCACGGTGTCGGTGCGCACGCCAGCTTCACCCTCGACCACGACGACAGTTGTACTACCGGCATCTCTCTTGTCCATGGCGACGGTGATCTTGCCGGCTAGTCCCTCGACCACGATGATCGTGGGCCTGCCGGCATCTCCCTCGTCCCCAACCTCTGTGCTGCATCATCTTCAATCGGCTGTAAGAAACATATCACCTTGTTCGTAGATCTGTAAGCACGTGCTATATGTGGGTACATCTGTCATGAACCGATGTTGTGCCTTGTTGCTAGATCTGTCACGAACTGATGTTGTGCTTGCTGCTAGTTAGCATGTTAACTCAACTCATATGAACTATCGATTGTCTAGTTTACTATCGAAATCATGCTATGTGTGTTCTTCAGTACTCTAGGATATTATGCTTAGTGTGTTCTTCACAACTATAGGACAAATTGCAGAATATGATCCAGAAGTTGTTTTTGGCCGGCTTGCTGTCCTAGCAGCTAGCACAGATGAGGAAGAAAATCGGTTGTAGGCTCACCGAACTACCGATCGTTAGCGCTGTTGTAAACGGGCCAACAGGTTTCCTCGGCCTAGAGCGATGCTGGGCTCAGGCTAAGGCAGGTAAGGCATCCGAACAGCGTAAGTGGACTGGTGGCGCCTCCACGGCCTGGAGAGATAGAGACATAATTTAGGGCAGAAGAAGCAATCGCAGCCAACCCTAGCCAAGTGGGGATTGGAGTCGGACCAGCACCAGCGACGTCGGGGTTCTATAAGCTTGCTAATAAGGCGAAGGCAAGGAAGCGAATGCTCTTGTTTAAGGAGGCGATGAGGACCTACGGCAGTGCCGTCGGCACCGCATCGAGTGAGGAGGAGGAGGAGTCTCGTCGCCTCCTTCAATTCGAACCAGCAGCGCCTAGGCACCCCGTGCTGGCTCTTGCTGACGAGGAGGCAAATGCAAGGAGGGCCGCGCCTCACCGCGCGTGCAACTGGGTGTGGTTGCTCTTCTTCCCCCCATGGGTTCCCCTTTCCGCCGCGGAACGCCACGCTGAGGTGGCGTATCTGCATGATGAGAAGGTCCTCAGGTAATTAGTCTCGCCTCCCAATTCCATGTTTTCATTGATCCGTGAGCCCCCCGACCCCTTGGGTTCAATATCTGCCTACCCTTATGTCATTGATCCGTGCATATGCTCTACCTACGTCAGGTGTTCGGTATCACTCTCGGAACGCAGAGCTATGAATCACAAGATTGTGCTGCAATGCCTCGAGTGGTACAACTCCACGCATCAGGTGATACGTTCTTCCTTAATTACTCGATCAGTTTTTTCTTGCAATCAGCTGCTAACAAACCTTTGGTCACTAATGCTTACCCCCTCCTGCCCAAAATGTGTTGCATACTATGTTTTGTCAAAGTAAGACTTTCTAAAGTTTGACCAAACATATAGAAAAATTTATAAATTTCTACAATACCAAATGCATTTAAAATGAAAAAATATATTCCTACTTGATTCTAACGATATCAATTTTGTAATGTAGATGTTGATATTTCTATTCTTAAATATTTTGATTTTATTGAAAAATTACACAAACATATTTTGGGCAAGGGGGGAGTACAAAACTGACACTTGAAAATTATATTACTAGTGGGTTTGTCACGAAATAGTACTTTGATATAATTAAATTTTAAATATATTTTGCTCGGCTATACACTAATAAATGTGTTTATAGGAGGCAGTAGCAATTTTGTTTTGTTTTGTTTTGTTGTGTATAACCTTGCTAACTGAACCAATGTCTGCTTCCATGACTGTTTGGTTGAACAGGACAATGAGTACGAACCTGCCCCTGGGGTGGTGACCACAGGCAGCGAATTTAACAACGGCCTGTTATGGATCATGGAAACTTTGTGGCTCGTCAGAAGCGCTCTGGCTGCTTCTCCTTCTTTCCCGCTCCACGAACTCTCTTCTTTTTTGAGCTACTTGATAGACATGATGTCAATGAAGTTATCACATGCACCCCCTTAGGTTTGTATCTACTTGCTAGCACTAGCAGCTCACTTGCACCCATACCTCTCTGTTGTCATGACCTGCATACACATGTGTTTCCGCTGGAAGATCTTATTCTCTTTTTACCTTGTAATAAATTTGAGAGATTCATAACCCATGCTTTTATTAGCACCGTAGCTTATGTGCATTTAACTTGTTTATTTAGGCAATAAGACAGTACAGATTTTGGCAAAACGAGGTCCTCCTTTTCTCCTTTTTGTTCTCCACATTTGTCTTCTATACTCTGGCCCATCTTCTTTAGTTTACCTTATAGACCTTTACCTGAATATTTGAAAGGAACAATGTGAAAAAATGAATGCACTGTACATTATCTTCTTCCTTGATCCAAATGATTTTTGTATTCTCTACCCTTCCTACTATAAGTTGTAAGTCTCCAACATAGGATTCATACATGTTGGTTCCCTCTTTTGCCGATACACATGTTTTAGGATAGAGATAACTAAAGGTATTTTCCTTTTCTTTTGCTGGTTTGGGAAAGAGATTACGAAGTTCCCGTGTAATTTCCTTGGAAACAAGAAATGAATACAACCATATTTGTCTAAGCTATATGGATATTCAACAAACGTTGTTACTATTGCATATTGATGAACCTGATTTGTCTAAGCTACTTTTTTTTGAAAAATAGATAAAATAAGGCTGGTTAAGTAGTTTTCTATTAAAGCATTTGCTCTGCTGAATATGGTCTACTTATTTCTTGTGCTTTCAGATGAGCCAGTTACTGAAGCCTACAATTTCTGTGGTTTCCGTCTTGGATGGGGTACTCGTCGTGATGGCGGATGTATGTCTCTCTCTCTATAAGTATATGCTACATATATGTCGTGTTGCATTGTTCAATCGCTCTCTTATATTTATCTAATTGTTGCCTACCCTGTGTTTATCTTTTTAGGTGATTGTGTTTGCAAGACATGCTACCGTCAGTTTCATGTTCCACATATGGATCTGAAGAGGACATGTGCATGTGGAGATAGCAAGGTGGAGGGTGTATGTTTATTGTGCTATCTTAGTTCTGATGTGCTGCATCCACCTGGAGGAGGATTCGTTTTCGGCCACAACAAAGAGAGCTTTGCGTACTGCTGAGCAGTGAGCACTTCTTCACCTCGATTACTGATAGAGAACAGACTTCTCATATGATGCTTAAGCTAGATTTGTTGGTAGAGCTGTATGTAGCATGCCGGTTCGAATGCCCTATGTAATTTATATCGATGTGTGTTGTTAAATCTTGTGATGTGAATTCGAGAACTTTGCTAATCATAACTGTAAGTTAACTTTAAATATCTCAGACAGGAGAACACAGGACACATCTCAGACAGGAGAACACAAGGGAAACATAATAGAGTTTTCGAACTTAAAAGCTAACGCAACCTTACAAAGCACTTTTTCCTTGATTGGCTTCACGGGTTTTGTCTTCCTTTTTCAAAAGGAAAAGAGCTTACTGGATTCAGCAATGAGGGATTCTAATTACATGTTGTAGTACTATTGCTTGGAGGACGATACACCGAGAAACCAAAATCAGAAGAAAAACTCAAGCAAGATATGGCATGAGAGAAAAGAAAAATTCTACTCAACACCAACTGTTGCAAATCGACCATCCATGTACAAAGGATAATTGTCAAATGGTGGAGTCATGTCTACTCGGATCATGGAAATTCGCCAACATGGCCAAGGCATCTCTGCTAAAGTGAGAACAACTGCCCAAGTGATCATTTGTACAACTATTTCTCAACATATAGTTCGGTTCAGTAGTGACAGAAGTCATAGTTCCCCAATATTGGAGAATGGGCCTCTAGTCCCGGCCCGTGAGGCCTTTTAGTCCCGGTTATCGGGACTAGAGAGGCGGGACTAGAGGCTCAACCCTTTAGTCCCGGTCTGGTTAGCAGCCGGGACTAAAGGGCGTCCACGTGGCCGCCGCGACGCGCGCGCGGTGCCACCATTAGTCCCGGTTCCTATTACGAACCGGGACAAGTGGTTCTCTGCCGTGACAGAGAATTCATTTTGTATCCTTTTATTTATTTCTTTTTTCATTTCAAAATAGTTTTCTACGCTACCACATATCGTACACGTTTCGTGCATACATAAGATAACTTCTCTTAAGATCGAGCATACAAATATATACATGATAGTTAATTACATGGAGATCACAATTACCGGGACTAGAGCCCGCCTATTCAATTACACGGTCGGAAATCATCGGTAGCGCATATTCACGCTAAATTCTCCAACGTCATCTATCATCTCGTTCATCAAGAATCCTGCCAGTTCTTCAGCAATTCCTAGTACGCGTTGCTCTGGTAGGAGCTGATCCCGCATTCTCTCGAACTATATAAAAAAGGAGATCAATATGAATATCAATCATGATAACAAAAAGTGACGGTAATAAAATAATGTTATGAATGTATTGCTTACATCGACTCTATAATCATTGTGCTCAGTGGTAAACGTGCGAATGAACTTGCAAACGTAGAATCCACATACATTCGTGTTTGGTGGATGCCTCGCGCAGTTTACGAGAATGGAATTCAATCAAAATAATAATTTAACATCATAATTGTATTGAAACTAGAAGTAAAGAGATGTGCGTACTACTTACCGAGACCGGCTTAAACGTCAGCTTCTCAATAAATTCACCCGTAACCACACTCTTGAACTGGTTCCAAACCCTGCCCGGTAAAGAAAATGAATGAGTTATATTTATTATGTGATATCTCAGGAAATCAACGAAAGAGACCGACATAGCGTGAAAATTACCTCTGGAGCATGTCATGCATGTCCCTAAACATTTCCATGGGTCTCTTTATTGGGTCCATGACTTCAACTCTTCCCTTATCAAGTTGAATGTCTAGCAGAATTCAGTGGAAACTGCACACGTTTATATATACATCAGTAACTCATCAATTACACTTAAAATCGAGTAAGAAAAAGTGAATGTGTACAGCAGAGTAAGACTCTCACGCGAAATTGTAAGAAAACAATATGTGGTCACAGAAATTTTGCTTCGTTAGAAACATTAGAAGGTTTTCCTGCGTCTCCTCGGGTTTATCTGTTAGCGTCTTTATATGTATTTTATCTAGGTCAATGAACCCAACACTAAAGATTGACCTTCTTTTACATTCCATGATCTTCATTCTGCATAATAATAGAGTACAAAAGGATATAACTAGAATAATTACATGCGATGAACTGAACAACTGAAAAAATGAACAACTCATGAGACTTTTGTCGAGGGCATCGAAATTATATAACTGGAAGAGTTCTGGAAATTCAACATGGACCTCTTCTTCTCGGAAGTAGTAGTCATGTGGGACTTTCGCCACGATCATTATTTTGTCCTCCTTTACGGCTTTCAAGTACCATTTATGTAAACTCCACATTTGTGTTGGCAGTTGTTGGAACTGCTCAAAGCTGACCAGAGGCTGCCCTGGGACATATGTAGGGACTACCTGAGCGTTGGGTAACGTGTCGTCCTGGGAACCTAGCAATTCCTCAACAGTCACATTCATAATGGCCGCAAGCTTCACAGCTTCTTCCATATTCTGCTGGGGAATGTCATGGGATACCACCTTGAGGGGTGGGATCGATTTTTTGGCATGTTCTCTGAGCTGGGGGCGTCTATTCTTTTCCCGGTTGCACTTTGACTTGATGATTTGCTCCCGCTTACACTTCTACTTGATTTGCTCTTCTTCACTTCCTTCTGAAGTGTGCGTAGATAGTCATCTGGCTTATGGTGCAAGTCATATTGCGATTTTGTGTTCAGAAAATAAAGTGCATACGCTTTTTGCTTCTCGTTGTATACCGGGGTAGGCTCGGGTTTCTTCTTTTGAAAATGCGCATCACAATGGGCCTTTGTGATCGCTGCGGTTTCCTCTTTAGTACGATCGTAAGGTCTGATGGGAAGATTCTTATGAGGTACTCTTGGGAGAGGCGACATTTGTTGTTTTGGGCTACTGCGTCGTTTAGTACCCATCGACGGAGCACGCTTCCGCTTATTATCCTTAGCGGGCGGCAGCGGCGAAGACATCTGACCATGCGGCAGAGATCGAGATGGACTCGCACTGTGTGATGGGTTCGTAGCATGGAAAACAAAAAATTTCTACCGCAAGAACAAACAAAACCCAGATCTAATCTAGATAAAAGCCAAGATCTAATCTATTAGACATGTGCAACGAGATAGATCTGTACTAACCCTCGTAGATTCGCTAAGCCTTGTTCGAGATCGGATCTCGTGGTTGATGTAGACGATCACTTGCCGATCTCAAGATCGAGTAGACGAGCCTTCCGGCGCCACGTTTCGGCAGCGCTTCCGCAATCGGTCACACGTGCGGAGTCGAAGCAGACCTTCCTCTCCCTGTTCCAGCGGGCAGCGGAGGTAGTAGATCTCTCCATGGAATCCCAGCAGCACGACGGCGTGGTGGTGGTGGTGGAGTAGAGAATTCTGCAGGGCTTCTCCTAAGCCAGAGCAGAAGGAAGGAGGAGGAGAAAGCGTCTAGGGATTTTAGAAGTAGAAGGGGCAAGGAGGGGTGGTGCCTCCACCCCTCTATTTAAAGGAGGAGGAGGCGCCAAGGGAAGTGGAGTCCTTGTAGGACTCCCCTCTTTGGCCGGCGCACAAGGAGTGGGGGGAGAGTCCTACTCCCCCACGACTCCTTGTCTTGCCCTCCAAGGATTCCTCTATCCTTTCTTGGTTTTCAAGTAAACTCCAAAAAATATTCTAGAACCTTCCGGAACATTTCGAAACCTTCTAGAATCCCCATATAAATACTCCGGAACATTTCCTAACTTAGAAAATGATCCCCATTATATGAATCTCACTCCCCGGACAATTCCGGAGCTCCTCGTAATGTCCCGAATCCAATCCGAGACTCCGAACAACATTCGATCTCCAACGCACATTCCATATCTACTTAAAACAACTTCGAACCTTAAGTGTGTCACACTACGATTCGTGAATATGTAGACATGATGGAGACACATCTCCGATCAATAACCATCAGTGGGATCTGGAGATCCATAACGGCTCCCACATACTCAACGATGACTTCGTGATCGATAGAACCATTTACATACGAGACCAATTCCCTTTGTCACGTGATACTATACTTATCCGAGGTTTGATCGTCGGTATCTCCATACCTAGTTCTACCTCGTTACTGACAAGTACTCTTTACTCGTTCCGTGATATGTCATCCCTTGTGACCTAGTCACATGCTTGCAAGCTAATCAGATGACATTCCACTGAGAGGGCCCATAGCATATCTATCCATCATTTGGATGGACAAATCCCAATCTTGGTTCATGCGCTTCAACACATACTTTCAGAATACCCAATGACACCTTTATAACCACCCAGTTACGAAGCGGTGTTTGATGTCATCAAAGTACCCATCCGGTGATGGTGATTAACATAACCTCATGGTCGAAGGATCAGGTTACTATGTATTTTAAAGCTTATAGCAAAACGAACTTAATGACTTGATCTTATGCTATGCTTACTATGGGTGTGTGTCCATTACATCATTCTCCTAATGACATAACCTTGTTATTAATGACATCCAATGTCCATGATCAGGAAACCATGATCATCCATTAATCAACAAGCTAGTTCAACAAGAGGCTTACTAGGGACTCTTTTATGTTTACAAAACACACATGTATTAATGTTTCCGGTTAATACAATTATAGCATGGGATGTAAACATTTATCATAAACATAAAGATATAATAATAACCACTTTATTATTGCCTCTTGGGCATATCTCCAACAGTCTCCCACTTGCACTAGAGTCAATAATCTAGTTTGGAAAAACTTGTGCATTCAACACTTATGGCTATCTGGTGTTGTATATACACGATTGCTAGTGGTAAACATAATCCTCGGATCTGACACTTCCAGGTCCGTGTGTATTTGCATGTCTTTGCGTCTCTACGCATTACCTATTCTCCAATGAGATGGCATTGTATAAATTTGGTCCTTTGGTGAGACCTTTAGTTCCTTGGGGTTAAATCATGTTGATACAATTGTCGTACAATGTACCTTCATAGTATTATCCCACTGTGAACCAGACCTAGTTTGATAACAAACTACTTGACACAAATGCCCTCATTTGCTGCTACAATAGAAGTCGTATACTTAGCCTTTTGTTGTAGTATCTGTCACAATGTCTTAATTTTGGAACTCATCCAAATCCGTTATGAAACTTCCTTTCCATTACATTGTGCCGCAGATAGTTTAAATTGAGATAAACTTAATTTGTATCTTGTGACAAAGCTAGTATCAATGTAACACTTACAATGAACTATCCATCTATTTGTCACTTCTACATAACAAATATATTCTTTATTTCTTCCAAAGATCATAGGAATATCCTTACTATCGTCCAATGATCATCTTATGAGTCATTCTGGTATATGCTCATAACATTTAGAGCATAGGACATATCTGGATGTGTACATATCAAAGTATGATTGATCAAAATATTCTTGTGATTTCACTCACCAAGTGTCAAAACATTTTAATCTTGATTCAATCCTTCCTGTGCAACAAGAACCTTTCTTGTCGTTTCCATATTGAACTCATTCAACATCTTATCTATATACATTTGGCACAACCATATTAGCGTCGCAATCTATCCATATAGACATTGATACCTAATATTCGGTTTTTGCCTAAGTCTTTCATCAAAATGAAATTCTTAACCCGTGTCAATAAAAGATACATCATTTCCAACCAACAATATGTCTCCCACATAAAGTTTTAGAAATATGTCTTAGCGCTCCCACTTAATTTCTTGCAAATTCAAGCAATTTCATCGTCTCTAATGAAATTAAACCCTTTAACAATTTCATCACGGTGATGATTCCAACTCCTTGATGCTTACTCCAACCATTGAGGTTTGCATATGCTTTTAGCACCTTTTGAATTAACAAAACCCTTTGGACCGTGTCATGTACACGTCCTAGGTAACCATTCTATTATAAGAACTTGTTTTGTTTATTCAACTACCACATAACAAAATTATATGTGGTGGTTGCTACATTAATCCGTCTAGACTTATCACTATGAAAGATCAAATCTTGTCATAGTCAACTGCTTGATCATTGTCGTGAACTCTTTCCTGACATGTCGACTATTTCATAGATGTGAAACATCCATGTCTAGTTCTTTATAGATCCATATACGATTGTAAAGTCTTACACCTTTCTAGAGGGTCTTTCAAGTTCAAAGCTCGATTCCTCGTGTATGGAAATATCACAGATTCCATGGCTTCAAGCCAATTAACGGAGTTAGGGCCCATCATCGCTTCTTTGCATGTAGTCAGTTCATCATTATTAAACAATAATGATCTACTCTCAAATCTTAGTATTTGATTATTTACCCAACCTACTTGGTTCAATAGGAACTTTTAGACCACATGACTACAACCTTTTAGGCACGTGAGCTATGAGCATTGTTGCTGCCTCCGGGACACTTTCCGGTATGCGCAACTCAGCACATATTGACTAAGGTTCTATAACCTTATCAAAGTTCTATTGTCCTCCCACTTAACTTTTCACGGAAAAATTCCTTCTAAAGAAACTTGACGTTTGTAAGCAACAAACACTTTTGTCTTTGGTGTTATGGAGGAATATCCAACAGTTTATTCAAAATAACATACAAAGATATGCTCATCTGATTTTGGTTGTAAACATTTTACTTATGCCTAGCATACCAATATTTAAGAATTGACTATTTGGGTTTTATCCCAAACCTTAACTTTATATGGTGTCATTTCAACGGATCATGATGGAGCTCTTTTTAGTGTAAAAGCGGTAATCACTAAAGCTTTAATCTTTAAAATACTATGGCAGTTTTATTACTAACACATTTGATCTCACCATGTCAAACAAGGTTTCATTGCATATCTCGAACACTCCATACTCATATGGTGTTTTGGGAAATGCAAATTCATGGAACGATTCCTCAAATCTTATGTGTTTATGCTAAAACTTGTAACTTAAATATCTTCCTTTATGATCCTATCATAAATTCTTTAATTTCTTATTTACAATGATTTTCTACTTCATTTTTGAAATTCTTTGAACATTTTCAAAATGTTTCATACTTCTTCCTTATTAAGTAAATATACATATATTCACTCAAATTCTCGGAGAAAGCATATGAAGTTGAAATCCATCGCTCTCGACTACACATAATGGGCTTCATACATCTATATGTACAAGTTCCAATAATCTAGTCATTCGTTCCCTTTTGGCCTATGAACGAAGTTTTAATTATCTCTAGCAAAGTTTCACAAGCGTCATTTGATCAAAAATCAAAAGACTCCAAAAATTCCATCAACATGAAGTTTTTTCATGTTTTTATTTGCAATATAATTTAAACAGCGATGTCACTTCTTAAGTGATCTTTCAATCAATTGTCTTTCGACATTTTAGCATTAGTTTTATGGATGTGATTTCTCCAACAGGATTTGTAAATCATCCATCTTTTATGGAATACGGAAATTATTTGAACAACCTTTTGTTCTCATAATACCTGATCAAAACAATTATTGAAACAAATCTTGGAGCAAAGCTTTGATGTTAATGAGCTACACAACAACCCTTTGTTTGTTTTCGATGAACATCATCACATATTCTCTTGCTAGTTACTTAGGCCATTGCAGTTCATGAATCGTGTCATTTTGTATGATACTTCATACCAACAACTTCGTGTATCCAATACCCAAGAACCACATTGTTTAACAAGCAAAGAATACAACCATAACATGTATATCATCTATATACCTGAGCTGGACAATTCTAGTCTTTTCTTTTTCTGCCATAATTTTTTTGAGATTCTCTTTCAGCATTTCCTTTTCTCTTTTAAAAGAATCTATCATTCAATAGTGGCACCATGGACATGACACATAGTCCAAAGTGTGTATAGTCAAATACTAATATCTTAGGACTTGCACTTTGAAATCACCATTATCAAATATTTGGCGTTCTTCCAAAATTCATTCATTAGTAATCTTTTATTGTAGCAAACATTTTTCCTACATTTTCTATTCATCCTTATCATGAAAAATTTCATGATCAAGCTACTATAGCTTATAAAGGTGAATCGCGAGTATAGTGTTTCCTTTTGCAAAACCTTTTGGAGGATTAAGACGACTAGCGTCTCCAACCTTCGTAAATTCTTATCAAATATGAGAACTTATACTTTGCTTAAACTATACTCTATCATGTTGCAACCAAAACATTGTTTTAGATATCGCAATACCTTTCACATATGATGGTTTCTAAAACATTTCTTTCAGCTCCTAGATAATCTTGATATTAAAATAATCTTTTAAATATCAAGAATCATGGAGGCAAACATGATACATTAGATACTAACACTGGAATTGTTACTCTTGATTTAATACTGATTATTAAACTTCATGGAGTAAATGGAGTTTGCAATAGGACTTTTAAACTTTAGATTGACACTCAAAACAATACGATACCAGTTCGTAAAGTAAAAATCCAGAATTTCTATAGTTCTTTTATCTCAACTATAACTAAGAGTAAGGGGTTGAAGAAATGCCAATGACTACAACAAACTATGCAAATTGACTTTGATTTCGTTTATGATAAATTTGTGTTCAACTTAATCACATTACTATATGAACTCCCACTCAAAACAACATCCCTCACGTTGTCTTAGTGATTACACGAACCAAATCCACTACACCAAGTCCGATCTTCACGTGAGATGATGTAGTTTTAATGGCGAACAATCATCATGTTCATCATATCATTTATATGACTCATGCTCTACCTTTCGGTATTCCGTGTTCCGAGACCATGTCTGTACATGCTAGGCTCGTCAAGGTTAACCTTAGTTTCCGCATGCGCAAATCTGGCTTGCACCCGATGTATGCACACGTAGAATCTATCACACCCGATCATCACGAGATGCTTCGAAACAACGAGTCTTAGCAACGGTGCCAACTAAGGATGAACACTTTATTACTTGATATTTAGTGAGAGGGATTATCTTATAATGCTACCGTCGCGATCTAAGAAATACGAGATGCATAAAGGATTAACATCACAGGCAATTCATAATTTGTGTGATATGATATGGCCCTTTCTTCTTGTGCCTTTGATCTCCATCTCCAAAGCACGAACATGATCTCCATCATCACCAGCATGGCGTCAAGGTCAGTGGCGCCGCTTCATGGTTGTCCATAATCACTAGCAACTATTACAACTACTTGGAATAAAGCTATTACAAGATGAATAGACACGCAGGTCTTAACAGAATTAAAGACAACCATTAGGCTCCTGCCAGTTGCCATATTACAACAAGGATCATTGCATACATAAAATATAATCACAATCACATGATGGCCATATCACATCACAAAACCCCTGCAAAAACAAGTTAGACGCCTCTAATTTTCTTTGCATGTTTTACGTGGTTTGGGGCTTTCGAATAAGAACGGATCTTACCTACGAAACTTAACCACAACGTTGATACAAGTGCTATCAAGTGCAAAGTGTAGATTGGATCTATACTATGGTGGGAAAGACAGACACCCGCAAAGCCACTTGTGCAAAGCAAGTTACACGTCAAGCGTGGAGCAAGTCTCATGTGCGATGGCATGTAACGTTAGCCCGAGCCGCTTCATCCCACCATACCGCAAGATGCAAAGTACACAAAAGCAAAAGACGGCACAAGCACCAACGCCCACAAAACCATTGTGTTCTACTCGTGCAACAGATCTACGCATAGATATGGCTCTGATACCACTGATGGGTTCGTAGCATGGAAAACAAAAAAATTCTACCGCAAGAACGAACAAAACCCAGATCTAATCTAGATAAAAGCCAAGATCTAATCTATTAGACATGTGCAACGAGATAGATCTGTACTAACCCTCGTAGATTCGCTAAGCCTTGTTCGAGATCGGATCCCGTGGTTGATGTAGACGATCACTTGACGATCTCAAGATCGAGTAGACGAGCCTTCCGACGCCACGTTTCGGCAGCGCTTCCGCAATCGGTCACACGTGCAGAGTTGAAGCAGACCTTCCTCTCCCCGTTCCAGCGGGCAGCAGAGGTAGTAGATCTCTCCATGGAATCCCAGCAGCACGACAACATGGTGGTGGTGGAGTAGAGAATTCTCCAGGGCTTCGCCTAAGCCAGAGCAGAAGGAAGGAGGAGGAGAAAGCGTCTAGGGATTTTAGAAGTAGAAGGGGCAAGGAGGGGTGGTGCCTCCACCCCTCTATTTAAAGGAGGAGGAGGCGCCAAGGGAGGTGGAGTCCTTGTAGGACTCCCCTCTTTGGCTGGCGCACAAGGAGTGGGGGGAGAGTCCTACTCCCCCACGACTCCTTGTCTTGCCCTCCAAGGATTCCTCTATCCTTTCTTGGTTTTCAAGTAAACTCCAAAAAATATTCTAGAACCTTCCGGAACATTTCGAAACCTTCTAGAATCCCCATATAAATACTCCGGAACATTTCCTAACTTAGAAAATGATCCCCATTATATGAATCTCACTCCCCGGACAATTCCCGAGCTCCTCGTAATGTCCTGAATCCAATCTGAGACTCCGAACAACATTCGGTCTCCAACGCACATTCCATATCTACTTAAAACAACTTCGAACCTTAAGTGTGTCACCCTACGGTTCGTGAATATGTAGACATGATGGAGACACATCTCCGATCAATAACCATCAGCGGGATCTGGAGATCCATAACGGCTCCCACATACTCAACGATGACTTCGTGATCGATAGAACCATTTACATACGAGACCAATTCCCTTTGTCACGCGATACTATACTTATCCGAGGTTTGATCGTCGGTATCTCCATACCTAGTTCTACCTCATTACTGACAAGCACTCTTTACTCGTTCCGTGATATGTCATCCCTTGTGACCTAGTCATATGCTTGCAAGCTAATCAGATGACATTCCACTAAGAGGGCCCATAGCATATCTATCCATCATTTGGATGGACAAATCCCAATCTTGGTTCATGCGCTTCAACACATACTTTTAGAATACCCAATGACACCTTTATAACCACCTAGTTACGAAGCGGTGTTTGATGTCATCAAAGTACCCATCCGGTGATGGTGATTAACATAACCTCATGGTCGAAGGATCAGGTTACTATGTATTTTAAAGCTTATAGCAAAACGAACTTAATGACTTGATCTTATGCTATGCTTACTATGGGTGTGTGTCCATTACATCATTCTCCTAATGACATAACCTTGTTATTAATGACATCCAATGTCCATGATCAGGAAACCATGATCACCCATTAATCAACAAGCTAGTTCAACAAGAGGCTTACTAGGGACTCTTTTATGTTTACAAAACACACATGTATTAATGTTTCCGGTTAATACAATTATAGCATGGGATGTAAACATTTATCATAAACATAAAGATATAATAATAACCACTTTATTATTGCCTCTTGGGCATATCTCCAACACTGTGGTGGTCGTAGTCATGGGGTGGGCTTCTTGGAGGTGATGGAGGTGAAGGTGACATGCGACGACTCGGAGGCGGTGTTTGCCTTGGTGCTGAGCCTGGAAGCTTGATGTTGTTCTTGTACCATAGAATGATACCACCCAATACTTCTCCGAGTGTCCTCTCACCTTTAGGTCTAGGGATGTCAAGCTCCATTGAGTCCCACCCCGACTTTAGCATAGCCAGCTGGAATCTCACGGCCATGCCAGCATGCGTCAGGTGAACAAGGTAAAGCACATCCGACCGCCACCTTGATGGATAGGTTCTTCACCTTCTGATGGAGCTCACAAGATGGTTGTTCCTTGATTCGATCCACGGGGTAGCCTGGACCGCCATCTACCATCCGTGCATCGTTAGACGGGACCTCCGATTCAGCCACGCTGCTTCTCTGCTGAGATGGGACAGCGGTAATATCGTTTGCAGGATCTTGCAGGCGCGCTACTCCTCGAAGTTCGTCAATCTGTTGCTGATGCTTTTCATGTCTTCCTAGCAACTCGTTGAACCTATCTCCCTCCTCCTCATGTCACTTCTTTGCTCTCTCTTGGCTTCTATAAGTATCTCTGTCTTAGGGAAACCTCATCTCCCATGTATAACTAGTGCCAAGGCCTCGTACTCATTCTTCGTGTTCTTTATTCCCGAGGACCTTTGTTAGCAAGTCTTGCTCTCTATCGGGACGAAACTTTGTCGTGAGTGCCGAGGAGCTAACTAATTTCACATATTAGGGAGTGCCTCTATGGTTAGATTCAGAGAGATGCCTGAGGACTGGATCCTTAGGCATATCCCTAAAACTGGCCGTAGTGTTGTCCCTGCTCTTGTAGTTCATAACTTCTCTAGCTAGATCAATATGTTGGGAGCTAACTGATTTCACATATTAGGGAGTGCCTCTATGGCCAGCTTCAGATTGATGCCGGAGGACTGGGCTCTGATGGCATATCCCTGAAGCTGGCCGTAGTGTTGTCCCTACTCTTGTAGTTCATAACTTCTCTAGCTAGATAAATATGTCGGGAGCTAACTAATTTCACATATTAGGGAGTGCCTCTATGGCCAGCTTCAGAGAGATGCCGGAGGACTGGGCTCCGGCGGCATATCCCTGAAGCTAGTCGTAGTGTTGTCCCTGCTCTTTCACACTATCTTGTTTGCAGTTGATAACTTCATAGGGATGCCTATTTATAGATTAAAACATCACAACATAGTGTCGACACTCACGACCTAATGTCGACACTCACCCTTGTCATAGTGTCGACACTCACCCCATAAGTCCCGGTTGGTTTCTTCAACTGGTACTAAAGATAGTCCCGGTTGATTTCTTCAATTAGGACTAAAGATGATCTTTAGTCCTGGTTGGAAACACCAACCAGGGCTAAACATATTTCCTGCCATGTTTTCCCGATGACGGCGGAGTACTAGGCTACATCGAACATGTATGAGACTGGGCTCCGTCGGGCTGGCACTGGGGGGTGCTACCTTCCGGGACGCGTAGCTTGGTGAGGAATCCGGGTCCCATCGTCGACCCGGAGCTTCTTTGGTGGCGGTCGCATGGTCCTGGAGTGGTGCAGAGGGAGCCGACCCCCGAGGAGGTGGTACGAAGGCATGTTAGGGAGGAGGACAAGCACGTCCGCCGCTATATGTATGCGTTGGAGGTCAGGTTTTCCAATTTGTGGCAGCTTCTTCAGGGACCTCACCCGAGCTATACTCCTGTGATGGTTCCTTCTCTTTGGGTGACCACCTCCCACGGCTCAGAACCCGGTCGTCAACGTCCAATTTGATTGAGCAAGATGTATTACATGAAAGGGGGCCTTTATGTCTCAAATAAAAGGTTTAATACATTACTACGATTTATGTCTCAAATAAAAGGTTTAATACATTACTACACATCACCAACATCTAGTGTTGTGGTTTTGTTTTGCACTGTAGCCATGGAAAATCTTCATCATTTAATTGGATGCTTGGGTCATTTTTCACTTTGAAGGGCGGAATTTCATCAAACTTATTGTAATCTTCTGACATGTCTGTCTTATCATCCACTCCCATGATGTTTCTTTTCCCTAAAAGAACTATGTGGTGCTTTGGCTCATCGTATTCTGTATTCTTTTTGCTTATCTTTCCTTTTTCTCGGTTTGGTAGACATGTCCTTCACACAGAAAACCTGAGCGACATCGTTCGCTAGGACGAATGGTTCATCCATGTACGCAAGATTGTTGAGATCCACTGTTGTCATGCTGTACTTTTGGTCTACATGTACCCCGCCTCCTGTCAGCTTGACCCATTTGCACCGAAACAATGGGACCTTAAAAGTAGGTCCATAGTCAAGTTCCCATATCTCTTCTATGTACCCATAATATGTGTCCTTCTTCCCATTGTCATTTATTGCATCAAAACGGACACCACTGGTTTGGTTGTGCTCTTTTTACTGTGTAAAATGTATTCTCATTTATCTCGTATCCTTGGAAAGTACATATAGTCGAAGATGGTAACCTAGCCAACAAGTACAACTCATCTCCAACAGTGGTGTTATTCATTAGATGTGTATGCAACCAACTGCCGAAAGTCTTCTCGTGTTCCCCTTTAATCCAGGAGCTAGGCTTCCCCGGGTTTTTAGAGCATAGAATATTCTTCTGTTTCTCGATATACGGAGCCACCACAATGGAATTGTGTTGAACTATGTAGTGTGCTTGAGTGAAAGAATGGCCGTCCATACATACCATTGATTTCCTTCCTAGTGTGCCTTTTCCAGTCAGCTTCCCCTCATACCAAGATTCAGGAACACCAATCGGCTTAAGGTCAGGAAGAAAGTCAACACAAAACTCAATGACCTCCTCTGTTCCATAGCCCTTGGAGATGCTTCCTTCTGTCCTAGCACGATTACGAACATATTTATTTAAGACTCCCATGAACCTCTCGAAGGGGAACATATTGTGTAGAAACACAGGACCAAGAATTCTAATCTCTTCGACTAGGTGAACTAGGAGGTGCGTCATAATATTGAAGAAGGATGGCGGGAACAACAACTCGAAGCTGAACAGACATTGGACCACATCAATTTGTAACCCTGATAGACTTTCTTGATCGATTACCTTCTGCGAAATTTCATTGAGGAATGCACATACCTTCACAATGGCTAGTCGAACATTTTCTGGTAGAATTCCCCTCAATGCAACCGGAAGCAATTGCGTCATAAGCACGTGGCAGTCATGAGACTTTAGGTTTTGGATTTTTTCTCTTTCGTATTTACTATTCCCTTTATATTTGGCGAGAATCCAGACGGGACCTTGATACTGAAAAGGACTTCAAAAAAGATTTCCTTCTCTGCTTTGGTAAGAGCGTAGCTAGCGATCCCTTGAAATTGCCATGGATGCTTGCCGTCTAGTCCTTTATAATGTTGCTGGTCCTCCCGTGCTGCCGAGGTATCTTTTGACTTCCCATACAAGCTCAGGAAGCCTAGAATATTCACGCAAAGATTCTTCGTCAGGTGCATCACGTCGATTGCAGAGCGGACCTCATGCACTTTCCAATAGGGTAGCTCCCAAAATATAGATTTCTTCTTCCACATGGGTGTGTGTCCGTTAGCGTCTTTCGGAACAGGTTGTCCTCTAGGACCCTTTCCAAAGATTACATCTAAATCATTGACCATACCAAATACATCAGCACTAGTATAGGGGGCAGGCTTCGTCCGAGTTTCTGCATTGCCATTGAAATGCTTGCCTTTATTCCTTAATGGATGACTGGGCGGAAGAAAACGACGATTGTACGGGTACACATTCTTCCTACATTTATCTAGATATATACTTTCAGTCTCATCTAACACTACCAGGAAAATGGCTATAGGTAATTCGCACATCCGTGGCGCACGTGCTAGTGGTGCCCCACGACTAAAATAGGCGTGGCGCACTGCCCACAGGTGCCCTACGGCTAACTACCGTAATCATGGCGCACATGTGGGTGGTGCGCCACGGCCGAGTGTGGGCCAGGGCACTATCTGCTGTAGACCACATATCCGTAGCGCACCTGTGAGAAGTGCGCTACGGGTGTGGCCGGTAGTCGTGGCGCACATGGACACTATGCGCTACAGGCAAGATCTTGCCACCCCTACTGTGTAACTGGGAAAACACGTATGTGGCGCACGGCTGGTATGTACGCCACGGATGTTCTTTATTCCTGTGGCGCACCGCCCCATGTGCGCCACAGATGTGCGTTCTGCTACTACTTTTTGGCAGATATTTGCACATTTGACTAGCTCATCTCCCACTTCATTTTCCCCTCCTTCTTGCTCCTTGGATCTCGGCCCCCTCCTCCTTACCACCTCAATTTCTCCACTCTTTCACCATTTTTAGCATGTAAAACTTATCTTGGATGCTACATACATAATAGAGGAAAGCTCTCCTTCCGGCCACCATCCTCTCGGTCTCTTACCTCTCCTTGGAGATCTTCTCGCGGTCTCTCGTCTCGGTAAGTTGTCTATGTAAGTGTATGGATGATATGGTTGCATATCTATGGAGAGGATCGATGCTCTCATGTGTTTGGAGAGCATGCATGCATGCTCTCTCATATATTGGCATTTTTTTGCCAAAATGTTGATTTATTTCCATTTTGGCAAGACTTTGGCATTTCGCAAAGGTCCGAATTTTAGGATAGGTCATGTCGAAAGTTTCTATCGACCATTGCATGTATGCATTAGTTCTGTGGTTGTAATAAACTTCTAATTCTACCGTGTACACCGCGCAGGCAACCATGGTCCGCATAATGAGTGAAGGCATTGTGGCTAGATTTTTGAAATGCACGACGGCCGACATGATACGAAATAACATGACGGAGATAAGATGTCCCTGCAGAAGATGCAAACTCAATTGGTTGATCGAACCAGATTCCGGAAATCTGCAGGCGCACCTGCTCCTCCATGGTTTCATGGATGGCTACACTCGGTGGATAAGTGATGACGAATACGATGAGGCCGTAAATGGGGTGGCGGAAAATGAGGAAGGCGGGCAACATGATCATGATCACGGCAAGGACGGGCGAGATGAAGAAGGGTCTCCTGGAGCTGGTGAAGGTGCGGAAGCAGACCAGGATGATGATGATCTAGATGCCGGAGCAGACGATGGAACAACGTCAGGCTGGGTGCGGGACCCTTATGTTCAAGAACTGCTTCTCAAGCAGAAGAGTAACGCCAGGGCTGCCGCTAGAGAGAAAGCCAAGCTTGCGCAACTTGAGAAAGACACGGTTACACTATTGTATGAAGGATGCAAGCCCGATGATACCCGGTTGAATGTAACGCTCAAGGCTATGGAGATGAAGGCAAAACATAAATGGACCGACACAAGCTTCGACGATATGATGGCATTCTGGCACGATCGTCTCCCGGAGGGGAACACGTGTCCAACTAGTATCGAGGATGCCAAGAAAATCGTGTGTCCTCTTGATCTACCGCACATTAGATACCACGTCTGCATCAAGGATTGCATCATTTATCAGGACGAGGACGCGGAGAAAACCACATGCCCGGTGTGCGGCGTTAGTCGATACAAGAAAGGGAAGAAAGCTCCTCAAAAAGTGGTATGGTGCTTTCCTATCACTCCTCGTCTGCAGCACTATTTCGCAGACCCTAAGGAAGCAAATCTCATGCGCTGGCATGCGGAAAGAAAGAAGCCAGCAGATGACAATGACCCTGAAAAGGACGAGCTGCTGACGCACCCTTCAGATGGTAGCCAGTGGAAAGCATTAGACCTCGAATTCCCAGAATTCGGTGGAGATTCGAGAAACATCAGGCTAGGTGCAAGCACCGATGGACTCAATCCGTTCGGTAGCCAGAGCAGCACGCACAACACTTGGCCCGTGTTTGTATGGATGTACAACCTCCCTCCCTGGTTGTGCATGAAAAAGAAGTACATACAAATGAGTATGCTAATTCAAGGGCCAAAACAACCTGGTACCGACATCAATCTATATCTCGGGCTGTTGAAAGAGGAGCTAGCCATGTTATGGGAATCCGGAGCCAATACGTATGACGCTGTCACACAAGATTATTTCACTATGAGAGTCGCGTTGGTCACCACGGTGCAAGACTATCCAGGTTGCGGATATTTCTCGGGGCAGGTTATCCAAGGATTCTACGCATGCGTTAGGTGCATGGATAACGCGACCTATCTCCAACTAGAGAAAGATCCAGGGTCTTTGAAAACTGTGTTCATGGGGCACCGAAGGTGGCTTGGAAATAATGATGCATGGAGAAAACATGGAGATCTGTTCAATGGAAAATCCGAGACCCGAGGAATCCTAGAGCGGAGGAGCAGTGAAGAAGTGGATGAATTGCTGAAAAACTGGAAAGAGTGTCCTAAACCGGGAAAGAAGCGAAAGAGGCAGCAAGACAAGCCGTTGATGAAGGTATGGAAAACAAGGTCTGTTTTCTGGGAGTTGCCATACTGGAAGTTTCTCCACACGCCTCATAGCCTTGACATAATGCATATCACGAAGAACGTTGCGAGAGTCTAGTCGCCACCCTAATCAACATGCCAGATAGGACGAAAGATGGTCCTAAAGCAAGGAACGACTTGATATTCATGGGCATCCGGAAGGATCTTCACGGAGGATGCCCTACTCCTGATGATCAGGAAGATGACGATGATCATCAGTCGGAGGCGACACAAGGTCGTCGAAAGGGTAAAAAGGTCAAGAAGAACGAATATTACTGCCCCCCTTCATGCTTCACATTAAGCCAGGATGAGATCAAACAGTTTTTCAAGTACCTTCTAGGAGTCAAATTTCCTTACGGCTACACGGGCAAGATAAGCAGGTACCTAGATGAGGCTAAGCAGAGGTTTAGTGGGATGAAGTCTCACGACTGTGCCGTGCTAATGATGCAGATACTTCCGGTTGCACTACGAGGTATAATGGACGAGCATGTCCGAGAAACATTGATTGGGCTCTGCAAGTTTTTCGACGTCGTCTCTCGAAAGTCAACTGGCGTGAAACAGCTCGGGAGGCTACAAGAGGAGATCGTGGTGATACTATGCGAGCTCGAGATCTACTTCCCACCCACATTCTTCGACATTATGTTGCATCTGCTGGTCCATATCGTTAAGGATATCATCCAACTCGGGCCGATGTTCCTCCGCAGCATGATGCCGTTCGAAAGGATGAACGAACACATCAAACGTACATTCGCAACAGGTCCCGTCCAGATGGAAGCATAGCCGAGGGCTTTCTGGCCGAAGAGTGCATCTCTTTCTGCACGAATTATCTAGGCATCGAGAACCCTGTCGGTCTTCCCGTTAATAGGCACCTTGGCAAGCTCGATGGATCGGGTCACCGAGATGGTCGTCGCGTACTGCATGCAGACTACGATTGTCGACGCGCAGACTTTGATAGAGCAAACCTAGTCGTGCTACAACATTTAGAACTGGTCGATCCTTGGGTACAAAAGCACAAAAGGTCAATCGAGAAGAAGTATAGTGACCGGGGCATACAGAGGACGCAGGGAGAAATAATCAAAGAGCACAACTCAGATTTCACGCGTTGGTTTAGGCAGACGCTCCTAGATAATCCCCCGCAATCGCATTCTGTGGAGGAAAACATCATATTCACCTTGTCGCAGGGACCCATGCACAACCTGGTGACCTATCAGGCGTATGATATCAACGGCTACACATTCTACACGGAGGAAAAGGACAGCAAGTGTGACTATCAGAACTCAGGCGTAACATCGGAATTCTACACTGATGACAACATGAAGGAAAGATTTTACGGAAGGATCGAGGAGATCTGGGAGCTCCACTACTGTGGAGAAAAGGTGCCGATGTTCCGTGTCAGATGGGACAAGAGCGTCGAAAGAGAAGACCGGTATTTCACAACCATGTTAATACCCGAAGCAGCCAAATCCAGGGCCGCCGGTGCACACGTCGCCGCAAAAAATGAACCGTGGGTACTGGCTAGCAAAGTGGACCAATGTTTTTTTATTAATGACCCGACAAAGCCTAGCCGTGTTGTCGTTAGGAGAGGAAAAAGAAACATCATCGGAATGGATGGAGTCGCCAACGAGTAAGACTTCGACCAGTACGGTGATCCAAAGATTGAAGATGACGACGACTACGATGAAGAAACATACATCACAAGAAGAAAAAGGACAACCTTACCCAAAAAAGGTAGCCCGTTCGAGCGAAGAAACATAAAAGTGCCAGGGCTAAATTATTCAACCGCGACAAAGAAGGGAAAAAAGATTATAAAACGCTAGCTCACAAAAGATTGTAAAACGCATGCTCAAAAAAATTTGTATTGATGCATATGGATGGCATATTATTAATGGACACATTATTATTTAACTTCTTTCTACTTTGAATCACTTTTGTACCACTTTTGTACTACTTTTGTACCAATTTTATGATATATATGTACCACTTTTGTCATATAAAACATATAACAGATATTTTATATAGTTTACATAGTTTTTGGGATATTTTTTAACATTTTAAATTAGTTTTAAAATAAAAACAAAAAAAAGGGGCACCAAGGTTCGAACCTGGGTGCTCACACAAGTTTCGAGCATAGTGCGGAACCAGTGGGATACTGCAGTGCTAGTGTCAACTACAGGGGCGGCCGCCCTCTTATTTGATCTGACACGGCACTTAGCCGTAGCGCACCCTTACCTAGTGCGCTAACTATCGAGCACACGGACCCGTCCCTCTCCCCATCATCCTTGGACACAGATCGAGCCGAGAGAGATGCGCCGCCGCCGCCACTTGATCTGCCTGTCGCCGCACTCACCGCTGCCGAGGAGGAGGCTGTGGAAGAGGAGAGGAGGCCGCCGCACATCCAAGGAGGAGGAGAGGAGCCCACCGCGTGTCCAAGGAGGAGGAGGCTGAGGAGGCCGCCGCTCTCCGTCCGAGGAGGAGGAGGCCGTGAGGAGATCCGTCTGCCACCACCTCCCTCCGTCCACCACCTCTTTAGGTATGAGCCTCCCTCTCCCTTCCCCTTCCCTCCCCTCCCCTCTCTTGCTAGGGTTAGGGCCGGGTTCCCATCTAGGGTTAGGGTTCAATCTTTTAGTTTTCACAGAAAAAATACATAGCCTCCCTTCATGCTCACTTCATGGGAAACTTAGACGAGAGGAATACTCTTCATAGAAAAAAATACATAGCCTCCCTTCATGCTCTTCTTGCCAAGAGTAGTGCTTATTTTTGTTTAGTTTTCCCGCCTTTGGGTTGTATATATTGAAAGTTTCTTCTTAATTAATGAGAATAAACAAAGCCTTTGCCTCTAAAAAAATGACCTTTTCTCTTCTTGCACTAGTATGCTTGTAATATATGTTCTGTTATCATGATGATAGCGCAACTAGGACATTCTGCCTATAGAAATAAAGTTAGATAGCTACATGTTAATAAAATAAAAAGGGTATTAGTATTTCTTTCATTTTTATTGTCTGTTTGTAGAATCTAAATATTTATGTTTACACCTGTGGAAATCCCCAACCTGCACACACGAGCTGATTTTGGGAAGGTGGGCTAGCTCCCAGTACCCTACGACCAAAAATTTTATAAACCACCGATTAATTAATGATATATTCTTAATTTTGGAGATGGATTTCTTGAGATATACTACATGGGACCATATATATTTTTAATAGGTAAGCTTGCTGGCATCTATATCTAGTGAGGTTATATAGTGTTCTTGGGCTCATGTCATTATCAAGATGTGCATAACTTGGTATGAAATAAGTATTTAGTTTTGTTAGATGATTTTGAGTGCTCGGGAGGTGCTAAAGTGATCTAGAGAAAGATTTCTACATGCTTTTAGTTGTTGTCCAGCAACTCTACTCATTTCTATAGTATCGCTCTCTTATCTTCCCTTCTCAACGGGAGTAACTTTTTTGGTGTAGATAATGAGAACTTACTATTTTCGCAACGGGAGATAACTTTTACCTGTTGTTAGTACTATGTACATATTCTGAAATAGTACCATGTTACATATTGTTATTAGTTGTTACCAATACATATGCATATACAATATGTACAATATTATTTGCTGTAATTTGCTTGCTGTCAATTGCTTGCTGTCCACTTTGTTACTATTGTAGCACTTGAAATTGTGCTTGTGCTTGTATGAAGCACTTTCTTATGTCGTGTATGCAGGTGCTTGTATGAAATGAGTCCCGATTTTCGCCGAAATGTTAATTAACTTCTGTTTCGGCAGAAATCGGGCACTCCTAGTTTAACAAAAATGAGCAAAGGTCATGCTGAATTTTTCCGCGCACTTTACTAACCATTATTTGCCTTTTATTAGTGCAAACATGTGTGACAACGACGAGGCTGGATCTTCTCAGCATATCAATGCTGAAGGAGAAGTGAGACCTCAAAACAGACCCTTGTCATTCTGGGAGGAGGTCGAGCTGCTAGAAAGAATGACAGAGGGTGATGAAGAATACAACCCTTCCGAGAGTGACGCCGATGAGATGGAAGACGCGGAGGAAGAAGAAGGGGCCGAAGGAACGACGGATGATGAAACCACTGATGGTGGCGAGGGCACAACAAGTGGTAGTAATCCGCCTAATAATAAGAAGAAGGAAAGGCGCCCGAACACGGTCGGCACCGTCAGAGAGGAAATTACCGAAGTGAGCCCAACAGGGGTTCCTTTTGTGCCCGACCATGTGGTCAAAGGGTACGGTGCGGAAGTGGCGGCTATCACCCAGACCACCATCTCGATCAACACCGAGAATCTCCGGCATAAAGATAATGGCCATTTGCACACACTCCTCTTCGAGAAGCTGCACACAAGATACAAGTTCCCCCTTCAGTATCAGAACACAGATTATCGTGGGAATGAAGTAAATAAATCTGCCCTCATGAGGATGAGCACCGCCTTGGCCAGCTGGAGAACCCGGATAATTTTTTTTTTAAAGAAGGTATTTAAAGAAGGGAAAAGTCTCGAGGAGATCCAGAAGATTGACCCGCAGATCACCGAAGATCAATTCCAGGAGTTCAAGGCCAAGTGTGAATACGAAGCAGCCAAGGCCTCGAGTAAGCGGGGAAAGGAATTGCAGGCGATGAATATAGGTCACCACCATCTCGGATCTGGTGGTTACAGAGCTGCGGAGCCCAAATGGGACAAGGAGGACGACGATTATAGAGCTAAGGGGATACCTAACCCCTTTTCGAAATTCGAAAACAAGCAACTTCGAAACTTTATCAGGGCTCGCTACCATGTGGACCCCAAAACCAAAGAACTCACTGCGGAAACTAAGGTGAAGGACTTTGAGGTTCTTGCGGTAAGTAATTTAATTACCGCGGATCAAGTCGATTGCATTCTAATCGATCAAGTCAAATTTCTAAACGGTTCACGTTACTTCTTCTGCAGGAACAGGAAATTGCTAGTCAGGGATCCCATGGTTCCTCATCCCAGGGGTCGACGACGGCCACCCGGTGGGATAACCCTTTCAACAGGGCGATGAACCGGGCCAAGAAAATCACGCCGGTTACAAAGAAGCCATCGTCGGCTGGCCGTCTAGCCGGCTTCGGGGCTAAGAATTGGGTGGATCATTTTGGTCCACCCTCGAGGACGCGTGTGGAGGGAAGGAGCGACGAGGAAAACCACGAGGTTCAGGAACTTAAGGAACAAGTGGCGCGGATCCCGCAGATCGTCCAAGACAACCTGGCAATCACCCTCAACTCCATCATGCCTACCTTGGTGGAGTCAATAGCGAACTGGACTGCGGGTGGTCAACAAGGGTCGTGCCCGATTCCAAGCATGGTCAGTAGCCACTCGAACAATGCGGCGGCACCGACGAATCCGGTGAATTATGTGTTCGTGACTCCGCCCGCTGGCATGGCGGCGCCGAAAGCATTTGTGACTTCACCCGCTAGCACGACGGCGCTGGAAGCATTGGTGACTCCCCCTGCCATCACCGCGGCGCCGGAGCTTAATGCACCCAGCGGTAGGGAGAATACACCAGCGGCCAGCACCGCGCCATCAAGCAGCCCCTCCGTCTCTTGCACACCCGTCGTTGTATGCGGTGCCTCGACATTAGCCGAGATCGACGCCATCACTGTAAACCAAATACTTTACCCCCTTGCCATTTATTACTCTTATGGCATCTTTTTAATGCCATACATGTTTTTCGCAGACGGATGTTCCATGCACTCTCTTAAGCTTCGTGAACAACGAGTTGAGGGATGTTGCTAAGGGTACCATCATTCAACCCTTGCACCGCATGTTCCACTCAAAGCCGATGCCAGATAGCGTGCATAGGGTTAAAATTATCCGGGTGCTAAGGGGTTGCGATGACCTGGAACCTCCCATTCAACACCCAGGAGCGGATGAAGAAGAGCCGGCTGTCCTCAGAAGTTGCTTCGGCTTATTCCTGCTATGGCCAAAGAGCATGATTCGTTTGGGGACGGCCGGGGCCATCACCCCATAGACAACAACACTGCCTGTCGTGCCAGCGCCAAGCCATGGCAAGACCCCGACACCGCTACCGCCGTCACCTCCACGCGATTGTTCGGCTGGTCATATTGACATGACAATGGCGTAGGATCCGAAACGAGGATGACGAAGATTACTTCGATGATTTCATCAACACCAATCTTTTCCCTGGCGACCTAAACGAAGATCCAGCTGGTGGCCCCGCAGAGAAAGCCACTTGCAACAAACGTCTCTTTGGTTCTCAGGAGACGCCTCCAGCTTGCACCTTCACCGAGCCAGCGGATACATCCAACCGGCCCTTTGTTCTAAGCCCTGACACACTACATAGGGTGATCGATGCTTAGATTGCGATGCCACCCCACTTCCCAAAAGGCAAGAAGACCAGGAAAAGAAAATCTCGCAGCTCGAGCCAGCCGGTGGCGTCAACTGCGAATCCGATCAGGTTTCAAAACGGGCCACCAAGACCAAAGGGTATTATGTGGAGGATGCATGTGGCGGGTGAGCCCATGCTAACTAAGAAATTGCTCAGGCTCGCCACTTCAGAAATGAGGTGTGTGCATGATGGTGTGCTGACGACAGAGAGATGCCTTCTTGCGGAGAAAGATCCCTCGCACCCGGTATTCGTGGTTAAGGTGCCACGAGGCTTGGGCTTCGTTGATAATGTCCCCACGGATCTGTTCTTCCTGCGGTCTGACGACATCTTCAATATGTTCCACCTATATCCACTGCACTATACCATGGTACGCCTGTTTTCTCTCAGCCTGGCCATTCAGATCATTAGAGGGAACACCCCGGGCATCGCTATAGTGGACCCCTACTACATGCGTGATGGCTGCTTGGGAAGCGCCATTGAACAACGATTCGTGGCCTTGTACCTCCAAGGCATCTTGGTGGCGAACAAGACAAAGGAATACATTCTCGTGCCTTTCTTTCCCGAGTAAGTCATTATTCACTCGCCGCCATAACATGTTTTATTAGATTTTCATCATTCTTTTTCCAACACATTCCGTTTGAATTGTTTTGCGCAGAGATCAACACTACACACTCATCTGCTTGTCGCCGAAACATTCGCAAGCCACGTATTTCGACTCAGGGAGTCAAGAAAAGAAGAAAAACTACGACAAGATCAAGGAAGTTCTGGATGATGCTCTCACCAGCTATGCCTCAGCGGAAGGCGCCACCTTCGTGCGTAAGAAGCTCAAGTTTGGCAGGCACGTCTTCACCCATGTGACGGAATTCCCCTGCGTGAAGCAGCCGACAGGCAGTCAGAAGGAAGCCTACTATGCACTCCATCACATGAGGGCGTTCCTACTAGAGCAACAGAATTCTACGCTGCCAGATCATCTCAAACGGTGGGCCGAAGTCAAGGCCAGTATCAATGATTCAGATATTAGACAAGAGATGTATCACATCCAGCAACATTTTGGGGCAATCATCAGCCGTGATGTCATGACTTCAGGGGGGTCTTCTACGGAGGCAATCTCCCGAATAACCATGACGTAGTAGATCGCCTAAAGATGCAAGGTGACTATAGGGCGTTCATGACGAAACAAGGCGTCCTCCCGTTCCCTGAGCCGAGCCAGAAGTCTTGATGTGTGTTGGTCTAGTTGTAGTTCTTTATCCCCACAAGTACTTGTGTGTGTTGACATGTACATGCTACTACTTATTAGGGTTATGAATCAACGCTTACTTATTTTGCTTATTATCAGGGTTATATATGAATCAATGCTTAGTTTGTTTGCTTACTCTTTGGTCCTTTTTTGCTTACTTTGGTCCTTTTTTTTCTTACTTTGTTCTTTTTCTAGAATGCCGATGATTGTAATGTCGTGGCACACTATATATGTGAATGTGCTATGATGGGATAGTGGGCCTTGTGCTATGCACAAGTTCAAGTCTTGTGCATCCTACTTGGCTTATTGTTCTATCGTAGCAGAATCCAGTGTCCAACAACCTAGTTATATATGAGGCATATGCTTTTTGAGTTAGGACTATTTGATAAGTGTATCTTTTTTGCTTACTTTTTGATATTTTTTGCTTACTTTGTTACCTTATTTGATAAGTATATCTTTGTATGCGACTTTTACTTGTTTTTCACCCACCATTTAATTATTATTGCCAACTTGTAGATGAAGTGGTACGTCGTGTACAAGGGACGGGTTCTCGGAGTCTATGATGATTGGGAAGACTGCCAGAGACAGGTGCACCGTTTTAGCGGCAATAGCTACAAAGGGTACAACACTATGGCGGAGGCGGAAGCTAGATACGCGCGCTATCTAGCGGGAGTTAGGACGAGGAACCGGATGAAGACCTACACCTCCGTTGCGGTGATGCTTATCGTCTTTGGTTGTCTGTCCTGCATGTTCCTACTTTAGATGTCTAGGCAAGCTTCCGAGCTCTAACTTGGTTGAGACATGTATTCATGTCATCACTAGCTACTTTGTAACTTGATCGAAATAATATAACTTTGTATTTATGTATGTGACTTATCTATATGTATTTGTTTCTATCTTGTCTGTGTATTTATTTCTGTATTGTATATCTGACCGTATATCTGTGTATATCAGCTGTATTGAATATCATCTGTATTGAGTATTTCTTTTTAAAAAAGCTCAGCCGTGGCGCACATATAATTGTTTAGTGGCGCACTACGTTAGTGGCGCACGTTGTCACATCTTAGTAGCGCACTGCTTCATGCGCCATAGGGAAAACAGTGGGAACGCACTGCCTTTTACAGCCGTGGCGCACTCAGTAGTTCGCTACTACTAACTCGAGATACTTGTAGCGCACCAGGCAGTGCGCTACAGGCACTTTTTAGCCATAGCATAGAACTCGTGGTGCACCCCTAGTGTGCCACGGAAGGGGAAAATAGGTGCGCCACAAACGTGTGTTTTCCTAGTAGTGTAAACAGTGCGTGCATGCATTGTATCATTTGTTCGTCTGTCCTGAAATGTTACTAAGAGCAGGCCAATCATTGATGGTTACGAACAACAATGCTTGTAGGTAAAATTCCTGCTATTTGTGCTCATCCCACACACGTACACCTGGTTTGGCTCACAACTGTAAAAGTTCATCAACTAATGGCCTTAGGTACACATCAATGTTGTTGCCGGGTTGCTTCGGGTCTTGGATGAGCACTGGCATCATAATGAATTTCCGCTTCTTGCACAACCAAGGAGGAAGGTTGTAGATACATGATACGTCCATTTTGCATCACTATTCTATATCATAATTTATTGTTATTCATTGATATATTTCATATTAAGAGATGATACTTATGTAATTTCATCTGTTTTTGCATGGCTGATGACTTTTGGAGCATGGACCGCTACAGTCAGGATTCTGATGGAAAATGGGCTGTTTGGAGGCGAAATTCGCGAAGATAAGAAAATCCGGGAAAATACATGGAAAATCCTATTTTTCTAGAAGACGAAGATAGCCAAAATGAGGAGTGGAGATGGGACTCGTCACCACCATCTGAAATAAATGATGGCCCATCTCCACTCCCCCTTCTGGCTATCTTTGTCTTCTGGGAAAATAGGACTCGGGGAGCGACCACAGAAAGATTTCACCACCTCTACAGGGCAGAAAACACCGAGAGAGAAAGATCTCCCTAGCAGACAGAATTCTGCCAGGGGAATTCCTTCCCGGAGAGGGGAGATCGTCGCCATCAACACCACCATCAAGCTGGACTTCATCGGGATCATCAACATCATCACTACCATCATCTCCATCAGCACCATCATCACCACCATCATGCTGCTGTAACAATTGGGTTGAATCTTGCATAGTTCTTAGGGGAAACTTTCCTGGTGTTGATTACTCCTTGTAGTTGATGCTATTGAGTGGAACCATTGAATTATTGTTTATGTTCAGATTGTTGCACATCATTATTTCATCTCTGATCATGATCCATATGATGTCTTGTGAGTAGTTCGTTTTGTTCTTGAGGACATGGGAGAAGTCATGTTGTTAGTAGTGGAATTGTGTTGAGAAAGATTCAATGGTTTATTAATTAAGTTGTGGTGTACTTCTTCTAGTGGTGTCATGTGAATGTCGACTACATGACACTTCACCTATATGGGCCTAGGGGAATGCATTGTGTATTAGGCTATTACTCGTAGGGGTTGCTGGAGTGACAGAAACCTGAACCCCCGTTAGGAAACCTTTGCACAAGGGATGTCAGGGTCTTAGAGTTTAAAGCTGTGGTTAGGTTTCTACCTTAATTACTTTCTTGTACTTGTGGATGCTTGCAAGGGGTATAATCACAAGTATGTATTAGTCCTAGGAAAGTCGGTACATTAGCACAGGTTCACCCACACAACACTTAGCAAGCTAAAGAAGATTAATCAACTATATGAAGCGAAAGCACTTGACGATATTCCCATGTGTCCTCGATAACGTTTGGTCATCTTAAGTAATACATCCGGCTTGTCCTTTGCTGAAGAAAGGATTGGGCCACTTGATGCACTCATTCTTATTGTTTTTTATTTACTCGTACTTTATTTACTTGCCTTATCAAAAAAACCTAAAAATCCGTCTGCTAAGTATTTACAGAGAATTCCTGCTCCAAGCCACTAGCCAGCACCTTCTGCTCCTCGTTGGGTTCGACACTCTTACTTATCGAAAATACTGCGAGACACCCCCTATACTTGTGGGTCATCAAGACTATTTTCTGGCGCCGTTGCCGGGGAGTGAAGCGCTATTGGAGAGTGGAACTGGTAAAGGAAACTTCTACTGTGAGTATTGTTTACTTTGTTTTCATTATGGAAAATTCGCTGAGTTTCTTATTTCGTAATGCTACTACCACTGCTAAGGTAGTAGATGGACCACCAACTGCTGAGAATGATACTTTTAAAATACCTATAAGAATTATTGATCGTATTATGGATCACTATTATGTTGGAGATGGAACTGTCCATCCCGGTGATCATTTGCTCTTTATACACGAATTATGCGGTTTGTTCAAGTGTGCAGGCATTACAACAGATCAAGTTAAGAAGAGGTTGTTCTCATTATCACTGAAAGGAAGAGCTGAGGAATGGTATAAGCTGCCGAAGAATGGTCAATCTCTTGAATGGGAGGAAATGGTGCCTCTCTTCTATTCTTAATTTTATCATCCTAGTGAGATTCATAAAGATCGGAATCAAATATACAACTTTTGTCCTCTTGATGGAGAAAGTACAGCTCAAGCTTGGGGGAGATTGAAGTTACTAATGCTCTAATGTCCTATTCATGAGCTCCCCAACAATATTATTATCAATAACTTTTATGCAAGGCTTTCTCTCCATGATAAGGATTTATTGGATGCTTCTTGTGCTGGATCATTCACTCGCATGGAAGAAGAAGATAAATGGGATCTTCTAGACCGTATTCAAGACAATGCTGAAGCATGGGAGAATGCCAAAGGAAGAAAGTCAGGTATAAATTATGATTATGAATGCATTGAATCTTTCATGGGAACTAATGACTTTCAAAATATTAAAAATGCTTATGGTCTTGATCCTCAAGTTATTACAAATTGTTTTAAGGCTTTCGCTTCCTATATTGAAATTCCAAAAAGGGAATGGAACAAGTATCATGCACCATATAAAGATATTGCTGATTGTGTTCCTGTTAGGAGTACTAAATTCTGCACTATTGATCATATCCTGCCTGAACCTTATATTGAGAAAATACCCTTCCCAGATAAGGTAAGGGAGCATCCTATGATAACTAATGTAATCAATAAATGTGCAAAGAGAACTGCAAAACCCGATGAACAAATAAACATTGAACCTGCTGTAGCAATTGTAAAAGACCTTGTTACTAAAACTGTGGAGATGGACACATAGTCATCTGTGAGGATGCTTCTAATATTGTCTCACATCCTACAAGAACTAAAAAGGCTAGTGTCCCTTTGCTTTCTGTTAGAATAGGTGATCATTGCTATTATGGTTGATGTGATATTGGTGCAAGCTCAAGTGCTATTCCTTATGAGCTTTACAAAGAAATTATGTATGAAATCGGCCCCTGTGAGCTAGCAGAAATTGATGTGGTTATTCACCTTCCTAATAGAGAGACCATCTCTCCGACTGGTATTGTACGGGATGTAGAAGTTCTTTGTGGTAAGATTAAATATCCTGCTGTTTTTCTAGTGCTTGGTTCAGCTGCTAGTAAAACCTATCCTATCATTTTTGGTGGACCTTTTTTGAACACCTGCGGAGCCATTATTGATTGCAAAAGGGAGAAAATTTTAACTAAATTTGATGGGGAGTCTTATGAGTTTAATTTTTCGAAATTTGCTAAAGAACCTTGTGAAAATGAAACCCACAATGAGGATTTTAGAGTCGAACAACTTGCTTCTATTTCTCTTGCTCCTAACAATGCTTTGCAGCAATTTATGGAAGACCACGAAAGTGAAATCTTCATGGAAGAAAGGAATGAGATTGACGAGATTCTCCGTCGCCAACCTAAGATGCTTAAGCATAACTTGCCTATGGAAGATTTGGGCACCACGTTGCCGCCTAAGAAGGATCCGGTCTTCGATCTAAAACCTTTACCTGACGATCTTAAGTATGCTTACATTTATGATAATAAGATATATCCTGTTATTATTAGTTCTAAACTTTTAGGGAAGGAAGAGGAAAGATTACTGGAGGTATTGAAGAAGCACCGAGGAGCTATGGGCTATACTCTAGACGATTTAAAGGGGATTTCTCCAACTATATGTCAGCATGCTATCAATATAGAACCAGATGCAAAGCCGGTGATAGAGCATCAGCGTCGTTTGAATCCTAAGATGAAGGAGGTGGTAAGAAATGAGGTATTAAAACTCCTCGATGCTAGTATTATTTATCCTATTGCTGATAGTGAATGGGTTAGTCTTGTTCATTGTGTCCCTAAAAAGGGGGAATTACCGTTGTGCCTAATGATAATGATGAGCTTATTTCCCAAAGAATAGTAGTAGGTTATAGGATGTGCATTGATTTCAGAAAGATTAACAAAGTTACTAAGAAAGATCATTACCCACTTCCTTTTATTGATCAAATGTTAGAAAGGTTGTCTAAAAAGACTCATTTTTGTTTTCTTGATGGATACTCTGGGTTTTCTCAAATTACTGTTAAACAGCAAGATCAAGAAAAAACTACTTTTACTTGCCCTTATGGAACCTATGCTTATAGACGTATGCCTTTTGGTTTGTGTAATGCTCCTGCTACTTTTCAAAGATGCATGTCTCCTATTTTTCATGGTTTTTGTGAGGAAATTGTGGAAGTGTTCATGGATGACTTCTCTGTCTATGGAACTTCTTTTGATAATTGTCTGCACAACCTCGATAAAGTTTTGCAGAGATGCGAAGAAACTAATCTTGTTCTTAATTGGGAGAAATGCCACTTCATGGTGAATGAAGGGATTGTACTTGGACATAAGGTTTCTGAAAGAGGCATAGAAGTTGGCAGGGCTAAAGTTGAGGCAATTGAGAAAATGCCCTGTCCAAGAGACATCAAAGGTATTTGTAGTATCCTTGGTCATGCTGGTTTCTATAGAAGGTTTATTAAAGATTTCTCTAAGATGTCAAAACCCCTTACTAATCTTCTTCAAAAGGATGTACCCTTTGTCTTTGATGATGATTTTGAGGAAGCTTTTGAAACTCTAAAGAAGGCTTTAACTACAGCTCCTATCGTTCAACCACCTGATTGGAGTTTACCCTTTGAAATAATGTGCGATGCTAGTGATTTTGCTATAGGTGCTGTCCTTGGGCAACAAATTGATAAAAAGTTAAATGTTATCCATTATGCTAGTAAGACTCTTGACGCTGCTCAAAGGAATTATGCTACTACTGAAATAGAATTCCTAGCCGTCGTCTTTGCTTGTGATAAGTTTAGACCTTATATTGTAGACTCGAAAGTTACCATTCATACTGATCATGCTGCCATTAGGTATCTTATGACAAAGAAAGATGCCAAGCCTAGGATTATTAGATGGGTGCTGCTTTTACAAGAGTTTGATCTACATATTGTAGATAGGAAAGGTGCCAAAAATCCCGTTGTTGATAATTTATGTCGGTTGGAAAATATCTCTTTTGATCATGTGCCTGTTAATGATAGTTTCCCGAATGAACAGTTGGCCGTGGTAGGGATAAGCTCGCGAGGGAGCCCTTGGTACGCTGATTATGCTAACTTTATTGTCTCCAAGTATTTGCCTCCAACTTTTACAGCTCGACAAATAAGAAAGTTCTTTTATGATTTGAGGCATTATTTTTGGGATGACCCACACCTATATAAAGAAGGAGTGGATGGTATTTTGCGAAGATGTGTTCCAGAATATGAACAAAAGGAGATATTGTGGAAATGTCATGGTAGTGCCTATGGAGGACATCACGCAGGAGATAGAACCGCAGAGAAGGTACTACAATCAGGTTTTTACTAGCCTACCCTTTTTAAATATGCAAGAAAATCCGTCTTATCTTGTGATGAGTGTCAGCGTGTTGGTAATATTTCTAGACGCAATGAAATGCCTATGAATTACTCCTTAGTTATTGAACCCTTTGACTGTTGGGGATTTTACTTTATGGGTCATTTTCCTCCTTCAAAAGGTTATACTCATATTCTTGTTGCTGTTGATTATGTTACTAAGTTGGTAGAAGCCATACCTACGAAGAGTGCTGATGGGGAGACCTCTCTAAAAATGCTTAAGGATGTTATCTTTCCTAGGTTTGGAGTGCCCAGGTATCTTATGACTGATGGAGATTCTCATTTCATTCATGGTGGTTTTAGAAAGACCCTTACTAAATATGATGTTAATCATAGAATCGCTTCAGCTTATCATCCCGAAACTAGTGGACAAGTAGAGTTATCAAATAGAGAAATTAAATCCATCTTGCAAAAGACTGTTAATAGATCTAGAAAAAATTGGGCTAAAAAGTTGAACGATGCTTTATAGGCTTATAGGACTGCCTATAAAAACCCTATGGGGATGTCTCCTTATAAAATGGTTTATGGGAAAGCTTGGGTGGCTCACACTACCCTGTGGCGCGGGACCACCCCTGGCCGCGCCACCAGGTGGTGTGGCTGCCCAAGATTCCGTCTCCGACCCGTTTTCTCCTTGTACCTTCCTTTTGTTGTAAAACTTCGTAATATATAATCCCCTGGATCCCCCGAGGATCGTATATCGTGTTCTCATCGTGTTTTCGTTTCGAGCTGTTTCTTCCAGGAACTATTCTTAAAAGTTCAGAAGCACAATGGTCTCCGCCAAAGATAAGGGAAAGGAGCCTATGGAGGAGGATCCTCAAGACCCCGGGCTAGATAAGGAGATCAATAGTGAAGATGAGGTGGAGGCAAAGAAGAGCCAGCATCTGCACACCGGCACTACCATTACAAGCATTGGAGTGTTGGTGAACCCTATCAAGATCAAAAGGACTACACGGATGTCAACTAGAGGGAAGCCTCCGCGTCACTGTGTGGCTCCACGGTCACTTCCTCCACGCACCAAGAATCCCTTCCATACCCTAATCCATGAGCATCAATACCAGAATATGCCCAAGGAAAAACTACCCTCCAATTGGGATATGCCTCGTTCTAACCATGCAGGAATAGAAAGCTCTAAGGAGGACGAGTGGGGAAAGAATGGCAAAAGTTGGGACTCACGATCCGACATGATCATGCACCGCATCGAGCACAACTCGGAGATGATTCGTACTCTCACCTTCGAGGTTGAGGACTTGGGGAAATTGATCAAAAAGCTCATCGAGAGAATAACACCACCACCGAAAGAGTAATTCGTCATCAGGTTTTGGCATCCCCTTGGTTTGTTCCAAGCTTGGGGGAGTGCCGCGGTATCACATCACATCACTATCTTCTATCTTTTTACCTTTTTAGCAGAGTCATATCATGAATAGAGAAGTTATCATGTAGGATGGTTTGTAATGTGGAAGTGTCCCCTCTCTCGTTAGATCTGTATCCCTTGGTGTGATTTGCCGTTATGGAATATTAATGAGAAGTTCTATCATTTACTCTTTTGCATATCTTATATTAGTTTTCAATTGCTATTATATGATTGATCTTGTTGTTAGTATTGGTATCACTTTGGGATCATTGAGTTAATTTAGTTGGTTTTGGAAAACCTGGCTCGGTCAGTAGCATCGCTGTTTTTGAGAGTTGAATGAAAAAGACAAAAGTACTCTTAAAGAAATGCAATTTCATCATCTTTCTTTCTTGATTTGCTCATAAGCTTAGTATTCTCTAGTTAAGATCTTTTGTGCTTCCAAGGAAGATTGCATGTTTGTTGTTTATCACTTGTATGTTTGTTTGTTTCCTTCAACTCTTATACTTGCTACCCAGCCTTGCTAGCCAAAAACATGTACTAAGAGGGAATTCTTCTCGTGCATCCAATCCTTGAACCAAAACCTATGTCATTTGTGTCCACTATACCTACCTATTAGCATTATTGCTATTCCAAGTAAATTCATGTTTTCATCTACCTTCCAAATTAAACTTGTTATGTGAAAAATAGTGATTAAAGCTCTCATGAACTTGATGGCACACTTTACCTTCTCGCATTTAATAAACTTAAACCATTGTGTCCATCTTTGTTGCGTATATGCTTGCGCTTTATAAGTTAAGGTTAGCATAACCATGTATCATGTGGAATGCTTTCAACATCGCATTGGTACTTTATACCTAGTTGATATCATGTTCTTTTGCTTATGGATCCCGACGGTGTGAAATAAAAAGGGAGCCTGTAAGATCATGGAGTTTGTATGTGTGTTAGAGAAACGCCTGGACCACTAGCCTAAGCCATGCCTAATCATGGTGGAAACTTGCAGCAAACCATAGTGAGCACTCTATGAAACTTTCCCAATAAAAAACTATGCAAACAGCAAATAAAAGATCGATGAGATGCTCACTGTCTGCTTGCCTTGTCATTTTGATTATGGGATAGCTCTTGTGTCATGTGAAAGGGGTACCCCGTTGGCGGTTCTATATGATACATATGTACTTACAATGACAAGCGCTTACTTGTGACCGAAGTTGAGTAGCATGAGGATCGGTCTTCGTAAGTAAGGGGCATGAGACTTCAATTTATAACTTGTCAAGCTTATCCTATTAGTTGTGTCACTTTAACCTTAATCACCTAAAGATGCCTATGATAGGGGCAATGAGAGCTGAAAGCTAGTAAGTATCATAATTTTTGGAAGCTCTTTATGAAACTTGAAATCCCTGCTTCCCTCTGCGAAGGGCCTTTCTTTTACCTTTTAGTTGAGTCGGTAAACCTATTCCCTTCTATCTCAGCAAGTATTTTGAGTTGTTGTGTTTCATTCATTCAATCATGTTTCTTATGTTCCTTGTTTTGCACATTTGCTCTTATCTGGGTGAGTATTACTTTGAAAGCTATCTTTGAAAACCAGTTATTTGTGAACTCCTGCAAATTGTCAACTATTCTTCGACCAAGAGCTAAGTTTGCCATTACCAATTATGATTTACTTTATGTATCTTTATTGTGTTTCCTTTACCTATTGCAAGTTAAGTTATATAATAGTGAGTTGTCTTCTATTATGATTTATGTATTTATGAATGTGATGCTTCTTGTCCGTATTCTTTTATCGACTCTTCACTCCATAAACCTGAGGTCGTGTTTATTGAGCTCAGTTTCGCTTGGGGACACGAGAAGTCTAAGCTTGGGGGAGTTGATATGTCCATTTTGCATCACTATTCTATATCATAATTTAAAGTTATCCATTGATATATTTCATATTAAGAGATGATACTTATGTAATTTCATCTGTTTTTGCATGGCTGATGACTTTTGGAGCATGGACCGCTGCAGTCAGGATTCTGATGGAAAAGGGGCTGTTTGGAGGTGAAATTCACGAAGATCAGAAAATCCGGGAAAATACATGGAAAATCCTATTTTTCCAGAAGACAAAGATAGCCAGAAGGGAGAGTGGAGATGGGCCACAAGGGGCCCACACCACCCCCTGGAAAATATATTAGGCATTAAAATCTATAGAGATAGATCAAGGAGCCTAACTGGGCTATCGCAAAGTACATACCTTGATAAGATATTAAAGAAGCTTAATATGGACGGAAGTAAGAAGGGGTTCTTACCTATGTTGCAAGGCAAAACATTGAGTAAGACTCAAAGTGCGGCTACGGCGGAAGAAAGAGAGATAATGGATAAAATCCCCTATGCCTTAGCCATAGGCTCTATAATGTACGCCATGCTATGTACAAGACCGGATGTGGCACATGCTATTAGTTTGACTAGTAGGTACCAATCTGATCCAGGTTCGGAACACTGGATAGCGGTTAAGAATATCCTTAAGTACTTAAGAAGAACTAAGGATATGTTTCTTGTATACGGAGGTGAAGAAGAGCTAGTCGCTAAGTGTTATGCCGATGCTAGCTTTGACACCGATCCGGATGACTCTAAGTCTCAATCCGGATATGTATTTCTCTTGAACGGAGCAGCAGTTAGTTGGAGGAGTTCCAAACAACCTGTGGTGGTTGGATCAACGATGGAGGCGGAATATGTTGCTGCTTCAGAAGCGGCGCAGGAAGCGGTTTGGATGAAGGAGTTCATAATAGAACTAGGTGTGGTTCCTAGTGCATTGGACCCAATGGTGATGTATTGTGACAACAATGGAGCCATAGCCAACACCAAGGAACCAAGGTCTCACAAAAATTCCAAGCATATTAAGTGTCGGTTTCACTCCATCCGCGAGCATGCCAAGGATGGAGATATAAAGATTTGTAAAGTACACACGGACCTAAATGTAGCAGATCCGTTGACTAAAGTTCTCCCTAGGGCAAAACATGATCAACACCAGAACTCCATGGGTGTTAGATTTATCACTATGTGAACTAGATTATTGTCTCTAGTGCAAGTGGGAGACTGAAGGAAATATGCCCTGAGGGGCAATAATAAAGTTGTTATTATGTATTCCTTGTATATGATAGATATTTATTTTGCATGGTATAATTGTATTGATAGGAAACGTCAATACATGTGTGTTTAATAAACTAATAAAAGGTTCTTAGTTATGCCTCTCTTATAGACTAGCTCATTGATTAACAAGATGATCAAAAGTTTCCTGATCATGGACATTGGATGTTGTTAATAACGAGGTCAGAACATTTGTGAAATGATGTGATGAACATTCATCCGAAGTATAGCATTACGATCAAAGTCATTATGTTTATATTGCTATAACATCATACGAAGTAATCTTTATCCTTAGACCATGAGATCATGTTAATTGCTAACATCGGATGAGTAACTTGATAACATCAAACGTCACACCATAAAAGGGTGACTATAAAGGTTCAGATACTCCAAAGATGTTATGTTGAGGCTCATGGATCAAGAGTGGAATTTGTCAATCCCGATGTCGGATAGATATACTCTAGGCCCTCTCGGTGATATCACATTAAGATAGCTTGCAAGCAAGTGATGTGATCACTAGAGTGTTATATCACGGGAACAAGAAAAGAGTGCATGTCGATAACGAGATCAAACTAGGTATTTGGATACCGATGATCGAATCTCGGACATGTAATATATCGCGAGACAAAGGGATTAAGTTACTAGAGTTAAAGGTTCTCATGTTCACAGAAGTCATCATTGAATGTGAAGGAGTCAGTATGGATCTCCAGGTCCTGCTTCTGATTATTGATTTGAGAGGAGTCTCAATCATGTCTGCATTATTCGCGAACCGTAGGGTGACACACTTAAGGGTTGCCGAACACCATTTTTGAGCACATATGTTTCAGACGAAAGAATTACAAAGCGCTGGAATTATTTCGATGGAAACCGGAATTGTTTCGGGTGAAATTGCAGAAACTGGTTCTGCGTGTGATATTGAAATATTACAAGGGGTTTTATGTGAATGTTTGTTAATTAAAGTAATTAACAAAATTCTGAATAAAATAAATAAAAGAGTTTTATTAAATGAGAGTTGCATTAAATTTGGTGGAAATTTAATGCGTGTGATTGGAACTTTGAGTGGAGGCTAATTTAATGTGAGTGGAGCTTCCACCACATGAATGAGGAAGAGGAGGGGGCACTCCGCATGGGCTCCAACCATGGGAAGGGGAGGAGCCCCCCTCTCTCCTATATAAATCCCCCTCTCCTCCCTCACAAAGCACACCTCCTCGTGAAGGATCTCTCTCCCCCTCTAGATATTCCCCATGGTCTCGGATTAGCGAGATACATGTTCCCGGTGGCATTTCGTCTGGCAGGATTTGCTCTTCCGCTGATTTGCTGGAGCAAGGAGGTGGAGGTTGTTCGGTGGCTTGAACGTGTGTGCGAGGACGGATGCGCTGCTGATTTGCAGCGCTAGGACTTCCACACGATCTTGAGATCGGCAAGTGTTCGTCTACATCATCCATGAGTTCCAACTCGTTAACAAAGCTATTGTTGTCTTCGAGGGTATGTTCTCTATGGATGTATATCCACCCGTTGCTTGTATGTAGTAGATAGATCTTGGCGTATAGTTCCCATCGTAGGAAATTTTTTGTTTTCTATGATGCGAATCCAACAGTGGTATCAGAGCCAGATCTATGCGTAGGTGCTTTGCACGGGTAGTACACATATGTTTATGTGTGGGCGATGATGATCATGTTATTGCTTCTTTCATGTATTTTGGATATTGGTGGCATAGTGGGATGAAGCGGCCTGGACCAACCTTACATGTCATCGCACATGAGACCGGTTCCACGACTGACATGCAACTAGTTTGCATAAGTGGCTGGCAGGTGTCTGTCTCTCCTACTATAGTCAATATCTGATTTACAATGAGTCTCTAATAACTTGGTTATCATCGTTATGGTTCCATGTTCGTAGGTAAGACCGGTTCTATCTCCGAAAGCTCTAAGCGACGTAAAACTTGCAATTGATAAATTAGAGGTGTCTAGTTTAGATCGGTGTTGGGCTAGTGTCATGATATGGTTATGTTGTAAGTAGATGTATGGTAGATACTCTTATAACACACTTAGCGTGTAAGTTCCAAATAGCCTTGGCCTTACACACAAAGGAATGATAGAGATCATACCATGATGCATATGATGGTGATCAAATGCATGGACCATATCATCCCACTTTACACATTTGATGTTCGCATCTTATATTGCTAGTTTGGCGCTTTTAGTAGCATTATAAGATGATCCCTCATTTAAAATACCAAGAAAAAATGTGTTCTTCCTTAAGTATGCATCGTTCTATGGATCGTGTTCCGAGACATCACGTGATGATCGGGTGTACTCGACTCCGCGCTTTCATACAATGAGTGTAAGACAGTTTTACACACGCGGGTACTAAGGTTCTTACTTGGCGAGCCTAGCATGTACATACATGGCCTTGGAACACGGACCGAAAGGTTAAGAATGAGTCATATAGTTGATATGATGCCCATATAGATGCTCGCCTTTGAAACTACACTGACTCATGTGATGATCGAACTTGGTGTACTGGATTTGGTTCATGTAATCACCAAAAGGACAGGAGGGATGTCGTTTTTGAGTGGGAGTTCATTAGTAATTTGGATTAGTTGAACTCAATCTATCATAAACTTAGTCTAAATAAACTTTACAAATTCTGTTGTAGATGGCACCACCTGCTTTTAATTTCAATGTGTTCATGGAGAAAGAGAAACTTGCTGCGAATGGTAGCAACTTCACCAACTGGGCTATGAATTTGAGGATTCTCCTCACTACTGCACAAAAGCAATATGTGCTAGAGGCGCCGCTAGGGCCCCCAGCTCCTGATGCCCCTAACGAGGAAAAGAATGTCTATATAACTCGTCAGGAGGACCACAACTTAGTTCATTACGGCATACTGTATGGGCTAGAGCCAAAACTTCGAAAGCGTTTCAAAAATGGCAATGCCTTTGATACCATGGGAGAATTGAAAATGATTTTCAATACCCATGATGCCGTAGAGAGTTATAATTCTTCTGAAAAGTTCTTTAGCTGCATGATGGAGGAGAACAACTCCGTTAGTGAGCACGTACTTAAAATGTCTGGGTATGCCGATAAGCTTGTGTCCTTGGGAATAACGATTCCCATTAACCTAGGCATACATCGTGTTCTCGAATCTTTGCCACCTAGCTACAAGAGCTTTGTGATGAACTATAACATGCAGGGCATGAAGAAGTCTCTTCCCGAGCTTCTTTCAATGCTTAAAACTGCAGAAGTGGAGATTAGGGAAGAACATCAAGTGTTGATGATCAATAAGACCACCAATTTCAAGAAAGACAAGAAAGGCAAGAAGAAGGGAAAGAAGGGCGGCAAATCTGTTGCCGCACCTAAAAAGAAATCCCGAGCTGGCCCTAAGTTTGATACCGAGTGCTACTATTGCAAGGGGACTGGCCATTGGAAGCGCAACTGCCCCAAGTATTTGGCGGAGAAGAAGGCCGGGAAGGCAAACAAAGGGGCTGCGAAACAAGCGACGGCTAGCAAGGGATGAGGTCACGATGCGGGTCGGTGATGGATCAAGAGTTGATGTGATCGCCGTCGGAACGCTGCCTCTCCATATACCGTCGGGATTAGTGATAAATCTAAATAATTGTTATTTGGTGCCTGCACTGAGCATGAACATTGTATCCAGATCGTGTTTGATGCGAAGTGGTTATTCCTTTAAATCAGAAAACAATGGTTGTTCGATTTACATGAATGATATCTTTTATGGTCATGCACCTATGATGAATGGTTTATTTCTGTTGGATCTCGATAGTAGTATTACGCATATTCATCATGTTGATGCTAAAAGGATTAAACTTGATAATGATATATCTACATATATGTGGCACTGCCGTCTAGGTCATATTGGCGTTAAACGCATGAAGAAACTCCATTCTGATGGACTTTTGGAATCACTTGATTTTGAATCATTTGATACATGTGAGCCATGCCTTATGGGCAAGATGACTAGAACGCCATTTTCCGGTTCAATGGAACGGGCGACAGATTTATTGGAAATCATACATACTAATGTGTGTGGACCAATGAGTGTGTCGGCGCGAGGTGGATATCATTATTTTGTTACTTTCACTGATGATTTGAGTAGATACGGGTATATCTATTTGATTAAACATAAGTCTAAAACCTTTGAAAAGTTCGAGGAATTTCAAAATGAAGTGGAAAATCATCATAACAAAAGGATCAAATTTCTGCGGTCCGACCGTGGAGAGTATCTTAGTTATGAGCTTAGCACACATATGAAAGACTATGGAATTGTTTCACAACTCACGCCAGTCGGAACACCACAACGTAATGGTGTGTCGGAACGTCGTAATCGTACTTTATTGGATATGGTTCGATCTATGATGTCTCTGACTGACCTACCACTGTCATTTTGGGGTTATGCACTGGAAACCGCTACATTCACTTTAAATCGAGCACCATCTAAATCCGTTGAAACAACACCGTATGAATTATGGTTTGGAGACAAACCTAAGTTGTCATTTCTTAAAGTTTGGGGATGCGATGTTTATGTGAAGAAACTTCAGCCGGATAAACTCGAACCCAAAGCGGAAAAATGTGTCTTCATAGGATACCCTAAAGAAACGATTGGGTATACCTTCTATCATAGATCCGAGGGAAAGGTTTTTGTTGCCAAGAATGGATCCTTTCTTGAGAAGGAGTTTCTCGCGAAAGGTGTGAGTAGTCAGAAGGTAGAACTCGAAGAGGTTATTGAACCTTCTCTTCATGAAATGGCAAGTGGCGCAGCACCGGAAATTGTTTTGGAGTTGACTTCACCTGATGAAGAGAGAGCTAATGATAATAATCATGAAACTCCAAAAGAGGACACTACCGAACCTCGCAGGTCAAGCAGGACACGTGCAACTCCTGAACTGTACGAAACCTGTTATAAATTTCATGATTGATGAAATAGATGACCCTGCGACGTATGAAGAAGCGATGATGAGCCCGGATTCCAACAAATGGCTAGAAGCCATGAAATCCAAGATGGAATCCATGTACGAAACCCAGGTTTGGACCTTGGTGGACTTACTCACGACCGAAAGGCCGTTGAGAATAAATGGATTTTCAAAAGAAAAACTGATGATGATGGTAATGTGACCATCTATAAACCTCGACTTGTCGCAAAAGAGTTTCGACAAATTCAAGGAGTTGACTACGATGAGACATTCTCTCCCGTAGCGATGCTAAAGTCGGTTAGGATTATGTTAGCAATTGTTGCATATTTCGATTATGAAATATGGCAAATGGATGTCAAAACTGCGTTCCTCAATGGTAATATTGAAGAAGAGCTGTATATGATACAACCAAAGGGTTTTGTCGATCCTAAGGATGCTAACAAGGTGTGCAAGCTTCAGCGATCCATCTATGGACTGAAGCCAGCATCACGGAGTTGGAATCTCCGCTTTGATGAGGTGATCAAAGAGTTTGGATTTGTCCAAACTTATGGAGAGGCTCGTATTTACAAGAAAGTGAGTGGGAGCAGTGTGGCATTTCTGATATTATATGTAGATGACATATTATTGATTGGAAATGATATAGATCTTTTAAACGATGTTAAAAGTTATCTAAACAGCAAATTTTCTATGAAAGACCTTGGTGAAGCTTCATATATATTAGGCATTAAAATCTATAGACATAGATCAAGGCGCCTAATTGGGCTATCGCAAAGTACATACCTTGATAAGATATTAAAGAAGTTTAATATGGACGGAAGTAAGAAGGGGTTTTTACCTATGTTGCAAGGCAAGACATTGAGTAAGACTCAAAGTTCGGCTACGGCGGAAGAAAGAGAGATAATGGATAAGATCTCCTATGCCTTAGCCATAGGCTCTATAATGTACGCCATGCTATGTACAAGACCGGATGTGGCACATGCTATTAGTTTGACTAGTAGGTACCAATCTGATCCAGGTTCAGAACACTGGATAGCGGTCAAGAATATCCTTAAGTACTTAAGAATAACTAAGGATATGTTCTTGTATACGGAGGTGAAAAAGAGCTAGTCGCTAAGTGTTATGTCGATGCTAGCTTTGACACCGATCTGGATGACTCTAAGTCTCAATCCGGATATGTATTTCTCTTGAATGGAGTAGCAGTTAGTTGGAGGAGTTCCAAACAACTTGTGGTGGCTGGATCAACGACGGAGGCGGAATATGTTGCTGCTTCAGAAGCGGCACAGGAAGCGGTTTGGATGAAGGAGTTCATAACGTAAGTGTGGTTCCTAGCGCATTGGACCCAATGGTGATCTATTGTGATAACAATAGAGCCATAGCCAACGCCAAGGAACCAAGGTCTCACAAGAATTCCAAGCATATTAAGCGCCGGCTTCACTCCATCCGCGCGCATGTCAAGGATGGAGATATAAATATTTGTAAAGTACACATGGACCTAAATGTAGCAGATCCGTTGACTAAAGTTCTCCCTAGGGAAAAACATGATCAACACCAGAACTCCATGGGTGTTAGATTTATCACTATGTGAACTAGATTATTGTCTCTAGTGCAAGTGGGAGACTGAAGGAAATATGCCCTGAGAGGCAATAATAAAGTTGTTATTGTGTATTTCTTGTATATGATAGATGTTTATTTTGCATGGTATAATTGTATTGATAGGAAACGTCAATACATGTGTGTTTAATAAACAAATAAAAGGTTCCTAGTTATGCCTCTCTTATAGACTAGCTCGTTGATTAACAAGATGATCAAAAGTTTCCTGATCATGGACATTGGATGTTGTTAATAACGAGGTCACAACATTTGTGAAATGATGTGATGAACATTCATCTGAAGTATAGCATTACGATCAAAGTCATTATGTTTATATTGCTATAACATCATACGAAGTAATCTTTATCCTTAGACCATGAGATCATATTAATTGCTAACATCGGAAGAGTAACTTGATAACATCAAACGTCACACCATAAAAGGGTGACTATAAAGGTGGGTTTAGATAATCCTAAGATGTTATGTTGAGGCTCATGGATGAAGAGTGGAATTTGTCAATCCTGATGACAGATAGATATACTCTGGGCCCTCTCGGTGATATCACATTAAGATAGCTTGAAAGCAAGTGATGTGATCACTAGAATGTTATATCACGGGAACAAGAAAAGAGTGCATGTCGGTAACGAGATCAAACTAGGTATTTGGATACCGATGATCGAATCTCAGACATGTAATATATCGTGAGACAAAGGGATTAAGTTACTAGTATTAAAGGTTCTCACGATCACTGAAGTCATCGTTGAATGTGCAGGAGTCAGTATGGATCTCCAGGTCCCGCTTCTGATTATTGATTTGAGAGGAGTCTCAATCATGTCTGCATTATTCACGAACCGTAGGGTGACACACTTAAGGGTTGCCGAACACCATTTTGGAGCACATATGTTTTAGACGAAAGAATTGCAAAGCGCTGGAATTATTTCGATGGAAACCGGAATTGTTTCGGGTGAAATTGCAGAAACTGCTTCTGCATGTGATATTGAAATATTGCAAGGGGTTTTATGTCAATGTTTGTTAATTAAAGTAATTAAAAAAATTCTGAATAAAATAAATAAAAGAGTTTTATTAATGAGAGTTGCATTAAATTTGGTGGAAATTTAATGCATGTGAGTGGAAATTTGAGTGGAGGCTAATTTAATGTGAGTGGAGCTTCCACCACATGAATGAGGAAGAGGAGGGGGCACCCCCCATGGGCGCCGGCCATGGGAAGGGGAGGAGCCCCCTCTCTCCTATATAAAGCCCCCCTCTCCTCCCTCACAAAGCACACCTCCTCGTGAAGGATCTCTCTCCCCCTCTAGATATTCCCCATGGTCTCGGATTAGCGAGATACATGTTCCCGGTGGCATTTCGTCTAGAAGGAGTTGCTGCTTCCGCTGATTCGCTGGAGCGAGGAGGTGGAGGTTGTTCGGTGGCTTGAACGTGTGTGCAAGGATGGATGTGCTGCTGATTTGTAGTGCTAGGAATTCCACATGATCTGGAGATCGGCAAACGTTCGTCTACATCTTCCACGAGTACCAACTTGTTAACAAAGCTATTGTTGTCTTCGAGGGTAAGTTCTCTATGGATGTATATCCATCCGTTGCTTGTATCTAGTAGATAGATCTTGGCATATAGTTCCCGTCGTAGGATTTTTTTGTTTTCTATGCTGCGAACCCAACAATCAAAAATACTACGATACACTCCCTATACTTGTGGGTCATCAATACATAGAGTCACGAGCCAGGTGCTGTGACTGCAGTTCTGCTCCCCAAAAGGTTCATGCCATCAGTACTTAGACCAAACCATAAGTTCCTTGCGTCACCAGCAAAGTCCAGGAAGTCTCTCTCGATTTTTCTCCACTACCAACCATCAGCAGGGTGCCTCAACATCATGTATTTCTTACGGTCTTCCATGTGCCATCGCAACAACTTGGCATGCTCTTTGTTTCTAAATAAACGTTTCAACCGTGGTATTATAGGAGCATACCACATCACCTTGGCAGGAACCCTCTTCCTGGGTGGCTTGCCCTCAACATCACCAGGTCATCTTTTCTGATCTTATACCGCAATGCAGTGCATACCGGGCATTTATCCAAATTCTCATACTTCTCACCGAGGTAGAGGATGTAGTCATTAGGGAATGCATGTATCTTCTGCATGTCTAATCCTAGAGGGCAGACAAGCTTCTTTGCTTCGTATGTACTGTAGGGCAATTCGTTATTTCTTGGAAGCAGCTTCTTCATTATTACCAGCAACTTTTCAAATCCCGAGTCAGTCACACCGATCTCTACCTTCCACTTCAGCAATTTGATTGTGCTACCTAGCTTCTTCTGGCCATCTTCACAAGTTGGGTACAACAATTTGTTGTGGTCCTGTAAAATCTGCTCTAACTGCAACCTCTCCTTTTTTGTGTCGCAGTCTCGCTTTGCATCACAAATGACGCGACCAAGATCATCATTGGGCTCATATGGTTCCTATTCTTCACCCCCTTCTTCTTCATTGTCTTCCATTGTGGTATCAGCGTATTCAGGGAACATAGATTGGTAGTTGTCATCATCGTTCTCTTCTTCATCATTGTCTTCCATCATAACCCCTCTTTCTCCGTGCTTGGTCCAAACATTATAGCCAGACATGAAGCCAGACCGAAGCAGGTTGCTCTGAATGACTCTTGAGAAAGTGTGAGCCTGCTCATTCTGACATTCAACACATGGACAACACATAAAACCATCCCGCCGCTTGTTCGCCTCGGCCACAAGGCGAAAAGAACGCACGCCTTCTCTGTAAGCGTTAGAGCGTCGATCACCGTACATCCATGGATGGCTCATCTGCATCATACAACCATATATATCAAACACAATCACGATGATAAAATTACTACTGCGCGGTCTAAATGAGAAAATACTTGCTAACCTTTTAGGACACCTGGAAACAAAGACGAGAAAACTTAAGTGTGGCTCTGGCACCTCATATCATGTTTTGTCTTGTGTGAACTCAAGTGGCATCGCACTAACATGCATTTCACCGAACACCTCTAGTGCATATGAAGAAAAAAAATTAGCACAAAGTTATACCCACCTCACATAGGAAAAAAAGGAGAGAGTGGAGGGCTGGGTGCATATATATATAGGGCCAGACCATTAGTCCCGGTTTGAGATACAAACCGGGACTAATGGTTCTGCTAGGACCACGCGGGCGTGCCCAGACCCATTAGTCCCGGTTTGTATCTCAAACCAGGACTAATGGCCCCTTACGGGCCGGGACAAAGGACTTCGGCGACCTCCGGTCGTCCGGTTTGGACCATTAGTCCCGGCCCCAGCCACGGCCGGGACTAGTGGCCCAAACCAAATGCCCTTTTTCTACTAGTTCCCACATCTTTATTGTGTTTTACACTCCAGATTGGATAACAAACTCTCTGGAGTATTATATACTGGTTTCTTTGACCTTGACCAAAAATAATTTTGTGATACCAATTATGTGGATAAAAATATTCGACAAATGTTACTTTGTATTAGTTGGCTATTATTTTTGTAAGAACACCAGACCATCAAAATCTAACAAATGTTAGCATGAGACAAACATGAAGACAATGTTGGAAATATGCCCTAGAGGAAAATAATTGTTGGGGATCGGTGCAGAAAACAAAAAATTTCCTACGATGGAACCCCAGAAACTGCCTAGGATCTATCTATGTAGTAATGCAGTAATGGCTGATGCGTAGAGAATACATACCCTTGTAGACCGTACGCGGTTAACGTTCCGCGGGGAACGTGGTTGAAGAAGTCGTACTCGTAGCCGACCTCAAGGTCGCGAAGCTCCTCGCAGGTCACCCCTTGCTCCTTCTTCATCTTCACCGTGCAACAACTCCGGCTCACGACATTTAAGCGCCCCAAGTGTTGCGCCTCGTGTCTTCGTACACATCCGGTGCATGATGAGACCTCCGGCTCCCCGATCCCACCGGGAGTGCGAAAGTTGATATCCGGGTAGGAATCCCAACAACGCAACGGCGTGCTGCAGGTGTGCCTCGATCGCACGGCCCAAACATGGGGCCATGGTCACAAGGGCTAGAGAGAGAGGGAAGGAGGAAGTCAACTAAAGGACTTCTCCAAATATTGGTGTTGGTGTTTTGGTGTCTCTAATCCCACCCATGGGCACCCCCTTATATAGGGGGAGGGGGTGTGCCCTCCCCTTTGGGTTTCCCATGTGGGACTATTCAAGGGAGAGAGGGGGGAGGCGCATGGGTATCCACTTATTGGTAGTTTTCACCGTTGTCATCTAAACTTTGAAACACACTTTGCTACCATTTGTGTATATACTATAGTCATGGCAGCAAAACGAGGCCGGACTCCAGGAGCTTACAGTAACTTTAGATCAACCTTGAGGGCTTTCTCATGGGCACTGGGCCCTAGGACACATCATTCTACGTTAAAAGCGAACTAGGCCCACCATAACATTATACATCACATCAGATGGAGCCTTTATACTTCTATATCTATGTAGATCCTAGTGCATGAAATGCAACTATGCCACTTACATTGCTTCTTGCCATTTATATACAAACTTAATTCTGGTTCAGTGATCAACTCAGGAATCACTTAAAGACATGTTCTTATAGTTAAGATTTTGTCCTACCAACCAGAATCTTGGGTCACTTTACGTCAAGTATACAACATGGTTTTATGGAAGAACCTATGACTGAGACATAGGAGATGCAACACATCTCTTTCTTTCAACCATAGTTGCAATACAAACTCAATGCTTCATATAGTAAGAACTTCTTTCTTACCTTGTTCCATTCTGAGCTATTTCAGAATCTTGTCTTAGGACATTCTGAACATCTTTCAAAATCAAGTCCAGGAAGCATTCGACATTCAGTGTTTATTAAACTCACAAATCTATCTCGATAGATCTTATTGTTTAATAACTTCAAATTCATCCTTATTTATCTAACTTAAATGTTATTAACACCAATCACATCATTCATATATGTCGTCTACATATCCTAGAATGATTTCACGCTCCCACTCAAATATGACATTCATGTTTGCGATCCAGGGATTTCACTTAGCTCCCACTCAAAATATGTCAGCTACATATTATGAATTAGCCAAGCTGATTTGCTCCCACTCAAATCTAGGTCCTCTCAATAATCTTAGACATTCCAAAATTCTTTGATCATCATCAATTTGAGAATTCCAATTACGAGACTTCAATATCCATATATATTTCTAGTGTAAATCCAAAAGACTTAAGCATCACTACTGTTGTAGTCAACTCCTTGAATTTGTCCAGACTTGTGACAAAGCGAGCTTTTTGTCATTCATTAAGTTTCATTTTCTTCTTACGACTTTGCAGTCATTCAGAAATATCAAGTAAACTTCTTTACTTTAATAAGATCAAGTAACATGTTACTTTGCAATCTTAAATGTAAATTAATATAGGATTTTATGACTCCTAGTCATTTCTCGCCCTCAGGTCCATCATGCTTCTTTGTAACTTGTAGGTATGTCTTGTTCAAAACATGACGATTGAATCAATAATATAATTCCACAAACTTGTAGAATATATAGTTGAATCCTACTTATTTTAGTAAAAGTATTCCCTGAAATTTTATGATCATTATCATTAGTTTCTCCTCTATTTGTAGAGTCGGTTTCACGAAACAAATTCCGCTGCGCCACTCAACAATTTGGAGGTAAGGTCAAATACCTTGTTTTGATCTTTTACTTTCTTCCACCTGTATATCTTTATCAAGACACATCAACTTAGGACAACAGCAGGTTTGCCCCTTTGTGGAATATGCATTCATAGCTTCCTAAGAATGCTCTACAAAGACTTGTTTATTCGCCACGACTTTGACTTGTCAAAATCTCCAGAAACTCGAACTTCCCATAACACTTATGGTGTTGTTTCCATGAATCTTTGGATGTTCCTTTGTATTTCAAATGAGTGTTTGCTTATTTTGATCTTTAACTCTAAACGACAACAATAACCCCGATAAGAGATAATATTATACCGTATGTATCTAATACATAATGATTATGATGTTTAGACATTTCAACACAGTTTGAATTCGTCCAATTATCATAATTTGTGAAATATCTTTCACAACTCCCTTTTATGCTAAACTTAACTTGAATACCTTAGTCATATCGATCAAATCGAATAGACTTGTTAATTCAGTTAATTCAGTATCCCATTTAGTTATGAACTCATTTGAAAAATTCAAATCACTTCAAACTTCATGTTTCATTAAGTAAATACACTTATTCACTTAAGTCCACAATTACTTAATGATTTCCACTACTTGTTGAAAATATGATACATCATTACGTCTAAGTTTCAACATTTCTTTGCATATCACCGTTTTACCAGAATGCGGAGTTTTAGTCATTCTGCCCAAGAGGCATGGTTTTGCAAAGTCTCTAGATTAAGCATCTAGGACCCCGATCTTTCATAAAGAACCTGCAATAACCAAAATGACTTAAACTGTAGTGTCATTTCATTATTAAACTTTGGATATCTTTTTAGCATTCTAATCCTTTATAAATGTTTAAACCATTATCATTAACATAGTGATAGGAATAACTTGTTTGTAATCGCAATGTGACCATAAGGTATTGTTCATAAGAATAGTACAAACTGGTTTGTAACTTGTTCATATGAATAATCCTCTTGCCAAAAGCAAGACACACAAACAAGGATTACAAATTATATTCAAGTCCACTAATCCAAATGACAAACTTTGAGGGAAGAGGTGATGTCGGCCATCAACAGTTTTGCTTGCCGTCATCAAGTCACATTGCCTCAAAACCAGCAATTCTCAAGCAGATCCTCCTGTTTTCATAAAACGGGTCAAGTATCAAATACTTTGCAAACTGCAACGAGCTTTGCAAGAACCACATTTATAATTTGTATATCTAACATATACCTTTTTCATCCGTGATCTCCTTTTGCAATCAAGCCCTTCTAAGAGTTCTCAACTCTAATGCAAGATTGCTAAGTGTTTTTTCCAAACATTCTCTTTTCATCCATGATGGAGGAAAACCCATCCAACGGCTCATACTCTATGTGCCTTATTTTGAAGAATACAAAATGTAGCCCAACTCTCCATCGAATGGAGAATGGCTCATTGGATGATTATGGAGAAAACACAAACATTTCGGAGTCATCAATTTATCTCCTAATGGTTATTGTATCAAGAAGAGAAGATCACCTTTTACGAGGATATCCCTCAGGCATGGGTATTAATCTATGAAGTTGGACCCTTTTGCTAAGTTCCAAATTAAGCAATATATTCCCATGGTCGCAAAGGACCTCAATGGGATAGGCTAAGGTCTACTAAGATATTTGCAAACAGACATCTAGACTAAGTTTATAATAAGAGATCAATTTATAATTGGTCTCCACTAAAATTGTCATCCCCTGGACGATTTTAGTGATCGCATGATCCCTATCCCCCGATCATCACGGCCATCAGTGCATTATCAAAGGTAGACATTCACTAATGCCAATCACATCATCCATGTGACTCATGCTCGATCTTTCGATCTCTTGTGTTCCGAGGCCATGTCTCTGTAACATGCTAGGCTCACCAAATCTAACTTGTGTGTATTCACTGTGCAACATGGCTTACACCCACTGTATGTGAACGTAGATATGTCTGACACCCAGGCCTGTACCCTGGATCGCCTCATACCGAAGAACTTTCTTGGTGGTGCACACACAAGGGGAACACGGAACATTGGAATTCAATAGGGATTATCTTATCTGCTACCGTTGAGTATCTAAATACTAGCACACAATAAGATGTAAAAACTAGTATCAACATCATATGTATAATGTGATATGATATGGTCCTTCTTGCGCCTTGATCTCCATCGAGCGCTACGGCATGATCTCCATCTTACCCTTGGTTTGACGCCAAGTCCACGATGCCTCCACCAGGCCGTCCATCAAAACAATGACTATTACTATACTACTTAATAACAGAAAAGTAAGCTACTTTACCTTTGTAACGACCAATGCCATATCATAATCACATGCCCCCTGTAAAATAAAGTTAGACGCCTCTACTTTATCTATTGCAAGTTTTACGTGGTTGTTAGGGCTTTCGCAATAGAACCGTTTCTAAACTATGAACTTTCCAACCACAACATGGATCCGACAGTTGTCTCTACTACACCCCTTTCGGGCCCTCCGTTGTAAATGTTATATCAACTATCGAATGAGAGACAGACACCCGCTAGCCACTTATACGGTACAAGCCGTATGTTGAGCGTGGAACCAGTCTCGCGTACGAATACGCGTAAGGTCGGTCTGGGCCGCTTCATCAAACAATACCGCGATATAAACAAGTACACGTTAGAGGGTAACAACTAAAGGATCAATGCCCGCACAAAACTTGTGCGTACTGGCCGTACAGCACTCCTACGCATAGATCGGCTCTGATACCACTGTTGGGGATCGGTGCGGAAAACAAAAAATTTCCTACGATGGAACCCCAGAAACTGCCTAGGATCTATCTATGTAGTAATGCAGTAACGGCCGATGCGTAGAGAATACATACCCTTGTAGACCATACGCGGTTAACGTTCCGCGGGGAACATGATTGAAGAAGTCGTACTCGTAGCCGACCTCAAGGTCGTGAAGCTCCTCGCTGGTCACCCCTTGCTCCTTCTTCATCTTCATCGTGCAACAACTACGGCTCACGACATTTAAGCGCCCCAAGTGTTGCGCCTCGTGTCTTCGTACACATCCGGTGCATGATGAGACCTCTGGCTCCCCGATCCCGCCGGGAGTGCGGAAGTTGATATCCGGCTAGGAATCCCTGCAGCGCTATGGCGTGCTGCAGGTGTGCCTCGATCGCACAGCCCAAACATGGGGCCATGGTCACAAGGGCTAGAGAGAGAGGGAAGGAGGAAGTCAACCAAAGGACTTCTCCAAATATTGGTGTTGGTGTTTTGGTGTCTCTAATCCCACCCATGGGAACCCCTTTATATAGGGGGAGGGGGTGTGCCCTCCCCTTTGGGTTTCCCATGTGGGACTATTCAAGGGAGAGAGGGAGGCGCATGGGCCTCATGGGCCAACCGGCCAGGGGTTGGCCCCACCCTGTGCATAGCTCTAGGCTGGCCGGGTGGGACCCCTTGATGCGCCTGGGCCTTGGCCCTTCCCCCCTTCGTTTTTCCCCTCATGGGCCTTTATTCACTAGGAAGTTTGGCCCATTAGTAGAACAACCCTTCAAATTAGATTTTAATATTATATTTAATATTAATTACACTAATTAATATGTAAATACATATTACAAAACCTGATTCAACCCGAAACACCTTTCGGTTCCCCTTTCTATATCCTTCGAACGACTTTGGAATTCCCGGAATAATTCCGGTCCTTTATTCTTTCTCCGAACAACTTCGGATCTCTCCGCGGAATGATTCCGACTTTCTATCTTTCTCTATTGTGATTCCATCTTACGAATGATCGCTCTCATCGTACCCTTAAGTGTATCCTCTCACGGCTCGGGAATGCTCTAGACATGATATGTATCAATGATCAATAGAGGGACCAGGGATATCCATGTGACCCCTATGCATTCCTGATGACAATGTCGTTTGAACCGCTAAATGTAGCATCCTCTTCCTTTTGTTTCTCGATACAACTTGTCCGAGATCCGATCATTGGTATCCCATACCTTGTTCAATCTCGTTCACAACAAGTTTTGTTTTCTTGTTACCGTGATATTACATCCCCGTGACCTAGTCACATGTTGCAACATTTATGGATGTAATCTCACCAAGCCGGTCGTATGTATATTTACCGTCATGTGGGTGAACAGATCCCGGTCTTGCAGTCACATGTCATCTACTGTTCCTTTGGAATACCCAACATACACCTTTATGGCCACCGTATTACCAGATGACGGTTGATGCAGTCTAAGAAGCCTCGGGAAACAATGAGTAATATGAGCTCACGGTCTAAGGAGAAGGAGTCTAGGTATAGCTGTTGCAACAATGAACTATATGACTTGATCGTGTTGCAACCCTTCGAGGAATATCCAATCACATCATTCTCCAATGATATGATCTCGTTGTCAGTCGGCATAAATGCCCATGATCTTGAAACCCAGATCATCTTCGTGACCAACGAACTATTATGAATAGAGGCTACTAGGGACTTTGTTGTTTTATACCACACCTGTACCAACGTTTCTACTTGGAACAGTTCTAGCACAATATGAAACTATTATAAACTAATTGAGATATGACAATAAAAACCTATTTCTTATTTGCCTCTAGGGCATATCTCCTTCAATAATAATATAGATTATTGACATATTTCATTAAGTTCATAATAGGTTTTTATTATGCTATAACTGTATTGATAGTAACGTCAATACATGTGTGATATGTAAACCACCAGAGTCTCTAGTGATCCTCTAGACACTAGTTCAATGGTTAATCGATGATCGATGTTTCCTGATCATGGACATTTATGTCAATTGAAATAGGGTCATTTCATTAGGTGAATGAAAGTGATGGACATACCCAACACATGAATTGTAACACGATCAAGTCACGAAGTTCACCGTTACAATGACTAGGAAACGTAGTAACCAATTCCTTAGACCGTGAGACCATATTCAATCACTGTCACCCGAGAGTGCCTTGTTTGCATCAAACGTCACTCGGTAAAACGGTGCTCATAAAGGTGTCTTCAGGTATTCAGAGGGGCATGTAGAGGCATATGTGTCAAGAGCGGGATTTGTTCTTCTGCGTGATGGAGAGATACTCTGGGCCCACTTAGAGACATGACATCCATAAAGCTGTAGCGTGTGACTAGGTCACGGGGATGGCAAAGCTCGGAACGAGTAAAGTTGTACTTGTCGGTAACAAGATTGAACCTGACATGGCACTATTGTTGATCAGGTCTCGTACAAGTAAAGTATCAAAGTAACAAAGAGAATAGGACTCTGTGTTTAATGGTTCAATGCCAAAGATTCTCATGAAATGCATAGGGGTCATTATGGGCATCTAGGTCCCGCTGATGATCATTGGATTGAAAGGGATCTCGGCCATGTGTGGAGTGTTCCTGGACCGTTAGGGCAACACACTTAAGGGTTTGAAAATGCTCGGATATTGTTTTGGTATCCTAGGAGTCACCAAAGAAAAGAGAAGGGGAAACCAGAAGGGTTCTGGGAAAGTCCGGCGGGTGTCAAGAATTATCCAGAAGGAGTTTCGATGCAACGAGAATTAAATAATATGTAAATATATGTTAATTATTGAATTACACATTTATTTATATTTTCTTTAATGATTTAAATATGATTTAATGGGCAGCACATGCCTAATGGGCCAACTCTCTAAGGGGAAAAAGCCCAAGAGGGAGGGCAACCAAAGGGAAGAGGGAAGGAGTGGTCAGTTGGCCCCTTCATGCCCACGTGGGGCCCAAGGAAGATTTAGCCGGCCGGCCAAGGGGTCCTCCCACCTGCTCCTCTCCTTTAGTCCCATATTTCTTAGGCATTGGACTTTGGGGTCCCCTCCTGATACGTCCTAAACATATCTATAATTTTTGATGCTCCGTGCTAGTTTTATATGATCTTTCTTGTGTTTTGTTCATGTTTTGAAGTATTTCGTTATATTTTCTGGAACTAACCTATTAACAAGATGCCACAGTGCCAGTTGCCTGTTTTCTGCTGTTTTTGGTTCTAGGAAAGTCAGAAAATGAATATTCTCGGAATTGGACCGAATAAAAAGCCAAAGTCAATATTTTACCGAAAGACGAGACGGAGAGGGGCCAGGGGCTGGCCACACCACCTGGTGGCGCTGCTAGGGCTAGCCTGCGCCACCAGGTGGTGTGGGCCCCTGGTCCACCCACCGACCTTGCGTCTTCGCCTATAAGAAGCCTCCTGATGCATAAACCCTAAATCGAACAACCTCCAGCCACGAAAAGTTCCGTAGCACCCTGCCGGGATGGGGAAGTGCCCCCGGAGCGATCTCCATCGACTCCACCGCCATCGCCGTTGCTGATTCCCATGATGAGGAGGGAGTAGTTCTTTCTCAAGGCTAAGGGTTCCACCGGTAGCTATGTGTTCATCTCTCTCTCTCTCTACGCATGATCATATTGTGATCATGAGCTTTGTAATCAAGTAGATCTACCTTGCTACGCAAGTGCTTTAATAGATCTCTACTCTCCCCATGTGTGTGAAAGTGACAGCGTGCACACCATGGTGGCACTTAGGCTAGAGATTACAAATACTTGTTATGAGTTATATTTGGAGTTGGATGTCTCTATGAAATTGTGGTGTTTGTTGGAACCATCTAGTGCTCAAGGTGACAGTGTGGGGTTATCTAGATGGGGAAAGCGAACTTTGTGGTGTGTTGTTATAGCCCTACCATGGATTAGAGTGTCCAACCGGAGAGTAGTTCAGAGTAGTATCATAAAGAGAAGATATTTATATGAGAGTGTTCACTAGTGAAAGTATGATCCCTAGGCCTTGTTTCTAAGCACTGAAACACCATTTGCAATTAGATCTATTACATGTTTGCTTGCTTCCATCTTTATTTCAGTTTGCCTTTAGTCTCTTCCACGCCATCAAGCTATTTTCTGGCACTGTTGTATTATATCCATACCACTTGTATTTCACTATCTCTTCGCTAAACAAGTGCACCTATACACCTCACAAGTGTATTGGGTGTGTTGGGGACACAAGAGACTTCTTGTATCTTGATTGCAGGGTTGCTTGAGAGGGATACCTTTGACCACTTCCTCCTTGAGTTCGATAAACCTTGGGTAATCCACTTAAGGGAAACTTGCTGTTGTTCTACAAACCTCTGCACTTGGAGGCCCAACAATTGTCTACAAGAATAAAAGTGCGTAGTATTTCTGGCGCCGTTGCCAGGGAGGTAAGGTAAAAGGTACTCACATCCTCTGGCTACTATGCTATCTTCTAGTACTGTTGCTGGTGTGTGAGTGCTCGAAGTTATTTCCTTTAGATTCTGCAATTATTACTTTTTGTTTCTTGTTTTCACTAGTTAGGCTTAATGGAAAACAACAACAAAATTAGAGAGCTTTATAGTATTTATCTTGAGTTAGGACATGAAGTGTTTGAAGAGAAAATCATAAAACCTATGGAACTTTATTTGCATGCTAATAGAAATGTTATTAGTATGAATTCTTTGAACACCATTATTGCTAATGCTATTGAAAAGTCTAAGATTGGGGAAGCTGGTTTTTATGAGCATGATATTTTTAGTCCCCCAAGCACGGAGGAGAAAATTTACTTTGATGATACTATACTTCCAATATATGATGATTACAATGATGAATATGATATTTTCAGTCCACCTACTATTGAGGAGAAAGTTAATTATGCTTACAATATGCCTCCTATATTTGATGATTATGGTGATGAGATTAATAATGATAGCTATTTTGTTGAATTTGCTCCCACTACAATTAGTAAGAATGACTATGTTTATGTGGGGAGTATTAATTGTTTTATGCATATGGCTCATGATAAGAATGTTTTATGTGATAGTTATACTGTTAATTTTATTCATGATGCTACTGAAAGTTATTATGAGAGAGGGAAACATGGTTTTATGTATCTCAACAATATTAAGTTTCCCCTCTTTATGTTGAAAGTCTTGAAGTTGCACTTGTTTTGCTTTACTATGCTTGTTGCTTTGTGCCTTCATGACTTGTTTCTTTACAAGATTCCTATGCATAGGAAGTGGGTTAGACTTAAATGTGTTTTGAATTTGCTTCTTGATGCTATCTTTTACTTCAATTCATATTTCTTATGTGAGCATCTTCTCAAACTATCATGCCTAACTTAAAGGCGTTAAAGAAAAGTACTTATTGGGAGATAACCCAAAAGTTTTAGTTGAGTCTTGGAAGTTATTGCTTCAGTAATAACCTCTCCTTATCCTTTTTGTTTGGTTTTTGTGCCAAGAATAACCTCTAATGAGAGAGAAGTAAGACTTGGGAAAATTGCTGTCCTGAAACAGATTTACTGCGCTTCGCTGTAAACATTCTTAAAAAATCCCTGTATGTCCAATTGAGCTGCAATTTTTTTTGCTTATGCCCCAGGTTGTTATCTAACTTTCTTTAGTTCAGCAATTTTTGATTTGAGAAACAGAAGGTCTTCGAAAAAATTCGTTTTTACCTGCTGGTCTGTTTTGACAGATTTCTGCCATTATTTGCATTTGCTTCTTGTTGGTTCCTTTTTTAGTTCTTTTAGGGAATTGAGATTTTTGAGGGAAGTGCTAAAGTAGCTTGTGTGTTATTGGAAGTTTTATTGGTGTTGAAACTGAACCCAAAGACTTATTATCTTGAGTGCACTAATGTTGCTAATAAAGATTGTGTGAAGTTTTGTATGAAGGAAAAATTTCAGGTGTATGGAAGGAGTGAGTAATGAGATGAAGAATGGACTAAATCTCAAGCTTGGGGATGCCACGCGTGTCACCCCAAGAAATATCCAAGAAGTACAAGCGTCAAATCTTGGGGATTTCCAAGGCATCCCCTTCTTCATCAATTAAAATCCCAGGTTTCTTCCAAACGCTTCATTTTTATTGTTTCATGCACAGTTGTGTTGTTCTTGGAGCGTCTTATTTTTCGTTTTCGTTTTGGTTTTTCGTTTGCTTGGTTTTCTTAGTTTTCTGAATAAATTGGTTGGACCCCCTCTTTCATACATTGGTTTTCAAATAGTTTGGTTTTGTTTGGAAAAGAGTAGGAAAGTTCATGCTTAAGTGGTAAAGAGAGCTTTTTTTACCGTGGCCTATGCTTTGTCATGCCATGCTTGATATTTTTTTGGCTTTATGCTTAGTGTTATTTGCTGTAGCATGACATGTTATAAACAGAGATTTCTTAATGTGCCTTGGAAGGATCATGCGTTGTTTTACCATATTAAAGCATAGTATTGTGGCATTCTCCTTTGATGCTTTATTTGGGTTGACTTGGTGCATGCTCAGACCATATTATGACTATCCAAAGTCACCATAGCCTTGATGATCTTTTAGTTTTCGACTTGTAATATCACTTTATGCTTTAATCAATGATGTTTTGTTGCTCTGCATGATTATGGCCATTATTACTCTCTTAGTTTGTCGCTCCCAGTCTTTTGCTAGCCTCCGTAACCAAGTGTGAGTTCCACTCATGCATCCAACTCCTTATACCAAGTTATTCCAAAGAGTCCACCACACCTAACTATTAGCAATTTCTATTCCAAGTATATTCATGTTTTCATCTACCTTCCGAATTAAACTTTGTGTTATGTGAAAATTGGTGATTAAACCTCTCACAAACTTGATGGCACACTTTACTTTCTTGCAGTTAATAATTTTCAACTATTGTTCCCATCTTTGTTGCATATATGCTTGCGCTTTATAAGTTGGAGTTAGCAGAACCATGTATCATGGGGAACGCTTTCAACATTGCACTATTTATTCAGTTGATATCATGTTCTTTTGCTTATGGATCCCGGCGGTGTGAAATAAAAGTGGAACTTGTAAGATCATGGAGTTTGTATGTGTGTTAGAGAAACGCCTGGGCAGCTAGCCTAAGCCATGCCTAATCATGGTGGAAACTTGCAGCATAACCATAGTGAGCACTCTATGAAGCTTTCCCAAAAAAAACTATGCAAATAGCAAATAAAAAGATCGCTGAGATGCTCACTGTCTGCTTGCCTTGTCATTTTGATTATGGGATCGCTCCTGTGGCATGTGGCAAGGGGTACCCCGTTGGCGGTTCTTTATGATACATATGTACTTACAATGACAAGAGCTTACTTGTTCCTGAAGTTGAGTAGCATGAGGTCCGGTACTCGTAAGTAAGGGGCATGAGATTTCAACTTATAACTTGTCAAGCATATCCTCTTAGTTGTGTCACTTTAACCTGAATCACTTAAAGATGCTTATGATAGGGGCAATGAGAGCTGAAAGCTAACAAGTACCATAATTTTTGGAAGCTCTTTATGAAACTTGAATCTCTACTTCCTTCTATGAAGGCCTTTCATTTACTTTTATGTTGAGTCTCCACCTTCTATCTTTATGCACCTATACTTTGAGAGCATAGTGGCCATTCTTAGTTCTATGTGCATTGTCCCAAGACTTGTTGATTGATGCATAACTTGATATTGCTTGTTCTTAAACTACTTGTATCTAGTCACTCTTATGAACTTTGAAGGTGTCCTATGCATTTATGTTTGCTACTCTATGAGGGACAACTTGAATGCCACTATGCTATGTTTTCTTTATGTGAAACAAACAAACGTCTTGCAAAGCATTATTATGCATGAATCTTTTGTTTTTATGCCTTTTCATGTTGCAACATAGTTGCTATGTCTTATTGCTAGAACTTTATCTTTCATGCTATGTTGAAGTACTATGATCCTAGCTTTCAATGTTTTACAAATATTTTGATCAAGTTTATGATGGTGCATGTCACCTCAAAAATTATTCTTTCTTATTATCACTTACCTACTCGAGGACGAGCAGGAGTTAAGCTTGGGGATGTTGATACGTCCTAAACGTATCTATAATTTTTGATGCTCCATGCTAGTTTTATATGATTTTCTTGTGTTTTGTTCATGTTTTGAAGTATTTCTTTATATTTTCTAGAACTAACCTATTAACAAGATGCCACAGTGCCAGTTGCCTGTTTTCTGCTGTTTTTGGTTCTAGGAAAGTCAGAAAATGAATATTCTCGTAATTGGACCGGACAAAAGCCAAAGTCGATATTTTACTGGAAGACTCACGAAGCCAGAAGACGAGACGGAGAGGGGCCAGGGGCTGGCCACACCATGTGGTGGCGCGGGCTAGCCCTGGCCGCTCCACCAGGTGGTGTGGGCCCCTGGTCCACCCATCGACCTTGGCTCTTCGCCTATAAGAAGCCTCTCGATGCAGAAACCCTAAATTGAATAGCCTCCAGCCACGAAAAGTTCCGCAACACCGCCGCCACCGAAGGGGAGATTCGAGGGACAGAAAGTCTCTATTCCGGCACCCTGCTGGGACGGGGAAGTGCCCCCGGAGCCATCTCCATCGACTCCACCGCCAACTCCATCGTCGTTGCTGATTCCCATGATGAGGAGGGAGTAGTTCTTTCTCAAGGCTAAGGGTTCTACTGGTAGCTATGTGTTCATCTCTCTCTCTATGCATGATCATATTGTGCTCATGAGCTTTGTAATCAAGTAGATCTACCTTGCTACTCAAGTGCTTTAATAGATCTCTGCTCTCCCCATGTGTGTGAAAGTGACAGCATGCACACCATGGTGGCACTTAGGCTAGAGATTACAAATACCTATTATGAGTTATATATGGAGTTGGATGTCTCTATGAAATTTTGATGTTTGTTGGAACCATCTAGTGCTCAAGGTGACAGTGTGGGGTTATCCAGATGGGGAAAGTGAACTTTGAGGTGTGCTGTTATAGCCCTACCATGGATTAGAGTGTCCAACCAGAGAGTAGTTCAGAGTAGTACCATAAAGAGAAGATATTTATATGAGAGTGTTCACTAGTGAAAGTATGATCCCTAGGCCTTGTTTCTAAGCACTGAAACACCATTTGCAATTAGATCTGATACATGTTTGCTTACTTCCATCTTTATTTCAGTTTGCCTTTAGTCTCTTCCACGCCATCAAGCTATTTTCTGGCACCGTTATCTTATATCCATACCACTTGTATTTCACTATCTCTTCACCAAACTAGGCACCTATACACCTGACAAGTGTGTTGGGTGTGTTTGGGATGCAAGAGACTTCTTGTATCTTGATTGCAGGGTTGCTTGAGAGGGATACCTTTGACCACTTCCTCCCTGAGTTCGATAAACCTTGGGTAATCCACTTAAGGGAAACTTGCTGCTGTTCTATAAACCTCTGCACTTGGAGGCCCAACAACTTTCTACAAGAATAGAAGTGCATAGACATCACGTCCCCCTATATAAAGGAGGGCATAGGGAGGGATTTATATACACCAATTAATCCCAAGATTTGAGGCTTCTCCCTCCAAGTGTCCTCCTTTATCCCTCTCTCTCTCTCTCTCTTGTGAGTGCAGCCCCAATGTAAGGGCTACGCGAACGAGAGTGTTCTTCACCGCAGTGCACCGTCGTGCTGCGAGGATTCCGGATCCAGGAGATCTACTTCCGCAACCTCTGTTTGATCAGGGTCTAGGACTCATCGGAAAACACCGTATGTGTGTGACCCCCTATGAGGCGCTGCACTTGTGGCGCTCGACTTGTTTGAGCCATCAGAGTCATTGGATCCGGTGGAGCTGGAGCTGGTGGAGCCCTCCGAGTTCAAAACGACCTTGAGGTCAGCGTCGACTACATCAACCACATTCTCTCGAACGTTAACAAATATTTTCGGTCTTCAACGTGGTGAGTTTGCGAAAAGCCCCTCCTGTTACCGCATTACTAATTGATAGATTCTGGCATTAGGGTTATTTGCGTAGGAAAAAATTATTGTTTTCAGGCGCTAAATCCCCAACAGGTCCTTGGGTGCATGATGATGACCTCTGTTTCTTTGATCCAGCCGAGAGTGTGGAAGTAAATCTTCTGGCCGAATCTCTGCAGCACAACGATGTTCGGGGGATGACCCCCAGATACCCCAACCGGACAAGAAATAATGAAGCCGGATCGCGTCCGGCTGGCTAAGCACAGCCGGACAAGGAGAAGCAGCCGGCTACAGAAGTGTAGCCAGAACCAATCAAGAGGACAAGCCGCTTTTCACGACCTCAAGCGCATGCTATCCACGGCGCCGGTTCTGGCCACGCCAGCCAGCAAGGAGCCAATGTTGCTTTATATAGCAGCCATCAGCTGGGTCGTCAGCGTCGTCCTGGTGGTGGAGCGCCCCGAGGAAGGCAAGGCTCAGCCGGTTCAGCGACCCGTCTACTACCTCAACGAGGTTCTCTCCCTCTCCAAGTAGAACTACCCCCACTACCAGAAGATGTGTTATGGCGTGTACCTGACATGCAAGAAGCTCAAGCACTACTTCCAGGAGCATCCGATTAAGGTCGTGTGCACGGCACCCCTTTCAGAAATCATCGGCAACAAGGACGCCACCGGCTGAGTCGCCAAGTGGGCCATCGAGCTCGCTGCCTACTCCATCTAGTACGAGCCATGGCTCATGATCAAGTCGCAGGCGTTGGCGGACTTCCTCGTCGACTGGGTCGAGACCCAACACCTCCCATCGGCTCCGGATTTGGACCATTGGAGGATGCACTTCGACGGGTCGAAGATGCTCGGGAGCTTGGGAGCCGGCAATGTGCTCACCTCGCCCAAAGGTGACCGGCTGGAATATGCCCTGCAGATCCACTTCAAGGCCTCCAACAACGTAGTCGAATACGAGGCACTGGCACACGGCCTCCGGCTAGCCAGAGAAATCGGTGTCAACCGGATCCTCTACTTCGGTGATTCGGATATGGTGGTGCAGCAGGTATCCGGAGAGTGGGACGCCCGCGATGCAAATATGGCTCTCTACCGGTTCCACATACAGAAGCTCAGCGCCTGCTTCAACGGATGTGAATTCCATCACATCCCTCACGCCAACAACGAGGCAGCCGATTCGCTCGCACGAATCGGATCCACCCGGCAGGCGATCCTGCCGGGGGTCTCCTTGGAGCACCTGCGCAAGCCCTCCATCAACCCATCCCCCGAGTCGGATTCCATCATATGGGCAGGGAGCACCCCGGTTGACGGCGCGGCAGATGCAGAGCCGGCAGAACCTCCAAGGAAGAAGTCCCGCGCCAACTCCGGCAAGTCTGCACCCTCCGACTCGCAAGACCTGAGAGCTGCCGACTCATCAAATGGCTCGGGGGCTGCCGTCCCGGGCACCTCATCCGGACGGCCCCCTAACGACCATCAACCGGAGAGCGAAACCGTCCTCGTCGTCCGGGAGATACCATCCTGGGCGCAGCCCTTCATGAACTACATCGCCAACGGGGAACTTCCGGAAGGCAAGGTGGAGGCCAGACAAATCCGGTGCCGCGCGCACACGTACACCATCATCAACAAAGAGCTGTACAAACGCAGTGTATCCGACATCTTCCAAAGGTGCGTCGACGCGGACACATGCTACAAACTGCTCAAGGACATCCACCAGGGCGAGTGCGGTCACCACGCCTCGTCAAGGGCGATAGTCGCCAAGGAATTTCGCCATGGTTTCTATTGGCCCACCACCCTCGAGGACGCCGAATAGCTGGTCCGCGCATGCAACGGGTGCCAACGCTTTGGGCAGCTAAGGCACATGCCCGCTTTGGTGCTCAAAACCATACCGATCACCTGGCCCTTTGCTGTTTGGGGCCTCGACATGGTCGGTCCCTTCAAGGGGGCGCGCGCAGGCATGACCCATCTACTGGTGGCGGTGGACAAATTCACAAAGTGGATCGAGGCCAAGCCCATCCGGAAGCTGGACGGGGCGACAGTCGTCACCTTCTTGACCGACATCATCAACCGGTTTGGCTACCCTAATATCATCATCACCGACAATGGCACGAACTTCGCCAAAGGGGCCTTCTCCCGGTTCTACAGCAACAAGGGCATCCAACTGGACCTTGCCTCCGTCGCGCACCCGCGGTCCAACGGGCAAGTCGAAAGGGCAAACGGCTTAGTCCTAGCCAGCATCAAGCCACTCCTCATCGAGCCTTTGGAGCGGTCGCCTGGATGTTGGATCGAGGAGCTTCCGGCTATGCTATGGAGCCTCCGCACCACGCCGAACAAATCAACCAGCTACACCCCATTCTTCCTAGTCTACGGATCGGAAGCCGTCCTCTCCGCGGATATCGAGTTCGACTCTCCGCCCAAGCTTCTCTACGAGGAAAAGGCCAACCAAGAGGAGAGGGAGGACGGCGTGGACCTCCTCGACGAGGCCCACGAACTGGCACTGTCCAGATCGGCCCTGTACCAGCAACGCCTGCGCCACTACCACTCAGGCCGGATCCGCCCTGTCGCGTTCCGCGAGGGCGACCTGGTCCTCTGGCTGGTACAGGACACGAAGGGCATGCACAAGTTGTCGCCACCCTGGGAGGGTCCCTTCATCGTCAGCCGGGTGCTGCCCAACGACTCCTACTACCTCATCGACGTGCAACAGCCACGCAAGAACAAGATGGACAAGTCGGATGAGGAGACCGAGCGCCCCTGGAATGCGGCCTTGCTGTGCCCGTTTTACACCTAGTCACCAGACAGTGTATGTACCCCGCAACCCCTATGAATGAAAAGGCAGACCGTACCCCTGCGAGATGCTCGGGGGCTCCTAGCTAGAAATATGTGTATATCTACTTTCTGGCTCAAATTTTCCGGCTCCGGCAACCCTCACACGAGGGCTTGCCGGTTGGCCTGACCTACTAAGTCAACTAACCGACACGAGGCCCACCCTTCGTCTCAGCTACAGACCGCAACCCGACTGTCCGGCTAGCAAGAGCAAAAGCCCGCGGCATCCCACATGAAAAACGGGGAAGAGACGCGGCAGATCGGGCGTCCTGGCCTCGCAACTAGCTTAAGACGATCCGGCTGTTAAGTCGCAAGTACCGTGTGCAATGTACTGTCAGCTCCCTTCGATTCCGGCTGCAGACCACAACCCGACTGCCCGGCAACGACGCAGCGAAAACAGCAGAGCGCACGGGAAAACGACCAAGTGTCTAGATAGGCACGAGCTAGTTTTTTGAAAAAATAAAACCGTTATCCGGTTGGTAGCATATATTTTGTACGATTAAGGTACTGACAACAAATATGTTCCTGTATGTTTGCTCTACACAGACTGCGCCGAGTCGGAAAAAGAGAAGATTCGAAGTCCTTGCCTTCATCAAGCGCTCTGAATCTCGGGGGCTACACCCACTGGGTGCGCTCGCGCGCCCCCAGTGGAATCTCGTAGTTCCCAAACCGGCTAAGGGTGTTTAGCCGGGTATTTCAGAGCCAACGGAAGTAACCAACTAAGAGGCGTCTAGTCGGACAAAGCTAGAAGACTTAAGGAAAGAAAGAAGATTTGAAGCACTTGGCTACGCCAGCTACTCCGAATCTCGGGGGCTACACCTAGTGGGTGGGCGGGCGCGCCCCCACTGAGGCTACAGTTCCCCGACTAAAATCGTTCAGCCGAGCAAAGTCAGTCGGACAAGTCTAATCAGCGAAATATTGGAAGGACGCAAGAAAAGCACAAGTGGGAAAAAAGAGAAACAGGTTCAAGCTAATATTAAAGCGGAGGCAAATCTCCCATAAGTTTACCCGGTGACAGAGGCAGCCGGTACAGAGCAACAGTATTCAAGGAATACGAAGATAAACAAATACACCCGTCATCTCGGGGTGATAGCTAAGCAGCAGTGCCCTTGCCGTGCGGAGCGCCCTGGCCGGCGGCAGTCTCGGGAGGCGGAGGAGGCGCGACACTCGATCCGGCTCCGGCGTCGCCTGCAGCCGGCTGCACCGAAGCTTCCGCGTCAGAAGTGCCGACGGACTCCGAGTCGGTGAGCACCTCGTCGGGGTCGACGTAGTTGGCGATCTTGAGGGCGGAGGCCTGGAGCTCTGGATGGGCCTGGCGGATGGCCACGAGGTCGGCACCGGCGCGAAAGCCCCCGTCAATCTTCTCAATGCGGGCATCCTTGTACCAGGAAAGCATAAGCGCCAAGGCCATCTCCGTCCCGGCGCGCGCCGCCTGGTCCCGCAGTCGGTCGACCGCAGCCGGCATCTGCGCCACCTTGCCGGCGAGCTTAGCCATCATCCTCGGGACCGGAGCATCCGTCCACAAGAAGGAGAAGACAGTCTGCGCCGCCTGGCGAAGCTTGGCGGCCTCCTTGCCGAGAAGGACGATGAGCTCCTGGGCAGTCGGCTGCGCTCCCGGCCAGTCCTCCTACACCCGGTTGTAGGCCAGCAGGTCTATGTCGGGATAAACTGCTGTCAGAAAAAGGAAAAGTCAAATCCAGCTACCGGATCCGGAAATGCAAGAAGAGTCGGAAAGGGCACTTACCTTTAGCCGTATGGCCAACCTGCATCAGCTCCTCCAGCAGCATCTCCTCCTTCGCCGCCAGCCGTTTGACCTCCTTCTCTTGGTCCTTGTTCTGGGCCTCGAGAAGATTGAAGGCGTCTGTCCGGCTGACGAGGGCGGTGTTGTGCTCCTTCACGGTGGCCTCCAGGGAGTCCACCTTGGCATGCCACTTCTTATTCTACAGCCGCAGATTGGAGTTGGACTTGCTCAGTCGGTCGTTCGCCTTCTTCAGGCGATCAATCTCCCACTGAGCACACACTAAGATGGCTGCGGCGAAACCGGATATTAGTAAAAAAAGAGGGGGAGAAGAAGAAGAGGATTCCGGATAAGGCGCTTACACTAGGAGGCCGTTGGCGGCGGTGAGCTTCTGCTCCAAGGAGCGATTGCCGTCGGCTGCAGCCTCGAGCAGCCGGAGCTCCTTCACCGCCAGCTCGAGGGTGGCGGCGAGGTCCGCCAGTGACACACCAGAGGAGGCGTCATCACCGGCAAAGTTCGCGACCAGCGACTCCTTCGCTGCAACCACCGCCGTCCTCCACTCCTCCCTCGGCTCGTCGTCGGGGTTGTCGTCGCCAACAACTACGAGCTCCTTGCCGGCGGCTGCTCCCCGCGCCCTGCGAGGTGGTCACGACCGGCTCTGGCTAAATCACCAGGTCCAGCTGGGGATCCCCCGCTCCGGCCGACCAAGCCTGTTCGGTCCAAGGCGGCGGCAAAGGCGGTACCGCGGGAGAAGGAGGCATGGAGGCCGACGTAGGCGGCGCGCGGGGCGGCGACCTAGTCGGTGCTCGCGCCGGGCTCGCGGACCCAAAGGAGAGCGTGACACTGAACAACAGAAGGAAAAGAGAAAGAGGCGACTAAGCAAAGTCCAAACAAGAAGAACCAAAAGAAGCAGAAAAACCGAAAGGACGCCCAGAAAAAGAACTTACCCCTGCACTACCGGGGGCGGTCCTCTCTTCCGGCCAAGACGGCTCGGGGGAAGGGCACCGGTCCGGCTCCTCTTGGGGGACGGCTCCTCCGCGGCAGGCCGGCTGGCGCTGGAACGGCTAGAGCCGCTCCCGCCGGTGTCGGACCGGCTGGAGTCACCGCCCGTCGCGCGGGGCTGTGACGGCTCGGGAGCAGGCGCACCCTCCTCCTCAGCGACCTCCGCGTGAGGATCGGCGGCCGGCTCGTCGTTCTGGCCAGGGAAGACGTCCCCGTCCCCATCCGACTCCTCGCTAGACCGGCGAGCACGCGGCTCGGGCAAGTCAGGCGTGAAGGTCTGCAGGGGGGTCTCGCCCTCCTCGCGAAGGATATAGGGGAAGATCTGCAAAGAGCAAAGTTAGTCAGAAAAAAGGGCAAACAACCCTAAAGATCCGGCTAGAAAGACTTACCCGGGGCGCGCGGTTGTCGCGGCTATAAGGAGCCATCCCGAAGGACCAGTTCTCCGGCAGCCACTCCTCCGTGATGGTCCACACCCACTCCTTCATGTTGAGGTAGCGGGGGTCGCGGCACGACAGCTGGGTCGGGTCCAGCCGGCCGGAGTAGAAGCACATCGTGTGCGCCCGCTATTGCTGCGGCATCATCAGCCTGGACATCCAACTGAGGGTGAGGTCCAGGCTGGTTAAACCGGCAGTGACGAGGGCGCGCATGCGCTGCAGCATCGCGTCCGACTCCGCCTTCTCGCATCTGTTGCCGGCTGGACTCCATGTCTTGGAACGCTGGAAGGTTGATCCGGTCCACGTCCGTGAGGTTGCGCACGTAGAAGTACGACTGCTGCCACAGTCGTACCGTGTCGTGCAGCCGGAACTTGGGGTAGCCAGCCTGCGTCCGAGAGTAGATGGAGGCGCCGCCGCAGGCGACCAGCGGCCCCTTCGTGAAATGGACCTGCGCGCGGACTCGGAAGAGCCGGCAGAAGAGTCCGAGATCCGGCTGGATCCCGAGGTAGCTCTCGCAGAACGCCACGAAGTGCGCCAACGTGCCGACGGCATTGGCGCCGAGATGGTGGAGGCGGAGGTCGAAGAAGGCAAGAAATGTGAGGAGGAACGGGTGCACCGGCAGCGCGAACCCACGGGCCAGTTGCGAGAGAAACACCACCCGCTCCCCCTCCGCCGGCTGCGGCGACAACTCCCCCGCCGGCGCCAACCGCACCGCCACCTCCTCCTCCGATGGCAAGACGCGAGTGGTGCGGTATTTTTGGATGTGCTCCTCCGTCACAGAGGAGCCACACCACGCTCCGCGCTCGCCAGCCATTGTTGGTTCGTCAGAAAGCGCCACGGTGGATGAGTAACAGTGACCCGTGCCGGTGACGGCGCCAAACGGGCGGCGCAGCGGATTACAGTAGCAACGACGGCGGAGCACGGAAGGCAGGAGCTGTTGGAGATATGCCCAAGAGGCAATAATAAAGTGGTTATTATTATATCTTTATGTTTATGATAAATGTTTACATCCCATGCTATAATTGTATTATTAGGAAACACTAATACATGTGTGTTTTGTAAACATAAAAGAGTCCCTAGTAAGCCTCTTGTTAAACTAGCTTGTTGATTAATGGATGATCATGGTTTCCTGATCATGGATATTGGATGTCGTTAATAACAAGGTTATATCATTAGGAGAATGATGTGATGGACACACACACCCATAGTAAGCTTAGCATAAGGTCAAGTCATTAAGTTCGTATTGCTGTAAGCTTTTAAATGCATAGTAACCTAATCCTTCGACCATGAGGTTATGTTAATCACCATCACCGGATGGATACTTTGATGACATCAAACGCCGCTTCGTAACTGGGTGGTTATAAAAGTGTCATTGGGTATTCTGAAAGTATGTGTTGAAGCGCATGAACCAAGATTGGGATTTGTCCATCCATATGACGGATAGATATGCTCTGGGCCCTCTCGATGGAATGTCATCTAGTTAGCTTGCAAGCATGTGACTAGGTCACAAGGGATGACATATCACGGAACGAGTAAAGAGTACTTATCAGTAACGAGGTAGAACTAGGTATGGAGATACCAACGATCAAACCTCGGATAAGTATAGTATCGCGAGACAAAGGGAATTGGTTTCATATGTAAGTGGTTCAATCGATCGCGAAGTCATCGTTGAGTATGTGGGAGCCATTATGGATCTCCAGGTCCCGCTGATGGTTATTGATAGGAGATGTGTCTCTATCATGTCTACATATTCACGAACCGTAGGGTGACACACTTAAGGTTCGAAGTTGTTTTAAGTAGATATGGAATGTGCGTTGGAGACCGAATGTTGTTCGGAGTCTCGGATTGGATTCGGGACATCACGAGGAGATCCGGAATGGTCCGGAGAATAAGATTCATATATAGGAGATCATTTTATGAGTTAGGAAATGTTCCGGAGTGTTTGTATGAGGATTCTAGAAGGTTTCGGAATGTTCCGGAAGGTTCTAGAAGATATCTTGGAGTTTGCTTGAAAATCAAGATAGGGATCAAGGAGTCCTGGTGGGTCAAGACACGGATTTGTGGGGGAGGAGGACTCCTCCCCCTCCCCAAATTCGTTGGCCATAGAGGAGGGGAGTCCTACAAGGACTCCCCCTCCCCAGGCGCGCCTCCTCCCCTTAAATAGAAGGGCAGGGGCGCCCCCTCCACACACGCTCTCATAACGTCTAATCTCTGCCGCCTCTCTCCTCCACCATATTCTGCACAGGCATAGGCGAAGCCCTGCAGAATTCTCTACTCCACCACCACCACCACGCCGTCGTGCTGCTAGGATTCCGTGGAGAAGATCTACTACCTCCGCTGCTCGCTGGAACGGGGAGAGGAAGGTCTGCTTCGACTCCGCACGTGTGACCGACTGCGGAAGCGCTGCCGAATCGTGGCGCCGGAAGGATCGTCTACTTGACCAAGGGCGGAAGCGCTGCTGGAACGCGACGCCGGAAGGATCGTCTACTTGACCGAGGGCGGAAGCGCTGCTGGATCGCGACGCCGGAAGGATCGTCCACACGATCTTGAGATCGGCAAGTGATCGACTACATCAACCACGAGATATAATCTCGTTAACGCTTTCGGATCTACGAGGGTTAGTTCCTATCTATCTCGTTGCTCATGTCTCATAGATTAGATCTTGGCTTTTATCTAGATTAGATCTAGGTTTTGTTCGTTCTTGCGGTAGAAATTTTTTGTTTTCCATGCTATGAACCCATCAGGAGCACGAGGAAGGAAAGGAAGGATATAGCGAGAAAGGAGAACCGCTCCCCTCGGATGCCCCTTTAAAGGCCCGGAAGGGCAACCGTCCGCAGCGCCACGTGGCGTCCATCGACGCGCGGCCCGCCCCAACCGCCTCCCCAGATCCCGTGTGCAGGCGCAGGATGCGCAGAGGATCCCGAAGCAGGAACCGAAGAGGCAGGCTGCACGTTCCCGAGGCGACGTGCGACGAGACGTTCCACTGCCCGCCGTAGAGTGATGATGGCGCGTGCGCACGTGGCCGGCGTCAGCCCTGACGTCACGGGTAGCACAACCGCCAAACCTAGCCGGCCAGATAATTCAAAATGAGGAGGAGCGAGCGCACATTTCACCAAGGGCGAAATCCACACGCGCTCGGGGGCTAGTGTCAGGGGGATGACCCCCGGATACCCCAACCGGACAGGAAATAATGAAGCCAGATCGCGTCCGGCTGGCTAAGCGCAGCCGGACAAGGAGAAGCAGCCGGCTACAGAAGTGTAGCCGGAACCAATCAAGTGGACAAGGAGACATGCGGCATAGTGCGCGGCACGCCCTGGTACGACGACAAGACTAGCAACTACTCGGCCATACCGAAGACTTCGCGGGGTGACGCGGGAACAGTGGCCCGGTGCTGACGACGGACTCGCGCGGCGTCCACTGTACCCACAACCACCACTCCGCTCGTACTACGACGTGACTTAATTGTACCGGATACTGTAGACGACCAGCCGGCTGGGACCCACCTGTGGGGGCCGCCAGTCGGTCTGGCCAGGGAGACCGTTGCCCATCTGCCTATATAAAGAGGGGTCAGGCCTCAGTAGAAAGGGTTGGTCTATGTGCATTTAAGGTGGTAGCTAGAGAATACAGCTCAAGGAGCATTGTAGTTTGTGTATCACTGATAGTCAGATCGGCAGGAGTAGGAGTTTTACCTCACCACGAGGGCTCCAAACCTGGGTACTTCCTGCGTCCAGCTACGCTTGCTTGTATCCAATCCCGCCCGCGGACACCGTCGATAGCTTCCCTGCTAGTCCCACACCTCTATCCAACCTTCTTAGGTACTGTCGTTCCCAATACAACGACAAATGGCGTGCCGCAGTGAAGCACTCTCTTGCGCACGTAGCCCTGACTTGGGGTCGTAGTTGCAAAAGAGAAGAGAGAAATATTCCTATGGAAATTGCCTTAGAGAATATTGTATGTTTTTTCCACCTATAGGATCGTCCTTATATAGGGGGGAAGTGGAGACCCATGTCTCCTTAAGTCCTAGGGTGGGACTAAAGGAAGGGAGAGGTGGAGACGCGTGGAGGAGGTGGCCGGCCGGGTGGGCCCCGAGCGCGGTGCGGCTTGAGGAGGAGTCGGCGGCCGGCTAGGCCCCACCCGCGTGGTGGCCTAGGCCGGCGGTGGCGAATGCCCCCATTGCTTCTTTGGGAGGCTTACCCTATTGGGTCCTTTCCCTACGGGATTTGTCCCAATAGGGAAGTTACCCTTTTTAAACTTAATTTTAAATATTTATTTAAGTCCTAGGGTGGGACTAAAGGAAGGGAGAGGTGGAGGCGCGTGGAGGAGGTGGCCGGCTGGGTGGGCCCCGAGCGCGGTGCGGCTTGAGGAGGAGTCGGCGGCCGGCTAGGCCCCACCCGCGTGGTGGCCTAGGCCGGCGGTGGCGAATGCCCCCATTGCTTCTTTGGGAGGCTTACCCTATTGGGTCCGGATTTGTCCCAATAGGGAAGTTACCCTTTTTAAACTTAATTTTAAATATTTATTTAATACTAATTCCAATAATTAATACATAAATACATTACTTCCTATAAACCTTGTTGCCCTACCCGCCTCCTAGAGCCTCTCCGCACGCGCACGTTTTTGAGCCGTGTGATCCTTCGCGCACAGTGCGAGCGGCCCTCGTGTTCTGTTTCTGGCCATTGGATGTAGTCAATGCGATTTGTGACCTTCCCTTGATTTCATTGAGTGCATGATGGCCTGGGGCCACGCACGCATGGGGCCGGAGCCAGAGATAGAAGAGGCTAGTTCCTCGCGTCTCCTTTCTTTTCGTCTTGTTCGGTGAGATCCAGATCTGGATCGGTGAAAAATATCTACGTTCACTCTCCCTCTTCTCTCTACTCGTCTCTCCCTCTTTTCTCCCGAGGACGATGGCGATAGCGACAAGGACATCGACGAGGATGATGGAGACGAAGCCATGGTTGGAAGAGGCGGAAGAGGAGGAGGTTGTGAAGGAGCGGGAGTGGGTGGAGGCTGGGAAGGCGGCCTACGTCGGCCACACGCGAAGAAAATGAGGAGATCGATGCGGCGGGAGGGACGAATCATAGGACACCTCGCCGAAACCTCCTTCCCCACCACATCGCCGGCACGTCCGTCCACGCAGTCCGAGGCCAGATCAGGTTATATCCTCCCCCCTTTCCTTACAATTTTATATGCCTCTCTCGTCCTGCTTGCGGTCAGTACTGTTGAAATAAATTGCCTAGCCCTTTTTATCAGTTCGGTCTCTTGGTTGCATTGGCTAGTGCATGCAATTCAATATGGTCTCAGCGCAGGAGGTCCTAGAATCAAATCCTGACCAATGCAAGAATTAAAAAATAAATATTGCGGATCCCCAAACACGCGTCATAATAGCCAGAGGGCAAAGACGTAGGGTGAGTGTTGAAATAAATTGCCTAACACTTTCTATCAGTTCGGACTCTTGGTTGCGTTGGCTAATGCATGCAATTCAATATGGTATCAGAGCAGGACGTAGGGTGAGTGTTGAAATAAATTCTCTTGCCCTTTTCATAAGTTCGTACTTTTAGTTGCGTTGGCTAGTGCATGCAATTCAATATGGTATCAGAGTAGGAGGTTCTAGGATCAAATCCTGACCAACGCAAGAATTAAAAAATAAATATTGCGGCTTCACAAACATGCGTCACAATATGTCAGAGGACAAAGACGTAGGGTGGGTGTTGAATAAATTGCCTAGCCATTTCTGTCAGTTCGGACTCTTGGTTGCGTTGGCTAATGCATGCAATTCAATAAGTACATCCATGCGTGGATGCTCATGGTTGAAGTTGCAGCCTCGTTTGTACACCTAGATGGGCATGCGGTTCGTAGTCAGCTGGCTAGACGATCTCCTGGAACCCACGGCCAGACCCTAGGGGAGGCAGCACGGCCAGACCATAGGACCAGGCAAGTTCATCCCCTCCCCATATCCTCTCTCCTCTTGTTCTCTCTCTACTGCTGTGCAGCGGCCGGCGGGACATCTAGGCGTGCGGCGGTGCATCTGGAGTGTCTGGACGTCCGACTCCGCATCCGGAGTGTCTGGGTGTGCGGGCGGCGGCGGCTGGGCGTGCAAGCGGCGGCAGGCTGCAAAGTGCGTGGCGGCGACCTCCAGCTCGGACGGTGCTGCAAAGCTAGCTACCCTTAGCTAGCTAATCTTGTTTAAACCGAGAGATTTCTCAGTTTGCATGCTGCGTTTGTATTACTCATGAACACGTGATGCAGTTCTATGGTGCTATTTTGCTACGGGAAGTATTAAATCCATGATGCCTCTTGTCTACTTAATTTCACCATGTAGCACTGTGCTATGAGAATAAGAGCTAAGAAGTTTGGATAATATTCAGATGTAAAATTGTAGCACTTGTTCTTATTGTTAGAGTGAAACTATCTAAACAACATATGGCATTTTTATACTAAAAATGATTTAACAACAGATAATTAACTACTACAAAAACCGGGACATAAAAATGTGTTTTTCGTATCTTGTTGATATTACCTGTATAGATGATAACATAGAGCAGCTACTCTTAAATTAGAACTTGGATTGTCACATTGATGGACGTCTTATGTTTTCATATAGGTCTCTTAAGCTTAAATGTTTCTGATCTATCACAAACTTTTAGCAAAGAAGAAAGGAAAACTCTAATTTTTTCTTTGATGATGGAAGTTTGCATACATGAGGCATGAGGAGCATGATGAGTATCTCCGCGTTGTTAGCAAGACCTTCAGAACCGAGAAAGGATACAAGTTATGTAACGAGTATGCTAAGATCAAAGGGTGTTCAGTCTTGACTTTTATATTCTGGTGAGTATCCGAACTTATACCACTCGCCTCAAATGATATACCACTCATACCTAAGCAATCTCTTAGTTTAAACAGAGTTGTACATGATGTTCTAACTTTTACAAAGAATACAGCGAATCTCGAATGAAGCTATTTCATATCCGGTGATTTTGACACATATTGAATTTCAAATTAGTCCAGAGCAATGTTCTAACTTTTGACGAAGATTAAGAGTATGATGGCAGGTTGCCGTGCTGTTTGGTTCTGCTATTTGCTGACAAAAAATGAGTCATATTCTTAGAATTGATGAACCAATTTTAGTCTGATGCTTTCAAGCTAGATCATCTTTCTACACATACCTAGGCTACTTAAACGGTGGTTGTGTGCCATGCTGACAGTAATGAGTTGACATCACCATATTACTATGAAACCTAACTGTATCATTTCCAGTTTACTGAATAATATTAAATTCCTATTGATCTGAAACATATTTCGGTTCATTCTGAATGAATGACTTTGGTTCCTCCCGAAACGATTCCAGTTCTCTCTCGAAATAGTTCTGGTATTTCTCTTTCTCACTCTAGTGGTTCTATTATGTAACATCCCAAAACTCTAAGTAATGTTAATCAAGATCAATATCATCAAAATTAGGGTTAACAAAAACTTTTTCTATTTAAAATTATTTAAGCATGCATAAGTAATGCTATATTTTGAATTCTTTGCAAATGGCCACAATTGCTTGGACCATTGGTTGTAAAATGTTTCTATACTAAATTAAACATCATCTAAACCATTCCCAAGCATTTCTCAAACAAAATCAAATCAAAAACAATTAAAGAGGTGGAATGGTCATTTTGGCATTTTTAATCCACTACACTACTTTGAGTGTTCCTAGCACTCATTTCCTAACAGAAACAATTCATGATCTTTACACCCCTTGCTAGTACACATAAGATGTACCAAGGCCCACCTTGTGATCTTACAAAAACATTCTTTTGCTAATTTTAAATGGCATGTGGAAATTGAATTCACTATATATGCATAGATCACCCCTATTCCAAAAACCACTCAAATGAGCTCCATTTTCAAAACCCTTGCAACCAGAGACTCCTTAGCATTGGTATAGATCACTCAAAAATTTTGAACTCAAAATTCAAAAGTTTTTCTCTTTCGGCCATTTTGTCAAACACCTTATGGGCAAGATCAAAGTGGCTTAACTATTATTGTTTTGGGGTTGATCTTGTCTAGCCAATTGATGTGCCTTGATCACCCTTGTCTCTCCCAAGTCCAACCAGGCCAACACCAACCCATCCCCTACCTCCTAGCTGCACTGCAAGGCAATGCCGAGAGCACCTTGCCGGCCAACTTGGCCCTCGCAGCAGCAGACCGCTTTCCCCTCTCTCGCCATGTCTACACGCTAGCCTGTGGTCCACCGCAACAGTCCAACCAGCCCCAGCCCAGAGATAGAGACCAGAACCGTCGGGACCGCCGTGCGCGGAAGGTGGTCGACCATGCCGAACACGCCCAGTGCGTCGCGCCCGACCCGCGTGCACAGACCGCCCCTCGACCGCAGCTCGTGCCCACCGCTTCGCCATGACCCAGGGAACACCCCATACACCCCCGTTGGCCGCCCAACGCGCCATAGCCACCGCTCGACGTCGAACCCGCAACCTCTGTCGCCTAGAGCGCGTGACGCTCCCGACCAGCAGAGAGCTCGCCTTGCCACGCCTTTAAGCCCCAGAGCACCGCCAGGAGACAGGCCACCGTCCCCTACCTCGAGCCATGCCGCTAGCCCCCTGTGCCGCCCTCGCCGGAGTCGCCTGCCCACACCGCTCGGTCTCACCGTCAAGCCTATATAAGCCGGCCTCCCCAGCACGAAATCCTCACACTCCCGCACTCCTCACCGCTCACTAATCCTTTCTCCTCTCTCGCCGGAGCCAATCGAGCCGTAGTTCGCCGAAATTGCACCGGAGGAGCCTGCTGCAGAGGAGGAGAAGCCACGTCGATTATGACCACCCCCGGAGCTGCCTCGACCGTCCTGAGCTCGCCGTCGACCACCCGTTCTTTCGCACGCCTCGCCGTCGTCGCTGGAGCCCTGGTACGTCCCCGGTAGACCCCCGCCGAGCTGCTAGGGCTAGCTCTCGTCGGCGACAGGTCCGTCGTCGACGACGACCCTCAGCCGGAGATCTCGCTTCTAATCCTACGACCCATAGCGTGCATACTGTTTCGCGTGTTAAGAGCCGCTGACAAGCGGGACCCCCTATCAGCTGAGCCCCGCGCCGCAGAGCGCCACTGGGCTGGCCCATGTTCGTTCCCGCGCTAGCCCAGCCATTCAAAAATTGATTTTTCTTTTTTGTTTGAATCTTTGTTCTGTCCCCTAGTTTGAAAATCAATTCACAAAGATTTATAAATCCAAGTTGCATGAAACCAATTTTGCTAGAAAGGTATTGAAAATCTCTATCCAAGCCCGTTGGATTTAAATCAATTAGAGTTATAATGAATCTATAGCAAAAATAACAAGGCAGAGACTTTTCCAACTTCAAACATTTTTCAAAAATAAACTATAAATTCTTTTGAGTTGATTCCAACTCTCAAAAATCATATTTGATAATATCTATCTGAATATATAAAAATATTAAGGTTTACATGCAGTGACTTTAGACTAGTACCAAAATAATGCTATATAGGCATTTCTAGTCACTTTAAATCATTTATTTATTAAACTTAAACTTATTTAAATGTAATCCAACATTTAATGTGTTAAGATATGTGGTGATGACATGTGTCAAGATGCTCCCATATTTTAAATCGAGGATATTAAATCTTAATTAGTTTCAATGAGTAGAAATTACTTTTCTCAAATAAAACCTAAGGAAACTAGTTAATAGAACTTGTGATGCTTGTGATGATAATAGATCATCCCATGTGTGCCTTAGTGTGCCAAGTAGACTACTTAAGTGTGGTTTGGTGATTGTGTTTTCCGTATGTGTTTATAGACGGTAGTAACGACCAAGCCTACGAGGAGGAGGAGTTCTACCCGGAGGAAGACGAAGAAAACTTCAACCACTGCACTGCACAAGGCAAGCCATCATTAACAAAGCAAGCTATGATTAGAAAGCTATTACTTGCAAGATATTGATATGCAAGCCTTCACAACAAGTTTGCTATATGCAAACCCTATTTAGAGATGCAAGTTAACACTTGCCCCCTTACCTAAGCAAATGCCTTACGCAAGCTTTGGTTATGAAAACCCTATTACCCAGTTTTATTTGTAAACTTTACTTTTCCTTATTCCAAGTTTTCTTACTTCTAAGTTAGTACTTTGTGACTTAGTATAGATGCCATAAAAAGCATAAAACTTGACCTATCTAGGTTTAGTTCCATGTCATTCTATGTCATGAGATTGAAGATTAGTACCCACCTTAGTGAACACTCTTAACCTTAGTGGCTAGTGCTAAGCATAAAACTTGATCACTTTAGATGGGAAATACTTGGTGAAAATGAATTATGAAAACCTTGGAATGATGAGTCATTCTATTGAGATGTTTTGACATGTGTTGAGAAACACCATGGTTATGATGGTGAAATGTTGAGGCATGAGCCTTACCCCCTTTTTTTCAAAACTGATGGTTGGGTTCGGATGCGATACCATTCCAATTTTACCGTACAACCACATTACCTGAATTGGGTAGGCTTAGCCGGAAATTTATATGCCTTAGTATTAGTTCCCTCGCGGGAGAGGTTTGAGCTGAGGCTACCTCTCGATGTTGTCCACCTATGCAGTGCCCAAGATGACAGATGGTCATGGTTGGGAGGCCATGCTCATAAGAGAGGTGCTTATACTAGGGTGTGTAAAGGAAAGGTTATGTTTGAATATCTGCATACTAAGTATGATGATTCAGGGTTACCCCTGATAGATGTATCGAATCTTGTGGTGAAAGTGTACCACCTCTGCAGAGTGTCAAACTATTCGAATAGCCGCGTCCGCGGTTATGGACAGTTGGAGTGGCCATACTGTTCCGTCATCAGATGTTTTAAAAATGATTTGACTAGTGAAATAAGTTGTGATCTTGACTTGACTACAACAGGGAAGTGTTGTTGAAAATAGTTTCCCAACTTAAGTGAAACTTAAAACTTAACTTAGCTTTCTTTACTTCTAAACTTAGCTAAGTAAACCTGGCTTTTTGCAAATAAACTTAGAGCTTAAGTTTCCTACTAGAGCTATACCTTCCTTGTTAGTGATAGTTTGCGAGTACTTAAAAGTACTCGTGGCTTTGTCCCTGGCTATTCCCGTGGCCAGACTATGATGAGGAGTACCAAGAAGATGGACAGAAGGACGGCTACGACAACTAGGATCAACTCCCATCGTCAGCATTGCCTGTGACACTGAAGATGGACCCCACCGCTACGCTTATTATTCGATTCCGCTGCTTGTTGTATTAAGACTGGATCATGAGATCCTTTATATTTGTGTGTAAAACCTAGATTATGGTTTGTAATGGATGATGTACCGTGATATCCAATTTGTTATGTCTCGCAAAAAGGGTAATCCTGGGATTGCGATGTATGGCATAACAAGCATCTGGGATTAAAAATCAGGGTGTTGACATATTATAATCAAAATGATCTCTAAGCATCATCGTTCCCTTAAGTGTGTTACCCTACGGTTGGGAACATAACAGACATGATCGAGACACCTCTCCTATGAATGATCAATAGCGGGACCAGGATGCCCATAATGACCCTTGTGCATTACACGATGTCTATTGTTGTTTGAAACATAAAAGTTGAGTCCAATTCCCTTTGTTACTTCGATACCTGACTTGTTCGAGATTTGATCATCGGTATTAATATACCTTGTTCGATCTCGTTACCGAGAAGTGATGTTTTACTCATTCTATGATATTCCATCCCCGTGACCTAGTCACATGTTGCGCAACATTTATGGATGTAATCTCACTGAGTGGGCCCAATGTATATTATCGTCTTGCAGGAGAACACATCCCGATCTTGATGCATACTCCTCAATATGTCCCTCTGGAATACCCAACATACACCTTTATGATCACCTTGTTATGGTGTGACGGTTGATGCAATCTAAGCAGCCATGGGTGACATTGATTAAACATAATCTCATGGTCTAAGGATTATGATACTTCGTTTCTAACTATTGCAATGATGAACTTTGTGACTTGATCGTGTTGAAATACTTAATGTCCATCACATAATTCACCAATGATATGACGTCATTATCAATTGGCATAAATGGACCATGATTAGGAAACCTTGATCATCAGTTGCCCAATGAACTAGTTAAATAGAGGCTACTAGGGACTCTGATTTGTTTACTTACCACACGTGTATCAATGTTTCCGATTGACACATTTCTAGCATGGTATAAAACTATCATGAACTAATGAGATATATAATAACTATCCTTTATTATTTTCCTCCAGGGCATATCCCCTTCAGTCTCCCACTTGCACTAAAGTATAAATAATCTAGTTGCATTTGTTACTAATTATAAAAGCATATCATATATGTGTTTCTTAATCATGCTTGCTCATAAAGAAACGTTTTTGTCTTTGATCTGTATTACTAGATTCTCATGTTCTTTGCAAATCGTTAATGTCTCCTAATTTGACATTTACACCATTATCACATAATGTACCAAAGTATTTTGTTTGGTCATAGAGTGAGACTTTGTTTCCTCCTGTTTACAATGACAGTTGATCAGTCAATTGAACTTTCAATGTTGTCATGTATACCGGAAACACACTCAGTTAACGTCAAACTTCTTTAAGCCATTAAAACTATGTTATCCACTTCCGAAGTAGTCATATACTTCTATATATATGTAGTTCCTAATCAACAGTGCATTAATTGCAACTTTGATCCATGATGTCGCTCCTTACAATTTAAGAGAAAACTTAAATCTGGTTTAGAATCATTTCAAAAACATGTTCTTACTACTAATAATTAGTTCTTCTAACCATAAAACTTGGGTCATATTATGTTGAGTATGTAATATGGTTATATGAAAGAACCTATGACCAAGGCATAGGAGATGTAACACATCTCTTTTCTTTATTTTTAACCATTATTGTTCATACTAAGATTAACTCAATGTTTCTCCTAGTTTTATAAGTAAGAACCTCTTTCTTTCATTGTTCTATTCCGAACTTTTTAGAATCTAAACCAGAATATTCTGAACTTCTTTCAGAATCTATTTCATGAAACATTTTGACAATAATGTTCATTTGAACAAGTCAATCTATCTTGATAGATTTTTAATGCTTAGTGTTTTGTTCAAACTTTATCCATAGAGTATTTACTATCTTAAATAACTATTAGCCATGATTACATAATTCATTATATAAAAATCACATATATATATATGAATGTTGTCACGCTCCCACACATTTGATTCTCTTAGCTCCCACTCAAAATATGTCATTTGCATATTAATATTTAGAAAATATACTTAGCTCCCACTCAAATTTATGTAAATGCAAGTCTTCCCGATAATCTTGGCCTTGCTAAAATTCTTTGATCATTTATCAAATCGAGATTTCCTAGTTTCGAGACACTAGCATCCAAATGGTTTTACAGAACCTACTCGTTCTACCAATTACAACTCTTTCACCAATCTAGTTATTGAAGAATACGTAGTTTTGATAACCTTTCTCCAACTATAAAATTTTAGAGTAATTGTTGGTGTAAATCCAATATACTTTAAGCATCGCTACATATCATAGTCAATTCATTTTGAAGTTTTCAAAACAAACTTTGTGACAAATTGAGCTTTTAAGTCTTCATTTGAGTTTCATTTCTTCATTATAACTTTGTTGTCATTTGGAAGATTAATTAAACATCCTTTACTCAATAAGATCAAGTAACATTTTACTTTGCGATCTTAAATGTGACTCAATGCGGATTTTAAAACTCTTAGTCATTTCTCGTACTTAGGTCCATCATGCTTCTTCGTAGTTTGTAGGTATGTCTTATTCCATTAATGTGACAAGTGAATCAACAATGTAATACTGCAAGTGGCAGAATGTATTCTTGAATTAATTGAATTTTATAGGAATTAGGGTGCCGGATGTGGATACCTACACTAGATATGTTTTTACATGCGTATTTTCACAGATATGCATCTCATTACTATACCAGACATGTATGCCATAACTTTTGAGATGATGAAGGAAGTAAGCAGGCAGAGATTGCTTCATGAGGATGATTTTTTCCATTTGTTTGAACTGCAATACATTTCGTGAGTTATTCTAACTCAACCATTTTCTCATACTTACTTGTGTGTTTACTAATGTGTTTAAATTGATTTTATTTTATTTTATCTCATGCAATCGAGCTTTGCGCGTGGTTACAACGTCCCAAGCAATGGCACAACTCTGTTTTGGAGCTATGGCATGGGTGACCCAATTCATGGGGAGTACACTATCGTTCATCATTGCAACATCAACCTGGTAGTGTTTAGAAATGGTTGGAACATCTTCTACCATATGAACCAACTTGAAGCTGCTTCACTTTTTGTTGTGAGGGTGGAAATGAGGGCAGGCCGCATTGGCTTGTTTGTGACGAAAATTCACCGAACCCTCCAAGAGTTATGAAAAATGCTTTGTTTGTCTATATTAGCTAGATCTAACTTCGGATCATGCATGTTAAATGTTGTGAAGAACCGTGTTTGGAATATTCAGTATGTTGTAAATAACTATGTTTGTAATATACTTTAAATCTATGTCATGTAAATTGTTGGTGCAATATTCAATATGTTGTTCACAAGTTTGGCATGTGTGCTTTCTAGGGCACCTAGATGGTATGGTAAAAATATTTGTTTGCTATTTCTTATGAGTTTGGTGTGGTAAAAAATTGTGGTGCGTATTATTTTGTTTGCTATTTCTTATGAATTTGTTTACAATATTATAAAATTTGTTTGCTATTTCTTATGAATTAAATGAGTATTTGGATATTTAGCGGATTTAGTTGAAATTGGAACTGAGCATATATGAAAAATGTTGTAAATTGGTGTAAAATTCATATTCGAGTACCAAACAATCTCACGTTATTAATTTACATTTGAAAATAAATAGACTGCCTAAGCATGTCTGGACCTACATATAAGGCAACTACATGTAGCTCTACGTTTTTATAATATATACAAAATGACCAAAAAATGAAACTTGGCATGTGTGCATTCTAGGTTAGCTAGATATTGTGGTAAAAATATTAGTCAATTCCTAAACACCTGCACCTTTAGTTCTCCCATAGTCATCATACCTTTCATGATAAGATCCAAGATTTATACTAGGCCATATATTTTCTTCACTGTATGAACCTTATTTAGGCATATGACTCAATTTAACACTATCAAGAAAATATAACCACAGCCTTTTCACTTTGAATAATTCGCAAATTTTAGGATTACCAAATCCAAAGGGTCCAAATAATCACTCAACGAGTCCTCATCCAAGGAAATACTTATCTATACGATATAATTTTATTCCTACAACTTAATATACCACAAAATGTTGATAACATGATTTTTTTACAATATTATAAAATTTATTTGCTATTTCTTATAAATTAAATGTGTATTTGGCTATTTAACGGATTTAGTTGAAATTTGAACTAAGCATACGTGAAAAAAAGTTGTAAATGGATGAAAAAAATCATATTTGAGTCAAATAGTCTCTCATTGTAAATTTACATTTGTTTTCCCAGATGGAAAATCCGAGTAATTAGATTTCTAGCCAGAGGGTCCAGATCTTTTTCTTTTACACATAGTTATATTTATTCACTATCTCCGACGTAAATGAATATATTTTAATTAGAGAACGGGTAGTAGCCTAGTGGTTGGGTTGCAGTTGGCATGCCAGTGACCGGAGTTCGATCCCTGTTAGGGACAAATTTTTGGAATTCTCACGTCGACTCGCTTCTACTATATCAAAAAAGTGTCTAGTTCCTCCTAGCACCGTTTCATTTTTTAATTGCCCCCTCTATTTAAGATCGCGAGATCCCCATCATCCGCCCTCCTCTCTTTCAGATCCAGCTCCCCACCGGCTAACCTATGTCCAGATCGACACCGTCGTCCTGCATCAGCCCGATCGTCGTTCCGTCCGCATCGGCGGTGGCTCCCCCTCGACGATGAGTGTCGCCCCACCCCTCGATCCGCTCCTCCATTTAAATTAGTACCGTATATATAGTTGTTAGATAGTGTGTGAATTTAGTGTTAGATAATTGTTGTTAGAAATTGTGACTAGAAATTGTGCTCAAACATGTATAGTGTATTTAACACTAATTGATTTAGGGTTAATCAGATACATATAATTTATAATTAGATTAACTAATCAATTGTGGTTTCTTGTATAGGATATGGCAATGTGCCAGTTTGCATGACTCACTGTAAAGAAAGAATCTTATCAACAAACTCACTATTCAGTATTCATCTCGTCCATGGTTATTCTGAGAATTCAGTGGTATAAAACTTTACTATTTGTTATACAGGTTGTCCGATCCATATAGCGTAGTATTTAATTAACTTAATGTGTGATTTTGGTGCACAGATTGTGACGAGGGGTAACCTCGGCAATGTCCATGGTGAAGGACTTAAGGTTTTGCAGAAAAGACAACGCTGGGGATTTTGTCGGATGTCAGGCAAATAAGGGAGTCGAAGTCGCCTGATTACTTGATGAACAACACTATTATAGATCACTTGGGGGTTTTTGGTACCTCCTCATAGGCTTCTCCTGTCCTATATATAATAGGTCGGGTCTCAAAGCCGTATGCGGATAGGTTACATATGTATTACAATACCAACACAATGTCGGTTCATATTTCCTTTCCTAATACAACTAAAGCTTTTATCGGTTTCTTCTTGGGGCCATCATCTTGAATCTTCGTGGGTCGTGAACCTTTATGCAACCAGGGTAGTGAATCATAAGCACCCGAGTAATCGTACCTATGTCAGTAGCCCCCGAGACTGTACCTGAACCGTAGATTCTGGTTGAGTCTCAAAGATATTTTCGGTTTATATTTTCTTTCTTTATTTTGTTTCCATTGTTTTCAGTTTTATAGGGATTTGATATAACAAGCCTGATGCATCTGATGGATCGGAAATCAGTTAATTGCTCCTGGGCAAAAACAATGTTGACCTACATCAAATGCAAATCCCTAGACCTGAACTCAGAATTATTACTGCGTAATTCAGTTCGAGCCGTTGAGGTCTTATCGAATACTGAATCCCAGTTCTATTTTATTGGGTACCCAACGCGTCTGTCAAGATTTTTCATCGTGTCGTTGATACGGATATTTTACTGGCAGAGCGCATTCTTGTGTGATTACCAGGCCACATATGACGAATCCTGGGGTCTTACCTTCATGTTCTTGGACATGGCATTCGGAGTTTTGTCGCGTCGAGTGCGATCTGAGAATTTTTTGTATTTGATTTTGTCAGCTGCCTTGTTTGGCTGTTGGAATTGTTGAAGTTTATCTGGTTTTTTTGATGCTCCCGATAGGAGTAATCATTCAAGGATACTTTTTTTTTCTTTGTCAGGTGCGCGGCAGCGCTCCTGATAGGAGTGCCTCAGAGGCTATGTTTGAATGTATTCATCGGGACACAGGCTCGAAAAATTTCATTGTATAAATATTATTTTGAATTTTATCGGGTGCGCAACCAGCGCTCCCGATGGGAGTAGCCCCCGAGGCTACAGTCGAGATATTTGTATTCACTTGTAGTCTCAAAGTCTCTTTCGCTTGAGAAATTTACTTTGCCTCCAATTTTTTTTCTTCGGGTCCTTGTCCTTTTTGTAGGGCCGCAGTTTTCTTTGCGACTTGCATTGTATGACGTCACTGATGACAATTTTACACCGTGGATTCCTATAAAATACGTCTTGATGGGACGTTTCAAATGTGCCACTGTGCAGTAGTAATGATGACGCGTGGGTGGCATATCCAGCGGAGTTTTTTATTGCACGTCCCCTTTTCTGCGCGAAGATCGAGGCGTCATGCGGGGTACCCCGATTTTACCACAATAATAACTGCTTAAGATTTTTGCCTTATGGAATCCTTTGACACGCGTCACCATCTTGTGTGTTCCCGATGGTTTGATTTTGCATCGAACGGTCTAAGCTGCATGCTTTGTCTCTTTATAAAGGAACGGAGATTTATTTTACTGCCTTTACCTCCTCTTAGCTAGCTTCATCTTCTTCCTTGCGCCCTTGCCTCTCTCGCCTACTCCTGCCTTTTTCCACGTGCTAGTGCTGCTCATCGACCACCATGGGCTAGAGCAGGGTGGGAACTTCTGCTACGGCTGCTAAGGCCACCAGGAAGAGGGATGTCGGATGGGCCCCTACGAAGTGCATTGTGCGCGATTTGCGAGAGGCACGGAACTCTGGCCATCTCGAGGAGGGCACCTTCAAGCTCCCAGGGGATGAAGCTGCTCCAATCCCTGAATCTGGCTGGAGGGTAATGTTTCTCTCCTTTTTGTTCCACGACCTTTCTCTCCATGTCCATGAATTCCTGTGAGGTCTTCTTTTTGTCTATGGTGTGCAGCTGTATCAGCTCACGCCCAACTCTATCCGTCATGTTGCTTGCTTTGTTACTCTTTGCAAGTGCTTTCTCGGGATCCATCCCCATTGGGGCCTGTGGAAGTATCTCTTCTATGTTTGTCGGAATACCACCGACGCCCTTGTTCATGACGTCGGTGGCGCCATTTTCTTTGTTCGCTCCGATGTCAACTATTTTGATTTTAAGATCACTGATTCCGACCAAGGGTGGAAAACCAAATGGTTTTACATCAAGGATCAGACAGTTGAGGGCCAGTCTTTCGGCTTGGCCCCTTTTGACCCCAAGAAAACTTGTTGAAGACTTTATTCTTGGGATCAACATCCCACTCCTGAAGAAATGACAGAGATTGAACCCCTTCTTGCCCGTATTTCCAAACTGCGTCATGAGGTTGGCAAGGAACTATCGGGACTTCAAATCCTGGCATATTTTCTACAGATCCATGTGCAGCCTCTTCAGGCAAGACTTTCTGGTATGTGGGCATACAATGGCAAGAAGGACCCGATGAGGATTTCACCGGATGATCTTACCCTTAAGGTCTATGAAAAAAGGGTTCAGAACTTCACCACGCCGACCAAGAAAAACTCGGTTCCCTCTAATTGCCGTGTAGAGCCATTTGGCAAGAAAAACCGCCTTCCAGAGGTAAATTTCCCATAGCTTGCTATTTTGTGTGAATTTACTTTTGTTCTTTTATGATTATCCTCTTTTTGATTGTTGATATTTTGTCATATAGGATTATGATCATCGATCCTCCATTCCTTCTCTCCCCGAAAGCGGCGAGCTCCCAGCTGATCCCTCTGCATCCGGCGATCTTCCTATGACTAGGACTGCCGCCGATGAGGAGATGGAGGCATCTGTCATAGAATCTTCGTCGAGGACTCGGTCTCTTCCGTCGGCTCGTTTTGAAGATTTTTGTGTGGCGCCTGTTGGCGAAAAAAGAAAGCGTTCTGACGTAGCAGAGACGATTGAAGACTCAGATGACTCCACTAGCTCAAAGCCTCTATGCGTCGTCCCAGTTTTGTCGGCTCTTCCCTAGATGAATATGTTCCGCTTTACGGAGGATGTCCTTTGTAAGTGCTCATTGACCCTTCATTGAATTTTCAAATGAGTCAGTTGTTGATTTTTCGTGTTTACTTTTGCAGTGGTGATGACGGGGAAGATTCTCCCCTATCTCCTCCTGGTACATATGTTGCCCCTCCTTCGATGAAATCTCCGCAGCCATCCACAGATCCAAAGGTTTTGCACGCATCTCCCACGGATCAGATTGTCCAAAAAGATGTCGCCACTTCGCCGAAACCACCGCCCAGAAGAGAAGAAAATCGGCTGGCAAATGTGTGGTGATATCTGAAAGCCCTGTCGAAGTGGATATGCAAGACGTGCATGCATCTAAGTTTTGAACTTGGCCATAGTTTCTCTTTTGCTTGTTTTTCCTGATGTTCTGCTTTTTGCAGCCTTTGATGCGTGAGATGGTTGATATGGCCTCTCACTGTATTAGGATCCGTAATGAAGCCAAAGATCTGAAAGGTATATTCTTTTCATCTTTATGACTTTTGAGTTCTTTCACATCCCTCCTTTTTTCCTGAGTTTTTATATTATTCTCCGATTGCACAGCCGTTGTCAAAGAGTCCGAAGTCATCCAGGACAAAGCGATGAAGCGTGCCGATGATCTAGAGGCCAAACTGCGTGTAGCCGAGAAGGCTTTGGAGGAGGCCAAGCAGAAAGGCAGTACCGATGCCGAAGAGATGGCCAAACAAGTTGCCACCCGAGATGAAGATCTTCGGAAGCACTTGGAGATCCTTAATGCTTCCTTAACTCGTAAGTTTTCTATCTTCGAGGAAATTTTTTGGTTTTACTCCTTTTTCTTCCTTCTTGTTCTCAACCCCTTTTTGTATGTGCAGAGCTAACATGCCAAAATTTAGTGCTAGACGAAAATAAGAGGGTTGACCCTTTGTCAGATGTTGTTGGCACTTTGGAGGATAACAATGTTCGTTGTCGCAACCTTCTTATCCGCTCACACTACGCCTTCAAGAGCTTACATGCTGAGGTTTTCTCGGCGAAGGAGGTGCCAGCTGATCTGGACGATGTTTTTGTTGTTTTCGGCACTGATCCAAACCCGCTTGTTGGCTATAGCGTCACACGATCGAAGATTGGTGCGGAGACTTCAATGGCCTTGGTGATGTTGCACGGTGAGAAGGTCGACTGGCAGAAGGTTAGCTCCTCTATCCCAATCACCTCCAATGGCCAAGCTGTTGATTTGAAGCCTTTCATTAAGAGGGCCAAGAAGTACTCTCGGCTAATCTTGGGCATAGGTGCGGGTCTGGAAAAATCAGTCGTCCCTTCTTTGACTGGTGCCTGTTCTTCGGCTGCTGCTCCTTCTTCGGCTGTTGCCCCTGTTATTACTACATCTAGTTCTCCCTCTGCTAGTGCGACTTTATCTATGGAGAAGACAGCTCAGTAGTTTTGTTTTGCAGCTTTTAGCGTCTTTTGCTCTGCTACTTGTAATGAACTTGGCTTGTCCTGCTTTTAAGCGCATCCTTTTGATGAGAAAACAACTTCTGTATATATATATGTGAATTGCCCTTTGTATGTTGAAGGATCTGTTATTTTTCGTGTGCCTTGAGAGATATTGAGTGATTCGGTGGCTCCTTCTACGTCTGCCCAGACGTCGGATGCAATCCCATCTTCATCTGAGTTGGGTGCCAGTGAAACTGCTGTTGTACGTGCAGTAGACTCCAATTGTATGCAGAAAAGATTGAGTAGGTTAAGAAACTTGAAGGAAAACTTCGGGTCGTCCAATCGATGGTGGAGGCTGCTCATCAAAAACGCGCCAGGACCTGGATCGTGAGGCGTACTTCTTGAAGGAAATTTCCAGGGCGAGCGAGAAGATGTTGTGTAAGTCTTCCGCGTTATTTTTCGTTGCTTCTTCTTCATTTGCAAGGATTTTGATTTTATCTTTGTCTTTTTCTGTAGGCATTCGATTGTGCGAACGGGAAGAAACCCAACGTATGCACAATCGAATCCAATCTCTTGTGGCTGCTTCTCAGAATTCCGAAAACGGACTTTTGGATTGATCACCACCATGCCTACGTTGTGGCTTTGCTTCAAGACCGTGTGTCGGAAGTGGAACTGACGTGGGCATACCTTACAGGTACTCGAGCCTAGCATATATGGTCCAGCCTGGTTGAAGCCCACGACGTTCCCAAGGCCCAATACAAGATTCGGGTGACTCACGGAGACTTAAAATACTTGCGGCGCAAGACATAGTTCAAAGATAGAAAGTTTAAAAGGGTCAAACCCTAACTTGTAACCGACTCGAACTGCTACCCGAGACTTGGCCTATCTATATAAAGGCTATGAGGGGGCAGCAAGGAGGGCACCTCGCAACCCTAGTTTCCACACCATCGCCAGATTGCATCTGCGTACCCCTGTAATCTTCGATTTCCTCGATAATTCCAAGAGCAGACAAGCAGGAGTAGGGTCCTCTACGAGGCCTGGACCTGGGTAAACCTTGCGTCCCTGTGTGCTTGTTTGCTAGCCGATAGATGTCTCCAGCGCTCCCTCCTTCTCCAAAACCCAAGTCCATAACAATGGGCATTGATGAGTTAACCCCTCGTTAGGAACAATTTGTCGAGTCTTGTCGCAGATCATTGGCCATTGTATACAATGCCATGTTTCTCCGGGATCCTCAGACTCAGACTCTTTCTGATTTACTAGCGAAGTTTCGATAGGGTGAAAAGATCCATCATTTTGTGAAGCTCCAGCTTGTGGCGGGTGCCAAACTTGCGCTTTCCTGGGTGCACGTGCATCATCCGACGCTGGAATTGGATACTGTATCATCGAGACTTCCTCCTCCTAGTGGTGCTCTTGTTAATATGGCGCCTCATTATGCTGCCGCCCGTAATCCTGCAATTAGGATCGTCCGAAGGTGCCTAGAGGTAGACGAAGATTTATTTATAAATTTTACCATCTGTCTGTTTTTCTTGATTGTGTACTTTTGTACTTTAGAGAGAAATATTGTGTGATGCCATTGTATTTGTCAAAAAGGTCGTATGCTTATACGAGATTTTGCTTATTCGCTCTAGACATCCTTTATTTGCATGTTATATAGGACCTGATGACTTGGTGAGCTTGGCGTAATTGTCGAAGCCCCATGCACTGAATTGCATAGATCTCGAAACCTCATTGTGGAAACTTTTCTTTATTTATCGTCGAATACTGAGGGATACATTGTTTGACGTGTTTGCCTGGCCGTTAGCCTTACTGAATATAAAATGCATAAAAAGAATCTTCCTAGAATTCACGGCTTCTGTCTTGAGGTGCTCCTTCACGTTTCGTGTTGGTTTGAGGGGGTTTCATATTTCCGACTGGAAGCGCCGCGTCTGCATGGTGGACCAGAAAGAAAAGTGGTTGGTTTGCTAAATCTCTTGTAGTTGGGAAATCGACGCATATACGTAAGTCAGTGCCTTTTTGGGGGACAAGTATTGAGTTGGTTACCCATGTTGCTTTTGTTATCTCTTCGATGTGCCATGTATTTGTGAGTCGAGGAACTTGCTCTCCAATGGCCTTGATTCGTCGGGTAGATTGTCCATTGTCTGTTGTGTTTAATCTTGTGGGGTGCTCATCGGGTTCCTTTTGGGCTTCTTTTGTTTTGACAGAGTTTTCAAGAATTTCCCAATTCTCATCGGGAACGCCGACGAGCGCGCCTTCCTATACGGGACCGGAAGTGGAGGCCATATAGGTTGTTTTTGCGGGTGTGTGGTGCGTCTGGTCTTCCAAGGTCTGCTCACTAAGGACATGTCCCTCGTGTAGTAGTTCTGCATCCGCTATTTTCAGCTGGCCAAATTTCGTCTCCATCCTGAAGGATTTTGATATTTTGTTGAATTCTCGATCACAGTTGTCCGAGCGGCTGGAACTTCCTTTCACTGTTATGACCTCATTGGGGGCTGGCATTTTTAGCACCAGGTATGTATAGTAGGGTACTGCCATGAATCTCACGAAAGTTGGTTGTCCCAGGATCGCGCGGTACAGCGATGGCCAATCCATGACTTCGAACTCCAGTTTTTCGCGCCTGAACTTGTTCCTTGATCCGAAGACTACGTTGAGGTGGACTTTGCCTAGGGGAGTCTCGTATATGCCTGGAACTATCCCGTGAATTGTATTTGTAGGCGCTAGATTTGTTAGGGACCAATTCATTGCTCATAGAGTTTTGGCATAGATGAGGTTGATGTTGCTCCCTGCATCCAGGAAGACTTTGCTCATGTCGAACTCGTCAATTTGTGCTTCCACTATTAATGTTGACTGACCTGGTCATGGAACCCGGAGTGGGTGATCAGCTCTGTTGAAGGTGATTTCTTGTTCTGACCAGTGGAGATACTTAGGCGTAGCGGGTGGTGTTGTTACTGCCATATTTACTTGCATGGTAATCAACTTATGTGTCCTGTTAGAGGGTCGTCCTTTCTGTATCATTGACATTGCTCCTTTTGACCTGGGGTACTTGTCTTCTTGGTTTGTTGCGTATTCCGGTGCCCAACTGGTGTATGCACCGGCGGTGGTGGTGGTGCATCGATGGCCAAAGCGCCAGGTGTAGTAGCGTAGCCTCGGTTGCCCTTACATTGCATAGCTCCTACATTTTTAAGAATGTTCGGCAATCCTTCAGGAGGTGATTGGATCGCCTTATGCCTGTTGAGTCGACGTAGAAGTGCATATTGCATGGTCCTTCCAACATTTGCCCTGCCGACATAGGTGGGTCTCGGTTTTTTTGTTGATATCGTTGTTGTGGCTAGCTTCCTCCGGCGTCATCCCTGCTACTGCGGTACCCATTGTTGTAATCGTCGCTTCTTCGGTTGTCCCCTCTAGAGAAACCAGCTGCAACGTAATTTGGTCCGCTGTATCCATCGTTGTTCCGTCGTCTTCTGTCATTATTGCGTCTATCCATGTCTCCTTCGGGTGAATGGGCTCTTTTGTTGTGTAGTGCATCTTCCCCATCGGCCCAGCAGTTAGCCATGTCCATCAGCTGTGAGATCTTCTTGGGCTTGATTCGTCCCAATTCTGTGATGAATTCTTGCTGACGAAGCCCATCGTTGAAGGCATCGATTGCTCTTTCATAGGATATGGCTTCAGCTGAGTTTTTTATTATGTTCCACCGCTGGATGAAGGCCCGTATTGTTTCTCCTGGTTTTTGTTTCCAAGCTCGCAATTGTTCCAAAGACGCGGGTCACTTGAATGTGGAGTGGAAACTTCTGATCAAATTTGTCCTCAAGATCGTTCTAACTGCTGATGGAATCTTCGGGTAGCTGCCTTAGCCAGGACCATGCCGCGCCAGTTAGATGTAGCTGCAAGCTCTGCATTGCGGTGGCCTTAGAGCCACCCTATAATTTGACAGTTGCCAGATAGTTTGCCAACCAAGCTTCGGGCTCTTGGAGACCGTCATACTTCTAACGATCGTGGGGCAATTTGAAGTCCTTTGGTACTGGAGTTTTGCGAACCCATCGGGTAAAGCAGCTAGCTCCACACAGTTTGTGTTCGTCTTCGCTTTCACCGTCGTAATATCTTCGGCTGCTACGTTCTTCCTTGGATCTATCGATCCTGCGTTGTGTAATATTGTCTCTTGCATCGTTTCACGGCTCTGACCCTGAGAAGTGGACTCGATGTGGCGATCGTGATCGTCAGGTGTGACCCACTTGCCGAGAGCTGCTATGACGGCATGGGGATCTGTCGGGTTGTCGTGTGATTCCTTGTTCTGCTTGTGCGAGAGATGCTCCTACCATGTCGAGGTTCATCAAGGCGAAGCGGTGGAGAGCTGCACGAGGATCGTTGGGTTCGGGTTGAGTTGTGATTAGATACGTTTGTGCGGCCATGATTGTTGCCTGGGCCGTTTTTGCTTTGATGTTTCCTATTTGATCTATTGACATAAATGACAGATCAAGGTCTCGGATCAGTTTGTTTCTTTCGGCTTCGGGGATGTTCTGCAATCGAGATGTTCTCCTTCTTGGCGGTGCTCCCCCGGTTACGCTCCCTGATCCTCTGGTAGAACTTAGCTAGGATCGTCGAAGGCTAGATTCGTCAGCTAGTCTTTTCCTTTCGTCGAGCTACCTCTGCATCCTTAGCAGGTCTGTTTTTTGTGATGGAGCAAATATTGGTATGCCAGTAGATCTTCGCGTGTGGCATCAGCTGTCATTGGAACTGTGCCCGGAAATGCTGCTCTTGCTTTTTTCCATGCTTCGGCTGGTAGCCGGAGAGTTTGCATCTCGCCTCTGGATGGTTCTCCTTCTCCTAGGATTACGCGGTTGATTGTTGGGTCTTCCCCGTCTCCGCGATTTCCCTTGTTTCCGCGATCTCCTGCGTTATCGCTTAACAAAATATCATCGGGGTTAAAAATAGGGTTACCGTTGGAGTCTTGCTGAGTTGAGGCTTCTCTGATGATCACGCACACTTGGTGCTGGGTGATGTATGAACTGGTGACATCGTCGTCTGAATTGAGGGAGACACTATCGGGTGGATCGGTGAAGTCCAGCAGTTTCTGCTCTAGGTAAATTTCAGCCATCCTAATTCCGAAGTCGATACTCTTGTCACTTTCTTCGGGTTCCGTGTTTAACGGACTTGATCCGTGGGGCGTGGTTGGCTGAGGGTCTGATCTAAAGAAGAGATCGTCGTAAAGACCATTAAGATGCCCTAGATCCGCCGTGATTTCCTTGTTTTCTTCGGCCGCCTCGATCTGCATCGTGACTTCTGCAGAAGATCGGACGGATGACGCAGCTATCGCCATAGGCACAATTTTCCCACCGACGGTCCTGATGTAATCAGAGCCGAGAGGTGCGATTCTTCAGGATTCTCTACTTGGAAGTGGAAACTTCCGATGATGAGATCGGATCCGCTGTTGAAATCGGCGGGTACTGAAACAGGGGTGGGCGGGCGTGGTTCCTCTTCTGTTGGATTGTTGCTTGATGAAAAGGGGTCCGCCGAATCCATGACTCCAGCATTCAGGTTTCCCACAGACGGCGCCAATTGACGAGGGTTAACCTCGGCAATGTCCATGGTGAAGGACTAAGGGTTTTGTGAAAAAGAGAACGCTGGGGATTTCGTCGGATGTCAGGCAAACAAGGGAGTCGAAGTCGCCTGATTACTTGATGAACATCACTATTACAGATCACTTGGTTTTTTTTCGATACCTCCTCATAGGCTTCTCTCATCCCATATATAGTAGGTCGGGTCTCAAAGCCATATGCGGATAGGTTACATACGTATGATTACAATACCAACACAATGTCGGTTCATATTTCCTTTCCTAATACAACTAAAGCTTTTATCAGTTGCTCCTTTGGGCCATCATCTTGAATCTTCGTGGGCCGTGAGCCTTTATGCAGCCAGGGTAGTGAATCATAAGCACCCGAATAATCGTACCTATGTCAGATTGTCCCATGCAATGCAAGGGCTCAATTCAATGAACTCACATGAGATAATGTGCGATTCCAGACTTGTGGGCGAACATACGAGGTTCAAGTGCAAAAGGGTCAACTAGGACTCTATTGGGAGGTGAATAGTGATGTCGGTTCATTGCATAGAACCATCTCACCAGAGGTTGTCAGTTGGTGCGCTTTTCCTTGGAAGGAGACAAATTGAAGATAACTATCATCTATCTCAACAATATTAGCGAAGATGAAGAAGAGTTCGAAGAAGAGGAAGAAGTACTACCTCTGGACATGTTATCTCCACTTATCTCCTAGAAATACAAACTTGCCGATGGTGAGAATGAACACCTCCTACAAATTACCCTCCAAGTAATTCTTTCATCGGGGTGCCATCTGCCACCCGCTTGACAAGGACAAATATTGAGAGGCACCTTATGGTATGTATATTGTTTCATGTCACCCTAGAGCTATATATCTTCTATTACTTTCCTTTTTCTTGTGTTCATGCATTACTTATGATAATGGTTGTGTAATATCGAATTATCTTACTTTTGCATGTAGAAGTTACCTAAGGACATGGTTTATCATTTTGATAACCTGGACACATGTGGCGCATAAGCCGGCTCCTATAAATTGTCCCACTTGCACCCCAAACTGTGGCCAAATCGAATTATTACAATGGATGGCCAGAACTTTGACCTTTAAGTTACCGCGGTGATCTGATTTCTGTGGGAAAAAGTCCATTTTCAACCCTAAATTCGTAGAAATTTGGAGGATTAAACCCCTACATCGAAATCTCGTTCGTTTTGCACCCCCCCGAACTATCTAATTTCGGTCTAAATTAAACACTAGAGATGCTTTTTAGAGGAAAAAATAAATCCTAAATTGTTACTCTTGCTAACTACGGTGGCCCATATGTCGATCCCTCCCCTCGTCGACATGGCTCACCCGTCCCTCCCAAATCGGCCGAGCAGGAATCTGGTGGACGCCACACCCTTCTTCGTCGGCATCTTGGCGGCTCCAGCAGCTGTGCGACGGGGTACTGGGTAATGACAACGAGCAAGGGAGGTAGAGAACACTGCCTGGAAGGCGCCCCTACCTCCATCCTCGCCCCTCCACCCCGATGTGGCGTCACGTGGACCAGGACCATCACGTCCAGCCTTGCCTTGTCTCGGGACCACTGCATCTAGCATCCGCTCACCCCGGCTCCATACTGATTCAGCATAAGCTAGACTAGAGACCTAACGCGACCATCGAACAGGAGGTCGGGAGTGTGCCACGGCTGCTACGGAGCCCCTGAAGCTGCCAAACAGGGATGGTGGCGCCCGAGCAGTAGTGCTAGGTAGGGATTTAGTGAACGCAACCTCCGTGGTGAACTGGTGAAATTCCACTCCATGTCGCTGCCACGGGCTGGTCGATCTGCTCGATCGGGATGGATTCGGGACAAGGTTCTAATTTCTAAACTTAGTAGTGAAAATAAATTAGGGGATGAATATGACAAGTGGGCCCTAATGTCACTGAGAGTAATTGAGTGTAGCATGTAATCCTGGCCGGGATCGTTGCACTCCTAGTGTACTAAACACCTCCAAGGTCTAATTTAGACCAGGATTAGATAGTTCGGGGTGCAAACGACAAAGGTTTCGATATTGGGGTTCAAACCGCCGAATCACTACGAATTCAGGGTTGAGAATGGACTTTTTCCTATCTCCACGGTATAATGGGTCATCTGTACGTTTATTTTTTTCAAAGGGTCGTCTATGACATTTGACATGACCTCATGACGGCCCGCTGCCCGCGGCGCACTGTCACCGCTCCAAATCCCAGCAAGGTAGCGAGCGCCTTAACTGAATCAGTACGCGTTGCCGCTGCTCTATGGCTTTGGGGCGATGCTTTCGCTCAGATCAGTCATCAGCGTATGCTCTCGTCTCGCAGTCTCGCGGATCCTGCAGACCTCCCTGCGCAGGCGCCCTGCCTGCTCGACGGAATGCCGGACTCGACACCCCGCACGTAAGTACCCCATGACGAACCCAATTCAGGAACTTCTTTAACTGAAAATGAATTGCGCTCAGACGCCTCTCTTATGGTGACATGTTCCGATGAAATTTAAGAGCTTACACGCCTTTCTACATTACACGGCTTGATTTTGCTCACACCAGAGAGCAGCTTACATAGTGCTAGTACATTGCATGGCTTAATAATTTTTCGGAATCGTCTGAATCTAGGAGCTAGTCCCGCCCATTGTAAGTCCTATCGTCTCTGCCTGTGTGGGCTTCCTGCTTACTTGTCATGCAGAGAGAAACCGTGCAGTGTCTGCTCTTTCAACTGGGTTCTGCAGTGCGCCTAGTTGGCTTCATGTTGGCTTCGGCCACTGTTCAATTGTTTGTGGTGCTGTTAAAAGTCCTTGGATCTCCGTGAGTACTCCTTTATGAGCCTGGAGAATTCAGACTTTTCGTCCTCCAGTAATCTTGACGGCGTGTCGTATTCGATAATTCTTCCTGCTCATCACAAACAAGAGCAGGTCTGAGGGATGCGGCAACTATGCTCAATAAAATGTAAACTTTGTATTCATCAATGGTGTGGCTTACCTTCGCTGAAGACAAGAATCAGATCACTGTCGATAACTGTGTGAATTCTATGTGCAACTGTCAGCACCGTGCAGTCCCCAAACTCCTCGCGGAGTGTTTGTTGGATAATTGCATCGGTAGATGAGTCAACTGAAGCAGTTGCCTCGTCGAGGACAAGAACATTGCTTCGCCTCAGTAGAACCCTTCCCAGGCAAAACAACTGCCGCTGTCCGACGCTCCAGTTTTCCCCATTTTCGACAACTGCAAGAGAAATCTCATTTGATCATCTCAATGGAGATTTCCATACTCTCTTAACCAAGCTAGCATATATTTGCTGTGGTACACGAGAACAATGGTATTACCTGTTGAGTCCAGCTTCTTTGGGCTTTGACGAACTATGTCACCAAGCTGGCATTTATCCAATGTCTGCCAAATTAAATGTATACTACTGATTATGTACAGGAAGTACACCGATCGGTTCTTCTAATCATTACCTTTTTATTTTGGTGATTCCTCCTTTTCTTTTTATTCATTATATGGATATATGTTTGAAGAATGGATTTGACCATGTTGCAATGTACTATATGAAACACTACATAAGCTTCCATTCGCTAATTGCAACTGTAAAAGAGTCCAACCACATATGGTTCCTAGGTTACTATGTGAGTAATTTTGACCTCTCATAGTTTGGCATAATCACAAGATGACGTTTTATCAGCATGTGCATATTTACGTTGAAAAATACCCAGAACCATTTTGGTTTCCAACATGGACTAATGGCAATGATGAGCAATGATACGAGATGTTTGGCTCTCTTTTGCACATGTTATATAATGTACCTCCCTTATCATTAGCACATGTATAATTGACTTATTTACCTCCCATATATGTTGATCAGAATATTCATTCAGTGGATCAAGATTTCCTCTCACTGTGCCCTCAAACATGGTTGGATCTTGTGGGATGATGCTAAGTCTGCCTCGTAAATCATGCAGCCCAATTTTGCTGAGATCAACATTGTCAATTTCAATTGTTCCTACTCTTGGTTCGACAATCCGGAAAAGGGCTTGAATCAAAGTTGACTTTCCACTGCCAGTACGTCCAACAATTCCCACTTTTTTCCGTCCTGGAATTGTACATGATATATTTCTTAAAACAGATGGAAGATGCTCTGCATATCGAACCTGTAAAACACAATACCCACATTAGATGCATTCTTTTGAGCATGCGCATATTATGATAAAATGCAAAAATTGAAGAGATTATAGTTTACTAAAAAGTAAGAGCTTCCCGTTTCTCTGGTAGAACATATACTATGTAGTCTAAACTGTTATAGCGTTACTGATATGAGTTTTGCTCCGGCGCGTAATTGTGCAAGCTGGTTTACTCTGCTTTAAGCATATGTTTATTCGGTTTGAAACTTACTCAGTAGGTTATATTTCTAGTCTTACATGCCATGGCGATAGAAATTGTGTTATGGTGTACACTGTTCATATGCATACATGTAGTGAATGGAAACCTGCTCGATTTAGATCAGGAAAATCGTACTGATTTTATGAAACTATGTGCGATGGCTTGACTCCATAGTCAATCCTACTTTCGATCGGACCCGTTAACGACTGAATCCAATTTGTCCCATTATTTGACTATCATAATAGTGCGGAAAGAAAGCCCGGAGGGTCATTGGTCGTAAGTGATAAATCACAGTAACATTATGCATACCTCCAAGTTTCTTATATTTATAGTACCATCCTTTGGCCAGCTGTTTGGGGGGCGGTGATCATCAACTATTAGAGGAGCCTCACTAGGGATCCTTGAGTACTGCATTATTCTTTCAACTGAAATCATTTTATTCTCTGCGTCACAAATGTTCCAGGTTATATTTGACAACTGTCCATTGAGGTTCAGGGCATAAGTCACTGCGAGTCCAGCAATGCCTGTTCATACAATTATGTCAGTTTGGCAGCCACCAAAACTTAGTGATGAGAATATAGAACTGCCAAAAAAAATCAGCGATAACTTGTGTGCATACACAACTTACTTGGATTTATAAAACCTTCGGGCAGACTCACTAGCAGAGTCAAAGAAAAGGCAAAGACAAAGTTAGATAACATGTTTAGCCTGAAGCAAAGCCACTCTATTGCTGAGGTGCTATGGAACCATGGTCGTGAGTGGTTGTTAACAAGACTGATGTTTGCTTTGCTGAAACGGTCTTTTTGTCCGTATGCTCTAATACTTGCTGCACCTGTAAGTGATTCCGCGAAATGGTGGAGTATTGGAGCCCGTTGAATTTCTGACAAACGAGCCAGCTCTCTTGCTGTTGGAATGTAGTACCGCTGCATAGCATAGGGAAAAATTGGATTCGGTGCGTTGTGAAAAGAGCATCATCATCAAGGAGGAAATTTGCACATACTGCTAATTCATTGTGAAGAATTAACTTGGCGCATACATTTTACTAGGACAAGTTAACTCTAGTGCAGAAGAATCATTGGGAAGAGCTCTTACCTGAAAAACATAACAGATTGCTGTCACTGGAATAAAGATGGCAAAAACTGGCCATGCGACCTGGGACATAACGCCAATGGTCCCCAGAATTTGTATAACTGAAAATGCGCACCAACCAAGCTTGTTTGCCATTTGCAGATCTAAAATAGTTTGGTCATTGGAGACCTGTTACAAAGTACAGTACATAAATATTAATTTCAAGGTGTGTGTTTACAAAACTGTTAAAATAATGTGAGGAGTAACTGAACACCAACCCGGTTTAGGATCCTGCCAGTAGGTGTGGAATCAAAGAACGACATGGGAGCACGGAGGATGCAGTGGAGCATATTCTTAAAGAACTTCTCTGCTGTTAGAAGACCAACTAGTGACACAAGCGTAGACCGACCAAGAACACATAATGCACTTCCTATAGATAGTGCTATGTATACGAAAAAAAGAAGGCCTAATCCAACCCTTGGGGTGGTTGCTGATGTTGGAGGACACGCCCATGCCATCCAGTAGTTGCTTGCTACCTGGAATATTTGGAAGAATGACTGCGCAGCAACAATTACCGGTGCTAATGCACCACCATGAACAGCTGTCAGGTATGCCCAGTAGACCTTCTTGCCAATTCCACCCCTTTCCCGTTCTTCATCTTGTGTTAGCCTCCCCTTTTCATTGACACCTTGCCAGACATCATGTGCCGACTCTTGCTTAATTATTCCCTGAAGTTGATCATCAGTGTCATTTTCTTTCTCAAATTCATCATCACTATGTGCTAAGTCCGTGCTGTCTGTCGACAGAATTCTGCTGGAACTTTCGGCATTTACCACAGACTCAATTGCCTGGCTATGCGCTCCTACTATGGCTTCAAACCCTATGTTCTGTTGAAGGAGATCATCAAATGTTCCCTTTTGCACAATCTTCCCATCCTGCATCACCTATTATTTTGTGCCCCCTTGGTTATTTTACATATTCTTAGCAATACTAACATACATGTAGTACTTCCGAACAGACTGGTATTTTTGATACTTACTAGTATGAGGTCTGCGGCAGGAAGAAATTCAACTTGATGGGTCACATACAATATTGTTTTGTCTTTAAGCATCCCCATTAGGCAATCCTGCAGAATAATGTAGTAGTTCATTCTATATTAGCATTGTTACAGACTGGTGTCTCTAAACCATACCATATGCGACTAAGTGTTGGAAGATAATTATCAAGTTAAAGACATACGAATTAGATAAATACATTCATGGTTTTGTGTACGCTAAATAAACAAACCTTGAAAAGTTGGCCTCCAGTGTGAGCATCTACTGCGCTGAAAGGGTCATCAAAGAGGTATATATCTGCATCCTCGTATACCGACCTTGCAATCTGAATCCGCTGCTTCTGTCCACCACTCATGTTAATTCCTCTTTCTCCAATCTCTGTCAGATCACCATTTGCAAATAGCTCAAGATCTTTTGTCAACGCACAAGCCTGTATTATCTTTTGATACTTTTCCTTGTCATATGGGTTTCCAAACAGAATGTTTTCTCTGATATTCCCAGACAGGATCCAGGCTGTCTGAGGAACATATGCTTTTCTCCCACTGACCCTCACAGTCCCAGCTAGCTTAGGCATCTCCCCAAGTATGCATGATAATAGACTGGATTTCCCGGAGCCGACCATTCCACAGATTGCTACTTTCATCCCTCTCCTTACTTTTAAATTTACATCTGTTATAGTTGGAGATGTGGTCTCAAATTCCCAGCTGAATGCTCCATGATCAATCTCCACATCATAGTCTGTGTCATTCCTTGGCACTTCTGTAATTGTGTGACTTTTCAGTTCGTCTTCCTGGAGGTATTGTGCTACTCGATCAGCTGAAACTTTTCCCTGAGTGAACACCGAAAGTAAGTCGGGAAGTGTGAAGATTGGATCTTGTAGCATCCGGAATGTTGCAAGGGCAGACAAAACAGTACCAGCTGTTAGTGGAATCCCCATCAATATACATGTACCAAATGTTATGGAGGATATAAATGCAGGGGAGCCCCAAAATATGAATGTTGTTAAAGCTGTCAACCTCACAGATTTCCACAACCAATTGTGCTCATCCCTTCGTAATGCTTCCAGCTTTTGGAGGTACTCTGTATCCCATGCTTGAAGTTTCAGTATTTTCATGCTTCGAAGTACTTCCGTTGTTGCCTTCATTCTATTGTCTTTAGCAGCCATAATCTTTGATTGCAACCTTTTCTGCAGTCTGGTTAGAGGAATATTGCAAGCCATTACTGCGAGTGTTGCTGCTAAAGCAACCCATGCTCCAGCCCCTAGGTTTTGATGGAGAACATAGACTGCTAGAGAAAGCTGTATGGGCAACATCCAGATATAGTTCATGTACCATATAACATCAGTTATCCTTTGTATATCTACACTCATGTAGTTTATGATCTCTCCACTGGTGTGCTTCTGCCTTGCACTGCAGGATAATCGGAGCCCCTTTTGATAGATGTGGGATATCAAAGCAGCTCGTAGCCGCATCCCGAGCTTTCGAGCTCCAAAAATCCACAGCCTCTGAGCTACTGTCTCCACAACTTTAGCAATTAAAAATGCAACAGCAAGAAGATAACCTTTTTCCAGTCCATACTCCCTCTTTCCCCCAAGGAATTTCACGAGGTCATTAATCAATGATGGTCCGACATAGGATGCACATGCACATAAAATTGCAAATGTTGCATTGATTGTTGCTTCCCTGCTAATAAAAAGGAGCATTGCTCTATAGATTGATAAAGTACTTATACCATGTCTGCATTCAACATCTGCTATGATCCTCTTAAATGAATCAGAGAGCAAATCGGCATAGTCCCTTCCATCAATATCTGGTACATCATTGTTATCTAGAGGTTTCTTGTATCCAATGGCAAAGAGAGGGCTCATCCAGGAGAATGTGACAAGGTCCAGAACACTTGCTCTGCCATACAGGGATGCCCTTTTTGTTTCTGTCTGCTGTCCCGTAGATGGAGTCAGTAGTGGCTCTGTTACGCTGCTGTTTATTAAGGTGATTCCTGTTTTTCCTCTGACTGAAACGGCAAACAGATAAGTGCCAGCAACAAGTGTGAACAAGTCAATCAATTCTGCATACCCTATATATTCATGATCTGCTAAACTGAACCTGAGATCAAATATCACACTGATTATTGATTGCAGAAAGTTAAATATCCACCAAGCCCGAATTGTGAGTGGATGCTTTGCAGATTTTGTCTTCTGCAGACTGAATACTGTTAGTGACAATATTATCCAGGATAGAACCTGTAAACCTTCACCCAGAACAAAAGGCGGGTACTTGCAACCACCTATTCTTCCTCGTAACTGCAGAAACGATATCCTCACGACATGGCTGAGTAATATAAGCAGACAACAAACTTTGCTCGCTTGATATGAGACACCGAGCTTTATGTCTGCATTCTTCTGTTCCAGATCAGAATGCTTATTGCTTCCAGGAGTTGCGGTCTTCAATCTCTGCCTGCACCGTCTGATTCTCTTGAACAGAAACTGAGCCACGATACTCGTGATAAATACCAGTTGTGCCAATGCAAAAGTGCTCGTCCAGAAGCAAGGTGAGTATACTTCTGGCCATTTTCGCAGGTATTGTGATATACTGGAAGCTGCATTTTTGTGTGTCAAAAATCAGTAACAGAGAAGGTTATTTATCCAGTTTTTCATCTCTCTTATGAATACAACACATGAGCTATAGCTATGTTAACAATGCTCAAGAAAACAAAAACAAAAAACATGTACTTATGAAAACTGAAACTGGAACCCCCTTGCTAAATCGTTATCCGACTTTAAGGAAATAGATTCATTGATGCTTTCTTCTCCAAGCTAATTCTACCAGCAACAGTGAGCCCCACAAGCTTATATTCTATTAGTATTCCATGTGCTGACAAGAATATCCCTTAACGACAGTGAATGTTCTGTTACGAGACTATGATACTAGCTGATGAAAAAGATACCCCCCGTAATTCTCGAAAAAAAAGAACTACTGTAGAAAAATATATCCTTGGTTTGTTTGGAGAGTTGCATAGGAGTGTTTCCTAATGAAAGTGATTTCTTTTTTTGCAGAAAGGGTACTTAGGATTTAGACGAAAAGCTGCTAATTGCCCATGACCTGACTGTTGCCATCCCAGTTTGGTAAGAAACAAATCCGTAAGATGCAGCCATTTGTTTCCACTGGAAACAAAGTCTGAAGATGCATTTCACAAACCACTAGAATACTACTCTAGATCATGGGCCACGTACGCCCCTGTCCTTGGGTACAAATGCTGCCATGGTTTCATGCGCATTCCTCTGCAGCCCTGCTCCATCAACCAAACCCTTATCGATTGGACTCAAGGTGTCTAACAAAATCCATTTGTTTGCAGCACTGGAAAAGCAATACCAAAAGGAGTGGCGAGGAAAGGACATCTCGCAGAGGCAGAGGAGACGAAGAACGAGGGGATCGGTTGAGCCTGTCCTTACCTGAGGAATCGTCGAGGAAGCCCGCCGTGTGGAGGAGGAACATCTCCTGGAGCCTGTCGTGAATCCTCGCGAGAGCAGGGGAGTGCAGGAGGCTCCACCCTCCTCCTTCCATGGCGCAGTGAGGCTGGCCAATCGCGAGTGGGAGACAGAGGTCAGAGAGAGGGAAAGGTAGGAGTGACGATGGTGATATATCGGAGGTGGAGATACCCGACTCCCGAGACCCTACAGTTTTGGCGTGGAATATACTACAGGAGTAGCACGCTGTGGCAGAGGGTCAGTGATTTCACCCGGCAGGCCAGGGCAACACCGCCCGGTGGAGAACTCTGCCACCCGTGCATCCTCGTCGTACTTCACATGTGAATCAAATGTATCTAGACGTAAATTCGTAGAGATTTAGAGTAAATCTGTACATTAAAAATCGTCTAAATATATTCAGTTTATAAAGCTAAAATGTCTTATAGTATGTATGAACGGAGAGAGTAGTAGGTATTGGCGAACCGCGAACGGTAACATTGGTGCCGAGTTGTTTGGGGTGCACCGCCCGACTGGAGTGCTCCTTCTTTTTCGTAGAACGGCCATTAGTTAGTGGCCAGGGGTTCCACTATCGAAAGTATCCGCCAGACAGCAACGGTTCCCAGTTACTGAACATTAATTAGACGATATTCGCCCTCCTGCTTAACATAGCCTTTTTTATTTGACGTTTGATTTACGCTAAAGTTGAAGCCTACCCTAGGATGCAATGTGGTTCAGGCCCTGTTTGGCATCAAAGTTTTTTTAAAGTATTGAGGGAATACTTTGGTCTCTGAAAAAACTGAAGTACTCGTAATAAATATTTTGAGGTGTTTGGATCCAACAAATAATACGGTTTCAAAACTGAAATATTTTGAGGTGTTTGGATCCAACAAAGAGGTCAGACCTTTTTTTCTAAAACTGAGAAAAGAGAAAAACTGAAGTATTGCTTTTCTAGACACTAAAATACTATGTATTGACATACTTCAGTTTTAGAAAAACTTTGTTTTCAAACTAGGCCTCAACTTTGTTCTTGTATGTAAAAAAAAGGGTGGTTCAACCTATTTTCGGCCATCGGTTGTTCAGTCAAGCGTATCGTGAATGTGTGTTTACCATTTCCGCCATCTTTCCTGAGTGAGGTGAAGGTACACATCGCGGACGAGATCAGTAACAAACAAATCGCGCCTCGGTAGTTGAAACACAGGCTCCGCTGATTTGATCCGGCGCCGCGCGCCGCGATTGCACCGCGTCGACCACGGCGGCAGCAAAATCTGAGCAGGGGAGCGTATATATTTATAGCGTTCGCGAGAAGAGGCGCGCCGTACGTTCGCGGCGCTGATCGGTTTTGTTAAATCGCCCGCAGAGCGGAACAAAACTGGAGCACAGAAAAAAGGCTAGCCTTCATATAGTTAGTTAACCAACGGGCAGACAAAAAGATCTCGTAGTATCAAATCCGATCGAGGGCAGCACATGCCGTTCGCTGTTAGAGCATCTTGGCTCGTTTTGGTTCCCGGATTAAAATTTAGCTCCGGATGGAGCTAATTTTTTCGCTGGGACTGACCGTTTCCCAGACCCAAATTCCCACTGCCACGGCCGCATGCCAGTCATCGTTCGCCGCAGAGAGGGCCTCGCTGGTGACACAGTCACAGAGAGGAGCATCACCGCGGCAGGGTCCGAGGCGAGCGGGCGCCACCACTTGCAAGCGGCGGAAGCTGAGGAGCCCACGCGTGGCGCCCATCGAGCCCGAGGCCGAGCGCCACGTGCCGGCCCTGGACGCCACCTTCCGCTTCCTCTTCCGCGCACGCTCCTTCATGGCCTCCCTCCCGCCGCCGCACCGCATCCCCTCGCTGAGGCCGGCAAGCTATACCGCGAGCTCGACTTCCCCCGCGGCCGCAGCGTCACGCGCGCCGCCCGCCATCCCTGCTCTTCCACCGCACCACTGTGGGCTCTATCCCGCACCTCACGCTCACGCCGCTCATGTGCTCGCTCCTCGAGGAGCGCCGCATCCACGAGGAGCTCCTCCCGGCGCGCGTGCTGGCCGCCGCATCCCCCTCGCGAAGCTCCACCACTGTCGGTCGGTGCTCGGCCTCCCCGACGACTTTCGGGACCGTGGCAAAGCAGCTCAGGTGGATCTAGAGCGCGGCGTAGCAGGCGGCGGTTTCGACGAGGCTGCTAGGAGCGGTGGCTGCCTCCCCGAGCGAGGTCGCTGTTGCACGTGTTGGAGAGGAGTGGTGGGCGAGGTGGTGGTGGGGTCAGATGGGACACGTGTTGTAGAGGGACTGGTTGGTAGCTCCCCGGGATCGGCCTAAGAACGCCGAATTTGGACCTGAGAATGTCTCCTAAGAACGCTAGTGATACATTTTTTGCAAATCCAGACAAAAAAACGTGCTGAGAATGGCCCTCCTGGAGATGCTCTTACGTGACGCGAGCAGGTGAGGCGAGGCCTTGATCATTTTAGATTCATATAGGGTGTGTTTGGTAGCCTGGTGGTCTATCTTACCTCATACAAGTTGAGTGTAGCTATGCCCACCACATACAAGTGTGATATTTGTGTTGTGTTTGGTAGGTCGGGTGAGAGGAGCCGAGCTCAGCTCAGATCCTGTTTGGTGTGGTTGTATGACTTGAGCTATGCTATACAGAAATAAAACGCAATCAGGTCCCTGGGAACAAAATAAAAAAGCAATCGGGTCCAACTCAGGCTTCCGTGCCGCCACTGGCGAGAGAAGGCGTCGCCACGCTCCACCGCTGGCGAGAGGGCCGCCTCCATGATCCGCCGCTGGCGCGCGAGTGTCGCTGCTACGTTTCGTCAGCAAGCCATAGGCGGGGCAGGGGAGAGAGCGCAAGAGGTCGGGCTCCTCCTCAGCAGACCGCCGCCAGCAGGCCACCTCCACTGCTCCAGGACGCCGGTTTTCTACGCGGTGGACGAGGCAGGAGGTCGAGCTCCTCCTCAACGGGCCGTCGCAAGCAGGCCGCCTCCGCTGCTTCCAGGACGTCGATCTTCTCTGCTCGCGGTGGACAAGGCAGGAAGTCGAGCTCGGTGCTCCAGGATGCTGCTCTTCTCCACTAGCAGGCCACCTCCGCTGCTCCAGGACGCCGGTCTTTCCGCGCGCGGTGACGAGGAACGAGGCAATTGGACGGCGACGACACAGTTCGACGAGATGGGGATGCGGGGCGAAGCGGTGACCCTGCGGGGCTGTTCGTTGCGAGGCGGAAAAATAGTCGAGAGAAGGGGACGCGGGGCCGTGACCCCTGCGGGCTGGGGCTCTCGCGTGGGATGGACTCGGCAGTGCCCGGTTGTGAAGCTCGATTTGAGCTTCCCAACTGGACAGTGCCGAGGGGCAGTTTTCGCACGAGGCCAGCACTGCCGATGGGAGCCGACCCGATCTAACAAACAGCAAAATCTAGAATGAGGTGAGAAAATATGATTCCCCCGGTCTACCAAACACACCCATAGTAAAACTATTCAGCTCCCTCGATCGCTTTACCGCTAGACGAGCAGATGAAAACGAAAGGTGATGCGATGCAAAGGTCGCGACGGCGCATCAATCAAGCATCATAAAGCTGCTACGGCTAGCTTTAGACACCGCCGTATTTTATTCTGTGTGTCAGTGTGTCCGACTCGGCCATCTGCATGCATCCGATTCGACGGAGGTGCAGGCAGCATGGTCACGCCTTTGCCGCGCACGACCCTGTTGGTAGGGAGAAGGGGAAAGCGGATCAGGGCACGTGCAATGGTCTTATCTTAGCAATAACACCTAGGATGATTACTGAGTTGGAGGAGAGAGGAGCAAAAAAACGTCCTCTGTCTTATTCTCTTAGCACGATACGATATCTGTCATTGAAGATAAAGACTAAAAAATAATCTATTATGCATAATATTTTATTGTCATATCAAAATTAAAATTATCTTACCAACCATTATACGTGCCATCAGCGTACACCCCGCCGGGACTGCGGGAGTGAGGGAGGGAGGTGGACCTGCATGCACATGCACCAACCGCTAGCTCCGGTCCCAGTCACGAGCCGGTCGAACGACGTGCCGCGAGATCGCTCATCACAGCACAGCCTCGTGATCGATCCAGCTCCGTCGTCGGCTCGCTTCCGTTTCCACAACTATGTACGTCGTCGTTTTGCTTCGATTTAGATTTAACTACGTACTGCCATCACTTTCAGCAAAGTATCGGCGTGCGGCGTCGATCGGCGTGATATGATTGACACTGACCTGTCCACGCCGGTACTTTAGCATACGACAAACACAAACTGCACTGCAGAGATCACGGTACGGTGCTCGTTGTACTGTCGCTCACGGGAGACATGTATTTTGCGCAGCGGGATCAAATCATGTCCTCATGTCGTCACAAAGAGCAGATCCTCTGTGCACCAGACGTGCGTACTAATGTTTCACCGTACTCGAATTATTTATCGGGACCGTCGGCACATACTCATACGCCGACAGTCTAAAAAGAACCGTCGGCAAAGTCGAGCCGTGGACGTATAGATAGATATACCGACGGTTTACCCACAATGGCCGTCTGCAAAAAGTAGGCTGTCAGGAAATAGGTCACGAGGCTGTTGGGAAATAAGTAAGCATACAATCGAGATACATCAATACAATCTACTTTTTACCCTCAAAACTCTTGTTACTGCTTCCATTTATTCAACTACTTAGAGCATCCCCACTTGTCCTCCCCCATACGACGTCCGGCGCGACCCGATTTTGGCCCGTAGGGGGGGCGGATTAGTTCGCGATTTGGGGGGGAGAGGAGGGCGCTGCTTCCTAGCCATGCCCCCAATACAAAAAAATCAAACATTTGAAAATATGAAAACACGTTGACATTACTGCAGTTCAAACATGTTTGTACAAAATTTTAACTAATGGTGGCCCCGGCCACGTCCGCCCAGTCCAAGGTGGCGGTACATCACCACCGCGTAGTCGTCGTCGTCCCTGGCCTCCTACTTTGGTGGCAGTATGGTGTTGTAGCCCTGGCCCAGATTGCCGCCCCAGCTCGAGCAGCCTGGCCCGTCGTCGTCGTCCTCAAGGTCGACGAACAGGACGAGGCGGCGCGCTCGCTCTACCTGCTCGCGCCGGTACTCCTCCGCGGATCACGCTTTCGCGAAGTCGTCCGTCGCTCGTGGCACAACCTCGTAGGAGGCGCGCTCGGCGACGCGCTGGACCGGAAACTCCTCCGGGTCCTCGTCAATCTTCAGCTGGAGGGCGACCACCTTGTACTCCGGCGGCAGCGTCCACTCCTTCTTCACCTGGTGCTGGGGCACACTAAGGCGCAGGCGTCCACGGGGAGGAGAGCGCTCGTGCCGGCCGGAGCGTCGCTGCGACAGAGGAGCCTCCTCGTACTCGTCCTTCACCGACGTGAGGATAGCCGAGAAGCACGGGGATGGCATGGAGTACGGGGAGTAGCGGGCCAATGGCGATGAAGACCTCGACGAGGAAGACGTGGAGGAAGACCAGGCGGCGTGGCACAACGTGACGAGGTGGCATCGTTAATGGCGGGTTATTGTCGACGGCGATGTGCTCGAGGACCCAGGACAGCAACCGGCCTGGCGCGCTCCACCACTAGGTCCACCCTTCGATGCTGGTGTCTAGTGGGCAAGGGTTGTTGCCGTCGTAGGTAGCGACGCGGTCCTATTCCTGGGCCTCGAAGAACGCGGTCCACGCCTCCGTGTTATCGGGATCCTAGGCCGGGTCATTTCGCTCCTCCGGCGAGAGGACCTCCTAGTAGTGGTGGTGGATCTCCGCCTGCCAAACCTGCCCATGGGGGGCCGGCAGGACGGGCCGGCCACCGGCACTGAGGACCCAGCCTCTAGGGCAGCGCACGTCTGGCGGCGTTGGGTACCCCGCCTCCTGTCGTCGGATTGATGACAAGTACGCCATGAGGGGGTCCTCGGGGCGTGTGGAAGAAATGGGTGTGAGACGTACGGTGTTCCGGGACGGTGAGCACACAAGTTTACCTAGGTTCGAATCTGCCGGCTTTGGACAGATCCTACTCCTGTTAGCAATCCAATAATACGGTAGAGCCGAAATATGGGTTACAAGGGTTTCGCTTGTGCGAGTTGAGATTGTAGACTATTGTGAGGGTGCCCTAAAGGCTCTCCCTATGACGGCTTATATAGATATCCGGCCTAGGGTTTACAAGAGAGATCTATCCGGCTACGACTATGAGTCAGTTACAGAGTATATCTTAAACTACAAGTAACACTATGGGCCTATGTCGGTAAGTCTTCTGGCCTTCCCGTAGCCGGACTAGACTCTGTCTCTTCTCCCTGACTGGGCCGCCTGTGAAGCAAAGCTCTAACCCGAAGTGGGCCACCCTAGTCAATGAGTCACAATGAGGATACCCGAAAAGTATATCCCCAACAGCAGCCCCCGGAAGCCTCCATGATCCAAAGTCGGATTTCATCATCGTCTAGATTGATCTTTGGCTTGCAGAATCGTGAAGGGTTCCTGAAACTTCAAAAAGAAAGGATAGGATCCGAGTCTCAAATGAGTCAGACCTATGAATATGTTATTCGGGTTTCTAGCTCGAAATTCAAATTAAGCCAGAACTTGGTCCTGACGTAACCTGACACTAGTCATGGTCAAGTCACGTCACTGACAGACATTTCCTGTCAGCACGACTGTTGGTGGGTCCGCCTTTCGCGGAACCGAGGCGTCGTTTCAATGCGTGCGTGGAGTTCGAGGTAGCATAATCATCGCGCGGGGGTTACCCAGTTCCTTCCACGACGCGTGACACGCTTACTGTAGCGTTTACACGAATATTGACGTGGCTGGAGGATATAAGTGCTGAGGATCCTTTTCTCCATCTTCTTCACTAGTACTTGCGCCGTTTCCTTCTCCCCTACGCCTCCCCACGAACTCAGAGCTCCTCTACTCCCTAGAAACCTCCAGCGCCGCCCATCCAAGGTCACCGGCACACAGGAGAAATGGCTTCAGCATCATCTTCCGGCATGGCGGTGACGGCAGCAACGGCGGTGAAGGAGAGCAATCGCGGGGTATGGATCCCATGCGTCCTTGATGACTCCAAGCTCCATGTCGTGGAGGAAGAAGGGCTCCTCCGGGCCGGCGACTGGCAGAGCGGCTTCGGCGAAATCGTCCCCACCCCCCGCGACAGCGAGCGAGTGCACTTCGGCACCCACCTCGACAGAGGTTTGAGCTTCCCTCCCTCAGATTTCATTTCTGAGGTTATAGATCACTATGGAGTTCAACTCCATCATCTTCCTCCAAACTCTCTCTTAGAGATGAGCGCGTATGCATCTTTGTGCGAGGGGTATATCGGCATTAGGCCAAGCCTTACTCTTTTTCGATTTTATTTCCATGTCCGGAGAAATTCCATCACTGCCGGTAATCCTTATATTACCGGTACTATTAGTTTTTCCGTTAGAAGAGAGCGCGTCTATCCTCGAATTATGGCCAATGAGTCGGCCAAGAAATGGTCATCCACTTTTTTCTATCATAAGGATATTCCCGCTCCCGGCAAAGCTACTGCTTTGCCGACTTTCGTCGATGGTGCCGCCACGCCCCAAGAGTCCTTGGACGCAGATGCACCAGCTCTCAGTGACGATCTGCTTCTTGCCAAGAGGCGGATCGAGTATTTGATGAAGCACAAGGGCCTGAAAGGGTCCAACTTAGTTCACTGCTGGGTGGCACGCCGGATCCAGCCTCTTCAACATCATGGAGATTGACTGATGCACTCCATCACGTCGTCCGAGAAAGATTCCCTCCGTATCAGCCCCAAGGCCTACTTGGCAAAAGATTACGTATGCCAAATCAAGTGGCTGATAAGGGAGCGGATTGAGAGGAATATTCCGGAGTTGTCTCTAGACATGCATACGAGGGAAGATCTCGTGGTGCCAGTAAGCTTCCAGCAGCAACTCGTATTGTGTGCTCATCTTTATATTATTTTGCAATACTGAGATATCTTCTTCTTTTCAGCTTGCCGACCTCCCCGAGTCGGAGCTTGCTCCTATCGAGGGGTATCCTCCTGAGTTTTCTCAGGATGAGGGAGAGTTGGTTCCACTGCTGAACATTGTTCCTCGGAAGCGTAAAGCTCTAACCGTGGCTATTGGCGCAAAAGAGGTGCCTGTTGTGAAGAGGTAATCTTTCCTCACAAGTTCTTTGGATTATATATTCTAATTATTTCTGAGACGTAATGTTTTTTGTTCCATTACCTTCTCAGAGCTATAAACAACTCACCAAGGGCAAAGGGAAGGGAGTTACCTCGAAGCCCCTACGCTAGTTGAAGCTGAACTTGGCTTCTCCTGTCGTAGCTCCTCCGACTCCTGCCCCTCAGCCTTCTACAGTGCCGAAGATTACTCCATCTCCGACCGTTGTAGAAGATCCGGCTCAATTAGCAGATCCAGTGATCCTCAGATCGCAGACTGACGTCACCATGGGTGACTCAGGTTTTGATATGGGTGAACCCTCTTCGGGTAATGATCCCACGACAAATGTCTTTGCTAACAATCTCCTGAGCAATCCGGGTTTAGCCAAACTTGGCCTTTCTCAGAAATATACGGAGGAGATTCAACAGCTAGCCCAGCAATGCCTAGAGAGCTGAAGTATCTCTGCCAAAGAAGAAGCACAAGAAGGAGAGGACGTCAAGTACTCTGAACTTCTTGAACAAGTCCGCCTTCGCGATGAGAGGCTGAGAACCGGCGAGCTTCTACCTCCGCCAGTGATCCCGCTCACTCTCGCCGAGAAGGTTACCACAGAAGTGAACATGAGTTTGAGCAAACTCACTCATGAACAACATGTAAGTCAGAATTCCAACGCACATTTTACTTTATTTCATATCATATCCTCTAGCCCCAAGCATGAAGTTGGATAGACAATCCGGATTTATGCTTCCTTAGGATGCCAAAGAATGAACTAGTGTAGCCCCAAGGCTCGTGCTGATATTAGCAAAAAATATTAGCCCGGGTCTTTAGTAGACTTCTGACTCTGGGTATTCTGACTTACAGAAAGTTAATTCATATAACTAGGAATTATTGAAGAATATCTGTAACAAGCGGAGAGAAATCAGAGCTCTCCGACTTGAAAATGCTCAACTAAAAGTATCCAGGGATGAGGCTGAAGGTAACCATTTCAGTACTCAAACCTCGCCTTTTATTTCATAGCCGAATTTTTGTTCAACTGTCGTTCTTTTGACTACAGCACTGGTAAGGCAGTCATGTGCTATGATTGTTGAGGCCGAGAATCTGAAAAACATGGAGGTGGAAAACAAGGACCTCCACCAAGAGCTGAATAAGCTTAAGGCGGATCATGAGAAGAGCATTGCTCGAGTTCTCGAATCCTCCTCCATGGCCACCGAGGAGCATGATCATAAGATTGCGCTCCAAGATAAGAAAATCTCGGATCTCCGCAATAATTTGTTCAGAGAGAAGGATATTTCCGAGGCACTGATGACCCACAAGTATAGGGGGTGTATCGCAGTATTTTCGATAAGTAAGAGTGTCGAACCCAACGAGGAGTAGAAGGTGCTGGCTAGTGGTATGGATCAGGAATTCTCTACAAATACTTAGCAAACGGATTTTTAGGGGTTTTCGATAAAGCAAGTGAACAAAGTACGAGTAAATAAAAGACAGTAGGAATAAATGCAGCAAGTGGCCCAATCGTTTATGCAGCAAAGGACAAGTCGGATGTATTACTTAAGATGACCAAACGTTCTCGAGGACACATGGGAAGACTGTCAAGTGCTTTCGCTTCATATAGTTGATTAATCTTCTCTAGCTTGCTAAGTGTTGTGTGGGTGAACCTGTGCTAATGTACCGCCCCATCCAAGACTAACACATACTTGTGATTATACCCCTTGCAAACATCCGTAAGTACAAAAAAAGTAATTAAGGTAGAAACCTAACCACAACTTTAAACTCTAAGACCCTTACGTCCCTTGTGCAATGGTTTCCTAACGGGGGTTCAGGTTTCTACCACTCCGGTAACCCCTACGATTAGTAGCCAAATACACAATGCATTCCCCTAGGCCCATATAGGTGAAGTGTCATGTAGTCGACGTTCACATGACACCACTAGAAGAAGTACACCACAACTTAAATAACAATCTATTGAATCTTTCTCAACACAACTCCACTACTAACAACAAGACTTCTCCCATGTCCTCAAGAACAAAACGAACTACTCATAAGACATCATATGGATCATGATCAGAGATGGAATAATGATGTATAACAATCTGAACATAAACAATAATTCAATGGTTCACTCAATAGCATCAATTAAAAAGAGTAATCAACACCGGGAAAGTTTCCCCTATGAACTATGCAAGATTCAACACAATTGTTACAACAATATGGAGATGGTGATGAGGGTGCTGATGGTGATGATGATCCCGATGAAGTCCAGCTTGATGGTGGTGTTGATGGCGACGATCTTCCCTCTCCGGAAAGGAATTCCCCCGGCAGAAATCTGTCTACCGGAGAGATCTTTCTCTCTCGGTGTTTTCCGCCCCACAGAGGTGGCAGAATCTTTCTGTGGTCGCTCCCCCGAGTCTTAGGGTTTCGGGAGGATGATATACGCCAGAGGGGAGAGGCTGGAGTGGGCCAGGGTGGCCACACCACCTCCTGGCGCGTCCTAGGGCTGCCGGCGCCAGGGGGTGGTGTGGGCCCCCTGTGGCCCATCTCCACTCCGTCTTCTGGCATCCTTAGTCTTCTAGAAAATAGGATTTTCCGTATATTTTCCCAGATTTTCTGATCTTCGCGAATTTTGCCTCCAAACAGCCCTTTTCCATCAGAATCCTAACTGTAGCGGTCCATGCTCCAAAAGTCATCAACCATGCAAAAACAGATGAAATAACATAAGTATCACCTCTCAATACGAAATATATCAATGAATAATAGTGAATTAAGACATAGAATAGTGATGCAAAATGGACGTATCAACTCCCCCCAAGCTTAGACTTCGCTTGTCCTCAAGCGAAACTGAGCTCAATAAACATGGCCTCAGGTTTATGGAGTGAAGAGTCGATAAAAGAATATGGACAAGAAGCATCACATTCATCAAATACATAGATCATAATAGAAGACAACTCACTATTATATAACTCAACTTGTAATGAGTAAAGGAAACACAATAAAGATACATAAAGTAAATCATAATTGGTAATGGCAAACTTAGCTCTTGGTCGAAGAATAGTTGATAATTTGCTAGAGTTCACAAACTGCTGGTTTTCAAAGATAGCTTTCAAAGTAGTAAACATCAAGATAAGAGCAATGTGCAAAACAAGGAACATAAGACATGATTGCATAAATCATCGTATGAATGAATGAAACACATCAACTCAAAATATTTGCTGAGGTAGAAGGGAGTAGGTTTACTAACTCAACTACAAAGTAAAAGAAAGGGCCCTTCGCAGAGGGAAGCCGGGATTGCAAGTCTCATAAAAAGCTCCCAAAAATTATGATACTTACTAGCTTTCAGCTCTCATTGCCCCTATCATAGGCATCTTTTTGTGATTAAGGTTAAAGTGACACAACTAAGAGGATATGCTTGACAAGTTATAAATTGGAGTCCCATGCCCCTTACTTATGAGTACCGAACCTCATGCTACTCAACTTTAGTCATGAGCAAGCTCTTGTCATTGTAAATACATGTGTATCATTAAGAACCGCCAACGGGGTACCCCTTGCACATGACACATGAGCTATCCCATAATCAAAATGACAAGGCAAGCAGACACTGAGCATCTCAGCGATCTTTTTATTTTCTATTTGCATAGGTTTTTATTAAGCATGCTTCATAGAATTCTCACGATAGTTATGCTGCAAGTTTCCACCATGATTAGGCATGGCTTAGGCTAGCGGTCCAGGCATTTCTCTAACACACATATAAACTCCATGATCTTACAAGTTCCACTTTTATTTCACACCGCCGGGATCCATAAGCAAAAGAACATGATATCAACTAGGTACAAGTACCAATGAAGTGTTGAAAGCGGTCCCCATGGTACATGGTTCTGCTAACTTCAACTCATAAAGCGCAAGCATATACGCAACATAGATGGGCACAATGGTTCAAGTTTATTAGATGCGAGAAAGTAAAGTGTGCCATCAAGTTCGTGAGAGCTTTAATCACTAATTTTCACATAACAAGTTTAATTTGGGAGGTAGATAAAACAAGAATTTACTTGGAATAGTAATAATGCTAATAGGTAGGTATGGTGGTCACAAATGGCAAAGGTTTTGGTTTTGAGGAGTGGATGCACGAGAAGAATTCCCTCTCAGTACAGGTTTTTGGCTAGCAAGGCTGGGTAGCAAGTACAAGAGTTGAAGGAAACAAACAAACATACACGTGATAAAGACAAACATGCAATCTTCCTTGAAAGCACAAAAGATCTCAACTAGAGAATACTAGACTTATGAGCAAATCAAGAAAGAAAGATGATGAAATTATTTTTCTCTAGAGTACTTCTATCTTTTCTTTCAACTCTCAAAAATATTGTGCTACTGACCGAGCCAGGTTTGCCAAAACCAACTAAATTAACTCGATGATCCCAAAGTGATACCAATACTAACAACAAGATCAATCATACAACCATGAATTGAAAACTAATATAAGCTATGCAAAAGAGTAAATGATAGAACTTCTCATTAATATTCTATAACGGCAACTCACACCAAGGGATACATATCTAACGAGAAAGGGGACACTTCCATAATGCAAACCATACTACATAATAACTCCACTATTCATGATATGACTCTACTAAAAAGGTAAAAAGATAGAAGATAGTGATGTGATACCGTGGCACTCCCCCAAGCTTGGAACAAGCCAAGGGGATGCCAAACCTGATGACGAATTACTCCTTTGGTGGTGGTGGTATCCTCTCGATGAGCTTCTTGACCAATTTCCCTAAGTCCTCGATCTCGAAGGTGAGGGTACGAATCAACTCCGAGTTGTACTCAATACGGCTCATAATCATTTCAGTTTGTGGATCCCAGCTCTTGTGATTCTTTTTCAATTCTTCCCTCTTGGAGTCTTCTTTTCCTGCATGGTTATGGGTAAAGGTATGGAAGGGAATCTTGGTGTGTGGAGGAAGTGATCGTGGAGCCAAACTATGACGAGGAGCTTTTCCCCTAGTCTGCATCCGTGCAGTCCTTCTAATCCTGGCTGGTTTCGTCACCACTCCAATGCTTGCAATGGTAGTGCCGGTGTGCGGATGTTGGCCTTGCTCCACTTCACCTTCACTCTTGATCTCTTTCTCCTTCCCGGGGTCTTGGAGGTCTTCCTCCATAGACTCCTTCCCTTTATCCTTGGCGGACACCATTGTGCTTATAAGCTTTCAAAGATTATGTCCTAGCAGAAACAGATCGAAACGAAAACACGACGAAAACACGATATACGAACCTCGGGGGATCCGAGGGGGTATATATTACGAAGTTTGATATCAAGAGGAAGGTACTGGTGTGAAAACGAGTCGGAGGTGGAGTCTGAGGTGGCCTTACCACCTGGTGGCGCGGCCAGGGGTGGGCCCACGCCACAGGGTGGTGTGGGCCACCCTGGCTCTGTTTCCTTTCCGTTTTCGCTTCGTAACTTCTCTTATTGACTGAAAACTGCAAAAATATAGTTGGATTGTATTTTCGCGGAACTTTTCTTACCAGAACTGTTACCTATTTGAAAACGGACTCTGCAGGTCTCTGAATTTGGTATCTAGTAGATTCTTCCGGAGTCACCATTTGAATAACATCAATATCTTCATCTTATATACTTATTACTTGAGTCATAAAACCTTTCTCTTTCTCATTACACCAGTATCTCTACTACCTGGAAATTTCTTTCACACAAAACTTCACACAATTCTCATTAGCAACATTAGTATAAGTTGAAGTGATAAAACCTTTTGAGTCCAACTTCAACTGAAAACCATCAGAACATAAGGTACTGTAGCAACTCCTTCCGAAAACCCAAAAAGAATTCAAAAATGAAATCGAATAAAGAAGCAAATGCAAGAGTGGAAAAATCTGTCAAAACAGACCAGCAGGTAAAGATCAATTTTTTCGAAAATCTTCTGTTGCTCAAATCAAAAAGTACAAAACTAACGAAAGTTAAATAACAACCTGAGGCAGAGGCACAAAACATTACAGCTCAATCTGACATACATAGATCTCTCACGAATTTTTACGGTGAAGCACAAAAATCTGTTTTGGGACAGCAACTTCCCCAAATATTACTTCTCTCTCATTAGCGGTTGATCTTGACACAAAAACCAAACAAAACGGATAAGGAGCGGTTATTACCGATGTAATAACTTCCAAGACTCAAAGAAACAAAAATAAACTAAAAGCAAAAACAAATTGGGTTGTCTCCCAAAAAGCTCTTTCTTTATAGCCATTAAGATGGGCATGATAATTTTGAAGATGCTCACATAGGAATATGAATTGAGGTGAAAGAGAGCATTAAGAAGCAAAAACACACACATTTAAGTCTAACCCACTTCCTATGCAAGGGAATTTTGTAAACGAACAAGTTGTTGAAACCATAGGCTACAAGCATAAGAAGGCAAAAGAAGTGCAACATAAAAACTTTCAGCATAAAACGAGGAAACTTGATATTAATGAGATGCATAAGAACACTTTTCCCTCTTTCATAGTAACTTTCAGTATCATGCATAAACTTAACAATATAGCTATCACAAGGACCATCATAGCAATGATCACTTATTCTAACAGAAAACACAGGAATTCTATCTCTCATAACAATACTCTGTGAAACAATATTAGAGGTATCCTTACAAAGGATAATGTGTCCCTCTTTTTCATATTTAGTAACAAAGTCTTTCACATTTTCTATTATTGGTTCATCAACCATTTGTTTATTAGATTCAACAGCTTTATTCATACTTTCATCTACCATACTAGCCATCATAGAATGTTCCTTTATCTTAACTGGGAAAGGCATTTTCTCAATATAAGGTTCAGGTAAGACATGATTAGCAGTATAAACTTCCGTATTTCTTGCAGGAACACTCTTAGCAACATCTTTCTAAGGTTCATGATACTTATTCCACTTCTTTTTAGGCACTTCAATGTAGGAAGCAAAAGCCTTAAAATAAGAAGCAATAGCTTGAGAGTCTAGACCATAAGCATGTTTAATATTTTGAAAGTCATCAGTTCTCATAAAAGATTCAATGCATTCATAATCATAGTTTATACCTGACTTTCTACCTTTGTCATTCTCCCAAGCTTCAGCATTGTCTTGAATACGGTCCAGAAAATCCCATTTAGCTTGTTCTTCCATGCGAGTGAATGATCCAGCACAAGAAGCATCCAATAAATCCTTATCATGTAGAGGGAGCCTTGCATAAAAGTTGTTGATAATAATATTGTTGGGGAGCTCATGAATGGGACATTTGAGCATTAGTAATTTCAATCTCCCCCAAGCTTGAGTTGTACTCTCTCCATCAAGAGGCCAAAAGTTGTATATTTGATTCCGATCTTTATGAATCTCACTAGGAGGATAAAACTTTGAATAAAAGAGAGGCACTATTTCCTCCCATTCTAGAGCTTGACCATTCTTCAGCAGCTTATACCATTCCTCAGCTCTTCCTTTTAGTGATAATGAGAATAACTTCTTCTTAACTTGATCTGTAGTAATACCTGCACACTTGAACAACCCGCATAATTCGTGTATAAAGAGAAAATGATCACCGGGATGGACAGTTCCATCCCCAACATAGTAGTTATCCATAACACAATCAATTATTCTTGTAGGTATTTTGAAAACATCATTCTCAGTAGGTGGTGGCTTATCTACTACCTTAGCAGTGGTAGTAGCATTACCAAATAAGAAACTCAGCGAATTATCCATAACGAAAATAAAGCAATTAGCAGAAGTAAACAATACTCGTAGTAGAAGTTTCCTTTACCAGTTCCACTCTCCAATAGCGCTTCACTCCCCGGCAACGGCGCCCGAAAATAGTCTTGATGACCCACAGGTATAGGGGGTGTATCGTAGTATTTTCGATAAGTAAGAGTGTCGAACCCAACGAGGAGCAGAAGGTGCTCGCTAGTGGTATGGATCAGGAATTCTCTGCAAATACTTAGCAAACGGATTTTTAGGGGTTTTCGATAAAGCAAGTGAACAAAGTACGAGTAAATAAAAGATAGTAGGAATAAATGCAGCAAGTGTCCCAATCCTTTATGCAGCAAAGGACAAGCCGGATGTATTATTTAAGATGACCAAACGTTCTCGAGGACACATAGGAAGACTGTCAAGTGCTTTCGCTTCATATAGTTGATTAATCTTCTCTAGCTTGCTAAGTGTTTTGTGGGTGAACCTGTGCTAATGTACCGCCCCATCCAAGACTAATACATACTTGTGGTTATACCCCTTGTAAACATCCGTAAGTACAAAAAAGTAATTAAGGTAGAAACATAACCACAACTTTAAACTCTAAGACCCTTACGTGCCTGATACATTGTAAATGTATCTATAATTTTTGATGTTCCATGCTTGGTTTTATCTACTTTCTTATGTTTTGTCCACACATTGGAGTACTTTTCATATGATTTCTTGGACTAACCTATTCATAAGAGCCACATAGCCAGTTGCCTGTTTTCTGCTGTTTTTGGTTCCAGAAAGTCAGAAAATGAATATTCTCGGAATTGGATGAGACAAAAGCCAAAGTTGATATTTTACTGGAAGACTCACGGAGCCAGAAGACGAGTCGGAGAAGGGCCACAGGGTGGCCACACCACCCCATGGCGCGGGTCCCCCCAGGCCGCGCCAGAGCATGGTGTGGGCCTCCTGGCCGCCCACCGACCTTGCCCTCTGGCCTATAAGAAGCCTCCCGAGGCATAAACCCTAGATCATCAATCAAAAAACCACGAAAAGTTCCACAGCACCGCCGCCACCGAAGGGGAGATTCGGGGGACAGAAAGTCTCTGTTCCGGTACCCTACCGGGACGGGGAAGTGCCCCCGGAGCCATGTCCATCCATCTCCACCACCATCTCCATCACCATTGCTGATTCCCATGATGAGGAGGGAGTAGTTCTTCCTCGAGGCTAAGGGTTCTACCGGTAGCTATGTGTTCATCTCTCTCTCTATGCGTGATCATATTGTGATCATGAGCTTGTAATCTATAGATCTACCTTGCTACTCAAGTGCTTTAATAGATCTCTGCTCTCCCCATGTGTGTGAAAGTGACAGCGTGCTCACCATGGTGGCACTTAGGCTAGAGATTACAAATACTTGTTATGAGTTATATTTGGAGTTGGATGTCTTTATGAAATTGTGGTGTTTGTTGGACTCATCTAGTACTCATGGTGATAGTGTGGGGTTATCTAGATGGGAAAGATGGATTTTGAGGTGTGTTGTTATAGCCCTACCATCGATTAGAGTGTCCAACCGGAGAGTAGTTAAGAGTAGTATCATAAAGAGAAGATATTTATATGAGAGTGTTCACTAGTGAAAGTATGATCCCTAGGCCTTGTTTGTAAGCACTGAAATGAAGGAAATATGCCCTGAGAGGCAATAATAAAGTTGTTATTATGTATTCCTTATATATGATAGATGTTTATTTTACATGCTAGAATTGTATTGATCGGAAACATCAATACATGTGTGTTTAATAAACAAAAAGGGTTCCTAGTTATGCCTCTCTTATAGACTAGCTTGTTGATTAACAAGATGATCAAGGTTTCCTGATCATGGACATTGGATATTGTTAATAACAAGGTCACACCATTGGTGGAATGATGTGATGAACATTCATCCGAAGTATAGCATTACGATCAAGTCATTATGTTTATATTGCTATAACATCATACGAAGTAATCTTTATCCTTAGACCATGAGATCATGTTAATTGCTAACACCGGAAGATTATCTTGATAACATCAAACGTCACACTGTAACAGGGTGACTATAAAGATGGGTTCAGTACTACGAAGGTGTTATGTTGAGGCTCATGGATCAAGAGTGGAATTTGTCAATCTAGATGACGGATAGATATACTTTGGGCCCTCTCGGTGATATCACATTAAGATAGCTTGCAAGCAAGTGATGTGATCACTAGAATGTTATATCATGGGAACGAGAAAAGAGTGCATGGCGGTAACGAGATCAAACTAGGTATGGAGATACCGATGATCGAATCTCGGACATGTAATATATCGAGAGACAAAGGGATTTAGTTACAAGCGTTAAAGGTTCTCACGATCACAGAAGTCATTGTTGAATGTGTAGGAGTTAGTACGGATCTCCAGGTCCCGCTGCTGATTATTGATCGGAGAATGGTCTCGATCATGTCTGCGTTATTCGCGAACCGTAGGGTGGCACACTTAAGAGTTACCGGACACCATTTTGGAGCACATATGTTTTAGACGAAAGAATTGCAAAGCGCAGGAATTGTTTCAATAGAAACCGGAAATTGTTTCGGGTGAAATTGCAGAAAGTGGTTCTGCATGTGATATTGAAATATTGCAAGGGGCTATATGTGGATGTTTGTTAATTAAAGTAATTTACAAAATTCTGAATAAATTTAATAAAAAGAGTTTTATTAAATGAGAGAGCATTAAATTTGGAGAAATTTAATGCATTTAAAGTGGAGACTTTAAAAGCGAATGTGAAGAGGCATTTTAATGTGGAGGGGTTACCACCACATGAATGGGGGAGGTGAGGGGTCACCCCCCATGCGCCGGCCATGGAGAGAGGGGGCACCCCCCTCCTCCTATAAAAGGCCACCCATTCCCTCCTTCATCCTTACACCTCCTTGTGAAGGATCTCTCTCCCCCTCTAGAATTATTCCCCCATGGTCTCGGATTAGCGAGATACATGTTCCCGGTGGCATTTTGTCTGGAAGGAGTTGCTGCTTCCACTGGATCGCTGGAGCGAGGAGGTGGAGGTTGTCCGGTGGCTTGAACGTGTGTGCGAGTGCGGATGCGCTGCTGAGTTGCGGCGCTCGGACTTCCTCACGATCTTGAGATCGGCAAGTGTACGACTACATCAACCACAAGTTCCTACTCGTTAACAAAACTCGTTATCTTCGAGGGTAAGTTCTCGTTGGATGTATGTCCACCCGTTGCTTTGTACCTAGTAGATAGATCTTGGCGTGTAGTTCACACCATAGGAATTTTTTTGTTTTCTATGCTGCGGACCCAACAGTGGTATCAGAGCCTCATCTATGCGTAGGTGCTTTGCACGAGTAGTACACATATTTTTATATATGGGTGATGATGATCATGTTTATTGCATCTTCTATGTATTTTGGATATTGGTGGCATAGTGGGATGAAGCGGCCCGGACCAACCTTACATGTCACCGTACATGAGACCGGTTCCACGACTAACATGCAACTTGTTTTGCATAAGTGGCTGGCGGGTGTCTGTCTCTCCTACTATAGTCAATATCTGATTTACAACGAGTTGCTAATAACTTAGTTATCCTCGTTGTGGTTCATGTTCATAGGTGAGAACGGTTCTATCTCCGAAAGCCCTAAACCACATAAAACTTGCAATTGATAAATTAGAGGCGTCTCGTTTAGATCGTTGCTAGGCTAGTGTATTGATATGGTATAGTTGTAAGTACATGTATGATAGATACTCTTACAACACACTCAACGTGTAAGTTCCATAGACCTTGGACTTACACACAAAGGAATGATAGAGATCATACCACGATGCAAGTGATAGAGATCAAATGCATGGACCATATCATCTCACTTTACACATTAGATGTTAGCATCTTATACTGCTAGTTTGGCGCTTTTGGTAGCATTATAAGATGATCCCTCATTTAGATATCAATATAAAAATGTGTTCTTCCTTAAGTATGCACCGTTCTGTGGATCGTGTATCGAGACATCACGTGATGATCGGGTGTACTCGAATCTATGCTTTCATAGGAACGGGTGTAAGACAGTTTTACACACGCGAATACTAAGGTTCTTACTTGGCGAGCCTAGCATGTACAGACATGGCCACGGAACACGGACCGAAAGGTTAATCATGAGTCATATAGTTGATATGATGCCCATATAGATGCTTGCCTTTGAAGCTACATCAACTCACGTGATGATCGGACTTGGTGTAGTGGATTTGGTTCATGTAATCACCAAAAAGACACGAGGGATGTTGTTTTGAGTGGGAGTTCATTAGTAATTTGGATTAGTTGAACTCAATCTATCATAAACTTAGTCTAAATAAACTTTACAAATTTTGTTGTAGATGGCACCACCTGCTTTTAATTTCAATGTGTTCATGGAGAAAGAGAAACTTGCTGCGAATGGTAGCAACTTCACCAACTAGGCTATGAATTTGAGGATTCTCCTCACTGCTGCACAAAAGCAATATGTGCTAGATGCGCCGCTAGGCCCCCCACCAGCTCCTGATGCCCCTGACGAGGAAAAGAATGTCTATGTGACTCGTCAGGAGGACCACAACTTAGTTCATTGCGGCATACTGTATGGGCTAGAGCCAGAACTTCAAAAGCGTTTCGAAAATGGCAATGCCTTTGATACCATGGGAGAATTGAAAATGATTTTTGATACCCATGCTGCCGTAGAGAGTTATAATGCTATAGAAAAGTTCTTTAGCTGCATGATGGAGGAAAACGGCTCCGTTAGTGAGCACGTAATCAAAATGTCTGGGTACGCCGATAAGCTTGTGTCCTTGGGAATAACGATTCCCATTGACTTAGGCATACATCGTGTTCTCCAATCTCTGCCACCTAGCTACAAGAGCTTCGTGATGAACTATAATATGCAGGCCATGAAGAAGTTTCTTCCCGAGCTTCTGTCAATGCTTAAGACTGCAGAAGTGGAGATTAGGAAAGAACATAAAGTGTTGATAATCAATAGGACCACCAGTTTCAAGAAAGACAAGAAAGGCAAGCACAAGGGAAAGAAGGGTGGCAAGTCTGTTACCACGCCTGAAAAGAAACCCCGAGCTGGCCCTAAGTCTGACACCGAGTGGTACTATTGTAAGGGGACTAGCCATTGGAAGCGCAACTGCCCCAAGTATTTGGCGGACAAGAAGTCCGGCAAGGAAAACAAAGGTATATGTGATATACATGTTATTGATGTGTACTTGACTAGTACTCGCAGTAGCACCTGGGTATTTGATACGGGATCGGTTGCTAATATATGTAACTCGGTTCAGGGGCTACGGAACAAGCGACAACTAGCAAGGGATGAGGTCAGAATGCGGGTCGGCAATGGATCAAAAGTTGATGTGATCGCCGTTGGGACGCTACCTCTCCATTTGCCATCGGGATTAGTTATAAACCTAAATAATTGTTATTTAGTGCATGCATTGAGCATGAACATTGTATCTGGATCTTGTTTGATGCAAAGTGGTCATTCCTTTAAATCTGAAAACAATGGTTGTTCGATTTATAAGAATGATATCTTTTATGTTCATGCACCTATGTTGAATGGTTTATTTCTGTTGGATCTCGATAGTAATATTACACACATTCATAATATTAATGCTAAAAAGATTAAACTTGATGATGATATGTCTACATATATGTGGCACTGCCGTCTAGGTCATATTAGCATTAAACACATGAAGAAACTCCATTCTGATGGACTTTTGGAATCACTTGATTTTGAATCATTTGATACATGTGAGCCATGCCTTATGGGCAAGATGACTAGAACGCCGTTTTCCGGTTCAATGGAACGGGCGACAGATCTATTGGAAATCATACATACTGATGTGTGTGGACCAATGAGTGTGTCGGCGCGAGGTGGATATCGTTATTTTGTTACTTTCACGGATGATTTGAGTAGATATGGGTATATCTATTTGATGAAACACAAGTCTGAAACTTTTGAAAAGTTCAAGGAATTTCAGAATGAAGTGGAAAATCATCGTAATAGAAAGATCAAATTTCTACGGTCTGACCGTGGAGGAGAGTATCTAAGTTACGAGTTTATCACACACATGAAAGAGTGTGGAATAGTTTCACAACTCACGCCTGCCAGAACACCACAACGTAATGGTGTGTCGGAACATCGTAATCGTACCTTATTGGATATGGTTCGATCTATGATGTCTCTAACTGACTTGCCACTGTCATTTTGGGGTTATGCACTGGAAACAACTGCATTCACTTTAAATCGGGCACCACCTAAATCCGTTGAAACGACACCGTATGAATTATGGTTTGGAAACAAACTTAAGCTGTCATTTCTTAAAGTTTGGGGATGCGATGTTTATGTGAAGAAACTTCAACCGGATAAACTCGAACCCAAAGCGGAAAAATGTGTCTTCATAGGATACCCTAAGGAAACAATTGGGTATACCTTCTATCACAGATCCGAGGGCAAGGTTTTTGTTGCCAAGAATGGATCCTTTCTTGAGAAGGAGTTTCTCGCGAAAGGTGTGAGTAGTCGGAAGGTAGAACTCAAAGAGGTTATTGAACCTTCTCTTCATGGAATGGTGAGTGGCGCAGCACCGGAAGTTGTTTCGGAGTTGAACTCACCTGATGAAGAGAGAGCTAATGATAATGATCATGAAACTCCGAAAGAGGACAATACCGAACCTCGCAGGTCAAGCAGGACACGTGCAGCTCCTGAACTGTACGATAATCCTGTTGTGAATTTCATGGTTGATGAAATGGATGACCCTACGACGTATGAAGAAGCGATGATGAGCCCGGATTCCAACAAATGGCTAGAAGCCATGAAATCCGAGATGGAATCCATGTACGAGAACCAAGTTTGGAACTTGGTGGACTTACCTCACGACCAAAAGGCCGTTGAGAATAAATGGATTTTCAAAAGCAAAACTGATGCTGATGGTAATGTGACCATCTATAAGGCTCGACTTGTCGCAAAGGGGTTTCGAAAAATTCAAGGAGTTGACTACGATGAGACATTCTCTCCCGTAGCGATGCTTAAGTCGGTTAGGATTATGTTAGCAATTGCTGCATATTTCGATTATGAAATATGGCAGATGGATGTCAAAACTGCGTTCCTCAATGGTAATATTGAAGAAGAGTTGTATATGATACAACCTAAGGGTTTTGTCGATCCTAAGGATGTTAATAAGGTATGCAAACTTCAGCGATCCATCTATGGACTGAAGCAAGCATCCCGGAGTTGGAATCTCCGCTTTGATGAGGTGATCAAAGAGTTTGGATTTGTCCAAACTTATGGAGAGGCTTGTATTTACAATAAAGTGAGGGGGAGCAATGCGGCATTTCTGATATTATATGTGGATGGCATATTATTGATTGGAAATGATATAGATCTTTTAAACAGTGTTAAAAGTTATCTAAACAACAAATTTTCGATGAAAGACCTTGGTGAAGCATCATATATATTAGGCATTATAATCTATAGAGATAGATCAAGGCGCCTAATTGGGCTATCGCAGAGTACATACCTTGATAAGATATTAAAGAAGTTTAATATGGACGAAAGTAAGAAGGGGTTCTTACCTATGTTGCAAGGCAAGACATTGAGTAAGACTCAAAGTCCGTCTATGGCGGAAGAAAGAGAGATGATGGATAAGATCCCCTATGCCTCGGCCATAGGCTCTATTATGTATGCCATGCTATGTACAAGACCGGATGTGGCACATGCTATTAGTTTGACTAGTAGGTACCAATATGATCCAGGTTCGGAACACTAGATAGCGGTAAAGAACATCCTCAAGTACTTGAGAAGAACTAAGGATATGTTTCTTATATACGGAGGTGAAGAAGAGCTAGTCGCTAAGTGTTATGTCGATGCTAGCTTTGACACCAATCCGGATGACTCTAAGTCTCAATCTGGATACATATTTCTCTTGAACGGAGCAGCAGTTAGTTGGAGGAGTTCCAAACAACCTGTGGTGGCTGGATCAACGACGGAGGCGGAATATGTTGCTGCTTCAGAAGCGGTGCAGGAGGCGGTTTGGATGAAAGAGTTCATTACGGAACTAGGTGTGGTTCCCAGTGCGTTGGACCCAATGGTGATCTATTGTAAACAATAATGGAGACATAGCCAACGCAAAGGAACCGAGGTCTCACAAGAATTCCAAGCATATTAAGCGCCGGTTTCACTCCATCCGCAAGCATGTCAAGGATGGAGATATAAAGATTTGTAAAGTACACATGGACCTAAATGTAGCAGATCCGTTGACTAAAGTTCTCCCTAGGGCAAAACATGATCAACACCAGAACTCCATGGGTGTTATATTTATCACTATGTGAACTAGATTATTGTCTCTAGTGCAAGTGGGAGACTGAAAGAAATATGCCCTGAGAGGCAATAATAAAGTTGTTATTATATATTCCTTATATATGATAGATGTTTATTTTATATGCTAGAATTGTATTGATCGGAAACATCAATACATGTGTGTTTAATAAACAAAAAGGGTTCCTAGTTATGCCTCTCTTATAGACTAGCTTGTTGATTAACAAGATGATCAAGGTTTCCTGATCATGGACATTGGATGTTGTTAATAACAAGGTCACACCATTGGTGGAATGATGTGATGATCATTCATCCGAAGTATAGCATTACGATCAAGTCATTATGTTTATATTGCTATAACATCATACGAAGTAATCTTTATCCTTAGACCATGAGATCATGTTAATTGCTAACACCGGAAGAGTATCTTGATAACATCAAACGTCACACCGTAACACGGTGACTATAAAGATGGGTTCAGTACTACGAAGGTGTTATGTTGAGGCTCATGGATCAAGAGTAGAATTTGTCAATCTAGATGACGGATAGATATACTCTGGGCCCTCTCGGTGATATCACATTAAGATAGCTTGCAAGAATGTTATATCACGGGAATGAGAAAAGAGTGCATGTCAGTAACGAGATCAAACTAGGTATAGAGATACTGATGATCGAATCTCGGACATGTAATATATCGAGAGACAAAGGGATTTAGTTACAAGCGTTAAAGGTTCTCACGATCACAGAAGTCATCGTTGAATGTGTAGGAGTCAGTACGGATCTCTAGGTCCCGCTGCTGATTATTGATCAGAGAAGGGTCTCGATCATGTCTACATTATTCGCGAACCATAGGGTGCCACACTTAAGAGTTACCGGACACCATTTTGGAGCACATATGTTTTAGACGAAAGAATTGCAAAGCGCAGGAATTGTTTCAATAGAAACCGGAAATTGTTTCGGGTGAAATTGCAGAAAGTGGTTCTGCATGTGATATTGAAATATTGCAAGGGGCTATATGTGAATGTTTGTTAATTAAAGTAATTAACAAAATTCTGAATAAATTTAATAAAAGGAGTTTTATTAAATGAGAGAGCATTAAATTTGGAGAAATTTAATGCATTTAAAGTGGAGAATTTAAAAGAGAATGTGAAGAGGCATTTTAATGTGGAGGGGTTACCACCACATGAATGGGGGAGGTGAGGGGTCACCCCCCATGCGCCGGCCATGGAGAGAGGGGGCACCCCCTCCTCCTATAAAAGGCCACCCAATCCCTCCTTCATCCTTACACCTCCTTGTGAAGGATCTCTCTCCCCCTCTAGAATTATTCCCCCATGGTCTCGGATTAGCGAGATACATGTTCCCGGTGGCATTTCGTCTAGAAGGAGTTGCTGCTTCCGCTGGATTGCTGGAGCGAGGAGGTGGAGGTTGTCCGGTGGCTTGAACGTGTGTGCGAGTGCGGATGCGCTGCTGAGTTGCGGCGCTCGGACTTCCTCATGATCTTGAGATCGACAAGTGTACGACTACATCAACCACGAGTTCCTACTCGTTAACAAAACTCATTGTCTTCGAGGGTAAGTTCTCGTTGGATGTATGTCCACCCGTTGCTTTGTACCTAGTAGATAGATCTTGGCGTGTAGTTCACACCGTAGGAATTTTTTTGTTTTCTATGCTGCGGACCCAACATGAAACACCGTTTGCTATTAGATCTATTACATGTTTGCTTGCTTCCATCTTTATTTCAGTTTTACTTTAGTCTTTTCCACGCCATCAAGTTATTTTCTATCACCGTTACCACTTATGATTATCTATACCACTTGTATTTCACTATCTTTTCGCCGAACTAGTGCACCTATACACCTGACAAGTGTATTGGGTGTGTTGGGGACACAAGAGACTTCTTGTATCTTGATTGCAGGGTTGCTTGAGAGGGAATAACTTTGACCACTTCCTCCCTGAGTTTGATAAACCTTGGGTGATCCACTTAAGGGAAAACTTGCTGCTGTTCTACAAACCTCTGCACTTGGAGGCCCAACAACTGTCTACAAGAATAGAAGTGCGTAGACATCAGTCCCTTGTGCAATGGTTTCCTAACGGGGGTTCAGGTTTCTGTCACTCCGGCAACCCCTACGATTAGTAGCCAAATACACAATGCATTCCCTTAGGCCCATATAGGTGAAGTGTCAAGTAGTCGACGTTCACATGACACCACTAGAAGAAGTACACCACAACTTAAATAACAATCTATTGAATCTTTCTCAACACAACTCCACTACTAACAACAAGACTTCTCCCATGTCCTCAAGAACAAAACGAACTACTCACAAGACATCATATGGATCATGATCAGAGATGGAATAATGATGTATAACAATCTGAACATAAACAATAATTCAATGGTTCACTCAATAGCATCAACTACAAAGAGTAATCAACACCGAGAAAATTTCCCCTATGAACTATGCAAGATTCAACACAATTGTTACAGCAATATGGAGATGGTGATGAGGGTGCTGATGGTGATGATGGTGGTGATGATGATGATGATCCCGATGAAGTCCAGCTTGATGGTGTTGATGCCGACGATCTTCCCTCTCCAGGAAGGAATTCCCCCGGCAGAAATCTGTCTGCCGGAGAGATCTTTCTCTCTTAGTGTTTTCTGCCCCGCAGAGGCGGCGGAATCTTTCTATGGTCGCTCCCCCGAGTCTTAGGGTTTCAGGAGGATGATATACGCCAGAGGGGAGAGGTTGGAGTGGGCCAGGGTGGCCACACCACCTCCTGGCACGACCTAGGGCTGCCCGCGCCAGGGGGTGGTGTGGGCCCCCTGTGGCCCATCTCCACTCCGTCTTCTGGCATCCTTAGTCTTCTGGAAAAATAGGATTTTCCGTATATTTTCCCGGATTTTCTGATCTTCACGAATTTTGCCTCCAAACAGCACATTTTCCATCAGAATCCTGACTACAGCGGTCCATGCTCCAAAAGTCATCAACCATGCAAAAACAGATGAAATAACATAAATATCACCTCTCAATACGAAATATATCAATAAATAATAGTGAATTAAGACATAGAATAGTGATGCAAAATGGATGTATCAGGCACTTCGGGCTGAACTCTAGAGTCTTCGGGAGGAGACGACCAAAGTCGACGATGTCATCTTCAGTATGTTCCCTTCTTTCTTACTTTTCTGCATCTTCCGACTCTTGGGAGTCCGGATTTATTTTATTAACCCCTTTGCATTACATGCGCAAGTCCTCTAAACTTACTGGACTCAGCCTCTGCCGAATCTCGCACCAGCCGGCTTACACAAGTTGGTGATCTGCTTCATGACTTCCGCCAATCCAGTGAAGATATTGGCGAGGTTCTCAAGGTTCCAGACATGAATAGCATGTCTGGCTTTGAAGTGCGAGACAAGGCCAAGGAGATTCCCTAGCTCATCCAAGACTAGAACATGTCCTACGCGCGCACCGCAACGCAGGACGCTCTCACCATGGTTATGAGCCACCATGGAAACATGGAAATCTGGCAAGTAACCAGAGGGTACTGTAAAGTGGATGAAGATGGTCAGAAGCAGGACATCAAAGCCATTATGGACTCCTATACCGGATATGGGTGCCATGTAGCTGACTTGACCAGCTACGATACCCCCTTCTTCACTCGCATAGAGACGCCACCTTCGCCCACCGAAGAAACTGGTGAAGCTTCCAACGACGAACAAACCATCTCGGATTTGAACGTCTTGGAAATATATCGAAGCGAGGATGATGTCTCCAGTGAGCCAGCAGCTCCTTCTTCTTCCCCTGCATCGTAAAGCATCAAAACAAACACTGTATTATTCTGAAAACAATCCGGGTTGTAAATCAGTAGTATGATACTTTTTGCTAGTGCTAAGTTTTATTTTATCTATTCAGCACTTTTGGCTTTATAATTTTCATGCCTGAAATGTTTACATAAGCACTTATGTTTTTTGTCTGTACTTATCGTTTATCTGGCTCTCCGCCTCGTCCCTTTTGTGATCCAGCCAACCTTTAGCACGGAAACTTTGCCGAGCAACGGAGCTCAATTGCTAAACCAGTTTAAACTCGGAAGCAAAGCCGACTTCCAGTACCAACAATTCACTACTCGAAAAATGCCCGCATCCGGCAATCAGACAAATAACCAAAGAATAGACTATAAAATTTAGATTTATACCCGAAGGTAGCAATTTTAGGAAATCTAAACTAGAACAAACATGAGCATAAAGTACTTTCAAGTTGACATGGGTATGCCTGATAGGCACCCAACTACAGTGTACCTGGTGCGGCTTGATGGAAGGCCCACTTGACGAATTGCCAAGGTTCACGATGCCTATGACGGTTCGAGTGGTATGAATCCCATATGGACACGGATTCCCAAACGCATAAGACAAGGAAAGCTCAATACTAGAGTTTCAATCTAACTTGTAACCAACTCGTATTGGTACCTGAGACCTAGCCTCCCCATATATAAAGGCTAGGAGGGTCCAACGAGAAGGCAATCGTGACTCCCCCAATAGATAGATCTATCATCTCTCACATAGCCACAATAGACAATAGATCTAGACATCAATCTCTCGCATACACATACGCTAGATCTAATCTGCGCATACACCGCCATCAGCGACATCGTAATCCTTCGGATCATCATCAATTAAGAGCAGACAAGCAGGAGTAGGGTCCTCTACGAGGCCTGAACCTGGGTAAACCTTGCGTCCCTGTGTGCTTGTTTGCTAGTCGATCGAGATCTCTAGAGCTCCCTCCTTCTCCACAACCCAAGTCCATAACAATGGGCATTGACGAGTTAAACCCTCATCACAAGTATTCTGGGATTTTTGACTGTGGCATGATCATTCGTAAATAAGATGGTAAAAAACTTCTCAATTTTTTTTGAGGCAACCAATACTTTATTTCTCATTTGAGCATGTACACATATATGATTACAAAGAAAGATAAACTAAGAATAAAAGGGATGTAGCTGAGCAATATTCCATGGTCTGTCTAATTCTTCCGGGTCTGTACTGCCTCCAGCTCTCTTTCTTTTCTTAGTAGCAGGTCTTTCTTTGACTGGTCGCATATCAGTTAGGTAGTAAGAACCATTGTGCAATACTCGACTAACTAAAAAGGGCCCTTCCCATATTGGGGAAAGTTTGTGCTTTCTTTTCTACACAAGCTGGAGAACCAAATTGCCCTTATTGAAAGACCGTTTTTTGACTCTCTGGCTATGATACTTGCGTAACTTCTGCTGATAGGTTGTTGATCTCATCTCAGCAATGACGCGAATTTCTTCGACTAAGTTGAGATCATTTTTTCGAGAATTTTCGGCATCCTCTTCAATATACACGGCAACCCTAGGAGAAGTATGAATTAAATCACTAGGAAGAACTGCTTCTGCGCCATAGACCAAGAAGAAATGTGTGTATCCGGTTGACCTGTTCAGAGTTGTTCGTAAGCTCCATATTACAGAAGGTAATTCCTCTGCCCAAGCCCTCGCAGCACGTCGTAGTGGTGCTTCGAGTCCTGGTTTTAGGCCTTGTAGGATTAAACCATTCGCTCTTTCGACTTGTCCATTAGCTTGTGGATGTGCGATTGACACAATGTCAAGCCGGATATTTTGTTCGTTGCAGAATTTGGCAAGCTCTCCCATAGAGAAATTACTCCTGTTGTCCGTGATAATGTTATACGGATAACCGTATCGGATTATGACATCCTCGACAAATCTTCTGGTTGTTGCTCCACCACAACTAGTGACGGGTTTAGCCTCAATCCATTTTGTGAATTTATCCACCATCACTAAGAGGTGAGTAAATCTACTTGGAGCCTGTTTAAACGGTCTTACCATGTCAAGCCCCAAGACCATGAAAGGCCATGTTATAGGTATTGTTCGCAGCTGTTCAGCCGAAACGTGAGCTTGTTTGGCGTATTTTTGGCAGCCTTTGCACGTCTTGACCAACCGTTCGGCATCTGCCTTGGTTGTAAGCCAGAAAATACCGTGTCGGAAAGTTTTTGCCACTAGAGATTTGGCTACAGCGTGGTTACCACACTTGCCTTCGTGGATCTCTCGTAAGATTTCCACTCCTTCTTCCGGAGATACACAACGCTGAAAGACCCCAGATGCACTCCACTTATAGAGGTCACCACTAATTATAGTGTAGGCTTTTGCTCGTTGGACGATCTGCCGGCTTAGAACTTCGCCTTCGGGTAATTTTCCGTCTACCAAGTAATCAAGGTAGGGTTGAGTCCAGCTGGGAATCACAGCCAGAACTGCTACTAAAGGTGAGTCGGATTTGGTCGGATATTCCTCGTCTACTCCCTTTATAGAGGGAAATTTGAGGTGCTCCAAAAAAGCACCATCCAGGACCTTTTCCGTGCAGAGCCTATTCAAGATAGTGCATCTGCTTCCTCATTTTCTGTTTGAGGGATGTGTTGAACTTCAAACCCTTCGAACAATTTAGATAGTTCGTCCACGACAGCCCTGTATGCTGCCATGTGTTTATTTGCGTTACATATATCCGACACTTGTTGGGCAACAAGATCTGAATCTCCATAACACATTAAACGTTGGATGCCGATATCCTTAGCGATCCAGATTCCATGCAGTAGTGCTTCATACTCGGCAATGTTATTCGTCGCCGTGAAGTGGATCTGCAATACATAGAATTTTTTTTCTCCTTGGGGTGATTTGAGTACCACGCCAGCCCCCGGGCGCCTTAGACCCGTCAAAATGTAAGGTCTAGTACTCCGACGCTGGTAGGGTCATATTCTCCGTTGTCTCTATCCAATCAGCAACAAAGTCAGCAAGGATTTGGGATTTGATTGTTGTACGAGGTTTGTACTCAATGTCAAAAGCTGAAAGCTCTATGCCCCATTTGGCGACGCGTCCTGTGGCGTCACTGTTGTTGATTATGTCTCCCATGGGAGCTGTGCTCACCATGGTAATTGGATGTTCCTGAAAATAATGTCGTAACTTACGAGATGCTAAGAACACACCATAAGCCAGCTTTTGATAGTGCGGATACCGCTGCTATGATTCAGTTAAGACCTCGCTGAGATAGTAAGTCGAATGTTGCACCAGGTGTTCCTGATTTTCCTCTGGTCTCTCCACCATCATGACGATACTGACGACCCTGTTTGTTGCAGCGAGATAGAGCAACATCGGTTCCTGTGGTTCCGGTGCTTCAAGGATGGGAGCAGATGAGAGTACTACTTTCAGGTCTTGTAGCGCAGCTTCAGCTTCGTCTGTCCAAACGAACTTTTTGGTGTTTTTCAGGAGCTTGTATAATGGTGTGGCTCTTTCACCGAACCGACTTACAAACCGACTGACTGTAGCAATGTAACCAGTTAGTCTTTGAACGTCCTTCAGGCGAGTTGGCCTGGAAATATTGAGTATAGCCTTAATCTTGTCCCGGTTTACCTCTATGCCTCTTTGAGACACGATAAAACCTAACAATTTTCCGGCTGGTATTCCAAAGAAGCATTTCTTCGGGTTAAGCAGTATGTTGTATTTTCGTAGATTGGCGAACGTTTCCTCCAAGTCGGAAATCAAGGTTTCTTTTTTTTGGACATCACCGCAATGTCGTCCACATATGCATGTACATTGCATATGATTTGGTCGTGGAGGCAACGCTGCATAGTGCGCTGGTACGTAGCTCCTGCGTTCTTGAGCCCAAAGGGCATCGTAATGAAACAGAAGGTTCCGAAGGGGGTTATGAATGAAGTTTTGACTTTGTCAGATTCCTTCATCCGGATTTGGTGATAACCGAAATATGCGTCGAGAAAACATAGGAGTTCCGAGCCTGCCGTAGAATCGATAACTCGATCAATCCTAGGTAGAGCGAATGGATCTTTGGGACAAGCCTTGTTCAAGGCAGTATAATCAACACACATCCTTAAATCAGTGGTGTCCTTTTTAGGGACCATTACAGGATTGGCCGACCATTCAATATGGATAACCTCTTTTATGAATCCGGCTAACTCGAGCCGGCAATTGCCTTACGCTTATCATCGCCGAAACATCGTAGGGACTGTTTGACGGGTTTAGCGTTCGGGTGTACATTTAGAGAGTGCTCGGCAAGTTCCCTAGGTACTCCGGTCATGTCAGATGGCTGCCATACGAAGATATCTTGATTTTCTTGGAGGAACTTGACGAGCACGCTTTCCTATGCGCTATCTAGGCCTACGCCTATCTGGGTCACCTTGGAGGGGTCATCATCATTCAACGGCGTCTTCTTCGTCTCTTCCGATGCCTTGAACTCCGGATTCGGCTTTATCACCTCCTTCTTCGTTGTGGGTATCTCGAACAGATCGATGGTCTTCTTGGTCTCCTGGTACTCCTGGGCGTGCAGCACAGCTTCAACAAAGGCGGCATTTCCGTCCTCGCACTCTCGCGCCTTCTTCGGGTCTCCCCTGATGGCGATCACGCCGTTGGGACCTGGAATTTTCATCATATTGTAAATCTAATACGGACGAGCCATAAAAGCCCAGTAAGTCGGAGTCCAAATATAGCGTGGTACGCGCTCTTGAACGGGACCACTTTGAAGGAAAGTGCTTCCGTCTGATAGTTCTTTGGAGTTTCAAAGGTAACATCCAAAGTGATTTCTCCTAGGGAATTTGCTTGTCTTCCTGGGACAACTCCGTGAAAGATCACAAAGCTATAATTCAGCTGGGTCGCCGAGATTCGCATCCGGCATAGCAGTTCGACATACAAGATGTTAATGCTGCTGCCACCGTCCATGAGAGTCTTGGAGAAACCATAGCCATCAATAAGTGGATTTACGACTAAGGCGTATTTTCCTCGCATGTGCAACTTAGGCGGATGATCAACATGGTTAAAGGTGATTGCCACTTCCGACCAGTCCAGGAATTGAGGGACAGCCGGAACTGTTGCGTTGAGCTCGTGTAGAACTACTTTCTTGACCTTAGCTGGTTGAGATCCGAGGAAGGTGACGTAAGTGTCTTTCTTTGTTGGGAAGTTTTTCTTCCCATCCGGCTTGGGATTTCAAGGATCAGCTTCCTCCATGTCGGAATCTTTCTTGGTCTCTTTATCTTTTTCGGGATTCTTCTTTCCCTTCTTCTGCTTAGCCCTATAGCCAGCAGTATCGTCTTTCTTGACGTCCTCATTAAAATGACACTCGGCGTTTGTGTGAGACGAGCCCCCATTGGCATCTAAGTGATGCACACATGGGTTATTGGTAATGTCGGCTCAGGAGTAGGTTTTGCCAGGTTGTTGGTCTCCTCTACCCTAGGCTCTTGACGTCCCACGACCGTGTCCGCGGCCACTGCCACGCCCTCCTCGTCCTCCAGACCCTAAAGTAGCTGTGACCACTGCCGTTTTTGCGTTGGGTTTTTCTTCTGAGGTATTCTTGCGCTTCTAAGCTTGCTGCTTTGGTTGTTTTGCCGACTGTTGCATAGCTAGGGCATTCAGTAATCCCTCTGCATCGACGTCAGCATCTGCATACTTGCTCGATGTTTCTATCATCTCTCCCAAATCAGTGACCTTGTCACACTTCAAGCGATGACGTAGTAAACCAATTGGGAGGCCTGCAATGAAAGCTTCAATCGCATTTTGATCGTTTACTCCTTCACATGAGTTCTTAGTGTCGATCCATCGTCTGAGATAATCTTGACAAGTTTCTCCGGCTTTCTGGTTGCAACGCTGTAGGTCTCGTACCGTACAGGGCCTATGATATGTGCCTTCAAAATTCTGAAAGAACGCGCTTTGCATGTCATACCAGTTGTGGATGGTGTTCTCCGGAAGTTCATTGAGCCATGATTGTGCCGTCTTCTGCAACATAAGTGGGAGATACCGGGTCGCGACCAGGCTGTTTCCACCTTTGGTGATGTAGCAAGCTTGGAAGAAATCCTGGAGCCAAGTATCTGGCCGAGCTACACCGTCGTAGGGCTAGATATGTCTTGAGATAGCAAATCCTTCCGGGAATCTTGTCGCTCTTATACGTGGTCCGAAGCACTTTGGGCCCACGTATATATCATCATTTTCGTAGCATCACGCCTCTATGTTGGAGTTAATCCGATGTCTCGCGTCACTTGGGGACAGAGATCGCCGTACTGATTGACGGCTGTGACTGCGGTGCCTTGGAGCCGGACTTCGGCTTCTACCACCACATCCTCCGCCACGACGCCCTCCTTGGCCTCCTCGAGAGCTGTTGTGATGGCTACTTGGTGGAGAGAGTGGGGCAGCTAGATTGTTTCCGGCTGATCGCCGGTCACCGTCCGGAGCGTCATTATTCCGATTCCGGGGAGGGTCTTCATTATGACGAGCCCCCTGCCGGCTTGACTTGGCACGGTGTCCATTGTTCCTTCCAGTGCAGCAATCGCCTCTTGCTCGGCGGCCGGAGCAACATTGTGCCAGTCACGTGCAGTTCTGTGGTGTTGTCCTGAATATCCGGTTCTTGAGTGATTGTCTTCCCGACGGTCGGAATGATGATGTTGTTCCGGAGCCCGTTGGGGTCTTATGTCATTCTAAGTCAGATCCGTGCGACATTGGTCGAATTGGGAGACCAGTTTTCCGATTCTGGATTTTGCGACCTTCTGCTGCTCTAGACCCTTGGTGAGTAGCTTAATGCCCAATCGAACCTATTCTAGGCCTGGGTTGTTCGCCAGGATATCTCGGGCTACATCGGTGTTTTGCACTGGTGTTGGATACACCAGACCTCCATTTTTGTCAAGCCGAGGCATCCTTGGATCTCCCTCAAAGAGAACCTTGCGTACTTCCGGAAATTGATTGTCACGTGTGTGTCATTTCTGGTTCTTCTGATGTTGTAGAGAGATGAGCTTCTCCGCCTTGTCCATGCACTTCTTCTCTTCCTCGATGTTCTTGGCTTCATCCAGGAGTACTTGGCGACGCGCTTCTAGGGCTTGGGCCCTTTCGTCCAATTCTGCAGCAGTAAGTTCCGCCACAGTAGGGATAGGTGTGGTTAATGCAGCGCTGATGAGTTTACGGGCACCTGCAGTGACCATGTGTCCATCCACCGACTCTTCTTTGGGCTCGTCTAGGATAAGTGCTCCATCCGAGTCTTCCTTGTATTCCTCGGCAATCACCTCCTCTGCTGGAAGTTCTTTTGGCGGGGTCTTGTTCTTCTTGTTCCTCTTCTTTGCCTTCTTGGCAACGCCGGTAGCAAAGACGGCTTTGGGACCGTTTCCCGAAGTCAAGCTCTGATCGGTACTTTCGGACATCTAGACCTCGGGATTATCTCCAATATCCATGTCATCCTGCGCTTTGGGAGAGTTTTCTCCGGATCCTTCATCTATGGCTCCTCCTTCTTCTGCAACTTCGGAGTTGTACTCCTCTTCATATTCCGCGGAGAACTTTCGGAAATCCGCCGACGTCATCGAGTCATCCGAGGATGCGGGTAAGTCGGTGTTTGTTCCAATCGCCTCCAGCACTGAGTCAGTGTTGTCCCTAGCATCGGCATAGCCGGATCCGGATCCAACATATCCGACAAAGTGCGATGTGTGGGTCCTGAGGTAGTTGCGGCTCTCCTCGTGGGCTTCCTCGAAGATCTTGATGGTGTTGAGAACCTCATCCATGTTTGCGCCTTGCAGCATCATGCGCCTCAACGTATGCCTCAGGAAAGGTTGGTCCGTTCCGGCGTTGGCAGAGCCGGAACCAAGGTTGTTGCTGTGCTCCTCCTGGATTTCGACCTCGGCGGGTGGATCGATCCGGGATTCGGCCTTGCTAGGGAGATCCACTCCAGATTCGACTTGCACCGCAAGATCTACTTTAGGTTCGGCCTTCTCCACTGTCTCCGCAACAGGTGCGAGCTGGGTGGGATTAGGGTTTTCTGAGATCCGGAACTCTGCCGCCTCCGCGGACAAAGGGGACCCCGAAATTTCTTCTGCCTCTATCATCATCGCTGGGGTGGGTGGGGCAGGTTTAGCGAATCCGATGTACACATCGATCTCACCGAAAGACATGATGGTGTAGGTGGTCACGGCTTCCCTAGCTGGAATCCAGGTCTTGTCGAGAACGATGAGAAGGACGTCACTGGCGTAGAGGATGCGACCGATAGTGATAGTCTCGCCGATTCCGATTCTTGCAGATTCTGCTCGGAACACAGATCCGAAGCTCACTTGACCCACGGTGGGCGCCAACTGTCGTCGGATTGATGACAAGTACGCCATGAGGGGGTCTTCGGGGCTTGTGGAAGAGAGGAGTGTGAGACGTATGGTGTTCCGGGATGGTGAGCACACAAGTTTACCTAGGTTCGAATCTACCGGCTTTGGACGAATCCTACTCCTGCTAGCAATCCAATAATACGGTAGAGCCGGAATATGGGTTACAAGGGTTTCGCCTGTGCGAGTTGAGATTGTAGACTATTGTGAGGGTGCCCTAAAGGCTCTCCCTAGGACGCTTATGTAGATATCCGGCCTAGGGTTTACAAGAGAGATCTATCCGGCTACGACTATGAGTCGGTTACAGAGTACATCTTGAACTACAAGTAACACTATGGGCCTATGTCGGTAAGTCTTCTGGCCTTCCCGTAGCCGGACTAGACTCTGTCTCTTCTCCCTGACTGGGCCGCCCGTGAAGCAAAGCTCTAACCCGAAGTGGGCCACCCTAGTCAGTGAGTCACAGTGAGGATACCCAGAAAGTATATCCCCAACACCTCCCATAGCGCGCGCGCCTCGTGGACGCGCAGGGATCAGTGGCCAAACCTGTTTGCGGCGGCTCCGTCTCCGAGGTATCGCTCCATGGCTGACGGTTTAGGTTATTGGGAAAGACGAGAGAGGGGGATGCGAGGATGGAGCAGCCACATGGAAGGAGGAGGTTTTATCTGCGGGGCAGTGGCGCGGCCATTGAATGCGAGCGGTGGCGTGGCATGCAAGGTGAGAGGCATGGCAGACGGGTCGCATCGGCTTCCAAAGGCCGATCGGTGGGCAGCAGCGCCATTACTGGGGCGCAACAGGCGAGGAGGAAGAGGGACTGATCGCGGACCGAGCGCATCAGCCGTTGATGCTGACAGGGGTGGCCCGCGTCGAGCAGCCATTTTGCGCCCCAGATTCCCCACGCCTTCCCGCTAGAAACGCGACATCCGATGCCCCGCTAGCCCTCCTCCTCCCCCTCCCCGTGGGTTGGGTTCGGCCTGGGGGCGCCGAATGTCAAACCGGTCCGCGCCGATGGCAAAAATAATTTAGAGGGTGGGCTAGGCGTGAATTCGGCCACCGGTGCCCCCGATAGCCCTTTAGGGGGCTTTAGGGCCCCAGAGTGGAGGTGCTCTTACATTTTTAAAGGATCGATAGCGATTCAGGACGATCAGGTTAACTAGCTCAATCAATAGTCGTCGGAATGAGACAGGTCCCTCCCGATAAATCTAGGCTTCTGGTTAAAAACTTCAGTTTACTGTCATGTGCACCATGCTATAAGTTCGGCTTTCTAGAGACACTTCGAGATGAATCACCCTTACTCCTACAGGTAACCCGAGTAAGGCCTTTACCATTAGTCGGCCAAACGTATTGACGACTCCCTAAATCTACGCGGCTGCGAGTGTGAGAGCATCTCCACTCGGGGTCCTCAAAGCCCCCCCCCCCCCAAAGGCCTACGAGGGCCGCCGGCGCCAGAATTTCCGCCGGCGTGGCCCAATTATTTAGCCGGCGGCCCCAGACGAAATCCAATGTACAGGGAGGCAAGCGGGGGCGCCGGCGCGTCGAGAAAACGTTGCGGGCCAGCCTTGTTGGTGAAAAACGGCCAGAAATCCTGTCCTATACCCTTTCGCCCCTGACCCCCGGCGGCTGCCGCGACCACCCCTACCTCGCCGTCGGGAACCCGCCTCTGGTAGCACTCCCCACCGCCAAATAAACCCCTCCACGGCTCCAAACACCCACGCCGCCTCTTCCTCCGCCGTCCTTACGTCCAACCACCGGCCGGCGAACCTCTGCTCCCACCCGACTTCCTCCCCACACACAAGGTGTTCGACCATTTGCCAAGGCGATGGACTCGGACGACGAGGAGGTCATGGCCGCTCTGATGGATGAGGAGGTCGCGCGATCAATGCAGCGGCGGCCGGGGACGACGAGCACTTGTCTATCCTCCTCGCCCTCATGTCCATGATCATCGAGGAGGACAAGCCGGTCCGCGGCGGTTCGGCGCCTGGACACCACAAGAGCAAGCCGAGGCAGAGGATGGAAGGGTACTACATGCAGACTACTTCGCCGATGTCACCAATTTGATTGATTGCTTGTGTTGAAATAATTCAGAAAATAAAAAAAATTGCTGGTTTGGGGTGCCGGCCTCCATTTCTGATTTCGCGCTGGCGCCTCCCCATACGGTCCAAAAAATAGCCGCGCCGGAGCCCGTATGAGGATCACGGGTGGAGATGCTCTGAGGCAATCTTAAGGTGCAACACACTTTTGGCAACTTCGACGGGGACATCAATCTTAGATTGGACAACTATGGCCAGTTAGGGGTTTCCTAAGCTAGGAGATGTCAATCCGGATAACATCACGGAGGATCAACGCAAGAACTTTAGGGGGTGTTAATGCGACTGTTAAGAAAGATCGCTCTGGTAATTGCTATCTTTTTCTTCTGGTGAAGCCCAATTTACCACGAGGGCGCACGCGCGCCACCTTACGCTACCGCTCATACTCCGGTGCGAGACTGAAGGGCGCTTCGGGGCGAGCCAGTAGTAAGGGTCGTCTAGCAGCTGTCGTTTATGACCCCACGACGGCCGGCGGCGCACAGCCACCGCTCCAAACCCCAGGAAGGTAATGACTGCCCCAACTAAATCAGTAGGCCGCCGCTGCTCTGTGGCTTTGGGTTCTGGGCGAGGCTTTGCTCAGATCAGTGTACGCTTTCCAGGTTCCTGCACAACTCCGTTCGCAGGCTCGGCGTGCCACCTGCTCGACGGAATGCCTGACTCGACACACCGCACGTAAGCGCCCCGCTATGAATCCCATTCAGTAATTTCTTTAACTGAAAATCATTTGCGCTTGGATTCCTCTCTTTTGACGACATGTTCCTAGTAAATTTAAGATTTCACACATCATAGCTGCATTACATGACTTGGATATTTTCTCACAGCACAGAGCAGCTTGCATATCAACTACTGTAGTAATACATTACATGGCTTAATATGTTCTCCGAATCATCTGAAATCTAAGAGCTATTCCCGCGTGTTGTAGATCATATTGCCTCTGTCTGGGCAGGTTTCCTGCTTACTTGTCATGTGGAGAGAGACTGTATAGTACCTGTGGTCTTTCTACTGAGTTCTGCAGTGCGCCTAGTTGACCTCATGCCGGCTTCGCCGCTGTTCAATTGTTTGTGGTGCTATTAAAAGTCCTTGGATCTCCGTGAGTACTCCTTTATGAGCCTGGAGAATTCAGACTTTTCATCCTCTAGTAATCTCGATGGCGTGTCGTATTCTATAATTCTCCCTGCTTGTCACAAAAGAGTACATGTTTTAGCGATGTGGCAGCTAGGTCCAACAAAATGTTGAGAAGTCAATGACGTGGCTTACCTTCGCTCAAGACAAGAATCAGATCACTGTCGATAACTGTGTGAATTCTGTGCGCTACTGTCAGCACCGTGCAGTCCCCAAACTCCTCCCGGAGCGTTTGCTGGATAATTGCATCGGTAGATGAGTCAACTGAAGCAGTTGCCTCATCTAGGACTAGAACATTGCTTCGTTTTAGTAGAACCCTTCCCAGGCAAAACAACTGCCTCTGTCCGACGCTCCAGTTTTCCCCATTTTCGACAACTGCAGGAGAAATCTCATTTGATCATCTCAATGGAGATATCTGTACTTTCTTAGCTAAGGTAGCATATGTTTGCTGTTCTACACAAGAACAATGCTGTTACCTGTTGAGTCCAGCTTCTTTGGGGTTTGACGAACTATGTCACCAAGCTGGCATTTATCCAATGCCTGGCCAAAAGAAATGTGTACTACTGAATAAGTAGAGGAAGTAAGTGATTGGTTCTTTTAATCATTACCTTCTTTGATAATTCCTCCTTTTCTTTTTATTCATTGTATGGGTATATTTTTGAAGTATGGATTTGATCAAGTTGCAATCTATATCACATCAGCTTCTGGTCGCTATTGCAACTGTAAAAGAGTCCAACCACATTTGTTTCCTAGGTTACAATGTGAGCACTTTGACCTTTCAGACATTGGCATAATCATAAGATCATATTTATCAGCATATGCATATTTACATTGAAAAATGCAACATGGACTATTGACAATAATGAGCAATGATACGAGGTGTTAGGATCTCTTTTGAACATCATATACAATTTACCTTCCTTATCACTAGAACATGTATAATTGGCTTATTTACCTCCCATATATGTTGGTCAGAATGTTCATTCAGTGGATCAAGATTTCCTCTCACTGTGCCCTCAAACATGGTTGGATCTTGTGGGATGATGCTAAGTCTGCCTCGTAAATCATGCAACCCAATTTTGCTGAGATCAACATTGTCAATTTGAATTGTTCCTACTCTTGATTCAACAATCCGGAAAAGAGCTTGAATCAAAGTTGACTTTCCACTACCAGTACGTCCAACAATTCCCACTTTTTTCCGTCCTGGAATTGTGCATGATATATTTCTTAGAACAGATGGGAGATGCTCTCCATATTGAACCTGTAAAATCCAATAGCCACCTTAGATAGCTTTTTCTTGAGCATGCAAGTATTCTGAGAAAACGCAAAAACTGAAGAGATTATATTTTACTAAAAAGTGAGAGCGCCCATTTTTCTGATAGAAATATACTGTCTACTATCTAGTATAAACTATTATAGCTCTACTGTTGTGAGTTTTCCTATGGAACATATTTGTGCTAGCTGGTTTACTCTGCTTTAAGCACATGTTTATCCGGTTTGAACCTTACTCAATAGGTTATATTTTTAGACTTACATGTTTTGGCGATAGAATTTGTGTTATATTGTACACTGTTCATGTACATACATGTACTTATGGAGGGTCTTTGGTCATAAATTGCAGTAACATTATGCATACCTCCAAATTTCTTATATTTATTGTACCATCCTTTGGCCAGCTGTTTGGGGCCCGGTGATCATCTACTATTAGAGGAGCCTCACTAGGGATCCTTGAGTACTGAATTATTCTTTCAACCGAAATCATCATGTTCTCTGCCTCGCAGGTGTTCCAAGTTATACTTGACAAATGTCCATTGAGGTTCAGGGCATAAGTCACTGCAAGTCCAGCAATGCCTGTACATACAATTATGTCAGTTTGGCAGCCACCAAAACATAGTGATGAGAATATAGAACTGCCAAAAACATCAGCGATAACTTGTGTGCATACAAAACTTACTTGGATTTATAAAACCTTCGGGCAGACTCACTAGCAGAGTCAAAGAAAAGGCAAAGACAAAGTTAGATAGCATGTTCAGCCTGAAGCAAAGCCACTCTATTGCTGAGGTGCTATGGAACCATGGTCGTGAGTGGTTGTTAATAAGACTGATGTTTGCTTTGCTGAAACGGTCTTTTTGTCCGTATGCTCTGATACTTCCTGCACCTGTAAGTGATTCCGAGAAATGGTGGAGTATTGGAGCCCGTTGAATTTGTGACAAACGAGCCAGCTCTCTTGCTGTTGGTATGTAGTATCGCTGCATAGCATAGGGAAAACATTGAACTCGGTGCTTTTTGAAAAGAACATCATCATCAAGGAGGAATTTTGCACTTACTGCTAATTTATGTGCAGAATTAACTTTTTTTTTTGCGGGTATGTACAGAATTAACTTGGTGCATACATTTTACTAGGACGAGTTAACTTTAGTGCAAAAGAATCATTGTGAAGAGCTCTTACTTGAAATACATAACATATTGCTGTCACTGGAATAAAGATGGCAAAAACTGGCCATGCGACCTGGGACATAACACCAATGGTGCCCAGAAGTTGTATAACTGAAAATGCACACCAACCAAGCTTGTTTGCCATTTGCAGATCTAAAACAGTTTGGTCATTTGAGACCTGTTACAAAGTACAGTACACAATTATTAATTTCAAAGTGCGTGTGTACAAGACAGTATAAAATGATGCGACTAACTGAACCAACCCTGTTTAGGATCCTGCCAGTAGGTGTGGAATCAAAGAAAGACATGGGAGCACGGAGGATGCAGTGGAGCATATTCTTGAAAAACTTCTCTGCTGTTTGTAGACCAACAAGCGACACAAGCATGGTCCGACCTAGGATACATAATGCACCTCCTATAGACAGTGATATGTATACGAAGAAAAGAAGGCCTAATCCAAGTCTTGGGGTGGTTGCTGATGTTGGAGGACAGGCCCATGCCATCCAATAGTTGCTTGCTACCTGGAATATTTGGAAGAATAACTGTGCTACAACTATTACTGGTGCTAATGCACCACCGTGAACAGCCGTCAGGTATGCCCAGTAGACCTTCTTGCCAATTCCTCCCTTTTCCCGTTCTTCGTCTTGTGTTAGCCTTCCTTTTTCATTGATGCCATGTGAGACATCGTGTGCAGACTCTTGCTTAATTATGCCCTGAAGTTGATCTGTGTCATTTTCTTTCTCAAACTCATTATCACTATCTGCTAAGTTATTACTGTCTGTTGACAGAATTCTGCTGGAACTCTCGGCATTTGTGACAGATTCGATTGCCTGGCTATGGGCTCCTACTATGGCTTCAAACCCTATGTTCTGTTGAAGGAGTTCATCAAATGTTCCATTCTGCACAATCTTCCCATCCTGCATCACCTATTATTTTGGACCCACTTGGTTATTTTACATATTCTTAGCAATACTAACCTACATGTAGTACTTGCCAACTTGCCAACATAAATGTATTCTTGATACTTACTAGTATAAGGTCCGCGGCTGGAAGAAATTCGACTTGATGGGTCACATACAATATTGTTTTGTCTTTAAGCATCCTCATTAGACAATCCTGCAGAATAATATATTAGTTCATTCCATATTACTACCTCCATTCCTAAATATAAGATGTTTTGGTAGGCTAAAATAGCATACCAAAACGTCTTATATTTTTAACTTATCTAGTAGCATTTATGAAGACTGGTGTCTCTAAACCATACCATATTTGACTAAGTTTTGGAAGATAATTATGTAAATACATTCATTGTTTTATCCACATGAAATAGACAAACCTTGAAAAGTTGGCCTCCAGTGTGAGTATCTACTGCGCTGAAAGGATCATCAAAGAGGTATATATCTGCATCCTGGTACACCGACCTTGCAATCTGAATCCGCTGCTTCTGTCCACCACTCATATTAATTCCTCTTTCTCCAATCTCTGTCAGATCACCATTTGCAAATAGCTCAAGATCTTTAGTCAATGCACAAGCTTGTATTATCTTTTGATACTTTTCCTTGTCATATGGGTTTCCAAACAGAACGTTGTCTCTGATAGTCCCAGACAGGATCCAGGCTGTCTGAGGAACATATGCTTTTCTCCCACTGACCCTCGCAGTCCCAGCTAGCTTAGGCATCTCCCCAAGTATGCATGATAATAGACTGGATTTCCCAGAGCCGACCTTTCCACAGATTGCTACTTTCATGCCTCTCTTTACTTTTAAATTTACATCTGTTATAGTTGGAGCTGTGGTCTCAAATTCCCAGCTGAATGCTCCATGATCAATCTCCATATCGTAGTGTGTGTCATTCCTTGGTACTTCTGTAATTGTGTCACATTTCAGTTCTTCTTCCTGGAGGTATTGTGCTACTCGATCAGCTGAAACTTTTCCCTGAGCGAACACTGAAACTAAATCGGGAAGTGTGAAGATTGGATCTTGTAGCATTCGGAACGTTGCAAGAGAAGACAAAACAGTGCCAGCTGTTAGAGGAATCCCCATCAATATACATGTACCAAATGTTATGGAGGATATAAATGCAGGGGACCCCCAAATTATGAATGTTGTTAAAGCTGTCAACCTCACAGATTTCCACAACCAATTGTGCTCGTCTCTTCGTAATGCTTCTAGCTTTTGAAGGTACTCTGTATCCCATGCTTGAAGTTTCAGTATTTTCATGCTTCTAAGTACTTCCATTGTTGCCTTCATTCTATTGTCTTTAGCAGTCATGATCTTTGATTGCAACCTTTTCTGCAGTCTGGTTAGAGGAATATTGCAAGCCATTATCGCCAATGTTGCTGCTAAACCAGCCCATGCTCCAGCCCCTAGGTTTTTATGGAGAACATAGACTGCTAGAGAAAGCTGTATGGGCAACATCCAGATGTAGTTGATGTACCATGTGACATCAGTTATCCTTTGTATATCTACACTCATGTAGTTTATGATCTTTCCACCGGTATGCTTCTGCCTTGCACTACAGGATAATCGGAGCCCCTTTTGATAGATGTGGGATATCAAAGCAGCTCGTAGCCACATCCCGAGCCGTCGAGCTCCAAAAATCCACTGCCTCTGAGCTACTGTCTCCACAACTTTAGCGCTTAAAAAAGCAACAGCAAGAAGATAGCCTTTTTCCAGTCCATACTCCCTCTTTCCCCCAAGGAATTTCACAAGGTCGTTAATCAATGATGGTCCAACATAGGATGCACATGCGCATAAAATTGCAAATATTGCATTGATTGTTGCTTTTCTTCTAATAAACAGGAAGATTGCTCTATATATTGATAAAGTACTTATACCATGTCTGCTTTCAACATCTACTACTATCCTCTTAAATGAATCAGAGAGTAAATCGGCATTGTCCCTTCCATCAATATCTGGTACATCATTGTTATCTAGAGGTTTCTTGTATCCGATAGCAAAGAGAGGGCTCATCCAGGAGAATGTGACAAGGTCCAGAACACTTGCTCTGCTATACAGGGATGTCCTTTCAGTTTCTGTCTGTTGTCCTGCAGATGGACCCAGTAGTGGCTCTGTTATGCTGATGTTTATTAAGGAAATTCCTGTTTTTCCTCTGACTGAAATGGCAAACAGATAAGTGCCGGCAACAAGTGTGAACAAGTCAATCAATTCTGCATACCCTATATATTCATGATCTGATAAACTGAACCTGAGATCAAATATGACACTGATTATTGATTGCAGAAAGTTAACTATCCACCATGCTCGAATTGTGAGTGGATGCTTTGCAGATTTTGTCTTCTGTAGACTGAATACTGCTATTAACAATATTGTCCAGGATAGCACCTGTAAACCTTCACCCAGAACAAAAGGTGGGTGCTTGCAACTATTTATTCTTCCTTGTAACTGAAAAAACAATATCCTCATGACATGACTGACTAATATAAGCAGACAACAAAGTTTGCTTGCTTCATATGAGACACCTAGCTTTATGTCTGCATTCTTTTGTTCCTGATTAGAACACTTATTGCTTTCAGGAGTTGTCGTCTTCAACCTCTGCCTGCACCATCTGATTCTCTTGAATAGAAACTGTGCCACGATACTCGTGATAAATACCAGTTGTATCAGTGCAAAAGTGCTCGCCCAGAAGCAAGGTGAATATACTTCTGGCCATTTTCGCAGGTATTGTGATACAGTGGAATCTGCAAAGTTGCACAACAATTTTGTGTGTCAAAAATGAGTAATATAATAGGTTATTTATCCAATTTTCATTTCTCTTATGAATATAGCCCAGGAGCTAAATTTATGTTATGAATGGTCAAGAAAACAGCAAACAACATGCTTTTACTTGAGGCATTAATTAAAAAAACATCCGTTGATATATTTTTATCTGGATAAGTTACTGTCTGAGACTAAGAATATTTTACCTGGGTAGTTATTTGCCGCATTAAGAAAAAAAGATTTGTTGATATATTTTTTCTCAAGGCTAGTTCTGCCAGCAACAGTGCAAGCCCACCACATGTATTACATGTATTGACAGGAATATTCCTTCGATGATTGATTTTGTAAGAGATTATGATACATGCAGGTGAAAATGTCAATTAAAATAAATCCTTGGTTTCTTTTGGAGAGTTGCATAGGAGTGTTTCCTAGTCCAAGCGATGGTGTTTATTTAATGTTTTGCACAAAGGGGATGCAGACAGAAAGCTGATAATTGCCTATGATCTGACTGTTGTCATCACAGTTTGCTAAAAAAACATTCAAGAACTGCTAGAAACCATAAGTAAATTTGCGCAGTCATTTTTTTCACCGGAAATTATATCTGAACCGTAGTGTGTATTCCATGTACCGACAGGAGGATACCTTAATGACACCATGAATGCTTTGTTAAGAGAAGATGGTGAAAAAGTCTAGAAAAATATACCCTTGGTATCTCTTGGAGAGTTGCATAAGAGTGTTTCCTAGTCAGAGTGATAGTATTTTCTGGCAGAAAGGATACCTGACTGGTCATCCCGGCTTGCCCAAAGAAAATCTTTCAAGAACATGATTGAAACCGTGAGTAAACTTATGCAGCCACTTTTTTCACTGGATATTAAGTCTGAACCCTGTGAGTATCATCTCACTTAGCTATATTAAGTCTGAACATGCATTCCACAAAACCACAGGGTGCTACTCTAAATCATGGGGCACGTCCCCGTCCCGGGCTACAAATGCTGCCATGGTTTCATGCACATTCTTCTGCAGCCCTGCTCCATCTTGGAATACAAAAAACCAAACCCTTACTGATGACTCGGGATTTTCTAACAAGCCCATCTGTTTGCAGAACCAGGAAAGCAATACCAAAAGAGTGGTGGACGAAGGGCATCTCACGGAGCCAGAGGAGACGAAGAATCGAACGTATACATGAAGCTGTCAGGGGATCCGTTGAGCCTCCTTAGTCCTTACCTGTGGAATCATCAAGAAAGCCCTCTGCTGCATGGAGGAACGTGCCGTGAATCCTCGCGAGAGGAGGCGAGTGCAGGCTCCACCCTCCTTCCATGGCGCAGTGAGGCCAATGCCAGTGCAAGAGGGAGCGAGGGAAGGGAGAGGTGGCGATGGTGATATAGCGTATTCAAAGTGAACTAGTGGCCGGGTTCCACTATCAGTTAGTGGCCAGACAGCATCGATTCAAAGTGGACTGCAATTTTTGTTTGTGGATGCTATTCCTCCTACTGGACCGAGTTTTTTTTTGGTCATGTTTGAATTTTTTTACATTAAAATTGCAGCCTACCCTACGATGCAAAGTGGGTTAAATTTAACACACGGCATATTCAGCCCTCGGTGTTCAGTCAAGCGGGGGCGTAGTGGCGTACTACTGTATTGTGAAGGTGGATTTTATGATTTCCGCCATCTGTTTCTAGTCAGGTGAAGCTGCACATGAGCGCAATTGGGGCGCAACTAGACTTCGCTTATCGAGAGGGCGCACATACAAAAGAGCAAATGCACACGGAACGAAGTCATCAGTATTTAATAAATAAATCGTCACTCGAAACACAAATCAGTGTATTCCGCATCACCTGCAAGTCTGCAACGCTGATTTTGATCCGGAACAACGATTGCGGGTGCGACCAAAAATTCTGCCGAGAAAATTTACTAATGAGCAGACAAAACAAAAAAACCTTGTGTCAAAACCAAAACCAGGCACATGGTGTCCCCTTAACGCCAGACGGAGCAGGTAGGGAAACGACGAGGCCTTCTTGCGAGTGCCATATCACAACAAAATGAACGTGATATACTCGCGGCGACGGCGCATCAAAGCACACTACAAAGCTTTACGCTGTCCGTTTTTTATTCTCTGTGTGTGCGAGTGCGAGTGCGAGTGCGACCGACCCGGTCACCCGGAGCGCTGGATGGTCACTCGTGCTAGCTGCGAAAAGGCACCATGATCCCGACGTAAATACTCGTTAGTTAACGAACTAGCTCAACTCGAGTAATTAACTTTGTTAGGCCATGTTTTCTCTACATGGAGGTGTGTTAGCAGTCTAACATCAGTCCGTAGAGTCTAATATGTTTCAACCGTTGATACTGTTGAGAGAGGGTGAGAGAACACATAAGAACACCACGACCTAGTGAGAAGAGAGGAAGAAAAGGAGAGGTGATTTCTGTCCAGATTTCTGAGATCTGATCGGTCTGTCTTCAAGCTGGTGTTTGGAGGCTCAAACATGGTTGGATTGATTCCAAACTTGATGAGTCCGTTCCTTGCTTTGAGTACTTTGATCTGGTTAGCTGGTTTGAGATTTGCGTCAGTATAACATCAGATTTGGAAGTGGTTTATTCAGTTTGGACTGTTGCAGTTTCAACACAGAGCAGTTTTGGTAGACGAACATACCTGAAATTTGGTGTGTATGTTGGGTACTCGTATGTCAGCTTGTCTACCAAGTTTGGTGCTGATTGGATCTGCGATTTAAGAGCAGTTTATTGATTACCGAAGAGGACGGAAACTGAGATACTCTACCTTGCTATAATCTTTCTCTCATAGTGGTTGTTGTTGTTGTTGCCGGTTGGCAACGTGCTGAGTGTGTTGTACATCTTTAAATGTTCTAAAGAAGACTATGTATCCAGGTTGCTCATAGTGAAGCTCACGTGGACCGGTTGGTCTGCACCCGTGGTTTTTTCCTCCTTACCTTGAGGAGGTTTTTCTACGTAAATTCTTGTGTTACCTATGTATGTGTTCATTGTTTTATTTCTGCTGCATATCTGTTGATTGAAACTATCCTTAAAGGTTCACCGCAGGCAGAGCGAGGAGGTTATGTGTCTCTTCCTACCCCAACAATTAGAGCTGGCTTGACTCGATAAGCTCCATAAACTTATTAGGTAACTTAACTGTGCAATTAATCATGGAGCAAGAGTATAAGAAGGATGTTTCACTCTTCATGCCTCTTTGTGTAGACTTTGGGGACTTCTACCAGAGTGTTCATATTTTTTTTAGCCTAGAGGTTTTGGATTTTATTTAGTATTGACTAATCTATAAGTAATTTATAGATATCAATGAGCTCATCGAGTACTCGCAACTCAACTCATTAAACCCGTTAAGATAACGGGCTAAAAATACCAACTTGGCTCGACTCGTTAGTGTCCGTGTTTGAGTTGAATCAAGCTAAGTTTTCAAGTATTCGTTAAGCTCATGAGATTCTAGTTTTATTTCCACCATATTTATGAATGTCTGTCTCTCCTTGTGCCAGCAAGCCAACAAAGAATTAAGGGGTGAAAATGGAACGCAAAAAGTGAAAATTTAGGACCATAAAGGTCAAATGTGAAGTTGAGCTAGCCGGCCCGAGTTCGAGACTCACATCTCTATTAAATCCACGAGATGGTGCTTTTAAGCGATCCCGGTGATCTGATTTCTGCTAAATGGTGCGAGACCGAATGACGCCTTGGTGCGAACCAGTATTTAAGTGCCACATGCTAGTCCTTTGTCCAAAAGGAAAGGATTGTCTATAACCCTGTGTCACCTTTTTTTTTCTTTTTTGAGATTTCGGTCGCTTTTTACTCTCTTTGTCCCAAATTACTCTGCATTCTAGTTTTGGTTAAAGTAAACATATTAAAACTTGTCTAAGCATATTCTATAAAATATCAACATTTATAAAATCAATTGCATACAATATAAAAGTATATTTTATGGTGAGTCTAATTATATTTATTACATATTTTAGATGTTGATATTTTTTTGATATACACAGTCAAAGTTTATAAAGTTTGACTTTGAATAAACCTAGAACGCAAAGTAAATTGAGACGGAGGGAGTATTAATTATTGAGAAGAACATTTACAGAAATGCTAAAACCCCATTCGCAAAACAAAAAAAGCTAAAACCCTCGTGTGGTTGTATGAGCCACAATTTACGAATTTTTTGACATTTTGAAAAATGTTTTCTCATAATGGGTGCATTTGTACCTACGAGCCGAAGTGAATATCCGATGATATTATCTCTATAGTGCATGATATCATATAATAGTATTATAGTAGTCGGATATTCGCTTTGGCTCGCAGGTGCAAATGCACCCATTGTGAGAAAACATATTTTAAAATATAAAAAAAATTAAAAATAAATCTACATATAAATTCAAACATTTTATGTTGTTTCACAAGTTTTCGAGATGAAAAAACATTTTATGTGTCGTGTATAAAAAGACAAAAAATATCACGTGGATAATTGTATTCGTGTGACTTTTTTTTCCTTTTCTATACACGATACATAAATTGTTATTTTGTCATGAAAACTTGTGAACCAGCATAAAATGTTTGAGTATACATGTATATTTTTTTCTGAATTTTTTAATATTTTAAAATATATTTTCTCATAATGGGTGTATTTGCACCTATGAGTCAAATTGCCGCCTCCGTTAGTAGTACTATATTTAATGATTTGTAAAATCTTTTTTTTTTTTGCGAACACTTTTGCGTGTCATTTGCATTAGAAGAAACAAGAAGAACAAAGTTTAGAGTATAATGATTCTGGCATGGATGCGGTTACATTCCCATGGCTAGGGATTGTGTGATCACATACCCGGAAAAAAGAACGGTGCCCTATATAGGGATGTAAACGGATAGGATAATTTCCGCACCAAATTCGTTTCCGAACCCGTTTTAGAGACTCCATATCCGATTTGAGTGAATCCGACGAATAAGGATATCCGGATCCGAACTTGACACCCAAAAACAGTATAGGATATGGTATGCGTTTTAACACCCAGATATCCGTATCCGGAAATTATTTAGGATTATCCGATGGATTTACACCGAATAATCCTTTTTTCATCCGAAACATCAGAGTTAATAAAACATGAATTAGTTAGTGAATTGGTGAGTTCATTCGTTAAACATCTAAACACTTACATAGTCATTTTATCGAATATAAAGTCCAAACTTGTTAGGATATTGGGTTACTTAAGCATGCGTCAGTGCTATTTTAGCTCTTGTGTGTGTGTTATTTCATACATATCGACGTATTTGTTCATGTGGTCAAGTTATATTTACCCATTCAATCATGTTATAATTGTTGAATCCATTAATATTTTGTTAAACTTGTTTTATCAATTATTTTTTGTTGACAATCTACTTATGCATGTGCGGATCCAATTACTTTTTTTCTGTCCCGAGTCCGCTCCGTTTCCGTTTCGAATAGTATATCCATATTCGAATCGGTAACCGGTCATTATCCGATCCGATCATCTGCGGTAAAAATATGGAATAGGATATGGTAGAGAGGAAATCCGATCCGATCCGATCCGATTACATCCCTACCTATAGCCCTAGACTGCTATCTCCGAAGGACTCCCAGCCCAACAGCGTTGGAGAGCTTCCGAAGCTCAATTTCATCGGCGATTCTTCTGTCGGGGATCGGTACAGAAACAAAAAAATTCCTACGACGGAACCCCAAAAATTTGCCTAGGATCTATCTATGTAGTAATGCGGTAACGACCAATGCGTAGAGAATACATACCCTTGTAGTCTGTACGTGGTTAATATTCCGCGGGGAACGTGGTTGATGTAGTCGTACTCGAAGCCGACCTCAAGGTCGCGAAGCTCCTCGCAGATCACCCCTTGCTCCTTCTTGATCTTCATCATCTTCATCGTGCAACAGCTCTGGCTCACGACATTCAAGCGCCCCAAGTGTTGCGTCTCGTGTCTTCGTATACATCCGGTGCACGATGAGACCTCCGGTTCCCTAATCCCGCCGAGAGTGCGGAAGTTGATATCGTCTATGAATCCCTACAACGCAACAGCATACTGTAGGTGTGTCTCGATCGCACAGTCCAGACTTGAGGCCATGGTCACGAGGTATAGAGAGAGGGAGGAGGAGAAAGTCAACCAAAGGATTTCTCCAATTGTGTATTTGGTGTATCTAATCCCACCCATGGGCACCCCTTTATATAGGCGGAGGGGGTGTGCCCTCCCCATTGGGTTAGCCATGTGGGACTAATACTAAAGGAAAAAAGGCAGCAGATTTTCGGACTGCCAAATGGGCTAAAAGTATTCAGCCCAAATAGCAAACAGAAAATACTTACATAAAAGGAAAAGGAGAAAAGGCAGCAGTAGCCAACCAGCCGGGTGGGCCGGCTCCACACCGGTGGCCTAGCAGCCCCGCGGTGGCAGCCTAGCGAGGTAACCCGGGTGGGCTGGCCACCCTTCGGTGGCCCGCTAGCTCCCGCGGCCTGGCTCGCCCTGGTGGCCTGCCAACCCAGCCCGGGTAGGCCGGCAGCCCCGCGGCCCAGCTCGCGCCAGCGGCCCGCGGCGGCCTGGCCTGCCAGCTTGTGGCATCGCCTAGTTACCTGCTGTAACTACCTCGGTGAATTACGCTCTTATTTACATGCCTGGATGAACGAAAGTGGTTAAAATAGTACGGTGGGGCCCAGGGCCACTCACGGTAGACCTTTCGGCCGTCCTAACCACTTTCAGACATCGGGACAAGAACGAGCGACGTAATCGGCGGGCAAAGGGATCAACTACATACACAAATGAGTATGTATGCAAGCCACATACAACAGTCCTCAGAGCCATTCCATCTAAAAGAATAGAAATATTGCAACGCCATACGGCAAGATTCAAATGTCCTAGATAGATATAATAATTTAGGATAGCTCCTCATACATCACACATCAGAGTATCAGGCGGAAGCGGAAAACAAGATCCGAGTATGGATAAGAAGCAAATCGACATAAGATGCCCCATAAATAAACACATTCCGCCCACAGATCTCACGGATCCCCGTTCCCGGAATCTCTACACCGAATGATCGTTGCCAACATCATCTGTCTCTTCCACCTAGTATCCATCTTGCGGGTACACATGTTCATCTGAATCAAACAATTTATCGTGTGAGACCCTAGGGGTACTCAGCAAGTCTTTATGCCACTAAAGGGGACACAACCTGGGGTGACGCAATTGCAGCAAAAGATAATACCTAACAATCCTACAGATACTCGCTAACCATCCGCCTAACCAATGATAGACGGATGTCCGTGAATTAAGGACAACAGTTATAACAGTATAATTAATAGATCCATCCTCCTCCTCGCTTACCAACGAGGAAGCGGACGAACAACCCCCATCATCCGTTGGCAGTTTTATTAACCATTCCATGAGTATTGCACTATTTACTAGTCAAGTACTTAGTCAAATTAAAAGCGGTACTTTAGTTATACTTGTCTATGATTGAGAAACTGTGCTCCAAGTCGTCCATAACCGCGGACACGGCTTTCAGAAAGATTTACCCTGCAGGGGTGCACGAATAGCAACACACACTCGATCAACCTCGGAAAAACCAAATCAAAACCCAACGAGGCATTCACGACAAAGCAATCACAGGATTCAGAAATATTTCAGGGGGCCACCCCATTAAGCTACCCGCAACGAAGTTGGCCGGCTCCGAGACGGACCCAAGGTTTGCGCCAATGGCTGTAAACGACTGGGAACCCGAAAATATGACTGGGCTTGTCGATACCGCGAAAACACTCCGTAATTCTTAAACAGTACAGGTGCTCCTCGCACAATCTTAATAAAACAGTAACATGGCATAAGTACAGGATAGTAATAAAGCCCCAAACTACTTTGTGGCCCCAAGAAATAAGAATGAATCAAGCTCTGGCTCAGGGGGGTCCATAAGGCCTCCCGGATGTGCATAGTGCGAATAGTCAAGGAACAGGAATCAAGTACTCGGGGTCCTACGGGACACAAGTGAGCATGAAAAACCAAATAGCAGATATTGCTCACCGGTGCCTCTTTCATTAGTTATCCCATTACTACTCAGGTTATGTTGTTTAGGTACCTCATTGTCCATCAGACACTCACATACCCTACTCATGCTTTTCTACGACTCGCATGGCTCAAACAACTCCTGTAGTAATGGCTCATGGGATGGAGGAACAAGCTTCGGTGGGGTTTAAAAATAAAGGCTATGCAGTACTTGGGATTCAATTTAATGCAATCGTGACTCAATGATGCAAGAATAAGATAGAGGCAATAGGTACTATATGTATGCAAGCATGTGGTAGTGCTTGCCTGGCAGCTTAGTTGAAGCGAGAGATGGATCTGGGTAGTACTCCTGTGATTCCTGGTAATTCTCCTGGTGGGCGTCTATTCGACGAAGAACCAAACAAACAAGGGCCAACATAAATAAAGTGCACAAGCATATGAATTAAAGTGCGATAAGCAAACAAGCATGCCATGATGAATGGTGCACAATTTACATGGCATTAAAGTAGCATGGCAAAGGTGAGGTGTGGATACAAGAAATAAAGCATTTTGTTATTTATTTAACCAAGTTTTATTGTCATAAACAGTTCAGATTTTTAATAATGACATGATTCATGCTTCAATTCAGAACAAGGACTGCATAGATAGAACGGGCTCGTCGTGCTGATCGATTTAGACATATTATTTGCCCAATTTGGAGTTATAGAATTAAAGTTATTAATTAATTAAGGAAAAGGGCATTTTATTGTAATTTTAATCATCTCGAAATTTAAAGTGTTCAAACATTATTTTGAATGGCATATTTGAATTCCCCACATTTTTCTGATTCCAAAACATATGTTATTTGTATTATTTGGATTTGTATTTTTAAAATTATTTAAATCTGACTTGAATTTGAATTTAAATCAATTTGAAAAAGGTTTAATTAAAAACAGACAACAGGGGGAACTTTTATTACTCAGTCCGAGCTAGCCACAGCCACTAACGAGTGGGCCACTGCTGACTAGGGCCACGCGCGGAAAATCCTTTTTCTACCGCGGGCTTAGCTAGGCCTTGCGATTGACAGGTGGGCCAGCGACTGGAGGCCCACGTGCCAGCGATCGAACGCGCAGCGACCGCCAGGTGGGACCGAGCTGGAGCGCGGGTTACGGCCTGAGGAACAGAGGGGCTTTTCTGCAATAAGGCCAGAGCGGCTGACAGGTGGGGCCTCTAGGAGCGCGGGTTGCAGGAGTCAAAAAGGTGGGGCATTAAGTGCAAAGTGTCAACGCGCACTGTGGATCTTCTCTGATCTCTGACGGCACTCGCGGCGCGGGAAGGTTGCAGACACCGGCGACCTCTGGCGCACCGAGGGCGTTCGGCGAAACGAGCGGCGGCGCTAGACGGCGACAGCGAAGCGGAGGATGTCAGGGAGGGAGAGGTGCGTACCGCGGAGAGCTCGGTGGTGTCGAAACGAGAAGGGGTGCAGCGGATCGTGGACGAGGCTGGCGGCCGGAGGATTAGGGTTTCGCGTCGGGCGGCGCTGGTTCCGGCGGTGCTGGGGCTTGTCGTCCTCGTCGGCGTGTGCAGGGCGATGTAGAGGAGCCTCCTCGGTCTTCCAGGCCACCTCCACGACGCGCTGGCCGGCTGGAACGAGGGGGGCGCTGCGGTGCTGGCGGCGACCGGCGGCAGGTGCTGGCGACATCGAGGAAGAAGGAGAAGAAGAGGGCAGGCTCGGGGCAGATCTGGGCGAGCCAGGAGAGCCGTGTGGACGAGGGAAAGCGAGAGAGAGAGAGAGAGAGGAGGGGCAGCCGTGGTATGGGATAGATAAAGGTGGCTCGGTTGTCACCTTTTTCCTTCCTCCTCACGTGCTGGCTCGGGCTGGGGAAGGTAGGGCAAGGCAGGATAGGGTGGTGGGGCTGCCAGGTAGGCCAGGGAGGAAGGAGAGGGAGGTGGGGCTGGCACGGCAGTTAGAGAAGAGAGGGAGAGGAGAGGGGCTCGGGTGTAGCTAGGTTAGCTTAGAGGGGCTCGGGTTAGGGTTTTGTTTGGGATGGGGTGGTGGTATCTGAGGTGTGGGCCAGGGAGAGAGAGAGAGAGAGGCTAGGGCATGGAGATCATGATAGAGAGAGAGAGAGCGGTGGTAGGCGTTAGGTTTTAAGTGGAACTAGGGTTAGGGGAAAAATTAGAGAGAGAAAGAGAGGTTAGGTTTTATTAGGGTTTTAGGTTTATAATGTGTTTATGAGATCATACCAAGAGGGAAGATAGTGAGGCCTTTGATTTTAACATGAGATGAGGTGGAGGAATAAGCAAGAAAAAGAGAAAGAAAGAGGTATGGGAAGAATCCCTCATGTAAATCATGAATGGAGATAATTAAAAGAAAAGAGATGTAGATGAGAATGAAGGAATGGTAGAGATGGTGATGATCCACAAAGAAAAGAACCAATAAATCCAAGAGGAATCAAATGAACCAAAGGTGGTGGTACCCTTGCATGGCCCATGAAAAAAAATAACAAATGCCATGATTGATTTTGTGAGAACAAAAGTAATGATATGGCATTATTCTTATGCATTCAGAAGAAGTGGAGAAAAGGCCAAGCAAAAGAAAGGTTAGACTAGATCCACCCCACCCACATGAGCTAGATTAAAATCAAAGGAAAAAGAATTACCAGCTCATGGACTAATAGGATGGTGGAATTATAAGGTGGTGAAAAGAAAAGATAATGGAGGTGAATAAAAGATATGCCCCCAACTCAACTTGGGCATTTGACAATATATCAATAACCAAATACAATATCAAGAGGCAAATACAATTAATAATGCATATGAGAGAAGAACCAAAAGAAAAAGGGGTTTTATATGATGCTCAAATGCAAGGTGGCATGATGACATGAGCATGATATAATTATGTCGCAACAATTATATATATGAAGTAGCCAATATCTTACTAAACCAAGTAGCATTACAATTGTTAGACAATTGGGATGTTACAACTCTCCCCCACTAAACAGGAATCTTGCCCCGAGATTCTAGGAAGAAGAAGAAGACTCAAAGAGGTTAGGATACTTGGCACAGAGCTCATCTTCACGTTCCCAGGTGGCTTCATCAACGGAATGGTGCGACCACTGCACCTTGCAGAACTTGATGGACTTGTTGCGAGTCCTTCTTTCTGCGACTTCAAGAATTTTTGTGGGGTGTTCTTGATAAGACAGATCTTCTTGGAGATTGATGAGTTCATGGTCCACGGTCCAGCGGGATCCTTGAAGCACTTCTTGAGTTGGGAGATGTGGAAAACATCATGGACTTTGAGTTGTTCCGGGAGCTCAAGAGCATAAGCAACTTCTCCTCTTCTTCCACGATTTTTGAAAGGACCGATGTATCTAGGAGCCAGCTTTCCTTTGATACCAAAATGGTGTGTGCCTCTCATGGGAGTGACACGAAGGTAAACGAGATCACCAGGGACATACTCCATGTCCGTGTGCTTTCTGTCATAATTGCTCTTCTGGCGACTTTGAGCAATTTTTAGGTTTTCAAGAATGATGTGAACTTTCTCCTCCACTTGAGTTACAATGTCAGGGCCAAACAATATTCTTTCACCTGCGCCCGACCAACCAATCGGAGTTCTGCACTTGCGACCATAGAGAGCCTCAAATGGTGCCATCTTTAGAATTTTCTGGAAACTGTTGTTGTAAGAGAATTCAGCATAAGGAAGACATTCTTCCCACTTCATGCCGAAAGAGATAACGCAAGCACGGAGCATATCTTCTAGAATCTGATTGATCCTTTCAACTTGTCCTTGCGACTGAGGGTGGTAAGCTGTGCTGAAGTTTAGTTTTGTTCCCAAAGCATTTTGGAAACTTCCCTAGAACTTGGAAGTGAAGATACTTCCACGGTCAGAACTGATCTCAAGAGGAACTCCATACAGAGAGACAATTCTATTGATATAGAGCTCAGCCAACTGAATTGCAGAAATTGTTTCCTTGACTGGAAAGAAGTGAGCTACTTTGGAAAGCCTGTCAATGACAACAAAGATTGCATTGTTGCCCTTCTGCGACCTTGGAAAACCAGTGATGAAGTCCATCTCTACTTTCTCCCATTTCCATTCCGGAGGCTTCAATGGCTGTAGAAGACCGGAAGGTTTCTGATGGACAGCTTTAACTCTACGACAGACATCACACTCCGAGACATACTTGGCACAATATCATTTCAAACCAGGCCACCAATATTGTGTTTTCAAGTCCATGTACATCTTAGTGCTGCCAGGGTGGATAGAAAGAACAGAATCATGCGCCTCCTTGAGAACTTGCTCTCTTAAACCCGGGTAGTTCGGAACAAACATCCGGTGTTCAAAGAAAAGAGTGCCTTGGTCATCTACGTGAAAAGACTCATACTTCGGAAGCTGAATGTTGGAAATGATCTTTTTAGTGTAAAGATCACCAAGCTGAATGGAACGGACCTTTTCTTCCAAGAGAGGTGTTGCTAGAAGGTTCAGAAGATACCCTTGATCCACAATTTCAAGGTTGAGCTTGCGGAATTCCTCGCACAAGAGAGGCTGTTGTTCTTCCACCATGAGGTTGTTGACATAAGCTTTTCGGCTGAGAGCATCTGCCATGACATTGGCTTTGCCCGGGGTGTAGTTGATGGTCAAATCGAAATCATTGATTGTTTCAATCCACCTCCTCTGACGAAGGTTGAGATCAGGTTGTGTGAAGATATACTTCAGACTCTTGTGATCAGAAAAGATCTCACAACGGTTGCCAAGCAAGTAATGCCTCCATACTTTCAAAGCAAAGACAACTGCTGCAAGTTCGAGGTCATGTGTAGGATAGTTGATCTCATGCGTCTTCAACTGACGAGATGCATAAGCAACAACTTGTTTTTCTTGCATAAGGACCGCACCCAATCCTTGCAATGAAGCATCACAGAAAATCTGGAAAGGCTTTGATGTATCTGGAGGAACTAAGACTGGAGTGGAAGTGAGCTTCTCTTTGAGTGTTTCAAAGCTTACTTGACATGCAGGAGTCCAAAGGTATTTCTTGCCTTTCTTGAGGAGATCGGTAAGAGGCTTCGCAATCTTCGAGAAATTTTGAACGAAGCGACGGTAGTAACTAGCCAAGCCAAGGAAACTCCGGACTTCTTTGACATTTATGGGTGGAAGCTTGTCCATAATTGTCTTAATAGTTTCTGGGTTGACGGCAATGCCCTTGGCAGAGATGACGTGACCAAGGTAGATGACTTGAGGCAGCCAAAACTCACACTTGGAGAACTTTGCATACAGGCGGTTCTCACGGAGCTTGTTTAGGACACACCGAAGGTGTTCTTCATGTTCTTCCTTTGGCTTAGAATAGACTAGAATGTCATCTAGATAGACCACAACGAACTTATCAAGATATTCCATGAAAACCGAGTTCATAAGCCTCGAGAAGGTGGCAGGTGCATTGGTGAGACCGAAAGACATGACCGTGTACTCATACAGGCCATAGCGGGCGGTGAAAGCTGTTTTGGGAACATCTTCCTTGCGAATCTTGATTTGATGATAACCACTTCTCAAATCAAGCTTAGAGAATACCACAGCTCTAGCTAGCTAATCGAAGAGATCATTAATCCGCGGAAGGGGATATTTATTCTTGATTGTTTTAGCATTGAGTGCCCGATAGTCAACACAAAGTCTATCAGTCTTGTCTCGCTTCTTCACAAAGATGGTTGGACTACCCCAAGAAGAAGTACTGTGCTGAATGAAACCCAACTTCTCTTGTTCATCCAACTGACGTTTGAGTTCAGCCAACTCAGCAGGACCCATTTTATAAGGCCGCTTGGAGATAGGAGCGGTACTAGGTTCAAGTTCAATCACAAACTCAACCTCACGATCCGGAGGCATACCTGGCAACTCTTCAGGAAAGACATCTGGGAACTCACAGACTACAGGAACACTCTGAATACCTTCCATAGCATCATCATTCAGAACCGCCAAAGAATAAAGCTGAATTGCAGGAGTCAGACTTGGAAAATAGACTATATGGCCTTCAGGAATTTTCAGAGAAACCAAACGTTCAGCACAATCAATCACAGCCGCATTTGCTATTAACCAATCCATGCCCAAGATAACATCAATATCAGAATTACCCAGAATAATTAAGAAAGCCCGAAACGAAGAACCACCAATCTCAATTTGATTGTTATGGCTGATTTTAGAAGATGCCATTGTTGCTCCAGGAGAAAGAACCATTAAACGCTTGGGGAGAGGATCCATAGATAACCCATTCCTATCAGCAAAACTCGTAGAGACAAAAGAATGTGATGCACCAGAATCAAACAACACTCGTGCAGAAACTGAGTTAACAGGAAGCATACCCATGACAACTCCAGGTGCATGCTCAGCTTGAGCGACGTTGACACAGTTGGCACGAGCAACCGTAGACCCCGGCTTAGTGTTGATGTTGAGAGCCCGAGGTGGAGGTGCACGACTCATAGGAGCACTTGCCGCAGGTCTTGGAGGTGGTGGTGGGAGAGCTTTGTTGTTCATTGGACAATTCCAGTGTTGATGCCCAGTGTTTCCACAAGTATAGCAAGCACCAGGTGGACGTGGAGCAACGTAGCCAGGGACTCCGCCAGGCGCTCCAGGGTAGTTGTGGTTGTAGCCCCTGGGAGCCGCAGTGAAGGAGTTTGGTGGCCTTGGTGCGTAGCTTGAAGGTCTTGGTGGAGCAGGGAGCGACGGTGGGGTGTTAGGAACCTAGACACGACGCTTAGAAGGAGTTGTCATAGCAGAAGAGCTTGCTGTATCACGGCTGTGTTTCTTTGACTCCTCAAACACTTGCCTACTTGCTTCTTCCTGCAGAGCTGTGTGTTGGAGTTCCAGGAAAGATGCCGGCCTTGCATGAGTGATTGCATATTTGATGGAAGCATTGAGGCCTTGCCGAAACCTCTTTTGCTTCTTCTTGTCATCAGAGATCTCATCGCCACCATAACGAGACAGGTTCATGAAGTTTCTGATGTAGGTGTTGACATTGTCAGTGCCCTGCTTGAGGTTGAGAAACACTTCCTTCATCCTTTCCATGACAATTTCTGACAGATATTGCTCTTTGAAAGCAACAGTGAACTGCTCCCAAGTAGGCTGAAAACCAGAAAGATCTGCCTTGAGGTAATTTTCCCACCAGAGAGCTGCATCTCCCTTCAGAAGGTGAGTAGCACACTTGACCCATTCTTGCTCGGGAACATCCGCAGTCATCAGCAACCTTGACACTTCACGAAGCCAATCATCCGCATCAAGTGGCTGATCAGACACCTCAAATTGGCGTGGGTTGAACTTGAGAAAACTCTTGATGTCTCCTCGCTTGGGAGGTGGAGGTAGCGGAACTAACTCATTCCTCCTCACGCTTTCCTCGAAGCGCTGCTGGTTCTGCTGCATAGTGCCCAAAGCATTTGCAATACTTGCCAAAGCAACCCCAAGTTCAGGTGGTATGTCCTCCTCAGAACGGCGTGGTGGTGCCATCCTGTGATTGATATAAAACACAAGTCAGTACTATAATGGAGAATGATAATAATCCAAAATAGTACCAAAATGGAATTAACCAAGATTAAAGGATGCAATTCAGTGAGATGATATTAAAATATCAACAAAGTTCAAGGCAACTAGAAGATATTAAGCATAACGTACACGACTGAACAAGGAGTGTGGTACACAAACTAACAAAGAAAAATTTTCCGCAAATTTCGGCATTAAAATACCACTATATGCGCAAAACCACTTAACGAATCAAGATTAGTAACTCTACTAGTTCAACATACAAGAGCAAATGATAACAGTAGTGGTATGGTCGCGACTCCATCCCGCACTCAAATCATTACTTTGCACATGAATCAGTAAAACACATATCCCAATACCTTCTTAAGATGAACCTAAAGATTGGTAACTACGAAAAAGAACACCCCAACAAGATAACGTCGGATAACAAAGAGTAAGATAGATCGCATTGGTATACAATGAATCAGAATAGATCGCGTCGGTTTACAAAGTCCTGTCGGTATGGAATGTACCAATAGTTGATAACCAAAAGGCAGATAGTGATAACATTTGGATGCAACAGATAGACAAGGAATTCACAAACACACACACACACACACAACCTATGGTACTACGGAACCCAGAGCACGTGAATCCTAGTTTGAATTTTAGAAGAGGATTGAAAACGTTACACTTTCTTACCAGAAAAGGGTGGGCGGGTGGGTAAGAAGAAAAATGGAAGCAGTCCTACTCTCACGTTTTGTTTTTCCTACTATACATAACTACCAAAATATTTGCTAGACTGACAACGACCATTTGGCTGAGACCCTGAAGGGCGGGATGGCTCTGATACCAATTGTAACTACCTCGGTGAATTACGCTCTTAGTTACATGCCTGGATGAACGAAAGTGGTTAAAATAGTACGGTGGGGCCCAGGGCCACTCACGGTAGACCTTTCGGCCGTCCTAACCACTTTCAGACATCGGGACAAGAACGAGCGACGTAATCGGCAGGCAAAGGGATCAACTACATACACAAATGAGTATGTATGCAAGCCACCTACAACAGTCCTCGGAGCCATTACATCTAAAAGAAATAGAAATATTGCAACGCCATACGGCAAGATTCAAATGTCCTAGATAGATATAATAATTTAGGATAGCTCCTCATACATCACACATCAGAGTATCAGGCGGAAGCGGAAAACAAGATCCGAGTATGGATAAGAAGCAAATTGGCATAAGATGCCCCATAAATAAACACATCCCGCCCACAGATCTCACGGATCCCCGTTCCCGGAATCTCTACACCGAATGATCGTTGCCAACATCATCTGTCTCTTCCACCTAGTATCCATCTTGCGGGTACACATGTTCATCTGAATCAAACAATTTATCGTGTGAGACCCTAGGGGTACTCAGCAAGTCTTTATGCCACTAAAGGGGACACAACCTGGGGTGACGCAATTGCAGCAAAAGATAATACCTAACAATCCTACAGATACTCGCTAACCATCCGCCTAACCAATGATAGACGGATGTCCGTGAATTAAGGACAACAGTTATAACAGTATAATTAACAGATCCATCCTCCTCCTCGCTTACCAACGAGGAAGCGGACGAACAACCCCCATCATCCGTTGGCAGTTTTATTAACCATTCCATGAGTATTGCACTATTTACTAGTCAAGTACTTAGTCAAATTAAAAGCGGTACTTTAGTTATACTTGTCTATGATTGAGAAACTGTGCTCCAAGTCGTCCATAACCGCGGACACGGCTTTCAGAAAGATTTACCCTGCAGGGGTGCACGAATAGCAACACACACTCGATCAACCTCGGAAAAACCAAATCAAAACCCAACGAGGCATTCACGACAAAGCAATCACAGGATTCAGAAATATTTCAGGGGGCCACCCCATTAAGCTACCCGCAACGAAGTTGGCCGGCTCCGAGACGGACCCAAGGTTTGCGCCAATGGCTGTAAACGACTGGGAACCCGAAAATGTGACTGGGCTTGTCGATACCGCGAAAACACTCCGCAATTCTTAAACAGTACAGGTGCTCCTCGCACAATCTTAATAAAACAGTAACATGGCATAAGTACAGGATAGTAATAAAGCCCCAAACTACTTTGTGGCCCCAAGAAATAAGAATGAATCAAGCTCTGGCTCAGGGGGGTCCATAAGGCCTCCCGGATGTGCATAGTGCGAATAGTCAAGGAACAGGAATCAAGTACTCGGGGTCCTACGGGACACAAGTGAGCATGAAAAACCAAATAGCAGATATTGCTCACCGGTGCCTCTTTCATTAGTTATCCCATTACTACTCAGGTTATGTTGTTTAGGTACCTCATTGTCCATCAGACACTCACATACCCTACTCATGCTTTTCTACGACTCGCATGGCTCAAACAACTCCTGTAGTAATGGCTCATGGGATGGAGGAACAAGCTTCGATGGGGTTTAAAAATAAAGGCTATGCAGTACTTGGGATTCAATTTAATGCAATCGTGACTCAATGATGCAAGAATAAGATAGAGGCAATAGGTACTATATGTATGCAAGCATGTGGTAGTGCTTGCCTGGCAGCTTAGTTGAAGCGAGAGATGGATCTGGGTAGTACTCCTGTGATTCCTGGTAATTCTCCTGGTGGGCGTCTATTCGACGAAGAACCAAACAAACAAGGGCCAACATAAATAAAGTGCACAAGCATATGAATTAAAGTGCGATAAGCAAACAAGCATGCCATGATGAATGGTGCACAATTTACATGGCATTAAAGTAGCATGGCAAAGGTGAGGTGTGGATACAAGAAATAAAGCATTTTGTTATTTATTTAACCAAGTTTTATTGTCATAAAAAGTTCAGATTTTTAATAATGACATGATTCATGCTTCAATTCAGAACAAGGACCGCATAGATAGAACGGGCTCGTCGTGCTGATCGATTTAGACATATTATTTGCCCAATTTGGAGTTATAGAATTAAAGTTATTAATTAATTAAGGAAAAGGGCATTTTATTGTAATTTTAATCATCTCGAAATTTAAAGTGTTCAAACATTATTTTGAATGGCATATTTGAATTCCCCACATTTTTCTGATTCCAAAACATATGTTATTTGTATTATTTGGATTTGTATTTTTTAAATTATTTAAATCTGACTTGAATTTGAATTTAAATCAATTTGAAAAAGGTTTAATTAAAAACAGACAACAGGGGGAACTTTTATTACTCAGTCCGAGCTAGCCACAGCCACTAACGAGTGGGCCACTGCTGACTAGGGCCACGCGCGGAAAATCCTTTTTCTACCGCGGGCTTAGCTAGCCCCTGCGATTGACAGGTGGGCCAGCGACTGGAGGCCCACGTGCCAGCGATCGAACGCGCAGCGACCGCCAGGTGGGACCGAGCTGGAGCGCGGGTTACGGCCTGAGGAACAGAGGGGCTTTTCTGCAATAAGGCCAGAGCGGCTGACAGGTGGGGCCTCTAGGAGCGCGGGTTGCAGGAGTCAAAAAGGTGGGGCATTAAGTGCAAAGTGTCAACGCGCACTGTGGATCTTCTCTGATCTCTGACGGCACTCGCGGCGACAGCGCGCGCGCGGTGCGGGGGATTCGATCCCGCGACCTGGGGTGCTCACGCAGGGAGGCGAAGTCACTGCGGTGGGCTAGGGGAGCTGGCAGGACGGTGGCTGGGGCCTAGTTAAGGTGCTATGCGGCGCGGGAAGGTTGCAGACACCGGCGACCTCTGGCGCACCGAGGGCGTTCGGCGAAACGAGCGGCGGCGCTAGACGGCGACAGCGAAGCGGAGGATGTCAGGGAGGGAGAGGTGCGTACCGCGGAGAGCTCGGTGGTGTCGGAACGAGAAGGGGTGCAGCGGATCGTGGACGAGGCTGGCGGCCGGAGGATTAGGGTTTCGCATCGGGCGGCGTTGGTTCCGGCGGTGCTGGGGCTTGTCGTCCTCATCGGCGTGTGCAGGGCGATGTAGAGGAGCCTCCTCGGTCTTCCAGGCCACCTCCACGACGCGCTGGCCGGCTGGAACGAGGGGGGCGCTGCGGTGCTGGCGGCGACCGGCGGCAGGTGCTGGCGACATCGAGGAAGAAGGAGAAGAAGAGGGCAGGCTCGGGGCAGATCTGGGCGAGCCAGGAGAGCCGTGTGGACGAGGGAAAGCGAGAGAGAGAGAGGAGGGGCAGCCGTGGTATGGGAGAGATAAAGGTGGCTCGGTTGTCACCTTTTTCCTTCCTCCTCACGTGCTGGCTCGGGCTGGGGAAGGTAGGGCAAGGCAGGATAGGGTGGTGGGGCTGCCAGGTAGGCCAGGGAGGAAGGAGAGGGAGGTGGGGCTGGCACGGCAGTTAGAGAAGAGAGGGAGAGGAGAGGGGCTCGGGTGTAGCTAGGTTAGCTTAGAGGGGCTCGGGTTAGGGTTTTGTTTGGGATGGGGTGGTGGTATCTGAGGTGTGGGCCAGGGAGAGAGAGAGAGAGGCTAGGGCATGGAGATCATGATAGAGAGAGAGAGAGCGGTGGTAGGGGTTAGGTTTTAAGTGGAACTAGGGTTAGGGGAAAAATTAGAGAGAGAAAGAGAGGTTAGGTTTTATTAGGGTTTTAGGTTTATAATGTGTTTATGAGATCATACCAAGAGGGAAGATAGTGAGGCCTTTGATTTTAACATGAGATGAGGTGGAGGAATAAGCAAGAAAAAGAGAAAGAAAGAGGTATGGGAAGAATCCCTCATGTAAATCATGAATGGAGATAATTAAAAGAAAAGAGATGTAGATGAGAATGAAGGAATGGTAGAGATGGTGATGATCCACAAAGAAAAGAACCAATAAATCCAAGAGGAATCAAATGAACCAAAGGTGGTGGTACCCTTGCATGGCCCATGAAAAAAATAACAAATGCCATGATTGATTTTGTGAGAACAAAAGTAATGATATGGCATTATTCTTATGCATTCACAAGAAGTGGAGAAAAGGCCAAGCAAAAGAAAGGTTCGACTAGATCCACCCCACCCACATGAGCTAGATTAAAATCAAAAGAAAAAGAATTACCAGCTCATGGACTAATAGGATGGTGGAATTATAAGGTGGTGAAAAGAAAAGATAATGGAGGTGAATAAAAGATATGCCCCCAACTCAACTTGGGCATTTGACAATATATCAATAACCAAATACAATATCAAGAGGCAAATACAATTAATAATGCATATGAGAGAAGAACCAAAAGAAAAAGGGGTTTTATATGATGCTCAAATGCAAGGTGGCATGATGACATGAGCATGATATAATTATGGTGCAACAATTATATATATGAAGTAGCCAATATCTTACTAAACCAAGTAGCATTACAATTGTTAGACAATTGGGATGCTACACCTGCCGCCATGTGCGGTGGCGGTTATCCGCCACCCACGGGGCTGGCTGTTTTTTATCTTTTCTAGTTATTTTTCTGCACTTTTATTTCTAGGCTTTTTCCCTCATGGATTTGGCCTAATATAACAGTTGACTTTATAAATCTTAATCTAAATATTATTTATAATATATTAATTCATAATTAATATATATTTAAATTCCCATTTATCCGAAAACACTTTTCGGGGCTTTTCCTTTATTCTTTCTCCGAACAACTTCGGATCTCTCCGCGGAACGATTCCGGCTTTCTCTCTTTCTCTACTGTGATTCCATCTTACGAATGATCGCTCTCATCGTACCCTTAAGTGTATCCTCTCACGGCTCAGGAATGCTCTAGACATGATCTGTATCAATGATCAACAGAGGGATCAGGGATATCCATGTGACCCCTATGCATTCCTGATGACAATATCGTTTGAACCGTCTAAATGTAGCATCATCTTCCTTTTGTTTCTCGATACAACTTGTCCGAGATCCAATCATTGGTATCCCATACCTTGTTCAATCTCGTTCACAACAAGTTATGTTTTCTTGTTACTGTGATATTACCTTCCCGTGACCTAGTCACATGTTGCAACATTTATATATGTAATCTCACCAAGTCGGCCGTATGTATCTTTACCCGTCATGTGGGTGAACAAATCCCAGCCTTGCAGTCACATGTCATCTACTGTACCTTCGGAATACCCAACGTACACCTTTATGGCCACCGCATTACCAGATGACGGTTGATGCAGTCTAAGTAGCCTAGGGAAACAGTGAGTAATATGAGCTCACGATCTAAGGAGAAAAAGTCTAGGTATAGATGTTACAACAATGAACTATATGACTTGATCGTGTTACAATCCTTCGAGGAATGTCCAGCCACATCATTCTCCAATGATATGATCTCGTTGTCAGTCGGCATAAATGCCCATGATCTTGAAACTCAGATCATCTTCGTGACCAACGAACTAGTATGAATAAAGGCTACTAGGGATTTTGTTGTTTCATACCACACATGTACCAATGTTTCTACTTGGCACAGTTATAGCACAATATGAAACTATTATAAACTAACTGAGATATGACAATAAAAACCTATTTATTATTTGCCTCTAGGGCATATCCCCTTTAGTCTCCCACTTGCACTAGAGTACAAATAATCCAGCTTGCATTTTACTCGTATAAACCATATACCATATGTGTTTACAGATCATGCATGCTCATGGGAAACGTCATGCCCATGTTCTGTTTTACCAGATCATTATGTCTTTTGCAAATCGTTAATGTCTTCCTAATTTTGACATTCACACCATTATCGTATAATGGGTCGAAGCATTTGTTTAGCAACAAAGTGAGACTTTTGTTTCTAGTGTTTATGATGACAGTCGTTTTTACTATTGTCATCTAAACTTCGAAACACACTTTGCTATCCTTTGTGTATGTACTATAGTCATGGCAGCAGAACGAGGCCGGATTCGAGGAGCTTATAGTGACTTTAGATCAACCTCGAGGGCTTTCTCATGGGCACTGGGCCCTGGGACACATCGTTCTACGTTAAAAGCGAACTAGCCCCACCATAACATTATATAGCACATTAGATGTAGCCTTTATACTTCTATATCTATGTAGATCCTAGTGCATGAAATGCATCTATACCACTTACATTGCTTCTTGCTACTTAAGTACAAACTTAATTCTGGTTTAGTGATCAACTCAGGAATCACTTAAAACATGTTCTTACAGTTAAGAGCTAGTCATTCCAACCAGAACCTTGGGTCACATTATGTCGAGTATACAACATGGTTATATGGAAGAACCTATGACTGAGGCATAGGAGATGCAACACATCTCTTTCCTTCAGCCATAGTTGCAATACTCAATGCTTCATATAGTAAGAACTTCTTTCTTACCTTGTTCCATTCCGAGCTACTTCAGAATCTTGCTTAGGACATTCTGAACATCTTTCAGAATCAAGTCCACGAAGCATTTGACATTCAGTGTTTATTAAACTTACTAATCTATCTCGATAGATCTTTTGTTTAATAACTTCAACTTCATCCTAACTTAAATACTATTAACACCAATCACATCATTCACATATGTCATCTACATATTCCAGAATGATTTCACGCTCCCACTCAAATATGACATTCATGTTTGAGATCCAGGGATTTCACTTAGCTCCCACTCAAAATATGTCAGCAACATATTATGAATTCGCCAAGCTGATTTGCTCCCACTCAAATCTAGGTCCTCTCAATAATCTTGGACATTCCAAAATTCTTTGATCACTATCAAATCGAGAATTCCACTAACGATATTTCAATGACCATTCATTTCTCATACTTAGGTCCATCATGCTTCTTTGTATTCCGTAGGTATGTCTTGTTCAAAACATGACAAGTGAATCAACAATACAATTCCACAAACTTGTAGAATATATAGTTGAATCCTACTTTTTTTAGTAAAAGTATTCACTGAAACTTTATGATCATTATCATTGGTTTCTCCTCTATATGTAGAGTTTGGTTTCACGAAACAAATTTCGCTGCGCCACTCAACAATTCGGAGGTAAGGTCAAATACCTTGTTTTGATCTTTTACTTTCTTCCACCTGTATCTTCATCAAGACACATCAACTTAGGACAACAACTGGTTTGCCCCTTTGTGGAAGATGCATTCATAGCTTCCTAAGAATGCTCTACAAAGACTTGTTTATTCACCACGATTTCGACTTGTCGAAATCTCCAAAAACTCGAACTTGCCATAACACTTATGGTGTTGTTTCCACGAATCTTTTAGATGTTCCTTTGCATTTCAAATGAGTGTTTGCTTATTTTGATCTCTAACTCTAAACGACAACTATAACCCCGATAAGAGATAATATGTATCTAATACAAAATGATTATGATATTTGGATATTTCAACATAGTTTGAATTCGTCCAATTATCATAATTTGTGAAACATCTTTCACAAGTTCCTTTTATGCTAAACTTAACCTGAATATTTTAGTCATGTCGATCAAATCGAAGAGACTTGTTAATTCAGTTAATTCAATATCCCATTTAGTTATGAACTCATTTGAACAATTCAAATCGTTTCAAACTTCATGTTTCGTTAAGAAAATACACTTATTCACTTAAGTCCACAATGATTTCCACTACTTGTTGAAAATATGATACATCACTATGTATAAGATTTAACATTTCTTCGCATATTACCGTTTTACCAGAATGCGGAGTTTTAGTCATTCTGCCCAAGAGGCATGGTTTTGCAAAGTCTCTAGATTAAGTATCTAGGACCCCGATCTTTCATAAAGAACCTGCAATAACCAAAATGACTTAAACTATAGTGTCTTTTCATTATTAAGCTTTAGATATCTTTTAGCATTCTAATCCTTTTATAAATGTTTAAACTATTATCATTAACATAGTGATGAGAATAACTTGTTTATAATCGTAATGTGACCATAAGATATTGTTCATAATAATAGTAAAAATTAGTTTGTAAATTGTTTATATGAATAATCATCTCGCCAAAAGCAAGACACACAAACTAGGATTACAAAATTATATTCAAATCCACTAATCCAAATGACAAACTTTGAGGAAAGTGGTGATGTCGCCCATCAACTATTTTGCTTGCTGTCATCAAGCCACATTGTCTCAAATCCAGCAATTCTCAAACAGATCATCCTATTTTTTCACAAAACAGGACAAGTATCAAATACTTTGCAAACTACATTGAGTTTTGCAAAAAACCACATTTATAATTTTGTATATCTTACATATACCTTTTCATCTATGACTCCATTTGCAATCAAACCCTTCTAAGAGTTCTCAACTCTGATGCAAGATCGCTAAGTGTTTCTGCAAACAATCCAGAGTCATCGAATTATCTCCTAATGGTTATTGTATCAAGAAGAGAAGATCACCTTTTACGAGGATATCTCTCAGGCGTGGGTATTAATCTATGAAGTTGGACCCTTCTGCTAAGTTCCATATTAAGCAATATATTCCCATGGTCGCAAAGGACCTCAATGAGATAGGCCAAGATCTACTAAGATATTTGCAAACAGACATCTAGACTTAGTTTATAATAAGAGATCAATTTATAATTGGTCTCCACTAAAACGGTCATCCCCTGGACGATTTTAGTGATCGCATGATCCCTATCCTCTGCACCTCCCCCGATCATCACGGCCATCAGTGCATTATCAAAGGTAGGCATTCAACATCATATGCATAATGTGATATGATATGGTCTTTCTTGCGCCTTGATCTCCATCGAGCGCTCCGGCATGATCTCCATCTCGCCCTTGGTTTGACGCCAAGTCCACGACACTGCCACCAGGTCGTTCATCGGAACGATGACTATTACTATACTACTTAGCAACAGAAAAGTAAACTACTTTACCTTCGTAACGACCATTGCCATATCATAATCACATGCCCCCTGCAAAATAAAGTTAAATGCCTCTACTTTATCTATTGCAAGTTTTACGTGGTTGTTAGGGCTTTCACACTAGAACTGTTTCTAAACTACGAACTTTCCAACCACAACATGGATTCGACAATTGTCTCTATTACACCCCTTTCGGGTCCCTCCGTTGTAAATGCTATATCAACTATCGAATGAGAGACAGACACCCGCTAGCCACTTATACGGTACAAGCCGTATGTTGAGCGTGGAACCAGTCTCGTATACGAATACGTGTAAGGTCAGTCCGGGCCGCTTCATCAAACAATACCGCGATATAAACAAGTACACGTTAGAGGGTAACAACTAAGGGATCAATGCCCGCACAAAACTTGTGCGTACTGGCCGTACAACACTTCTATGCATAGATCGGCTCTGATACCACTGTTGGGGATCGGTGCAGAAAACAAAAAATTTCCTACGATGGAACCCCAAAAACTTGCCTAGGATCTATCTATGTAGTAATGCGGTAACGGCCAATGCGTAGAGAATATATACCCTTGTAGTCTGTACGCGGTTAACGTTCCGCGGGGAACATGGTTGATGTAGTCGTACTCAAAGCCGACCTCAAGGTCGCGAAGCTCCTCGCAGGTCACCCCTTGCTCTTTCTTGATCTTCATCATCTTCATCGTGCAACAGCTCCGACTCACGACATTTAAGCGCCCCAAGTGTTGCGCCTCGTATCTTCGTACACATCCGGTGCACGATGAGACCTCCGGCTCCCCGATCCCGCCGGGAGTGCGGAAGTTGATATCCAGCTAGGAATCCCTGTAGCGCAACAACATATTGCAGGTGTGCCTCGATCGCACAAACCCGACTTGGGGCCATGGTCACGAGGTATAGAGAGAGGGAGGAGGAGAAAGTCAACCAAAGAACTTCTCCAATTGTGTATTTGGTGTATCTAATCCCACCCATGGGCACCCTTTTATATAGGCGGAGGGGGTGTGCCCTCTCCATTGGGTTAGCCATGTGGGGCTAATACTAAAGGAAAAAGGCAGCAGATTTTCGGACTACCAAATGGGCTAAAAGTACTCAGCCCAAATAGGAAATAGAAAATACTTAAATAAAAGGGAAAAGAGAAAAGGCAGCAGTAGCCAGCCAGCCGGGTGGGCCGGCTCCACACCGGCGGCCCAGCAGCCCCCGCGGTGGCAGCCTAGCGAGGCAACCCGGGTGGGCTGGCCACACCTCGGCGGCCCGCTGGCTCCCGCGACCCGGCTCGCCCCGGTGGCCTACCAACCCAGCCCGGGTGGGCCGGCAGCCCCGCGGCCCAGCTCGCGCCAGCGGCCCACGGCGGCCTGGCCTGCCAGCTTGTGGCGTCGCCTAGTTACCTGCCTCCATGTGCGGTGGCGGTTATCCGCCGCCCACAGGGCTGGCTGTTTTTTATCTTTTCCATTTATTTTTCTGCACTTTTATTTCTAGGCCTTTTCCCTCTGGGATTTGGCCTAATATAAAAATTGACTTTATAAATCTTAATCTAAATATTATTTATAATATATTAATTCATAATTAATATATATTTAAATTCCCATTTATCCGAAAACATTTTTCGGGGCTTTTCCTTTATTTTTTCTCCGAACAACTTCGGATCTCTCCGCGGAACGATTTCGGCTTTCTCTCTTTCTCTACTGTGATTTCATCTTACGAATGATCGCTCTCATCGTACCCTTAAGTGTATCCTCTCACGGCTCGGAAATGCTCTAGACATGATCTGTACCAATGATCAACAGAGGGATCAGGGATATCCATATGACCCTATGCATTCATGATGACAATGTCGTTTGAACCGTCTAAATGTAGCATCCTCTTCCTTTTGTTTCTTGATACAACTTGTCCGAGATCTGATCATTGGTATCCCATACCTTGTTCAATCTCGTTCACAACAAGTTATGTTTTCTTGTTACTGTGATATTACATCCCCGTGACCTAGTCAACATAATGTAATCTCACCAAGTCGGCCGTATGTATCTTTACCCGTCATATGGGTGAACAAATCTCGGTCTTGCAGTCGCATGTCATCTACTGTTCCTTCGGAATACCCAATGTACACCTTTATGGCCACCGCATTACCAGATGACGGTTGATGCAGTCTAAGCAGCCTAGGGAAACAGTGAGTAATACGAGCTCACAGTCTAAGAAGAAGGAGTCTAGGTATAGCTGTTGCAATAATGAACTATATGATTTGATCGTGTTACAATCCTTCGAGGAATGTCCAACCACATTATTTTCCAATGATATGATCTCGTTGTCAGTCGATATAAATCTCCGTGATCTTGAAACCCAGATCATCTTCGTGACCAACGAACTAGTATGAATAGAGGCTACTAGGGACTTTGTTGTTTCATACCACACCTGTACCAATATTTCTACTTGGCAGAGTTATAACACAATATGAAACTATTATAAACTAATTGAGATATGACAATAAAAACCTATTTATTATTTGCGTCTAGGGCATATCTCCTTCACCTTCGGCAAACAGTTGGCACCATTTCCGCTACACGCTGAAAAATTCTAGAGTTCGGCTCCTTCCACAACATCCATACTGTTAGAAGTACCAGGGAGTCGAAGCCTTTCCTGTGTTGCCGAGGTACATGGAGGCGCTCGTCCGGCCACCATTCCATCAGTCGTGACTCTGCAACTGGTACGAGTGCACGTAGATTACAGCGCCGAAGTAAATTGTGCTAGACTTGTCTTGCGAAAACGCACCCCAAAGCTATATGATCTGCTGTCTCAGTTTCTTGGTCACAAAGAGGGCACATGGTGTGCGAGTTGATTCGTAGAATCTCAATATAAAATTGTGTATAGGATTTATTTGCATTACAATTTCTAGTTCTATGTGCTATGATACAATTTCTAATTCTACTTGCTATGATATTTTAACAATTTCTTTCTTTATTAATAGTTGTGCCACGTTGGATTTTTACCAACATGGCATGCATGATACTAGTTATAATACTCCGTTCTAGACGATTTTTTTTAAATAATACACTTTTTTTAAACATTTCGAGAAGTATTGAATGAATTTATCAATTTCCATTTGTAGCACATTGTCGGCTTGGAGCTAGCTGAATGAACCATTCGGCCTGGGTCGGACCGATTCAGACCCACTCGGCGAGGAGTAGGCCGATTGCATGTGACCGTGCCCCCCGCTGGCAGAATGTCCATTCGGTCCAGGCCAAGCCGAATGGTCCATTCGGTCCCGGCCTCGCCGATTGAAGGAAGATAGGCCGCCCACTCCTCTCCCTTCTTCCTTTCGTGCTAGATTTCTCTTCTTTTTTGATTGGTCTGGCCCTGACCGATTGAAGCATTCGGCCTGGCCCTAACCGATTGAAGCATTCGGCATGGCCCTGACCAAATGCATGTTGCTGGCCTGCCGACTTCCTATTCAGTGCGGCTCAGGCAGAATAGAACTCATTCGGCTAGACCCAGACCGACAATGTGCTAGAAATGAAAATTGTGAAATTGGTGCAATACTTCTCTAAATTATTAAAAAAATTATATTATTTTAAAAAAAATCGCCCGCTCTGGCTAGGCTAAAGTGGGACGACAGCCTGAATGCTGCGAGTGGGAGCGGGCCGTCTACAATTGACGACCGAATGCGTATGGCAGAGGAGTGCAAACAAGTGGGATTTGTTGGCAGGCCCGCTCCTGCATACGGCCATCCTCAACCAGGCGTCCAGGCCAGGCCTAACCAGGCCAGGCACAGGACGGTGGTAAAAAAAAACATGAGGGTGCTAAAAACGCGGTGGAGCTGAGGGGCGGCTAGCTCCGACGTGGCTGCGGCCGACGCTCCTCATCCGGCTCCGGGGAACGGTCTGCTAGCTATCTGCCTCCACCCGCTCACACCGCCCTCTCTCCATTCTCGTTCCTCCTCAGTCCTCCCCTGATTTGGTGGCCGCCGCTCCAAATCCCAGCAAGGTATGGAGTGCCCCAACTAAATCAGCAGGCTTCGCCGCTGCTATATGGCTTTGGGCTTTGGGGGCAAATGCTTTCGCTTAGATCAGCCTATGCTCTCGCAGTCTCGCAGTCGCGGATTCTGCACAACTCCAACCGCCTGCTCGACGGAATGCCTGAGCCAACACACCGCACGTAAGTACCCCGCTAGTCCGGTACGAACCCCATTCAGGAACTTTCTTTAACTGAAAATCAGCAATTACGTGCGGACTCGCCCCTCTCTTAATGATTTAATTTTTCTCACACCAGAGAGCAGCTTCCATATCAACTAGGAGTGTACTATTACATTACATGGCTTAATACATTTTCTGAATCTTCTGAAATCTAAGAGCTATTCCCGCCCATTGTAGATACTATTGCCTCTGCCCGGGTGGGTTTCCTGCGTACTTGTCATCTGGAGAGAAACCGTGTAGTGTGTGTCTTTCTACTGGGTTCTGCTGTGCGCCTAGTTGGCTCCGCGATTCTTCCATTGCCTGTAGTGCTGTTAAAAGCCCTTGGATCTCCGTGAGTACTCCTTTATGAGCCTGGAGAATTCAGACTTTTCGTCCTCCAGTAATCTCGACGGCGTGTCGTATTCGATAATTCTTCCTGCTCATCACAAAACAGTACATGTTTTAGCGATGCGGCAGCTAGGTCCAGTAGAATGTAGAGAAATGGTCTGTGCTAGTCGATGATGCAGCTTACCTTCGCTGAAGACAAGAATCAGATCACTGTCGATAACCGTGTGAATTCGGTGTGCTACTGTCAGCACCGTGCAGTCCCCAAACTCCTCTCGGAGTGTTTGCTGGATAATTGCATCGGTAGATGAGTCAACTGAAGCAGTTGCCTCGTCGAGGACAAGGACATTGCTTCGTTTTAGCAGAACCCTTCCCAGGCAAAACAACTGCCTCTGTCCTACGCTCCAGTTTTCCCCATTTTCGACGACTGCAGGAGAAATCTCAGTTGATCATCTCAAATTCTCAATGGAGACATCCATACTCTCTTAGACAAGTTAGCATATGTTTGTTGTTGGAAAAAAGAACAATGCTATTACCCGTTGAATCCAGCTTCTTTGGGCTTTGACGAACTATATCACCAAGCTGGCATTTATCCAGTGTCTGGCCAAAAGAAATGTATACTGCTGATAAAGTAGAGGAAGTATACCATTTGGTTATTTTAATCATTACCCTTTTTTGGTAGTCCCTCCTTTTCTTTTTATTCATTATATAAATATGTCTGAAGAACGGATTTGATCAAGTTGCAATCTAGTATATGAAACATTGCATCACCTTCTGTTGGGTAATTTCAATTGTAAAATAGACAAAACATATATGTTTCCTAGCTTACTGTGTGAGCAGCTTTGACCTTTCATAGATTGGCATGATCACGCAATCACATTTTATTAGTGTAAACTGTTATTCCGTATTTACGTTGAGAAATATACCAGTACCCAGGACTATTTGCAATAATGAGCAATGACATGAGGCGTTCAGTCTCTTTTGCACATGTTACATAATTTACTACCTTGTCTCTTTTGCACATGTATAATTGACTTACCTTCCATATATGTTCATCAGAATATTCATTCAGTGGGTCAAGGTTTCCTCTTACTGTGCCCTCAAACATGGTTGGATCTTGTGGGATGATGCTAAGTCTACCTCGTAAATCATGCAACCCAATTTTGCTGAGATCAACATTGTCAATTTTAATGGTTCCTACTCTTGGTTCGACAATCCGAAAAAGTGCTTGAATCAAAGTTGACTTTCCACTGCCAGTACGTCCAACAATTCCTACTTTTTTCCGTCCTGGAATTGTACATGATATATTTCGTAAAACAGATGGGAGATGCTCTGCATATCGAACCTGTAAAAGAAAATAACCACATTAGATGGTTTCTTTTGAGCATGCACATATCTTCTAGGAAAATGCAAAAAGTGAAGTGATTATATTTACTAAAAAGTGAGAGCTTCCTTTTTTCCCCAAGAGAACATATTATGTACTTCCTCCATCCGGAAATAAGTGACTCGGATTTGTCTAGATTCACATGTCCACTAAAACGCGTCTAGATACATGTGAATCTTGACAAATCCGAGTCACTTATTTCCGGACGGAGGGAGTAGTATAAACTATAATAGCTTTAGTGATACGAGTTTTGCTCCGCAGTGTATTTGTGCAAGCTTCTCTACTCTGCTTTAGAGCATATGTTTATTTGCTTTGAAACTTTCTAAGTTATATTTTTGAACTAACACACCCTGGCGATAGAATTTGTGTAAAGGTGTATAGTTTTCATATCATGTACTTCTGGAGGGTCTTTGGTCATAAGGTATAAATCGCAGCAACATTATGCATACCTCCAAGTTTCTTATATTGATAGTGCCATCCTTTGGCCAGCTGTTTGGTGGCCGGTGATCATCAACTATTAGAGGAGCCTCGCTGGGGATCCTTGAGTACTGCATTATCCTCTCAACTGAAATCATTTTATTCTCTGCATTGCAGATGTTCCAGGTTATAGCTGACAACTGTCCATTGAGGTTCAGGGCATAAGTCACTGCAAGTCCAGCAATACCTGTACATGGAATTATGTGAGTTTGGCAGCCACCAATCAGTGATGAGAGTATATAACTGCCCAAAAAAATAGCAATACTTACTTGGATTTATAAAACCTTCAGGAAGACTCACTAGCAGAGTTAAAGAAAAGGCAAAGACAAAGTTAGATAACATGTTTAGTCTGAAGCAAAGCCACTCTACTGCTGAGATGTTGTGGAACCATGGTCGTGAGTGGTTGTTAACAAGACTGATGTTTGCTTTGCTGAAACGGTCTTTTTGTCCATATGCTCTAATACTTGCTGCACCTGTAAGTGATTCCGCAAAATGGTGGAGTATAGGAGCCCTTTGAATTTGTGACAAACGAGCCAATTCTCTAGCTGTTGGTATGTAGTACCGCTGCATATCATTAGGAAAATATTTGATTCAGTGCTTTGTGAAAAGAAGATCAATATCAAGGAGGAAATTGCACTTACGGCTAATTCATTGTGCATAATTAACTTGGTACATACAGGGGCTGGGTGCATACATTTTACTAGGACAAGTTAACTCTACTGCATGTGAAGAGCTCTTACTTGAAACACATAACATATTGCTGTCACTGGAATAAAGATGGCAAAAACTGGCCACGCAACCTGGGACATAACGCCAATGGTCCCCAGAATTTGTATAACTGAAAATGCGCACCAACCAAGCTTGTTTGCGATTTCCAGATCTAAAACACTTTGGTCATTGGAGACCTGTTACAAAGTACAATACACAATTATTAATTTCAAGGTGCATGGGTATTAGATAGTTAAAATGATGTGAGTAACTGAACACCAACCCTGTTCAGGATCCTGCCAGTAGGTGTGGAATCAAAGAAGGACATGGGAGCACGGAGGATGCAGTGGAGCATATTCTTAAAGAACTTCTCAGCTGTTAGTAGACCAACAAGTGACACAAGCATAGACCGACCCAGAACACATAGTGCACTTCCTATAGATAGCGCTATGTATACAAAGAAAAGAAGGCTTAATCCAACCCTTGGGGTGGTTGCTGATGTTGGAGGACAGGCCCATGCCATCCAATAGTTGCTTGCTACCTGGAATATTTGGAAGAATGACTGTGCAGCGACTATTACCGGTGCTAATGCACCACCATGAACAGCCTTCAGGTATGTCCAGTAGACCGTCTTGCCAATTCCTCCCTTTTCTCGCTCTTCATCTTGTGTTAGCCTTCCCTTTTCATTGATACCTTGTGAGACATCATGTGCAGACTCTTGCTTAATTATGCCCTGAAGTTGATCATCAGTGTCGTTTTCTTTCTCAAACTCATCATCACTACCTGCCAACTGTTGGCTGTCTGTTGACAGAATTCTGCTGGAACTCTCTGCATTTATGACAGATTCAATTGCCTGGCTATGGGCTCCTACTATTGCTTCAAATCCTATATTCTGTTGAAGAAGATCATCAAATGTTCCTTTCTGCACAATCTTCCCATCCTGCATCACCTATTATTTTGTATCCCCTTGGTTATTAAACATATTTGTAGCAATACTAACATACATGTAGTACTTCCGAACAAAAGGGTATTATTTTATACTTACTAGTATAAGGTCTGCTGCTGGAAGAAATTCGACTTGATGGGTCACATACAATATGGTTTTGTCCTTAAGCATCCCCATTAGGCAATCCTGCAGAATATAGGAGTTCATTCTATTAGCATTTATACAGAATGATGTCTCTAAACCGTAGAATAATGAGGAAAACAATTGACGTTTATCCTGCTTGAATCATTTACTACTAAGGTTTGGAAGATAAATTACCAAGTTAACAGTATTCGCACATAGATAAACTCATTTTGTGGTTTTTTGGACACTAAATAAACAAACCTTGAAAAGTTGGCCTCCAGTGTGAGCATCTACCGCACTGAAAGGATCATCAAAGAGGTATATATCTGCATCCTCATACACTGACCTTGCAATCTGAATCCGCTGCTTCTGTCCACCACTCATGTTAATTCCTCTTTCTCCAATCTCTGTCAGATCACCATTTGCAAACAGCTCAAGATCTTTAGTCAGTGCACAAGCTTGTATTATCTTTTGATACTTATCTTTATCATATGGGTTTCCAAACAGAATGTTGTCTCTGATGTTCCCAGACAAGATCCAGGCTGTCTGAGGAACATATGCTTTTCTCCCACTGACCCTCACAGTCCCTGCTAGCTTTGGCATCTCCCCAAGTATGCACGATAATAGACTGGATTTCCCAGACCCGACCATTCCACAGATTGCTACTTTCATCCCTCTCTTTACTTTTAAATTTACATCTGTTATAGTTGGAGATGTGGTCTCAAGTTCCCAGCTGAATGCTCCATGATCAATCTCCACATCATAGTCCGTGTCACTCCTTGGTACTTCTGTAATTGCGTCACATTTCAGTTCTTCTTCCTGGAGGTATTGTGCTACTCGGTCAGCTGAAACTTTTCCCTGCGCAAACACAGAAAGTAAATCCGGAAGTGTGAAGATTGGATCTTGTAGCATCCGGAACGTTGCAAGAGCCGACAAAACAGTACCAGCTGTTAGAGGAATCCCCATCAAAATACATGTACCGAATGTTATGGAGGATATGAATGCAGGGGACCCCCAAAATATGAATGTCGTTAAAGCTGACAACCTCACAGATTTCCACAACCAGTTGTGCTCATCCCTTCGTAATGCTTCTAGCTTTTGAAGGTACTCTGTATCCCATGCTTGAAGTTTCAGTATTTTCATGCTTCTAAGTACTTCTGTTGTTGCCTTCATTCTATTGTCTTTAGCAGCCATGATCTTTGATTGCAACCTTTTCTGCAGTCTGGTTAGAGGAATATTGCATGTCATTATTGCCAGTGTTGCTGCTAAACCAGCCCATGCTCCAGCCCCTAGGTTTTGATGGAGAACATAGACTGCTAGAGAAAGCTGTATGGGTAACATCCAGATGTAGTTTGTGTACCATATAACATCAGTTATCCTTTGTATATCTACACTCATGTAGTTTATGATCTCTCCACTTGTATGCTTCTGTCTTGCACTGCAGGATAATCGGAGCCCCTTCTGATAGATGTGGGATATCAAAGCCGCTCGTAGCCGCATCCCGAGCCTCCGAGCCCCAAAAATCCACTGCCTCTGAGCTACTGTCTCCACAACTTTGGCACTTAAAAATGCAACAGCAAGAAGATAACCTCTTTCCAGTCCATACTTCCTCTCCCCTCCGAGGAATTTCACCAGGCTATTAATCAATGATGGTCCAACATAGGATGCACATGCACATAAAATTGCAAATACTGCGTTGATTATTGCTTTTCTTCTAATATATAGGAACATTGCTCTATAGATTGATAAAGTACTTAAACCGTGCCTGCATTCAACATCTGCTAAGATCCTTTTAAATGAATCTGAGAGTAAATCGGCATAGTCCCCTCCATCAATATCTGGTACATCATTCTTATCTAGAGGTTTCTTGTATCCGATAGCAAAGAGAGGGCTCATCCAGGAGAATGTGACAAGGTCCAGGACAGTTGCTCTGCTATACAGACATGTCCTTTTGGTTTCTGTCTGCTGTCCTGCAGATGGACTCAGTAGTGGCTCTGTTATGCTGCTATTTACTGAGGTGATTCCTGTTTTTCCTCTAGCTGAAATGGCAAACAGGTAAGTGCAGATAACAAGTGTGAAAAGGTCAACCAATTCTGGAAGCCCTATATATTCATGATCTGATAAACTGGACCTGAGATCAAATATAACACTGATTATTGATTGCAGAAAGTTAAATATCAACCATGCCCGAATTGTGAGTGGATGCTTTGCAGATTTTGTCCTTTGTAGACTGAATACTGCTAGTGACAATATTATCCAGGATAGCACTTGTAAACCTTCACCCAGAACAAAAGGTGGGTACTTGCAACCACTTATTCTTCCATGTAACTGCGATACCGACATCCTCATGACATGACTGGCTAGTATAAGAAGACAACAAACTTTGCTTGCTTGATATGAGACACCCAGTTTTATGTCTGCATTCTTTTGTTCGTGATTAGAACGTTTATTGCTTTCAGGAGCTGCGGTCTTCAGTCTCTGCCTGCACCATCTGATTCTCTTGAAAAGAAACTGGGCCGCAATACTCGTGATAAATAACAGCTGTATCAATGCAAATGTAGTCGTCCAGAAACAAGGTGAATATATTTCTGGCCATCTTTGCAGGTATTGCGATAAAATAGAATCTGCAATGTTATGCAGCAAATTTGTGCGTCAAAAATAAACAACGGGAAATTTATCTAAAATTTCATTTCTCTTGTGAGTATAACATGGAAGCTACAGCTTTATCATCAATACTCAAGAAAACAACAAACAGCGTTGTCTTATGAAATTGCAAACTGGAACCCCCCTGGATAAGTCATTGGTCGATTTTTATGAAAACAAAAATCTCTGTTTTTTCCCAAACTAGCTCTACAGCAACAAGGCTAAAAACATACATTCTCCTAGTATTCCTTGTAAGTATTGATTTGAATATTCCTTGACGACAACATAAATGTTATGTTAAGAGGCTGATACTGGTAAAGGAAGAAAGTCTAGAAAAATATATCCTTGGTTTCATTTGGAGAGTTGCATATGTGTGTTTCTTAGTCAGACTGATACTATCTTTTTGCAGAACGGAAACTAGGATGAAGACTGAAAGCTGATCATTGCCCATGACCTGACTGTGGTCATCCCAGTTTTGCTAAAAAGAATCTTTCAAGAACATGCTTGAATTAAACCGTAGGTAAATTTATGCAGCTATTTTTTCCCTGGGAATTAAGTTTGAGCCTTGTGGGTATCATCTTAACTTAGCTATATGGATGAAAATATTTCATTAAACCACTGAGCACTGAGTGGTCTAACTAAATTGTGTGCATCTTGTTGGTCCTGGGCAACAAATGCTGCCATGGTTTCGTGCACTTTCTTCTACAGCTCTGCTCCATGTTTGAAAACAAAAATAACCAAACCCTTCTCAACAGGGACTCAAAATTTCTTACAAAATCCATTGTTTTGCAGGAACCAGAAGAGCAATGCCAAAAAGAGTGGTGGGCGAAGGGAAGCCATGCACTGCAGTCGACTGTCGACCCATGGACACATCTCCCGGGAGACAATCAGACGTACGCACGAACCTGCCGGGGGGATCGGTGAAGCCTTACCTGACGAATCGTGGAGGAAGGCCGCAGTCTGGAGGAACATCTCCCGCACCGTCGCGAGAGCAGGGGAGTGCAGGCTCCACCCTCCTTCCATGGCGCACTGAGGCTGGCCAATGCAGAGTGCGGGACAGAGGGAGGGAAGAATGGGAGGGAGAGGTGGCGATGGTGATTTATCGGAGGTGGAGACCCGAGACCCTGATGGTTACGGTTTTGGCCCGTAGTATGTGGCAGAGGGTCCAGGGTAGATAACACACACACAGTTCTCACCCGGCAGGTCGGGCCAACACATGCCGTTGAAAAACTCGGCTAACTCGTGCATCATCACAGTGCATGGACCTGTATGTTTGTCTTATCGATTGATTCTTACTGAGTGGGGTACTACCTCCATTCCAGAAATGAAGTCGTATGAATTATCTGGAAAATTAAATGGTGTCAAGTTTAACCAAGTTTTTACAAAAAACTAGTATCAATTAGTATAATACTGGTTTCAAAGGTGGCGTTGTGAAGCTCTGCAATCTTTTGCCATTATGTGACATATGGTTCCAAGGTGAAGTCACACGGAGAATGGCACGGAAGACGGGAACTGATGACGGGCAATGAAAATTTGAGTCCTAGGGATGTAGGGTTTCTGTCTTGGTGTTTTGTGATTTGGAGTAGCGGAATTGGCAAGCGGGGACAACAGCACATGAGGAATTCAGTGTCTAATCCTGCAGGGTGTAAACCCAAGGTCTGGCCTTAACTGGTGTGTCTGGCAATGACCTTGTTGAAGGCATGTTTTGTATGTGTAGACTTTCTCCAATGTGAAAACCTATGGTCTTTGATCACGGCGATGACGGTGCTTGAGCATTGTTCCCTTCTTGGAGGCATCGTTTTTTGAGTTGTTGGATTTCTGGTGCTGTTCTGGTGGTGTTTTGTCTGCTGTTTCAAGGATCGAATCATGGTAGCGGGACTTTTCTTTTTTGTAATTCTTCTTTCTTTTGTTGACTGTGTGCATCCGTAATTCTAATAGAATATTGCGTTGTTGCAGAGGCTGAGTGTAATCGGTATCTCCTGATACTATATATGCTCCTTTCCAAAAAAAAGTAGAGATATTGTGAATTAATGCATCTAATGACAGATTTGACATCGAAAATGTTGCTAATACTTTTCCAATAACCTTGATCAAACTTAACACTTTTTGACTTATAATAAAATTTATACATCTTTATTTTTTTGAAAACGGAGGTAGTAATACGGAGGGAGTATTTTTTTCACAGATAATGTTCCTGCCAAACTGAGAGTTTCCACGTGGCTAGCCTATAATGAATATCGGTTGAGTTCACGGGCGTGTTTGCTTGCCCACGGAGTCATTTCTCGCACATGACGGAAAGAGAATCACGTGTTTGCTTGTCCACGCACGAAGAAACCTTTGCACCGTACGCGTCTTAAAAGCACTTCTCAGCCTGGCTCTGAAGGAACGTCCAATTGGCCGTTTTCACGGAGCCAATTTCTTATCGCGCTCGCTGGAGAAACAGATGCATCCAGTCGTGCGAGAGCGAGATGGCGGGAGCTTGCTCGCGTTCGTGAATATCTGGTGAGAGAAATTGGGTCACTGCCCGTCAATTCGCATTGCCTATTTTAAACCAGTATGCCTTGCTGCCAAATCGCGCGCCACCATCCCCTTCCCTTTCTCGAGACCTTCCTCAAAATATTCTTCTTCATCTACGAGCACGAGTAACTTGCACCACCTACTTCGGTCGGTCAATCTCCTCTCCGTCAAGTGTTCTTCCACCGCTTTGTTAAGATGTCCACACCATTCGATTCTGAGATCCTGGTAAGATCACTCTAACCCTAGCTTTGAAAGATCTGTTACAATTTTGGTATGTCCTAGTAGATCTGCATAGGTTCGTGCGGCCACTCTGCTTAGATTCATGTGTATCGATACTATGGTTCTTGCTTATGTTCATGCATGTTGTCTACTAGTATGGTTCTTGTTTAGGTTCCATGGTAGATTGTTGTGTAGTATGGGGAACATATCATGGTTACTATGGTTGTTCGATTTGTGTCATAGGACTGGCTAACTGATAAGCCGGCCTCCCCAGATCTCTCGGCAACCGCAATGGTGCCTCTGTGCTATGCACCGATGCCTGACAAGTTCACGCAGAGGAAGAACGACATGACGTAGCCAGCTTCTCTATCCATTTTCGTCCTGAACAGAGTTTGTTAGATCATCAGGACAAGGGTTTCCATGGACTAGGGGTTCAAGGACAAGGACATGAGAGCTATTGTAGATGATGTCTTCAGGTAGTGTGGCCGGAGAGTTACCTCGAATTAGATCTACAAGCATTTGTGGCATTTGGAGGAGACGTTAGCTGTCATGATGGACGATGAGCACTACTATGAACACATCAATGTTGGCACAAATTATCACTTGCAGCATCACTTTGTTCGTAAGATGATACATGAACTACAAACTAACTTTGTTCTCACGTAGGTTCACCTGAAGGACACCGAGGTGATCAACAAGCTCATTCGGAACTATGCTCTGATGAAGGTGATCTACGTTCGTAGTATTTCCACTGCACCGTCTCTCCATCTGCCATACACTGTACTCTCAGACACCTGATGGAGCACAAGTCACAGGCCATCAGATATCTTGCTATGATCCCTGAACGCAGGATGAACTGGGTCACGACTTTCCTTAACAAGAACTACCTGTGAGTAACCGGCTGTGGTGCTGGAGGGGGCATAGTGGTGGTGTTACGCCGGATGATGACTACTATGATGTATATTTTGGAGTAGCTAGACTTGATCAAAACTTGTGCCCAGTATGTATGTTTTGCGAGGTGGTATTCAGTAACAACCTCTGGGTTTGATGAACTAGTGTTGCATCATAGACAGTTGTTCGTAAACTCTTGCTACAGCACAAACGTCGTGACTGATTAGACCATGTGATACCATTATCTAAATTGCAATTGTCTAAACCTTCGTGTTGTGGTGCTCTTCCAGGGAGCCATGATCCCAGATGCGCCAAAATGTCACGAGAACACATCCTAACTGATTGATGACACGTTTTGGTTCATCATCGATGTTTCGTAAAGCACTAATATTATGCATCTGGCACTACAGGAAAGGAAATGACCCAAGCGTCGACGGCCAGATCCCGTCGGCGTAACCCGCTTTTGCCGTCGGCGTCTTGCCGTCGGCGCTTTGCCCCGTATGCGTAGCCTAAATAGTCGTCGATGTATGCAAGCCTGTTGGCGTAGCGCCTGCGGGGCCCACATCGGTGGTTGACGACCGTTTGGTTTGGCGGTAGCTACACGACTGCATTGGCACCGGCCTAGTTTTTTTTTTGACCCATTAATCTCACAAGCGTCTTGTTTTGAATTGTTTGACTCGTTAATCTCAGCGTCTTTTTTTAACTCTAAGTATACTTAATCTTCGGTTAAATTTTACTAATGGTCAAACTTCCGGATCGATCACCCTTCCTCGTACTACTCCAGCCATGCACGCATAACCTTTTTATTCCTTCCGGATAAGTTTCCAAATAATTGGACCATATTGATCAGAACTCAGTTACTCCACTTGTGGCCGCCCATGAGCAGTGGTACGTTCAGCTAGTACAGGTAGGTGCAGAGCTAGTTTAACCACACGTACGGACAAGAGAGCCAAAGACATACGGAACAGAAAACAAGGCTTAGGTTAGTGCTGTAGTAAAAAACAAAACAATCGCCCGTATATTCCCCGTCGCTGCTCCACCGATTTTGATCCGGCACCGGCCGATGCATACACGGCAATGGCGGCCAGAAGAATCTGAGCACGGAAGTATAGAGCATATTTTAACAGGGGTCCCATGAAAATGACCTCACGTGGAGGTGTATGTGTCTTGCGTTCGCGCGGGCTGATCGTATCTCTGTTAAGATAATACGACTGCAAAGGTCGCTAGAACGGGACAAAAATAGGGCAGAGAAAAAGCTAGCCTAGCCTAATGCTCCAACATCATCTAACGCGACCGAGCAAACAGTAAAATAGCGAGGTCTTCTTGGTCGTAATCAGTTCAAAAAAAAATAACGAGGGAAAGGCCCCGAAAAGCTTGGATATATAGTGCATTAAAAAGCAAGCGGTGCGATATGATTTACACGATGGTGTTGGATAATTAGGCACAATTTCCATGATTAATTTCAGAATATTAAACATGATAATAACAGCTACTAACACATGTAACTCGAACATACTAAATATACTAAATAACAAGATGAACGAAAACAGACAGCAGCTAAACATGTAGTCGCAGAACATGATGAATAACCAAACAGCAACACGTCACACATACCGTTCGATGCAGTAGTCGCAGCAGTAACCTTGGGGAAGATTGATCGAAGCAGACAGCGGCGAAGACGACGATAGGCAACACCGCTCGACTTGGATGGAAGACGACCCGTGATGAAGAACTCGAGCAGTCGCACAGAGCGCTTCCCAAGAACCTTATTCGCCCTCTCCCGTACAGGATCGCAAAGGCGAGTGATTCCGGAGACCTGGTCTCCCGTTCGCCGGTGCACGCCGGCAAGCGGGATGGAGTAGACTACGGTGGCGGCGCAAGGAAGAGAGAAGGCAAAACCCTAAATTGGTTTTTGGTGTATTCGTGGTGGAAGCCACACTGGCGTTTATATAGAGTGGCTCGGGAATCCCGCATAGGGCACGTCGTGGACCAAGCCCATGTTGCGCACGTTTGGGTCGGTTACAGATAGACCACATCCGAGAGCGACCCGGATAGGCTGACTGTTGACACGTCTGTCAAAACTGCACAAGTTTTCCCAAGCAGCAAAAATAAAGTTCGGCTCGGCGAGATTCCCGCAACCCGCGGCGCGCGCGCGCGTCGTGATGAGACGGGTGGCGGGCGTGCGTGCGAGCGGCGGCGGCGGAGGAGGAGGAGTGTGATACGTCCATTTTGCATCACTATTCTATGTCATAATTCACTGTTATTCATTGATATATTTCGTATTGAGAGGTGATACTTATATTATTTCATCTGTTTTTTGCATGGTTGATGACTTTTGGAGCATGGACCGCTGCAGTCATGATTCTAATGGAAAAGATGTTGTTTGGAGGCAAAATTCGCGAAGATCAGAAAATCCAGGAAAATACATGGAAAATCCTATTTTTCCAGAAGACGAAGGAAGCCAAAAGGGGGGCTGGAGATGGGCCACAGGGGCCCACACCACCCCCTGGCACGGGCCAGCCTAGGCCGCACCACCAGGTGGTGTGGCCGCCCTGGTCCACCCCTGGCACTCCCCTCTAGCGTATATTATCCTCCCGAAACCCTAAGACTCGGGGAGCGACCACAGAAAGATTTTGCAGCCTTTGCGGGGCGAAAAACACCGAGAGAGAAAGATCTCTCCGATAGACAGATTTCTGCCGGGGGAATTCTTTCCTGGAGAGGGGAGATCGTCCCCATCAACACCACCATCAAGCTGGACTTCATCGGGATCATCATCATCATCATCACCACCATCATCACCATCAGCACCCTCATCACCATCTCCATATTGCTGTAACAATTGAGTTGAATCTTGCATAGTTCATAGGGGAAACTTTCCCGGTGTTGATTACTCTTTGTAGTTGATGCTATTGAGTGAAGCATTGAATTATTATTTATGTTCAAATTATTATACGTCATTATTCCATCTCTGATCATGATTCATATGATATCTTGTGAGTAGTTCGGTTTGTTCTTGAGGACATGGGAGAAGTCATGTTGTTAGTAGTGGAGTTGCGTTGAGAAAGATTCAATGGTTTGATATTTAAGTTGTGGTGTACTTCTTCTAGTGGTGTCATGTGAACGTAGACTACATGACACTTCACCTATATGGGCCTAGGGGAATGCATTGTGTATTTGGCTACTAATCGTAGGGGTTGCCGGAGTGACAAAAACCTGAACCCCCGTTAGGAAACCATTGCACAAGGGACGTAAGGGTCTTAGAGTTTAAAGTTGTGGTTAGGTTTCTACCTTAATTACTTTCTTGTACATACAGATGTTTGCAAGGGGTGTAATCACAAGTATGTATTAGTCCTAGAAAGGTCGGTACATTAGCATAGGTTCACCCACACAACACTTAGCAAGCTAAAGAAGATTAATCAACTATATGAAGCGAAAGCACTTGACAGTCTTCCCATGTGTCCTCGAGAACGTTTGGTCATCTTAAGTAATACAACCGGCTTGTCCTTTGCTGAATAAAGGATTGGGCCACTTGCTGCATTTATTCCTACTGTCTTTTACTTACTCGTACTTCGTTTACTTACTATATCAAAAAAACCCTAAAAGTCCGTTTGCTAAGTATTTGCAGAGAATTCCTGATCCATACCACTAGCCAGCACCTTCTGCTTCTCGTTGGGTTCGACACTCTTACTTATCGAAAATACTGCGATACACCCCCTATACTTGTGGATCATCAAGACTATTTTCTGGCGCCGTTGCCGAGGAGTGAAGCGCTATTGGAGAGTGGAACTGGTAAAGGAAACTTCTACTGTGAGTATTGTTTACTTCTGCTAGTTGCTTTATTTTTGTTATGGATAATTCACTGAGTTTCTTATTTGGTAATGCTACTACCACTGCTAAGGTAGTAGATAAACCACCACCTGTTGAGAATGATGTTTTTAAAATACCTACAAGAATTATTGATCATGTTATGGATAACTACTATGTTAGGGATGGAACTGTCCATCCCGGTGATCATTTTCTCTTTATACACGAATTATGCGGGTTGTTCAAGTGTGCAGGTATGACTACAGATCAAGTTAAAAAGAAGTTATTCTCATTATCGCTGAAAGGAAGAGCTGAGGAATGGTATAAGCTGCTAAAGAATGGTCAAGCTCTGGAATGGGAGGAAATAGTGCCTTTCTTTTATTCAAAGTTTTATCCTCCTAGTGAGATTCATAAAGATCGGAATCAAATATACAACTTTTGGCCTCTTGATGGAGAGAGTATAGCTCAAGCTTGGGGGAGATTGAAGTTACTAATGCTCAAATGTCCCATTCATGAGCTCCCCAACAATATTATTATCAATAACTTTTATGAAAGGCTCCCTCTACATGACATGGATTTATTGGATGCTTCTTGTGCTGGATCATTCACTCGCATGGAAGAAGAAGCTAAATGGGACCTTCTGGACCGTATTCAAGACAATGCTAAAGCTTGGGAGAATGACAAAGGTAGAAAGTCAGGTATAAATTATGATTATGAATGCATTGAATCTTTTATGGGAACTGATGACTTTCAAAATATTAGTAATGCTTATGGTCTTGATTTACAAGTTATTACGAATTGCTTTAGGGCTTTTGCTTCTTATATTGAGATTCCAAAAAGGGGATGGAACAAGTACCATGCACCTTATAAAGATATTGTTGACTGTGTTCCTGTTGGGAGTGCTGAGTATTGCACTATTGATCACATCTTACCTGAACCTTATATCGAGAAGATTCCCTTCCCAGATAAGGTAAAGGATCATCCTATGATAACTAATGTAATCACTAAAAGTGAAAAGAGAACTGTAAAACCTGATGAACAAATAAATGTTGAACCTGTGGTAGCAATTGTGAAAGACCTTGTCACTAAAAGCATAGAAGATGGACACATAGTTTTTTGTGAGGATGCTTCTAATATTGTTTCACATCCTAATAGAGTTAAAAAAAAGCTAGTGTCCCTGTGCTTTCCGTTAGAATTGGTGATCATTGCTATTATGGTTTATGTGATATTGGTGCAAGTTTCAGTGCTATTCCTTATGAGATTTACAAAGAAATTATGCATGAAATCAGTCCCTGTGAACTGGAAGAGATTGATGTGGTTATTCACCTTGCCAATAGAGAGACCATCTCTCCAATTGGTATTGTACGAGATGTGGAAGTTCTTTGTGGTAAGATTAAGTATCCTGCTTATTTTCTAGTACTTGGTTCAGCTGCTAGTAAAACTTATCCTATCATTTTTGGTAGAACTTTCTTGAGTACTTGTGGAGCTATTATAGATTGCAAGAGGGAGAAAATCTTGACTAAGTTTGATGGGGAATCTTATGAGTTTAATTTTTCGAAATTTACTAAAGAACCCCGTGAAGAGGAAACCCATAATGAGGATTTTAGAGTTGAACAACTTGCTTCTATCTCTCTTGCTCCTAACAATGCTTTGCAGCAATTTATGGAAGATCACGAAAGTGAGATCTTCATGGAAGAAAGGAATGAGATTGACGAGATTCTCCGTCATCAACCCAAGATGCTTAAGCATAACTTGCCTGTAGAAGACTTGGGTACCACGTTGCCACCTAAAAAGGATCCGGTCTTCAATCTAAAACCTCTCCCTAATGATCTTAAATATACTTATATTGATGATAAAAAGATATATCCTGTTATTATTAGCTCTAAACTTTTAGGAAAGGAAGAAGAAAGGTTACTGGAGGTTTTGAAGAAACACCGAGGAGCTATGGGCTATACTCTGGATGATTTAAAAGGGATTTCACCTACTATATGTCAACATTCTATCAATATAGGACCAAATGCAAAACCAGTAGTAGAGCACCAACGACGTTTAAATCCTAAGATGAAGGAAGTGGTAAGGATTGAGGTATTGAAACTCCTTGATGCTGGTATTATTTACCCTATTGCTAATAGTGAATGGGTTAGTCCTGTTCATTGTGTTCCTAAAAGAGGAGGTGTTACCGTTGTTCCTAATGATAATGATGAGCTTATTCCCCAAAGAATAGTAGTAGGCTATTGGATGTGCATTGATTTTAGAAAAGTCAATAAAGTTACTAAAAAAGATCACTACCCGCTTCCTTTTATTGATCAAATGTTGGAAAGGTTGTCTAAAAAGACCCATTTTTGTTTTCTTGATGGTTATTCTGGTTTCTCTCAAATTGCTGTTAAACAACAAGATCAAGAAAAAACTACTTTTACTTACCCTTACGGAACTTATGCTTATAGACGTATGGCTTTTGGTTTATGTAATGCTCCTGCTACTTTTCAAAGATGCATGTCTGCTATCTTTCATGGGTTTTGTGAGGAAATTGTAGAAGTGTTCATGGATGACTTTTCTGTCTATGGAACTTCTTTTGATAATTGTCTGCACAACCTTGATAAAGTTTTGCAGAGATGTGAAGAAACTAATCTTGTTCTTAATTAGGAGAAATGACACTTCATGGTTAATGAAGGGATTGTCCTTGGGCATAAAGTTTCTGAAAGAGGCATAGAAGTTGATAGAGCTAAGGTTGAGGCAATTGAGAAGATGCCATGCCCAAGAGACATCAAAGGTATTCGTAGTATCCTTGGTCATGCTGGTTTCTATAGAAGGTTTATTAAAGACTTTTCTAGGATATCAAAAATCCTCACTAATCTTCTTCAAAAAGATGTACCCTTCGTTTTTATGATGATTGTAAGGAAGCTTTTGAAACTCTTAAGAAGGCTTTAACTACAGCCCCTATTGTTCAACCAGCTGATTGGAGTTTACCCTTTAAAATAATGTGTGATGCTAGTGATTTTGCCGTAGGTGCTGTCCTTGGGCAACGAATTGATAAAAAAGATAAACGTTATTCATTATGCTAGTAAGACTTTAGACGCTGCTCAAAGGAATTATGCTACTACTGAAAAAGAATTTCTAGCTGTCGTTTTTGCTTGTGATAAGTTTAGACCCTATATTGTAGACTCAAAAGTCACCATTCATACTGATCATGCTGCTATTAAATACCTTATGACGAAGAAGGACGCTAAGCCTAGGCTTATTAGATGGGTGCTGCTTTTACAAGAGTTTGATCTACATATAGTAGATAGGAAAGGTGCTGAAAACCCTATAGCTGATAATTTATCTCGATTGGAAAACATCTCTTTTGACCCTATGCCTGTTAATGATAGTTTCCCAAATGAACAGTTAGCCGCAGTAGGGGTAAGCTCGCGAGGGAGCCCTTGGTACGCTGATTATGCTAACTTTATTGTCTCCAAGTATTTGCCTCCAACTTTTACAGCTCAGCAAAGAAGGAAGTTCTTCTATAATTTGAGGCATTATTTTTGGGATGACCCACACTTGTAAAAAGAAGGAGTGGATGGTATTATGCAGAGATGTGTTCCATAATATGGACAAAAGGAGATATTGCGTAAATGTCATGGTAGTGCCTATGGAGGACATCATGCAAGAGATAGACCTGCATAAAAGGTGCTACAATCAGGTTTCTACTGGCCTACCCTTTTTAAAGATGCAAGAAAAATTGTTTTATCTTGTGATGAATGTCAGCGTGTTGGTAATATTTCTAGACACAATGAAATGCCTATGAACTACTCTCTAGTTATTGAACCCTTTGATTGCTGACGATTTGACTTTATGGGTCCTTTCCCTCCCTCGAAAGGTTATATTCATATTCTTGTTGTCGTTGATTATGTTACTAAGTGGGTAGAAGCCACTCCTACGAAGAGTGTTGACGGGGAAACTTCTCTAAAAATGCTTAAGTATGTTATCTTTCCTAGGTTTGGAGTGCCTAGGTATCTCATGACTGATGGGGGTTCTCATTTCATTCATGGTGGTTTTAGAAAGACCCTTGCTAAATATGATGGTAATCATAGAATTGCTTCAGCTTATCACCCCCAAACTAGCGGGCAAGTAGAGTTATCAAATAGAGAAATTAAATCCATCTTGCAAAAGACTGTTAATAGATCTAGAAAAAACTAGGCTAAAAAGTTGAATGATGCTTTATGGGCTTATAAAACTACCTACAAAAATCCTATGGGGATGTCTCCTTATAAAATGGTTTATAGGAAAGCTTGTCACCTACCTTTAGAATTAGAACACAAAGCTTACTAGGCAGTTAAAGAACTAAATAGAGGTTGTAAGCTCGCTGGTGAGAAAAGGTTATTTGACTTAAGTTCTTTAGATGAATGGAGGAGTGAAGCCTATGAAAATTCTAGGCTCTTTAAGGAAAAAAGTTAAAAGATGGCATGACAAGCGAATACTTAAGAGAGAATTTCATGTTGGTGAGAAAGTTCTATTGTATAGGTCTCGTCTCAGATTTTTTGCAGGAAAGCTACTGCCAAAATGGGAAGGACCTTTCATTATTGAAGAAGTATACCGTTTAGGAGCAATACAATTTTCTTCTTTAAAAGATAATACTACAGAAGTAGTGAATGGGCAGCGACTCAAACACTATATTACTGGGGATTCTTACAATGAAGATGTTGATGCCTTTCAAGTTATAACTCCGGAAAAGTTTATCAAGGACCAAATTTAGAGACTTGCAGAGTCCGCTTTCAAATAGGTAACAGTTCTGGTAAGAAAAGTTCCGCGAAAACACTATCCAACTATATTTTTGCAGTTTTTAGTCAATATGGAAAGCTACAAAGCAAAAAGGGGACGGAAACGGAGCCAGGGTGGCTCACACCACCCTGTGGCGCGGGCCCACCCCAGGCCGCGCCACCAGGTGGTGTGGCCACCCCAGACTCCGTCTCCGACCCGTTTTCTCCTAGTACCTTCCTTTCGTCATGAAACTTCGTAATATATAATCGCCCGGATCTCTCGAGGTTCGTACATCGTGTTTTCGTTTCGATCTGTTTCTGACAGGTAGAGTCCCAGATTTGGAGCTACAATGTTTTCCTCTGGATCAGCCAAGGAAGATTCTTTAGAGGATATCATCAACCCATACATGAGAGAGTTAAAGATTCATCCCAAGGAGTTGTTGCTTGAAGATGGGGAGCTCTGGATAAAAGAGGTTTGAGGCCCTGGTACAAGAAGATGGCGGAGCACGAACTGGATATCATCCATAAGATTTGTTCTGAACTCATCGCCGAGCACCAAAAGGAGACTGCTGAGCTCAAGGATGAAGTCCTCTCACTCCGCCAAACAACCAACGAACTGCAAGCACAGCTCTACGACGTTCAAAATCAAAACTGTGAGTATGAGGTTAGGTTTAAACGCATAAGTGTTGCTGCAAGTGTCAGGATGCTGGAGACCACGATGTCCTTTGTCGATGGGGAGCCCTTGCCCTGGAAGTCGGATGATGATGAGAGAATACCACCACCACCGAAGGAGTAATTCGCCATCAGGTTTGGCATCCCCTTGGTTTGTTCCAAGCTTGGGGGAGTGCCGCGGTATCACAACACTATATTCTATCTTTTTACCTTATTAGTTGAGTCATATCATGAATAGATAAGTTATTATGTAGGATGGTTTTCATTATGGAAGTGTCCCCTCTCTCGTTAGATATGTATCCCTTGGTGTGAGTTGCCATTATGGAATGTTAATGAGAATTTGTATCATTTACTCTTTTGCATAGCTTATATTAGTTTTCAATTCGTGGTTAGATGATTGATCTTGTTGTTAGTATTGGTAGCACTTTGGGATCATTGAGTTAATTTAGTTGGTTTTGGCAAACCTGGCTTGGTCAGTAGCACACTATTTTTGAGAGTTGAAAGAAAAGATAAAAGTACTCTAAAGAAATATAATTTCATCATCTTTCTTTCTTGATTTGCTCATAAGTCTAGTATTCTCTAGTTAAGATCTTTTGTGCTTCCAAGGAAGATTGCATGTTTGTCTTTATCAATTGTATGTTTGTCTGTTTCCTTCAACTCTTGTACTTGCTACCCAGCCTTGCTAGCCCAAAACCTGTACTGAGAGGGAATTCTTCTCGTGCATCCACTCCTTAAAACCAAAACCTTTGCCATTTGTGTCCACCATACCTACCTATTAGCATTATTGCTATTCCAAGTAAATTCTTGTTTTATCTACCTCCCAAATTAAACTTGTTATGTGAAAAGTAGTGATTAAAGCTCTCACGAACTTGATGGCACACTTTACTTTCTTGCATTTAATAAACTTGAACCATTGTGCTCACCTATGTTGCGTATATGCTTGTGCTTTGTAAGTTGTGAATTAGCAGAACCATGCTGTCATGGGGAATGCTTTCAACATTGCACTGGTACTTTGTACCTAGTTGATATCATGTTCTTTTGTCTATGGATGTCTTCGATGTGAAATGAAAGGGGAGCTTGTAAGTCCATGGAGTTATGCATGTGTGTTAGTGACGAGGGTTTAAGTCATCAATGCCCATTGTTATGGACTTGGGTTTTGGAGAAGGATGGAGCGCTGGAGACATCTATCGGCTAGCAAACAAGCACACAGGGGACAAAGGATTTACCCAGGTTTAGGCCTCGTAGAGGTCCCTACTCCTGCTTGTCTGCTCGTGGAATTATCAAGGGAGTCGAAAGTTACAATGGTGCGCAGATGCAATCTGGCGAAGGTTGTGGAAACTAGGGTTGCGTGTGTCCTCCTCGCCGCCCCCTCCTAGCCTTTATATAGATAGGCTAGGTCTCGGGTAGCAGGTCGAGTCGGTTACAAGTTAGGGTTTTCCCCTTCAAACTTTCTATCATTAGCTTCTTCTTGTCCTTCAGGCAATCGAGAGTCCGCAAGTTACTCGAGTCCTTTCATCTGGGCCTTGGCGACACCGTGGGCCTATACGTATTTGGACCGTATATACCAAGCTCGAGTACCTGTAGGGTATACCCATGTCAGTAGCCCCCGAGTGTCCAGTGGAATCGCAGATTCGACTGGGGACTTTTTGAAGTCTTCGAGTGCCTGAATGAGTACATTTTCGACTGCTTTTATTTATGTCATAGGGATTGTTGATATACGTGCCTGATATAGCCAAAGTATCGGTATCAGTTAACCACCTTAGGGTAAAACAACGCAATCTACTCGAACTCGAGTCCCCGGACTCGAATCCGGAAAAGTGTTGGCGTAATTCGACTCAGGCCGCGGAGGTCTTACAGGAGTCGAATTCCAGTTATATGGGTGTGAGCACTCGACGCGTCCGTCAAGGCATGTTCATCATGCCTGTAGGCACGGATATATTTCTGGTAGTGCGTAGTTAAATGTGTTGCCAGGCCTTATTCAGGTCTTACCTTCACGCTGTAAGCGCGGCATCCAAATTTTATCATCGCGGAGACGATTCGGGCGACCCAGGAGACGTAGTCTCTTTGTAGGGAAAATTGGCGGTGTCGCCATGAGCTGCGAGTGCGGATGTTATCAACACACAGTTTTTATGCAAATAATCATAGGGTTCGTGACCAGCGCTCCCTATGGGAGTAGCCCCCGAGTGCTTGGTTGAGTCGAAGACTCAGGCAGGGACTAAAGAACTTTTGCGACTGCTGTCATCTTTTTCTTGTTTGTTTCAGTCGAAGACTTAGGTAGGGACTAAAAAACTTTCGCGACTGCTGTCGACTTCTGCTTGCTTGTTTTCAGTCGAATTTGTTTCCGGTGCTCCCTATGGGAGTAACCCATGTCCGTAGTCGAACTGTGTTTCGAGTGGTTGGGTTTGCTTTGTGATTGTCCACGTTCCTGCAACAAGAAAATAAAAATTCGTAGGGTGCGTGGCCAGTGCTCCCTATGGGAGTAGCCCCCGAGTGCTTGGTGGAGTCGAAGACTCCAGCAAGGACTAAAGTAGTCGAAGTTTTCCGCTGCGTAGCTTTGATGACGTCAGTGCTGACGTTTGTATGACCTCAGTTGCCCGCATGAGCGAGTTTGACGGGACGTGACGAGCGGTGGGTCCCACCTCCTGACTTTGATTTGACTGGGCGTGCGTAATCTTATATTTAACTGCGCCTCCTCGATTTTCGCACGTAATGGGAGAAGTGGGGGGACGGTTCGCGCTTCCTCTTCTCCACGTGGCCAACGTGATGCGTGCCACGCGTCCAATAGGGTTTTTGTCAGCCGTTGGATTGCATCTTCCAGGGGTTAAGTAGCGGCGATGCGGCGGTAATTTTCCATCTGCGCTCTTTCTTCCTTGCTGCCATCGCCATTGTTGTTGTTCTTCTGCTTTTCCTTGCGATCGTCTCCTCCACAGCGCTGGACCACCTCCGCTCGTTTCCAAGCTACTTTATGCGCTCCCATCGCCGCCGCGCAATGGGGAAAAAGAAAGGAGGCGCTACCGCTGATTCTGCGGCCACCGTCGCCGCGGGGAAGAAGAAAGGTGGCTCCGCTGCTGCGGGCACTAGCGCCGCTGCCGGCGGGAAGAAGAAGGTCCCGGGCACCCGCGTGCCCAATGGTGCATGGCGCCCCTCCATCATCAAGGCGTCGGATCTCCGTCTTCTTCGCCAAGATGGAGCTGTCTCTGCAGCAGTCGCTGATGCGCGCGTCCCCGGTGGTGAGACCATTCCTGCTCCTCCCACTGGTTTTCGAGTGATGTTTCTCGCATTCCTCATTCGCGGTCTCTCCTTGCCTCTCCACCCCTTTCTTAGGGGTCTTCTTTGTTTCTATGGGCTCCCGCTCCATCAGCTGTCCCCAAATTCGATTCTCCACATCACCTGCTTCATCACCCTTTGCGAGTGCTGGCTCGGAATCGAGCCACACTTTGGTCTTTTCAAGCTCTTGTTTAAATTGAAGCGTTAGTCCGCATCTGGCTCTTTAGTTTATGACGTAGGTGGTTGCGGAATCCACGTCGACCCATCCACCACCTGCTTCGATATCAAGCTCACCAAGTCCGTCCAGGAATGGAGGGACAAATGGTTCTATGTCCGCGATCAGAAGGCCGAAGATGAGCACTTTGGACTCGCGCCCTTCGATCCCGCGACTTCCTACAAGAAGATGTGTTCTTGGAAGAACGTAGTGATGCCCGACGAACTTGCAGAGACAGACGTGCTATATCAACGCGTCTGCAACCTCGAGAGTCGCATAGGCACAGAAGAGGGAGGCTGCGCCCTTATCAGAACTTGGCTGCGCCGTCGCGTCCAGCCTTTCCAAGCCAGAGTCCATCCCATGTTTCAATGGGGTGGCGCTGATGATACCACTCGCGTGTCTGCCGATGGCATGTCCGCGAGTGAGGTGGATAAGAGGGTTCAATTGGTCACGAAGTACACTGTCAAGGATGTGCTTCCGAGTGAACCAGTCGTTCCTCCTTTTGATGCTTCGAATCCCCCTCCTGAGGTACAGTTGTGCTACGCAGTAGCTTATTTTCGCGATTGCTTTTCTATTGCTTACTTGTTCTTTTTGCTGATCTTTGTTGTTTGTATGCAGGATTGGGCGGTGTCGCCCTGTATGCCTCCTTTCCCCGAGGGGATTATTCCTGGCGAGGCTTTGGAAGAGGACGAGTCTGAATCGACTGTCCGTTCTGATGTAGAAGAGGAAGCCCCTGAGTCCGAGAGTCCGGATACTCGCAAGCGTTCGCGCAGCGAGGATTCCGACGCATCGACTCCTTCGACTCCAGAAGGCACGGCTGTTCGCGCGAAGTCGCCAATTCCAGCCGTTCATGTGAGGGCTGTGGCACCATCTTCTCACAAGAAGATGCGATTGCCCAAGGAGTCTTCGTCGGAGTCGGCGGAGGCCACGTTTGATCTTGACAAGTTTGACTGGTAAGTTTGCGAGTTCATTCATTCTTTTCTGTTTTCTTCTTGTTGGCTTTGCCCTGGAGTTTGCCCTCTCTCAATGTGGATTTGGTCTTGTAGTCAAGAGGCGTCGTCATCTTCTGGTGACGTCGAGTTTTTGAAGGAATCGGGAGTCGCGACCTCAAGGGCCAAGGTAGAGGTCGAGCGCGCTCCTTCCCCTCCAGCGGCAGCCCACTCCGGGCACAATTCTTCGAGCTCTCCTCACGTAGGGGAGCATCGAATGGTTGCTCGGATGACGGTTCAACAAACTTCTTCGGAGTCGCTAGAGGACCATGTAAGTATATCTTTCCTTCTTTTAGTGTGGCAGTCGACGTTTCTCTGTTTCCCTCTCTAATTCCTTGTTTTGTGCGACAGCTCCTTGTAAAGGAAGCCGCGCAAGTGGCGGAGCAGGTGATGGCAATGGGCCACCAGCATGTAATGCTGGAGACGCGTCACCGCGTGGTCGAAAGTGAGTGTTCTACACTTATTCTTTTTCATCTTCTGCTTTTTGGTGTAGTTAACTGATAGTCAACTTTCGATTGCCTTGTAGCTGAACATAATGCCTTACTCCGCAACGTCGCCACTTTGGAGAAGACGTTGGCCGTAGCAGTGAAGGGGTGTGATGAGGCAATCGCGGCTCGTGATGAGGCACAGAGGCACGAAGAGGATCTACGTGCCTCCTTTGCGACCAGGGAAAAGTTGTTCGAAGAGCAACTGTTCTCAGTCGACAAGGCCCTCTCAGGTACCTTCGCTGGTAGATATTTTGCTGTTGTCTTGCTCTGTATCTAGAATTTTGCTGGTGGCGCTAAAGGTTTGGTCCATGTGTGTGTTTCCTGTGCAGATGCTGGCGACTTGAGCTTTGACCCGCAGGCCCTTAGTCGCGATGACGCTCTGGCAGGCGCGGTGTCTGCGGTCGAGGACCGAAGCGCCACCGTCCAAGATACATTGTCCAAGGAAAAGGTCACCCTCAGTCGCCTCCGGGAGGAGTTGATGCCGAAGGCGGAGCTGGTCGATAATGTGGGCGAGCTGGTGGAGTCACTCGCCGGGGGTGTGCCGACCACCTACAAGAACTCCCTCCGCGCGGCTGGCGCGACCATGTCACTTGCCATGGTGCAAGCCCACGGAGTCAAGGTAGATCCCCCTGCGGTGCCGAAGGCGATGCCTGTTGGCGCAGACGGTCAGCAGGTAGTCTTCACTCCTTTCGCGACTGCCTGTGCCAAATATGGCTATTCCTTGATAAATACCGTTGCCAAGTATTCGGAGGAGCTCCAATGTGCGAAGAAGGCGACGAAAGCTTCGGCTTCAGGGGCCGGCGGAAAGTCAGTGGCGTCTGATACTGCCACGGACTTGATGAAGCCCCCGAAGCCGTCGAAGTCGAAGAAGCCAGCTGCTCCGTAGTTAGCTTTTTGTAATAGTTGATGAGTTGTCCCTTTGGTCTAGGAACATGCCTACTGGCGAGTGTGTTTGTGAATACTTATGCTTATCTTGAATGCATCTGCTCCCCTTGCCTTTGTGTTAATTTGGTCGCCTTATTTGCCTCTGTCTTGACTTGTGGTATGGTACGTCGAGTGATCCTGTGGGGGGAACCCAGGACTCGTCATCTTTTGATGAGACAGTGGCACCACCGCGCTCCAGGGTAGAGAAGTTGTCCTTGCTGTCGCGACTTCGTGACCGCGTGAAGCAGCTGGAGCGTGAGTTTCCCCTGATCCACGGTAATGCAGACGTGTGGAAGTCGAAGGCAGAAAAAGCCGCCGCCCGCGAGCAATATCTGCTTGGCGAGGTGACGCAGCTGAGCGACCAGTTTAAGTGTTAGTTTGCTCATTCTCATCTTTTCCTTTGTAGTTAGTCGCAATGGTACATTGTACTCATGTTATTGATGTTGCTTCGTGTAGTTATTAGCACGCGCCATCCGCAGGAGGAGAAGGATAGAATTGCCATTCGCCTTCATGATCTCTCCCAGGAGCAACTTTAAGAGAGTGGATACTTCTGGGTAGATCATGATCGTGTGACTGCTTTGGCGACCCTACAGGATCGCGCTTCACGAGTTCTGCTCTTCCTGAAGAAGTCGCAGTCGTGCTTGAAGAACATTTATCGGGCGATGTTCCCGTTGGATGACGCTCCATCAAGCCTGATGGCTCTCCTTGCCAAATTTCAAGATATGTCCGCGGTTCGCGAGTGCGTGAGGCAGCAGTTGGTGGCTGGTGCCAGGCTGCCCTCTCAATGGTGCGATTGCACAGGCCTGACGTGGATGTCGCCGCCATTGCCTCTGGGCCGCCAGCACTGCCAGCAGGATCTGCCTGGAATATGGTACCGCATTATCAGGCAGTGGACCGTCCAGCAGAGGAGATCGTCGACTTCTTTGAGGAACAAACCAACGTTCATCTGTTGCAAGAGTATCCAAGTTTGTATCCTGCACATAAGTGTACTTGTGTTGTAAAGTTCGTATAGATGTTGTAGATAATTAATTGTCGAATGTGTATAAAGAGCTCTATGAGCGTGAGGTGCGTTGCACTATGCGAGTCCTTTTCGTTAGCCTAGCCATCTTTTATCTCGGTCCCTTGTCAACCTGTCAGGTGCGTTGCAGCTGGGTTGAGGGTTTCGATTGATGTACCAGCTACTCAGGATACCGCGTTTTGGTTCGAAGAACAGATGTGTATAGGGTGGCGCAGCCCCCGAGTATATAAATTGAAAAAGTAAAGGAGAACACAGAGTTTTGGGGCACTTAGCTTTTATTTATTCGAAGAATAGTGCGAGGTACAATGTGTGGCTAAGTAGCCTTGGCTGAGTAGCCTTATTTGCAATGTAAAAGTAAAAACGAACTAAGGGTAGAAGCGTCGCAGCTGTGCGACGTTCCAGGGATTGGAGTATGCGACTCCTCTCTCTAAATCTTTAAGGCGATAGGCGCCACCTGGGATTACTTCTGTAATCACGTACGGTCCTTCCCAGGGGGACTCGAGCTTGAGATGCCCTTGCTGCTTCAGTCGCAAGACCAGGTCACCTTCGACGAAGGATCTGGGGCGAAGCCTCCTACTGTGGTAGTTATGCAGGTTCTGTTGGTAGATCGTGGATCTTTCTGTGGCGATTTCTCTTGCTTCGTCAAGGAGGTCGACGGAATCCTCCAGTGCGAGGGATGACTCTTGTTCGCTGTAAGCGACCACGTGCGGCGCTTTGTACCATACCTCAATTGGTAGCACTGCCTCTGCTCCGTGTACCATAAAAAATGGCGTGTAGCTCGTGGCGCTGTTTGGAGTTGTATGTAGGCTCCATAGTACAGATTGCAGTTCGTCTGGCCAGCAGCCCGTGGCTTGTTCGAGTGGTCGGAGGAGTCGCTTCTTGATGCCGCTGCAGACGAGCCCGTTTGCTTTTTCCACCTGACCGTTGGTCTGTGGATGCGCTACTAAGGCGTAGCTGATGTTGATCCCCAGGTTCTCGCAGAATTCCTGGAACTCCTTGGATGTGAAGTTCGTCCCGTTGTCGATGATGATGATGTGCGGCACGCCGAAGCAGTAGACGATGGACTCGAAGAATTTGACTGCGCTGTGGCCTGATTGGTTGGTCATTGGCATAGCCTCGATCCACTTGGTGAATTTGTCGACTACAACCAAGAGGTAGACGTAACCTCCGCGTGAGGACCTTGGAAGCTTGCCAACCATGTCGAGCCCCCATTGTGCGAAAGGCCAGGCCAATGGGATTGGCCGTAGCTCTACGCCCGGTGCGTGCGGCTTGTCCGCGAATCGCTGGCAAGCGTTGCATTTTTGGACGATGTCCTTGGCGTCGCGCATGGCCGTAGGCCAGTAGAATCCAGCTCGTAGAGCTTTGGCAACGAGGGCGCGACTGCCAGCGTGGTGCCCGCAGGTCTCTTCATGGATGTCGAGGAGAACTGCTCTTCCATCGGCCATGGAGACGCATCGTTGTAGCACTCCTGTGATGCTGCGTTTATACAGTTCGCCGTTGATGACGGCGAATGCCTTGGAGCGCCGCGCGATGTGTCGTGCATCTGTCGGATCGCCCGGTAGCCTCTTGCTGAGGAGGTACGTGATGTATGGCTGCGTCCATGATTGCTCAATCAGCATGACGCTCATTGGTCCTTCGAGTCCGGTGTCCAGCTCCAAGTCATCGAGTGCCATGGGCTCATTGGGTGGCGTAGCCCCCGAGTCTGTTGTTGCGCTTGTTTTCTTCTCTGTGGCCTTTGGCTTGATGGAGCGTTCGCAGATGCGCTCGAGAAATACCGCAGGTGGTGTGGGGGCGTAGGTAGAGCCTATGTTGGCGAGTGCGTCTGCCTCCTCGTTGCTTTCGCGACCTACGTGTCACAACTCACAACCATCGAAGTCTCCCTCGAGTGTATCGTAGAGGTTGCGGTACGCGATCATGTTGTCGTTCAGTGCGTCACACTCGTGCATTGTTTGGTTGACGACCAGCTTGGAGTCGCCATATATGATGAGCCTCTTGGTGCCGCAAGCTTTTGCCATCCTCATCCCGTGTAACAGGGCCTCGTTCAGCCTCATTGTTTGAGGCTGTGAACTGCATTCGCAGGATATATTTCAGCTTGTCCCCTTGAGGTGATGTCAGTATGACACCTGCGCCTGCTCCGTCTTTCCGCTTGGACCCATCGAAGTGCATTGTCCAGAGGTAGGACATATCTGGCTTATCCGGGAGTTGGTTTTCCATCCAGTGCATGAGGAAGTCAGGGAGAACTTGCGACTTGATTGCGTCACGCTTTTCGTATGTGATGTCTCGTGGAGACCGTTCTATTCCCCAAAGCGCGACTCGCCCCGTGGCATCAGGGTTATTGAGGATATGTCCCAACGGGGCGTCACTGACTACCACGATTGCGTGTTCCTGGAAGTAGTGGCGCAGTCGCCGGGCGGTCATGAAGACGCCGTACGCCAGCTTCTGGTAGTGCGGGTACTGCTGTTTTTTTGGCATGAGGACCTCGCTGAGGTAGTATACCGGGCGTTGTACGCCATGGACCTTGTTTTCCTCAGCCCGCTTGACGATGAGCACTGTGCTGACCACCTGGTTGGTGGCGGAGATGTACAGCAATAGTGGTTCCCTTTCTCGTGGAGTCACCAGCACTGGTGAAGTGGATAGCAGGCGCTTGAGATCTTCGAATGCTTCTTGTGCTTCATTGGTCCACTCGAATTTTTCAGCTTTGCGGAGGAGCTGGTAGAAGGGTAGTGCCTTTTCACCCATCCCACTGATAAATCGACTGAGTGCCGCGATTCGTCCGGCTAGTTGTTGGACGCCTCTTATGTTCTTTGGCTTCTCCATGGCCAGTATGGCTTTTATCTTTTTCAGGTTTGCCTCGATCCCTCTTGCGGAGATGAGATACCCGAGTAGCTGCCCAGATGGTACGCCGAAGGCGCATTTGTCCGGATTGAGCTTAATACGGTAGCGATCGAGATTGGCGAAGGTTTCGCGCAAATCGTCGATTAGAGAGGCTTCCTCCTTGGTCTTGATTACCATGTCGTCGACATAGACTTGTATGTTGCGACCCAGTTGCTCCTTGAGGCAAGCCTGCATGCACCGCTGGTAGGTTTCTCCCGCGTTTTTTAGCCCAAAGGGCATTGTGTTGTAGCAGAACACACCGAAGGGCATTGTAAACGCGATTTTCTCCTGGTCTTTCTCCTTCATTCGAATTTGATTATAGCCTGAGTAGGCATCGAGGAAGCAGAGGCACTTGCACCCAGCGGTGGAGTCGATGATCTGGTCGATCCGTGGCAGCAGGAAGTGATCTTTTGGGCAGTGCTTGTTTATAGAAGTGAAGTCCACACACATCCGTAGGATATCCATGTCCTTTTTTGGCACCAGCACCATATTGGCGAGCCAAGTGCTTTCCTTGATCTCGCGTATGAATTTGGCCTCGAGGAGTCTGTTGATCTCCATTCCGACTGCCTGCGCTCGTGGCTTAGACAGTCGCCTGATTGTTTGCTTGACTGGCCTTGCGTCGGGGTTGACGTTGAGTGTGTGCTCGGCGAATTCCCTGGGAACTCCTGGCATGTCCGCAGGACACCAGGCAAAAAAATTCCAGTGCTCACGGAGGAACTCGACGAGCGCGATTTCCTATGCAGGACTCAAGTTGTTGGCGATGAGGGTCGTCTTGGCGGGATCCGATGGATGGACCTGCACCTTATTTGTGTGCACGGATGAGTCAAAGGAGAGATCAGGTGAGCTTGGCCTACTCAGGGGAGGTAGACTGTTGTCTGTCGTCTCTTTTAGTCTTGCGAGTTCCTCCTGCATGTCGAAGGACTAGGAGATTCTGTTGAATTCCCTGTCACAAGCGTCAGATCGCTCAAAGCTCCCGTTGATTGTTATGACGCCGTTAGGACCTGGCATTTTCACCTGCAGGTAGGCGTAGTGGGGTACTGCCATGAACCTAGCGAACGCGACGCGCCCAAGGATGCAATGGTATTGTGAGGGCCAGTCGATAACCTCAAAGTCGATGCGCTCGCGCCGGAAGTTCTTCGGCGTGCTAAAGATGACGTCGAGGTTGATTTTGCCAAAGGGGTATACGCCTTTCCCTGGGACGATGTCGTGGAACGTTGTGTCCGATGCCTCCAAGCAGGTTAGAGGGATCCTCATTACTCGCAAGGTACTCGCGAATATGAGGTTGATGCCGCTTCCGCCGTCCATGAAGACGCGACTCACGTCGAAACCTCCAATTTGCACCTCGAGTACGAGGGGGCAATGACCTGGGCGAGGTATCTGAGGCGGGTGGTCGCGTTTATCGAAGGTGATACACGACTCGCTGCCACTGAGGTACTCAGTGGTGGATGGTGGCGAGTGCATGGCCAAGTTGACTTGGCGAGTGATGGCCTTCTGCACCCTGTTGGAGGGGCGCCCCTTTTGTATCATCATGGTACCCATGGCCCGTGGGTATGGTTTGCCTCCGTTGTGCTGGTCCGGTGCGGCTCCGTTCGGGGGTGGCCCAGGTGGTGGTGGTGGTGCGCCATGTGCCACGGCGCCTGGAGCGGCTCCGTAGCCTCTTTCGACTGTGTTGCGGTTCATCCGAACCAATCCCTCGTGTAGCTTGAGGAACTCGCTGCAGTCCTTGAGGAGGTGGCTGGACTTTCTCTTTCCATCATGCTTGTCGATGTAGAAGTGTACCGTGCATGGCCCGGACAGTTTGTCCTCGATGGAGGTCGCGGGTGCCTCATCGCGAGTGCGGCGTTGCCACACTTGCGTGGTTTTCCCAGAGTCGCGGTATCCGCCGCTACGGTATCCGCTGTTGCGGTTATCGTCGCGTCTATCGGCGTAGCCGGCTGCGACCATGTTGACGTCGTCACGGTCATTGTAGATGCGCATGCGGCGTTTGCCTCGGCGGTCGCGTCTGCGTTCGAGTTCTGCCTCCTCATCGGAGTGAGCGCGATTCTTCACCGAATCTTCTGCATCGGCCCACCGATTCGTGATCTCCATCAGGTGGTCGATGGTCTGGGGCTTTGAGCGGCCTAGCTCCTCCCTGAGTTCCATGCGGCGGACGCCACCATTGAATGCATCAATCGCGCTGTCTTTCGAGATGTTCTCCGCGGAGTTCTTGATGATGGACCACCTTTGGATGTAGGAGCACAGTGATTCGCCAGATCTTTGCTGGCAGCATCTCAATTCTTTGATTGAGGCGGGCCGTTTGTACGTGCCCTTAAAGTTGCGCACGAAGCTGTAGACCAGCTCATCCCAACTGCGAATGGATCCGCGCGGGAGGTTATTGAGCCATGCCCGGGCGGCGCCCTGCCGCTGTAGCTGCAAGCATTGCATGGCAGTACTTCGACTGCCTCGATGTAGCCTGATGGAGGAGATGTGGTCCTCCAGCCAGATCTTGGGGTCCTGCAGACCGTCAAATTTCGGGTTCTCCGATGGGAGTTTAAACCCTTTAGGCATTCGCTTTTGCCTAATGGATCTGCTGAAGCATCTGGCGCCACAGAGCTCCCCATCTTCCTCTTTCGAGTCAGTCGACCGAGCACGTCGTGCCCTTGATTTGTCAATCTTGCGCTGCGTGAGGTCGTCACGCGCATCGTAGTCGCAATCGTGTCGCCGTGAGCGGCGGCGTCGAGACAGGTCATGACTGTCATCGCTGGATGAGGGCGAGGAGTAGCGCTTTGCTAGCCCTTTGCCATTTTTTGGGTCTGGTACCGGCTCCTTGTCAAGGGCGGCCTCGATTAACCCCAAACCCGCGATCGTAGATCGGTGCATGGCAGTTCGGGGATCTCTAGCTGGCGGCTGGTTATTGAGGAGGTACATGGTGGCTGCTGTCACCGCAGCTTGTGGTGTTCTAGGAACCACGTTGCCTCTCATGTCGACTGTCATAGAGCCAAAGTCGAGGACTTTCGTGGCCTCTATGCGCTTTTGGTCGGTGAGGTGAGCCATCCGTGACTGCCTCTTCTTGGCGAGGTACTCGTTGCCTCTTGAGGAGGATCCTCCGTAGGAGGAGATCCCAGCGTGACGAAGGCTCGACTCGCCCGCTGCCTTTTTACGCGCCTCAAGTTGCGCGATCGCTTGTTTTTGGCGCTTGAATTCCTCTTTTAGGAGCCAGTGGTAGCCCATCAGCAGTTCCTGCGGGGACCCGAAGGGTAGAGGTGCACCCCGTAGGGCTTCGCGACAGCGATCCCACTCTTTCTTGTTGAGCTTGATTACGACGCGTTCGCCGGTTTGCTCATTGATCATGCTGGGAGGTTCGACTGCTCCTCCGTTGGTGCCGTTACCACCGTTGCCACCATTGCCACCGTTGCCACCGTTGGGCGGATCGGTGCCATTATCGGTGTTACCACCATTGCCGCGATTGGCGGAGGTGTCGTCTGCGTTGATGACGGCGCACATGAAGTGATTGGGGAAACTGTTGCTTCCACAACTTTCAGATCCGGAACTGTAGGTTCCATCTTCAGTGGCCAGATCGCTCAGATTGGAGTCGCGACTGCTGTCGCTGACCGTGTTCTCGACTGCCACTAGAGCGTTGAGCTTGCTGAGGGTGCCGATCGATGGAGGGAACCATGATGCCGGGGCAATCGCCGGTGCTGTCGGCTGATCAGGCATGCAAAGCGTGCCCATCTGACCAACTTGGAAGCGGAAGCTCCCAATCGCCAGGCTAATTCCGTCGCCCACGGACTCGAAGGCCAGGCGGGTGGCCGGCGTGTGGACGGTGAAGTCGAAGGCGCTGAAGAGCTGGCAAATCTCCGCTGTTGCGGAGTTGTAGATCGCAGTTGATGGGGCCAAAGAAGCCGCAACATCAGCACTCCCAATTCCCACAGACGGCGCCAATTGACGAGGGTTTAACTCATCAATGCCCATTGTTATGGACTTGGGTTTTGGAGAAGGATGGAGCGCTAGAGACATCTATCGGCTAGCAAACAAGCACACAGGGGACAAAGGATTTACCCAGGTTCAGGCCTCGTAGAGGTCCCTACTCCTGCTTGTCTGCTCGTGGAATTATCAAGGGAGTCAAAAGTTACAATGGTGCGTAGATGCAATCTGGCGAAGGTTGTGGAAACTAGGGTTGCGTGTGTCCTCCTCGCCGCCCCCTCCTAGCCTTTATATAGATAGGCTAGGTCTCAGGTAGCAGGTCGAGTCGGTTACAAGTTAGGGTTTTCCCCTTCAAACTTTCTATCATTAGCTTCTTCTTGTCCTTCAGGCAATCGAGAGTCCGCAAGTTACTCGAGTCCTTTCATCTGGGCCTTGGCGACACCGTGGGCCTGTACGTATTTGGACCGTATATACCAAGCTCGAGTATCTGTAGGGTATACCCATGTGAGTTAGAGAAACACCTGGGTCGCTGGTCTAATCCATGCTGACATGGTGGAAACCTGCAGCGTAACCATAACGAGTATCTATGAAGCATTCTTCTTATAAAAAAAAGAGTCCGATATTGAGAAAAAGAGAAAAAGAAAAAAGAGATATTATGAAAAGAGGAAAGAGAGAAAAAGCACCATATTCCCATGGTAAATAAGAAGATTGCTGAGATGCTTGTTGTCTGCTTGTCTTGTCATTTTGATATGGGGATTCTTCCATATCATCGGGCAAGGGGTACCCCGTTGGCGGTTCTCTATGATACACATATGCTTACGATGACAAGAACTTACCGGTGACTAAACTTGAGTAGCATGAGGAGCGGCCCTCGTATTCAAGGGACATGAGATGCTCAATTTACAACTTGTCAATGCATATCCTCATATTTGATCACTTTAACCTTAGTCACCTAAAGATGCCTATGATAGGGGCAATGAGAGCTGAAAGCTAGTAACTATCATAATTTTTGGGAGCTCTTTATGAGACTTGCAATCCCTGCTTCCCTCTGCGAAGGGCCTTTCTTTTACTTTTTAGTTGAGTCAGTAAACCTACTCCCTTCTATATCAGCAAGTATTTTGAGTTGTTGTGTTTCATTCATTCATATGGTGATTTATTCAATCATGTTTCTTATGCTCCTTGCTTTGCACATTGCTCTTATCTTGATGTTTACTACTTTGAAATCTATCATTGAAAACCATCTATTTGTGAACTCCAGCAAATTATCAACTATTCTTCGACCAAGAGCTAAGTTTGCCATTACCAATTATGATTTACTTTATCTATTTTTATTGTGTTTCCTTTACTCATTGCAAGTTGAGTTATATAATAGTGAGTTGTCTTCTATTATGATCTATGTATTGATGAATGTGATGCTTCTTGTCCGTATTCTTTTATAAACTCTTCACTCCATAAACCTAAGGCCATGTTTATTGAGCTCAGTTTTGCTTGGGGACAAGCGAAGTCTAAGCTTGGGGGGAGTTGATACGTCCAGTTTGCATCACTATTCTATGTCATAATTCACTGTTATTCATTGATATATTTCGTATTGAGAGGTGATACTTATGTTATTTCATCTGTTTTTGCATGGTTGATGACTTTTGGAGCACGGACCGCTGCAGTCAGGATTCTAATAGAAAATGTGTTGTTAGGAGGCAAAATTCGCGAAGATCAGAAAATCCAGGAAAATACATGGAAAATCATATTTTTCTAGAAGACGAAGGAAGCCAGAAGGGGGGCTGGAGATGGGCCACAGGGGGCCCACACCACCCCCTGGCGCGGGCCAGCCTAGGCCGCGCCACCAGGTGGTGTGGCCACCCTGGTCTACCCCTGGCACTCCCCTCTGGCGTATATTATCCTCCCAAAACCCTAAGACTCGGGGAGCAACCACATAAATATTCCACCGCCTCTGCGGGACGGAAAACACCGAGAGAGAAAGATCTCTCCGGCAGACATATTTCTACTGGGGGAATTCCTTCCTGGAGAGGGGAGATCGTCGCCACACCACCATCAAGCTGGACTTCATCGGGATCATCATCATCATCACCACCGTCATCACCATCAGCACCCTCATCACCATCTCCATATTGCTGTAACAATTGAGTTGAATCTTGCATAGTTCATAGGGGAAACTTTTCTGGTGTTGATTACTCTTTATAGTTGATGCTATTGAGTGAACCATTGAATTATTGTTTATGTTCAGATTGTTATACATCATTATTCCATCTTTGATCATGATCCATATGATATCTTGTGAGTAGTTCGTTTTGTTCTTGAGGACATGGGAGAAGTCATGTTGTTAGTAGTGGAGTTGTGTTGAGAAAGATTCAATGGTTTGATATTTAAGTTGTGGTGTACTTCTTTTAGTGGTGTCATGTGAGCGTCGACTACATGACACTTCACCTATATGGGCCTTGGGGAATGCATTGTGTATTTGGCTACTAATCGTAGGGGTTGCCGGAGTGACAGAAACCTGAACCCCCATTAGGAAACCATTGCACAAGGGACGTAAGGGTCTTAGAGTTTAAAGTTGTGGTTAGGTTTCTACCTTAATTACTTTCTTATACTTACAGATGTTTGCAAGGGGTATAATCACAAGTATGTATTAGTCCTACACTACTAGGAAAAACGTTATCAGTGGCGCACCAAAACAACTTTCTGTGGCGCATCTAGCAGTCACCACTAAATTGTCGCCACTAAAATTATATTTCTGTATGCGCCACAGAATTCTCCAAATGCTGTGGCACATATAGCTATATGCGCCACATGATTCTATGGTACATTCTGTGGCGCATATAGCTATATGCGCCACCAAATCCTTTTTTCAGAATTTTGAAATTTTCAGAATCTGGCACAAATACAGTATATAACAGGTATATTACAGGAAATACACAAAAATTAACAGAAATTCACAGAAAAGCTGCACACAGCAGTACAAATGTTCCAGTTCACATATAATACATCAACAAGCACGAATGTTCACAAGTGTTCATCAATCACATCACTTAGAACCGAATAAGTGTACAAGTATATTTCACAAGTGTTCATCTCACTCACATAACTTACAACTACGCAATGTTGTCATCGCCTATACCTTAGGACAGAATGTAGTACACCGTAACCGCGATACCGGTGAGGAGGAGCGGCACCAAGATCTTCGTCCAGTTCTTCTTCCACACGTGCCTCCTCCACTTGGCCACCGCCTCCTCTCTAGTCGCGTATCCCTTGTAGCTATTGTCGCTGAACTTGTCCACTTGTTGGTGGCAGCCCACCCACTCCTCGTAGACACCTGGAACCCGACCCTTGTACACAACGTACGTTGGCATCTCTATTGACAAGGCATATTAGTACATCATGCAAATATATATGTTGACAAATATTAGAGCAAGGCATTCATAAACTTAAAACAATGCGTCGATGACAGTGAAAGAAACACGACAACATGTCCGACACAATAACAACAACGATTTCAAGCTAGGCAAGTTAATTTTTCGACAGACACACTACATGTCCACCGATACACACGCTCTCTCGGTCAAGTAGCCTTCTCCTCGCAGGGCGCCGGGAACGGATTGTACATGTCTTTCGTCGTCCACGTCCTGAAGTCACCCTGCGCCTTGAGGCAGGCTTCGATCTCCCTCTTGGTGAACGACCTGGGTTGGTGTAAGAGCCCACCATGTGTGTTGACCTGTTCCATGATGATATGTGACAGCTTCACCTGCGTATCATGGAAGTCTTCCCTGAGATCGGGGTCACTGATCCCATGCAACTTTTGGGCCCATCCTTGGAGAGAAGATGGCAGTGTTAGCATCTCGCAATCCCGGACAAACCCTTTGAGGTGATGGCAAACGTAGAAGGCCTCCTTCACACTGTCAGACGGCTGCTTGACGCAGGGGAACTCGAACACATGCTTGAACTTGTGTCGGCCATCGTCCCTGTAAGCCTCCCCCTTATAGTTGAAGGGGCCTCCCTGATTGGCATAGCCCTCGATAGCATCATCCAGAACGCTCCTTACTCTGGCATAGTTCTTCCTCCTCGCACTCCCCGAGTCGAAGTAGGTGGCAAGCGAATACCTCGTGGAGAGGACGATGAGCGTGCAGTACTTATCTCTGCGCAACACACAATGTGGAACGGGATGTTGGAAAAGAGCAATGGAAATAAATACTTATGTGTTACGACGGCGGTAGGAGGATGTGTACACTTACTCGGGAAAGAAAGGCACAAGGATGTTGTCCTTCCTCTTGTTGTCCATCAATAGCTTCTGAAGGTAGGACTTTGCCCGGGCCCAGGTCCTTGTTCCTTCTTCCAGCTGGCTATCCCGCATGTAGTAGGGATCCGCTATCGCGACGAACGGGGTGTCCTGTCTCTTGACCTTCATCGCCAAATTGAGCGCGAATAGGCGAACCAAGTTATAGTCCAGCCGTCTCGAGTGGAACAGCTTGACTATGTCCTCGTAGGCTATGAAGAACACATCCGCGGGGGCATCAGTGATGAAGCCCACGTCCTCCGGCACCTTGGCGGTGAACACCGGGTAACTCGGGTCCTTGTCCTTGAGAAGGAGGCCCTCCAGTGTCAGGACACCTTCATGCAAACTCATCATAGCTCCCGAAGCCAGGCGGCGTAGTTCCGGAGGCAGTATGGGCTGACCAGCTTCGTGCACTCTGGTCAAGCCATCCTCGCGGGGTGGTACAACGTTGTCCCGGTAATGGATCGGAGCGGGCTGGCTCGTAGCCTTGTCCTTGTTCCTGTTCGGCCTCTTCCTCACCCTCTTCCTCTTCGCATCAGCAGCCTCCACTGGTGATGCTAACCTGTCACCGGCCGTCCTGCGGAGTGAGGCGTCTCCTGAGAAAACCCACGGAAGACCAGGCGCTTCTTGGGATGGCTAGCTTGATCGCGGAATGATGGTTCTTCAACAAGAGGAGGCATGAACGGTCCTTTTTTGGTGCCGGTGTTGACGAAGGCATTGACATCGACCGGTGCATCATCATCATCATCCACCTCGATGTTGGCATCGAAGGCCACCATGTCCATGTCATCCTGGGGTGGTGGCGATGGCTGTTGCGGTGCCATGGCCTGGCCTTTAGGCGGGGGCGATGGCGATCGAGGAGCAACCACGCCCTTGGCTGCTTGTGGCGCCGGTGCAGATGCTCCCAAGAGTCTCTGGTGATGGCTTGTGGTGGCGGCGACGACCGGTGCAGCAGGAGGCTTCGTCCTTCGCGACCGGACGACCGAGGTGGCACCGGTGGAGCGAGACCCAATACGAATCTAGGTGTTTGGCCAAATCATGGGATAGCCATGGCAACCTTCCAGGGTCAGGTGCTCGTCGGCTCCCGGAGGTTGCATGGGAGGGTCCATGTCTTCGCACCCCCCCAACACCCGACCCAACTCGACACGCATCACGGCATCGTCCATGGGCTTGCAGTGCATCGTGCGGTTCGCCGGTTGTATTAGCTTGCCCGTGGCAACATCCTTCAACTCGCCGCCGAGCACCTTGTGCAGGAGCACGCACGGAGTGTCCTGAGGCATACAGATATGCATCATGAGATGGCAGCCAATCAAAGGCATTAAGTAGAGCACGCTGACTAACTACTTATTTTACCTTGGTGAGGGCGCCGAGCTCGGCTAATGTCGAGACACAGGCGGCCGGTGGCTGATCCTTCTTCTTCTCCGTCTCGGGTGCATTAGGAAGCATCGTCGCTGCCGGCTGCTGCGCCTTGGTAGTCTCGGCAGGAGGGTGCAGCTCCGGCGCATCCAACTCCATCGGCTGCGCCGTGGGGATGGAGGGCGGTGGGGTAACCATGTCTGGCGACACTTGGTGGATCGAGGTGCTACCGCCGGCGCTAGGCACTTGTATCGGCCCCACCTGACCATCCGCATTCCATTTTGCTATCCCCTCCATCAGCCGAGGGGGTAGCATCTCGAGGATCTTCTGCTGCACTATCGCGTTCACCTCGTCCTGGTCCACCTTACTGGCCTCTAGATGCGCGATCTTCCGCTTCACCTCTTCCTTCTCGGCTTGATCCTGAGCCGCCGACTGGGTCCGTCTCTCCTTTCTCTTCTTGGCTTCCTCGCTATAGTACTTGCGGAACTTTGTGCTCGTACCAAAGCCAGAGATACGGCCAAATGACGTGGGCGGCCCGGACTGTGGCCTCCCCTTGAAGGCGTTGGTCGCCCTGTTGAAAATCGTGTCCCACGGCTCCGTCGAGCCCTGGGACGACGAGTCCGGCGCCTCACGTGTAGCCTTGATTTCAGCGTCCTGCAGATAAGGAAAGGTGAACCCATTTAGGAACTTGCCTTCATTATTCAAAATGAAAGCAAATGTACCGCGGGTAAATTCCTTACCAGCTTACTCTCAAACTTCCTCACATCATCATCATCGGTGACGAATTCCTTGGAATCCTTGTCCAGATAGTAGCGGGCCCGGACAAAGTTTCGGGTCTGCTCGTCCGTGATTTTTAAAGACGGGTTTTCTTTCCCGAGACGCTCAACCTTGGCGTCCTCCCTTGCCCATATGGCCTTCTTTCCCCTGTAACCGCCGCTTCCACATCGGTGGTTACCTATGTTCTGTTCCCGCATTTCCCGACCCCACTCCGTCCATGCCTTCGCTTCGTCAGTCTCCATCTCCGCCTTGAATATCTTGAACTCGTCTTCGTCGATCATGGGCTCACCCTTTTTGATCTTCTCCCAGCTTTCCTTTTTCGTGATCTTGTTCTTCACCCGGGTTCTCCAGTTGCTCAAGGCATTGGCCATCTTCGTGATGGCTAACATGTTCACCTTATTGGATTTTTCCAGTTTGTCGGTGTACGGTGCTAGGAACTTGTACCGTCGGTGAAGCTTCTTAAGGCAGTTTGCCACCAACCGCTCATTCGCTTCACTTCCCAGGTGCTTCGTGTTGATCGACATGCTTTCCCAGATGATGCACCCGAGTTGCATGCCGTACCCGGCGGCAACATCCGGAGGCTCCAACGGAAGGCCACTTTTCGAGACCAGAGTGATCTCGTCGGTGGTGTCGACAAGCTTTTGCGGCTTCCGATCCTTCCTCGGCTTCTTATTCTTCTTAATGGACGGGTTGCTGCTACCGCCATCCGTGCGGTCCCCGCCATCGGTCGTGCGGCCTCCACCATCGGAGGTGGTCGCATCCTCCTCCTTGACTTCATCTATCCGGTAGTCCTCGTCCCCCTCTTGCTCATCATCCCCATCGTGGCCCGCAGTAGCCGCCTCGTGCTGCGCCGCCGCCTCCCAGAAAGTGAGGTTCGCCGCTCTGGCTTGGTCTTCGACGCTCATTGCGGCCTTAGAAGTGCCGGCCCCATCGGCGGCCGACATGTTTGCACACTTCTAAACAAATTAAAATAAGGAAGTTAGTATTAATTATTGTTGACAATATTTAAAATGAGCTGTCCATTTCTCCCGAAGTGTCAATTCACTTCCACTTCGGTCGAGAAATGGGGCTCATATGTCAAAAAATTAGCGAAGGTCATGCCGAATTTTTCGATCATGCCGAAATGGATCGAAATCAACATTTCAGGAGAAATGGGCAGCTCGGGTGATTTCCCTACAAACATTTCACGTACAAAAATGCACAAATTGTGCTCCACAGCCACATATGGTGCTCCAACACCATATAATCCAACAGGGTACAGAGATTTCTGTCATCGTATATATACACACTGTAATTTTTTTGGTTTGTGTATATATAATATTACGGTTCATTAACTTGGGCTGATGTTTTGAGGTCCCAATGGATACAGCAAGATGAAACATAATTACTATCGTTTGTTTGGTGAGCATGAGGACAGATCATTAACCTGAAACACTCGATTCTCTGGACTGAAGTTCATTCATACTGTGTGTGTACATTAATGTAAGAGTTTCAACTACAAAGCTGTTAGTTCAACGCCTCAATATATAGTTAAATAAATGAAATTTATAGGCAATAACTAGAAAGAAAATAATTTATCTGCAAGCATAATCTGTACACCCATCCCTGAACACAAGAACCATAGCAGTAAAGTAACAGAGACTTGTGGCAACAGTTGGGTCAGTATGGAGACCATTATTTATCCGTTTGTCGTCACCGACTAGCAGAACCTCAACCTCCACTGAAGATAAATATATGGCAAACACAAACACATATCTAATACTGCCGATCTTAATATCCTATACCGAGAGGACTGAAACTGTCCACACCAGTTCAGCTTAAAACTGAACACATGAGATGATCCATCACCCATAACATGCATATGTGTGAGTGTATAAACAAAGCCATCCGACCAGTTACCAGAAAACCAAGAACCGACCCTGGCCGAGATATGCTTTCATGGGGCAGGAGCAGGACATCACGTACAAACTACATCCCCATGTGCATTGAACTGCATACACAGCTCAATTCCGCAATTCAATGATTACTTCTCCATAAAACCAGATCTATGCAGACATGGGCAGTAGATAACCCGCATCACAATACAGATGCAACCCATAATGCACTAGTATATACTATATAGGTCTTAGGAAACAAATCACCAGGGCAGTTGTGTATTTTTCCAAGTGGTCTGCAAGATTGTATTGTTTCCTAGGAAAAGAACAAGCATCCTGGCAGTTAGAGGAGACAGCACAGAGAAACACCAGGACAAGAAGCTTGGCACAATATGAATTCTCATGCAAAAAATAGCTAGATCACAGTAAGTTTCATCATCTATGCACGCAATCAGAGGGGTCACCTGCGGGGTGGTGGTGGCGGTGGTCCTGGACGCTGGAGCGGGCCTCCTCCTCCTGGTGTTCTGCAGGGTGGTGGTGGCGGTGGTCCTGGGCGCCGGAGCGGGCCTCCTCCTCCTGGTGCTCTGCGGGGTGGTGGTGGCGGTGGTCCTGGATGCTAGAGCGGGCCTCCTCCTCCTGGTGCTCTGTGGGGTGGTGGTGGCGGTGGTGGTGGCGATGGTCCTGGACGCCGGAGCGGGCCTCCTCCTCCTGGTGCTCTACGGGGTGGTGGTGGCGGTGGTCCTGGACGCTGGAGCGGGCCGGCCTCCTCCTCCTGGTGCTCTGCGAGGCCACGGCGAGGCAAGGCGGGTGCGGCGCGGCGGGGCGGGCGAGAGCGAGGGAAAAAGGGGCGGGCGCGGCGTTCTAGCTAGGGTTGATCTGTGGGATTGGGTAAGATTGAAAACCCTAAGTCAAAAATTCTGTGGCGCATCTGTACAGATATGCGCCACAGAATTGTTGGAGATGGTACATAAAAGGCGCGTTGCACTGTTGTTTGAGAGAAACACTTGCTTACCACACCGGTTCAGCGCTTGCTCCTTTGTTCTGAACCTGGGGTGGCCAGGTTCGATTGCTGGCTGCCACATCTTTTTTTTTGACTTTTTAAAAAATATTTTCAGGATGGTAATAATATATTAAAAGCAAGAAATAATATATTTGCCTATTAAAAACAAGAATTAATATACTTTCCTCGATATTATATTATATATATGCTTGTGTCACACCCACATCAATATCCGCATACATTAGTTTGTCAAAGTAATACATATATGCAGGCGCGCGAGCACACATGTGCATTAATTAGTACAAAAAAGGCGTCAAAAACTGCTAAGTCGGCTCTGAGGTAGCTAGTGTCTTTTCACAACAACTTTCTTGCCCTTCTTCTTCGCGGTAGAATACTTTAGGCCGACCACCTTGAGATTTCTTCTCGTGTACAGGCAACCTTTAGCCGGTAGGGTAGTCTTCCTTCTTACTTTAGCATAAGTAGTTGGCTTGTCGAAGTACTTGTCGAATTCCTCTTCGGTCTTGGGATTGCCGTTCTTATCGATGTCTTGCTTGTTGGCGGGTCCTTCCATTCCGATGGTGCTCCTCTTGCCCCTCCTCACGACAACACGGCTTGGCTTTGCCGGGTCGGTAATGAACAAGCATTGGTCAACTTGGCTAGCGAGCACCCATGGCTCATTTTTCGTGGAGGCGTTCTTCGATTTGGCATCGGGTATAACCATGGTGGTGAAAAACCGGCCATCTTTTTCGACGCTCTTGGCCCATCTGACACGAAACATCGGCACCGTCACTCCGCAGTAGTCGAGTTCCCATATCTCCTCGATCTTTCCGTAGAATCTTTCCTTGACATCAGTCTCGTCATCAGCGTATGATAGCATAGTTACTCCTGAGTTTTGGTATTCGCTATTCTTGTCCTTCTCCTCGATGTAGAATCTGTAGCCATTGATGTCGTACGTCTGATAGGTCCTAACGTTGCACCCGGGGCCCTGTGAGAGTGAGAATATGAGTTTATGATCTTCAGTATAAGGCGTCAGCATGGGACTTTCCAGTAGCCTTTTCTTGAACCACCCCGTGAAGCTGGCATTGTGCTCTCTAGTTACGTCTCCCTTCTTCCTCGGCTTGCCCATGTTGGCGAGCTTTTGCTCGATTAAGTTTTTGTGCTCATCCACCCAGGGGCCGACCAACTGTATGTGTTGTAGCGCGACTCGGTTTGCCCTATCAAAGTCGGCGTGTTCGAGTTCGATGCCGACGTGGAGTGCGCGGTAGCCCTCGCGGTGACCAAATCCAGCGAGCCTCCCGAGGTGCTTCCTGGTGGGCAGACCGACATCCTGGTTCTCGGTGCTTAGGTAGTTCTGGCAGAAGGAGATGCACTCGTAGGTCAGAAAGCCCTTGGCTATGCTTCCATCTGAACGGGACCTATTGCGAACGAATCCTTTGATGACACCGTTTAGCCTTTCGAACGGCATCATGTTGTGCAGGAACACCGGCCCGAGATGGATGATGTCATCCACGATATGGACAAGCAGATGCACCATGATGTCGAAGAACGCGGGAGGAAAGTAAATCTCGAGCTCGCATAGTATCTCGACGATCTCTTCATGTAGCTTGCCGAGCTGCTTCACGCCGATAGACTTCCTAGATATGACATCGAAGAAGTTGCAGAGGCCAAACAGCATCTCACGAACGTGCTCGTCCATTATCCCTCGGATCGCAAAGGGGAGTATCTGCGTCATCGGCACGTGACAGTCGTGAGACTTCATCCCACTGAACCTCTTCTTCGCTATGTCCAGATATCTGCTTATCTTCCCAGAGTAGCCGTGCGGAACCTTGACTCCTAGGAGGCAGCGGAAAAACCTCTCGAGCTCCTCCTCGCTTAGAGTGAAGGATGCAGCTTTAAGCACCACCTCATTCTTCTTAGCCCTTTTGCGGCGACCCTGGGTCCCTTCCGTCTGTTCATCGTCATCGTCGGCATCGTCACTATCGGGGTACTGAAGTTCCTTCTTAGTGCCAAGCAATTTTAGGTCGCTTCTTGCTTTCGGCCCATCCTTGGTCCTATCCGGCATGTTCATCATAGTGCCGAGCAGGCTCTCGGTAACGTTCTTCGTGATGTGCATCATATCGAGGCTATGGGGCGTGTGGAGGACCTTCCAGTAAGGAAGGTCCCGGAAAACGGACCTCGCCTTCCATACTCCATGCAGCGGTGATGGCTATTCCCTCGGCCGCTTCTTTCCTAGCGCAGGGCACTCTTCCCAATTGTCCAGAAGCTCCTTGATTTCTTCGCCCCTTAACGGTCGACGTGGGGCATTTTCGAGCTCGTCTTTGCCATTGAACAGGTCTCCGTGTTTTCTCCACGGGTGATCCTTGCAGAGCCACATTCGAGTCCTTTGGAACACGATTTTCGAAGACCCAGGATCCCTCGGCAGCTGCAGATGCGGGGTCTTATCCATGCACCTGACACATGCACAGAATCCGTGGTTCACCTGACACGCTACATATCCGTAACCAGGATAGTCCTACACCGTCGTGAGCAACGCAGCTCTCAGGTCGAAATAATCTCTAGTGTAGGCATCCCACGTACGTGCCGGCATCTCCCACAACGTTGCTAACTCCTCTTTCAGGAGCCCGAGATACAGATGCATGTCGACACCCGGTTGTTTTGGCCCCTGGATAAGGATACTCATGTGTATGTACCGCTGCTTCGTGCACAACCAGGGTGGGAGGTTGTACGGCCATACAAACACGGGCCAGGTGCTATGCATGCTACTCTGGTTGCCAAAGGGATTGAGTCCGTCGGTGCTCATTCCCAGCCTAACGTTCCTTGTATCGAGCCCGAACTCATCTTGGAATTCGATGTCCAGCGCATTCCACTGGCTAGCATCCGCGGGGTGTGTCAGGATCTTGCCCTTCTCCGGATCATCTTCCGGCTTCTCCCTCTTAGCGTGCCATTGCATAAGCTCCGCTTCCTTAGGGTCTACGAAATACCGCTGCAGACGGGAAGTGATAGGAAAGTACCACACCACTTTTCGAGGAACTTTCTTGTTCCCTCTCTTGTACCGTCCCTGGCCGCACACCGGGCATGTGGTTTTATCCTTGTACTCGTTCTGGTAAAGTGCGCAGTCGTTGATGCATGCGTGGTACTTCACGTACGGTAGGTCTAGTGGGCAAACTACTTTCCTCGCCTCCTCGATACTTGTTGGCAATGTGTTGTCCTTGGGAAGACGAGCGTGCCAGAATTTCATGTGAGCGTTAAAGCTAGTGTCTGTCCATTTGTGCTCCGCCTTCATCTCCAGAGCCTTCAGTGTTACACTCAAGCGTGTATCCCCGGGCCGGCACCCAGGATACAATGGAGTCCTCCCGTCTACCTCCATCTGTGTCAACTTGGCTTTCTCTCTAGCTGCAGCTCTCGTGTTGGCCGTCTGCTTGAGGAGTATTTCTTGAAGATGAGGGTCCCGCAAGGCCGAAGTTAGCGGCGTGTCCGTCCTCCCGTCTTCTCCACCGCCACCACCACCATCTGCTCCGGCATCGTCTCCTTCATGATGATCGTGTCTGCCGGCATCTCCTTCTTCATGATGATCATGTTCATCGGCATCTCCTTCGTCATGATGACCATGTCCAGGAGACCCTTCGTCTTCTCCTCCGCCCCCGGCCTCTTCTTCATCATGGCCACTGCCATGTATCAATGACTCCTCATTCACTAAGAAGCCATGCATGAAACCGCGCGTCAACAGGTGAGACTCCAGTTGTCCGGAATCAGGGTTGATCCACTTCCGGTGTTTGCACGTTCGGCACGGACATCTTATCTTGGTCATGTTGTTCCGAACCATGTCGGCTACCGAGCCTTGTATCTAACCACCCAGTGTTCGCTCATATGGATGACCATGGTCACATGCGCGCGAACATAGACCAAATTAAAGAGAGTATGTTAGAACCATGCATACACACGACGCGCACACATACATGCATGCATGATCGCCTGGGAAATTTCGACATGACCTATCCTAAAAATAGGACGTATGGCTAGTGCAGAAATTTGCCGAAATGGACGTGAATCAACATTTCGACAAACCTCCATGCACCCAGCGCCGGCAACATGCATTCAAGCACAACACAACCTCACTCCACAAGCAATATGTATTCAAGCACAACACAAAGCGAAGGAACATCATCTCTCGCCATCGCACACCGCCCGCGGGACCATCTTCACCTACAAAACATCCATACACACCGCGTCGAGGCCCGCCGGCCACACAAAACATGCATCACACAAGTACCCATGCACACATGCCTCACAAATCTACAAACCCCATATGCATATATATAGTGTAGCAAGAGGGGGTGTTGGGATGTGTGGAGGAGGAAAGTATGAGTGGTTTACTACCTTTACAAGTAGGAGTAGCTTCCCCACACAAGTACATGAACCAAAGTAGGTCTAGCTATCAACAATGGAGGTGAGTATGAGCAAAATGGAGTGGGAGGGAGGAGGGGGACGAGCTAGCTAGTTGGAGGTGGTGGGAACAAGGGAAAGGGGGGCTGCCACCTTTTGTAGATTTGTTTCGCACATTCTATGGCGCATATGGAAAATGCTCCACAGAATGTTAAAATTCGGTGGCGCATATAGCTACATGTGCCACAGAAAGTGAGAATTCTGTGGCGCATATGCTATATGCGCCAAAGAATTTTGACATTCTGTGGCGCATATGGATGGCGCATATATCCATATGCGCCATAGAATTCTGGACTGCCCATGTGCTGGGGTCAGGCCCACATGGGCCCACAGGAATTCTGTGGCGCATGTAGCTATATGCGCCACAGAATTCTCACTTTATGTGGCATATGCGCCACATAATTGCAGGAATTCTGTGGCGCATTTGCTACATGCGCCACATAATTAATTTTAGTGGAGCATTTTTTGCATATGCGCCACAGAATTAAAATCTACCTACAATCATTTTCCTAGTAGTGCTAGGAAGGTCGGTACATTAGCACATGTTCACCCACACAACACTTAGCAAGCTAAAGAAGATTAATCAACTATATGAAGCGAAAGCACTTATCAGTCTTCCCATGTGTCCTCGAGAACGTTTGGTCATCTTAAGTAATACAACCGGTTTGTCCTTTGCTGAATAAAGGATTGGGCCACTTGCTGCATTTATTCCTACTGTCTTTTATTTACTCGTACTTCGTTTACTTGCTATATCAAAAACCCCTAAAAATCCGTTTGCTAAGTATTTGCAGAGAATTCCTGATCCATACCACTAGCCAGCACCTTCTGCTCCTCGTTGGGTTCGACACTCTTACTTATCGAAAATACTACGATACACCCCCTATACTTGTGGGTCATCAAAGCACGCGTGTAGTTCTCCTCTTCTCACTCACTTTACTAAGTGGTGAACCACTCCACCTTATAAGGTGGTGTAACTCTCCTCCAACTTTCCATGTAGGACTAAACTTTAGCTCCCACTCCACTCATATGTGAGCTGCCACCAAATTGGGCTAAATCACACATGGGCTTCCACACACATGGGCTTTGAGATTTAGGGGAAAACTGAAATCACATATGAGCTTAAATAGATTAGCCCATTATTTCTAATAGTAGGATCTCCGAAAGCAAAACAATTCGAACATTGTCTTTACAATAAGCAAAATAGACCCTATCAAGATTACATGAATCGCAATTGGGTCCGCCGCCACCGCCGACGAGCTCTGACCTCAAGTTGCGAGCTCCGCCGCTAGCGCCAACGAGGCCACATGGTGCTAAGGAAGAAAGGAGTATCGCCGTGAGTCCAGAAGAGGGTCTCCACTGGAGGTTGAAGATCACCTGACGCGACCCCAACGCCAAGCCCTGGAGGTGCAGCCAACCAACATCAAGATTCGGCAACCGAGCATGTGATGCCGAGAATAAACTCTAGAAATTCGCAGTATTATGAACTCCCCGGTCTCCTCCAATGATGTCGATCACCGCATCAAGGCCACCTTCCTCATGCCACCATGGCCAGTCAAAAGGGGAATCAACGGCAACGAGCTCCAGAACCAGAGGAGGACCAAGACCTCACCATATTGGCCACCAGTGCCCGGCCTCCACCTTGAAAGCTTCACGAAGGACATCACGGGCGACCGCCTGGAGCCACGGAGGAGCACGAGCACGAAAAGCCTCTGAAGAAAGGGGAAGACGGCCTTATTGCTGGAGATGCCAAGTTCCAACCTCCTCCCATGTCGCAACTCTTGGCACTGGAGCAGGACAGCGAGGAAGATAAAGCCAAGGACGAGCCAGATCCGGCAGATGGAATCCGGCGACTGAATCCCAGATGCCACTGGGCAACACATCTACAAAACCTAAACTACTGGAACCGGCACTTCTCCCAAGACGCCTCGGGCCGGCATCGCCGTCGAGGAGAGCATCGGATCAGCCCAGGTGAAGAAGGTCGACTTTCAAGGGGAGAGAGAGAGAGGGGTAGAAGACACGAGAAGGGTGTCCAGAGCCAAGTGTTGGATGGTCACACATGCCCTGCGCAAAAGGCATGACGAATAGGGTACATGCGAGATACGACCGAGTAGTGTAGGAGTGTACCGGGGGTGGGGGAGGGGGAGGGGGAGGGGAGGGAGTGGCGTACGAATCGAGGTTCGGCGCGGCCGGGGCCGTGGTGAGGGAGGATGCATCTTGCATGGCGATGCTCGTGCCACTTATGCAAGTGGTGCGGCCGTGGCCGTGCTGAGGGAGGATGCATCTTGCATGGCGATGCTCGTGCCACTTATGCCATCGATCGGTAGCAACGGGGTGATACTAGAGCACGGAGGGATGTGCATGCGTGGACGTACGCGCAGGTGGTGGTTTCACCGTGAGTGACAGCGTACTGGTGGTATGCACGACTTTCACTCCCGCCGGGCCGGAAAGTGGATACAGACGGGTGCAGGTCCCGTGCCGGCAGCGATCGATGGATCGATGTCGTCACTGCTTAGTTATTGTTTCTTGTCGTGTGCACGAACCGCTACAGTACAAAGGTGGTAGCTTAGCTCCTGCCTTAGCTAGTCGCGAACCGAGCTCCCCCTCGCTCACAGTCACAACCTCATCATATGCTGGTGGCTCCGATCGATCGACCTCCGTAGGTCGCCGTGGCACGTAGTACTACATACGTGCTCCGTTTTTTGATTGACTGATTGATCGGTCGCAAGTCTAGTGTGGGTTCCATCACCCTCGATTCCATGTTCCTACGCCGCGCCTAATTTAGTCGTTTTGCCTGGGCTTATATTAGCGCTCGCTTTCGGCAACAGAGTATATATCGGCGCGAGGCGTGGGCGCGCGATATGCTCGACATCGACCTGTCCATCGACCATGCAACCATGACAAAGGAAGTGGGCATGTATGGCCTACCTAGCATGCGACAACAGAAAAACTGCACCAAATAATGATCGATACTATCACGTTAAGTCGTTAACAGTAGACATACACGTGGGCTATGCACACGCACGGGTGCAGTCAGTCCTCGGTCGTCCGTGTCTCATGCACTGCTTAGATATATACGAGTAGCTAGGTAGAGTACATTTCATGTCGTGACAAATAGTAGTGTCCTCCAATCCATCAGTGCATGTACGTACATTGTTAGTATGATCCAAATTCTATTAAAGAGGCGATGTGAAATCCAGGTATTGTGTAAACACTCTTCGTTATAGTGAAGATTTGCTGGCTCACGTCCGTGGTTTTTCCTCTCTTTGTTGAAAAGGTTTTTCCACGTTAAATTCGTGTCCCCTTATTGTGATTTTGTTTTCGTTCTCCGTTATTTGATTATCGCAAACCTAACATACACGTACATGAACAGAACCACACGTACGATGTGCTACTCGTGTCTGCAAGATGTACGTGTGGGTTCTTTTTTCTTTTGATACAGATGTACGTGTGGGTTTATGCATACGTCGTCCCATTCCCATCGGTACGATTCAGATATGACCTCTAAGGCCATCTCTACCGGGCCGACCCAATCAGTCCGGGCGCGTACGTGAGGGACGTGCGCGGTCTTCCAGCGGGTCGATGCGTCCGGCTCGATCCATCAGCGCACCTAATTTGAATGACTGTTCGTTAGCCCGGACAGCGCGCCCGGCCTACCGTGTCCGACCATCACATTTGGCAGCCCCTCCAGCCAGTGGCACACAGACCACTCCACTTCTCCCTCTAAAAAATCCTCTCCCAAATTTCCACTGGCGGGAGCGGCGGGAAAGGCGATGGATCCCGCCGCCATGGTCGAAGTTGCGCCCTCCGGCGTTCCCGCCGCCAAGAAGCGCGGCCAGCCGAAGAAGGTTGCCAAGGACGACATGACGCTGGAGGAGCGGAAAAGTGAGACGGAGAAGCACGCAGGCCGGCGGCTTGCGGCGTGGGCTCGACAAGGAGCGTCGGGAGGAGAACGAGCGCCTCCTCGCCGTGCGGGACAGGGCCAACCACAACGAGCTGGCAGTGGATGCCGCCAAGCACGTCGTGAACATGATAAAACACGAGGCGCCGACCGCCGCTTTCGGTGGCACTGTGCCTTCGGTGCCGAAGGCGCTATCCCCGGCCTGTCCATGGCCGGCGCATCCTCTACCAGCTCCATCACGTCCACCCCTTGCGGCCAGCCCAGGACGCCAGGCCCGTGCACGCCTTCGCTCGGAGGCCACACTACGATCGTCGCCTTGCTCTCCCGGTTCGTACATCCACGTATGGCGTCGTCGGAGGCGGGAGAGCCCGTCTTCAACCTCAACCGTACTCCAATGACCGCGGACACCACCCCGGAGGCGTCGAAGAAGCAAAGGTCCATCTCCGTCGTGGACATGTCGGCGCCAGTCGACCTATTCGGTGGAATGACCGACGCGCCACTGACCGACGACGACATGGTATGGTCTCAACATTTCGCTGCATTTGCCTGCACGCCACTCCCGTCTATTTATCATGGCCAAATTGGGTGTAGAAATTCGTGGCCAACGATGCCGAGGGTGCCATGCACGACATGATCAACGAGGGTGGTGACGGCTATGGCGACGCACATGGTGATGGCTATGGCGTCGGCTTTGGCGAGGACGCAGAGACGCAGCAGGAGACGCAGCAAGATGCCTACAACACGGTGGATGAGTCATTGTTCGAAAATGATGGCGCTTCCATTAGCGTGGGAGTCACTACCGCGTCACTGGCCGCTTCACTTGCGGCGTCGCTCGTGGACAGCAAGAGGTTGAGCCAACGAACCGGGAGCTACACCACCGAGGAGGACAAGGTCCTATGCAAGGCATGGATGGAGGTTTTGCAAGATCCACTATGCGGCGCCGAGCAAAAGGGATTTTCCTACTGGAAAAAGGTGGGCATGTTCTTCCATGAGAATAGAAAATTCGGCATGGATGCCTTCTGCAGCGATCTAAATGATCTCTCACACTCCAAGCGATGGGGCACTATCCATGCCGAGTGTAGCAAGTTCCAAGGCTCCTACGAAATGGTGAAGAAAAGGAAAATAAGCGGCATGTTGTCGGTGGACATGGTAAAACTTCTTTTTTGCCTTGTCGATGTCTTACATATGCATTGAACCATTGTTAACATCCATATGTGTAGGTCATGAAAGCAATGGAGCACTTCAAGAAGGTGAATGATAACAAGGACTTCACGTTGACGCATTGTTGGACGTTGATCAAAGATTGCAAAAAATAGGAGACTAGCTATGCCCTTTGGAAAGAACTCGACAACAAGAAGAAGGGCAAGAGCAATGCTTCTACAGGTGGTGTCATCGACCTAGAAGACGGCGGCAATGACGAAGGCTTCGTCAACCTTGTAGGCGCCTGTGCCCGCCAGCCTGGAGGCCACAAGGCTACAAAGGCCGACATCGGCCGCCAGGTTGTTTAGTTGGCATTTTAGGAGACGTTGACGAAGATCCTGGAGAAGAAGGAAGAGGCCATCGCTGAGAGGGGAGAGAGGCGGCGCAAAGAGAAAGAGGCCACTGCCAAGACCTTTGTCGAGCTCCAGACGAGGTCTATCGAGGTGGATGAGGCCAACGCCAAGGCCAGGCTAATGGAGATTGAGGTGAAGGCAAAGACGATGGAGGCCGAAGCTAAGGCTAAGGAGGCCGAGGCCAGGTCTAGGCTGGTGGAGGCAGAGTCCAAGGCCAAGGAGGCCGAAGCCAAGATCATGGCCGAGGAGAATGCCATCATGCTCACCGACCTGGACACCATCGCCGACCTCGATCGCATGGCCTAGGTTGCTCGCAGGCAGCAAGCCATCCGTGCTCGCGATGGTTGAACGGCCATGACGACGACGGCTGCAACTTTTTGGACATAGAAGCCGTCATTCTTTTGGACATTGTGTATGATTTGCCCCCTTTTGTACATTTTCGAACCACTAGCCACTAGCTGGTGATGCCCGAAGGGTGATAGCACACGCATGCCAATTTATCATCTCATAGTCAGTTTATGTTCTATTGATTGTGAATTTAAATGTCCGACCATTGGCAAAGCTTGGCCAGCGATGGCACCAAGAAACGTCAGACACGAACATTTGGATCGCGTCGCTGGGCGCTGTCGGCCGGATCGAAGCTAGCTGACCACAAAGCTGTGGTCCGTCGTAGTAGTATTTTATTCTGGCTGTGTGACCGACTCGATCGGCCATGGCCATCCGCAGCAGCCAAGTGCTGCTGTGCTGGATGGTCACGCCTGCGAGCTGCGCAAAAGGCACGGGTGGCGAAAAGGGAACTACCGCACGCGAGACACAACCGAGTGGGAAAGCGGCGTACGAATCGAGGGGCCGGAGCGGCCGTGCGGAGGGAGGATGCATCTTTTGCACGGAGGGATGTGCATGCGTGGACCGACGTACGCGCAGCTGGTTTCACCGTGAGTGACAGCGTACCGGTGATATGCACGATTTTCACTACTATACTACTAGCTAGTACCGGCAGCCGGAAAAGGGACCAGGTGGATATATACAGTCATACAGACGGTGCAGGTCCGGCGCCACGCCAGCCAATGCACACGACACGACACGACAAGAAACAATAACTAAGCAGTGACGACATCCATCGATCGCTTACCGTACGTGACGCGATAGCTTATCTCCAGCCCAGTGGCTCAAAGCCTCATGATACACCGGTGGCGCCCGATCGACCGAGGTCCGTCGCCGTGGCACGTACGGAGTACATACGCGTGCTCCGTTTTTGATTGACTGGCTGATTGATCGATCGATCGATCGATCGATCGCAAGTCTAGTGCGCCTAATTTTAGTCGTTTTGCTGCAGCAGGGTATCGGCGCGAGGCGTGGGCGCGATATGCTCGACGTCGACCTGTCGATCCACGATGCAGCATGCGACAACAGAAATACTGCACCGACGATCGATCGATGTCACCTTCACAGTACGTGCACGTGGGCTTATGACCATATGCGTGCAGTCCTCGATCCGTGCTTACATATACGAGTGGGTAGAGTACATTTAATGTCGTGACAACTGACAAATAGTGTCCTCGATCCGTCCTTGTTGTGGAAAATTCTAGGATACAAAATACGTATTGGTGTTCTGTTCACCTCATCCCTTGTAGAGATTATACAGAGTACAAATTTGGAGACCAAGAAGTCTAAGCAGTGGGCGTTTGTAGATCGAAATCCAGCGCTATTTAACATGGTTGGATGAAACTTTCTGCCTGAAAATGACCGAATCCCCACCCGTGTTTCCACAGAGACGATTTTTTGATAAATTTGGCGATATTTCAGCACAGTGCGGCTCAAACTCCCACAAACATAATTTAATCACATAGTTCGCCGTAAAAATGAATACATGTATAGTTCGGCATAAAATGAAACACATTATAGTTTGACATAGTTTGGCATAGAATGAAACACAAATTACAAAAAACTATGTGTTGACTTTGCTATCCACTAGATCATCCTGCAGCTATTGATGGGTCTCGGATCTCCTCACGCATAGCGATGAAGGCGGCCCACGATGCCAGCACCTGGTGATCAGGCTCTGCAAGAAGCCCCTGCATGTAGTATGGTTACGCCTGCTCGACCTCATCCATTGGATGCTTCCGCTCGTCCTCACTGATCATGTTGTTCAAGGTCACACAATAGTTCATCACTTCCCACATCTGATCTTTTGACCAGGTCAAATCAGGGAACCGGACAACTGCAAATCTTTGTTGGATTGCACCAAATACCCGCTCGACTTCCTTTGTATAAGCTTCTTGTTCCTTGGAAAACTGGGAATGCTTGGGAGACATGGGGCTTGATATAGTATTCACAAATGTTGACCATCATGGATAGATGCCATCTGCAAGATAATATCCTTTGTTGTAGTGGTGTCAATTGATTCCAAAGTCCACAGGGAAGCATATGACCCTCAACAAGCTTGGCAAAGACGGTAGAGGACTGGAGGACATTGATGTCGTTGTTCGATCCTGTCATGCCAAAAAAAGGAGTGTCAAATCCATAGATTATTTGTAGCAACTGCCTCGAGTATCACACTACAACCTCCTTTGTGTCCTTTGTACATTCCACCAAACAAATGGATAGTTTCTTTCATTGCCAGTGCATGCAGTCGATGCTTCCAAGCATCTCATAAAATCCTTTTCTTTCATTGACAGCGAGGATCTGAGCAGTGTCTTTCAGCATTGGGTGATCTCAAGTATAGTAGCCCAAACACTTTCACCATTGCTCTACAGAATCTGTACAAATAATCAAGGGCGATGGACTCGGCCATCCGTAGATAGTCATCGGCTGTGTCACTCGGAGATCCTTATGTGAGCAACATCATCGCCACCATGCACTTATGCGGCGAGGAAAACCCTACCATACTGGTGCAGTCCTTCTTGCATAGGAAGTAGGGGTCAAACTCCCGGATGAAATACACGACCTCGATGGAGAGTTTCGGGCTCATTCTGAAACAGGTTGTCGGCAAAGTAGTCAGGTGCTTCACCGAGCCTCCACGCTTCGGTGCTGCATTCTGCATGTACGGTCTGGCTAGGGAGCCGAGGATCTGCATATTCTCTTCATCTTCGGTGGCTGCGGTGTTTTGTTCCTCCAATAGCATGGCGAACATCTCCTCATCGTCGGAGTTCATGGCCGACTAGGCAAAACGTTGAACACTTTGCGGGCGTGGTGGACACGAGCTCGGACCAGAGGTGCTGGCGACGCCGAGAGAAGGCGAAACAAGGCCAACAGCGAGGGAGGGGATGCTGCGGTGGTGGTGGGCCTTTCTATCCGTGTGGGGTCGGCGGGGTATCGCGAGGCAGTGCCGGCGGAGACATGGCGGCGAGGGTGTGTGGAGAGGGAACCGTGTCACGGGAGAGCCGATCTCGGTGAGAAAGTGGGATATCTCGCCGACAGCGCTGACCCGCCCTTTTTTTCTTCCATCCGGCGTTCCCAGGCAACAACCAGCACGTCGTGTTCTGCCTGGGAAGTCTGGGAAGGACCACATGTACTTTAAGGGCATCTCCACCGGGTCGACCCAACCCGTCCCGGCGTGTCCGAACCCGTCCGCGCGGACACGTGCGCGGTGCCGCAGCGGCACGACCCATCCTTCCCAATGCGTCCGGCTTGACCCATCCGTGCATCTAATTTGCGTGACCACTGGGTCGGCCCGGACACGCGCGGGTCGCGAGCATGTCCTCTCTGCGCGCTCTAGTGGCCCACCGGCCAGCGACAGGTGCAACCGCATCGCCGATTCAGACGCAACCATGACACCGATTCAGACGCAAAGGTCGTGACGGCAATTCAGGGCGGTAGACTGAACGGCGGCACCGAGTCAGACGCAACTGCGGCAGTCTTCGCCATCAATGGCGATGGGACGTGGCGTCACCTGAGTTCCCGCGCCGGCATTGATGGCGAAGGCGCGAGAACCTGCGCGCGCTCCCACCGGCAGGGGCTACTTAAGCCGCCCCCTGCGATCGTCGGTGCCGCACACCTCCCCTCCTCTCGACATCGTCGTCGACGTCGCCATAGCCTTTGAGCAACCAGCCGCCGCAGCCACCGCCACCACCACCACCACTGTCGCGATGAAGAAGCCGGGGTGGTTCAGGAAGTCGAAGAATGACCACGAAGCCGGCGGATCCGGCTCGAGTGGACGGCGCCGCCAGAGCAGCATGCCATCGTTCGCTCGAGGGGTGCTGCCACCGCCGCCCCGGGCGCAGGACTTCCTCGGCATCTGAGCCCCGCGCCGGGAGGATGCGGAGCAGTCCCGCGACCACTGGTACTTCCGCATTGCGGAGTGCGAGCGGCGTTGGAGGGAGTGGAGAGACATGCCCACGGGCTGGCACCTCAACCAAGAGCGGGTGCCGGTGCAGCCCGCCTCGAAGGACGACAAGGCGATGGCGGCGAAGATGGCCCGCCGCATCCGCAAGCTCCCGCAGGCCTTCCGGTACGATCCGGCGTACAGACCAGACCTCAACCCCAAAGTGACCGTGGGCCGATCCAAACGGACATCGCGTTTGGATCGGCCCGGTGGAGATGCCCTAAGACTTAGAATACTCTCTAGAACATAATCTATACCTCTTAAGTCATACGTATATACGTATTCTAACCCATGCAAGTAGATGTTGTACATGAACAGACCACACGTACGTGTACATGTGTGGATTCCCTCGATAGGATTCCGCGCGCCTTGCTTGGCCGGGGTTAAAAAATTAATCCAAGCATGTCAGATGCTCGAAAGCTCAGCTACGTACTTTGCGCGTGGAATATTCGAATGAACCAGCCGGATCAGTTTACCGCCGTACTGTTGTGCACCGAAGCGGCTTCTTGCCGGGTGACCGTGGCCGCGGTCGACTCCGGCCGCTCCCTAGCTATTCCCTTTTCTCTCCCTCGCTATTCCCTTTTTGGACGAATTTTTTTTTCCATTTCTGAAATCTGTGGATGCATGGGCAGATTCCCGAAAAAAGTAGCGGTGTTGTATGTGCAGCGTGGGCGTTCGACTTTGGATGCATTTACGTTTTATCTGAATCAGGGAGAGCAGAGCAAGGTAAGGAAGACTACAGACCAGTCTACGCTGTCAGATGGAGTTAGTAGTATTACGCAATTCGCAGAAACATGAGTAATGGATTGGTTGTCGTTTTCAAATGTGGTAGGTGACTCCAAGTTTACTCTTTTTATTTAAACAGATTATTAGAGCACCTGTTTAGCGTTCACAGGCCTAATAGCGCCGTACAGATGTAACATTCGGTCTAGAAATAGCTAGTTTTTCACTCGCGTTCCCAGTCCGAGTTCCCGCGTTTTGCCAAATTTGAAACAAACACGACGGAATTTAGATGAATATAGAAAATTTTATTAAAATATAGGCGACTTCATATATATTGTGTCAAATTCGGACATAGACCCGAATTTTGACTACAGTAGGTTAAGAAAAACTTAAAAAAAAACATAGAAATAACTAAATACTATGTAATGCCGATGACGCCGGGTGCATCGTTCACATGCCGAAGTTGCGGTAGAACGACATGTATCCGGCGTCCCGGGGCCCGTCGTCATCACTTGGCGGCTGCCATGGCCGGGAGCTGCCCTGGCCGGTGTCACCATAGCTCCACGCCTGCGATGAGGGTCCGACCTCGTCTTCGTCTTCGTTGAGGACGATGAGTGACACGCCCTGGTAGACATGCTCACGGCGAGCTCGGCGCGCGGCCTGACACTCGGCCTGCTCGTGCAGATGCCGAACACGGAGACGGACGTTCGGCGTGCGTCCCGATGAAACAGCGGTTAGGGCTGTCGAGTCGGAGTGGATGTTCGATGCGCTAGCGATGACGGACACGGAGACGAGCCGTGCGTCCCGGTGAAGCAGCGGTTAGGGCTGTCGAGTCGGAGTGGACGTTCGGCGCGCTAGCGACGACGGACACGGAGACGAGCCGTGTGTCCCGGTGAAGCAGCGGTTAGGGTTGTCGAGTCGGAGTGGACGTTCGGCGCGCAAGCGATGACGGACACGGAGACGAGCCGTGCGTCCCGGTGAAACAGCGGTTAGAGATGTCGAGTCGGAGTGGACGTTCGGCGCGCTAGCGACGACGGACACGGAGACGAGCCGTGCGTCCCGGTGAAGCAGCGGTTATGGCTGTCGAGTCGGAGTGGACGTTCGGCGCACTAGCGATGACGGACACGGAGACGAGCCGTGCATCCCGGTGAAGCAGCGGTTAGGGCTGTCGAGTCGGAGTGGACGTTCGGCGCGCTAGCGACGACGGACACGGAGACGAGCCGTGCGTCCCGGTGAAGCAGTGGTTAGGGATGTCGAGTCGGAGTGGACGTTCGGCGCGCTAGCGACGACGGACACGGAGACGAGCCGTGCGCCCCGGTGAAGCAGGGGTTAGGGCTGTCGAGTCGGAGTGGACGTTCGGCGCCCTAGCGCGACGGACACGGAGACGAGCCGTGCGTCCCGGGGAAGCAGCGGTTAGGGATGTCGAGTCGGAGTGGACGTTCGGCGCGCTAGCGACGACGGACACGGAGTCGAGCCGTTCGTCCCGGTGAAGCAGCGGTTAGGGATGTCGAGTCGGAGTGGACGTTCGGCGCGCTAGCGACGACGGGCACGGAGACGAGTCGTGCGTCCCGGTGAAGCAGCGGTTAGGGCTGTCGAGTGGAGTGGACGTTCGGCGCGACGAGCCGTGTGTCCCGGTGAAGCAGCGGTTAGGGCTGTCCAGTCAGAGTGGACGTTCGGCGCGCTAGCAACGACGGACACGGAGACGAGCCGTGCGTCCCGGTGAAACAGCGGTTAGGGATGTCGAGTCGGAGTGGACGTTCGGCGCGCTAGCGACGACGGACACGGAGACGAGCCGTGCGTCCCGGTGAAACAGCGGTTAGGGATGTCGAGTCGGAGTGGACGTTCGGCGCGCTAGCGACGACGGACACGGAGACGAGCCGTGCGTCCCGGTGAAGCAGCGGTTAGGGCTGTCGAGTCGGAGTGGACGTTCGGCGCGCTAGCGACGACGGACACGGAGACGAGCCGTTCGTCCCGGTGAAGCAGCGGTTACGGCTGTCGAGTCGGAGTGGACGTTCGGCGCGCTAGCAACGACGGACACGGAGACGAGCCGTGCGTCCCGGTGAAGCAGCGGTTAGGGCTGTCGAGTCATAGTGGACGTTCGGCGCGCTAGCGACGACGGACACGGAGACGAGCCGTGCGTCCTGGTGAAGCAGCGGTTAGGGCTGTCGAGTCGGAGTGGACGTTCGGCGCGCTAGCGACGACGGACACGGAGACGGGCCGTTTGTCCTGGTGAAGCAGCGGTTAGGGATGTCAAGTCGGAGTGGACGTTCGGCGCGCTAGCGACGACGGACACGGAGACGAGCCGTGCGTCCCGGTGAAGCAGCGGTTAGGGCTGTCGAGTCAGAGTGGACGTTCGGCGCGCTAGCGACGACGGACACGGAGACAAGCCGTGCGTCCCGGTGAAGCAGGGGTTAGGGCTGTCGAGTCGGAGTGGATGTTCGGCGCGCTAGCGAGGACGGACACGGAGACGAGCCGTGCGTCCCGGTGAAGCAGGGGTTAGGGCTGTCGAGTCGGAGTGGACGTTCGGCGCACTAGCGAGGACGGACACGGAGACGAGCCGTGCGTCCCGGTGAAGCAGCGGTTAGGGATGTCGAGTCGGAGTGGACGTTCGGCGCGCTAGCGGCGACGGACACGGAGACGAGCCGTGCGTCTCGGTGAAGCAGTGGTTAGGGATGTCGAGTCAGTGTGGACGTTCGGCGCGCTAACGACGACGGACACGGAGACGAGCCGTGCGTCCTGGTGAAGCAGCGGTTAGGGATGTCGAGTCGGAGTGGACGTTCGGCGCGCTTGCGACGACGGACACGGAGACGAGCCGTGCGTCCCGATGAAGCAGGGGTTAGGGCTGTCGAGTTGGAGTGGACGTTCGGCGCGCTTGCGACGACGGACACGGAGACGAGCCGTGCGTCCCGGTGAAGCAGGGGTTAGGGTTGTCGAGTCGGAGTGGACGTTCGGCGCGCTAGCGATGATGGACATGGAGACTAGCCGTGCGTCCCGGTGAAGCAGCTGTTAGGGCTGTCGAGTCGGAGTGGACGTTCGGCGCACTAGCGACGACGGACACGGAGACGAGCCGTGCGTCCCGGTGAAGCAGCGGTTAGGGCTGTCAAGTCGGAGTGGACGTTCGGCGCGCTAGCGACGACGGACACAGAGACGAGCCGTGCGTTCCGGTGAAGCAGCGGTTAGGGCTGTCGAGTCAGAGTGGACGTTCGGCGCGCTAGCGACGATGGACACCGAGGCGAGCCGTGCGTCCCGGTGAAGCAGCGGTTAGGGCTTACGAGTCGGAGTGGACGTTTGGCGCGCTAGCAACGACGGACACGGAGATGAGCCGTGTGTCCCGGTGAAGCAGCGGTTAGGACTTACGAGTCGGAGTGGACCTTCGGCGTGCTAGCGACGACGGACACGGAGATGAGCCGTGCGTCCCGGTGAAGCAGCGGTTAGGGCTGTCGAGTCGGAGTGGACGTTCGGCGCGCTAGCGACGACGGATTATCTTTTGATCAATGTACATTATTTTTTGCAGCTCATTTTTCATTATGGATCCTTGGTATGCCAAGAGACCTCAAAGTGTCAGAGGAGAGCAAGTGCATGCAGGAGATCATGTGCTTGTCATGTGTTTCAAATTATTTTTTTAATTTTTTGTTTTTAGTGACCTACTGTCGGTATGAACGACTTTAAACCATTCTCTCTTTTGTCTACATATTTTTGTTTCCTCTCGTCGTGTGTAATTTCTTTTGGTACTTCAAGTTAGCAAGCTCTATTTTTTTTCGTGTTTCTAAATAACACAAAAAACCAAGATTACATTAAAGGAAATAGGAATATATTCGACTATCTGTTTACGTTTTCTCGAAACTGTCGGAACATTTGATTTGTAAGTGCTTTTAATGCTATTTTCCTCCCACTTTATATCCCTAAAATAACCCTGTCCCAAAAAAGAAATTGGCCATTCTTAAAAAATACATAATACAAAAGCCTATGTGGCCCAGCAGCGAACATATAACAAAGGGAATAGGCGGGAGAGTTGCATCCGCGTGCGCGGGAATCGGCCGGAGGAAACGCGTCAGCTCAAAAAGGGAATAGGCCGGAAGAGGACATTCCATTTTCGATCGGTACTGTCTGAATTTTAACCGGGGCAACGATCACCCGTCAGCTAGCCACGCCCGTTGTGCACGTCTCTCTGCGTATACCTCGAGTTTCTAGGTCCCAACTTAATAAGTACTCCCTCCACTACGGGAATCGTTGATAACACTCACGTAATTGCCGTCGGCATAGTCCTTTAAACCGTAGGGGTAGCTTGTGCCAACGGCCATCGTAGACGTAGCGGCGTCAGCAAAGATCGTGTTAGCGTAACAGGTTTGCTGTCGGCGTAGCGATGACCATCGGCGTAGCTACCTATGCCGATGGTCTAGGGAACCCGTCGGCATAGCCTGGCCGACAGCATGGGCAAACTAACGGACGGGAACTAACGTCGCAAGCAGTTGTGCCGACGGTTATACCGTCATCATAGCGCGCTTCCAGGAAGTTCCGACGATAATACCGTAGGCATAGCTTGCTTCCACGAAGGTGTGCCGTTAACGCCGACAATAATACCATAGGCGTAGCTCGCTTCCAGTATGGTGTGCTATTGTAACGCGATGACAATACCGTAGCCATAGATTGCTTCCACTAAAATATGCTATTGTAGCGGCGGGTTGTAAAAAGTCAAAAAAAAATCATTTTTTTTCAATTTTTTAATATTTGAATTTGTTTGACTCGTCTCTCACTTAAAATATTTTTAACACTAATTACACTTAATTTTCCATCCAATTGCAGTCTTGGTCAAACTTTTTGATCGGTCATACATCCTCACACTACCCCATCCCTAGCATGCTTAACTTCTCTGTTCTTTCTGAATCAGTTTCCGCGAAGCAATTTGTACTTTGTTGTCAATACTATGATATCAATCCTATTAATCCTTTATATTATTATGCCACATGTTTTTATTGTTAGATATTACAAATAATTATTTAAGTAAACAACAATGAATAAGGGAAAAATATTATTGAATTCAAATAAAATATAATGATTTTATTTTTTTGTATTTTTTATTTAATATAGAATATTTAATATCTTTAAATCCGTAAATCGGAACTGAACAAATCATATGTCTAAATTGATCAGAAAAATGAGAGGAATCCAAATATGATATCCATATCAAATTATCATAAACTATACCGTGATTCTAGCAAAACCGTAAGTCGATGGCAATACTGTAGGCTTAGCTTGCTTCGAGGAAGGTGGCGCAGTTGTAACATCGACGACAAAACCATAGGCGTAGCTTGTTTCTAGAAAGGTGGCGCAGTTGTAACGCCGACGATAATACCGTAGGCATAGCTTGTTTCTAGGAAGGTGGCGCAGTTGTAACGCCGACGACAATATCGTAAGCGTAGCTTGTTTCTAAGAAGGTGGCGCAATTGTAAAGTCGACGACAATACCGTATGCGTAGCTTATTTCTAGGAAGGTGGCGCAGTTGTAACGTCGATGGTAATACCGTAGGCATAGCTTGTTTCTAGGAAGGTGACATAGTTGTAACGCCTACGGCAATACTGTCGGCATAGACTGCTTCCAGCAAGGTGGAGCGATTATAACGCCGACGACAATACTGTAGGCGTACCTTGCTTTTAGGAAGGTAGTGCAGTTGTAACGCCGACGGTTAGTCCGTGGGCATAGGTTGCTTCCAAGAAGATGGCGCAATTGTAACACCGACAGCTATACCGTAGGCATCAATGTTTCCAGGCGATGTGCCGACGATAAGGCCGTCGGCATAGCCTCTGCAGCGACGCCATCCACCCTCTTTTTCCAAAAGGGACGGGGCAGCCATGTGGCCGCTACCTGTGTCGATGGCCGTGTTACGCCGATGGGGCCGCCGGGTCAGGTAGTACTACACTGACCATGATATTGGGCGGATGGTGGCTGTCGGCATCCGCTTGCTACGTTGACGGTTTTTTTTTTTTTGCTATGGGCATATCTTGGCTACGCCGATGGCCCCGATCTTTAGCAATCGGCGTAACTATTACCGTTGGCAACGTCTGCCATTCCCGTAGTGCTTCCTCCGTTTCAGAAATATAAAACGTTTTAGCTTTATAAAATATATATATATATGTGTTTTTAATGTATAAGTTTACTCCAAATCTCTACAATATACACTAAAAGACATACATTCGATTCGACTGCTCAATGATGAGTTTGAGGCGCCGAAAGGAAGAAACGAATAGTGAAGTTGAGTAGCAACACGCCGCTCATATATACCCCGTACTAGTATAGGACACTAGAAGAGTTAAAACAGTTAGGACCGGACATCGGAAAGCGCACGCCAATTCCTGTTTGCTTTTCTCCGTGTGGCGGTCGATGCATCCGTGTAGTACTTTGGTGGCCGAGATCCACGCTTTGTACTAGTGTAAGACAGCGACTGCGTCATCCCTCTCGCTGATAGTGGCCACTCAGGATGTTGCACTACCTACCCCCATGAACAGAGACATGTACGTACTACGTACGCATTCCGGCAGTGCAGCTCCCCTCTTACTGTATTAATTTTTCTGCTTGGCCGTTCAAGTAACCAAGTGGCGACTACACTTTACACCACCACTAACCGCAAAGAACAGGTGCCACGTCACTTTCGAGCTTCCACGACTGTACAAACAAGGTATCATCGACGAAACTTCATAAGTCCAAATTAGCTTCCATTACCGTCCGTAAAAGAGTGGACGTCTACCAAGCTGGACGTACGTAATGCGCAGCCACGCAATCAGTCGGAACCAGCCAACCAGCTGGTCGGCCGAGGAAGGCTAGAGATCCGTGCGCCGCAAGCCGAGCTCCATCTTTTACTAGTCATCAGGTCAAGTACACCCAATGATTCCACAATAATGCGATTCGTCGTTTCCGTGTGGCGCTGTGTGTGACGTCGACGTTAGTGCGATCCGACGCAGTTGCACGCACTTCGGTTGGTAATATAAAGTCCCCTTGACCGGTGCCTGCAGCTGGTGAGACAGATGGGATTAGACTGGTCCTAGTCAGTCGGAGTATTATCTAGTATTATCATGTTGGTAAAATTCTATTAATAAAAAATAGATGGTTAGATTATTATAGGTAGATACCGTATCATAGAGCGTAAAATTAGAAAATCCTCATGCAAATAACTCTTATACAGTACATAATTTTGCATTGAGATTCTACAAATCATTAAATATAGTACTAGTATGATACTATTATATGATACTATGCACGATGAAGATAGTATCATACACTAGTTTCACTATGACTAGCCTAAGCCGAATGCAACCATGCCCGGCTCTATATTCCACGTGACCCTAGGTGAAATTGATGTCGGTTGGCACTAAGGCTAATATATGTACGACATATCTAGAAATTTTGTGTATATTTCTTGCAAGATGTTAAAAGTTAACACTAAGATGTACATACATTATTATTAAGCACTAAAAAAGTCATATTATGATTAAGAAAACTAAAAGAGTAGCAAAGTATAACAACTAGTACTCCCTCTGTTCCATATTTCTCTGCGCGTTACTGTTCATCACACAAAATAAGGCGGGTCATTTCTCTCTCATTTTTTATCAAAAAAATTCTATGATTTTTGGAATAGGTAGAGTAAACACGGAGCTACACATCCCAAAAAACCGAGGAGCAAAAAAGTGAAAAATGAGAGAGAAATCGGCCACCTCGTTTTACATGCACTATAGCACCGTGTAAAGTAAAGTGAAACAGAGGGAGTAATATTTCCTACTAGTAGTTTAATTACCTTAACCAATTATTAAACCACCATTTTCTCGGTTTTTCCTTTTCGCAACAACATTGTAACACCTAAAATTGTGAAATAAATAAAATATACATAAAGCTAGAAATGCTAATCTAACATGTAACATGCTTGATGCTTCCCTGATTGGGTAAAGGGTCAAGGGGACAAGGATCATCGATACGACAATCGAACACGTATCGGGTACCGAGGACAGAGTCGAAGGGACGAGCATGGTCGTGAGGGAGAGCCAGAGAAAAATTGAGGCCCGAGGGGCCTAGACGAGTAGAGCGAGGTGCCGAGGCAACCAAGGCAAGGTCGTGGACTCGTAGGAATGCAGACGAAGAGCTGAAGAGACAAATCAATTACAAACTACTTGAGAGCATGAGATCAATCATATCGCTGCTTAGCTGTATGTCTTTTCACGTCTCCTACTCTCCATGATAGACCTATATGTCTTCTTTCTATTTTTTTCAGCACAAAATGATAAAACTTATAAAACTATATAGTTGAGCATGGACCCCTTCGGGTTGTGGCCCTAGACGGTCACACAAGGTCGCCTAAGATCATATCCGGCCATGAATGCAACACATTAGAAATTATACAGTACTCCCTCTATCCCATAATATGTTGCGCATAATTTTGCGTGCAAGTCAAACTTTGCAAAGTTTGACCAAAAATATACAAAATAATATTAATATGTATGATATGAAATGCTTATAATATGGAAATATATTTTAAGACAATTCTAATAATATTAATTTGGCATTAGATAGCTTCATATTTATATCAAACTACTTGGTCAAATATTATAAAGTTTGACTTTGATAAAACCTTATATGCAACATAAATTGGGACGGAGGGAGTACTTGCCAGGAGCTCATATAGAACAGACGGGAGCTAGGGCTCCACATGCAGGAAGTTTTTCTGGGCTGCGTCAATGTGGCCCAATAACAAGTACAGGTTTGCCTTTTCTTCTTTTCAAAAGTATAACTCTTTTAAAACTGAATTTATTTCAAAAATATAAATCAAAAATTTGGCCCAATAACAAGTACAGGTTTGCCTTTTCTTCTTTTCAAAAGTATAACTCAAACTGAATTTATTTCAAAATATATATCACAAATTTGAATATTTTTAATTCTAAATCTTTTAAAAACTGAACCTTTCTAAAAAAATAGAATCTGGGAATTTTTATAAAAATGTAAATTTAGAAATAAAGTAAAAACATAAAATATTACAAAAACATAAAATATTACAAAAACATAAAAATGAAAAGGAAAAACACAAGAAAAAAATAAAAAATAAAGAGAAAACCGTACCTGTAAATGGGCCAGCCCAAAAAAGACATCCTTCAGGCGGAGCGATAGATATGTTCCACAATAAGTGGAGAATAAGAATCGACCTACTTGCTTGCTCACACTTTTTCTTTTTTAGTAAAGCCCGTTGAGCGAGGAAATTGCATAAACCACCATCTATTGTTGCTCTACTTACACAAAACACCAACTATACATGTTTTTTTGCACAAATCACACTATACGTGTAATTTGTTGCATAAAGGTAATAAAGTTGGTTAAATGTAAATTTGATGATAGAGCCTTACAAGGCAATGGTGATGTGGTGTCACGTCTCATCGCCTTTTTTTTTGTCAAATCGTACATGGTTGATAAAAAATATCTTCTATCTCATTTAGTTCTCTATTTTCTTCAAAGTTTCAGAGAATACTTATATCATATTGTTTCAGTTATTAGAATATTTTTAGTTCAAGCCGAGCCTTTAGAAAATGATAAAAAATTAAGAGATGATTTAACCTTTTTTCAAACTTTCTGAATTTGTTAGTTATATCGTTTAAACTATTTAAAAATATAAATATCTTTATAAAATATTTGAAAAAAAGTAGCAAGTGACACGTGGATGTTATGTCAGCATTGACATATGAGCTCTAGTGGTCATATTTGTTGTTAAGCAACCTAATACCAGATTTAGACCTCTATGCAACGAATTACATGTATAGTTGGTGGTTTCTGCAAAAAACGCGTATAGTTGGTGTTTTGTGGAAATCAAGCAGCAATAGATGATGATTTGTGCAAGTTCCTCCCGACTAAGCATATGAAAACAATACTTGTGGATCCATGTCCAAAGTTTACGGGCTGCAGGATTAGGTCTATAGGTGAAGACCCGTCATAATTCAGTACGAAGCCCACTGTTTCAGATGGTGGTAGTTCGCGGGGCGAAATTCACTAGCGGTGGGTATGGTTAGATTCAGTCCTGATACTCTCAATTTGCAAAATCGTTATCGTTACGCCAACTGATGATCTTGGCGAGGTATTCTCAAGAATACCACATCAGTACAAGTTGAACCCTCTCGAGCACCTACACCATGGAGATGGATTTCGCATGTGTATTGACCAAACAATCCCACCTCCTCCACGAGAGCATCTCCACTTAGTCCCCCCTAAAGGCCCCGGTAACAAAAAAAAACGCGTCCTCCACTCATTTTCTCTCCTCACATGGCTAGCCTACCTGTACTCTCACATGCAGGAATCGGTACTCTTAGACTAGTCACAATGAAAAGTATCATATAATAATATCATGTATATGATACTAGTATACGATACCATCTCCACAATGCATAGTATCATATAGTAATATCATAGTATTAGTGTATTTATAGTTTTATAGAATCTCAATGTAAAAGTGTGTACAAGATTTATTTGAGATTAGTTTTTCTAGTTCCTATGATACAATGGCTAGCTATGATACCAACACACTCTCTTTCAGCGTTAATTGCAGTGACACATAAACATTTTGCATGCATAATACCATCTATGTTACCCCATTGGGGCTTAGTCTTAGTAGCAACATGCTCCAAATCTCAGCTTTGGTGACAGGATGAATAAATATACAAAACAAAATTAGATTACAAAAATAACTTGGATACAAATCAAGAAAATATGGGAGTCTCTAGGCCTTATCTCTTTAGATTTGCCCGGTCTCCAGAATAGCTTTATTTATATAATACAAGCCGTACTATGCACATGAGCTGAATGAAAGAGTTGACGCCTGGAGAGCTTCAATGGATTTATATTGCAGACAGAAGTTCAACATAAAGCTATACAAAGGAGGTAGGTTTTGCCTGGTGTCCATGTTGTAGAATTGCTTACAGATATCAATTTCTTTGCATTCATAAAGGTGAAATTATGCTAATACAACGAAAGGCAAGAAAACAACATGTTCATAGAGAACACATCATTTCTTCCAAAGAGAATCACAGAGAATGGATTTACAGGAATAGATAGCTAACATCATCATCTGTTAGAATAGTAAAGCTACATATCAAAATCACTGGGTCAAGAGTTGTGTCTGAACTTGGAACAGAAGTGAGAGCAACATCTTTCCATGGACCATGGTATATCCTGGCATCTTCTAGCCTCCAGGTGCAAACCTGCACTATGATACTGCTGCTAGATTCCTAAGGCTATGTTCGGTTAATCCACCTCTAAAGTGGATCAGAGGGATTAGGAGATTTTGACTTAGATGGGATTTAAACCATCGATCCATGCCAATCCCGGTCTATCCCAGGGAAACTGAACGAGGCCTAAACAAGGTGGACTAGTTTTGTGCTTTGCTCTACTCCACACCGTTCAACCTTTGTCGAATCTCTGACTGGCTTAGTGCTGTATCGACGCTGAAAAACAACAGAAGCCCAAATTAGGATGTGTAGTTGTGGGAGAGGATAACTGTCAAAGTGTTGCTATAGTAGAAACATTTATGCATCCACCAGAGGGAAATGTTTACCAGCAGAGGACATCTCCACTTTGTCCAGTCTTCTCAGAGATCCACTCCGGAACAAACTCTTGCAGCAATCTTAGTTGCTCCTCAATCTCACCTGTAGATTTAGTTTGAACATCAGGATTAACATTGCAGACAATAGTTCAACTAACAGGAGATAACAGTTGAAGAAACAAAAGATCAGAAGTACAGATCACACTTACCCTTGTCAACAATATTCGGGCTACAGTCAATTATCTTGTCAATGAGCTCCTGCTTTGCCAACACAGTGCGCTGCCTAGACTGATAGATGAGGAAGATAACGTCAAAGGTTCTTGGCAGCGACGATATAAGCTTCTGCCTTTGAACCTTATCGGTAAAGCCTGTTTCCTTCTCCTCCAAAGCTCTCTTCTCCTTCTGCTTTACCTGCAAGTAGCACATGTGTCATCCTTTGCGCATACAGCAAAACTGAGAATGGCATTGTCACATTCAGCAAGAGAACTTACCGATTGCAAGAAGGACTTCGGAAGGAAACTGAGCAGCTCATCATCTGCATCGATGGTAGACGTGCTTGTGCTTTGTTTCTCTTCTTGCATACTGCTTGCATCCTTTCTAGGTGTCATGAACAATTTGGCCGTGCTTGTGCGGTGGTTCTCTTCTTGCATACTGCTTGCGTCCTTTCTAGGGGTCATGAACAATTTGGCCCTTGCTGATCGCTTGGCCGTCTGCAGAGGTGGCGTGTCACACATGGTAGCAGAGGTTGGCCTCTTTGGGGTGTCAAGGCCTGGTGTGGTTGCCATTGATCTCACTGGGGTAGAGGCGAACTTGGCAGGAGTCCCTTCTGAAGCACCAAACCTGAGTGCATACTTGCCACTTTTCTCTTGCACTTGGGACTCATGTTCTATGCCACCAGAAACAGAACCGAGAAATGTCTTCCTGCTCAATGGAGATGTAACAGCAGATGGACTGGTTGTGCTAGTAGTTGCTTGGCAGGTTGAAGATCTCTGCGAGAACCTTCTCTTGAAAGAAGGTGACATGTGCGATATCCCAACAGGCTGCTGTTCAACCAGAGATGGCGATGACACGGCAGATACAGCTTCAGAAACAACTTTCGGTGTGATCTGAGCCACACTAGGTTTAGTTTGAGTAAACGGATGCGGCAACTCATGCTCCGGAATGTCATCTCCCTGAAAGTTAAATAACAGACAGGTGAACACTAATATCAACTACACATACACCAGAAACCACATCTTCAGCTAATACTAGACATATAATCGACATCTTCAGCTAACCACCATGATTACTTAATACCAACTATGCATACACAAACTAGTATATTTCCTTTTAACTCTTGCCATACAGCTACTGAAATGAACTCATTTCTTTGAATATGAACTTGCAAACATACCTCAGGATGGTTCCGGAAGAAATCCACAACCCTCTGCCTGAACATCCTTCTCAGGGCCGTGTAGCGGGTTTCCCCTTTCTGCATTGCAGTGTCCTCGACTGCATCAGTCAGTAGGTTCACCTGAAGATCTGGCTTCATGCAGCAAGTCTTCTCGTCACGCAAAAGGATCTTGTTGATGACAATCGCCTCCGGCATTATGTACTTGAGCTGTGCAAGATTGCCATAGGTAAACCTCCTGCAGAGATCATTGTGAGGTTCAGAGATTGAATTTCACAATACAAAGGAGCAGCAGTTATCAGACTATGTTCATCAGCAAAGGCTAGTTACCGATCAGCTAGATTCTGAACGCTAGCACGTATATTGGGGAACGTCGCCTTGGATCCCTTCATGCGGAGGAGCCGTGTGGAGCTCTCAAAGCAGTTGAAGAACTCGCAGAGCATCTCATAGCTGACCAAGGTCACAAACATAATTCGAAATTAGCACTACTGCATACAAATATTGGTCGAAATTATCAGAAAGATTTTGCATCCAGATAACGATTCCAGTACTGGGCGCAGTAAACTAGCATAGCAGAAACATAGTTTCCAAGATTACCGATGGTCTGAAATCATCAGAAGACAATTGGCATCCCAATTCTGGGCCACACGGTACTTAGAATCACAGAAAAAATATCGCACAACTGTGGCTGGGCTTTCCTAGATTTGTGATGGTCTGAAACTCTGTACGTTCATGTATCCAAATTATGAGCATCTAATAGCTGAGCCAAGGACACAGAGCAGATTCGTAATTACCATTACTGCTAAAAATTATTGCTGAGAACTATCAGAAAGTTTTTCGCATCAAAACATTGGTCTAAAACTGTGGTTAATTTTTTTGTTAGATCTGAACCGAACAAATAATAACTACTACTGCTAAAAACTATTGCTGAGAACTATCAGAAAGTTTTTCGCATCAAAACATTGGTCTAAAACTGTGGTTAATTTTTTGCTAGATCTGAAACGAACAAATAATAACTACTCCTACTACACTCAAATTTCGATCGAAACTATCAGAAAACTGGTACCACGATGATCAGAAAATTACTGGTGGTCTGAAACGAACAAAACAAATAATCACTACCACGATGGTCAGAAACTAAGTACTAACAGGATCCAACAGTTCAGTTCGACCTGGATGAAATTACAATTGCAGATCTAGGATGTTTACCTTTCAGGCAGTTTGATCTCGGGCCTGCGCTTGACGGGGCTCCGGCCGGCGCCGGCGCCGACGCCGAGCTCCCGCGCGACAGACTCGAGGGCGTCCTCCTCCTGGGCAACCTCCGCACGGCACTTGTCCGCGCGACGCAGCTCGAGCGCCGCCCGCCGGACCTCCTTGACGGAGAGCGCCACGGCGCCCTTGCCCGACGCCCTCCGCAGCAGCGGCCGCTGCTCCGTCTTCTCCGGCGTCCAGGTGAGATCGGACGCCGCCGTCGGGACCTTCAGCGTCGGCTTCTGCGGCGTCGCGATCTGGTCGGCGAACAGTGGCGCCTTCCTCAGCTTTTGTGGCGTCTCGGCACGGGAAGCCGCCGTGGTGGTGGTCTTGGCTCGCTTGGATGGGGTGGCGGCGTCCATGTCGAGGAGGAGGATCGGGGTTTGGTGAGGGAGGGGAGGGGAGGGGATTAGCAGATTTGGGAGGTGCTTATAACCGGGGAGGCAACGGGTCGGATTTGGGAGGCGTTAATAACCGAGCCGCGGGGGTGGTTTTCGCGGGAGCTAACGGCAGGAAAGGGCGCGAGTTAACGGGAGGAAATGGCGCGAAGGGATGCGGGGGCTGCCACGTGGACGGGGTCTGTTGAGTTCGCGCCAAGTCCTGGGTGCTGTTCGCGCCGAGTGCAAGGTTGCGCGGGAGTCTCGCGCCGCACGCCCGTCAAGCCGTTGGGCTGGCCCATTTAGTATGTTTAAAATTTTCCTTTTCTTTTTTTTAAGATTCTTTTCCTTTTTTTTCTATTTTCTGTTTTTTTACGTTTTTAAAAAAGGTTTGTTTGCTTCCCTAAAAAAAGGTTTGTTTGCTAAAATTGTTTATGATTTTAAAAAAACGACCATGTATTTGAAAAATGTTCTTGTTTTTCAAAAAAAATGATCATGATTTTTGAAAATGTTCATGATTTTTAAAAATGGTCATGATTTTTGAAAATTGCTCATGATTTTCCAAAAGTCTCATGATTTTTAAAATTTGTTCATGATTTTTTAGCAAATTTTCATAATTTTTTAGAAAATATTCACGATGTTTCTAAAAATATTCACTTTTTTAAATCTTTATTTTAAATTGTTCCGGTTTCAAACAGAAAATAAAGAAGCAGACGAAAATAGAAAGAAATGAAAGAAAATAGAAAGCTCCCGTAATAGGTCGGCCCGTTGCGTGCATCCTATAGGCGACACTGACACTCCCGTGCCGCGAGAAGCGACCTATAGCACCTCCCTGGTGGATGCCCCTGCGAGGATGTATGTTGTGGATGGAGGACAATGTAAGGTTCTCGAGGATTTGCTCAGATCTCGCTTAATTTCTCAGCTAGAACAAGAATCAACTTCAGTAGCTCGTTCCTCCCAGCCTCCCTCCGAGCTTGTTTCGATACATACGGTACTGCCATCCAATAGCCAATTCCTTCCTAACGTTCCTACCTTGTACCTCGCTATAACTACTAAGAGCTAGACTATTACACGGGCCGTCAACCCAGCTTGTGGCCTGCAAGCCAACATGGTAGTCGCTTGTTCCTGGTGGGCCTTAGGGTCGCATGCCTTGGCGATGGCATGTCGATGGGAGGCGTGGCTCGGTCGCTGACATCCCCTTCCTCTTGAGAACCTGCTTGCCCCCAAGTAGTCGCGCGTGGGAACTCTGCTACAGAAACTCCAGGTCTTCCCAGGTCGCTTCCGCCGTGGTGGCTCCACTCCACTTGACGAGAACCTATACGACAGTCGCTAAACCTTGCAGGTGAACTCGTCGCTGCAACACCAGCACTGGAATTTGATGAGCAGCATCAGGATGGGAGAAATGCAGAAGTACATGTTTCCCTGGAGATAAACATTTCTTCAATTGGGATACGTGGAATACGGGATGGATCTGGCTCGTGTCTGGAAGGTCCAACTTGTAAGCCACCTCGCCCACCCGCTGCAAGATGCAATATGGTCTGGACAACTTGAAGGAGAGCTTGTGGTTGGCCTGACGCACGAAGGATGACTGAATATACGGCTAAAGTTTAAGGAATACTGTGTCGCCAACGGAGAAGCTTCTTTCTGACCTCTTCTTGTCTGCCTGATGCTTCATACCCTGCTGCATGCACAAAAGATGTTGTTGGATAGAATTGAGTACAATCTGCCTCTCAATAAGCCAAGTCTCAATGTCCCACGACGCTATGTGATCAGATACTGAGATGCCAAAATACCGAGGCTATCTGTCATACAAAACCTCAAAAGGCGATTTGCCTAAGGAAGTATGCTAGTTCGTGTTGTACCAAAACTCACAAAGAGATATCCACTTCGACCATTGACTTGGATGGGAACTGATGAAGCATCGCAAGAAGCATTCAATAGATTGGTTAACCCTTTCAGGTTGGTCGTCAGTCTCCGGGTGATAGGCCGTGCTCATTGATGACCCACAAGTATAGGGGGTGTATCGTAGTATTTTCGAGGGAAGTGAAACCCAATTTATTAATTCGACACAAAGGGAGCCAAAGAATACTTATCAGTCTTAACAATTGAGTTGTCAATTCAGCTGCACCTGGAAACAATCTTGCTCACAGCAGTTTATCAGTAGCAACAGTTTTGTAGTAGGAATAGTAAAGTAACAGTACCAGCAAAACAAAGACAGTAGTAACAAAAGCAGTAAACAATGGGATTCGAGTGTGGTAGGCATAGGGATGGATGGACGGGCGTTGCATAGACAAGACAATTCACATAGTAATCAGAACATAAGGCAATTGCAGATAAATAAGATAAAGCATCCAAGTACTAGACAATCCTAAGCATGTGTTCCATATATAGTCATACGTGCTCGCAATGAGAACTTGCACAACATCTTTTGTCCTGCCAGCCTGTTTGCAGCGGGGCTTCTAGGGAAGTACTGGCAATTAAGGTGCTCCTTTTAATAGAGCACCAGAGCAAAGCATTAACACTCCGTGAACACATGTGATCCTCACATCAAAGCCTTTTCCTTCTGGCTACCCCGATTTCTGTCACTTCGGGACCATAGGTTCTGGACAACGACGTGTGTATACAACTTGTAGATAAGACCCAAAACAATACTATCACGATGAATCAATAATAAGTACATATCTGAAATCATGGCACTCGGGCCCTAGTGACAAGCATAAAGCACAACAAGTCGTAACAAAGTCATAAAGCACTAATAAAAGATACTACGCACCATGCCCTAACAATCTGATGCGATTACATGAACGATCTCATCCAATCCCTACCATCCCCATAGCCTACAGCAGGGGATTACTCACTCATAGATGGGGAAACATGGATGGTCGATGGAGAAGCGATGGTGATGATGATAGCGATGATCTCCTCCAATTCCCCGTCCCGGCAGGGTGCCAGAACGGATTTTCTGGTGCTGTTTCGTGGAATCTGGTGGTGGCGGCGGAGCGAAACTCCTTCTGGAAAAACGTCAAACCCCCCGAAGTTTTTAGGTCAGAAGGCTTCTTATAGGCGAAGAGGGAGACTGAGGGGGTGCCTAGGGCCACCACACCAGGCCTTGGCACGGCCAGGCCTAGCCCACGCCTAGGGGGGTGTGGCCAGCCTCTGGCCCTCCTCCGTCTCGTATTCTGGCTCCGTGAGTCTTCTAGAAAAATAGGCACTTTGGCTTTTGTCCAGTCAAATTCCGAGAATATTCATTTTCTGACTTTCCTAGAACCAAAAACAGCAGAAAACAGGCAGCTGGCACTATGGCTCTTGTTAATAGGTTAGTCCAAGAAATCATATGAAAAGTACTCCAAAGTTGGAAAAAAACACAAGAAAGTGGATAAAACCAAGCATGGAACATCAAAAATTATAGATACATTTGCAATGTATCACTCATCCTTAGCTCTTTCCCAGTCGATTTGAACACCGCCTGCCAAAATTAACTGGTGAAGACGGGGTTCCGATCAGAAACCAAAGCTTTGGGCATGTTGTGGACCTTTTAAACATTGTCAACAAACAGATGTGCCACTTTGCTTGTTGTATAAGGGTGACACAATGGTATGAAGTGAGCGTATTTTGTTGACTTATCCACGACCACTAGTAAGCAGTTGAATTGCTTGGATTGTGGTAGACCATCGATGAAGTCCATGGTTTCCATTTCTCATGGTTTAGAGGGAACAAGTAGCGACTGGAGCAATCCTGGCGAACACACCCTTTCATGTTTCGCTTGATGGCAAGTGAGGCATGTGCGAACAAATTCCCTGACAGCAAACTTCATACCAGGCCATTTGAACAAGGCAATCAGGCAGCGGTAGGTGACAGGGAACCCTGAGTGTCCTCCTATTGCACTGTCATGGAAGGCAGCAATTATGTGTTTCTGTAAGGTTTCATCAACACCAACCCAGATGCGTTTGTTATATCTGATGATGCCAGCACTAAGAGTATGGTTTGCATTAGAAGAAGGAGCAACGGCTAATTGTTGAAGCAGTTTCTAGGCATGGGGGTCAGAAGCATAGCTGGCAATCACATGTTCCAACCAAGAGGGATACACCTCTATCAGAGCAAAAACTTGCGAGTCCTAAAGATTTTGGCGCGAGAGAGCGTCCGCTGCACCATTCAGAATCCCTTTTTTGTGCAACACCTTGAATTTAAGGCCCATCATCTTGGTGAGAGCTTTCTGTTGCCACTCACTATGCGGCAGTTGATCCTGTAAATGGATCAAGCTCTTGTGATCTGTTTTAATCAAGAATTTACCCAGCTACAGGTATTAGTGCCATTGTTGAACTGCTAACAAAATTGCTAAGTACTCTTTCTCATAGACAGACATGCACAATTGTGGGTGTTGAGAGACCTCCTAACATACGCAAGGGGGTGCTGATACCTTTGATCTGGATTACGGATGTAGTATAACTCTTTTTCCCTAGTAGACCTAGTTTATCGAATCCTCGGGAAGCAAAAGCGTAGTGAAGTTACTTTAATGGACCTTCGGGAGTTTTAGAATTCTTTTTGTGTTTTACCGGACCAATAGTTTGTTGTCTTTTGTTGTTGTCGTTGATGGAGAGAGAGAGGGCCTAGGGCGTTCGGTTTTACCTGTATCTATGCAAAACATCTTATGGGAATAAAAGATAATAATAAAGTATGCATTTAATTGTTAGAGAAAGATAAATTATACATGGGTAGTGTATCCATAATTTCTATTGCCTCCGCAACCGCTTATAGCAATAACCTACTAGTCTCATCCATAGAAGAAAGAGAACTAATGATATGCATAGTGACGTCACCGTTAATCCCAAGTAAATCCCTCACATACAGCCGTACTACCCCTTCTGTCACTGGGGTTCCCAACCTGCAGATTAGTCATTACTCATACTCCCTATACCTGGCTCAATCCTCGGGGTCTTGGGTACCTGACGAGTCCTTGGATTGAGGCAAGAGAGGATACAATAATCATCATGTCATACAAACTAATACATGATCCCATCTATGATAAATAACATGCACAAAAGCTACATGGCTAGGCCGAAGCCCTTAGCCCGAGGAGGATTACTCACACATAGAGATGAAATCAACAATCATAAACATTGCAATGGAAATCACAAAATTGATAGCAAATAGTCTTACAATGTCGCCAATCGAAGATGAGATCTACTATTACAAGTGGTGGAATATGGCTATGGTGGTGGAGAAGGGTTTGAAGATTAGATCTAAGTCTATTCCTCTGGCGGCTCTTCGGTATTGTGGATGGAGATCTGGGGGCGGCTGTTGATCGAAAAGAGCTCTTGTTTCTCGTCGTCCGAGGCCTCTTTATACAGGGGTCCCTTCACGAAAGTTGTTTTGTTTGACCTAGCGGTGTCGATGGCAACTATACGACCGGAACTATACGGCCAGAATTTTATTCCCACCGTATAGTTGGCCGTTAAAGAGTTTGTCTCCACTTCACGACTTCTGGTTTCTTCGGGTTATTGGAAATCTTGTATCTTTGACTTTAATATTGTGATTCCCATCATCAAACGTCATTATCTGCGCAGAGAAAAATAGAAAGAAAGGATTGCATACCTCTTTGATCATTAGGCATTAGTGGCAGGGTTTAGAGAGATATTTCATCAAAAATATGAATAATATCTAGTTTAAATGTGGACGTAGATGGCTATATTTCACAGTCATCAGGTGCCCATGCTGGGACAGGACAGTGCCAATCCCTGTGTCGCATGCGTCTCTCTCCATGACAAACTAGGCAGTGAAATCAGGAAGGGCCAGTGCAGGAGCTGTAACCAAGGCTATTTTCAGAGTATTGAATGTGATTTGCTCCGTGTTAGTCTAGACGAACAATGCTCCTTTCTTAAGCAGGGTTATAAATGGCTGGCTGACAATTGCATAATGTCGAATGAACTTGTGATAGTAGCCATTTATATCGAGAAATCCCCGCAATTCCTTTAGATTTAATGGAACAACCTAATTTGTGATTGTGGCAATCTTGGTATCATCAGTGGCGACCCCTTATCCATATATAACATGCCCCAGATAAGCAATTTTCCGTTGTGCAAACTCACACTTCGACGCTTTCACTTGCCACTTGTCCTGACAAAGTATGTCCAGTACAGCTACAATGTGCTGATACATTGCAAATGTATCCATAATTTTTGATGTCCCATGCTTGATTTCATCCACTTTCTTGTGTTTTGTCCACACTTTGGAGTAATTTTCATATGATTTCTTGGACTAACCTATTAACAAGAGACATAGTGCCAGCTGCCTGTTTTCTGCTGTTTTTGGTTCCAGGAAAGTCAGAAAATGAATATTCTCGGAATTGGACGAGACAAAAGTCAAAGTGCCTATTTTTCTAGAAGACTCACGGAGCCAGAATACGAGACGGAGGAGGGCTAGGGCCTGGCCACACCACCCCCAGGCGCAGACTGGGCTTGGCCGCGCCAGGGCATGGTGTGGTGGCCCCAGGTACCCCCTCGGTCTCCCTGTTCGCCTATAAGAAGCCTTCTGACCTAAAAACTCCGGGGGGGTCGACGTTTTTCCAGAAGGAGTTCCGCTCCGCCGCCACCACCAGATTCCACAAAACAGCACCAGAAACTCCGTTCTGGCACCCTGTCGGGATGGGGAATTGGAGGAGATCATCGCCATCATCATCACCATCGCTTCTCCATCGACCATCCATGTTTCCCCCATCTATGAGTGAGTAATCCCCCGCTGTAGGCCATGGGGATGGTAGGGATTGGATGAGATCGTTCATGTAATGGCATCAGATTGTTAGGGCATGGTGCCTAGTATCTTTTATTAGTGCTTTATGACTTTGTTGCGACTTGTTGTGCTTAATGCCTGTCACTAGGGCCCGAGTGCCATGATTTCAGATTTGAACATGTTATTGATTCATTATGATAGTATTGTTTATGGTCTTATCTACAAGTTGTATACACACATTGATGTCCGGAACCAATGGCTCCGAAGTGATAGAAATCGGGATAACCGGAGGGAATGGCTTTGATGTGAGGATCACATGTGTTCATGGAGTGTTAATGCTTTGCTCCGGTGCTCTATTAAAAGGAGCACCTTAATTGCCAGTAGTTCCCTAGAGGCCCCGCTGCAAACGGGCTGGCAGGAAAAAAGATGTTGTGCAAGTTCTCATTGCGAGCACGTATGACTATATATGGGACACATGCCTAGGATTGTCTAGTACTTGGATGCTTTATCTTATTTATCTGCAATTGCCCTATGTTCTGATTGCTATGTGAATTGTCTTGTCCATGCAACGCCCGTCCATCTATCCCTATGCCTACCGCACTCGAACCCCACTGTTTACTGCTATTGTTATTGTTGTATTTGCTTTACTAATGCTGTTGCTTTACTACTCCTATTACAAAACTGTTGCTACTGATAAACTGCTGTGAGCAAGATTGTTTCCAGGTGCAGCTGAATTGACAACTCAGTTGTTAAGGCTATAAATATTCTTTGGCTCCCCTTGTGTCGAATCAATAAATTGGGTTTCACTTCCCTCGAAAATACTGCGATACACCCCCTATACTCGTGGGTCATCAAGACTATTTTCTAGCACCATTGTCGGGGAACATAGCTTTATTTATCAAGTCCACTTGGAATCACTATTGTTCAAGCTAAGTTTATTTTTGCCTTGTTTGCTTGTTTCTTTATCAAAAATACAAAAAAAATTAGTTCCTACTCTAGTTGTAATTTTCGTTGGTCTGTTATTGTCTTGCTTTATCATGCTTGATGTCAATGGTTGGTTTCTTTGAAACTGAATCTTATTGGCAAGGTGGGTTCACGGAAGATCAAAAATATTATTATAAGGAACACCGCTTGTCACAAAAAGGGAAACACTTATGGGAACAAATTGATAAATTGTATACCATTGCTAGAAACGTGTGCTCTGCTTATAATGTTACTTATTGCTGTGATAAATCTTGTTGCTGTAGGAGGTACAAACACCTCCCTTTTCAATGTGAGTATAATGATAATGTTACCATATCTTCTTATGTTAAAGGGAATTATGACTTTTATGATGTGGAACAAATTGAGGAATTTATTGCTTGGAAGGGTGCATTTGAACTTGCTAGTTTGCTTGGAAATATTGATGATTCACCTTATAAATATGAGGTTTATGGTATACTTAAATTTTGCTTTGATAATTACAAGGAAGAAAATGGCTATATTCTTGAATATATTAATAGATGCTTTCCACAAATGGAAGAGACTAATGCCTTGCAGGATCCTATGGAAGAAGAAATTGATGAACCTGAAAGCTCATTAGATGAAAAAGAGGAGGAGAGTGATGAACAAAAGGAGGAAGAAAGGATTAGCTACCCGTGCCTACCTTCTAATGAGAGTAACTCTTTATCCCTTACATTATTTGATTGTCCCCCATGCTTACTAAAGGAGGATGAATGTTATGTTCCTAAGGATTCTTTTGAAAATGTTTATAATAAAGCTCTAGTGCTTGTAGATCATGAAAAGCATGCTTTATGTGATAGTTATATTGTTGAGTTTATTCACGAGGCTACTGAAAATTATTATGAGAGAGGAAAATATGGTTTTAGAAGTTTTCATGGTATTGAAACATCTCTCTATGTGCTGAAAGTTTTGAAGTTACTCTTGTTTTATCTTCCTATGCCTGTCACTTTGTTCTTTGCGAATTTATTTGCATACAAGATTCCTATGCATAGGAAGTAGGTTAGACTTAAATGTGTTTTGAATTTGCTTCTTGATGCTCTATTTTACTTCAACTCATATTTCTTATGTGAGCATCCTCTCAAACTATTCTGCCTGAAGATTATAATATGTCTATTATTCTTGGGAGACCTTTTCTTAAATACTGTAGGAGTTGTTATTAATTGTAATCAAGGGAAGGTGACCTTCAATGTTAATGACAAGGAACATACTATCTATTTCCCCAAGAAGATTGATAGGACTTATGGTTTTGAATTCTATTGAACATGTTGAGGGCATTCAAGTTGGAGAAATATATTGTCCCATAGCAAGGGAAAAATTTGAAACTATTATGATTGGGACCATTGCTATCAAGGTTGAGGTAACATAATCATTAGTGGAATACAAAGTTTTGTCTCATATGAAATTGTTTTGGTAGCAAGACCTGATCAACCTTGTTAATAAAAGGATTTCATTAAACAAAACAATGTTTTCACCATGATTATCTCTGCTTACTTCTATTCTATCCATTTTAGTTTTTGCTTATGCCTAACTTAAAGGCGTTAAAGAAAAGTACTTATTGGGAGATAACCCAAAAGTTTTAGATGAGTCTTGGAAGTTATTACCTCAGTAATAACCGCTCCTTATCCTTTTTATTTGATTTTTGTGCCAAGAGTAACCTCTAATGAGAGAGAAGTAATGATTGGGAAAGTTGCTGTCCTGAAACAGATTTCTGTGCTTCACCGTAAAAAATCGTGTAAAATCGCTGAACGTCTTTTTGAGGCGTGAATGTTTGTGCTTCTGCCCCAGGTTATTATCTAACTTTCGTTAGTTCAACACTTTTTGATTTGAGCAACAGAAGGTCTTCGAAAAAATTCGTCTTTACCTGCTGGTCTGTTTTGACAGATTTCTGCCATTTTTTGCATTTGCTTCTTGTTAGTTCCTTCTTGAGTTCCTTTGGGGAATTGAGCTTTTTGAGGGAAGTGCTACAGTAGCTAGTGTTCTAATGGAAGTTAATTTTGTGTTAGAACTGAACCTTGAGACTTATTTATCCTAAGTGCACTAATGTTGCTAATGAGATTGTGTGAAGTTTTGTATGAAGGAAAAATTTCAGGTGTATGGAAGGAATGAGTAATGAGATGAAGGATGGACTAAAGCTCAAGCTTGGGGATGCCACGCGTGTCACCCCAAGAAATATCCAAGAAGTACAAGCGTCAAAGCTTGGGGATGCCCAAGGCATCCCCTTCTTCATCAATAAAAAAATCTCAGGTTTCTTCTAACCACTTCTTTTTATTGTTTCATGCACAGTTGTGTTGTTCTTGGAGCGTCTTCTTTTTCGTTTTTTGTTTTGGTTTTCTTAGTTTGCTGAATAAATTGGTTGGACGTCCTCTTTCATACATTGGTGTTCAAATAGTTTGGTTTGGTTTGGAAAAGAGTAGGAAAGCTCATGCTTAAGTGGTAAAGAGAGCTTGTTTTTGACTGTGGCCTATGCTTTGCCATGCCATGCTTGATATTGTTTTGGCTTTATGCTTAGTATTCTTTGTTGTAGCATGACTCGTTATAAACAATTGAGATTGCTTAATGTGCCTTGGATGAATCATGCGTTCTTTTAGCATATTAAAGCATAGTATAGTGGTATTCTCCTTTGATGCTTTATTTGGGTTGACTTGGCACATGCTCACACCATGTTATGACTATCTCAAGTCACCATAAGCCTTATGATCCTTTAGTTTTCAACTTGTAGTATCACTTTATGCTTTGATCAATGATGTTTTGTCGCTCTGCATGATTATGGCCATTATTGCTCTCTCGTTTGTCGCTCCCTTACTATTGCTAGCATTCACTTCAAGTGAGTGTGTTTTACTCAAGTTTCCAACTCCCTAAACCAAATATTGCCAAAGTGTTCACCATACCTACCTATTAGCATCATTTGCTACTTCCGTGCATATTTAATATGCCTTGTTTTCTTCCGAATAAAATGTTTGCTTGTTATGAGAAAGTTAGTTAGTAAAGCTCTCGCGAACTTGATGGCACACTTTATTTTCTTACACTTAATAAACCTGAACCATTGCGTCCTTCTTTGTTGTGCATATGCTTGCGCTTTATGAGTTGAAGTTAGCAGAACCATGTATCATGGGGACCGCTTTCAACGCTTTGTAGGTACTTTGTACCTAGTTGGTATCATGTTCTTTTGCTTATGGATCCCGGCGGTGTAAAATAAAAGTGAAACTTCTGAGATCATGGAGTTTGTATGTACGTTAGAGAAACGTCTGGGCCGCTAGCCTAAGCCATGCCTAATCATGGTGAAAACTTGCAGCATAACCATAATGAGCATTCTATGAAGCATCCTCAATAAAAATCTATGCACATGGTAAATAAAAAGATCGCCGAGATGATCATTGTCTGCTTGCCTTGTTATTTTGATTATGGGATAGCTCCCGTGTCATGTGCAAGGGGTACCCCGTTGGCGGTTCTCTATGATACGTATATACTTACAATGACAAGTGCTTACTTGTGACTGAAGTTGAGTAGCATGAGGATCGGTCTTCGTAAGTAAGGGGCATGAGACTTTGATTTATAAATTGTCAAGCATATCCTCTTAGTTGTGTCACTTTAACCTTAACCGCATTAAAGATGCTTATGATAGGGGCAATGAGAGCTCAAAGCTAATGAGTACCATACTTTCAGCATTTGGAAGCCTTTCAAAGTTATTCAAAACCTTTTCTTCTACTTGTTGAGTCTCCACATGTTCTTTGAGCACTTTCTTGAGAGCATAGTGGCCATTCTTAGTTCTATGTGCATTGTCCCAAGACTTGTTGATTGATGCATACCTTGATACTGCTTGTTTTAAACTATTTGTATCTAGTCACTCTTGTAAACTTTGAAGGTGTCCTATGCACTTATGTTTGCTACTCTTTGAGGGACAAGCTGAATGCCACTTTGCTATGTTTTCTTTATGTGAAACAAACAAACGTCTTGCAAAGCATTATTATTCATGGATCTTTTGTTTGTGCCTTTTCATGTTGCATCATAGTTTCTTTGTCTTATTGCTAGAACTTTGTCTTTCATGATTGAAGTACTATGATCCCAGCTTTGAATGTTTACAAATAGTTTGGTCAAGTCTTTGATGGTGCATGTCACCTCAAAAATTATTCTTTCTTTTTATCACTTACTTACTCGAGGACGAGCAGGAGTTAAGCTTGGGGATGTTGATACATTGCAAATGTATCTATAATTTTTGATGTTCCATGCTTGGTTTTATCCACTTTCTTGTGTTTTGTTCCAACTTTGGAGTACTTTTCATATGATTTCTTGGACTAACCTATTAACAAGAGCCACAGTGCCATCTGCCTGTTTTCTGTTGTTTTTGGTTCCAGGAAAGTCAGAAAATGAATATTCTTGGAATTGGACGGGACAAAAGCCAAAGTGCCTATTTTTCCAGAAGACTCACGGAGTCAGAATACGAGACGGAGGAGGGCCAGGGGCTGGCCACACCCTCCCAGGCGCGGGCTAGGCATGGCCGCGCCAGGGCCTGTTGTGGTGGCCCCAGGCACCCCCTCGGTCTCCCTCTTCGCCTATAAGAAGCCTTCTGACCTAAAAACTTCGGGGGGTTTGACGTTTTTCCAGAAGGAGTTCCGCTCCGCCGCCACCACCAGATTCCACGAAACAGCACCAGAAACTCCGTTCTGGCAGCCTGCCGGGACGGGGAATTGGAGGAGATCATCGCCATCATCATCACCATCGCTTATCCATCGACCATCCATGTTTCCCCATCTATGAGTGAGTAATCCCCCATTGTAGGCTATGGGGATGGTAGGGATTGGATGAGATCGTTCATGTAATGGCATCAGATTGTTAGGGCATAGTGCCTAGTATCTTTTATTAGTGCTTTATGACTTTGTTACGACTTGTTGTGCTTAATGCTTATCACTAGGGCCCGAGTGCTATGATTTCAGATATGTACTTATTATTGATTCATCGTGATAGTATTGTTTTGGGTCTTATCTACAAGTTGTATACACACGTCGTTGTCCAGAACCTATGGTCCCGAAGTGACAGAAATCCGGGTAGCCAGAAGGGAAAGGCTTTGATGTGAGGATCACATGTGTTCATGGAGTGTTAATGCTTTGCTCCGGTGCTCTATTAAAAGGAGCACCTTAATTGCCAGTACTTCCCTAGAAGCCCCGCTGCAAACGGGCTGGCAGGACAAAAGATGTTGTGCAAGTTCTCATTGCGAGCACGTATGACTATATATGGAACACATGCTTAGGATTGTCTAGTACTTGGATGCTTTATCTTATTTATCTGCAATTGCCTTATGTTCTGATTGCTATGTGAATTGTCTTGTCTATGCAACGCCCGTCCATCCATCCCTATGCCTACCGCACTCGAATCCCACTGTTTACTGCTTTTGTTACTACTGTCTTTGTTTTGCTGGTACTGTTACTTTACTATTCCTACTACAAAACTGTTGCTACTGATAAACTGCTGTGAGCAAGATTGTTTCCAGGTGCAGCTGAATTGACAACTCAGTTGTTAAGACTGATAAGTATTCTTTGGCTCCCCTTGTGTCGAATTAATTAATTGGGTTTCACTTCCCTCGAAAATACTACGATACACCCCCTATACTTGTGGGTCATCAATGAGCACGGCCTATCACCTGGAGACTGACGGCCAACCTGAAAGGGTTAACCAATCTATTGAATGCTTCTTGCGATGCTTCATCAGTCCCCATCCAAGTCAATGGTCGAAGTGGATATCTCTTTGTCAGTTTTGGTACAACACGAACTAGCATTCTTCCTTAGGCAAATCGCCTTTTGAGGTTTTGTATGGCAGATAGCCTCGGTATTTTGGCGTCTTAGTATCTGATCACATAGCATCGTGGGACATTGAGACTTGGCTTATTGAGAGGCAGTTTGTACTCAATTCTATCCAACAACATCTTTTGTGCATGCAGCAGGGTATGAAGCATCAGGCAGACAAGAAGACGTCAGAAAGAAGCTTCTCCGTTGGCGACACAGTATTCCTTTTTTTTGCATTTGCTTCTTGTTTGTTCCTTTTTTAGTTCTTTTGGAGAATTGAGCTTTTTGAGGGAATTGCTACAGTAGCTAGTGTTCTAATGGAAGTTTATTTGGTGTTAGAACTGAACCTTAAGACTTATTTATCTTGAGTGCACTAATGTTGCTAATAAAGATTGTGTGAAGTTTTGTATGAAGGAAAAAATTTAGGTGTATGGAAGGAATGAGTAATGAGATGAAGGATGGACTAAAGCTCAAGCTTGGGGATGCCACGCGTGTCACCCCAAGAAATATCCAAGAAGTACAAGCGTCAAAGCTTGGGGATGCCCAAGGCATCCCCTTCTTCATCAATAAAAAATCTCAGGTTTCTTCCAACCACTTCTTTTTATTGTTTCATGCATAGTTGTGTTGTTCTTGGAGCGTCTTCTTTTTCGTTTTTTGTTTTGGTTTTCTTAGTTTGCTGAATAAATTGGTTGGACATCCTCTTTCATACATTGGTGTTCAAATAGTTTGGTTTGGTTTGGAAAAGAGTAGGAAAGCTCATGCTTAAGTGGTAAAGAGAGCTTGTTTTTGACTGTGGCCTATGCTTTGCCATGCCATGCTTGATATTGTTTTGGCTTTATGCTTAGTATTCTTTGTTGTAGCATGACTTGTTATAAACAATTGAGATTGCTTAATATGCCTTGGATGAATCATGAGTTGTTTTAGCATATTAAAGCATAGTATAGTGGTATTCTCCTTTGATGCTTTATTTGGGTTGACTTGGCACATGCTCACACCATGTTATGACTATCCCAAGTCACCATAGCCTTTATGATCCTTTAGTTTTCAACTTGTAGTATCACTTTATGCTTTGATCAATGATGTTTTGTCGCTCTGCATGATTATGGCCATTATTGCTTTCTCGTTTGTCGCTCCCTTACTATTGCTAGCATTCACTTCAAGTGAGTGTGTTTTACTCAAGTTTCCAACTCCCTAAACCAAATATTGCCAAAGTGTCCACCATACCTACCTATTAGCATCATTTGCTACTTCCGTGCATATTTAATATGCCTTGTTTTCTTCTGAATAAAATGTTTGCTTGTTATGAGAAAGTTAGTTAGTAAAGCTCTCACAAACTTGATGGCACACTTTATTTCCGACACTTAATAAACCTGAATCATTGTGAACTCTCCATGAAAGTTATATGCTTGCAAATTATAGGCTGGAGATTAGCAGAACCGTGCTGTCACGGGGAACGCTTTCAACACTTGTAAATATATACCCAGTTGATACCTTGCTCTTTTGTTTGTGGATGTCGTCGGTGTGAAATAAAAGGGGAGCTTGTAAGTCCATGGAGTTATGTATGTGTGTTAGAGAAACGCCTGGGTCGCTGGTCTAATCCATGCTGACATGGTGGAAACCTGCAGCGTAACCATAATGATATCTATGAAGCATTCTTCTTATGAAAAAAGTAGAGAGATAGCTATTGAGAAAAAGAAAGAAAAAGAAATTTATGAAGAGAGGAAAGAGAGAAAAAAGCACCATTTTCCCATGGTAAATAAGAAGATTGCTGAGATACTCATTGTCTGCTTGCCTTGTCATTTTGATATGGGGACTCTTCCGTATCATCGGGCAAGGGGTACCCCGTTGGCGGTTCTCAATGATACGCACATACTTACGATGACAAGAACTTCCCGGTAACTAAAGTTGAGTAGCATGAGGAGCGACCCTCGTACTCAAGGGACTTGGGATTTTAAATTTATAGTATGTCAAGCATATAACTCAGATTGGACCTCACTTTCACCTTAACCACATTAAAGATGCTTATGATAGGGGCAATGAGACCTCAAAGCTAATGAGTACCATACTTTTAGCATTTGGAAGCCTTTCAAACTTTTCAAAACCTGTTCATTTCCTTGTTGAGTCTCACACATTCTATGAGCACTTTCTTGAGAGCATAGTGGCCATTGTTAGTTCTATGTGCATTGTCCCAAGACTTGTTGATTGATGCATACCTTGATATTGCTTGTTTTAAACTATTTGTATCTAGTCACTCTTGTAAACTTTGAAGGTGTCCTATGCATTTATGTTTGATACTCTATAAGGGACAAGCTGAATGCCACTATGCTATGTTTTCTTCATGTGAAACAAACAAACGTCTTGCAAAGCATTGTTATTCATGAATCTTTTGTTTGTGCCTTTTCATGTTGCATCATAGTTTCTTTGTCTTATTGCTAGAACTTTGTCTTTCATGTTATGATTGAACTACTTTGATCCCATCTTTGAATGTTTTACAAATACTTTGATCAAGTCTTTGATGGTGCATGTCACCTCAAAAATTATTCTTTCTTTTTATCACTTACCTACTCGAGGACGAGCAGGAGTTAAGCTTGGGGATGTTGATACATTGCAAATGTATCCATAATTTTTTATGTTCCATGCTTGGTTTCATCCACTTTCTTGTGTTTTGTCCACACTTTGGAGTACTTTTCATATGATTTCTTGGACTAACCTATTAACAAGAGCTACAGTGCCAGCTGCCTGTTTTCTGCTGTTTTTGGTTTCAGGAAAGTCAGAAAGTGAATATTCTCGGAATTGGACGGGACAAAAGCCAAAGTGCCTATTTTTCCAGAAGACTCACGGAGCCAGAATACGAGACGGAGGAGGGCCAGGGCCCGGCCACACCACCCCCAGGCGCGGGCTAGGCTTGGCCGCGCCAGGGCATGGTGTGGTGGCCCCAGGCACCCCCTCGGTCTCCCTCTTCGCCTATAAGAAGCCTTCTTACCTAAAAACTCCGGCGGGGGGGTCGACGTTTTTCCAGAAGGAGTTCCTCTCCGCCACCACCACCAGATTCCACGAAACAGCACAAGAAACTCCGTTCTGGCACCCTGTCGGGACGGGGAATTGGAGGAGATCATTGCCATCATCATCACCATCGCTTCTCCATCGACCATCCATGTTTCCCCCATCTATGAGTGAGTAATACCCCGCTGTAGGCCATGGGGATGGTAGGGATTGGATGAGATCGTTCATGTAATGGCATCAAATTGTTAGGGCATGGTGCCTAGTATCTTTTATTAGTGCTTTATGACTTTGTTGCGACTTGTTGTGCTTAATGCTTGTCACTAGGGCTCGAGTGCCATGATTTCAGATCTGAACATGATATTGATTCATTATGATAGTATTGTTTATGGTCTTATCTACAAGTTGTATACACACGTTGCTGTCCGGAACCAATGGCCCCGAAGTGACAGAAATCGGGATAACCGGAGGGAATGGCTTTTATGTGAGGATCACATGTGTTCATGGAGTGTTAATGCTTTGCTCTAGTGCTCTATTAAAAGGAGCACCTTAATTGCCAGTACTTCCCTAGAGGCCCCGCTGTAAACAGGCTGGCAGGACAAAAGATGTTGTGCAAGTTCTCATTGCGAGCACGTATGACTATATATGGGACACATGCCTAGGATTGTCTAGTACTTGGATGCTTTATCTTATTTATCTGCAATTGCCCTATGTTCTGATTGCTATGTGAATTGTCTTGTCCATGCAACGCCCGTCCATCCATCCATATGCCTACCGCACTCGAATCCCACTGTTTACTGCTATTGTTACTGCTGTCTTTGCTTTACTACTGCTGTTGCTTTACTACTCCTATTACAAAATTGTTACTGATAAACTGATGTGAGCAAGATTGTTTCTAGGTGCAGCTGAATTGCAACTCAGTTGTTAAGGCTTATAAATATTGTTTGGCTCCCCTTGTGTCGAATCAATAAATTGGGTTTCACTTTCCTCGAAAATACTGTGATACACCCCCTATACTTGTGGGTCATCATGTGCTGCAAGTGCTCGTCGTATGTTGCACTATATATTAGAATGTCGTCAAAGAAGACGAGTGCAAATTTGCGAAGGACGGGAGCGAGAGACGCGTTCATCGCGTGGAGAAAGGTAGTAGGGGCACCCGTCAGCCCGAATGCCATGACTCGGAATTCAAAATGCCCAGTGTGTGTCTTGAAAGCAGTTTTGAATTCCTCTGATCTAGTGGTATCCTGCTAGGAGATTGAGCTTGGAAAAGCTCTTCGCCCCTGAGAGTTTGTCGAGCAGTTCGTCAGTTACTGGAACTGGGTACTTTCCCTTTACCGTGAGTGCATTGAGGTGGCGATAATCGACCACAAGCCTCCAAGTTTTGTCAGCCTTCTTCATGAGAATCATTGGCAAAGCAAATGGACTACTGTTGTGTGTAATAATCCCCTTAGAAAGTAATTCTTGAATTTTTCGTTCGATTTCAGACTTCATGGTTGGTGCAACACGGTATAGCCGCATGGAAACCAAACTCGCTCTAGGAATCAACGGTATCTGGTGGTTGTACTGTCGCCTAGGTGGCAACTCCTGAGGTTCGTGAAAGACTGATGAGAATTGGTTCAGAAGTGTCTGAATGTCAGTTCTCTGTTCCGTTCTCTTGGCAGTTTCATCCGGCTTGACAACATGCACCTCAATCTATGCATGAGTGATTCCTTCTGCATCTTCAACATGCAACACCACGAGTTCACCCTGCTCCTGGAACACTATCCGCTATTGCGACCAGTGCGTCAACATGGGACTATGTTTCGCAAGCCAGTCTAAGCTGATAATACCATCATAGCTATTTAATTCGATAACCCTAAAGGGATCTATGAATTGTGTGCCCTACGATGTCCATTGTAACGCTGGTAACTGCTCTGTAGACGACAGAGTTTTCCCACCTGCTATCTGCACCCGCACTGATGCTAGTGATCATTGCACGCCAACTAGCTGTCCATCTATTGCTTGATCTAGGAAGCATGAGGAGCTACCAGAGTCAATTAAGAACAAGGGTTCATGTACTTGTATCTCCACTTGAATTTTCATGGATTTCGTAGAGTTTGTTGCAATGCTGGATGCTGCAAGGGAAAGCATCATCATATGTTGTTGTTGCTGTGAGCAGCTTCCTCTTCCTCACTGTGAGAAACTTCACTATGTTATGGTTCCTGAAAGAAATCGAGCATTTCTTGCACAATATATAACCGAATGGGTTTATTGCAAACATGTTATCTTCCCCATTTCTCACCACAACAGAAATAGAGTCCCCTCGATTTTCTGTAGTTCCTCGGTCTAGACCAGCGATCCTCCAAACTGTACTTGCTGGGTTAGATTGTGTTTTCTCTTCAACGGACTTCGACACCCATTTTGCTGGAGGTGGTGGCTGGGGTGGAGGTTGGAACTGGACTGGCTGCTGCTGGAACTGGTGACGCCGATAAGATGGACTTTAACTAGGCCTAGTTGGCAAAGCATCCATTCCGTCAGCTAGCTCTTCGTACATCAACACAAGGGATGATGTAGTGTCGAGGTCAACATGCTGTTGTAGAGCTACTAGGACACGCACAAATGGTTTGTCCATCTAGAAACCTTGTGAGCTGCGACTCATACGCTGAGATGCGATCAATCAAATCAGATAATCGCTGAACATAATCCTCCACGATGCTCGTCTGCTAAATGTTATACAACCTGCGCAGAAGAATTTGATGTTGATTGCACATGAATCTGGCTTGTACAGCGTTCACAAAATCATCCCACATTGACTGAGGAAACTTCTTCAGATAGGTTTCCATCCAGGTCGCCGATGCGCCAGTGAATTGACTCGATCCATAAGAAATACAGAGGGATTCAGTTATTCCCCAACACTAAAAATATTCTTCGTAGTGTTGTTGCCATAGGCGAGGATTATTCCCCTCAAAGGATGGAAATTCCACACACGGGGTAGAGGAAGATGCATCGGCATTCAGTAACGAACAGGGAGTACTGTTGGGCAGGAATTTGGGATGGCAAAAGTTCATACCTCCTCCTAGAGGAGGCATGTGTAAATCACAGGCCTGCCCCGGGTCTGATGTAGTAGAGCCGTGCCCATGGGGGGGGGCGGCATCAGCGAAGCCAGGATGGCCAGCCGGTTTTTGGGTACCATCCCCCGTGGCACCGCGCGACATCATCGAGACGGCATGGTCAATGGTCGCCCCTAGCTGTGCGATCTCGGAGTGGATCATCGTCTTGGCCGCTTCCAGCTTCGATCCGAGGCCGGACTTGACCTCTGTGAGCTCGGCACCGACGTCAGCATGCACTGCTTCGAGCTTGTCGACGAGCTCCCTGATCTACCTACCGGTGTCCTCCATATGGCCCCTGACGGCGTCCATGACTTGCTTCTTGTGTTCGAGGAAGAGGACTTTGTAGTCCTCCCTCATCTCCGATCTAAGGATCTCTTACAGAGCCCGAGATTTCCCGGACATGCCCTCCATGGCTTGAGCGCGGCGGCGGACGGTGAATCAGGGTTTGTGGGGGTGGGTGGGGAGATCTAGAGCGGTGAGCGCCTGGCTCTGATACCAAATGTAAGGTTCTTGAGGATTCGCTCAGATCTTGCTGAATTTCTTAGTTAGAACAATTATCAACTTCGGTAGCTCGTTCCTCCCAGCCTCCATCTGAGCTTGTTCCGATAGATATGACACTGTCGTGCAATAGCCAATTCCTTCCTAACGTTTCTATCCTGGTACCTCGCTATAAGTACTAATAGCTAGACTATTACACGGGCCATCAACCTAGCTTGTGGCCTGCAAGCTAGCCTGGTAGTCGCTTGTTCCTAGTGGGCCTCGGGGTCGCATGCCTTGGCGATGGCATGTCGATGGTAGGCGTGGCTCGGTCGCCGACATCCAATGTGTGAATTCTGTCTCAAGTCTCAAGCCCAAAGCAGAATAATTATTTGTTCATGACCATTATTTCGGCCCAAAGGGAGTAGCTTAGAAGTCTATCACGAGGTCATGTTGAGTTTCTTTTCTCGAACAAAGGGTGACGCCTAGTCTTTTTAACGAATGTGTGACTACGAGATTTACATCCGATCTGATATAGTGGAGAAACACGTCCTAGGTCCTCTTCTAACTCGGCAGTTTACCCACGTGACACTAAAACATGCTAACACATATTACGTTCGAGTTGGCGATTGATGTTCAAGTTTCCTCTCATGGTGCGTAGATTGCTCATTTCATTGTTGCTATAAAGTTCAAGGCCGAGAGGAGATGTAGTGGCCGTCTTGGTGGAACACTACCCTTCGGTAGCATATTGGTGAGTCTCGGTGTCGTTGTTTGGCCTCGGCGGTGTGATGCCCTTGGTTGCTATTTCTTCATGTTTTAGAGGGAGTGATGTTGGGCAAGCGGGAGATGAGTCTCTACGTTCTCTCTGACTTCAAGATTCTCTTTGATTGATCAAACAACACCCGTTCTTTCTCTTCTCGATCTGTTCCCGTGACGTTGGTTGGTAAGTTTGCCTCGTGTTTGAAAGGATTCAGATGTCGCCTAGAGGAGGGTGAATAGGCGTTATAAAACTATTACGGTTTAGGCTCTAATAAATACGAAATAAAACTAGCGTTTATTTTATCAAACACAAAACATAAATCCTCTAGGTTCAACTAAGTGTAGCAACAACTTATACTAAGTGAGACAATCAATAATGTGATAGCAAGATAAAGAACTCCAACCACGATTTATCTATCATAATATAAAGTGCATAAGTAAAGATCTAGGATATAGATATAACCGAGGCACACGAAGATGATGACTTTATCTCGAAGTTCACTTCCAACGAAACTAATCTCCGTTGAAGAGGTGCGGCGGCGCAATGCTCTCCGAACACCACAGGTGGCTCGCCTTGAGGTGCGGTGGTTTGATGCACACCCAACACCACACAAGGCCCCACTCCAATATGCGGAGGCACACCACTTACCGATGTCACAAAAGGTCACCTTATTCTCCTGTATGCGCACCACAAAAGCCACGCAAATGATCCACTATAATTGCACTACTAAAAAGATGTGACAAACAGGATCCACAATTGCCACATCAACAAATACGACATCTTACTAGCACTAGTGGTCGTATATGAGCATGCCACACGTATTACTCACCGTAAATTGGTATTTCCAAAGTATGGTGATCTAATTGAAGTTGGCCAATAAGTTTGCAGATGGAGTTGTAGACGGTTTCACAAAAGCATTGATGGTCAAGAATCTTGATGAGTTTAGATATAGTCCCAATCTTTCTCAAGATTGTGATTAAGCGGGGTTGTTAGAGATATTGTTAGGTTGTGTAACATGTCATGTACCTGTCCCTTTCCCCTCAAAAGTTTTCATCACGTCTGATGGTTATGGAGTAGTACTCCAAACTCTCGTATGCCTCCTTGTTATCGATGGCCTTGTTGGAAATATGGCTTAGAGGTAATCATGTATAATGATATTAGCAATATATTCATAAAGTTATTTAGTCATCCTTGTATGAACATCTTATATATATATCATTAAATATGTGATTCAATTGTGGAATCATATATTCATGTTGTTCATCTAGATTGTCCTTGGTCATCTAGGTTGTGTTGGACACACAACTTAGACCGATGTGCAAGTCGACTAATGACTCAGTTCCACCTATCATGGATATGGTGATGCCAATCCGATCTACACTTATTAAGCTAAAGTGTTTAGCGAGTCATATTGACCCAAAGTTGAGATGCAATGAGCATGTTGTCATTTGTGGTCTCAAGCAATGGAATCCTTAGATCTAAGATTATCGCACAATACGAGTTGTGGATCGACCAACTTAGGTTATATCAAACATTGTTCCATAAAAGGGCAGGTATAATGATAGTGTTCAGGTCGGTTGTGAATCGAGCTATGTGACGTGGATAACCAAGATGTGATTTGTCCCTTCATAATGGAGAGATATTCTCTGGGACCTCTCGTGTGGTATGATTCAGAAGCATGTCCATGCACGATTCGGTGAAGTGTTAACTGAGCAGTTGAACTAAGTGTTGGTCCAATGAATCGTATATCACAAAACGAGAAGAGAATTTATCTACTAAAGGGATGGAAACTACTCACCTATAGCTTGACAAGGTATATCGTATGGCAAAGGGACTTGGTTGAAAGTCACATTGAAGTTTGTCTTCTAGACTTTACGACACTTGAGAGTTGGCACGTCTTGTTAGAGGCCGCTACCATCTATCGACTTGAGACCAATTGTTCATGGGAGTGAGCTGGACTTAACGCCTTTATGGGATAGTTGGAGGTATGTACATGAACCTACAGAGTCACACAGTTAAGGATTAGAGACCTATATGGATTAACTTTATATGGACATTGGGATACAACCTAGATGTGCCTCAAAAGTTGAGCCAACTAGGGGTGTATATAAGTGGAGTGATAAAGGGATAATTCCTTGACCTAGCCATCACTTTCTTCACTCCCAAATCGTCTAAATAGGATCTATCAATCCTATGCCCGATTCTCATTCCTTTATGTGTAGATACCGGTAGAGGCATTGCACATGTGATGCTGGAGATGAAGGAGTTCGTGGTGTGTGTGGATGCTATAGACGAATGGGTTCATGGGATCCAGAGGAGCTGTTTGTGGGATCCATCGGCACTGCCTCGACGCACTAAATTAAGTTCCGCATATGTGCATCTATTGTTAATCTCATGACCTATCAACTCAGCTAGATTTTGGAAGCACCACGTAGAAAAAGTTTTGTTTATCGTTGTGTGGCCCAACATGCCTCCTCTTATACAGCCACATGAGGGACTGTTCCTCGCCATATAACACATAACGTGAGGCCCCAAAGGGTTGTCACTTCCACCAAGATAATTCACACTCTAATGAACTCGTTCTTCTCACACAGGTAGGTACCACGGGGGCTGCGCATGAGGAAGGAACGACAGCAGGGAAACCGTGATGTGGGCGAGGTCACTGTTGGTGTTGGCACCGTGGGTTGGGGATTGAGGCGAGGGCTGCGCTGCTTGGGGTCACGGACGTCCCAATAGGGTGGAGGAGTAATTGAGGATTTTGTTTAGGGAGAGAAGGAAGAAGGAGAAAATGAGGGGTGAAATATTTATGTGGACTTTCTGTAAAATAATTGCACCACTAAAATCCTACTAGGTGTGACAAACGGGTCCATAATTGCCACGTCAACAAACATCTTACCCGCACCAGTGGTGTATATGAGCATGCCTCACGTATTAGTTACCATAAATTGGTATTTCTAAAGTATGGTGATCTAATTGAAGTCGGCCAATGAGTTTGTGGACCAACCATTATTTTACTCATTACGCTCTTCATTTTAAACGTAAGATGTTTTCTTACACACATGTATGGAGTGTTTATTAGGGCGTCTCCAATGTTTAATTTTAACCCAGGACATAAGATGGGCCCCACAACATGTGTTATAGCGGCTCAAAAGCCTCGCAATGTTTATGGTCGACTTGGACCATAAGGCGGAGCCCACCCACAATTTTTTTTCACTTTGCTACGGAGTAGAATATGATGGCAATAGTAATTTTTGGTCAAAAACTACATGCAAACAGTAAACAGTTAGTCAGCAAATAGCGGAAATAACATATTCAATTATCTTGTGGCCGGGTTATACCGGTGTGGACGGGTCTTAAGTTTTTGAAGCTAAGGAAAAGTGCCACAATGTATAATGCCGAGTCTTAAGATCACTTTATTGCTTATGGCTTGGTCTTATTTCTACATTGGAGACGCCTTTAACCGATAGAGTTTTCTAACGTTCTAATTTTATCGGATGTCCCCGAAGTGACTAAGGGTGTCTCCAATGTAGGAATAAGCATGGGTCATAAGGTCTTAAGGTCGACCACAACTAGATAAAAAAATTGTGGACATCGGCCTTAAGAAAAAAAAATTAGGGTCAACCATGACGGTATGGCTCGACCACAAGAGATAAAAAACTATTGATTCTCTCTCCTCTCTCAACGGTGTGCAACTCCGAATCTGCGATATCCTTGTGAAGACACCCAAACGGTCGTGAATAAAAGGAAAGATAATAGCTTGTGGGGTCCACCTTAATGCCCACCAAAAAAACTTAAGCATTGGAGACATTTTAACCTGCTATAGCAAACTTTATGGTCCCATCTTAAGGTCGACTCAGAAATTAAACATTGGAGACGTCCTAACCGATGGAGTTCTTCACCACCGTCATCCAAAGATGACTGAAGAAATTCACTTGAAGTGGAACCCACTGAGCAATTGAACCACGCGAAATCTCGGAACTACCCCATTTCCTATCTTCCCCGCACTCAGCAAGCATATCGTTGTCACCTTCTCCGGGGCCAGCCCCGTCCATCCCGTCCATGGAGACGAGGTATATCTCTGCCTGCCGGTCTCTCAACCCCAATTCCTTCGCCGCTTGCTCGCGATCGGAGTTCCCTCCCATTTCCGCGGTATATGTTTTTTAGACAGAAGGCGCCACGCCCGGCTTTAAATTAATAAAGCCCCACACACGAGAGCAGAATTCTTACAACTGCTGCCACTGACAGCACAACAAGTTTCAAGCACCAGCCATCCAAACCACACCACTGGAATGACTAACAAGGTTCAAAGATTCAACGAGCCTCGCCTGGGCGGTCGCCGGCTGAACCGTCATGGTGCTGCCTTCACCGTCCAATTTCAAACTTCTGGGACCCCGCGCCAGCTTCCAGAGGCCCCGCCAAGCCACGGAGGCGCAGAGCTGGTGAGTAGATCCACCCCCACCTCTCGTTGTTCTGTATCTGCCAGACTTCCACTCATGTTGTAGTGGACTGATGGTGGGTTAGAGCATGTATGTACTTAGTTGATCATAGTGGCTTTTTTAATTTGAAACTACCCTGAAATTGGTTAGATTCGATTCGTTTGCAGTAATATCAGCGCGTTCTGGTCTGATTAGCGGGAATGTGCTTGCAATTAACATAATGGTTTTTAGCTTAATGAGTCTGAATCCACCACAGTGTTTTTTTTTTCGAAATGGGGTATGAAGCCCCGGCCTCTGCATCACTAGGTGCACACAGCCGTTTTATTGCAGCAATCATTTTTATCTTTTTTATTTCCATCAGTAGATGCACCACAGTGTAGTTAGTAGATTTTTTTTTTGGATAACCATCTTAAGGGGTTGATTTAGACCATGCTCCACCATTCCGTGATTTCTAGCAATACATACACACGTGCTGATCTACATGCAAATTTGAACACCACAGAGAAAGTTAATTTCGCGTTCGATTGCCATGCAAACCGGAACAATGTTGCAGTCAAATTCAGTTAACATCCAAATTTGGTGATGTGGTTTTGTGTGGCAATTTATTGTTCATCTTTTCAGACATGTCATTTTTTGAACTTGTGGATATGGTTTCACCTTGAGGTCATTGGAGTTACCTGTTTTTTTAAAAAAAAATTTGTTTCCTGCAAATGACAAGTTATATCCTATGGAATTTTCGTGTTAAAAAATATACCATGTTTGTTATTCTGCTGTAAGCTTTACCAAAGCTTGCCGTCTTTTAGTTCAACACTTCAAATGATTATTGGCTGATAAGATAGCTACAGGGGCTGTTCTTCGATATTGTTGTGTATAGTTAAAGACATCAGGGGCTGTTCTTCGATATTGTTGTGTATAGTTAAAGACATCAGTTAGTTCAATGCCAGATTGCATAATAATGGCTTAGAATGGTTTCCGCTGTCCAAGATAGACCCTGGGTATGGTTGAGAAAATTTAAATTATATGGTTCAAATTTAAATTACGTGGTGAGACACAGCCAGCTACCAAAAGGTTGTTTTGCAGAGTTTACATGCCATCATTCAAAACTGAGTCTTGTTAATTCTTATGTACTCATTTATTTGACACTAGTACGTAGTTGCCTAATATCGCCTAGCAGGAGGTAGCTTTCACATCAACATCCCATGATCCAGCAATCTCATTTAATTTTTTCTTCAACGTGTTTGCAGCATGTCAATCATAGGATGGGATGCCAGGATATTGATTTTGCTACAAGACCATGCCACAATAATGTTAAAAGGGTTTTGCCAAAAGTTGGTCTATTTGTATCTCGCATTCTTGTACTAGCTATCTCATACTCTTATGACTTGGAAATAAAAGAATAATGCCAAGGTAGCATTGAAGAGTTGTAATTAAATCAGAGTGCAGCTACTGTACCATGCAACTCATGCTTCTAATGATGTAGTCTTCAGTTCTTCACCAAATAGCAAAAACTTGCAGGGTAGCTACTGTACCATGAAACGTTTCGTATCACAAAGCCAAAATAGGAGCACTGCCTTAACATAAGAGACTTGCTGCAGTGAATGAAGGAACTAATGAGGCAGGCATATAAACATTGACAATTACAAGATTTCTATCCGATGGTTCTGCCAACCGTCTGCGTACATTGTTGATACTGAATTAAATTGTAACTATATTTTCTCATCAGGAATCATACAAAATTGTCCCCCTGACAAAGTTATGCAATGTAAATCTATCTGTAACCATGGTGTTCCTCCGGGACGACGGCTGCATGTACTCTCAGTCTTCCGTTGAATCTTGTGATCTGACTGACTAGAATTTGTTTGAAGATTTCGCCTTCCCTTGGCTTGATGATAGCTTAGCAAGAACTGTGATTGCTCTCGATGTTCATCTGTCGTCAGACATTGGCCTGTCCTGAAGCGGTGGAAAGGATACTGCTGGGACAGCTTTGCCTCTTAGCTCTCAGGTGACGATCTGGTTCTGCCTTCTGCCGCCGCCCTCTTGACGACGTTCCTGCTGCTGGAGCTCGACTGGGAGTCGCCGGAGGAAGACGACGAAGGCGAAGGATCATCTTGGGCGCGCTTCCTCTTGAGATGACCAGCCGGGAGGATCTGATCCAGGACGTAGGACGGCAGGTCCTTCCTTCGGGCGTGCTTGACCTCCAGCTCCATCCCTGGTCTCCACAACTCGTACGTGTACACCTCCTGCTTGAACTCCTCTGTCGTCGCACGGAGGTCGAACTGCACCTGAGGCTGCTGCTCCTGCTGCTGAGATGGTGGCTTGGACAGTCCCACGAAGAAGGTGGACGTGCAATGCAGATCATTGGGCTTGGCGGCGTAGGCTTGCGGGTTGGGATGGCAGAGCAGCATGCCGGCCGTGGCCATCTCCACCCTGATCACCAGCTGCCTCAGCCGCGACTCCACCCACCCCTTCCACTCCCGGAGATCGGCCTCCCCGCCGGCGACCTTCACGTCCACCTGCAGGTAGCTCTTGTACGCCTTGAAGAACTGGAACGGCTGGAACAGCGCGTCCCACCCGCCGCTGGACTCCGCGATCTCCTGGCTGATGACGCGGCCGACCTCCAGCTGCTCCGTGATGGTCCGTAGGGTGGCGTGGGAGACGTTGTAGCACGAGTTCATGCCGGGGTACGCGGGCGTGATGACCGGCATGAGGTGGCTCCTGTCGCGCGGGTTCCTCCTCGGGTCCCACACGGGGAGCCAGAGCGCGAGCTCGCCGTCGTCGTCGTGCTCGATGTTCTGCAGCAGCACCGGGTTGGGCCACTTCCACTGCGAGAATATCTTGAAGAAGCGCGGCACCAGCATGCTCGGCGAGGCGTTCGGGTAGAGCTGGCACACGCGCGCCACGAGGATGGCCCATCCGACGCCGCCGAGGAATCCCACCACGTTGGAGTAGACGCCCCGCGCCTTGGCCCAGTGCTTGACGCAGCGGAGCGTCGTGCGGAAGGCGTCGGCGTCCGGGACGAGACGCAGGAGCTCGTCTGCCACGCGCACGCCGTTGAGGCTGCGGACGGTGGCCAGGTCCATGCCGCGGAGCACGGAGCGGTCGCGCAGGTCGATGTCCTTGCGCACCACGGGGAGGCACACGCTGGCGTAGAGCAGGTCCACCGGCACGCCGCGGAACCTCATCTTGATCACCGGCACGTACGCTCGCGGCACCGGCTGCAGCTCCGTGACCGCCTCCGTCTCGGCCAGCACGCCGCCCAGCACGTCGAAGAAGTCGTGGTCGCGGTCGATGTAGGAGGGGCCGACGACGAGGGCGTCGATGTCGGAGCCGCGGCCGTGGACGCCGAGACGGTACGAGCCGAAGGGGAGCAGCAGGGCGGTGGCCTGGTCGACCATGCCGTCGGGGTACCCTCGCTGAGCGGTGAGGCGCTTCACCCATCGGTCGAGGACGGCCTGCAGTTCCCGCAGCACCTCCTCGCGGGCAGCCGATTCCTCCTGGCTCTCGTACTGGCCGGCGTCGAGAAGATGCTTCTCCAACTGCGCCGTACTCTCCAGGTCCGCCGGCGTCGGGCCAGCCAGAGAGATGGGCGGGCTGATCGCGTCGAGCTGGAGCTGCTGCTGGGACGGGGACGCCATAGCAAGGAGAATTGGACGAGGAGAATTGTGCACTTGTGCTGGCGGATCGGGGCTATGGGGATCCAACACGGAACATTTTTATTATGATGAGAGCATGAAAATTTGGAAGGAAAATCATAGCGGGAGTCGAACTCGGAGTTGGAATTTGGAAAGGAGTCGCCCTCTGAGTAAAGTAGCCTTCCTAAAATCTGTCACTTTCCATATCGGACTGCTGTCCAGGCGTGCGCGTAAATAGCTTACGGTTATCCAAGTTATTAGCGAGTCGTTAATGTCCTGACTGTTTCCTGCAACCGTAACTCTTTCGCCCATCAATTCGCGAGTGATGGACAGATCCTCAATCGGTTAGGTGGTTTCTCTGGCATCAAACATTTGGCGACGGACCTCAGGACGGCGTCTTTTTGTCACGTGAAGCGAGCTCTTGACGAGCCGGAGCACATTTTAGCTAAAACTTACAATTCTGTAAACTTTACTTCGGTTTTAAACTTTTTTTTAGATGAAAAGGGATCACTCCCTCGGCTCCATTTTATTTAAAATGAAACCACCCGAGTTCAACAACACCAACACACATCCGTTCCAAACTAACACCAAAGAAAAAGCTCCAGGAGCTTAAACAAACTACAGTCTAGTTTTAGGTCATGAACACAGAAAGACAGGAACAGGAACAAAAACGCCCACACATTCGCCGAGAGCCAGGAAAGCACTATCCCAGTATAACATGAATCGTATCGTCCTCTTCAGGGTGTGCCTTCAGATACTCAAGCGAAGCTCTCCCATCATGCTTAGACGAAGCACTGGTCTTCCAGGTGGAAATCCACTAAAAACCAGTGCACTTCAGTTCGCCGGGAGCGCCAGGGGTATTTTTGGTCTGTTTGTCATCTTGTTCATGAACATCTCCTGCTTCCCACCTTCCAGTTCCTTGAATGGAACCTTCCAGTTCCTAAGGTGTAGGAGGACCAAACGCCAAATCTGCTTCATATTAATCCAAGAGCAAGAATTAAAAACTAAGTTATTCCTATTGTTCCAAATACTCCAAAGGATTGCAGCAGAAACTACATTAAAGTGCATATGTTTCTTATTAGCAAGCCATTTAGAGGCAATGGACAAGAAACTATCTACCGTGATGCCAAAAACTACTGTAAGCAAACTACCCCACCAGAAACAAAGTTAGGGCGTAGACCTTTGATGACCCTAGCTCCAGTGCCTCTAATCAACATCCTAGCAAACACATCAATCATGATGTTGAAGAGGAGAGGGGCAATGAGGTCTCCTTGTCTAAGGCCTTTTTCAGTAAGGAAAAAGTCACTTTCAACATCATTTACCTTAACTCCTATAGAGCCACCTTGAGATTTGTCTAATTAATCTAATAAAGAAAGGATCAAAACCTCTAGCTCTAAAATTTCAAACAAAAAATCTAAATTAACTATATCATAGGCTTTCTCATAATCTATTTTAAACACTAAACCTTTATCCTTCTTCCTATGTACCTCATGGATGAGTTCATGAGCAGTGACTACACTTTCTAAAATGAACCTACCTCTAATGAAAGCAGATTGTTATCAGAGATAATCCTACCAATCACTTTAGCTAGTCTATTGGTCAGAACTTTAGTAAAAAATTTAAAGGAACAATTTAAAAGGCTAATAGGTCTAAACTTTTTCATGGTCCTAGCATCATTTTCCTTAGGGATGAGAGTGATCATTGCAAAATTTAATCTAAAAATATCCAACCTATCATCAAACCAGACTTTTGTTTTAAACTCTTTGTATTGATGTGGTTTATAATCAATAAAGCGCTTTTTCTCTCTCGAAGAACTCTTCCCCCAAGTCTTCAGAATCAGCTCCATGCCTCGCTCTTTCTGTTGTATTCGATCTACACGAACCCACCATCCCCTGTGTATTATGTAAGATTGAGAGGACTCAAGGAGGTGCATTCAATATCCACGTCTCTCTCTCAAGTTAGTGCTGAATAACAACTCACAACACTACAAAATTTGGTCATCGTCAACAACGCGTTACATGCTGTCCTGGCGTATGCCAGCAGTTACATATAACCAAAAAAACATATTTACTATCTTCTACTCCCTCTGTTTTACAGTATAAGCATTTTTTTAGCAAGCTAGGGAGTACAGAGAAACCACAGCTTGGCGTGTGACATAATCCAGATTCGCTGTGACAACTAAATGCCCAGAGCAAATATATACAGCATATTTACGGCTTTGGCCTCAAAACTCACAAAACTATACTATGCAAGCGCAAATATATAACGTATTTACGACCAGGAGTAGATATTTGCCAACACGATCTGTTCCCCCGCGTCGCTCCCAAGGGGCGACGGGGGAACCCTAATCACCGCCACCTATGTCCCCCACCTCACTCTCTCCCTCCTCCTCCATCATCACGGGCACGGCTGGGCAAAGCCCCCACCTAATCCCCGTCTTGGTGGCCATGGTCTGCGTGGCGGTGAGGGCGCTAGGGCCCGTTTTTGGGTCTGGGTGCCCCATGTTTGCCATGCATGCTCGCTCTTTTGGTGGCTGCATTGTGGACCAGGTAGTGGGGATGCGCGACAGCCAGTGAAAACCGAGCCGAGCTTGGTCATGGAAGACAATGGCGGCGACTCCCATGTCATTACCTTGTCGAAGGCTTCGTCTGTGCAGCTCTCACATCCTCGCTCATGATGTTCTGGGGGAAACCCTAGATCTAGGCATCCCGGATCAGATGATGATGATGATGATGATGCTTAACGCCATTCTCCCTCTTGGGGCATTGTCTTGGAGCAGCCGCTGGTCGAAGGGGAAGAAGGTGGAGCGGCTTTGTCTTGCGCAGTCTTTCGACGGAGATGTCAAAAGTCACGCCTAACTATTAGGTGCTACGCCTACTCATGCCTAGTTCGATAGGTGTACGCACGACACATCTTTCAGAGGCTTCAAGCTGTGTCGGATGTCACTTATTTTGGGACGAAGGGAGTAGATTTATTCTGCACTAAAAGCACAATACCGATACCTTGTCAGAAACTCGGAATGAGTCCCAATCCAAAGTAACGAATTGGTAGAAACAAAATATGATTGCTCAAATATTAAATACTCCATCGGTCCAGAAATAAGTGACTTGGATTTGTCTTGATTCACATGTATCTAAATACGTTTTACCATGTAGATATATACAAATCTAAAAAATACAAGTCACTTATTTCTAGACAGAGCGAGTAGTTTTTGTCACCAAAGAGCATAAAAACACAATGGAAGGTTTTTTTAATGATATGTTGTCCCAGTGAGAAACTGAGAACGAGCACTAAATCTTGAGAGTGAGCATGCCATGGATTTCTTGATAATGGTGTACATAAGAAATAGAGGAAAAGAGACAGAGGACGTAGACATCATAACGAAAATCACCGTTAAAAGATCAGGCTCTCTCTTGAAATAGGCTTGCCTCTGCTATATTAGGGATATTATAACCGGGACAAGAGAAAGCTCTCTCATGATCTAAGCATTCATAGCCATTCGATCGCGCCATCTAGCACTTTTTGACCGTCGGATGATCTTCATATCTCAAAGTGGGCCGAATATCCCCGAGGGACGTTTCTCTGAAGATCAAATTAGCTTCATGTGGTCAATTGGCCCCCAAAACAGCCCATTAGTTCGGTAAGTTAGAGAATGAGGCAATAAAAAAATGGCCGACAGGATTACATGGGTATGGACATACTGGGGTAAGTACAACTTTTGATGATCAGTTTGTTCACATGAACAACGATGGTATTATCTTCCCTTCTATCTTCTGGTATTTACGTAAGTAGATGACAACTTGAATTTTATAGACTGATATTTTGTTATTTGATTGAGGTGATGGGTAAATTTTATGTTGTCATCCTTATGTAAAGCATTGGTCTTCTGTGTCTTTTATCTAACGTCAAACAAGTATCTTTACTGAAAATTTGAAGGCTACGATACATATACAACTGGTTTTCAATTATATGTAGTAACATTCGTGTCATTTTTTAAGAATTCCAAAACTTTATATCCACAAGTCTCCAGCAATTTCTCATATTTGAATGGTATATTATCAGCTTGTTCTACTTTTTTCGTGCTCCGAGTAATCATTTGTCTCTCAAGAGGATATAATGTGATAATTTCCTTCGTCCTATGTCTTTTTTGTAGGTTACTCTCTCATGATCTAAGCATTCATAGCCATTCGATCGCGCCATCTAGCACTTTTTGACCGTCGGATGATCTTCATATCTCAAAGTGGGCCGAATATCCCCGAGGGACGTTTCTCTGAAGATCAAATTAGCTTCATGTGGTCAATTGGCCCCCAAAACAGCCCATTAGTTCGGTAAGTTAGAGAATGAGGCAATAAAAAAATGGCCGACAGGATTACATGGGTATGGACATACTGGGGTAAGTACAACTTTTGATGATCAGTTTGTTCACATGAACAACGATGGTATTATCTTCCCTTCTATCTTCTGGTATTTACGTAAGTAGATGACAACTTAAATTTTATAGACTGATATTTTGTTATTTGATTGAGGTGATGGGTAAATTTTATGTTGTCATCCTTATGTAAAGCATTGGTCTTCTGTGTCTTTTTTCCAACGTCACAAGTATCTTTACTGAAAATCTGAAGGCTACGATACATATACAACTGGTTTTCAATTATATGTAGTAACATTCGTGTCATTTTTTAAGAATTCCAAAACTTTATATCCACAAGTCTTCAGCAATTTCTCATATTTGAATGGTATGTTATCAGCTTGTTCTACTTCTTTCGTGCTCCGAGTAATCATTTGTCTCTCAAGAGGATATAATGTGATAATTTCCTTTGTCCTATGTCTTTTTTTAGGTTATCTTCTCATTGTGACATAGAGAAAATGTTAAAAATAATTACTATGTTTCTTCTAACTTTAAATAAATATGCCGCACCATCTATACTGAGAAATCCATGATTCAAATTTGATCAAATGTATATATTGTCCCATTTGTCTTCAAATTTTGTTTAGCATGGTATATCATGTGCCCTCTTATATGTACATCAAGCCATTAGGCCATGAAAAAAAATCCCATTCTGCCAAACTGACGCCTACAAACTACCTCGGCTCTTCAACTACTTTGAATTCAACTAACATTTCAAGTAAATATATATTGATAAAATTCCTACCAATTAATCGAGAAAATAGACGGGTGCGGCAACGCGCGCCATTATGATCTAGTATATTAATATAGCAATCACATACATGAGATATGAGGTCGAACCAAAGAAAATGTTGAGACGGTAGCACATATATGCCAAAAAGAAAAAGAATGAAAACAAAGGCGAATCGACTAGTTATGATGGCCCGCAGTCGCTGCGTCCTTCGACTTTGGCCCACCCGAGTCGATGATTTGCTCATGTAAAGCTGTAATATTTACTTGGTATTGTATGGACGTCAACCAAAGCATCAACATGCTCCCGAATGAGATCCGCTTGAGCATTATATGGGGTTATTATACCAATCTCATCTGCACCTAAACCTCTCTTTAGCAATTGTTTGGTGATCTATAGGAAAAAAGACAAGTTTTCACTTGATCAGAAATAAAAACATTATAACATAACACGCACCCTAGCGGTTATAAACGCCGAGTCACATGTCTAATGTTGTGTCAGTGCTTGCGCGGAAAAAAGAAAATCCATCAGGGATAACTACATTGGGAAAAGTGTGTTAGGCGGCTTTTTTTCTCTCCGCGCATGGTCATCTGCCGTGTCATCTATTCCACGGTAGCACAGGCGATGCTCCTCGGTACATTACAAAAGGCGTTTACATTATAGAAATCACATGTGATGCACGGAGGAGAGACAGGGCGCTCGCAAATGAGAAGAGGAGACGAAGGGAGCAAGGAAGAAGAAGGAGAAAGTGGGGAAACTTCTCCTCCACGATGGCACACCAGTAGTTTATAAGGGTAGGACGCCTCCTCGTCTCCTCCACGTGGCATGCAACTGTCGGTCGCACCATGCCCACTTACCGCATGATCCCATGTGTGGGCCGCAACCACAGAAAATCCCACACACAAGAACCAAAGGGGCGCCATGACGAGACGTGGGGGAAGGTGATGGGACACCTTCGTGCGTCAACAATGAATTTAGCGGGCGGAGCGCTCGGGGCAGGTGATTTTTTCAGGAGCCCATGGAAGCATCTCGACTTGGGCCGCAAAGCTCCCAAGCGCTCGGGGGATACTGTCGAGGGATCACCATCGGGTGGCCAAACCGGCAGGATACTCTAGCTCCGGGTGGCATGGTCTAGCCAACCACTCCCTCCAAGACAACGAGCCGGACATACGATCAGGATGGGCACGCAGCCGGTGTCAGAGGGTGACACAAGGCACAGTGCGCACATCTCATCGGCAATGCTCATAAGACATAAAGAGGAGGACCAGGCCGATGTCCTCCACTTCTCTGTCATGCACAGTGTCGCGGGGCACTATGACGACGTCTCCATGTTCGGATTACACTATAGATGAATAGTCGATGGGCCCCACCAGCTTGGGCACTATAGCTGGTTGTACCTTGTAACCCGGTGCCTCATTTATGTATAAGGGGCAATGAGGGCTCCATAGAGAGGTTCGGTCGATCTAGAGATCATTCGTCCCGAACACACAAACAACTCTAGGGTCCAACTTGTATTCTATAAAGATCTGCAATCCAGTTTAGGCAGGAGTAGGGGTGTTACCTCATCGAGGGCCCTAAACCTGGGTGTCTCTTTGTGTATAGTGTTCATATCCAATCCCATATATGGGTGTCGTCGCTCGCGCTCTAGGCCTCACATGTCTCCCATGCCATCACGTATGGCAGTGCCGTGCAATATACCACGACAACTATAAAGCCTCTATCATACAGATTGATATTATATGGCCCACTTTGTACTGGTTTATGCCTAAACGTCAAGGATCTTCCTTTCTGAATTTGAATATGAAGGGAAGTTTTGCCTCAATAAGGAAGGATCATCGATGGCTCTGCGCGGGAGATGACACAGACACTTGGGCCTGGATCTAGTACGAAGCTGGTGGCGGTAATTACCTAGTTTAGAAACTAGAATAAGGGTTAGTGTGGCGACCCACGTACACCCTTACATGTTGTAGTGTACAAGTCATTGGCATAACACTTACGAAAGTCCTCTTCCGCAAATATTACACCTCTCGTAGTGGTAGAACAGAACCATTGCGGGTCCAACTATTCATTCATTCCTTATCCACAACGGAAGGGAAATACAAACTCCGAGATCGTCCTCGATCCAATGAGCATTCACAAATGCAAACACATATAAAAGCACTAGCTTGAGGAACAATGGTACAACTAAGCTAAATACTATGTTGTGCGTACAACATTGTTCCTCTAGGTCTACATCTTCCTCCCTATTCCAAATTATATTCCATAATCTCTACCTTCAATGCCTCCTAAGAGATCAGGTTCCTCGTAGTAAATCTCTCCGTCGGTTGATTTTTCTACAGTTGATGTGTTTTTGGTCTTCGATGTACCTAATCAAGGGTTTTAAGAAGGTAAAATTGAGTATGAGCGTACTCATCAAGTTCTATGATGGTTGATTGATGCACTATCTACAGCCATGGATACAAATTCTAGGCTTATGAGTTGTTTTCAAAATGGTAAGTTTTAGTTTTAGAAAATCTATGTCTATCGGTCTTCACGGATTGTACAAGACTACAAGCAGTCCTTTTCCTATCGCGTTCGTATTGCTTTCCTAGAATAGGGAGTAATATGTCATGTTTCATACACTCTAGAGAGGGGTACTACTTTTCCAACAAATGATCTTAAGTCTGAGTGCATAACAGGGTATGCCTTTCCATTCAAACTTTCTTGGTTCGAGACTCAGTTAAAGACCTAAGCTAATCACTTTCCTTCACCACGACCCCACAATCCATCCTTTGTAATAAGTTTCAATCACGAGACCTACGCTCAATTACCGTCCATTCAAATATTCTAAGTCATTGTTCCACATCATGAAATAGGGACGTTACAGACTCCCATCCGCTAATCTCTACTTTGGATCACATCCTAACTTACGATACGAGCATATGTGAAAGTAAAAAGGTACAACCGACTTTCCCGTCCCATAACAGAACTTGTGGTCAGTGCATTTTCTACGATACAAGAATTACTGACTACATTAGTTTTTAATCCTATGATATCTTTCCATACTATAGAATCTCCACCATATGATTTTTCAATCATACGGATCATCCATGATTCCATTTTCCACCATTATGGATTTTTCTGACTACCCTGAGACGGTAATCCATATTTCGTGTCATTATGAAAATAGTATTTGCTTTTTAGTGCAATAGGTAAGTGATATTTTAGAAAGTAGTTTATAAAATATTCAGAAGACATGTGAGTTTGCTCTTGCAAAGGTTATGCAAGTTTGGCCTCACAATATATATGCAAGTATGAACTTTCCTAGTGAGTCCAAATTATGGAAATCCGAAGGGTCTATAATACCGTGAACCTCAGGTTCTATAAAGAAGCATCATTCTCCAATAAGAACAATGTTTAAACTCCAAATGCATAACCTAATGCTTTGCTAAGTGTGGCATCCCGCTAAAATCACTACTAGAAAATCGCGTTGTTTTTGTGCATTGCATCATCATGACCACATGCTCATGTCATCATGCCACCTTGCATTTGAGCATCGTCATGTCTTCTTGCATTTGTTTGCATAAAACTATTTTAAAAGTCTGTTTTTGTTTTCTAAACGCCTCGTTATTATTTCAAACCAAAACCCGGGTCTCCGGAATATTTTGTTTGTCTACCAGCGGATTTCAAAAGCCCCGTTTTAAATGAATAAAATATTTAAATTATTTTGGGAGGCAGCCAGCCAGGCCCGAAAGCCTAGCCGGCCACCTCCAGATAAAAATCCTACCTACCCCAGAAAAACACCCAAAACTTTTCCCACCAAATATCCTACCCCTATTTTCCTACCCAACCCCTCCACCTCACCCCCTCCAATCCCATGTCGCCACCTCACCCTGACCTTTTCTTCCACCCACTCAAACACAGCCACTTGGTCCACTCCGCGGGCCCACCTCCTGCCTCTTTCCCGCCCAGGTCGCCAGCTTCCACCCCGCCAACCACCTGCCAGCCGCCACCTGCACGCACACACACGCACACCTGCAGTTGGCCCACCCACACGCAGCCGCGCGCGCGGACACCGCGCCCGCACCATCCCCCGCTCCTGCCCACCTGCACACGCGACCCGACCGCCTCGGTCCACCCCCCCCCCCCCCCCCCGCGCGACCCCACGCCCACCTCGCATCCCGCGCGCCGGTCCCACCACCTGCTGATTCCACCACCCGCACACGATCCCCATCTCCCTAGCTCGCTCCTCTCCTCCCTCTCTCGCCCATCCCCGGCAACCGCTCCATCGCCCTCGCTCCCTCCCCTCGCATCCGCCCCGTCGCCGCCGGTTCCCCTTCGCCGCCCCAGGCCCCGCTCTTCCGGCACGGCGCCGCCGCCACCTGATCCCCGCCGCCTAGAGCTTCCCCGCCGACCGACTTCTCAACGGCCGCCCCGCCTCCACCACATCGCCGACCCCGCCGCCTCGCTCTGCGAGCGTCCGTCGCTGTCGCTGCGTGGCCCCGGCCCACGCGCCCTCCCCCTTCTCCGTGTCGGCCTGGCCGTCCTCGTCCCCGTCGACCCCCGCCTCCCCGCATAAGGCCGCCACCGCCTGCGACGACCTCGGCCGCCGTCTCTCCTCCCCGCTGCCCACGCACGCCACCTCCTTCCTCATCCCGCGTCCCCGCCGCCTCCTCGGACTTCCTTGCCACCGCACAGCACGCCGCCGCCGGCCTTCCTCCGCCTCCCCGGAGCCCGGCCCTGCCTCTCCGCCTCGCCCGCTCGTGCTCGACCCGGCCCTGCACGGATCCGCCTGCTCCGGCCGTCAACCGCCGCCGCGTGCCACCGCTTCCTCGCCGGGGTCATGGGGCCCACCCTGACGTTTGCCGCCGAGCCGCCCTGCCGCCCGTGGGCCTGCCTCGCCGGAGCCCGACGCCACGCTGGCCGTCCCCGCAACCTCGACGCCGTCCTCGTCCACATCGCCATGTTCATCCCCAGACGTGGCCGTTGCTACCCGTGTAAGCGTGGAAACTGTGGTGTCCTGTGGAGATACGGGGTACCTCAGCTAATTTGATCTGTGTTGCGAATAGTCATGGCTCTGCCCAAAGACTGTCCGGTGTTGACTCAAGTTCACTGCCAACCGAACCTAGAGATCTGCATCTGGTGTTACACTCGAAGTCCATCGGCAAGTACTCCGTCACGGAAAACCCCAAGGGCTTCAACATGGAACCAAAAGACGATGCCGCCGGAACCAAAGACCTCGCGTCCCTCCTCACGGAATCCGAAGGCGATGATCCCGAACCCGGTGCCTTCTTCCTCTCGGATCCGAAGCCTGATCCCCGTCGAACCCTGGGAACCCCCAAGATCTTCGATTTGACATGTGTGACCCCTTTTTCCGAGCCCTATTTTATAAATTGACATCTGTATAATGGTTGCATATCAATTGTACATGCCTGCATACATATTTTGTGGGTCCGGGTTGTATAGTCGATTCACCTCATAAATAAATATGGAGACTACATGCGGGCTATACTTGTCTCATAATGTCTCCATTTAAATTTGCGTAGCAAACCGATGACATGCTTTGCATTGATAAATCAACATTTAAATTGCGGGGTTTTCTAAACAACTTGAACCGTGTAATTAATTGTCGGGACCCCGGTTCCGCTTAATACTGTCTAAATGCACCGCATCTGCATCATATAATAATCATGCCGGATCTTCTGCCGTAATATTAAATAGTGCATCCGGTGTTTCTTTTAGTGCTTTGCTTCTTCACGGATTAGACCGATGAGTGGATGCGAGTATCGACAAGATCTTCGGATATGAATCTCCGACAGTGTTTCCTAGGCGAGCATGTCTTCCCCTTCTACCTATTTTGCATTTATAGTCTTTATTTCCTCCTGTTGATCTATTGCTACCCGTGTCGCGATGCTTTAGTTTCCGTACCCCAGTTATACCCCGTGCAGCCTCTATATTGCCTTGGACACCTCCTATTACCTGTGTTTGGTAGATAGCTGGCCTTGCGAGTTGTAGACGCTTGCTCAGGTGCGATCTCGTGTGGTCGAGTACCACCGTTGTTAGAATGGTGGAGATGTTTATTGCTGGCAGATGTTTATGGTGGAGATGATCATGACTTTAATTACAACTATCAAAATGCTAGATATAACTAATGCAGAGTCATCGGTGGGCAATACATGTTATTTGGTTCTTCCACGCTCACTTGTGTCCCGTAGGACCCCGAGTACTTGATACCTGTTCCTTGATTTTTCGCACTATCCACATCCGGGAGGCCTTATGGACCCCCCTGAGCCAGAGCTTGGTTCATTTCTATTTCTTGGGGCCACAAAGTAGTTTGGGGCTTTATTACTATCCTGTACCTATGCCATGCTTTACCGCTTTATTTAAGATTATGCGTGGAGCACCTGTACTGTTTAGGATTGCAGAGTGTTTTCGCGGTATCGACAAGCCCAGTCACACTTTTGGGTTCCTAGTTGTTTACAGCCATTGGCACAAACCTTGGGTCCGTCTCGAAGCCGGCCAACTTCGTTGCGGGTAGCTTAATGGGGTGCCCCCCTGAAATATTTTATGAATCCTGTGATCGCTTTGTCGTGAATGCCTCGTTGGGTTTTGATTTGGTTTTTCCGAGGTTGATCGAGTGTGTGTTGCTATTTGTGCACCCCTGCAGGGTAAAACTTTCTGAAAGCCGTGTCCACGGTTATGGACGACTTGGAGCACAGTATCTCGATCATAGACAAGCATAACTAAAGTAGTGCTATAAATTTGACTTAATATGTGAATAGTAATCAGCTCAAGTATAACGGAATGGATATTAAAAATGCCAATAGCTGGTGGATCTGGATTGTTTTGTGACATGCTAAATGCCTAGTAAATATTGCAACTCCAATGGAATGTGCTAAAAGTGCCAACAACTGCTGGGTTTTGGGATTCCTCAGGACAATTATATCTGACTAGTAACGGTTCCAACTACAACGGATTGTTAATTAAAACTGCCACTACTTATGCTTCAGGATGACCCACGCTAGCTATATCTGATTAGTAATTTCTGCAACTATAATGGAATGAGTAAAATTATCAACTGTGTGAGTTACTTGGTCCGACTTCCTCGTTTGGTCTCGAGGGGGAAATACCAGGATGGGTTTGTTTGGTGTTAGCTTCAGGTTGGATCCGAATAGGTCTTTCTTATCCCTCTCTGATAACCGCCAGTTGTATCGAGTCTCTATAGGTTGTTTAGTGCCGCTGCGCTGCCGCTTCAGCCCACCATACCTATGTAGGCGAGAGCCGCCGAATTCTAGCCTCGCCGTGTACTGGCCTCAGTACTGACGCTCCTCTTTTTCCTTTGCCCTTTGTCGGCGTCCCTTTTGTTTCAGCAGGTTTGAGATCGCCATCGTTAGCAGGGTTACCCTTCCGGCTTGGCCTGGGCAGGGTTATGGACGCCATTGGTTATTCGTCAGGGCTCTTAGCCCCATTTGCATCTTGTCCGTAGTCGGACGCTCTATCGTTATCGAGAAGATTTGGATCTTTGTATATAATCTCTGTATTATTGACTCATGGAGTCGCTGATGTATATATCTGTTATGTGGGTCCCATAGAGGACTGATGTGTAATGGTATTACTTCGTTTTCCACCCGCGCGAAAGTGCCTGGTGGACGTCCTTGAATCGTTTCTATGCGGGTTTGGCGGGAATCGCTAAAACTTGCATAGGGCCGATTTGAGGGTGTTACACTAAGTAATGCTTTATTTATGTTGGTTGTTCCCCCTAAGTGCTAGGTGCTTTATATTTAAATTGGAAAAATTGGGTCTGTACCATTAAAAGAACCACTCTTTTGGTGTATACCATCAAAAGTTCATTCTTTAGGCATATACCATCAAAAGGTTGCAGCTCTTTTGATTCTCACCACTTCTGTTAAATCTTCGTTAGTTGTGACCACTGTAGCTTTCACGAAACCATTGGACAACACCTCCTCGGCTGATCAAATTTAAGCATGCATTTAGCAAATGAACAGAAGCAGTTTGGCACCATATAGACAGGATATAGCACAATATATCAGCAAATTAATAGAAACAGTTTGGCAGCAACTGCGAAGTAGGCACAAACAAGAATCTCTAATCGATATGCCTTTTTTTGGTTCAGTTCTGTAGCAGCAACAAACACATGGAACAGAGAACAAAAATAAGCTATAAACACATGGAATCTCTATTCGCAGCTCCTACAGATAAAGGAATTGAAAAATTTATACATGGTCATACAAGATTACCTAGCTTGAACATCAGGACGATCCATCCAAGCTAGGAGCAAGAACCTGCAGTAGGGGTCGGGGACGAGCAAGTGAAGGAGCACGGGGAGGCTGGGCCTTGAGGGCGTCGGGAGGAGCACATCGCGGTCGTGTCGCGGATGGTCGAAGTGCGACGGCGGCGGCCGTCCACGTTGGCGAGCTCACAGAGCCCCTGTGCTAGGGTTTCAGGCGATTGGCAGGGCCCCTCCGTTCCGCCGAGGAGACCCTCCGCCGCGATCGGTGGACGTGGTGGTCGGCACCGCCGGGAGGGCTATGCGGTGGTCGGGCCGCTGGGTTCAGTTCGTGTCTGAACTCTCCGAAGAACAGAGCTAGGAATCTTCAGACTTAGGTTAGATGAGCACATGGGTAAAAAGGGAAAAGGTAAATCAATTAATCAGCAAAAAAATAAAGTTTCTAACAGAAGCAGACGGAGTCGCAAAACCAAATAACAGAGCAACCTTTCAATGGTATATGCATAACGAATGAGCTTTTGATGGTACAGACCTAAAGAGCGGTTCTTTTAGTGGTACATACCCAATTTTCCCATTTAAATTGGATTGTTGAAATTTGAACATATTCCACTTTAGAATTTTTATTTTTATTTCATTTTCAGGACTTTTAAATTTTACCTTAGCATTATGTAACATTCAAGGAATTAAGAATTTAAATTGGTAATATTCAACTTTTCATATTTTTAAGGTTCTCAAGCTTTTTTAGGTATTTTAAACATTTTAGAGTATTTCTTTCATTATATTTTTAAATATTTGGGAATTTTCTCTTAATATATTTTTAATAATTCTAGCAAATTAGGGTTTTAAATCCTTATATTTTCCCAATTTGGAACTATTTTTAAATAATTTTCTTATAATGCAGTTTCTTTTTTATTTATTCATTATTTGATTTGGTTTGAATTTTCATCATATTATAACTATTTTAAAAATTCCCTAAAAATACTTTTTGGATTCTATTTATTTTTCTGTATTAGGAGGTGTTTTTATTTTATTTTCCCAAAAATGCCTAAGGGTTTTATTGATTAATGGGCATTTTTCCTAAATGTGAAAAGACCAAAATGCCCCTAGGGCCCACCAGCAAGCCCAATCACTTAAGTGACTAGAACCTACTAGGTTCACCTGACTCAGCCTAACCCCCACTCTCTATCGCTCACTTGCACCGTCTCGTGTTCGCGATGGCGAATGCGTGCTGCCGTCCCTTTGCTTGGCCACCCTAGCTAACTCTGGCCCGCTTCGACATGGGGCTTCGACTCAAATGCTCTCCTTGCTCCGCTCTACCATTCTACCGATTAGATTCGCCTCTCTCTACTGGCTTCTCGCAACCCTAACCCTAACTAGGGTTTCAGTGTGCATCACCACCTATGGGTCCGATGCAACTCCGATGACTTCCACCGTCGAGCAGGGGCTGGTGCGTTCCCCCTATGTTACTACTGCCACTAGCCTGGCTGGCACAGGTCGAGATGTCGTTCACAGGTAATCCCTGTATCGCCATCGCCTCTCTCACCTCCTTCTTCCTCTTATCAGTTAGTGGTGAGCTCGGATCCCACTTTCTGAAGGTAAGCTTCTCCTTCTACTTCTTCTACAACTATTTGTACTACTGGTTCTCCTTGGAAATTTCTTCCCCAATTTCTAGGGTTACTCTCTATCTATGTTCAATAATGGTGTTCTAGGGTTTGTAGTCCATTCTAGATGGTTCTTAGCATGTTATAGGTTGTTAGTTAGGCTCTTGTTGTTCGACATGATTTAGTAATCTAGGTTTAAGTTTCTAAATTTTTGTAGCTAGATACTTTTGTCAGGTAAATAGTTCTAGGGCTTATAGTGATAGTCTTGTTTAGATATGGTGTCAAAGCTAATCATGTGAGTATCGAGTACTGATCCTTTTATTTACATGATCAATACTTATAATTCGATCACTAGGATCACTATCATTTATTTAATGGATGCTTCTGTTAGTAACATGTTTTCTAAGTGGTCATGTTCTAGTCTTATGTATAAACAACATTGGTTTTTTCATACAGTCAAAATCTACAAGTCAATTGCATGTTTACCTTCTTATTTACTTAGTTTACTTAATGCTATCATTCTAGAGATGATTGTGCTCTGACAACATCATCTATCAGTGTTTGTTCTTACATAGTTTTGAATTGTTGTAGATGTTCTTAGTATTAGCTTCTGATCATGCATTAAGGTCTGATTGTTTAAGCTTTTGCTCTAGTTGCGCAATGTATGCTTCTTAGAACTCTATGGAGTTTCTATCTAGTGGATGTTGCAGTTGGAGCAAAAGTTAGTTTACTTTCTTAATGCTTTATTATGGTTTCTATTTAGTAATATCTCAAGGTTGATTATTCTTAAGTGTGTTGGTAATTTTGATACATTAACTAATGATTCACTATTTTCCTGCAATCTCTACTGAGTGATTCTCAATAGGGCTTCTCCTTAGTGGAGACTAGGGCTGGAGGGAAAATACTCCTTTAAGTTGATGTGTTTAATTATGCTTATTTGTGATTGTGCATTAGGTATAGGTCTAGGTTGTCATATGTGGTGCCTCTTAATTGAGTGTGCACAAATGATAATCAAGTGGTTGTGCCAGTGCTTACTTCCTAGTAAAAGGATCATGATATTACATGATCTACTGGTGCAGTACACCATAATTACTACTACTATTCTACCCTTCTCCTGATCCAAATGATCCCTAGCTATTAGTTTGCCTATATCTATAATTCTACCCATGCCTAAAGTTTCTAAGCTAAACCTTCATAGATTCTTAAGCGTGCTTGTTAAACATATGTAGCTACTTCTCCTTCTTCTTCCTTCCCATTCTTGAAGTGTCCTTCAAGTTCTTGCTTGACTCCTAGCTTCCTATCGCACTCAAATCTCTCTCTAACTAGTGTGTGTGTTTTTGGTCTGAGCTAGACCCGTGAGTTATGAGCTCTGGGTATGGGATGTTCAACTATTTACATTGTTCCCAATTGAATGAGGTGTTGACACCTAATACATGCATTTAGGTGATTCACCTTCTTGGGTATGAGCGAAACCATCTCTATAGCTTAACTTATAAGCAGGTGGCATATAAATTTCGGTGGTTAAGCCCATACTGGTTTTAACTCTTGTGTTCTTGCCAAATTTGGCATATGGAACCTATTGTCCCCTAGCGTATATTCAATGTATCTACAAATTCCTAGTTGGGCATGTCGGTTTAGCTTTGTCCTATCCTAGCCTTGGACAATGACAAGTGGCTTCATTGTTATTCTTATTGTTTGTTAAGTTGATTTTATTTGTAAGTTCTTACAATCCCTATTGGTTGAATCTTACTAGAATTTGTTACTATACACTTTGATTGGATATTTTGTTGGATAAGCATCAAGTTTACTTTCTCAATATTTTTTGCCTTCTAAGAATCAAGCTTAAGTTTATTTCCTTTGGATTATTCTAATCCTAGTTGGTCCTAGAGTACTTCTATTGGTCTGCTTTTGGTACTTGAATAATATGATTAATGGATATTGTACTAGTACCTGGTTACTTCTCATGCTTTTAAGATTTAGTTTGGAATGATGAATTGCTCAGTGTTCATCTTCCAAGACTCTATGTTTTTTGAAAGGAGTCCATGCTTGGGAAATGTTTTGCTTCATTCCTGTTACTGTTGAGGTTCTATTATTTCTAGATGATCTACCTGTGAACTATCTACTCAATGTGTTGTGATGCTCTAGACCTAATATGGTATCATTCTGTTGGTTTGCATCAAGCACCTATTGTAACTTTGGTTGTGAACTAGTTCTATATTCTACTACTATTGTTACCCTTACTACTGCTACTGTGTTCATGAAGTTTGATCTTGGTTTGCTACCAGCTTGTTTTGTTTGTAATTTGACTACCTTCCTAGGTTTGGGATGTTAGGACTAGTTCCTAATGTCCATCTATTATGGATTCCAAAAACCAAATGTTGGTTCCTTTTGTGTTTATTTTGTTTTGGTTTGCCATTTTGAGCAAGATCAAGATGAGGATATGGAATAGAGTGGAGATAATAAGAATGTGATGAAGATAGAGTGTAGATAGGTTTAGTTTAAGGATTATTTCTATTTTTAGTTTGTAGTTAGGTCAATTTTGTAATATTCTATTGTAACTTTCAAATCTTGTATCCATTAGAATATGAATAAATACCAATTCTTTGTTGTATGTGATCTTGTGAACTCAGGTTTGAATAAATCAAACCTCAATTCTAAATTCAAAGATTTAAATTTGTCCTAAGTATTGTCTTATGAATTATGAGTTGTGTGTTTTTGGATGCTCAAGTTTTTAGATATTCAAGGTGTATGCATTGTCAAATCACATAAGTAGAAATTTGAATTTCAAATCCTAGTGTTGATTTAGGTCAAATTTGACATTAGATTCAAATTTCACTCACAAAACACTCCAAACAACAAAAGTTTAGATTTCCCCCTCAATTTTAAGATGCATGAGATCAAATGCACAAATTCTATATAGACCTTCTCCCCGACATGTTACACTTAGATTAAAACTTGTAAACATGTAAGAGAACCCCTAGCTTGTACGAAAAGACAAGCCGCCTCATATATATGAGGTGACGACCGATTGAACTGGAAGCACATAATCGATAAACATCCAATGCATCTACTTTTTAATATCCTCGCCTTTGTTACTCTCGTTTCTTTGGTGACTTTGCACATATTTCACCTGTAGAATTGATAACTCAGCTAAGAGCGGCCAAGCTTGGCTTAGTTTAGCCCATAGCTGCCAGAACCTCCTAAGGGGTCTGTCCTGAGGAACTAGGGCATTGGTCTCCAAAAAGCTAGCTAGATTGTCTTGTGTATCACGCTTCTAGCAGGCATCCCTCGAAGTGAGTTGGTGTGCTTCACCCTCAGTGACGATGGTACACATTAGACGTGTTCAGGTAAAGCCAAAACCATTTTTTAGCACGACACACTTTTCGGAAGCTCCGTTGGGGACAAAACCTTTGATAAGATCATCATGGTTGATGCCATATGAGAAACCCTTCCAAAGTTAGCCTCAAAAACATTGGGAGGTCTTCCTTCAATAAAATTTTGGACAAACAAATCCATGATTTTGAGGAGATCCAGAAGAAAATATGGGAAGATCACGCAACATTGCAGAGGAAGCAAGAAGTTGAAGATCTAGAAGCCTACTTGGCTACTTTCAAGAAAGACCGACAAGGTGTCATTTCACCGGTCGAGAAGTAAAAGACAACATCCCCAATCATCAACATCAACGATCCCACTATAAGTAAAGACGCATTTTCTACCAAAAAATTAGTTGTTTTCCAATATATATATATATATGGTTTCTCAAGGCACTATGTTAATGGAGCATAATAACGCTTAGAATAAGCCGACCATCATAAGCTCGGCCACTTAGTCAAGATAACCGTATTGCACTGTTTCCACCCTACATGAGTCCTATCAAAAGTGTGCAGTATTCGGCAAATCAAGTGATCGAGTAACACGTTTTCTAGACCAGGGCCAATGTCAAACGCAAGTTCCGCCTTGGCCAAAACCAATCCTCCTATATCTTCCTGAAAACGGGATTTGTGGATGATCATATGGATGATCCTAAGAGAGAATTAGATAGAATAGTGTTTGAAAAATGCGGAATAATTCAAAATAATATAATTTATACTAAACCCTACCCGAATAATTTTATATACTATCTTATCCTATTGGTTATAGAGTGTTTGATTTCGCTAAATTTAATGGGGCAGATAATAAAACAACCTAGGAGCATGTTAGTTAGTACTTAGCTCAACTTGGTAAAGCTAGTAGCCTGGAACATCTTAAAAGGCGCTTGTTTCCTTTGTCCATTACTAATAAATCATTTTCATGGTTTTCTGCTTTATCTCCTAATTCCATTACTACTTGGTATGTTTTCGAGATGAAGTTCTATGAACACTTCTATACCGGTGATAATGAACCGAAGTTATCACATCTAACATCAGTTAAGCAAAAAAGTTGATGAATCAATTACCGGTTATGTTAGACGGTTTAGAGATAAAAAACGTTGTTACAACTTGGTAATTTCAAATGAAGGTAGGGCCAACTTTGTAGTTGCAGGATTGAAGCCTCGTCTTAAAGAAAAAGTTGAGCACTTTGATTTTCCTGAGAGTTAGACAGATTCTAGAGAGAGCTCTGGCTCATGAAATCCTGCTAATGAAATCAGAGATACACAGTGTGTCAACGGGTGAGTAGGAGCCGGGTAAACGTTGTTAGCCGTACCAACTTAGATGAGGAAGCCAAAGTGATATATCTAAAATAGTTTGGGAACGAGGCAATAGCCTAGTGGTTGGGTCGCAGTTGGCGCATCCCAACGACTGGAGTTCGATCCCTGTCAGGGACGAATTTCCAGAATTCTCACGCCGACCTGCTTCTTCTATATCAAAAAAATGTCTAGTTCCTCCTAACACTGTTTTATCTTTAAAATAGTTTGGGAACCAAATCCAAACCCTATATCTGTGATGATCTGAGACTAGTTCGTAAGAATATGAAGATATCAAAAGCTCTGGGAGAACCCAATGGGAACCAGCACATACCAAAAGCTGGAAGCCAGATTGATTCACTATATTAGTTTATACAAGGAAATATAAAGGATTCATCATACATATTGCTATTAGACGACTGAGTTTGTACCGGTTTATTCCTAAAAGCCCAAGATCTGCCCTGCTGAAGTTTGAAGATGAAGGCAAGTTCTGCCTCAACACAGGAGGATCATCGATGGCTTTGCACGGGAGGAGACACATACACTTGGGCCAGGATCCAGTACAAACTCGATATCATTAGTTACCTAATTTAGAAAGCTACAGTCAGGGTTAGATTCCAACGGTAAACGTTTAAGAGAAATCCCCAACTTGTACTCAAAGACTAGTCATCTCATATATATGTGAAAGGTGACAACTCATTGAACTGGAAGGACACAGTCGACAAACATCCAATATATCTACTTATTTACCTCCTCACATTTGTCCTTGCTCCCATTTCTTAGGTAACTTCGCACGTATTTCGTCTGTGGAATAGGTAACTGGGCTAAGAACGGGCAAGCCAAGTTTAGTTCATCCCATAGCCATCGAAACCTCGTAAGGGGTCCGACCTAAGGAAATGGGCTTCATGTCTCAAAAGCGTCGACTGGATTATCTTGTGTATCGCGTTTCTAGTAGGTCTCCTTCAATGTGAGTTGCAGTGCATCACTCCGACAGCGAGGGTACACATTAGACGTGTTGGTGTAATGGTAGAAGCGTTTCCGACACAACACTTGCAAAGTTCAAAATTCATTTGTTCTTTGATATGTTTGAGTGATCTTGCAAAGTTATTCAAATTTATTATGTTGAGATATGTATGGTGCCTTATTTTACATTATTGTTGCAGTGGCCGTGTCTAAAATCTATCATCTTGTCAACACAAACTGTTTTGGTGCTTTACATCTTAAATTTTGGTGCCCTAAATTTGTAGTAATTGTTTTTTTTGGGTGCCCTTAAGCTAGTACTCAAGCACTTACTGGCATTTACCTAGTAATCAAGCACTTGCGCGCATGCCATGAAACAACCCTGTATACGTTCGAAACAATCCGAGATACAAGGCGAGATATTATTAGGAAGTAATTGCTAGTACAATACTGTAATAGATTTTGGGAATACACATGTCTTTTCCAAGTCCGGTCCTGACTCATAGTCCGACTCGTACTATGATTTCCAGTCTACAAAGTTCCACGTATCGAATTCTCGATCCCCGCACCTCACTAGAAGTACGAACCCACTCATCCAATTCTCCTTGCTATGGCATCCCCGTCGCAGCAGCAACAACTCGACATGATCAGCCAGCCCATCTCTCTGGCTGGCCCGACGCCGGCCGACCTGGAGAGTACGGCGCAGTTGGAGAAGTATCTTCGCGACGCCGGCCAGTACGAGAGCCAGGAGGAATCGGCTGCCCGCGAGGAGGTGCTGCGCGAACTACAGGCCATCCTCGACCGATAAACATCCAATGCATCTACTTTTTAATATCCTCACCTTTGTCCATACTCTCGTTTCTTTGGTGACTTCACACATATTTCACCTTCTGTAGAATTGATAACTCAGCTAAGAGCGGCCAAGCTTGGCTTAGTTTAGCCCATAGCTGCATGAACCTCCTAAGGGGTTCGTCCTAAGGAACTAGGGCATCGATCTCCAAAGCGCCAGCTAGATTGTCTTGTGTATCACGCTTCTAGCAGGCATCCCTCGAAGTGAGTTGGTGTGCTTCACTCTCAGCGATGATGGTACACATTAGACGTGTTCATGTAAAGCCAAAACCGTTTTTTAGCACAACACACTTTTCGGAAGCTCTGTTGGGGACAAAAACTTCGATCGGATCATCATGGTTGATGCCAGATGAGAAACCCTTCCAAAGTTAGCCTCAAAAACATTGTGTGGTCTTCAATAAAATTTCGGACAAACAAATCCAAGATTTTGAGATCCAGAAGAAAATATGGGAAGATCACATGACATTGCAGAGGAAGCAAGAAACTAAAGATCTATAAGCCTACTTGGTTACTTTCAAGAAAGACCGACAAGGTGTCATTTCACCAGTCGAGAAGTACAAGACAACATCCCCAATCATCAACATCAACGATCCCGGTATAAGTAAAGACGCATTTTCTACCCAAAAAACAGCTGTTTTTCAATATATATATGCTTTCTCAAGGCACTGTGTTAATGGAGCATAATAACGCTAAGAATAAGCTGACCATCAGAAGATCGGCCACTTAGCTAGGATAACCGTATTGCACCTGTTCCACCCTACATGAGTCCTGTGCAATATTCGGCAAATCAACCGACTGAGTAGCATGTTTTCTGGATCAGGGCCAATGTTAAACAAAAGTTTGGCCTTGGCCAAAACCAATCCTCCTAGATCTTCCCAAACACGGGATTTGTTGGATGATCATATGGATGATCCTAAGAGAGAATTAGATAGAATAGTGTTTGAAAAATGCTGAATAATTCTAAAAAATATAATTTATACTAAATCCTACCCAAATAATTTTATATACTACCTTATCCCATTGGTTATAGTGTCTGATTTCACTAAATTTAATGGGGGAGATAATAAAACAACCTAGGAGCATGTTAGTTAGTACTTAGCTCAACTTGGTAAAGCTAGTAGCCAGGAACATCTTAAAGAGCCCTTGTTTCCTTTGTCCATTACTAATAAATCTGTTTCATGGTTTTCTGCTTTATCTCCTAATTCCATTACTACTTGGTATGTTTTCGAGATGAAGTTCTATGAACACTTCTATACCGGTGATAATGAACTGAAGTTATCACATCTAACATCGGTTAAGCAATAAAGTTGATGAATCAATTACCGATTACGTTAGACGGTTTAGAGATAAAAACCATTGTTACAACTTGGTAATTTCAAATCAAGGTAGGGCCAACTTAGTAGTTGCAGGATTGAAGCCTCATCTTAAAGAAAAAGTTGAGCACTTTGATTTTCCTGAGAGTTAGACGGATTCTAGAGATAGTTCTGGCTCGTGAAATCATGCTAATGAAATCAGAGATACACAGTGTGTCAACGGGTGAGTAGGAGCCGGGTAAATGTTGTTAGCCCTACCGACTTAGATGAGGAAGCCAAAGTGATATATTTAAAATAGTTTGGGAACCAAATCCAAACCCTATATGTGTGATGATTTGAGACTAGTTTGTAAGAATATGAAGATATCAAAAGTTCTGGGAGAACTCGATGGGAACCAAGACATACCAAAAGCTGGAAGCCAGATCGATTCACTATATCAGTTTATACAAGGAAATATAAAGGATTCGTCATGCAGATTGCTATTAGACGACTGTGTTTGTACCGGTTTATTCCTAAAACCCATGATCTGTCCTGCTGAAGTTTGAAGATGAAGGCAAGTTCTGCCTTAACACGGGAGGATCATCGATGGCTCTGAGACACTCGGGTCAGGATCCAGTACAAACTCGATGTCAGTAGTTACCTAATTTAGAAAGCTAGAGTCAGAGTTAGATTCCAACCGGTAAACATGTAAGATAAATCCCCAACTTGTACTGAAAGACTAGCCATCTCATATATATGTGAGAGGTGACAACTCATTGATGGAAGGACACGGTAGACAAACATCCAATATATCTACTTATTTACCTCCTCACCTTTGTCCTTGCTCCCATTTCTTAGGTGACTTCGCACGTATTTCGTCTGTGGAATAGGTAACTGAGCTAAGAATGGCCAAGCCAAGTTTAGTTCAGCCCATAGCTATCGGAACCTCGTAAGGTGTCCGACCCGAGGAACTGGAGCTTCAGGTCTCAAAAGCGTCGGCTGGATTATCTTGTGTATCGCGTTTCTAGCAGGTCTCCCTCAATATGAGTTGCAGTGCATCACTCCGACGGCGAGGGTACACATTAGACGTGTTGGTGTAATGGTAGAAGCGTTTCCGACACAACACTTGCAAAGTTCAAAATTCATTTGTTGCAAACTTGTTATGTTGAGACATGTATGGTGCCTTATTTTACATTATCTGTTGCAGTGGCCGTGTCTAAAATCTATCATCTTGTCAACACAAACTGTTTTGGTGCTTTACATCTTAAATTTTGGTGCCCTAAATTTGTAGTAATTGTTTTTTTGGGCGCCCAGTTAAGCACTTGCGCGCATGCCATGAAACAACCCTGTATACGTTCGAAAGAATCTGAGATGCAAGGCGAGATATTAGGAATAGTAATTGCTAGTACAGTACTGTATTAGATTTTGGAAATACAGATGCCTTTTCCAAGTCCGGTCCTGACTCATAGTCCGACTCGTACTATGATTTCCAGGCTACAAAGTTCCACGTCTCGAATTCTCGATCCCCGCACCTCACCGGAAGTCCGAACCCACTCATCCAATTCTCCTTGCTATGGCGTCCCCGTCCCAGCAGCAGCTCCAGCTCGACGCGATCAGCCCGCCCATCTCTCTGGCTGGCCCGACGCCGGCGGACCTGGAGAGTACGGCGCAGTTGGAGAAGCATCTTCTCGACGCCGGCCAGTACGAGAGCCAGGAGGAATCGGCTGCCCGCGAGGAGGTGCTGCGGGAACTGCAGGCCGTCCTCGACCGATGGGTGAAGCGCCTCACCGCTCAGCGAGGGTACCCCGACGGCATGGTCGACCAGGCCACCGCCCTGCTGCTCCCCTTCGGCTCGTACCGTCTCGGCGTCCACGGCCGCGGCTCCGACATCGACGCCCTCGTCGTCGGCCCCTCCTACATCGACCGCGACCACGACTTCTTCGACGTGCTGGGCGGCGTGCTGGCCGAGACGGAGGCGGTCACGGAGCTGCAGCCGGTGCCGCGAGCGTACGTGCCGGTGATCAAGATGAGGTTCCGCGGCGTGCCGGTGGACCTGCTCTACGCCAGCGTGTGCCTCCCCGTGGTGCGCAAGGACATCGACCTGCGCGACCGCTCCGTGCTCCGCGGCATGGACCTGGCCACCGTCCGCAGCCTCAACGGCGTGCGCGTGGCAGACGAGCTCCTGCGTCTCGTCCCGGACGCCGACGCCTTCCGCACGACGCTCCGCTGCGTCAAGCACTGGGCCAAGGCGCGGGGCGTCTACTCCAACGTGGTGGGATTCCTCGGCGGCGTCGGATGGGCCATCCTCGTGGCGCGCGTGTGCCAGCTCTACCCGAACGCCTCGCCGAGCATGCTGGTGCCGCGCTTCTTCAAGATATTCTCGCAGTGGAAGTGGCCCAACCCGGTGCTGCTGCAGAACATCGAGCACGACGACGACGGCGAGCTCGCGCTCTGGCTCCCCGTGTGGGACCCGAGGAGGAACCCGCGCGACAGGAGCCACCTCATGCCGGTCATCACGCCCGCGTACCCCGGCATGAACTCGTGCTACAACGTCTCCCACGCCACCCTACGGACCATCACGGAGCAGCTGGAGGTCGGCCGCGTCATCAGCCAGGAGATCGCGGAGTCCAGCGGCGGGTGGGACGCGCTGTTCCAGCCGTTCCAGTTCTTCAAGGCGTACAAGAGCTACCTGCAGGTGGACGTGAAGGTCGCCGGCGGGGAGGCCGATCTCCGGGAGTGGAAGGGGTGGGTGGAGTCGCGGCTGAGGCAGCTGGTGATCAGGGTGGAGATGGCCACGGCCGGCATGCTGCTCTGCCATCCCAACCCGCAAGCCTACGCCGCCAAGCCCAATGATCTGCATTGCACGTCCACCTTCTTCGTGGGACTGTCCAAGCCACCATCTCAGCAGCAGGAGCAGCAGCCTCAGGTGCAGTTCGACCTCCGTGCGACGACAGAGGAGTTCAAGCAGGAGGTGTACACGTACGAGTTGTGGAGACCAGGGATGGAGCTGGAGGTCAAGCACGCCCGAAGGAAGGACCTGCCGTCCTACGTCCTGGATCAGATCCTCCCGGCTGGTCATCTCAAGAGGAAGCGCGCCCAAGATGATCCTTCGCCTTCGTCGTCTTCCTCCGGCGACTCCCAGTCGAGCTCCAGCAGCAGGAACGTCGTCAAGAGGGCGGCGGCAGAAGGCAGAACCAGATCGTCACCTGAGAGCTAAGAGGCAAAGCTGTCCCAGCAGTATCCTTTCCACCGCTTCAGGACAGGCCAATGTCTGACGACAGATGAACATCGAGAGCAATCACAGTTCTTGCTAAGCTATCATCAAGCCAAGGGAAGGCGAAATCTTCAAACAAATTCTAGTCAGTCAGATCACAAGATTCAACGGAAGACTGAGAGTACATGCAGCCGTCGTCCCGGAGGAACACCATGGTTACAGATAGATTTACATTGCATAACTTTGTCAGGGGGACAATTTTGTATGATTCCTGATGAGAAAATATAGTTACAATTTAATTCAGTATCAACAATGTACGCAGACGGTTGGCAGAACCATCGGATAGAAATCTTGTAATTGTCAATGTTTATATGCCTGCCTCATTAGTTCCTTCATTCACTGCAGCAAGTCTCTTATGTTAAGGCAGTGCTCCTATTTTGGCTTTGTGATACGAAACGTTTCATGGTACAGTAGCTACCCTGCAAGTTTTTGCTATTTGGTGAAGAACTGAAGACTACATCATTAGAAGCATGAGTTGCATGGTACAGTAGCTGCACTCTGATTTAATTACAACTCTTCAATGCTACCTTGGCATTATTCTTTTATTTCCAAGTCATAAGAGTATGAGATAGCTAGTACAAGAATGCGAGATACAAATAGACCAACTTTTGGCAAAACCCTTTTAACATTATTGTGGCATGGTCTTGTAGCAAAATCAATATCCTGGCATCCCATCCTATGATTGACATGCTGCAAACACGTTGAAGAAAAAATTAAATGAGATTGCTGGATCATGGGATGTTGATGTGAAAGCTACCTCCTGCTAGGCGATATTAGGCAACTACGTACTAGTGTCAAATAAATGAGTACATAAGAATTAACAAGACTCAGTTTTGAATGATGGCATGTAAACTCTGCAAAACAACCTTTTGGTAGCTGGCTGTGTCTCACCACGTAATTTAAATTTGAACCATATAATTTAAATTTTCTCAACCATACCCAGGGTCTATCTTGGACAGCGGAAACCATTCTAAGCCATTATTATGCAATCTGGCATTGAACTAACTGATGTCTTTAACTATACACAACAATATCGAAGAACAGCCCCTGATGTCTTTAACTATACACAACAATATCGAAGAACAGCCCCTGTAGCTATCTTATCAGCCAATAATCATTTGAAGTGTTGAACTAAAAGACGGCAAGCTTTGGTAAAGCTTACAGCAGAATAACAAACATGGTATATTTTTTAACACGAAAATTCCATAGGATATAACTTGTCATTTGCAGGAAACAAATTTTTTTTTAAAAAAACAGGTAACTCCAATGACCTCAAGGTGAAACCATATCCACAAGTTCAAAAAATGACATGTCTGAAAAGATGAACAATAAATTGCCACACAAAACCACATCACCAAATTTGGATGTTAACTGAATTTGACTGCAACATTGTTCCGGTTTGCATGGCAATCGAACGCGAAATTAACTTTCTCTGTGGTGTTCAAATTTGCATGTAGATCAGCACGTGTGTATGTATTGCTAGAAATCACGGAATGGTGGAGCATGGTCTAAATCAACCCCTTAAGATGGTTATCCAAAAAAAAAATCTACTAACTACACTGTGGTGCATCTACTGATGGAAATAAAAAAGATAAAAATGATTGCTGCAATAAAACGGCTGTGTGCACCTAGTGATGCAGAGGCCAGCGCTTCATACCCCATTTCGAAAAAAAAAACTGTGGTGGATTCAGACTCATTAAGCTAAAAACCATTATGTTAATTGCAAGCACATTCCCGCTAATCAGACCAGAACGCGCTGATATTACTGCAAACGAATCGAATCTAACCAATTTCAGGGTAGTTTCAAATTAAAAAAGCCACTATGATCAACTAAGTACATACATGCTCTAACCCACCATCAGTCCACTACAACATGAGTGGAAGTCTGGCAGATACAGAACAACGAGAGGTGGGGGTGGATCTACTCACCAGCTCTGCGCCTCCGCGGCTTGGCGGGGCCTCTAGAAGCTGGCGCGGGGTCCCAGAAGTTTGAAATTGGACGGTGAAGGCAGCACCATGACGGTTCAGCCGGCGACCGCCCAGGCGAGGCTCGTTGAATCTTTGAACCTCGTTAGTCATTCCAGTGGTGTGGTTTGGGTGGCTGGTGCTAGTGGCAGCAGTCGTAAGAATTCTGCTCTCGTGTGTGGGGCTTTATTAATTTAAAGCCGGGCGTTGCGCTAAAAAAATATACCGCGGAAATGGGAGGGAACTCCGATCGCGAGCAAGCGGCGAAGGAATTGGGGTCGAGAGACCGGCGGGCAGAGATATACCTCGTCTCCATGGACGGGATGGACGGGGCTGGCCCCGGAGAAGGTGACAACGATATGCTTGCTGAGTGCGGGGAAGATAGGAAATGGGGTAGTTCCGAGATTTCGCGTGGTTCAATTGCTCAGTGGGTTCCACTTCAAGTGAATTTCTTCAGGCATCTTTGGATGACGGTGGTGAAGAACTCCATCGGTTAGGACGTCTCCAATGTTTAATTTCTGAGTCGACCTTAAGATGGGACCCATAAAGTTTGCTATAGCATGTTCAAATGTCTCCAATGCTTAAGTTTTTTTTGGTAGGCATTAAGGTGGACCCCACAAGCTATTATCTTTCCTTTTATTCACGACCGTTTGGGTGTCTTCACAAGGATATCACAGATTCGGAGTTGCACACCCTTGAGAGAGGAGAGAGAATCAATAGTTTTTTTTATCTCTTGTGGTCGAGCCATACCGTCGTGGTCGATCCTAAAGAAATTTTTCTTAAGGCCGACGTCCACAATGTTTATATCTAGCTGTGGTCGACCTTAAGACCTTATGAGCCATGCTTATTCCTACATTGGAGACACCCTTAGTCACTTCGGGGACATCCGATAAAATTGGAACGTTAGAGAACTCTATCGGTTAAGGGTGTCTCCAATGTAGAAATAAGACCAAGCCATAAGCAATAAAGTGATCTTAAGACTCGGTCTTAAACATTGTGGCACTTTTCCTTAGCTTCAAAAACTTAAGACCCGTCCACACCGGTATAACCCGGCCACAAGATAATTGAATATGTTATTTCTGCTATTTGCTGACTAACTTTTTACTGTTTGCATGTAGTTTTTGACCAAAAATTACTATTGCCATCATATTCTACTCCGTAGCAAAGTGAAAAAAAATTGTGGGTGGGCTCCGCCTTATGGTCCAAGTCGACCATAAACATTGCGAGGCTTTTGAGCCGCTATAACACATGTTGTGGGGCCCATCTTATGTCCTGGGTTAAAATTAAACATTGGAGACGCCCTAATAAATACTCCATACATGTGTGTAAGAAAACATCTTACATTTAATACGAAGAGCGTAATGAGTAAAATAATGGTTGGTCCACAAACTCATTGGCCGACTTCAATTAGATCACCATACTTTAGAAATACCAATTTATGGTAACTAATACGTGAGGCATGCTCATATACACCACTGGTGCGGGTAAGATGTTTGTTGACGTGGCAATTATGGACCCGTTTGTCACACCTAGTAGGTTTTTAGTGGTGCAATTATTTTACAGAAAGTCCACATAAATATTTCACCCCTCATTTTCTCCTTCCTTCTCTCCCTAAACAAAATCCTCAATTACTCCTCCACCCTATTGGGACGTCTGTGACCCCAAGCAGCACAGCCCTCGCCTCAATCCCCAACCCACGGTGCCAACACCAACAGTGACCTCGCTCACCTCGCGGTTTCCCTGCTGCCGTTCCTTCCTCATGCGCAGCCCCCGTGGTACCTACCTGTGTGAGAAGAACGAGTTCATTAGAGTGTGAATTATCTTGGTGGAAGTGACAACCCTTTGGGGCCTCACGTTATGTGTTATATGGCGAGGAACAGTCCCTCATGTGGCTGTATAAGAGGAGGCATGTTGGACCACACAACGATAAACAAAACTTTTTCTACGTGGTGCTTCCAAGATCTAGCTGAGTTGATAGGTCATGAGATTAACAATAGGTGCACATATGCGGAACTTAATTTAGTGCGTCGAGGCAGTGCCGATGGATCCCACAAACAGCTCCTCTGGATCCCATGAACCCATTCGTCTATAGCATCCACACACACCACGAACTCCTTCATCTCCAGCATCATATGTGCAATGCCTCTACCGGTATCTACACATAAAGGAAGGAGAATTGGGCATAGGATTGATAGATCCTATTTAGATGATTTGGGAGTGAAGAAAGTGATGGCTAGGTCAAGGAATTATCCCTTATCACTCCACTTATATACACCCCTAGTTGGCTCAACTTTTGAGGCACATCTAGGTTGTATCCCAATGTCCATATAAAGTTAATCCATATAGGTCTCTAATCCTTAACTGTGTGACTCTGTAGGTTCACGTACATACCTCCAACTATCCCATAAAGGCGTTAAGTCCAGCTCACTCCCAAGAACAATTAGTCTCAAGTCGATAGATGGTAGCGGCCTCTAACAAGACGTGCCAACTCTCAAGTGTCGTAAAGTCTAGAAGACAAACTTCAATGTGACTTTCAACCAAGTCCCTTTGCCATACGATATACCTTGTCAAGCTATAGGTGAGTAGTTTCCATCCCTTTAATAGATAAATTCTCTTCTCGTTCTGTGATATACGATTCATTGGACCAACACTTAGTTCAACTGCTCAGTTAACACTTCACCGAATCGTGCATGGACATGCTTCTGAATCATATCACACGAGACGTCCCAGAGAATATCTCTCCATTATGAAGGGACAAATCACATCTTGGTTATCCACGTCACATAGCTCAATTCACAACCGACCTGAACACTATCATTATACCTGCCCTTTTATGGAACAACGTTTGATATAACCTAAGTTGGTCGATCCACAACTCGTATTGTGCGATAATCTTAGATCTAAGGACTCCATTGCTTGAGACCACAAATGACAACATGCTCGTTGCATCTCAACTTTGGGTCAATATGACTCGCTAAACACTTTAGCTTAATAAGTGTAGATCGGATTGGCATCACCATATCCATGATAGGTGGAACTGAGTCATTAGTCGACTTGCACATTGGTCTAAGTTGTGTGTCCAACACAACCTAGATGACCAAGGACAATCTAGATGAACAACATGAATATATGATTCCACAATTGAATCACATATTTAATGATATATATATATATATATAAGATGTTCATACAAGGATGACTAAATAACTTTATGAATATATTGCTAATATCATTATACATGATTACCTCTAAGCCATATTTCCAACAAGGCCATCGATAACAAGGAGGCATACGAGAGTTTGGAGTACTACTCCATAACCATCAGACGTGATGAAAACTTATGAGGGGAAAGGGACAGGTACATGACATGTTACACAACCTAACAATATCTCTAACAACCCAGCTTAATCACAATCTTGAGAAAGATTGAGACTATACCTAAACTCATCAAGATTCTTGACCATCAATGCTTTTGTGAAACCGTCTACAACTCCATCTGCAAACTTATTGGCCAACTTCAATTAGGTCACCATACTTTGGAAATACCAATTTACGGTGAGTAATACGTGTGGCATGCTCATATACGACCACTAGTGCTAGTAAGATGTCGTATTTGTTGACGTGGCAATTGTGGATCCTGTTTGTCACATCTTTTTAGTAGTGCAATTATAGTGGATCATTTGCCTGGCTTTTGTGGTGCGCATACAGGAGAATAAGGTGACCTTTTGTGACATCGGTAAGTGGTGTGCCTCCGCATATTGGAGTGGGGCCTTGTGTGGTGTTGGGTGTGCATCAAACCACCGCACCTCAAGGCGAGCCACCTGTGGTGTTCGGAGAGCATTGCGCCGCCGCACCTCTCCAACGGTGGAACATCATGTTTACAGATAGATTTACATTGCATAACTTTGTCAAGGGGACAATTTTGTATGATTCCTGATGAGAAAAACATACTTACAATTTAAATTCAGTATCAACAATGTACGCAGACAGTTGGCAGAACCATCGGATAAAAATCTTGTAGTAATTGTGAATGTTTATATTAGTTCCTTCACTGCAGCAAGTCTTTTATGTTACGGCAGAGCTCCTGCCATGGTTTCGCAAAGGAATAATACAGTCTGTGATGTAAAGTTTATCAGAATTTTGGTATTACTGTAAGCAATTTATTACGGAGTACTGTAATAAAGTCTATATTGGGTTTGTGCTAACGTTACCAGGTCCGGTGGATCAAGCAAGATTTTTCAGCAGTTGGATTGTACTTATGAGTTCTATCCTACGCTTTCTTCCTCGTCAACTAACTGGCATCCACTTCCTTTGGTACAATCTTCAAAGTGTAGATAGAAGACCCATAAAAAATGCTCGCTTAGCAACCTATGAACAGATTGGCTGAAACATAAAAGAAGAAACAAGAGCCCCAGCCAACTAAAGATTTTCACGCTTCTACACCTTGAAACAAGAGCCCCAGCCAACTAAAGATTGGCTGAAACATAAAAGAAGAAACAAGAGCCCCAGCCAGCCCAAGATCTTCTATGATGCACCTAAAATGATGCGATCCAAAAAGCCCAAGGATTCAGCATCGCACCTCCCGACCTCATTACAAGTCTCCAGTACACCATGAGAACATGTTCTTGGGCTCCAGGAGCCGTAATCTGCCGGAGTACGACATCTGACAACTTTGTTTGAATGGAAGATTATGTTGCCATTCTCATCCAACATCCATAAAATCTGAAATGGGATCTGATAGGTGGTGGGGACAACAAACGAAATACACCCCATACTCCGGATTTTTCCTCAAAAACTGTACGCCTAGTATTACCGAAGTAATTAGCGAGCCGTTCATAATCTGACAGTTTCTTGTAACTGTAACCCCTCGCCCTAGCCTTTCTGTCTCTGAAGTTAGTGTATTCAAGAACTCATAATGGTACAAAAAAATTCCAGCATGTGTGACATGGTCCAGATTTGCTGTGACAAAAAAATTACATTGCTGCTCTAACGAATGCAAGTTCTATGGTACAAAAGAAACTATACTCCATACCTTCTTCTACGCGGGGGAACCACAGCTGACATGTCACATGTGTGACATGGTCCAGATTTGCTGTGGCTACTACATGCCAGAGCAAATATATACAGCATATGTACAGGCTCAGGCCTCAAAACTATACTGCCGCACAAACTACTATTGCACATTCAGTCGGGAAGTTCTCAGCTCTGGAATAGATTGCACGTCCTTATTTGTCAGATCTACTAGACCACCGCGCTCGGCTACCTTCTCAACTAGAAGCTTCAGCAGCGGAATCGTCGAAAGAGTTCCAGCAGACCCAACCATGATGAGTTTCTTCTGCAGTAAGATCATCAAAACAAGTTCAAAATTAGTATCCAGGGACGGAATCCTATAAACATGATATCAGGGCAATTGACAGCTACGCTTTCCCTTTTTTTTTGCCAGTAGCAAGCATCTAACTGATTAAGTAGATTAAAACCAGATATGTCTACATAATTCATTTGTATTATGTGGCATGCCACTTCTACAAAAGCCTATTCAAGATCATTCTGTTTCTTCGAATGGTAATCCAAGATCACTATAGTTCAGGTAATAATGTTTATGATGATAATCAATGAAGTTCGAAATAATTACTGGTCCTGAAAGAACTTAATTCTGTGAAATGGTCCACACGGGAAAGTACACGCTGCCACTGACCTTTGCACGTGTCAAGACGACATTGATCCTGTGCCAATCACCAAGCAAAGAAGAGCCACTAGCCCTTGAATTTTCACTGGATCGTACAAATGAAACGATAATACATTCTTTATCTCTCCCCTGAAAAGAGGTAAATTTGTTCAGCACTAAAAGACCATGGTACTGATGCTTTGTCAGAAACTCAGAATAAGTCTCAAAATATGGTTGCTCAAGTCTCAAATAGTTTGTTGTCAGTGAAGAGCATAAAAACACAATGAAGCATCCTCTATTGTCGCAGTGGGAAACTGAGAATGGACACTAAATCTAAAGGTGCTTGCTGATTTAGTACAAAGCACTTATTATGGATCGGAGGGAGTACATAAGAAATAGCTGAAAAGAGATAGAGGACATAGCTACCATGACGAAATTGATCATTAAAAGATAAGGCTGCATGATTACAGTAGTCGATGACTTGCTCATGTAAAACAGTAACTTTTACCTGGTATTTGTCGATTGTATGAACCTCAACCAGAGCATCAACTTGTTGCCGAATGAGATCCGCTTGGGCATTATATGGGGTTATTATACCAATCTCATCTTGAGCTACACCTCTCTTCAGCAATTGTTTGGTGATCTGTAGAAAAAGACAAGTTTTCATTTGATCAAATTGCAGAAATAAAAATGAAAGTAATGAACTTGATATCAGCAGGTTGGATGTGTAACAAAGATAGGCTTGGAGCGTATTGCATCTCCAATAGTTACATGAAAACAGCTCGATGCAACCCAATGCATTGGTTGTTCATAAGTTGAACTTTACTATCGGGTCATTTGCAACATTAAGCATGAAGTTCAAGACTGGACCAAAGCAGTTCTATCTGAAAATTTTCATTGTTAAAAATATATATACTCCCTTTCGTTCCATATTTGTCACTGATTTAGTAGCATGCAGATTCATTTTGAGAGCATGCAGCATAAAGACAAGGCAACATTTTTTAAACAAGAGTAAGAAAATGGGTACAGCTACTATTCAACATGACAAATAGCACATGTTGTGCCCATACGTGCACAAGCACTCAGGCGAAAGATAAAATACATGGCAAATTGGAAGATCTCAACTGGTAGCTATAGAGGTCAGTGATTTCTTGCTAAGATATAAGAGAAAGGCATGAAATAAGGCCCCTCGCCATGGCGTGTAGATCAGGACATACCCATGAAACAATGTGTGCTTCTGTAGGATTGTTCACAGTTTTATGTTCCTTGGCCTCAAGTGCCGGTACTTGATCTGTATGATTTGGTCACGTAGTTTAGCATCGCAGGCAGAGTATCAGAAGAATATAACTAGCTGAATTTATCAAAAACCTGTGTTGGCAAAGATGACAGCTCTGTCGGGATTCAAAATCTGCAATTAAAAGAATAAGGCAAGCCAATTAAAAGGAGGTTGCTGAACGAAAAATCATACATGACAGTATGACAAACCTAAACAAATCCCAAGCTTTCAAGAACAGGATGTTTCTATATTGAGAATGGAAAATTTAAAGCAAAAGGGCAATGTTACCTCCTTGAACTTTAAGTTAACTTGTTCTTTGCCAGAAAACTTGAGTTTCGCATTTGCAATTTCTAACGAACCACAGCATAACCTATTGCCATAAATCAATGAATTCGAGAGCTCCATAATACCAGATGACATTCGGTACTGCAGAAAGGTAGTTTCCAATCATGAGTTTACTGGAACAAAGGAGATCCCTCAACTAAAAACAAAATGCGTGGCTTTGGCAACCGATAATGATGAAAAAAGTAGAGTTCAAACTGACAAACCTGGCAACGTAATGCTGAAATTGCTTGAGGATGTGCTTCTGACAACCTCCAAAATAAGCTAATGCCCATCCCACTCTCTCGGGCTTCAAAGCTCTGTACATACAAAATTACTAAATTTAACAAAAAGAAAAAGTGGCATTAAAAAGCATTAGAAAAAGGATTAGTAACCTGAACAAGTGGAGGAAGTTGATAGTGGTCTCCCACTAGAACAAACTTTGTTGCAAGCATCAGAGGTCCCAGTGAAACCTAGCGAGTAAGATGTGTGTGAGAAGGATGAAGACCTCTTCAGTAAACATTTTTACAGAATAGTCTGGTTTAGCAGCTAGACTGACTAGTATATAGTTTACAATATGTTTATGAAGTTAGATAAGCATCATTTGTGATTTTTGTTGTGGTTCCATTGAAGACTAAGTTACCGAGCATTTTAAATTGGGGCCTACCGGTAATGTGATTTGTCCAGCTTCATCCATGATACACGTGTCAAACTTCTTATGTGCCAGCAAGGGATGGTATATTCCCAAACAAGTAACTCCAACAACTTGCACTTGGTCCATCCTTGCTTTGATGGCGTCTACTGACTGTACCTCTGTTGCTGTTTCACAGACACACAAATCAGAGCACACTTCCTTTAATTTTAAGAAATGCAAGTGCATGAAATGATAGGTTCTAACCTGATAAGCAGTTGGGTCTGACATCAGGATGTACAGCTTCATGCCTTCCGATTCGAATAAAATCTACACCCTACAAAAAGACATTAATCAAACTTAAGCATGTATATGTTTTGCTTCACTGAACATGAATACTCAAGGCAGCATGTAAAAAACTGCTCGCTGGAACAAATGAGGGGTTTACAATGGAATAATGCAACATTAACGAAGCTTTGGAACACAAACCTCGGCCTTCAACTTCATAAGTAAATTATCAATAGCTGAATTAGTATATGAAGTTAGCAAAATAGATTCTCCTCTCATCAATAAGGACTTCACAGCGTGCACCATTGTATATGTTTTGCCTGTTCCAGGCATTCCTAGAATAAGAGCATAATCTTTTGCTGCTAGAATCTGAAAGCAATACATGTGTTAGTTTTAATTGTAAACTTGAATATCCAGAAAAAAAGATGACCTAAAATAGATAAGATTTACTTTATGCAGTGATCTCTGTTGGTCATTGTTCAAACTCGTTAGTGATCGAATGTACGATAATGCAGGGTCTTGGCTAAACAGTCCTCCACTATCAAACCTGGGAGCCTATCAACATTCGAGTTAGGGAATTCCAGACAACAAAGACAGTGGGAAACATGTTGCAAAAGTGCTAATGCAGAACAGACCTCAAGATCAACTACCAACTTCCGTAGTTTAGTGTTTTGCGGCTTCTGAGCAAATAGTTGGATAAGGTTGAGTCTGGCGATAGTTTAAATACGAACTTTAGTTAGAAAAGAAAAGAGAATTTTTCTGAATAATAAGGATGAACAGAAAAAAACAAGGGCCAACCTCATGGTTGCAAATGAAGAACTAAACTCATCCTTGTCTATCCGCCAAAGTTCGCGTTGGAGGTCTCCTTGCTCTAACAAGGAGCTACTACCTGGTAGTCGCAGACGACGTGACAAAGAGACCTACAACATATTCCATTTGAAATACTTTGTAAATTTATAATCATATTAACAAAAAAATTGGACAGATAAGGTCTGTGATGGTCAGGTAATACCGTTATATGGGAACGGCTGATGTCTCTTATTGATCCATTTGCAACTGCTACCCGCCCTGATTGAGTGCTAAGCACCTAATGCAGAGTAGCAGCAGACAAGATATAAGTTAGTGTACGAACAAATTGAATCAACCGACAAGGCAATAATTTTCATGCATCAATCTGATCTCTTTTTATTACTTCAGACAAGAAATGATCTCTTCATAGCTGTGCTCAAGTATATGAAATTAGACCATAATTAAACCTAGCAAAAATGAAATACCGCCAATCCGGTACTTTATCTGTTTGGGACCTAATTAATATGTTTGCACTAGCTGCAGAAGTTTCCAGCAGGTATTGTATTTGCTTTGCTTACAGCTACATCAGCTGAACTTGTTCTACAGAACGTACACCTATATTTAATACTTGCCAACGTAACATGGTGCAAAAAAGATTGAGGTGATGGAACGTATACTGCGATGTACAGAGGTATATGCACAAACAAAAACAAAGAAACCATGAGCATGTTAAAAACTTGAAATGACCAATATCAGTGAATACTGAAAGTGTACAAGGCTTACCACACAATCCCCACATTTCAGGCTGAAATCTAGGCTCTCAACCTGTGGTTGTGAATGACCAGCTATTTCAGGATGCGTCTTCTGACGCACAAAATTATATATGTATCTTTTGCTTTTTCCAGATGAATCTATTGAGTGTTCATTTTTTATATCAAGGACAAAAAATGACGGGGCAGAATTCTTGCTCCCAGAATTTGATTGGCGAGGAAGGAAAATTTCCTTTTTCTTGACCTGAATTTTGCATAAACTGAGTTAAGAGAGAAAAACAAATTTCAGAGCTCATTTGAGAAACTAAAGAGATACCTGAGAAGTTCTAGCTTCAAGATCAATCAATCTATCCCAATGTTTAAGAAACTCATGATGGGCAACTGTTAAGTGATTCACAAGGTTATCAAATAGATCACCAAGCCCACTAGTTGCTGTATTTCCTCCATGTGCCTGTTGCATCAAATGGAAGTACTCCATAAAGATTAGCCAGCACATGTACATTTCCAGACAAGCAAAGTAGTTTCATATTTTTTCCCTCGACGAGAACAGATGCTAAGACCACGCAAGAGAAACAACTTTCTAGCAAACCTTGTGATATATGGTGCATGAAGTCAGGTGTCGACACCCAGTACATGCTGATGGACTCTGGAGAAAAACAGGAATTTTTAGTTAACCTCTTGCAAATGAATCACTATGTACAAGTTTCTAGTTCCACGGTTCTACCTGTAACATTGGAGGAAAACTCTGTGAAATCGACGCCTTCAGGATCTCAGAGGCAAGTTCATTCCGACGCATTATTAGCCCAATTAAATCAGACCTCTTAACTTTGATACCCTTAATAAATCAATGACATTGGGTAAGAACAGGACAAAATCTGTTTTGAGTATCTTAATTACAAGATTACCAATGTTTGGTCTGTGTGAAGATAATACAGAAGACCCAAGTCAATGTCCTTATTCAAGTATCTGAAAAATACATGGTAAGTACTAAGTACTAATGGTTATGGAAAATTGGAAAGACTGCTGAACAAACAAAGATCACAGTATAAATGGATCATACCTCTCTTTCATCAATAGTGTGTATAATATCACCTGGGCAGAGTGCTCCATAGCTGACTGCAAATAGATAAACTCTCATGAAGGGTAACATAGAAGTGCTGGATCTACTTTACTTAGGGAGGGCAATCACATTGTTGTTTACTGAGACATTTGAGCATATGGGAAAGCAATACATATTGCAAAGTCTTATGTTTAAGAGATGAACAATTAAGATTAAGCCAGCACCAAGACTAGCTACCATATTCAAACACGAAATCGAAAAGGTATTACGACATAACAAGATCTGGACCGTAAAAAAAACATAACAAGATCTGACATACAGTGATTATGGAAGCTAAATAGTAGTATTGACCTTGCAAAAGTAAAAGCAAGGCTAATCCTGGGACTATTGGTTGGTTAGTTTTTCTGCTGAAGGAATTATTTATTGGTTCGTTTTACGTGATTATTTAATTGGTTATTGCAAAAAACTGAATACAACTATGTAGTTGAAAGAGATTCACAAACAATTACTAACAAATGCCAGTGTGATACTGGCATGTACTATGAAGGCACAGAAGCTATGCATTTCAGCATGTATGCTACGAGCAACCAGATTGTGAATATGCTAGAAAGCATAAATAACATATTAATCTCGTAGAGTATTGATTCTTAAGAACGCTAGCTTATACCCATGCTTTGCTACAGATAATAAAAGTAGCAACATCCAACAGGGTTCTGTGAATTAAAGAAACTAAACTGCCAGCCTGTGGAACACTCACATATAAGTGGCACTAGGAGGAAATTTTATCTCAACACTATTACCGAACATGACAACCATCTTAGCAGTTTGCTACAGATCTAACTGCTCACATCAGGAGGGCAGGAGGAGGTGAATACACCGCCATAACTGACATCTTTACAGGAGTAAATGTGAAAATTATGATTTGTAAATCAAAATCAGGCTTACTTTTCCAAAAGACCTACTTAGGTAAATCAAAGTCCACATTCTAGGCCAGTATCACTGAGTACTCTGACCAGTATGGCTTATTGCAAGAAGTCACTATTTACTAATTAATTGCAATGTCAATAATTTCCAGAATTCTAGTGCCAAAAACACCCAAGAAAGGTATAGTATGTTCATCTTCATTTAGTACTCACTATCCAGGAATATATGCTTACCTGACCACTGGTGCTTTTACCAGTTTTGAACTCCAGTGGCATTACAATGTCATTTGAACCACCATCACACGAATTTACCCTTGATATCACAGAAGCGTCGATAATCCCCTTTAAACCATATCTTGGGGCCCATGCCATCTCCTCAATATCCATCACCTAGGGCGCATGAGAATTTCACTTCAGTATAACTATTAATAGTGCATACATGAAGCACTCAAATTTTTGAAAAATAAGCATGGAGAGTATGTAACTTTTAATTTTATGATCAAGGGCCATAAGGAATACAGGAATGCACCACCACGAAAAGGGCTAGCTATTGGTCTGTACGAAAATCAAATAAGTATATAGTTATATACCCTAAATGAAATAAGATCCTAATTAGTTGCGAGTTGAATGTTTGCCCACCTCAGTCACTCCAACAGTCTTCCGCTCTTCAGCCCCAAACTCCACATTGGTGCACTTTGAACCCTGAAAGTGCAGCTTATCATTGGCAAACATTGGTAGATGAACAAATCTTCTTCATATTAGAAACAAGCCAAAGAGAAAAGGAAGTGCAGATGAATACTACAATTAAGATATTCTACCAGGATAGATACAGAAATAGTAATTCTGAAGTTTCTCTCAAATATATAATTGAATTGGCACACATCTTAACATTAAAGGACTTGAGATAGGAATTTGTTTGAAACTTCTGAAAGAATGAAATATGATAGCAAGTTTAATTTAAACAAAAAATCAGGCTAGAGCACTTAATATATGAAATGGTTGTAACGTTCAGAAATGCCTGTAGCCACATAAAGGACAACAGAAGTAAATATCTGAAAGCTAGTATGCATTCTTATCTACCTTCATAAAGCGTTTGAACCAATTCAACATTTTAGGGATTGCTTCTATAAGAATTGAATATGTTTTGCTATCACCGGCTGCATAAGAAGACTTCAAAAATTAGTAACATAGATGCACAGCACAAAAATTAACTAGGTAAGAGAGCCTCAAAACAACACTCAGATCACACATGATTCAACGTTTAAGCATGCATTTTGTACTGTGTGCTAATATTTGATAAAAGAGTGTCACAGGCTTGCAGGTAGGACTTACCTCGATGTTTTCTAATCTATACATTAGTACGATGCAGATCTTAATAAGAAATATGTACTAGAAAATAAAAAAGTAATGGTTAAAATTTAATCAAGTTAGGTATCACATACAAAAACAAAAAAGGATTATCGAAATGGCAGCAGTCATGGTTATATAGTAGCTATTTAGCCTCTGAGTTCTACAATAAGAATATGGAAGCTATCAGCACCCGGTATGACAATATAACTATAATCTAATCACATTTATTCTTTTTCCATACAATCTTATGGCCGGGTTCCACTACAGAAGATGAAGGAACACAACAAAAGTTCCCAGCATCCATGTGAAAAACAAAAACAAAGGTATGAACAGCCAAAAGCAAACAGGGGAGGTTCCAGGTCCCAAAGAGCTATCCAGACATACAGAAGAAAAGAAATATAATATAATCACATGAACACACCAAGCAATATTCTGTTTAGAGTTTCTTTTATAAGGTTGGATGTTCTGTCCTGGATATTACCTCCACATGCGTACAAACTCTCGATGTTGTTCAAAAGAACTTCTTTTGCTTGTTGTTCCAAAAACTGCCTTGAAGGAGCATCCTCAAGTAGCCCAGCCTAAAGCATAAGAAAAAAAAACTTCAGGTATCTCAATTGTTACAAACTTACAATATTAACTGACAAAAAGTTGTGGCAGAACAACCAAAGATGGCAAGTATTCTTGTATCTGGAAACCTGAAAAACTTGATGAAGCAGAGTACCCATCAAAGCGCTTGTGGCAAATTCGGTGCTTTTTATTCTTTCGTCGAGAACAGATCTTCTTGGACAATGGAAACTCGAAGCTACCTAAAATCAACGACTTATCAAAAAATGATGTAGGAAAATAAGAAACATGTCTACAGAGGATTTTTAATAGGACGTGATACTAAGTTGTTTATACTAATGTAGGATGCCGACTACAAACTACAAAATGGTGTCAGAACATGGGAAGTAGTACTCACCCGAGTTCCAGAAATGAGTAATTCTGGATGTATAATAACAAGATTGCTATCATGGCCAACTATACATTCTCCTTGGTCACTGAATTCTCCAATGACACTTACAGTGTCGCCTGGCCCGACAGTACTATGGAACCTGCAGTAGTATGAAAAGGTAAATACAAAAGATTGCTAAGGTGTATGTAGAACATATAGTAAACTACAAGTGACCTATCCATAGGTGGTGAATGTATCCTATGTTGAAGAAGCCCAATGGTTGTTGAATTACAGTTACCCCGAGATGTAATGGGGAGATAAACTGATGATCTAATATCTCACTACTAGGTTAAAGGAAGCCATTTTGGCACAGTAATATTTTTATACTCACCACTCATCGCACAGATACACCGCGTATTCTTTCCCATGATGCTCATTCAACAGACGCAGAACCTGCCAAAAACAGCAACTTTGAAGAACAAGAAATAGAAAGATTTGCACATGTAAATCATCCATAAATATAGAGGGGACACACCTTAACAGGATAGCGATCACCTGATGAAGTATCACCTTTGTGTTTTTCTGACACCTAAAAAGTAAGGTAAACCAGAAAAAAAACTGTCAATGGAACAGCTTGTTGACAGTGATCAGAAACCAACAGGTGGAAGTAGAAAGGCAAACCTCCAGCACAAGGAAACTATCGAAATATGGGGCATCAAGTGGCTCGCTGGACTCAACATTTAGACTGCTATTAAGAATAGGAGAACATTTACTGTTCGTGCTCTCCACAGATATGTCTTGACCTCCTTTATTCCCAGCATCAACTGGCAATTCTTCTTCCGTAATTGCATCTTCAACTTGATCTAGAAGATCTAGTAGTGCCTAGCAAGAGAAGATTTTGATATAATTCCACGGTTGAATAAAGTGATGACTTAATCTTAATTCTGACAAGTAGCAAGATAACAAGACTGATGGTGTATCAAGAGAAAATAGTGTAGTCATTAGGTCACCTTTTTGTGCTGACCTGCTTCCAACTGGTCAGGTCCTCCATTACCAGTGATACCAGCAATCAACTGCTGATTGACACGTGACAAGATTACACAATTAAAACAACAGACAATTACTTTTGGGTAGCCACCAAGACAAAAATTCAGCATATAAGCGTGGGGATGTACCTCAGTGCAGCTATAGGGCAGTGATGGTGGCGTCCGGAATGGGCTCTGGGTATCCTCCATACCATCACAGCCACCTGGGCTTATACCACACGCATTTGGATTGCGTGCTGAAGCAGTACACCTCGACAAACCCAATGGAGATGAATGCCACTTCTTCATAGCCTCGAGCGAGGAATGTTTCTACGTCAGAGTTAACAAGCCACAACCACAGATTAGATAACCACAAAGATGGTGGGCTTCGCTAATACACATAGAGGTGGCACTAGCACCCCTTCCAGCACAGCATTATGTAGTTGAGCATGTATGAACTCGCATGCAAAGAAAGGAGCTTAAGCGTTAGTGTACCTCGCTGTTTGAGCACGGATGAAGTGCCATCCCTGGCAACTGCCTGGTGCGAAGGCGATTGTTCACCGGCGAGATCTTCCAAGTGATAGCCTCCCCGCCCCCATCGTCCTGGCTCTGGTTGATCAACTGAACAGCACAAACAAACCCATGGCCAGGCCCAGCTGAGACCGCAAATAAACTAGATCGAATCGGACTAATCACGAGACGAAGGCTCACCATTCCGGGAGAAAACTTGACCCGCTTCGGCGCGAGGGTCTTGGTGACCTCCGGCGAGACCTCCGACAGCGCCTCCTCGGGGAGCGGCAGCGGCGGAGGCGGCATGGGGTCGGGGGGGTTAGCATCGGGCTTCTGTCGCCTGGCGTTCTGGGAGGGGGCGGCCTGGGACTGACGCTCGAAGAAGTGGAGGATGCCGAACTTGGCCGGCTGCGACGGCTGCGACGGCGGCGGTTTCTTCGACGAGGCGGCCGCCGCCGCCGCGCGCTTCCGCGGAGCCATCGGGTTGTGCGGGTTCGGGATTCGAAGCGGGAGGCCGGAGGCGGCGGCGGAATGGGGAAACCGGATTTGGGGAAGGAAAGGGGAGAGGAGTTGGGGAGGGGTTGGAGATTGGGGGCTGCGGAGATGGAGGGACGGGAAATTGGATTTCCCGCGCGAAGAGATTTTCACAGATACGGTGGCGCCATTCCGGCCCGTCAATCGTTGGATCTGGAGGAAGCGAATGGTTCGCAGTACGCAGCTTTTACAGGCCGAAATAGAGTTGCACCATGATTTAGCCCACGAAGAAGAAAATCTTAGGCACAACATGTTTCACACCTTAGAATAATTTGGTGAATCATTTTCTTCACATGATAAGGTGTGAAACTCATTCGCCACTTGTGTTGTAAGGCCTTTCACAATGGTGTAGCACGTTATCATATGAGTTACAAATGCCTAAGTGACAACCTCTCCAATGCATTGTATCGTAGAGGTTGTACTTTTTGTTCACATGCATGCATTTGGTTGCTCTATCAACTTATTTTGCCTATGATTACGTGCAAGGGGTGTATCTTAGCTAAGATACAACAACACCCTCTTTTCTCCTTAGGCTGGTCCTAGTGGGAGTATCATAGCTAGTATCATGCATGCCATGTTGGCAAAAATTTGATGTGGCACAACTGTTATTAAAAAAAGAGATGGTTAGAGTATCATAGGTAGATATTGTATCATAGCGCGTAAAACTATAAAATGTTCATGCAAATAAATCTTGTATATAATTTTGCATTGAGATTCTACAAATCATTAGATATAGTACTAGTATGATACTATCATGTGATACCATACACTATCAAGATAGTATCATACACTAGTATCATATGCATGATACTAGTAATATGATACTACCACTATGACCAGCCTTAATTGATATGTCACATAAGCATTTTGCTAGGATGTCGCGCTAAGAGAGCCCATTGTCAAAGCTTAATATTCTACCCCCGATCATTCATTAATGTAAGACAAAGGTTTTAATGTGGACGTATTTTAATATGTAGGTTTTCTCGTTTTATAGTGTATCTAGTCTATTTTGAAATATCTAAAAGATGTAGGAGTATTACATTACTGAACATAGGGAGTATAACATTTATCTTGATTAACACTACAGTACATTTAACTATTTTAGAGTTTCTAAGCCTAAGTCGATTATCCTGTATTTTCTGACCTCGTCAGTTAGAGGTGTAACAGTGATACAAGTCACATGTCTCTAGTCACATATCTCTCTAATTCACTAGTAGAAAAAAGTTACTAGTGGCATACCAAAATAGCTTATTGATGACACACCAATGGTACTCCACATGGCTCATGCCAGTGATAAGTGGCTACCAATGACGGATGGCCTGATACGCCACCAGTAACTGAGATACTGGTAGCGTACAAACGAGTACGCCACTGGTGGCGTACCAATACATGTGCTAATGATATGTTTTTTGAATTCTAAAAAAATGTTGATATTGTTGAATTACCAGCAATTTTCTGTGACAACTATAATATATTACATTATTATCCATAAGCAAATAGATTCATAACAGTGGCATATTTTTACTAGACAGTAGCTAGTTTTTTCAAGTTCTCGACATAGTACTAGTTAGAGCTAGCGACTCCTTGACATCATAGTATTAAGTGGTCTTACACAGACGATCTTTGGCATCTTGAACTGTAAAGGAAGATAAAGGATCGGCATCTCGTGGATCATGATCTGAAGAGTCTTCAATAGAGTTGTCGGGTCCCTGTAATCGAAGTAGAACATACCATCATCATCGAGAAAGAAGACGCACTTCTCACCGATGTGCACGCGGGCGTTTGCGGGCTATTGTCAGAGCGGGCGGCTGCGACTTTGGTAGGGATCTGCGGGGCGACGAGCGGCGAGTGAGGGGTCGAAGATGTATGTGAATGAAGCAGTCGTTTCGTCAAGCCCATGCACATTGGTGGTGTACACTAACCCTTATACGCCACCACTAAAGGCCCTACTTGTGGCGCATCGGAATTTCGTGTAAGCCACTGGCTATAGCATCAGTGTACAGTTATTTTGATGCGCCACTAGTAGTGTTCTACCTGTAAGATATTTCCTACTAGTGATTTATCTTTGACTTGGGGGTAACAAAGACATAACAGCTTTATGCCTCACGCCATTTAAAAAAAAAGTTGATGCCTCACCATGGGGAACCTCTTGTTACCTTCTTACTATGACAAAATTTGAGACAAGTGGCAAATGTATGAGAGGCATTTTTTTTGAACGAACCCATCCTTGTCTTCGATCTATTTGACAGGAGAAAGAAGTTTTCTATCAGGCTCACCTTCACCATGACGAACAAGGCACATGGGCAGACTATCCCGGATGCTGGTATTTACTTTCCAGAGCCGGTGTTCTCTTAGGGAAATTGTATGTAGCACTATTTAGATCCACCGCTAGAAAGAACGTCAAGATTCCTGTCATCATGGATGGTGGTAACAAGAACAAGAATCTAAATGATAACAAAAAATAGTTTAAATTACAACAAGAACAAGAGCTCTGATTTTTATGTTGGTGCGCACACAAAGAACATCGTCTATGTAGATATCCTTACATCATAGAAGAGATATTTGGCGGTTACACATTTAATAATCATACTTTTACCTTTCTTTTAAACATAATTTATTTTGTGCATATCAACTCCACTATTGTAGTATTCATGTGTTGATGAGGGAAACCAAATTAGTTATACTCATGTGTTAGGTTGTGTAGCTCCAGAAATGGCTCAACGGGATGAAACTGATTATAATCTAACCGCATATCCACATGCCAACTATATAAATACATATGCTCTTGTGTTTGTTTTTTGAATTAAATACTTCAATCTATACTAACGTGAATCTGTACTAACAGACTAGTTTTATGTACTAACAGACTATAGTTTGCCGACGAATCTGTACTATCAGGAATCTATACTAACACGAATATGTTTGCCTATGACTCTATGAATACTTGAATCTATACTAACAGACTAGCTATATTTTTTGTTGAGTTTGTACTAACACAAATCACATTTGTCATTCTGCAAGAAAGTATTATATGGGTTATTCTTCTCCAACAAACATAGGTTATTACTTATGCTTTGGCAAATGGTTTAATAGCTTATGGTTTGCTTGTGCAAATTCACAACAAAGGTGTAAATCTTTGTTTGCTTACATCATGTGCTCACCATGAGGGTGCTCCCTTAACTTCTCTCGATTCTATTGATTGGTATCCTGATGTCATTGTCGGTGTTGATGTTGTTGGACATAATATTGTTGTTGTCTCTACATCAAATATGTGTTGCCTATATATTCTCAGGGTTAGATCATTATCTTCATTTCAGTTTGAGTTATATGAAACACAATATGTCTAATTGCAACATGAAGTATCTTGCATATCCATTCATGAAGAGGACACATGACTTAGAACTGTATCTTCTGCAATAGGTGGTGGCGATTTTAGGAAGAGAGGAATAACCTTGTTGCTTAAGTTGATGTTTGCATGTTTGCTGTCATTGGACCTTCTATGGAAGTCATCTCATTGAAATTTGAGAAGCATTTAGGCTACTCTCTGTTGGGTCTATATCAATGAACAATGTGTCTGGTGCCCCTATCAGTGGTTGTATACCTGAAAATGTTCAGGTTGTAGCATCTAAGAGGTTCTACATTCTTGCAGGTCTACTTAGGTTTCAATCTGACACAAGTAAGTACCATTATTTCCCTAGTTCCTTCTACAAGGATCATTTACACATTGTGTGCATTTGATATATCCTTGGTCATGATAGAAGGGGTGGTCAAGGGTGGATAAATGCGTTAGGATTTTATCGCCACGCCGTTACACATAAAGTTAGCTAGAATGCAATGCCTAATAAATCTTATAAATGTTAGATCCTGGCCACGTATATTAATATCTTTTAAATGACATAAATTCATTAAGTTTGTATATTAATATCTTTATAATTGTTTACATGTATTTTATTCTCGTGGCATTTTACTAGTACTAATTAAAGTTTTCCATACAATGTGCAGCAGAATATCAGTGTCGCTTGATTACAGATCAAACCCAAAGATAGATAATTCTATCAACCAACATTTATTGAAACTCAGCATAAAGAAGACTTCAATTGATAATAATTACCAGATTAATTAGGTCCAATTGGCCCATTCAATGTTGTTGATTGTCATATTAATTAGGCCATAATCATCAAATTCCTAATTGACAGATTAATTAGGCCTATGTTGGTAAATGTGTTACTAATAACCATATGGTTCAAATTTTGGTAGGGAGAACTCATAGACACATACATTGTTTCACTAGAACCATGGGTGGGGCAGATCCCCTCCCCCCCCCCCCCCCCCCAAAGCAGTTTTATCGGATATTTAAAGGTTCCAATCAAGATCTGAACACATAAAAAACATTTTTATCACGGACTTTTGGACCTCCCTCCACCATTGGCCTGCGAGCACCAAGAAGATCATGGTGAGTGCAACGCTGCTCATAGTTTTCCTGCCGACATCCTTCATCCTTGCAATTAGAATGTTAGTTTATGTGGACTGTACATACTCCAAGGTAGAATTTATACCCAATTCTGTATCTCGACAGACTACTCCTGGCAGGTATTTGAGTATGAAACATGGGTGTTACATCACATTTTCCAAATTTATCGTAACGGGGTGTATTTGAGGAGACGATATGTTTACAACCGAATTGGAAACATGAAGTTTCCTGACAGGTCGTATGTTCATGTGCATACAAGGTTAAGATCTAATTTTAATCTAGCGGTTAGTAATCTTGCGCGGAGTTACAGGCAAAAAAAAATAGCGTTAATAACCCAATCTATCATCCATGAGGACAAGATCATTAAATTTAGATATAACACTTAAAAAAATGAAGCATCGGGACGGTTGTTTCTTAAACAATACAAATTCCTAGGATAGCACCTAAAAACCAATACATTGGAGAAGGCCTTAAGCATATGAATTTCATTTACGCACCCGTTTAATATAGTTTTAGTACATATTTAAATAAGTATTAACATTTCATCAATAATAGGTTTTTTTTTGACACAAATACAGTAGTGAACATCACACACTAATAAGAATATGCAAGAAGGTTCATATATAGTTGCTCAATGAAACTTTTAGTGTTTAATTAAGTTTTTGGTTTGCAAAAATAATCGAACTACATATAAACCGGGTCTATAACGGGCCTGTTTGATTCATACACCCGAGCTGTCTTAGTCATATGCGGAGACTCTTCACACTTGTTTGGTTTGTTGCCAAATTTTTAGTTGTGTATGGACCACGGCCTAGCACTGTCCACATAATCGGTTTCTGCAACAATCTGCGTCGGTAGCTGCTGTTTTATGCAGAAAATCTCTGTAATTGTGGTTTTGTGCAAGAGGCACCCCAACGATAATTGCCAATAGTACAATCCAGCCTAATTACATGATGATTACACTTGTCAATTGTCATAGACTCATTTGCTAGCCAATACTATGTGGCGACCAATCTATCTATACTCGTATATCAGAAAAAAGCTGCGGCATACCACGACACTTTGTGTCACGAAAGCGTTTTTCTCCCACCACCAGCAGCAGATGAAAACCGGCCAAGTCCAGTCCGATGCCACGGTACTTGCGCCACAGAGACACAGCCAGCCCGGGGGAAGGCACCGAAGCGCGTCCACCAAATCAAAACCGACAGCCGGGTCGGAGAAGGCGTTGCATTTGCACGACGCTGCCATCGAGAGAGACGTGAGTTTTTACTCGTCACCTTGTCCAAGATCACGGGTCTCCGTGCACGTTCACGTCGTCCGGGGTCGCCCGTTTCAAGGCTCCGTTGAAGCAGTAACCGAGAACGGCCGTGCTCACGAGACCGACTTCTCGATGTCCCTCATCGAGAAGATCATAACTTGATGTTGTGTCGGGGTATGCTCTTGTGCGGTTTTTCCACCGGTGGTTGGAAACTTGGAGCGATCTTCAATGGACTTTAAAGAGGACGCGACGACTCCTCGGTGAGGTGACTGACATGTGATGTGATGGGAAGAGAAAGCGCGGTGCAGCTTCTGTAAATCTGTCCGGCCTCCTCGCCCACACCGCCACCACGGCAGTTTTTTTCTCCTCGGGTACTAGTATACGTGGGAGCTTTTGCTGCGCGTGCCCGTGTGTCCGTCATTACTGTGTCCTGGCCTGCATGGAACCCTGCACGCACGCGCCGCTCTTCTTCTAGACCCACCCGACCCGAGGGCACGTGACGATGTGAGCTGAAAGACCAGCGGCGATGCCGATGCGCCGTGGTCGTGGTTCCGTGGCGGTGGTGCCGTGGTGGAAACGAGTCGATGACACGGTCGTCGGAACGTTGGTTGTAACCACGGACAGACACTGGCTATGGCTACTCTGCGCGCCGCTGCTGCTGCCATGCATCAGAGGAAGAACGTGACCAGTGGAATGGGCCGCTAGTGCCACCTGAAAGATGACGAGCTTCACGTGAACTTTTGCCCATCCAAAGAGGAGTATCTGTATCTCCACCCGGTATTCCATACCCAACACACTACGAACTCTTTGGAAGTACGCTCAGGAGCAGGAGTGTGTCACGTCGGCTCACGGGGGCTGTCCAAAACGTCCCATCCTAATGCAGGGGTCCATAAAATCTAATTCTTCCGTTGAAGGTAACAAAGCATCTGGTCTTCGAGCTTGTACTCCCCCGACCCCCGCGTCTGGCGGCACGGGGGATTCCTCCCGCCGACGAACCTAGCCTCCCTCCAGTTCCTCCCTCGCGCTGCCGCCACCAGAGGGGTCGGCCGGCGAAGCCCCCGCAGGCCCTAGGGACGGTGGCGGCGGGGCCTCTTGCGGTGCCCTCCTCCATGGCATCGACGGTGGCTCAGGTGGTGCGGGTCGGCGATCTACTCCGAGGAGGCGCCCTGGTTCGCGGCGGCCGAAGATCCCGGCGGCGCGCTGGCCGGGTGCGGAGTGGGGCGCGTCGCCGCGGCCGCCCCGACGCTGGCAGTGGGCTCCCGTGAGGGCCCGATCTGGGCCCTGTGGGCCGCCGCCGGCGCTGTGGCTAGCGGTGTGGGAGGTGGTCTGCGGCGAGGATTCCGCGGCCGTGCCTCTACGCGGGGGGACGACATGGCTCCCTCCCCTTCCTCCGGCAAGCGACGGCGGCCAGAACTAGTCTGGCGGCGCCCCCCCGGGCTGCTGGCCGACCGGTGGAGGCCGGGACGGTGGTCTCCGACGACGGCCGTGATGGAGGCGGCAGCGGGCGGTGCGGGCCGGCCGGCCCAGATCTAGGCCCATTCGGGCTCGATCTGGGTTGTGCGGGTCTCAATCAGCTAGCCTGCTGGCCCCTGCGCTGGGTGTGTGCATGAGCTCTGCTCCGCGTAGGTTGGGTCGTCTGGGCGACGTTGCTAGCAACGGCGTCGGCAGCCGGGTGCGCCTCCTCACTTCCCCTTGGTCGTCCTCCCCGGCCCCGAGCGCAAGGATGTTGTTACTCTGGGCGGGTCGAGTGGAGCCCAACGCCTTCTTGGCGTGGCGGCTCGAGGTGTTCTCTGACGCCGGCAGCGGGGGTGGCGGTGTTGGGTGGCTGGCAATGCTTCTCTGAGGTGGTTGTGCGCAAAACTGTCAGTGACTCCTCCTAGGGCTAGCGCGGGGGCTCCATGTGAGGAACAGGGTGCTTGGTCGCGGGGAGCGAGGTACCAAGCTTCGGGTGAAAGCCCTGCCTTTGGGCCGGTGACGGCGACGCCTGTGGGTGTCGTGACCTGTTGAGGCGTCATCGAGGAGCTCCGACACCTCCCTCGCCTAGGGTGTCAGGTTCCGGGTGAAAACCCCAGATCGGGCGACGGCGGCGTCTTCGACGTCGTACCCTCCATGGTGGCGTCGTCTTGGTAACCTGATTCCCTGGTACGAGTCGCTGCTCATCGTCATGGTCTTCGGTGTTGGCCTCATGCGGCGTCTTAGTGCAGTTGGTTTGTCAGCTTCTCGAGTGGTATTGCGGATGGCTTGCGCGACGGGATCCTCCTCGGACGGCGCAAGCAAGCCTACGGATGACCAGTGGTGGGCTGGCCTCTGTGGTTGATGGCGGGTCGGCGAAGACTGCATGCTAGTAAGTCTGTTGAGGTTGCAGGGAGGTAGTCATTGCGCCGGCGGCATACCCCGGATCTGGGCTGAGCCTGGATGGCTCGCGGGATCCAGGTGGGACCCATCTTGGCTGCGAATGGCATTCTCCTAGCGATATCGACGATGCGCAAGCAGTGCGACTTTCATCGGCAAGGGTTCTGTTTGGCGGAGGAGCTCGCTCTGTGACGTCCTAGAGAAGCACTCGACGGATTGCGACGTTAGCCGTAGTCTTGTTTTGAGTGTTGGGTGTGTTGTATATTTGGGTGTTTCGGCCTTTTCTTAGTCTTGTAAATCAAACTCCTTTTTCTATCAATGAATCGAAACGCAAAGCTTTTTGCGTTTTCGCGAAAAAAAACTAATTCCTCCATTCCATAATTCTTGTGATGATTGCATTTTAATTTAAACTAGAAGCGCTACAAAACTAAGAAACTGAGAGAGTAGCATATAGGAGAGGATAGATTTGTAAAAAATAACTTGGTCCTGAGTTCTTGCAAGAAGGACCTTACAAAGATTTGTTAAAAAACAATCGAGTACTTGCTCTTCTCTGCCACCGCTCGTGCCAGAACACCTTAGAGCACGGCGACCTTTCTCTACACCGGGGACGAGACCACTTGGTCTCAGAAAGGCATGCATCACGACGCTGAGGAAGAAAGGCCTCCAATGAAGGAGGTTACAGACGCATAGGCGCATGAGCTCCACCGGCATGTGGAGTGGCTGCCATCTCTGTCGAAGATCACACCAGCTAAACTGTGCTGACATGTAGGAACTCCACGAGTTAGTAGCTCTAAACTTCCCTAGAGATCCAGATTCTGCCGGCCTCGCCTTCATCCCCCCACCACGCCGGCTCTCCAGGACACCACCCACCAGATCAAGATCTCCACCGACCGCGGGCTTATTCAACAGGAGGGAACTGAGCTTACCTCCCTCCATCTTTGGCTTCGACCTCCAAAGCACCGTGACGAGAAGGAGCAGCATGATACATTGCAAATGTATCTATAATTTTTGATGTTCCATGCTTGGTTTTATCTACTTTCTTAGGTTCTGTCCACACTTTGGAGTACTTTTCATATGATTTCTTGGACTAACCTATTAACAAGAGCCACAGTGCCAGTTGCCTGTTTTCTGCTGTTTTTTCTAGGAAAGTCAGAAAATCAATATTCTCGGAATTGGACGGGACAAAAGCCAAAGTCAATATTTCACCGAGGGGAACACGGAGCCAGAAGACGAGACGGAGAGGGGCCAGGGGCCAGCCACACCATAGGGTGGCGCGGGTCCCCCCTAGCCACGCCACCAGGTGGTGTGGGCCCCTCCGGCCTCCACCGACCTTGCCCTTTCGCCTATATATTCCTCCCAATGTGAAAACCCTAAATAGTCAAGCCTCCAGCCACAAAAAGTTCTGCAGCGCCGTCGCCACCGAAGTGGAGATTCGGGGGACAGAAAGTCTCTGTTCCGGCACCCTGCCGGGACGGGGAAGTGCCCCCGGAGCCATCTCCATCGATCTCCACCACCATCTCCATCACCGTTGCTGATTCCCATGATGAGGAGGGAGTATTTCTCTCTCGAGGCTGAGGGTTCTACCAGTAGCTATGTGTTGATCTCTCTCTCTATGCATGATCATATTGAGATCATGAACTTGTAATCTATAGATCTACCTTGCTACTCAAGTGCTTTAATAGATCTCTGCTCTCCCCATGTGTATGAAAGTGACAGCGTGCACACCATGGTGGCACTTAGGCTAGAGATTACAAATACTTGTTATGAGTTATATTTGGAGTTGGATGTCTTTATGAAATTGTGGTGTTTGTTGGACTCATCTAATACTCAAGGTGATAGTGTGGGGTTATCTAGATGGAAAAGATGAACTTTGAGGTGTGCTGTTATAGCCCTACCAATGATTAGAGTGTCCAACCGGAGAGTAGTTCAGCGTAGTATCATAAAAAAGAAGATATTTATATGAGAGTGTTTACTAGTGAAAGTATGATCCCCAGGCCTTGTTCTTAGCATTGATACACCGTGTGCAATTAGATCTGTTACAAGTTTGCTTGCTTCCATCTTTATTTTAGTTTGCCTTTAGTCTTTTCCATGCCATCAAGCTATTTCCTATCACCATTACCACTTATAATTATCCATATCACTTGTATTTCACTATCTCTTCACCGAACTAGTGCACCTATACACCTGACAAGTGTATTGGGTGTGTTGGGGGCATAAGAGATTTCTTGTATCTTGATTGCAGGGTTGCTTGAGAGGGGATACCTTTGACCACTTCCTCCCTAAGTTCGATAAACCTTGGGTGATCCACTTAAGGGAAAACTTGTTGTTGTTCTACAAACCTCTACACTTGGAGGCCCAACAACTGTCTACAAGAATAGAAGTGCGTAGACATCACAACACAACCAGCCACCCCGAAGCAGTTCGAATGCTTTAGTGGCCATCTCGCAGACGACAGGAAGCCAAACTCCACCAAGGCAGACACAACCCTAAACCAAAGCCTAAGAGCATCTCCACTCGTTCCCCCAATACGGTGTCCGACGTGGCCATTTCTTTGTCCGTATTGGGGGCGCCGAATAGATCACAAATTTGGGGGGGGGGGCACTGGCTCCCAGCCGTGCCCCTCCCATACAAAAACTTCAAACATTCGAAATAATTGCCAAATACGAAATTAATATCGATTTTAAAGATAGTTGAAACAAGTTTCACATATTTTATCAAACAAGAGAAAAACAGAACTACTGGAGACTTTTAATCAAGACGCGGGTGGTTCCCGGCGGCGATGTAGTCGAGCACCCAGTCAAGCGTGCGCCCTGGTGCGCTCCACCATCGCCGCCGGACATCGGAATTATTATTTTGCGGTGGTGGGCTGGCGCCGTCGTAGGCGATGATGCGGTCCACGCGGTGCTATTCGAAGAAGATCGTCCACCCTTGGTGGTTGTCGGGATGCCATTGGGGTCGTCCCTCTCCTCTGGCATGAGATCGGACTAGGAGTGGGCAAAGATGGCTCCGATAGGGCCCCACCGACTAGCACCGGAGGTATCGGTAGGCCGCCAGCGCTGAGAACCAATCCCCTCGGCAACCGAGTGTCCGAAGGGACTAGGTACTGGGCGTCCCAGAGCGCTCGCGCCTCCTAGACGCGTAGGCACTATCGCCAATAGACGTTGACAGAGGCCCCATCCTCTAGAAAATGCTCCATCGGCGACAGGGATTTGTTGGGTCCGCAGCATAGAAAACACAAAAAATCCTACGATAGGAACTACTAAGCACCAAGATCTATCTACCTAGATACAAACAACGGGTGGATATACATACATAGAGAACATATCCTCGAAGACTGATAAAGTGTTACGAGGTAGAACTCATGGATGATGTAGTCGTACACTTGCCGTTCTCAAGATCGAGAGGAAGTCCAGCGCCGCAAATCAGCAGCGCATCCGTGATCGCACACACGTCTGGTCCACCAAACAACCTCTGCCTCCTCGCTCCAACGATAAAGCGGAAGCAGCAACTCTTTTCAGACAAAAAGCCACCGGGAATATATATCTCGCTAATCCGAAACCATGGGGAAATAATTCTAGATGGGGAGAGAGATCCTTCACGAGGAGGTGCGAGATGAGAGGAGGGAGTGAGGAGACTTTTATAAGGAGAGGGGGAATCCCCCTCCCATAACCAGCGGCCATGGAGGTGCCCCCACCTCTTCCACATTCATGATGCAAACTCTCATTTAATAAAATATTTTATTTATTTTATTCAGAATTTTGTTAATTACTTTAATTAACTAACATTCACATAAAACCCCTGCAATATTTCAATATCACATGAAGATCCAATTTTAGCAATTTCACCCGAAACAATTCTGGTGTCCATTATATTGAAATAATTCCAGCGCTTTGTAATTCTGTTCTCTGAAATATATTTGCTCCAAATAGTGTCGGTATCCTTTAAGTGTGTCACCCTATGGTTCGCGAATAATGCAGACATGATCGAGACCCTTTTCCGATCAATAATCAGCAGCAGGACCTGGAGATCCGTACTGACTCATACACATTCAACAATGACTTCTGTAGTCATGAGAACCTTTACCGTTAGTAACTAAATCTCTTTGTCTCGCGATATATTATATGTTCGAGATTCGATTATTGGTATCCTCATACCTAGTTGGACCTCGTTACCAACATGCACCCTTTTCTCGTTCTCGTGATATAACATTCTAGTGATCACATCGCTTGCTTGCAAGCTATCTCAATGTGATATCACCGAGATGGCCTAGAGTATATCTATTCGTCACCGGGATGGACAAATCCCACTCTTGATCCATGAGCCTCTACATAACACCTTTATAGTATCTGAACCCACCTTTATTGTCACCCTCTTACGATGTGACATTTGATGTTATCAAGTTACTCTTCTAGTGTTAGTGATTGACATGATCTCATGATTTAAGGACTAGAATTACTTCGTATGATGTTATAGCAATTTAAACACAATGACTTTGATCGTATTGCTATACTTCGTATGAATGGTCATCACATCATTTCACCAATTTTGTGATCTCATTATTAACAACATCCAATATCCATGATCAGGAAACCTTGATCATCTTGTTAATCAATGAGCTAGTTTATACGAGAGGCATTACTAGGAACTTTATATTTTATTTATTAAACACACATGTATTAATGTTTCAATTAATACAATTATAGCATGCAAAATAAACATCTATCATATACTTGGAATAATATAATAACAACTTTATTATTGCCTCTCAGGCATATTCCCTTCAGGATTCGGCTACGGTTTCGATGGTAAAGATTGTGGACGGGCTATGCGAAGAATGGCGGGTGTGAGCATGGTGTAGATGTAGATCTGCAATGGCGATGGCCGCACCCACATATAGCGAGAAAAGGGCGGGAAGCCCGGACGGGAAGCGGCAGAAGAGGTGGGAAGGGCATGGCGGGAGAACGCGTGGCCGGCGAGGGGACGGCGCTCGGGAGACGAGTCGTCTATCTCACTGCTAGGGATGTCCTACGTTGTTTTCAGCTTCATCCGGCGCCCCCGCTAGCTCCCCACGTTGGTTGGGTTCAGCCTGACGGGTCGCGTTGGTGCGAAAAAAGTTTGGAGTGGCGAACTGGGCGCGATTTTGAGCGCTAGCACCACCGGTAGTCCTTTAGAGGGGCTCGAGGGACCCCGAGTGGAGATGCTCTAAGCCTACTACTATATGCCTTTTCCATGCTCGCCCGCAACGACGGAGCCGCCGTCGAAGGAGGGCATTGGGACGAGCAGAGGGGCATCTCGACGACTCTCAAAGGGGGTGAGAGGGGTGGGGGCAAAGTAGCAGTGCATTGTGCGGATGTTCTTAAGACTCTAAAATTTGTTACTCCCTTTGTCTACAAATAACCGACTTAGCTTTGTCTAGATTTATATGTATCTATAAACTAAACATGCTTAGATATATGTGAATCTAAACAAATTCAACTCACTTATTTTTAGACGAAAGAAGTAGATTTTGTCATTTTTGTAGCAACATGAATTCACTTTTACGACTTTACATATTTTGCAGAATCATCATTGATTACATATGTTTTTTTAAGATTGAAACATGTAAATACTCCCTCTGATCCATATTACTTGTCGTTCAAATGGATGTATCTAGCACTAAAGGTACATCCGTTTCAGTGACAATTAATATAAATCGAAGGTCGTATTAAAGATACGAGTGAGACAAGTCGGTTTTTCTTTCATATATCTATACTAACCTGGGAGAAGTAGATTCATGTAGGTTTGAAGTGAACCTACATATTAAAATGAGTCTAGATATACTTTTTTTATACATCTAAAATATCTTATATTTTGAAATGAAGGGCAGTAACTTGAATTAAGACGGTGTTAGTAGCTTTCGGAGTAGACGACAGTGGAGTATGCACGGATCGACAGGTGGAAAAAAGACAACGGTTCACATCGACGGATCGACCCAATGGGAGTGATTAGCGAAAGAAACCAAATAAAGTACTCCTGTAAGCAGCTCTCTACCCTAAAGGAAACCCCCAAAAAAAAACTCGAAATGAAGGGGTGGGCCCCACTGCGCCAGTCTACAAGAACTCCCTCCTCCTCGTCCCCGCTTCCCCCTAGTCCCACGACCCCGAGCCACCACACTAGCGTGTCCAAGAACTGCGTGGCAATGGAGAGAGCAGCGATCGCGTAGATGAGGGCCATGAGGTGCAAGCGGCACCCGTACGAGTGCGGGGTGGGCGTGTGCGCGTCCTGCCTCCGCGACCGCCTGCTCGCTCTCGCCGCCGCCCAGAACAAAGCTACCTCGCTGCCGCCGCCGTCGCCGGAGCCTGTCCCGCTCTTCCCGAGGTCGGTGTCGCCGTACGTGTGCCCCCGGAAGTCGGACGCGTGGAGCCGGCAACCGTCGAGCCGCCTCTTCTTCCGGACGCCTCAGGTGGAGCCCGCCTACGGCGGCGGAGCCGGCTTCGAGGAAGGCGACATCGGGTTCCAGATCAGGCGGCACCGCCGCGGCAAGCTATCGGCGCTCTCCGCACTCTTCGGGCACCACGGATCGGAGGAGAAGGGCGGCGGCGGCGGCAGGGAGCGGAAGCACGGATCTTGGTTCGCGGGGATCATGCCGCGGGGCCGCCGGAAGAAGGAATCGACCGTCACCGCGTCGCCGCCCTCCCCGCGACGGCGCTGCTCCTCCCACGCGATCAGCAACCGGGGGCTCTCGCCGGTGACGTGCTCCTACGAAGACAGCGAGGAGAGCAGCTCGGTGGCGGACTCGCCGTGGCGACCGTCGCCGATCCGGAAACCTCCCTGCCGCCGCCTCATGGCGGGAGGCGCCGGGGCCGGCGTCTCGGGCTTCTCGGTGTGCATCAGCCCGCTGGTTCGTCCCAGCACAGCGCGACACCACCGCGGTGGCCACCCGCCGGCCGACGCCGCGGCCCTGTCCGGCGAGCTCCGGCCGTCGCCGCTCCACCAGCCCTCATCCGGCTCGTCCCTCCACCACTGCCGCTCCTGGAAGCTCGCCGACGGCGGCCGCTTCCGTTAACACCTTCTCCCTATATCATTGATCCCAAATTGTCGCAGCCATTTTTTGTTTGGGATTCCGCCTTTCCCCCCCTAGCTTTACGTGTAAACCGGAAAACGAATTTGTGCCCGCGGAGGGCGGCAAGCTGTTCGACTGACATGCGGGCACCGACGTTTCCGACTGTATAGGTGCCACTCGATCAGATGAACATGTTGCAGCACTGTAAAAAAAAGCTTCTTCTACTGTACTATTGTGCATAATTTATTTATTTATTTATCTCTGCGCCAGATTATTTTTTGTGTTTGAGATTCTGCGATCGACAGATTCAGTAGCAAGGTCATGTGACTGGAATTAAATGCTGGCATTATGGACGGGAGATCTGAGGTGCCAGTGTGCCAATGTCTACTGAAGTACTGACACGATCACGTTCTATTTTACGTGATCTACGGGCTGTAGGCAGTAGTAGTAGGTGATAAGCAGGTCTCTGGACGGAATCATTCTTCGCGCAAGGAAGTTTATTTATGAACTAGCTGATGCTACTGGCTGGATGTTTCCACTACTGGTACTACCAGACCAGATCGTCGGCCACGGCGTATACATTTCATGATCCAGCTACGTCACCGGGTACACGAATTGGCAGATCTCTGCGCGTGGGAGGTTGGAACGAGGAAAACTTCACCCCGCAGGAAAAAAAGCGAGGAAAACTTCAGATTGCGTGACTTCCCAACTGCAATTTTCTGACTTGCGTGTTTGTACAAGGTCGGTACATACTGTAGTAATAAACAAGATAAAAAAATCTGAAAATATCGGATCGTAAACAAACGGTGATGGTGGAGCTGACCGGTACGACGTCCCGATCACGCAGCAGCAGCAGATCGCAGGTTCGTCTCGCGATGCGCCACCGAGCTCGTGGGCACCTGCGCCGCCCGCGAAGGTCAACCAGTTCATCGCCCTCGCTCGCCCAAAGTCAACTTCCGATCTACTGCTCCGCTCTCTCGGTGGAACTGGAAAGCAAGGAGGAGAGCTCGCAATTATGCGCTCTGCTTAGCTAGAACCCACCATGACCACCGGCCACCAGCACCTGGGCAGGTGAGCTGAGCTCGAGCGTCTCGACAGGGCTTGACAGGTTCGCTGCGCACTCGCTTCCGCGCTTTATGAGTTTAATTATCTCGGATCATGGAAAAGGCCTCTAATCATGACAGGTGTTCTCGCTTTGGCCGGAAAAGATCGCCGCCTTTTCGGTTTTAAGGCTGGTCCGCTAGTGCGGTGGTGGTGGTGGTAGTGACCGGTGTCTTCTCCGCGGAGGTTTTAGCACCGGGGAGATCGTGTGAATTGCTACGAGCTGCGAGACCACCTCTACTTGTTGGCCACAGGACGGATGTAACTTTTGGCTCATGAACGGCCGTGTTTTTCTCTCGCGTTTCTAACTCTAGATCTAACTCTAGATCCCGCGTTTGGCCAAATTTTAAGCAAACTTGGCAAAATTTGAATAAATATAGACGATTTCATTTAAACATGGGCGAATTCGTACACATTAAGCCAAATTCAACATATACCCGAATTTTAATTGCATTTAGGCTAAAAAAAACATAAACTAGGCGATGCCGATGCCGCCGGTGGCACCGCTCACAGGCCGAAGTTGCCGCAGAAGCATGTGTAGTCGGCGTCGTGGGTGCCGTCGTCGCCGTCGTCGTCACTCGGCAGTTGCGGTGCGCGCGAGTTGCCCTGGCCGGGGTCGCCGCAGCGCCACGGCTGAGACGAGGACACACTCTCGTTGCCGTCCTCGTCGTCGAGGACGATAAGTGGCGTGCCCTGGTGAGCGGCGCGACGCTCAGCATTCTCCTGCAGACGCCGAACTCGCACCGCCTCCTCCTGCTCCCAGTTCGCCCTGGACCAGGCATAGGCTTCGGGCGCCTGCATGGACAGGGCGTCGTTCAGCGAGATCTCCATCGTCATCTTCATGACGAAGGCGTCCTCGTTGACTGGGACGGCCCACTCCACCGGCTCCAGCTTCGGCGTGCGCGAGGGCGTGCGTCCTTTGTTGATCACGATGCCGCGCGAGCGCATCCTTGGCGGCGAGCGCACCGGTGGCTTGACCTCCCGCTTCACAGGCCGAAGCGTTGGCGTGCGAGTGGCCTCGCCGGTGGTGGGTGCGAGCCGGACGAGCGCGAGGCCATCCTCCGACCCAAGCGCTAGCGTGTGGGCTAGAGGCCGAGGCGGCAAAGGACGAGGAGCTGAGGCTGCACATCCTCCTAGGCAGCCAGTTCGCCACCGGACAGCAACGTGTCGTGGACGGCGGTGAACAAGGGGGGAAGCCCAGCCTCGGGCGGTTGCTGGGGGCGATATGCTCCAGGATCGCCGCGAGCGTCCGTCCCAGTGCACTCCACCACCGACGGCGTCCCACCGCGTTGTGGGGCTTCAGCGACGTGCCGACCGGGCCATCGTGGGTGGCGAGCTCCCGGTTCCAGCGCTCGGCAAAGAAATGCTCCTAGTAAACTAGGTTACCAGGATCTTCGGCGAGCTCCGGATCCTCCATCGCCGCGATGGCGGCCTGGATCTCCTCCACCATCTCGTCGTCTTGGGGAACCGGTGGCACCGGCACGCTGCCAGCGCTGAGCTTCCAGGTGGGCGGGCACCGAAAGTCGGGCGGCGCCATGTAGCCGACGTCGTGCAGCATCCGTGCCTCCCACAGCTGGAGGGAACATCGGCTGAAGCCGTTCGCCGCCGCGGGGTTGCCGGGGTACCTCTCTACCATTGCAGTTGCCGCTTCTTCTTTTTTGCCGGAGGTGGAGTTCGTGGTTGGGGGAATTGTGAAGCTTGACAGTGTGCCCTGTGAACTGGTGAGGGCGCTGGCTTTTATAGCCGAAGGGGCGGCGAAGGCGAGAGGGGTGTAGCAGCATGGGCAGGAAAAAGCGACATGGCGGGAAGGCGGGCCGACAGTGACGCATCATTAAGGCGACGCGTGATCCACGAGACGGGCAGTCATTGCCCGGCGGTCCATCGCCGCAGCCAGGGCGACATAATTAGGATGACTCGGCTTTCAGTCGCTGACAGGACGGAGCCACATGCACAGCTGTTTTTCGCAGATTCCTCTGTGTTCGACGTTCCCAGGCGGTTCCTAGCGCCCTGGGTTCGACATGGGAGCGCCGAATGAAAGTTGGGCCCAATCCGTACCAATTAGGCGTCTTGTGAATGCGACTGGGCCATTTTTCTCCGTGAGATGAAAATTTCGCCCTGAAAATGGCCTCGTGGGAACCCGAGCGAAGATGCACTAAAAGGGAGGAAATGACAAAAAACCACCACATTTTAACACGAGATAACACAAAACCACCATCTTTGGGGTTTTTTGACACATAAATGCTACTATTGAGGTCATGTTGTGATGCAGAGCATTGATCTCTCGTGGTTAGTCGTCTAACCATGTTTCTGGAAGGTGGGACTCGTGGTTAGTGCACATGTGGCAGGGGCGGACGAACATACTAGACAACTGTTGACGCGCGTGTTAGGGCACGGTCGGAGCAGCGCCATCGCGCTCTGCCGCCGCCTCTCTCCTAACGCTGGCTTCCAAGCCCATCGCTAGAAGCTCCGTCGTGGCGCTCACCCTCTCCCGCTGCAGACCAACACCACCACCGCCTCCCAGTCTAGGCCCTCCTCTTTGCCTCGAGCGCCGCCGCCCCGATGCGGTATGTGATCGCGTCTGCCTCCTTGTACATTGTTGTCCCCTGCGTCCTTACCCATGACCTCCTCTGTTCTTAGCCGACATCGGCGCCTACCTGCACGCCTCTCCTAGTGCCGGCCTTGTCTGCAACCTCCTTCCCCATCGTTATTGCCTCTACTCTGGCGCGTGCGGGCCTCCTCACAAAGCACACCGGCCAGCGGCCTCGTCCCTGTTGCACGTCCCCATCATCGCCATGGATGCCTGCGACCATGAGGTTGAGGCTTGCGACCCTGACTCACTTGTTGGAGCCTTCGCTTGTCCCCGTGCATCACATGCACAGCTCCGCAGTCATGGCAGGCAGGATAGAGGAAGGAGAGAGGGGTGGCAGAGCGCGATGGCGGGTCTTCTAGCGGTGACAGAGGAAGGAGAGAGTAGCTGCGACCGTGCCCTAACGCGCACGTCAACATCCGTCTGGTCTGTCCGTCCGCCCCTACCACGTGTGCACTGACAGCGGGTCCCACTTGTCAGAAACATGATTATACGGCTAACCACGAGAGTGAAGGAAATATGCCCTGAGAGGCAATAATAAAGTTGTCATTATGTATTCCTCGTATATGATTGATGGCTCAATGCACGGTGCCCCGAAAAATGCTTGATGGCGGTGTTGATGTAGAGCTCGTTGGGAACCCCAAGAGGAAGGTATGATGAGCACAACAGCAAGTTTCCCTCAGTTATGAAACCAAGGTTTAATCGAACCAGTAGGAGCAAGGAAACACCTCAAAGGTGTTACTAGCTGAGCTTTGGCAGGGCGCACTACCGGTGCTAGTAGCAACGTGGAGACCTGCACAACACAACCACAAAACTTTGTCCCCAACTTGCGATGAGGTTGTCAATCTCACCGTGTTTTGCGGAAAACAAAGGATTAAGCGTATCGAATGGAAAGAAGTAAAAAGTTTGCAAAAAGTAAACACAAAGCGGTAAAAGATTGTAGATTGTATGTAAAGTAAAGGATCGGGATCCATAGTTCACTAGAGGTGGCTCTCCTTAGATAGATAACATGCTGGGTGAACAAATTACAGCGGGGCAATTGACAAACACCGAGAAAGCAATACATGCATATACTAATCATCTTGACTCCTTTGAGACTTGATTGGGCGTTACAACATAATACATAGACCGCCATCCAACTGCATCTATGACTAATAATCTACCTTTAGGTTATCATCCGAACCCCCTCTAGTATTAAGTTGCAAGCAACAGATTATTGCTTTACGAACTGCGTGTAAAGTAAACAATACAATTGTTCTATGAACAAAGGATCGTTGTTTTCTCCCTAGTAGAAACAACAGATCTAGTACCTTAGAGATTTCTGTCACTTCCCCAGATTACCAGAAGCATGAACCCACTATCGAGCATAAATACTAACTCTTGGAGTTGCTAGTATCTACTTGGCCAAGATAGCTACTAACAACAGAAAGCATGCAAGATCTCAAATAACAAAGACATGATAGAATCAATAATCAATTTGAAATAGCATCTCAATATCCATCGGATCCCCACAAACACAACATGTATGAATTACAAATAGATGATCTTAATCATGAACGGAGCTCACAAGATCTAAACATGAAGCTAGATGGTTGGTTTCTCCGATGGAGGTGCTTTCATGTTTAGATCTTGTGAGCTCCGTTCATGATCAAGATCATCTATTTGTAATTCATACATGTTGTGTTTGCGGGGATCCGATGGATATTGAGATGCTATTTCAGATTGATTGTTGATTCTATCATGTCTTTGTTATTTGAGATCTTGCATGCTTTCCGTTGTTAGTAGCTATCTTAGCCAAGTAGATGCTAGCAACTCCAAGAGTTAGTATTTATGCTCGATAGTGGGTTCATGCCTCTGGTAATCCGGGGAAGTGACAGAAATCTCTAAGGTACTAGATGTGCTGTTGCTACTAGGGAGAAAACAACAATCCTTTGTTCATAGAACAATTGTATTGTTTACTTTACACGCAGTTCGTAAAGCAATAATCTGTTGCTTGCAACTTAATACTGGAGGGGGTTTGGATGATAACCTGAATGTGGATTATTAGTCATAGATGCAGTTGGGTGGCGGTCTATGTATTATGTTGTAATGCCCAATCAAGTCTCAGAGGAGTCAAGATTATTAGTATATGCATGTATTGCTTTCTCGGTGTTTGTCAATTGCCCCGCTATAATTTGTTCACCCAGCATGTTATCTATCTAAGGAGAGCCATGATGACCCACAAGTATAGGGGGTGTATCGCAGTATTTTCGATAAGTAAGAGTGTCGAACCCAACGAGGAGCAGAAGGTGCTGGCTAGTGGTATGGATCATGAATTCTCTGTAAATACTTAGCAAACGGATTTTTAGGGGTTTTCGATAAAGCAAGTAAACAAAGTACGAGTAAATAAAAGACAGTAGGAATAAATGCAACAAGTGGCTCAATCCTTTATGCAGCAAAGGACAAGCCGGTTGTATTTCTATAGATGACCAAACGTTCTCGAGGACACATGGGAAGACTGTCAAGTGCTTTCGCTTCATATAGTCGATTAATCTTCTCTAGCTTGCTAAGTGTTGTGTGGGTGAACCTGTGCTAATGTACCGTCCCATCCAAGACTTAATACATACTTGTGATTAAACCCCCTTGCAAACATCCGTAAGTACTAGAAAGTAATTAAGGTAGAAACCTAACCACAGCTTTAAACTCTAAGACCCTTACGTCCCTTGTGCAATGGTTTCCTAATGGGGGTTCAGGTTTCTGTCACTCCGGCAACCCCTACGATTAGTAGCCAAATACACAATGCATTCCCCTAGGCCCATATATGTGAAGTGTCATGTAGTTGATGTTCACATGACACCACTAGAAGAAGTACACCACAACTTAAATAACAATCTATTGAATCTTTCTCAACGCAACTCCACTACTAACAACAAGACTTCTCCCATGTCCTCAAGAACAAAACGAACTACTCACAAGACATCATATGGATCATGATCAGAGATGGAATAATGATGTATAACAATCTGAACATAAACAATAATTCAATGGTTCACTCAATAGCATCAACTACAAAGAGTAATCAACACCGGGAAAGTTTTCCCTAGGAACTATAGCAAGATTCAACGCAATTGTTACAGCAATATGGAGATGGTGATGAGGGTGCTAATGGTGATGATGGTGGTGGTGATGATGATGATGATCCCGATGAAGTCCAGCTTGATGGTGCTGTTGATGGCGATGATCTCCTCTCTTCGGAAAGGAATTCCCCCGGCAGAAATCTGTCTGCCAGAGAGATCTTTCTCTCTCGGTGTTTTTCGCCCCGCAGAGGCGGCGGAATCTTTCTGTGGTCACTCCCCGAGTCTTAGGGTTTCGGGAGGAAGATATACGCCAGAGGGGAGAGGCTGGAGTGGGCCAGGGTGGCCGCACCACTCCCTGGCGCGGCCTAGGCCTGCCCGCGCCATGGGGTGGTGTGGGCCCCCTGTGGCCCACCTCCACTCCATCTTCTGGCATCTTGAGTCTTCTGGAAAAATAGAATTTTCCGTATATTTTCCCGGATTTTCTGATCTTCGCGAATTTTGCCTCCAAACAACACCTTTTCCATCAGAATCCTGACTGCAGCGATCCATGCTCCAAAACTCATCAACCATGCAAAAACAGATGAAATAACATAAGTATCACCTCTCAATACGAAATATATCAATGAATAATAGTGAATTAAGACATAGAATAGTGATCCAAAATGGACGTATCAACTCCCCCCAAGCTTAGACTTCGCTTGTCCCCAAGCGAAACTGAGCTCAATAAACATGACCTCAAGTTTATGGAGTGAAGAGTCGATAAAAGAATACGGACAAGAAGCATCACATTCATCAAATACATAGGTCATAATAGAAGACAACTCACTATTATATAACTCAACTTGTAATAAGTAAAGGAAACACAATAAAGATACATAAAGTGAATCATAATTGGTAATGGCAAACTTAGCTCTTGGTCAAAGAATAGTTGATAATTTGCTGGAGTTCACAAATAACTGGTTTTTCAACGAAAGCTTTCAAAGTAGTAAACATCAAGATAAGAGCAATGTGCAAAACAAGGAACATAAGAGACATGATTTAATAAATCATCATATGAGTGAATGAAACACATCAACTCAAAATACTTGCTGAGATAGAAGGGAATAGGTTTACTGACTCAACTACAAAGTAAAAGAAAGGCCCTTCGCAGAGGGAAGTAGGGATTGCAAGTCTCATAAAGAGCTCCCAAAAATTATGATACTTACTAGCTTTCAGCTCTCATTGCCCCTATCATAGGCATCTTTAGGTGATTAAGGTTAAAGTGACACAACTAAGAGGATATGCTTGACAAGTTATTAGTTGAAATCTCATGCCCCTTACTTATGAGTACCGATCCTCATGCTACTCAACTTCAGTCACGAGAAAGCTCTTGTCATTGTAAATACATGCGTACCATCGAGAACCGCCAACGGGGTACCCCTTGCACATGACACAGGAGCTATCCCATAATCAAAATGACAAGGCAAGCAGACAGTGCGCATCTCAGTGATATTTTTATTTGCTATTTGCATAGGTTTTTATTGAGGATGCTTCATAGAATGCTCACTATAGTTATGCTGCACGTTTCCACCATGATTAGGCATGGCTTAGGCTAGCGGCCCAGGCGTTTCTCTAACACACATATAAACTCCATGATCTTACAAGTTCCACTTTTATTTCACACCGCCAGGATCCATAAGCAAAAGAACATGATATCAACTAGGTACTAGTACCAATGAAGTGTTGAAAAGGGGTCCCCATGATACATGGTTCGGCTAACTTCAACTCATAAAGCGCAAGCATATACGCAACAAAGAAGGACCCAATGGTTCAAGTTTATTAAATGCAAGAAAGTAAAGTGTGCCATCAAGTTCATGAGAGCTTTAATCACTAAATTCCACATAACAAGTTTAATTTGGGAGGTAGATAAAACAAGAATTTACTTGGAATAGCAATAATGCTACTATGTAGGTATGGTGGACACAAATGGCAAAGGTTTTGGTTTAAAGGAAGTGGATGCATGAGAAGAATTTCCTCTCAGTACAGGTTTTTGGCTAGCAAGGCTGGGTAGCAAGTATAAGAGTTCAAGGAAACAAACAAACATACAAATGGTAAAGACAAACATGTAATCTTCCTTGGAAGCACAAAAGATCTTAACTAGAGAAAACTAGACTTATGAGCAAATCAAGAAAGAAAGATGATTAAATTATTTTCCTCTAGAGTACTTCTATCTTTTTATTTTCAACTCTCAAAAAGGGTGTTGCTACTGACCGAGCCAGGTTTGCCAAAACCAACTGAATTAACTCAATGATCCCAAAGTGCTACCAATACTAACAACAAGATCAATCATATAACCACGAATTGAAAACTATCATAAGCTATGCAAAAGAGTGAATGATAGAACTTCTCATTAGTACTCCATAATGGAAACTCACACCAAGGGATACAAATCTAGCGAGAGAGGGGACACTTCCATAATGCAAACCATACTACAAAATAATTCCTCTATTCATGATATGACTCTACTAACAAGGTAAAAAGATAGAAGATAGTGATATGATACCGCGACACTCCACCAAGCTTGGAACAAACCAAGGGGATGCCAAACCTGATGATGAATTACTCCTTAGGTGGTGGTGGTATCTTCTCATGTTTGTCCGTCTTCCAGGGTAAAGGCTTCCCATCAACAAAAGACATCGTGGTTTCCAACATCCTGAAACTTGCAGCAGCACTTATGCGTTTAAATCTAGCCTCATACTCACAGTTTTGATTTTGAACATCATAGAACTGTGCTTGCAGTTTGTTGGTTGTTTGGCGGAGTGAAAAGACTTCATCTTTGAGTTCAGAAGTCTCCTTTTGGTGCTCGGCGATGAGTTCGGAACAAATCTTGTGGATGATGTCCACTTCGCGCTCCGCCATCTTCCTGTACCTAAAGACTTCTTGCTCCAATGCTTCCATCCTGTCCTCCAGATTTCCTTCACCTTTAGGGCCTTGAACCTCCTTAATCCGGACCTCCCCACCTTCGAGCAACAACTCCTTGGGATGAATCTTCAATTCTCTTATATATGGGTTGATGATATCTTCTAAGGGATCTCCCTTGGATATTCCAGGGGAAGACATTGTGGCTCCAAATCTGAGATTACACCTGGCAGAAACAGATCGAAACAAAAACACAACTAAAACACGATATACGAACCTCGGAAGATCCGGGGGGTTATATATTACGAAGTTTCATATCAAAAGGAAGGTACTGGGAGAAAACGGGTCGGAGATGGAGTCTTGGGTGGCCTCACCACCTGGTGGCGCGGCCAGGGGTGCGCCCGCTCTATGGTGTGGTGTGGGCCACACTGGCTCCGGTTCCGTCCCCTTTTCACTTTATAGCTTTCCTTATTGACTGAAAACTACAAAAATATAGTTGGATTGTATTTTCGTGGAACTTTTCTTACCAGAACTGTTACCTAGTTGGAAACAGACTCTGCAGGTCCCTGAATTTGGTATTGAGTGGATCCTTCCGGAGTCATCACTTGAATATCATCGATATCTTCATCTTCATATACTTATTACTCGAGTCATAAAACCTTTCTCTTCCTTGTTACACCATTATCTCCACTTCCTGGAAATTTCTTTCACACAAAACTTCACACAGTTCTTATTAGCAACATTAGTATAAGTGAAGTGATAAAACCTTTTGAGTCCAAATTCGACTGAAAACCATCAAAACAAAAGTTACTGTAGCAACTCCTTTCGAAAACCCAAAAATAATTCAAAAAGGAAATCGAATAAAGAAGCAAATGCAAGATTGGCAAAATCTGTCAAAACAGACCAGCAGGTAAAGATCAATTTTTTCGAAAATCTTCTGTTTCTCAAATAAAAAAGTGCAAAACAAACGAAAGTTAAATAACAACCTGGGGCAGAAGCACAAAAAATTACATCTCAATCCGATGTACAGAGATCTCTCACGAATTTTTACGGTGAAGCACAAAAATCTGTTTCGGGACAACAACTTCCCCAAATCTTACTTCTCTCTCATTAGAGGTTGATCTTGACACAAAAACCAAACAAAACGGATAAGGCGCGGTTATTACCGAATTAGTAACTTCCAAGACTCAAAGAAACAAAAACAAACTGAAAGCAAAAACAAATTGGGTTGTCTCCCATAAAGCTCTTTCTTTATAGCCATTAAGATGGGCATGATAATTTTGAAGAAGCTCTCATAGGGATATGATTTGAAGTGAAAGAGAGCATTAAGAAGCAAAAACACACGCACATTTAAGTCTAACCCACTTCCTATGCAAGGGAATTTTGTAAACAAACAAGTTATTGGAACCAAAGGCAACTTGCATAAGAAGGCAAAAGAAGTGCAACATAAAAACTTTCAGCATAAAACGAGGAAACTTGATATTATTGAGATGCACAAGAACACTTTTCCCTCTCTCATAATAACTTTCAGTATCATGCATAAACTTAACAATATAGCTATCACAAGGACTATTATAGCAATGATCACTTATTCTAACAGAAAACACAGGAATACTAGCTCTCATAACACTACTATGCGAAACAATATTAGAGGTATCCTTACAAAGGATAGTGTGTCCCTCTTTTTCATATTTAGCAACAAAGTCTTTCACATTTGCTACAATAGGTTCATCAATCATTTGTTTATCAGGTTCAGCAGCCCTACTCATACTTTCATTAACCATACTAGCTATCATAGAATGCTCCTTTACCTTAACTGGGAAAGGCATTTTCTCAATATAAGGCTTAGGTAAAACATGACTAGCAGTATAAACTTCAGTATTTCTTGCAGGAACACTCTTAGCAATATCTTTATAAGGTTCATGATACTTATTCCACTTCTTTTTAGGCACTTCAATATAAGAAGCAAAAGCCTTAAAGTAAGAAGCAATAGCTTGAGAGTCTAGACCATAAGCATTTTTAATATTTTGAAAGTCATCAGTTCCCATAAAAGATTCAACGCATTCATAATCATATTTTATACCTGAATTTCTACCTTTATTGTTCTCCCAAGCTTCAGCATTGTCTTGAATACGGTCCAGAAGGTCCCATTTAACTTTTCTTCCATGCGAGTGAATGATCCAGCACAAGCAACATCCAATAAATCCTTATCATGCAGAGGGAGCCTTGCATAAAAGTTATTGATAATAATATTGTTGGAGAGCTCATGAATGGGACATTTGAGCATTAGTAACTTCAATCTACCCCAAGCTTGAGCAATACTCTCTCCATCAAGAGGCCAAAAGTTGTATATTTGATTCTGATCTTTATGAATTTCACTAGGAGGATAAAACTTTGAATAAAAGAGAGGCACTATTTCCTCCCATTCTAGAGCTTGACCATTCTTCAGTAGCTTATACATTCCTCAGCTCTTCCTTTCAGTGATAATGAGAATAACTTATTCTTAACTTGATCTATAGTAATACCTGCACACTTGAACAACCCGCATAATTCGTGTATAAAGAGTAAATGATCACCAGGATGGACAGTTCCATCCCCAACATAGTAGTTATCCATAACACGATCAATAATTCTTGTAGGTATTTTGAAAACATCTTTCTCAGCAGGTGGTGGCTTATCTACTACCTTAGCAGTGGTAGTAGCATTACCAAATAAGAAACTCAGCGAATTATCCATAACGAAAATAAAGCAACTAGCAGAAGTAAACAATACTCACAGTAGAAGTTTCCTTTACCAGTTCCACTCTCCAATAGCGCTTCACTCCCCGGCAGCGGTGCCAGAAAATAGTCTTGATGACCCACAAGTATAGGGGGTGTATCGCAGTATTTTCGATAAGTAAGAGTGTCGAACCCAACGAGGAGCAGAAGGTGTTGGCTAGTGGTATGGATCAGGAATTCTCTACAAATACTTAGCAAACGGATTTTTAGGGGTTTTCGATAAAGCAAGTAAACAAAGTACGAGTAAATAAAAGACAGTAGGAATAAATGCAGCAAGTGGCCCAATCCTTTATGCAGCAAAGGACAAGCCGGTTGTATTTCTATCGATGACCAAACGTTCTCGAGGACACATGGGAAGACTGTCAAGTGCTTTTGCTTCATATAGTCGATTAATCTTCTCTAGCTTGCTAAGTGTTGTGTGGGTGAACCTGTGCTAATGTACCGTCCCATCCAAGACTTAATACATACTTGTGATTAAACCCCCTTGCAAACATCCGTAAGTACAAGAAAGTAATTAAGGTAGAAACCTAACCACAGCTTTAAACTCTAAGACCCTTACGTCCCTTGTGCAATGGTTTCCTAACGGGGGTTCAGGTTTCTGTCACTCTGGCAACCCCTACGATTAGTAGCCAAATACACAATGCATTCCCCTAGGCCCATATAGGTGAAGTGTCATGTAGTCTACGTTCACATGACACCACTAGAAGAAGTACACCACAACTTAAATAACAATCTATTGAATCTTTCTCAATGCAACTCCACTACTAACAACAAGACTTCTCCCATGTCCTCAAGAACAAAACGAACTACTCACAAGACATCATATGGATCATGATCAGAGATGGAATAATGATGTATAACAATCTGAACATAAACAATAATTCAATGGTTCACTCAATAGCATCAACTACAAAGAGTAATCAACACCGGGAAAGTTTCCCCTATGAACTATAGCAAGAATCAACGCAATTGTTACAGCAATATGGAGATGGTGATGAGGGTGCTGATGGTGATGATGGTGGTGGTGATGATGATGATCCCAATGAAGTCCAGCTTGATGGTGGTGTTGATGGCGACGATCTCCCCTCTCCGGGAAGGAATTCCCCCGGCAGAAATCTGTCTCCCGGAGTGATCTTTCTCTCTCGGTGTTTTCTGCCCCGCAGAGACGGCGGAATCTTTCTGTGGTCGCTCCCCGAGTCTTAGGGTTTCGGGAGGAAGATATACGCCAGAGGGGAGAGGCTGAAGTGGGCCAGGGTGGCCACACCACTCCCTAGCACGGTCTAGGACTGCCCGCGCCATGGGGTGGTGTGGGCCCCCTGTGGCCCACCTCCACTCCATCTTCTGACATCTTGAGTCTTCTGGAAAAATAGAATTTTCCGTATATTTTCCTGGATTTTCTGATCTTCGCGAATTTTGCCTCCAAACAACACCTTTTCCATCAGAATCCTGACTGCAGCGGTCCATGCTCCAAAACTCATCAACCATGCAAAAAAACAGATGAAATAACATAAGTATCACCTCTCAATACGAAATATATCAATGAATAATAGTGTATTAAGACATAGAATAGTGATGCAAAATAGACGTATCAAGCCACCTCTAGTGATCTATGGATCCCGGTCCTTTTCTTTACATACAATCTACAATCTTTTACTACTTTGTGTTTACTTTCTGCAAACTTTTACTTCTTTCCATTCGATACGTTTAATCCTTTGTTTTCCGCAAAACACAGTGAGATTGACAACCTCATCGCAAGTTGGGGAAAAAGTTATGTGGTTGTGTTGTGCAGGTCTCCACGTTGCTACTAGCACCGGTAATGCGCCCTGCCAAAGCACAGCTAGTAACACCTTTGGGGTGTTTCCTTGCTCCTACTGGTTCGATTAAACCTTGGTTTCATAACTGAGGGAAAACTTACTGCTGTGCTCATCATACCTTCCTCTTGGGGTTCCGAACGAGCTCTACATCAACTACGAGTCAGCAAGCATGTACTCAAAATGTCTGGGTACGCCGATAAGCTTGTGTCTTTGGGAATAACGATTCACATTGACTTAGGCATACATCGTGTTCTCCAATCTCTGCCACCTAGCTACAAGAGCTTCGTGATGAACTATAATATGCAGGGCATGAAGAAGTCTCTTCCCGAGCTTCTGTCAATGCTTAAGACTGCAGAAGTGGAGATTAGGAAAGAACATCAAGTGTTGATGATCAATAGGACCACCGGTTTCAAGAAGGACAAGAAAGGCAAGCACAAGGGAAAGAAGGGTGGCAAATCTGTTGCCGCACCTGAAAATAAACCCCGAGCTGGCCCTAAGTCTGACACCGAGTGTTACTATTGCAAGGGGACTGGCCATTGGAAGCGCAATTACCCCAAGAATTTGGCGAACAAGAAGTCTAGCAAGGCAAACAAAGGTATATGTGATATACATGTTATTAATGTGTACTTGACTAGTACTCACAGTAGCACCTAGGTATTTGATACGGGATCGGTTGCTAATATATGTAACTCGGTTCAGGGGCAGCGGAACAAGCGACAACTAGCAAGGGATGAGGATTCTTTTGAAAATGGTTATAATAAAGCTCTAGTGCTTGTAGATCATGAAAAGAATGCCTTATGTGATAGTTATATTGTTGAGTTTATTCACGAGGCAACTGAAAATTATTATGAGAGAGGAAAATATGGTTGTAGAAGTTTTTATGGTAATGAAACACCTCTCTATGTGCTGAAAGTTTTGAAGTTACTTTTGTTTTATCTTCCTATGCTATTCACTTTGTTTTTTGTGCATTTATTTGCATACAAGATTCCTATGCACAGGAAGTGGGTTAGACTTAAATGTTCTGTGAATTTGCTTCTTGATGCTCTCTTTTACTTCAAATTCATATTTCCTATGAGAGCATCTTCTCACATTTTTATGCCTAACTTAAAGGCGTTAAAGAAAAGTACTTGTTGGGAGATAACCCAAGAGTTTTAGTTGAGTCTTGGAAGTTATTACCTCTGTAATAACCTCTCCTTATCCTTTTTATTTGCTTTTTGTGCCAATAGTAACCTCTAATGAGAGAGAAGTAATGATTGGGAAAGTTGCTGTCCCGAAACAGATTTCTGTGCTTCACCGTAAATATTCCTGAGAGAGCTCTGTACGTAGGATTGAGCTGTAATTTTTGTGCTTGTGACCCAGGTTGTTATATAACTTTCGTTAGTTCAACAGTTTTTTATTTGACCAACATAAGGTCTTCGAAAAAATTCGTCTTTACCTGCTGGTCTGTTTTGACAGATTTCTGCCATTTTTTGCATTTGCTTCTTGTTAGTTCCTTCTTGAGTTCCTTGAGCTTTTTGAGTGAAGTGCTACAGTATCTAGTGTTCTAATGGAATTTTATTTGGTGTTAGAACTGAACCTTGATACTTATTTATCTTAAGTGCACTGATGTTGCTAATGAGATTGTGTGAAGTTTTGTATGAAGGAAAAATTTCAGGTGTATGGAAGGAATGAGTAATGAGATGAAGGATGGACTAAAGCTCAAGCTTGGGGATGCCACACGTGTCACCCCAAGAAATATCCAAGAAGTACAAGCGTCAAAGCTTGGGGATGCCCAAGGCGTCCCCTTCTTCATCAATAAAAATCCTAGGTTTCTTCCAAACGCTTCATTTTTATTGTTTCATGCATAGTTGTGTTTTCTTGGAGCGTCTTCTTTTTCGTTTTTGTTTTGGTTTTTAGTTTGCTTAGGTTTGCTTAGTGTTCTGAATAAATAGGTTGTACCTCCTCTTTCACACTTTAGTTTGCAAATAGTTTGGTTTGGTTTGGAAAAGAGTAGGAAAGTTCATGCTTATGTGGTAAAAAGAGCTCGTTTTTGACTGTGTCATATGCTTTGTCATGCCATGCTTGATATTGTTTTGGCTTTATGCTTAGTATTCTTTGCTGTAGCATGACTTGTTATAACCAATTGAGATTGCTTAATATGCCTTGGATGAATCATGCGTTGTTTTAGCATATTAAAGCATAGTATAGTGGTGTTCTCCTTTGATGCTTTATTTGGGTTGACTTGGCACATGCTCACACCATGTTATGACTATCTCAAGTCACCATAGCCTTTTATGATCCTTTAGTTTTCAACTTGTAGTATCACTTTATGCTTTGATCAATGATGTTTTGTCGCTCTGCATGATTATAGCCATTATTGCTCTCTTAGTTTGTCGCTCCCAGTCTTTTGCTAGCCTCCACCACCAAGTATGAGTTCCATTCATGCATCCAACTCCCTAAACCAAGTTATTCCAAAGAGTCCACCATACCTACCTACTAGCTTATGCTATTCCAAGTATATTCATTCTTTTGTTTACCTTTCACTTGTTATGAGAAAACTAGCGATTAAAGCTCTCACGAACTTGATGGCACACTTTACTTTATTGCCTCTAATAAACTTGAACCATTGGGTCCTTCTTTGTTGTGTATATGCTTGCGCTTTATAAGTTGAAATTATCAGAACCATGTTTCATGGGGAACGCTTTCAACATCGCACTTGTACTTTGTACTCCGTTGATATCATGTTCTTTTGCTTACGGATCCCGGCGGTGTGAAATAAATGTGGAACTTGTAAGATCATGGAGTTTGTATGTGTGTTAGAGAAATGCCTGGGCCGCTAGCCTAAGCCATGCCTAATCATGGTGAAAACTTACAGCATCACCATAATAAGCACTCTATGAAGCATCCTCAGTAAAAACCTATGCAAATAGCAAATAAAAAGATCGCTGAGAAAACATATTTGAAATATCAAAAAATTCGAAAACAAAATTGTGCATATACATTAAATATTTTATATTAGTTCACAAGTTTTCGGGATGAAAGAACATTCGTGTCATGAATTTTTTTAACTTTTTTTATACACGACACATCAAACATTCTTTCATCCCAAAAACTTGTGAACCAATGACACATCAAACGTTCTTTCGTCCCAAAAACTTATGAACCAACATAAAATGTTTGAATGTATATGCAGAATTTTATTTTTCGAATTTTTTGAAATTTTGCAAAATATTTTCTTACAATGGGTGCATTTGCACCTACGAGACGAAGTGAATATCCAATGTTATAATATCTTACATATCATTTGGATATATTAAAAATCATACTTATTCAACTCCCATTTGTCGTAATGTCTGATTGAAGATCATTATTTGTATTGTTCTTTAGAATGAAAGGGTACAACATCATCAGTCGGTTAAAGCTTTATTGCATCTGTTTCTAATTTCTTAGAGCAACTCAAGCAGTCGCGCTAAAATAACCACTGATATACAATGCGCAAGACCGTTTAGCATCCTCCAGTAGACGCGCTATAGTTGCACGTGCTGCTAACATGGGTATACCTTATAGGTACTCAAGCTTGGTATATACGGTCTAAATACGTACAGGCCTACGGTGTCGCCAAGGCCCAGACGAAAGGACTCGACTAAACTGCGGACTCTCGATTGCTTGAGAGACAAGAAGAAGCTAAAGATAGAAAGTTTGAGGGGAAGAACCCTTACTTGTAACCGACTCGACCTGCTACCCGAGACCTAGCCTATCTATATAAAGGCTAGGAGGGGGTGGCGAGGAGGATGCACGCAACCCTAGTTTCCACAACCCTCGCCAGATTGCATCTGCGCACCATTGTAACTTTCGACTCCTTCGATAATTCCACGAGCAGACAAGCAGGAGTAGGGACCTCTACGAGGCCTGAACCTGGGTAAATCCTTTGTCCCCTGTGTGCTTGTTTGCTAGCCGATAGATGTCTCCAGCACTCCCTCCTTCTCCAAAACCCAAGTCCATAATAATAGGCATTGATGAGTTAAACCCACGTCAATTGGCGCCGTCTGTGGGAATTGGGAGTGCTCATGTTGCGGCTTCTTCGGCCCCATCAACCGCGATCTACAACTCCGCAACAACGGAGATTCGCCAGCTCTTCGGCGCCTTCGACTTCACCGTCCACACACCAGCCACCCGCCCGGCTTTCGAGTTCGTGGGAGACGGAATTAGCTTGGCGATTGGGAGCTTCCGCTTCCAAGTTGGTCAGATGGGCACGCTTCGCATGCCTGATCAACCGACAACACCGACGATTGCCCCGGCATCATGGTTCCCTCCATCGACCGACACCCTCAGCGAGCTCAATACTTCGGCAGCAGTCGGAAACACGATCAGCGACAACAGTCGCGACTCCGATCTGAGCGATCTGGCCACAGAAGATGGAACCTGCGGTTCCGAATCTGAATGTTGCGGAAGCAACAGCTTCCCCAATCACTTCATGTGCGTTGTCATCAACGCAGGCGACACCTCCGCCAATCGCACCGTCGTCAACACCGGCAATGGCACCGATCCACCCAACGTTGGCAACGGTGGCAACGGTGGCAACGGTGGTAACGGCGCCAACGGTGGAGCAGTCGAACCTCCCAGCATAATCAATGAGCAAACCGGCGAACGTGTCGTAATCAGGCTCAACGAGCAAGAGTGGGAACGCTGCCGCGAAGCCCTACGAGGTACACCTCTGCCCTTTGGAACCCCACAGGAATTATAATGGGCTACCACTGGCTCCTGAAAGAAGAATTCAAGCGCCAAAAAGAAGCAATCGCGCAGATGGAGGCGCGTAAAAGGGCGGCGGACGAATCGAGCCTTCGTCGTGCTGGGCTCTTCTCCTACGGAGGATCCTCCTCACGAGGAAACGAGTACGTCGCCAAGAAGAGGCAATCGCGAATGGCGCACCTCACCGAACAAGAGCGCATAGACGCCGCGAAAGTCCTCGACTTCAGCTCTATGACAGTCGACACGAGAGGCAATGTGGTCCCCAGAACGCCGCAGGCCGCGGTCACGGCAGCCACCATGTACCTCCTCAACAACCTGCCACCGGCTGGAGATCCCCGAACCGCCATGCACCGATCTACGATCGCGGGTTTGGGGTTAATCGAGGCCGCCCTCGACAAGCAGCCAGTATCAAACCCCAAAAAGGACAAAACGCGAGCAAAACGCTACTCCTCGCCCTCGTCTAGCGATGACAGTCACGACCTGTCACGACGCCGTCATTCGCAACGACACGATCGCGACTACAATGCACGCAACGACCTCACACAACGTAAGATCGACAAATCAAGAGCACAACGTGCCCGGTCGACTGACTCAGAGGAGGAAGACGGGGAGCTCTGCGGCGCCAAATGCTTCAGCAGATCCATAAGGCAGAAACAAATGCCTAAGGGGTTTAAACTTCCGTCGGAAAACCCGAAGTTCGACGGCCTACAAGACCCTAAAATCTGGCTAGAGGACCACATCTCCTCCGTCAGACTCCACGGAGGCAGTCGAAGTACTGCCATGCAATGTTTGCAGCTACAGTTGTAGGGCGCCGCCCGGGCATGGCTCAATAGCCTCCCACGCGGATCCATTCGCAGCTGGGATGAGCTAGTATATAGCTTCGTGCACAACTTTAAGGGCACGTACAAACGGCCCGCATCAATCGAAGAACTGAGATGCTGCCAGCAAAAATCTGGTGAATCACTGCGCTCATACATCCGAAGGTGGTCCATCATCAAGAATTCCGCGGAAAACATCTCAGAGGACCGCGCGATTGATGCATTCAACGGTGGCGTTCGCCGCTTAGAGCTCAGGGAGGAGCTGGGCCGCTCAAAGCCCCAGACTATCGACCACCTAATGGAGATCGCGAATCGATGGACTGATGGAGAAGATTCAGTGAAGAACCGCGCTCACTCTGACGAGGAGGGAGAGCTCGAACGCAGACGCGACCGCCGAGGCAAACGCCGCATGCGCGTCTACGACGACCGTGACGACGTTAATATGGTCGCAGCCGGCTACGCCGAAAGACGCGACGACAACCGCAACAGCGGATACCGCAGCGGCAGATACCGCGACTCTGGGAAGACCATGCAAGTGTGGCAACGCCGCACTCGCGACGAGGCAACCGCGACCTCCATCAAGGAGAAACTGTCCGGACCATGCACGGTACACTTCTACATCGACAAGCATGACGGCAAAAGAAAGTCCAGCCACCTCCTCAAAGACTGCCGCGAGTTCCTCAAGCTACACGAGGGATTGGTTCGGATGAACCGCAACGCAGTCGAAAGAGGCTACGGGGCTGCTCCAGGCGCCGTGGCACATGGCGCACCGCCACCACCACCAGGGCCACCCCCGAACGGAGCTGCACCGGACCAGCACCACGGAGGAGAACCGTACCCACGGGCCATGGGTACCATGATGATCCAAATGGGGCGCCCCTCCAATAGGGTGCAGAAAGCTATCACTCGCCAAGTCAACTTGGCCACGCACTCACCACCATCCACCACTGAGTACCTCAGTGGCAGTGAGTCGTGCATCACCTTCGATAAACGCGACCACCTGCCTCAAGTACCTCGCCCAGGCCATTGCCCCCTCGTACTCGAGGCACAAATTGGAGGTTTCGACATGAGTCCCATCTTCATGGACGGCGGAAGCGGCATCAACCTCATATTCGCGAGTACCCTGCGAGCAATAAGGATTCCTCTAACTTGCTTGGAGGCATCGGACACAATGTTCCATGGCATCGTCCCAGGGAAAGGCGTATACCCCTGGGCAAAATCAACCTTGACGTCATATTCAGCACGCCGAAGAACTTTAGGCGCGAGCGCATTGACTTTGAGGTCGTCAACTGGCCCTCACAATACCACTGCATCCTCGGACGCGTCGCGTTCACTAGGTTCATGGCAGTACCCCACTACGCCTACCTACAGATGAAAATGCCAGGTCCCAACGGTGTCATCACGATCAACGGAAGCTTTGAGCGATCCGACAGTTGCGACAGGGAATTCAACAGAATCTCCCAGTCCTTTGGCATGCAGGAGGAGCTCGCGCGATTGAAGGAAACGATAGACAATAGTATGTCCCCCCTGAGCAGGCCAAGCTCACCTGACCTCTCCTTCGACTCATCCGTGCACACAAAGAAAGTGCAAGTTCATCCGATAGATCCCGCCAAAACGGCCCTCATCGCCAACAACTTGAGTCCCGCATAGGAACTCGTGCTCGTCGAATTCCTCCATGAGCACTGGGAAATTTTCGCCTGGTGTCCTGCGGACATGCCAGGAGTTCCTAGGGAATTCGCCGAGCATGCACTCAACGTCAACCCCGACACAAGGCTAGTCAAACAAACAATCAGGCAACTATCTGAGCCACGAGCGCAGGCAGTTGGCATGGAGATCAACAGACTCCTCGAGGCCAAATTCATACGCGAGATCAAGGAAAGCACTTGGCTCGCCAATACGGTGCTGGTGCCAAAAAAGGACATGGATATCCTACGAATGTGCGTGGACCTCACTTCTTTAAACAAGCACTGCCCAAAGGATCACTTCCCGCTACCGCGGATCGATCAAATCATCGACTCCACCGCTGGATGCGAGCGCCTCTGCTTCCTCGATGCCTACTCAGGCTATAACCAAATTCGAATGAAGGAGGAAGACCAAGAGAAGACCGCGTTTACAACGCCCTTCGGTGTGTTCTGCTACAACACAATGCCCTTCGGGCTAAAAAACGCAGGAGCCACCTACCAGCGGTGCATGCAGGCTTGCCTCAAGGAGCAATTGGGTCGCAACATCCAAGTCTATGTCGACGACATAGTAATCAAAACCAAGGAGGAAGCCTCTCTAATCGACGACTTGCACGAAACATTCGCCAACCTCGATCGTTACCGGATTAAGCTCAATCCGGACAAATGCGCCTTTGGCGTACCATCTGGGCAGCTGCTCGGGTATCTCATCTCCGCGAGACGGATTGAGGCAAACCCAAAAAAGATAAAGGCCATACTGGCCATGGAGAAGCCAAAGAACATAAGAGGCGTCCAGCAACTAGCCGGACGAATCGCGGCCCTCAGTCGATTTATCAGTCGAATGGGGAAAAGGCACTGCCCTTCTATCAGCTCCTCCGCAAAGCTGATAAATTCGAGTGGACCAAGGAAGCGCAAGAAGCATTCGAAGACCTCAAGCGCCTGTTATCCACCTCGCTAGTACTGGTGACTCCACGAGAAAGGGAGCCACTACTGCTATACATCTCCGCTACCAACCAAGTGGTTAGTACAGTGCTCGTCATCGAGCGGGCCGAGGAAAACAAGGTCCACGACGTACAACGCCCGGTATACTACCTCAGCGAGGTCCTCACGCCAACAAAACAGCGATACCCGCACTACCAGAAGCTGGCGTACGACGTCTTCATGACCGCCCGGCGACTGTGCCATTACTTCCAGGAACACCCAATCGTGGTAGTCAGCGACGCCCCATTGGGACATATCCTCAATAAACCCAACGCCACGGGACGAGTCGCGCTCTGGGGAATCGAACTGTCTCCACGAGACATCACATACGAAAAACGCGACGCAATCTAGTCGCAAGTTCTCCCTGACTTTCTCGTGCATTGGATGGAAAACCAACTCTCGGACAAGCCAGACATGTCTTACCTTTGGACCATGCACTTCGACGGGTCCAAGCGGAAAGACGGAGTAGGTGCAGGCGTCATTCTGACGTCACCTCAAGGAGACAAACTGAAATACATCCTGTGAATGCAGTTCACAGCCTCAAACAACGAGGCTGAATACGAGGCCCTGTTGCACGGGATGAGGATGGCAAAAGCCTGCGGCGCAGAGAGGCTCATCATATATGGCGACTCCAAGCTGGTCGTCAACCAAACAATGCACGAGTGCGACGCACTCAATGACAATATGATCGCATACCGTGACCTCTACGATACACTCGAGGGAGACTTTGATGGTTGCGAGTTGCGACATGTAGGTCGCGAAAGCAACGAGGAGGCGGACGCACTCACCAACATAGGCTCTACCTGCGCCCCCATACCACCTAGGGTATTTCTCGAGCGCATCTGCGAACGCTCTATCAAGCCAAAGGCCGCAGAGAAGAAAACAAGCGCAGCAATAGACTCGGGGGCTACGCCACCCAATGAGCCAATGGCACTCGATGACTTGGAGCTGGACACAGGACTCGAAGGGCCAATGAGCGTCATGATGATAGAACAATCTTGGACGTAGCCGTACATTACATATCTCCTCAGCAAGCGCCTACTGGACGACCCGACGGACGCACGGCACATCGCACGATGCTCCAAGGCATTCGCTGTTATCAACGGCGAACTATATAAACGCAGTATCATAGGCGTGTTACAGCGATGCGTCTCCCTGGCCGATGGAAAAGCAGTCCTCCTCGACATACATGAAGGAACCTGCGGACACCACGCCGACAGTCGTGCCCTCGTTGCCAAAGCTCTACGAGCTAGATTTTACTAGCCCACGGCCATGCGCGACGGCAAGGACATAGTCCAAAAGTACAACGCTTGTCAGTGATTCGCGGACAAACCACACGCACCAGGCGCAGAATTGCGGCCTATTCCATTGGCCTGGCCCTTCGCATAGTGGGGTCTCGATATGGTTGGCAAACTTCCAAGGTCCTCGCAAGGGGGATACGTCTACCTCTTGGTAGCAGTCGACAAATTCACCAAGTGGATCGAGGCCATGCCAGTAACCAAGCAATCAGGGCACAGCGCAGTCAAGTTCTTCGAGTCCATCGTCTATCGCTTCGGCGTGCCACACAGCATCATCACTGACAACGGGACGAACTTCACATCTAAGGAGTTCCAAGAATTCTGTGAAAACCTGGGGATCAACATCAGTTATGCCTCAGTCGCGCATCCACAGACCAACGGTCAGGTGGAAAAAGCGAACGGGCTCGTCTGCAGCGGCATCAAGAAGCGACTCCTTCGACCACTCGAACAAGCCGTGGGTTGCTGGCCAGATGAGCTCCAATCCGTACTCTGGAGCCTACGTACAACTCCAAACAGCGCCACAGGCTACACGCCATTCTTTATGGTGCATGGGGCAGAAGCGGTATTACCCGCCGAAGTAAGGTACAAGGCGCCGCGCATAGTCGCTTACAACGAACAAGAGTCATCTCTTGCACTCGAAGACTCCGTCGACCCCCTCGACGAGGCGAGAGAAATCGCCGCAGAAAGATCCACGATCTACCAGCAGAACCTGCGCAACTACCACAGTAGAAGGCTTCGCCCCAGATCCTTCGTCAAAGGTGACCTGGTCCTGCGACTGAAGCAACATGGGCATCTCAAGCTCGAGTCCCCCTGGGAAGGACCATACTTGGTTACAGAAGTAATCCCAGGTGGCGCCTATCGCCTTCAAGACCTAGAAACAGGAGTCGCATACTCCAACCCTTGGAACGTCGCACAACTGTGATGCTTCTACCCCTAGCTGTTTTTACTTTTACATCGCAAATAAGGCTACTCAGCCAAGGCTACTTAGCCACACATTGTACCTCGTACCGTTCTACAAATAAATAAAAGCTAAGTGCCCCAAAACTCTGTGTTTTTTCTTTTCACTTCTGTTACTATTGTACTCGCGGGCTGCGCCACCCTACACATATTTGTTCTTCAAACTAATAAACGCGACATCCTGAGTAGATGGCACATCAATCGAACCCCTTAACGCAAATTCAACCCAGCTGCAATGCACCTGGCAGGTTGATAAAAGGGATGGCCAGGCTAACGAAAAGGACTCGCAATGTGCAACGCACCTTACGCTTACAAGAGCTATTTATACGCGTTCAACAATAAATTACATACAAATATATATATATATATGAACTTTACAACACAAATACACTTATGTGCAGGATACAAATCTGGTTACTGCTGCAACAAAAGAACATTGGTTTGCTCCTCGAAGAAGTCGACAATCTCCTCTGCTGGGCGGTCGACCGCTTGATAGTGCAGCACCATATTCCAAGAAGATCCGGCTGGCGGCGCTGGCAGACCGGAAGCTACGACGGCGACATCCACGTCAGGCCTGTGCAATCGCACCATCGAGAGGGCATCCTTGGCACCAACCACCAACTGCTGCCTCACGCACTCGCGAACCGCGGACATATCTTGAAATTTGGCCAGGAGAGCCAACAGACTAGACGGCGTGTCATCCAACGGGAACATCGCTCGGTAGATATTCTTCAAACATGACTGTGACTTCTTCAGGAAGAGCAGAACTCGTGAAGCGCGATCCTGCAGGGTCGCCAATGCAGTCACACGATCATGATCCACCCAGAAGTATCCACTCTCTTGAAGTTGCTCCTAGGTGAGACCATGAAGGCGGATGGCAATCCTGTCCCTCTCCTCCTGAGGACGGTGTACGCTAACAACTACACGAAGCAGCACCCACATCATGAGTACAACGTACCACTGCGACTATCTACAAAGGAAAAAGATAAGGACGAGCAAACTAACACTTAAACTGGTCGCCCAGCTGCGTCACCTCGCCAAGCAGATACTGCTCGCGGGCGGCAGCTTTTTCCGCCTTTGACTTCCACACATCTGCGTTACCGCGGATTAAGGGCAACTCACGCTCCAGCTGCTTCACGCGGTCACGAAGTCGTGACAGCAAAGACAGCTCCTCTACCCTGGAGCGCGGCGGTACCACTGTCTCATCAAGAGATGATGGATCCTGCTTTCCCCCTACGGGACCACTCGATGTGCCCTACCACAGATCAAGACAGAAGCAAATAAGGCGACCAAACTAACACAAAGGCAGGGATAGCAGATGCATTCGGGATAAGCATAAAAACATATTCACAAGCACACTCGCCAGCAGGCATGTTCTTAGGGCAAAAGGACAATTCGTTATCTACTACACAAAGCTAACTACGGAGCAGTTGGCTTCTTCGACTTCGACGCCTTCGGGGGCTTCATCAAATCCGTGGCAGTATTAGACGCCACTGATTTTCCACCTGCCCCTGAAGCCGAAGCTTTCGCCGCCTTCTTAGCGCGTTGGAGCTCCTCCGAATACTTGGCAACGGTATTAATCAAAGAATGACCGTATTTGGCACAGGCAGTCGCAAAGGGGGCGAAAACTACCTGCTGACCATCCGCGCCAATAGGCATTGCCTTCGACACTGCAGAGGGATCTATCTCGACTCCGTTGGCCTGCACCATGGCGAGTGACATCGTTGCACCGGCCGCCCGGAGGGAGTTCTTATAGGTAGAAGGCACACCCCCGGCGAGTGACTTCACCAGTTCATCCATTTTGTCGACCTGCTCCGCCTTTGGCATCAACTCCTCTCGGAGGCGACTAAGGGCAACCTTGGCCTTGGACAACGTATTCTGGACGACGGCGCTTCGGTCTTCGACCGCGGATACCGCGCCAGCCAGAGCGTCATCACGACGAAGGGCATGTGGGTCAAAACTCAAGTCGCCAGCATCTACACCAAAAAACACGGATCAGATTTCTGGTGCCAACGGCAAAACTCTAGAAGCAGAGAAAAGCATCAATCAAAAATCCACCAGTAAAGGTACCTGAGAGGGCCTTGGCGACTGAGAATAGCTGCTCCTCGAACAACTTCTCCCTGGCCACAAAAGAGGCGCGCATATCCTCTTCACGCTTTCGGGCTTCATCACGAGCCGCGATTGCCTCATCGCGCCCCTTGAAAGCTGCGGCCAGTGTCTTCTCCAAGGATGTGACATTGTGTAGTAGGGCGTTATGCTCAGCTACATGGCAGTCAAAAATAATTGGCTATCAGTCAAACATATCAGAACAGAAAAAAGACGAAAGAAACAAGCATGGAAGCACTCACTTTCGACCACGCGGTGATGCGTCTCCAGCATCGCATGCTGACGACCCATCGCCATCACCTTCTCCGCCACTCGCGCGGCCTCTTTTACAAGGAGCTGTTGCACCAATCAAGGAATCAGATAAGGGCAACAGAAGGCGTTGACTGCCAAAATACAAAAGAAGGAAAGATATACTCACATGGTCCTCTAGCGACTCCGAAGAAGTCTGTTGAGCTGTCATCCGAGCAACTATTCGATGCTCCCCTCCGCGAGGAGAACTCGAAGAATTGTGCCCGGAGTGGGCCGCCGCCAGAGGAGAAGGAGCGCGCTCGACCTCTACCTTGGCCCTTGAGGTCGCGACTCCTGATTCCTTAAAAAATTCAACGTCGCCAGAAGATGACGACGCCTCTGGACTGCAAGACGAAATTCACATTGAGAAAGGGCAAAACTCCAGGGCAAAGCCAACAAAAAGAAAACAGAGAAGAAAGAACGAACTCATAAACTTACCAGTCAAACTTGTCAAGATCAAAGGTGGCCTCCGCCGACTCCGACGAAGACTCCTTGGGCAATCGCATCTTCTTGCGAGAATCTGGTGCTATAGCTCTCACAGGAATGGAGGGAATTGGTGACTCCGCGCCAGCAATATTGCCCTCTGGAGTTGAGGGAGTCGACGCATCAGAGTCCTCGCTGCGCGGACGCTTGCGAGTATCTGGGCTCTCCGACTCGGGGGCTTCCTCTTCCACGTCAGAAGGGACAATCGACTCAGACTCGTCCTCTTCAAAAGCTTCGCGAGGAATAATGCCCTCAGGGAGAGGAGGCATGCAAGGCGAGACCGCCCAATCCTGCATACAAAAAGCAAAATGGAGCAGGTAAGCAACAGAAAAGCAATCGTGAATATAAGCTACTACATAGTACGACTGTACCTTGGGAGGAGAATTCGAAGCATCGAAGGGAGGAACGACTGGCTCATTCGGAAGCACATCCTTGAAGGTGTACTTCGTGACCAGTCGCACCCTCTTATCTACCTCACTCGCGGACATGCCATCGGCAGACACGCGAGTGGCATCATCAGCACCACCCCATTGAAACATGGGATGGACTCTAGCTTGGAGAGGCTGGACGCGACGACGCAGCCAAGTCCTGATAAGGGCGCAACCTCCCTCTTCTGCGCCCATGCGACTCTCGAGGTCGGAGACGCGTTGATATAGCACGTCCGTCTCCGCGAGTTCGGACGGCATGATCACGTTCTTCCAAGAACGCATCTTCTTGCAGGGAGTCGCGGGATCAAACGGAGCGAGTCCAAAGTGCTCGTCCTTGGCCTTCAGGTCGCGAACATAAAACCATCTGTCCCTCCATCCCTGGACGGACTTGGCGAGCTTGATGTCGAAGTAGGTGGCGGATGGGTCGACATGGATTCCACAACCACCTACGTCATAAACTAAAGAGCCAGGTGCGGACTGACGCTTTAGCTTGAACAAACGCTTGAAAGGCCAAAGTGCGGCTCGATTCCGAGCCAGCACTCGCAGAGAGTGATAAAGCAAGAGATGTGAAGAATTGAATTCGGGGACAGCTGATGGAGCTGGAGCCCGTAAAAACAAAGGAGACCCCTAAGAAAGGAGTGGATAGGCAAAGAAATGCCGCGAATGATGAAAGCCAGAAACATCACTCGAAAACCAGCAGGAGGCACAGGAATGGTCTCACCACTGGGGACACGCGCGTCGGCGACTGCGGCGGAAATAACTCCTTCTTGGCGAAGAAGACGAAGATCAGACGCCTTGATGATTGAGGGGCGCCAGGCACCATTGGTCACGCGGGTGCCCACGACTTTCTTCTTCTCGCCGGCGGCGGCACTGGTGCCCACAGCAGCGGCGCCACCCTTCTTTGCCGCAGCAGCGGTGGCGGCGGATTCAGCGGCAGCGCCTCCTTTCTTCTTTCCCATTGCGCGGCGGCGATGAGAACGCAGAAAGTAACTTGGGAACGAGCGGAGATGGTCCAGAACCGCGGAAAAGATGAGCGCAGGAGAAAAGCAGAGGAGCAGCGGCAATGACGATGGCAGCGAGGAAGAAAAGGGCGCAGATGGAAATTTACCGTCGTAGCATCGCTACTTAACCCCTAAGAGATGCAATCCAACGGCTCACAAAAACCCTATTGGACGTGTGGCACATATCGCGCTCGACACGTGGGGAAGAGGAAGCGCGAACCGTCCCTCCACTGCGCGGAAATCGAGGAGGCACAGTTAATAAAAAGATTACGCACGCCCAGTCAAATCAAAGTCAGAAAGTGGGACCCACCGCTCGTCACGTCCCGTGAAAGCCGCTCACGCGGGCAACTGAGGTCATGAAAGCGTCAGCACTGACGTCATCAATAGCTACGCAGCGGAAAACTACGACTACTTTAGTCCTTGCTAGAGTCTGCGACTCCACCAAGCACTCGGGGGCTACTCCCATAGGGAGCGCTGACCGCGCACCCTATGATTTTTATTTTCTTATTGCAGGGATACAAGCAATCGCAATCAATCCCCAGCCACTCGAAAAACGATTCGATTATGGACGTGGGTTACTCCCATAGGGAGCGCTGGAAACAATTTTGACTGAAGGAGCAAGCAAAAGATGACAACAGTCGCAATCCAAGTCTTCGACTCAAACAGACAAAAATGATAGCAGTCGCAAAATTTCTTTAGTCCCTGCCTGAGTCTTCGACTCAACCAGGCACTCGGGGGCTACTCCCATAGGGAGCGCTGGTCGCGCACCCTATGATTATTTGCACGAAAGCTGTGTGTTGATTACATCAGCACTCGCAGATCATGGCGACACCGCCTCATAATTTTCCCTACAACGAGATTATGTCTCCTGGGTTGCCCGAATCATCTCCGCGATGATAAAATTCGGATGCCGCGCTTACAGCGTGAAGGTAAGGCCTGAATAAAGGCCTGGCAACGCATTTAACTGCGCACTACCAGAAACATATCTGTGCCTACAGGCACGATGAACATGCCTTGACGGACGCGTCAAGTGCTCACACTCATATAACTGGAATTTGACTCCTGTAAGACCTCTGCGGCTTGAGTCGAATTACGCCGGCACTTTTCCGGATTCGAGTCCGGGGACTCGAATTCGAGTAGATTGCGTTGTTTCACCCTAAGGTGGTTAAGTGGTACCGATACTTCGGTTATATCAGGCACGTATATCAACAATCCCTATGACACAAATAAAAGAAGTCGAAATGCACTCATTCAGGCACTCGAAACTTCAAAAAGTACCCAGTCGAATCTGCGATTCCACTGGATACTCGGGGGCTACTGACATGGGTATAACTTATAGGTACTCAATCTTGGTATATACGGTCTAAATACGTACAGGCCCACGGTGTCGCCAAGGCCCAGACAAAAGGACTCGACTAAACTGCGGACTCTCGATTGCTTGAGAGACAAGAAGAAGCTAAAGATAGAAAGTTTGAAGGGAAGAACCCTTACTTGTAACTGACTCGACCTGCTACCCGAGACCTAGCCTATCTATATAAAGGCTAGGAGGGGGCGGCGAGGAGGACGCACGCAACCCTAGTTTCCACAACCCTCGCCAGATTGCATCTGCGCACCATTGTAACTTTCGACTCCTTCGATAATTCCACGAGCAGACAAGCAGGAGTAGGGACCTCTACGAGGCCTGAACCTGGGTAAATCCTTTGTCCCCTGTGTGCTTGTTTGCTAGCCGATAGATATCTCCAGCACTCCCTCCTTCTCCAAAACCCAAGTCCATAACAATGGGCATTGATGAGTTAAACCCTCGTCAGCTGCAGTTCAGCATCCACCAGCAAACGTACTATAGTTGCGGGCACTATTTTTTTTCCGTGCACAACATTTCCCCCCTCCGGCGCGTCAATTTTGGTGCATTCGGTAGAGCGTGCTATCATTCCGACCGCGCGCGAAACACCCAACTGCCACATGGAAATTTCACCCGCGCCCGCGCCCACACCCACTCCTTCCCCATTTTAGCTCCCCATTCGAGAGTCGCTGCCACTCTGATTCGTCACCACCGGCGCTTCTAACCGCGCCCCCGCAGTAGATCCTCCCCCACCGCACCTCCCCATAGATATCCCGAGCGCGTCACGGCCATAAAAGGAGAGAGACGCCGCCGCGGCGCATCTTTCCCCACCGCAAGAGAGCGTGGGCGCCTCAATGCGTTGGTCTGGTTCTCGCTGCTTCCGCGCCGAACCTCATATGCGACCATGTACTCCTCGAGCCGAGAAGCAACATAGCGCACACAAGGTGTTATCCGAAATGGCCGGAAGGTATGTTTCCGCCTTCGCCGTGCCATTTTTTGCATGCATTCTTTGGCATGCATAGGTCGTTCAATGATATCAATGTTGTTCAACGCTCACCAATTATGACTGATGACCCACAAGTATAGGGGGTGTATCGTAGTATTTTCGAGGGAAGTGAAACCCAATTTATTGATTCGATACAAGGGGAGCCAAAGAATATTTATAAGCCTTAACAACTAAGTTGTCAATTCAGCTGCACCTGAAAACAATCTTGCTGACAGCAATTTATCAGTAGCAACAATTTTTTAGTAGCAATAGCAGTAGTAAAAGTAAAGACAATAGTAACAATTGCAGTAAACAGTAGGATTAAAGTATGGTAGGCATAGGGATGGATGGACTGGCGTTGCATGGACAAGACAATTCATATAGCAATCAAGACATAGGGCATTTGCAGATAAATAAGATAAATCATCCAAGTACTAAACAATCATAGGCATGTGTTCCATATATAGTCATACATGCTCGCAATGAGAACTTGCAAAACATCTTTTGTCCTGCCAGCCCATTTGCAGCGAGGCCTCAAGGGAACTACTAGCAATTAAGGTGTTCCTTTTAATAGAGCACCGAAGTAAAGCATTAACACTCCGTGAACACATGTGATCCTCACATAAAAGCCATTCCCTCCAGTTATCCTGATTGCTGTCACTTCAGGGCCTTCGGTTTCGGACAACAACGTGTGTATACAACTTGCAGGTAAGACCATAAACAATACTATCATAATGAATCAATAACATGTTCAGATTTGAAATCATGGCACTCGGGCCCTACTGACAAGCATTAAGCATAACAAGTTATAACAAAGTCAAAAAGCACTAATAAAAGATAGTAGGCACCATGCCCTGACAATCTGATGCCATTACATGAACGATCTCATCCAATCCCTACCATCCCCATAGCCTACAACGGGGGATTACTCACTCATAGATGGGGGAAACATGGATGGTCGATGTAGAAGCGATGGTGATGATGATGATCTCCTCTAATTCCCCGTCCCGGCGAGGTGCCAGAACGGAGTTTTTGGTTCCGAATCATGGAATCTGGTGGTGGCGGCGCAGCGGAACTCTTTCTGGAAAAACGTCGAACCCCCACTTGGTTTTTAGGTCAAGGGGCAACTTATAGGCGAAGAGGGAGGCCGAGGGGGCAGCCGAGGCGGCCACACCACCCCCAAGCGCGGCCTGGCCTGGCCCGCGTGGCCAGGGGGTGTGGGCCCCTCGTGGCCCTACTCCGTCTCGTCTTCTGGCTCCGCGAGTCTTCTGGTGAAATAGGATTTTTGGCATATTTTCCGGGATTTTCCTGATAGTTGATTTTCTGCATAAAAACTAGACACCAAAGTAATTCTGCTGAAAACAACATCAGTCCGTGTTAGTTGCATCCAAATCACACAAGTTTAGAGGAAAAACAATAGCAAAAGTGTTTGGGAAAGTAGATACATTTTGGACGTATCAATGATAAGGATTGAATTACGTGAAGGTCCACAGGTGGAGTTTGAAGCAAATGGCCACAAGTATAACTATGACTACTATCTTGCTGATGGCATCTACCCGACGTGGAAAACGTTTGTGAAGCCGGTTTACCATCCCAAAGGTAAGAAACAACTCCAATTTCACAATGCACAAAAGGCGGCTAGGAAAGATGCGGAGAGAGCATTTGGGATTTTGCAAGCCCAATTTGCTATGTGAGAGGACCAGTTAGATTTTCGAACCAAGATTGTCTTTGGTACATCATGAACGCTTGTGTGATCATGCATAACATGATCATAGAGGATGATCGTGGCAAAGATGTAGATCACTCCTTCTTTGACTTGATGGGGGTTCTCGTGCAAGTGAAGAGGAGAGCACATAGAGTGACACGTCTCATTGCCTCATATCATGACATTCAATCAAATGAGGTGCATGATGAGCTCCAAAAAGATCTCATCCATGAGCATTGGAAGTGTTCGAGATATGCCTAAGAGGCAATAATAAAGTGGTTATTATTATATCTTTATGTTTATGATGAATGTTTACATCCCATGCTATAATTGCATTATTAGGAAACACTAATACTTGTGTGTTCTGTAATCATAAAAAAGAGTCCTTAGTAAGCCTCTTGTTAATACTAGCTCGTTGATTAATAGATGATCATGGTTTCCTGATCATGGACATTGGATGTTATTAATATTGAGATCATATCATTAGGAGAATGATGTGATGGACATACACTCATAGTAAGCATAGCATAAGATCAAGTCATTAAGTTCATTTTGCTACAAGCTTTCAAATGCATAGTAACCTAATCCTTCGACCATAAGATCGTGTTAATCACCATCACCGGATGAGTGCTTTGATGACATCAAATACCGCTTCATAACTAGGTGGTTATAAAGGTGGCATTAGATATTCTAAAAGTATGTGTTGAAGCGCATGGGTCAAGAATGGGATTTGTCCATCCATATGATGGATAGATATGCTCTGGGCCCTCTCGGTGAAATGTCATCCAATTAGCTTGCAAGCATGTGACTAGGTCACAGGGGATGTCATACCACGGTATGAGTAAAGAGTACTTCTCGGTAACGAGGTAGAACTAGGTATGGAGATACCGATGATCGAACCACGGACAAGTAGAGTATCGCGTGACAAAGGGAATTGGTTTCGTATGTTAATGGTTCTATCGATCACAAAGTCATCGTTGAATATGTGGGAGCCATTATGGATCTCCAGGTCCCGTTGTTGGTTATTGATCGGAGAGGTGTCTCGATCATGTCTGCATAGTTCACGAACCTATAACACCTCAAAAATATTAAACAAGCTTATCAAGTTCTAATCACCCAAGTTTAGGGTTAACAAAAACTTTTATTATTAAACTTTATATGAATGCATGTGTGATTTCCATTAATGCATGAATGCTTGCATTTGCCATGTTGGATTGCTAGAAATGATAAGGATTAGTTTAAAGATGAATACCACCTCATATAAATCTTTTCCAAGCAAAATCAAATAAAAAGAAAACCATTTATGAAGCATATGATCATATGGTCACTTTGGCCAAAGTTAACCACTAGCCTACTTTGGCCATCTCTAGTAAAAGATTCTTAATAGAAACAATTCTAATTCTTTTCACCCCTGGCTAGACCAAGTAAAAATGAACCCAAGCAAACTTTACAAACCTACAGAAACTATATTCAAATTCATTTGAGAGGCAATTAAAAATTGAATCAAGTGTAGGTACATAGATCATCATTTTACAAAAACCACCCAAACCAACACCACTTGAAAATTCCTAGCAACCAGAGACTACCAAGTATGTGACCATCTCACCCACCAAAAATCATGGAATAATTCAAAGATTAAGTTCATGTGGCCATTTAGTCGAACACTTAGCAGACAGAGTACGAGTTCAACAACTATCTACTATTTTGATCAATCAATTAATCATCTCTTGTACTGCAATCAACCCAATAAATCACCCACGATCACCCTAGTACCTTGGCCGTGCAATGGAGCAACCTCACTCGCCCCTGCGCTAGTGCCATGATCGTACCGAGCATGTCATGCCGGTCGACCATGGACAAGACGCCACACACCGCACCGCCCTCTCCCACGATGTCTAGCGAGTAGCCATGACCTCACAGCCCCTCTCTATCCACACCTTGACCAACAGCGAGAAGTGGAGAAGCTAAAACAACCGTGCCCATTTAAGCCTCTGCCATGCCGAGAGCACGATGGAGCGCCGAAGCTGCCTCGCGCAGCCACGCCGCGCCTCGCTCTCTCCGCGTGTACCCACACCCGCCGCGTCACCAGCGACCTCCTAGACATGACCATTCGCCGCCGCACGCCTCGTGAACACCGTACTCGATGACGAACACCGCTGTACCTGAACAGAGCGCCAACGTGGCCCGACCGACTGAGACCGCCCCTTGACGCGCCACTACATGCGTGATGACCGCCGCAGCCCACCGTGTCGACCCATGCCATCTGCCATGCCTATCGCGACCTATAGCAGCGTTGATGATGAAGCCCGACCATGCCGCTTTGCCTCCACCGCCAGTGTATAAATAGGAGCCACCCCAGACCTCAAACGACACACCATCTCACTCCTCTCTCTCTCTCAAAACCACCCAGACCCTTTTTTAGAGCAAGGCGAGCACCACCCCGTCGGAATTTGACCGGAGCCCGCTGTTGAAGTGAAAAAGGGAGTCGTTGATTGGAGCCACCCTAGGAGCCGCCGTGACTGCCAATCAACAAGCCCATTCACCCACATCACCGGACCTAGCTGGAGCCCTGGTAAGCCCCCAACGACCCCCGCCATGCTGCTATGTTTAGAATCTTGCCGGGGCACCGCGACATGGACAACGAACCTCAGTCGTAGATCTTATTCTAATCGTAGCACTCAGATTTGCTGATACCGTTTTGGCTAGTTACTGCCACTAACGCGTAGGACCAACCTGTCAGCAGCCCATTGCGCGCGCGTTGTGCAGTTGGGCCGGCCCATTTCTTTTCCCGCGTAGAGCCTAACAGTTCAAATAGAATTTGTCTATTTAGTTAAAACCCTATTCTGCCAGTAGATTCAAAATTCAATTCAAAGAGATGTACTGAACCAAAATGCATGATTCCAATTTTGTTAGAAAGTATTGAAAATATATACACACTCCCGTTGGATGCAAACCATTTGAACTTACAGATCACCTATACCAAAAATAACAAGACAAAGACTTTTACCACTTCAAACATTTTTATAAAATCAACCATAAATGTTTTTGAGTTGATTCCAACTCTCAAAAATCACATTTACCATGCTCTATGTGAATATGTAAAAATATTTGGTTTTACAGATATTAAACAGGGACTAGTATTAAAAGGATGCTATATAGGCTTTTCTAGCCACTTTAATATTATTAAATAGTAATATTAAATCTTGTGATATATGATCACCACTTTAAAACACTTTCCCAAGTATTGAAATATGTGGTGATGACATGTGTCAACATGATACCATATTTTAATTAGAGGATATTAAATCTTAAGTATTTCCAGTGAGTAGAAATTACTTTTCCAAAAGAAGATAAATAAGAAGATGTAAATATTTCATGTGATGATAGAGATGATGCTAGATCATCTAGTGTGAGCCATGTGTGCTAAATAGAAGTAGTTAAGTATTGTTTGGTGATTGTGTATATTGAATATATTTATAGACGCTAGTACCGACTCGGGATACGACGAGGAGGAGTACTTCGAAGAAGAGGAAGAGAACTTCAACGACTGCACTGCTCAAGGCAAGCCTTCATATGCAAGCTAAACTATGCCAGCTATCCATGCAAGCCCACTATGCTAAATAACCTATGCATGATGCACTATGCATGCTTGGTGATGCAATTTTGAATATACCAATCCCAGTTTTATATGCAAGCTTTACTTTCCCTTTTACTACAATTTCTTACTTAGTTAATAAATTGTGATTAGTGGAAAATAGGATGGATACCACCAAGATCATAGAACTAGTCTTGGGTACTTATACTTGATTAGCACCCCCTCAATAGTGATAACCTCAATACTAGTGGCTAGTGCTAAAACTAAAACTTGACCACTTTAGATGGGAACACTTGGTGAAAATAATTATGAAAACCTTGGAATGATGATTCATTCTATTGAAATGTTTTGACATGTGTTATGAAACACAATGGGTTGATGATGAAACTGAATGAGGCATGAGCCTTGACTTTGATAAAAACTGATGGTTGGGTTCGGATGCGATACCATTCCAATTTTACCGTACAACCACAATACCTGAGTTGGGTAGGGCTTAACTAGAAGTTTATATGTCTTAGTATGGGTTCCCTTGCGTAAGAGGTTGAGCTGAGGCTACCTCGTAAATATGAATGTCCACCTATGCAGTTCCCGGGATGGCAGTTGGCCATGGCTGGGAGGCCAAGCTCATAGGGGAGGTGCCTATACTAGGGTATGTAATTGAAAGGTTAGGATTGATTATCCGCATACCAAGTATGATGATTCAGGGTTATCCCTGACGGATGTATCGAATTTTGTGGTGAAAGTGTACCACCTCTGCAGATTGTCAAACTATTCGAATAGCCGTGTCTGCGGTTTGGACAGTTGGAGTGGCCATACTGTTCCATTGTTAGATGTTTTCAAAATGACTTGTGACTTGAAAGATGACCTTGACTTGACCACAACAGAGTTGTGGACATGAAATTTAAGTTCCCATGTAAGTGATGTAGAGAACTAAAATTAGGTCTTTACTCTTAAGTTCTTATGAAATAAACCTGGCTTTTTGCAAACAAATCTAGAGCTTAAGATTCCTACTAGTTTTTACCTTACCTATGTTAGTGGTAGTTTGCGAGTACTTAAAGAGTACTCATGGCTTTGTCCCTGGCTATTCCCATGGCCAGACTACGAGGAAGACTACCCAGAAGATGGACAGCAGGAGGTCTATGACAACTAGGATCATCTCCCATCATCAGCATTGCCTGTGACCAAGAAGATGGAGCCCTACTATGTTTAATTTCTGATGCTTTGATTGTATTAAGACTGGATCATGAGATCCTCTATTTGTAAGACCTTTAATATGGTTTGTAATGGATGATGTATTGTGGTACCAATTCTATTATGTCTCGCAAATATGGTAATCCTGGGATTGTGGTGTACGACATAACAAGCATCTGGACTTAAAAATCCGGGTGTTGACAGAACCGTAGGGTGACACACTTATGGTTCTATGTTGTTTTAGGTAGATATGGAATATGAGTTGGAGACTAAATGTTGTTTGGAGTCTCGGATTGGATCCAGGACATCACGAGGAGATCCGGAATAGTCCGGAGAATAAGATTCATATCATACAAGTCATTTTCTAGGGTTCAGAAAAGTTGTGGAGTTCCATTTGGAGCTTCTAGAAGGATTCAAAATGTTCCAGAAGAGATAGACATGAATCCCTAGATTACATGGGATAAGACTTGGGGGGAGGAAACTCCCCCCCTTCCCTTGTGCGCCGGCACTAGGAGGTGGGCCAAGGGGGGAACCCTAGGCCGCACCCCCTCTATATAAAGAGGGGTGGGGGCACCTCCCCCTTGCCCTTCCACCCAATCCCTCCTCCTTCCTTCTGCTTCGGCTTAGGAGAAGCCCTGTAGGAAGTATCCTCCACCACCACCACACCGTCGTGCTGCTAGGATTCCATGGAGATCTACTACCTCCGCTGTTTGCTGGAACAGGGAGAGGAAGGTCTACATCAACTCCGTACGTGTGACCGAGTGTGGAAGCGCTGACGGAACGTGGCGCCAGAAGGTGAAGGAAATATGCCCTAAGAGGCAATAATAAAGTTGTTATTATGTATTCCTTATATATGATAGATGTTTATTTTACATGCTAGAATTGTATTGATCGGAAACATCAATACATGTGTGTTTAATAAACAAAAAGGGTTCCTAGTTATGCCTCTCTTATAGACTAGCTTGTTGATTAACAAGATGATCAAGGTTTCCTGATCATGGACATTGGATGTTGTTAATAAAAAGGTCACACCATTGGTGGAATGATGTGATGAACATTCATCCAAAGTATAGCATTACGATCAAATCATTATGTTTATATTGCAATAATATCATACGAAGTAATATTTATCTTTAGACCATGAGAATATGTTAATTGCTAACACTGGAAGAGTATCTTGATAACATCAAACATCACACCGTGACAGGGTGACTATAAAGATGGGTTCAGTACTACGAAGGTGTTATGTTGAGGCTCATGAATCAAGAGTGGAATTTGTCAATCCCGATGACGGATAGATATACTTTGGGCCCTCTCGGTGATATCACATTGAGATAGCTTGCAAGCAAGTGATGTGATCACTAGAATGTTATATCACGGGAACGAGAAAAGAGTGCATGTCGGTAACGAGATCAAACTAGGTATGGAGATACCGATGATCGAATCTCGGACATGTAATATATCGCGAGACAAAGGGATTTAGTTACAAGCGTTAAAGGTTCTCACGATCACAGAAGTCATCGTTGAATGTGTAGGAGTCAGTACAGATCTCCAGGTCCCGCTGCTGATTATTGATCGGAGAAGGGTCTCGATCATGTCTGCATTATTCGTGAATCGTAGGGTGACACACTTAAGAGTTACCGGACACCATTTTGGAGCACATATGTTTCAGGCGAAAGAATTGCAAAGCGTAGGAATTGTTTCAATAGAAACTAGAAATTGTTTCGGGTGAAATTGCAGAAAGTGGTGCTGCATGTGATATTGAAATATTGCAAGGGGTTATATGTGAATGTTTGTTAATTAAAGTAATTAACAAAATTCTGAATAAATTTAATAAAAGAGATTTATTAAATGAGAGAGCATTAAACTTGGAGAATTTTAATGCATTTAAAGTGGAGACTTTAAAAGGGAATGTGAAGAGGCATTTTAATGTGGAGGGGTTACCACCACATGAATGGGGGAGGTAAGGGGTCACCCCCCATGCGCCGGCCATGGAGAGAGGGGGTACCCCCCTCCTCCTATAAAAGGCCACCCATTCCCTCCTTCATCCACAAACCTCCTTGTGAAGGATCTCTCTCCCCCTCTAGAATTATTCCCCCATGGTCTCGGATTAGCGAGATACATGTTCCTAGTGGCATTTCTTATGGAAGGAGTTGCTGCTTCCGCTGGATCGCTGGAGCGAGGAGGTGGAGGTTGTCCGGTGGCTTGAACGTGTGTGCGAGTGCGGATGCGCTGCTGAGTTGCGGCACTCGGACTTTCTCACAATCTTGAGATCGGCAAGTGTACGACTACATCAACCACGAGTTCCTACTCGTTAACAAAACTCTTTGTCTTCAAGGGTAAGTTCTCATTGGATGTATGTCCATCCGTTGCTTTGTACCTAGTAGATAGATCTTGGCGTGTAGTTCACACCGTAGGAACTTTTTTGTTTTCTATGCTGCGGACCCAACAGTGGTATCAGAGCCTGATCTATGCGTAGGTGTTTTGCACGGGTAGTACACATATGTTTATATGTGGGCGATGATGATCATGTTATTGCATCTTCTATGTATTTTGGATATTGGTGGCATAGTGGGATGAAGCAGCCCGGACCAACCTTACATGTCATCGTACATGAGACCGGTTCCACGACTGACATGCAACTTGTTTTGCATAAGTGGCTGGCGGGTGTCTGTCTCTCCTACTATAGTCAATATATGATTTACAACGAGTTGCTAATAACTTAGTTATCCTCGTTGTGGTTCATGTTCGTAGGTGAGAACGGTTCTATCTCCGAAAGCCCTAAGCCACGTAAAACATGCAATTGATAAATTAGAGGCGTCTAGTTTAGATCATTGCTGGGCTAGTATATTGATATGGTATTGTTGTAAGTAGATGTATGATAGATACTCTTACAACACATTCAGCGTGTATGTTCCATAGACCTTGGCCTTAAACACAAAGGAATGATAGAGATCATACCATGATGCAAATGATAGAGATCAAATGCATGGACCATATCATCTCACTTTACACATTAGATGTTAGCATCTTATACTGCTAGTTTGGCGCTTTTGGTAGCATTGTAAGATGATTCCTCATTTAGATATCAAGATAAAAATGTGTTCTTCCTTAAGTATGCACCGTTCTGTGGATCGTGTTTCGAGACATCACGTGATGATCGGGTGTACTCGAATCTACGCTTTCATAGGAACGGGTGTAAGACAGTTTTACACACGCGAATACTAAGGTTCTTACTTGGCGAGCCTAGCATGTACAGACATGGCCTTGGAACACGGACCGAAAGGTTAAGCATGAGTCATATAGATGATATGATGCCCATATAGATGCTCGCCTTTGAAGCTACATCAACTCACGTGATGATCGGACTTGGTGTAGTGGATTTGGTTCATGTAGTCACCAAAAGGACACGAGGGATGTCATTTTTGAGTGGGAGTTCATTAGTAATTTGGATTAGTTGAACTCAATCTATCATAAACTTAGTCTAAGTAAACTTTACAAATTCTATTGTAGATGGCACCACCTGCTTTTAATTTCAATGTGTTCATGGAGAAAGAGAAACTTGCTGCGAATGGTAGCAACTTCACCAACTGGGATATGAATTTGAGGATTCTCCTAACTGCTGCATAAAAGCAATATGTGCTAGATGCGCCGCTAGGCCCCCACCAGCTCCTGATGCCCTTGACGAGGAAAAGAATGTCTATGTGACTCGTCAGGAGGACCACAACATAGTTCATTGCGGAATACTGTATGGGCTAGAGCCAGAACTTCGAAAGCGTTTCGAAAATGGCAATGCCTTTAATACCATGGGAGAATTGAAAATGATTTTCGATACCCATGCTGCCATAGAGAGTTATAAGCTACAAAAAAGTTCTTTAGCTGCATGATGGAGGAAAACAGCTCCGTTAGTGAGCACGTACTCAAAATGTCTGGGTACGCCGATAAGCTTGTGTCCTTGGGAATAATGATTCCCATTGACTTAGGCATACACCGTGTTCTCCAATCTCTGCCACCTAGCTACAAGAGCTTCGTGATGAACTATAATATGCAGGGCATGAAGAAGTCTCTTCCCGAGCTTCTGTCAATGCTTAAGACTGCAGAAGTGGAGATTAGGAAAGAACATCAAGTGTTGATGATCAATAGGACCACCGGTTTCAAGAAAGACAAGAAAGGCAAGCACAAGGGAAAGAAGGGTGGCAAGTCTATTGCCACGCCTGAAAAGAAACCCCGAGCTGGCCCTAAGTCTGACACCGAGTGCTACTATTGTAAGTGGACTGGCCATTGGAAGCACAACTGCCCAAAGTATTTAGCGGACAAGAAGTCCGGCAAGGCAAACAAAGGTATATGTGATATACATGTTATTGATGTGTACTTGACTAGTACTCGCAGTAGCACCTAGGTATTTGAAAGGGCATGTATGCCCCCATGTGTGGTTTTGGTAATTAATGACAATCCCTATGGACTAATGTGCAAATTGAGTTTCACTTGTAGGTTTGTCCATTGGCATCGCTTGGACCATGTGTTGGTTTCAAGGATGAAAAAGAAGAAGCATCGTCCAAGGGCTTTGTGCCTATTGGAATCAAGTAGAATAAGAAGATCAAGTATGCCTTGAAGAAGAAGAAGAATAAGATGGAGTTCCTCATGGCTTTCTTCAAGACATCATCATCAAGATTTGATGTGCAAGCTCACGGTGCGCCATCTCTAGAAGATATCATGCTTGGAGCTTGCCATCCTCGGCGTTCATGGAGTGATGAAGACAAGGTCAAAGAAGTGGTTTTTCCATGGAGTATGGGGGATCCATTCGCAAGTCTTCATCAAGCAAGAGCAATCAAGAAAGGTGTTCCATCTTTAAGGTGACAAGATCGTCTACATCAAGCTCAAGTGGGATGCTCAAGGCAAAGGTATGATCTTGATAGGATTTCTATTTTACCGGTCTCTTGTCGTGTTCTTGTAGTGTTGGGAGATCGGGTTTAGGATAGATAGCCGTACTATCAAGAGGGGCTCTTGAGTGGGTGACTCATTCGTATCTTTCGAAGAGAGCTCAAACCTTTGCATACATATCATCATCTTTCTTGGTTGTTGTTTGGTTCTTGTCCATGTGAGGATCTAGAGATTGTGGTTATCTTCATAACAAGCACTAGTTCATCAAAAATGGATTTCCCGTGCATATCTTATTGCGTTTTTGATCTTGCGGGTTTTCCGACTTCACACCTTGGGAGGTATCTCACATATATATTCATGGTATTTTCTCCCTTGGTGATACCCAATATTTCACCTTTTGTTGGATTCTACTCTTTATTATCTTTCCAACAAAATTGGTTTCATCCCATTTAGAGTTTCCAAGCTGAACTTCTTGCGTTTTGGGTTCTAGAGGTTTTACCGGTTCGTCGCTTCTGAGAGGTCGTACTTTTCTCCATTTTATTTTTATCCTATCTTGTTGGACTATGATTTTTCTTTGCATAATATTGTAGAGATTTTTGTTCTCTTCAAAACGAGCCCAAGATCATCGAAATCGGAGTCCGGAGTCAAAAGTTATTGAAGTTTTCGTGCAATGCTGTCCAACGTTTTTTGCTTGAGTGGTAGTACCGGCCCAAGTTCCGGCCAAAGTTCCGGTAAATCTCGTTTTTGTTGGATTCTACATGTCGTTATCTTTCCAACAAAATTGGTTTCATCTCGTTTGGAGTTCGGATGCAAAAGTTGTGGCAGTTCTGGTTCTGAAGTTTTTGCCTGACCGGTAGTTCCGGTGGGCCACCGGTAGTAACGGCCAGACGCCGAAGTACCGCTCGGGCAGAAATGCCGCCGGTAGTACCGGTGTTAATTCCGGCCCAACTTCCGGCAACCCAAATTTTGGTTCAGTACCCTCTCTGCCTGGTTAGCGCTATTTGACGGAACTTGGATCGGATTTTCACGCGGTAGTACCGCTAGGATATTCTTGCCACCGGTAGTTCCGGCGAAGCAGCGGTAGTTCTGGCCAAGCTCGCGTTTTTGATCTTTGCCTCTCTGTTTTTTGACCGTTGGCTGGGTGCCACCGGTAGTACTGGCCACCCACCGGTACTACCAGACGTGCGCGATTCTGTGGGTAACGGGCAGATCGGGGAGCCCTTTAAAAGGTGCTCCCCTTTCCCCTTCGCCCTAACTCGTTTTTCTTGGTTCTGGCTTGCTCTCTCCTCCATTGTTGACCTTGAAGAGCTTGGCCTCTCCCCTTCTCCCTCCTATGATTCTTGCATCTTTTTGAGGGATTTGAGAGAGGAGATCTAGATCTACAAGCCCCACCAAGCGAAATCCCTTCTTTGTGAAGGAATCCTTGGGATCTAGATCTTGGATAGTTTTGTGTTCTCCTCTTGTGTTCTTCCTCCCTTATTCCCCCAATAGCTTTTGTAGCTTTGGTGGAATTTGAGAGAGAAGAACTTGCCTCTTGCATTTGGTGCATAGGTTTGAGTTCTCCTCGGAGATTCGGTGAGTTCAATCCCTTGGGATTGTTTCTCTTGGGTTCTTGGAACCCTAGACGGTTGTGGTTGGATAGTTGACCTTTTGTGGTCTTGTAGCCTTTTGTGGCCTTGTTGCCTTTTGTGGCTTTGTAGCCTTTGTGGCACTGTTCTTGGGGCTCCAATTGAGTTGTGGAGGTTCCCCAAGCTTGTAGGCCTTTTGTGGCATTGTGGAGCCTTTGTGGCGTTTCTTGGGAGCCCTCCAATTGAGTTGTGGAGATTGCCCCAAGCCTTGTACGGGTTCGGTGACCGCCCTCAAGTGTCCCATAGTGGAACGCGAGTAGGCCTTTATGGTGAGCACACGGGAGAATAGGGTGAGCCTTTTGTGGTGTCGGTGAGTTGCGTGGCTTCGCATCCTTGGTGAGGCCTTGTGTGGCGTTGGGTGAGCATCGAGCCACCACACCTTGAGGTGAGCCATTTGTGGCGTTCAAAGTACATTGCGCCCCCGCACCTCTCCAACGGAGACGTAGCTTCTTTGGAAGTGAACTTCAGGAAACAAATCATCGTCTCCGTGTCCCTCGGTTATCTCTCAACCGAGCCCTTTACTTATGCAATTTACATTGTGATAGCCTTCGTGCTTGAAGTATTATATCTTGCTATCACCTTGTTGTTTATCTTGCTTAGCATAGGTTGTTGGTGCACTTAGTGAAACTAGTGGATATAGGTTTTGGCTTGATAAATTAAACGTTAAGTTTTATTCCGCGTTTATTAGAGCCTAAACCATAATTATTTTAAAACGCCTATTCACCCCCCTCTAGGCGACGTCCATTTCCCTTTCAGTATTTGATACGGGATCGGTTGCTAATATATGTAACTCGGTTCAGGGGCTACGGAACAAGCGACAACTAGCGAGGGATGAGGTCAGGATGCGGGTCGGCAATGGATCAAAAGTTGATGATCGCCGTCGGGACGCTACCTCTCCTTTTTCCATCGGGATTAGTTATAAACCTAAATAATTGTTATTTGGTGCCCGCACTGAGCATGAAAATTGTATCCGGATCGTGTTTGATGTAAAGTGGTCATTCATTTAAATATGAAAACAATGGTTGTTCGATTTATAAGAATGATATCTTTTATGGTCATGCACCTATGTTGAATGGTTTATTTCTGATAGATCTCGATAGTAATATTACGCACATTCATAATGTTAATTCTAAAAAGATTAATCTTGATAATGATATATCTGCATATATGTGGCAGTGCCGTCTAGGTCATAGTGGCGTTAAACGCATGAAGAAACTCCATTCTGATGGACTTTTGGAATCACTTGATTTTGAATCATTTGATACATGTGAGCCATGCCTTATGGGAAAGATGACTAGAACGCTATTTTCCGGTTCAATGGAACGGGCGACAGATCTATTGGAAATCATACATACTGATGTGTGTGGACCAATGAGTGTGTCGGCGCGAGGTGGATATCGTTATTTTGTTACTTTCACGGATGATTTGAGTAGATATGGGTATATCTATTTGATGAAACACAAGTCTGAAACTTTTGAAAAGTTCAAGGAATTTCAGAATGAAGTGGAAAATCATCGTAATAGAAAGATCAAATTTCTACGGTCTGACCATGGAGGAGAGTATCTAAGTTACGAGTTTAGCACACACATGAAAGAGTGTGGAATAGTTTCACAACTCACGCCTGCCGGAAAACCGCAGCGTAATGGTGTGTTGGAACGTGATAATCATACCTTATTGGATATAGTTCGATCTATGATGTCTCTGACTAACTTGCCACTGTCATTTTGGGGTTATGCACTGGAAACAACTGCATTCACTTTAAATCGGGCACCATCTCAATCCGTTGAAACGACACCGTCTGAATTATGGTTTGGAAACAAACCTAAGCTGTCATTTCCTAAAGTTTGGGGATGCGATGTTTATGTGAAGAAACTTCAGCCAGATAAACTCAAACTCAAAGCGGAAAAATGCGTCTTCATAGGATACCCTAAGGAAACGATTGGGTATACCTTCTATCACAAATCCGAGGGCAAGGTTTTTGTTGCCAAGAATGGATCCTTTCTTGAGAAGGAGTTTTTCGCGAAAGGTGTGAGTAGTCGGAAGGTAGAACTCGAAGAGGTTATTGAACCTTCTCTTCATGGAATGGCGAGTGGCGCAGCACCGGAAATTGTTTCGGAGTTGACTTCACCTGAAGAAGAGAGAGCTAATGATAATGATCATGAAACTCTGAAAGAGGACACTACCGAACCTCGCAGGTCAAGCAGGACACGTGCAGCTCTTGAACTGTACGGCAATCCTGTTGTGAATTTCATGGTTGATAAATGGATGACCCTGCGACGTATGAAGAAGCAATGATGAGCCTGGATTCCAACAAATGGCTAGAAGCCATGAAATCCGAGATGGAATCCATGCATGAGAACCAAGTTTGGAACTTGGTGGACTTACCTCACGATCGAAAGGCCGTTGAGAATAAATGGATTTTCAAAAGAAAAACTGATGATGATGGTAATGTGACCATCTATAAGGCTCGACTTGTCGCAAAGGGGTTTCGACAAATTCAAGGAGTTGACTACAATGAGACATTCTCTCCCGTAGCGATGCTTAAGTCGGTTAGGATTATGTTAGCAATTGCTGCATATTTCGATTATGAAATATGGTAGATGGATGTCAAAACTGCGTTCCTCAATGGTAATATTGAAGAAGAGTTGTATATGATACAACCTAAGGGTTTTGTCGATCCTAAGGATGCTAATAAGGTATGTAAACTTCAGCGATCCATCTATGGACTGAAACAAGCATCTCGGAGTTGGAATCTCCGCTTTGATGAGGTGATCAAAGAGTTTGGATTTGTCCAAACTTATGGAGAGGCTTGTATTTACAAGAAAGTGAGTGGGAGCAATGTGGCATTTCTGATATTATATGTGGATGACATATTATTGATTGGAAATGATATAGATCTTTTAAACAGTGTTAAAAGTTATCTAAACAACAAATGTTCGATGAAAGACCTTGGTGAAGCATCATATATATTAGGCATTAAAATCTATAGAGATAGATCAAGATGCCTAATTGGGCTATCGCATAGTACATACCTTGATAAGATATTAAAGAAGTTTAATATGGACGAAAGTAAGAAGGGGTTCTTACCTATGTTGCAAGGCAAGACATTGAGTAAAACTCAAAGTCTGGCTACGGCGGAAGAAAGAGAGATGATGGATAAGATCCCCTATGCCTCGGCCATAGGCTCTATTATGTATGCCATGCTATGTACAAGACCGGATGTGGCACATGCTATTAGTTTGACTAGTAGGTACCAATCTGATCCAGGTTCGGAACATTGGATAGCGGTAAAGAACATCCTCAAGTACTTGAGAAGAACTAAGGATATGTTTCTTATATACGGAGGTGAAGAAGAGCTAGTCGCTAAGTGTTATGTCGATGCTAGCTTTGACACCGATCCGGATGACTCTAAGTCTCAATCCGGATACGTATTTCTCTTGAACGGAGCAATAGTTAGTTGGAGGAGTTCCAAACAACCTGTGGTGGCTGGACCAACAACGGAGGCGGAATATGTTGCTGCTTCAGAAGCGGCGCAAAAAGCGGTTTGGATGAAAGAGTTCATTACATAACTAGGTGTGGTTCCCAGTGCGTTGGACCCGATGGTGATCTATTGTGAAAACAATGGAGCCATAGCCAACGCAAAGGAACCGAGGTCTCACAAGAATTCCAAGCATATTAAGCGCCGGTTTCACTCCATCCGCGAGCATGTCAAGGATGGAGATATAAAGATTTGTAAAGTACACACGGACCTAAATGTAGCAGATCTGTTGACTAAAGTTCTCCCTAGGGCAAAACATGATCAAACACCAGAACTCCATGGGTGTTAGATTTATCACTATGTGAACTAGATTATTGTCTCTAGTGCAAGTGGGAGACTGAAGGAAATATGCCCTGAGAGGCAATAGTAAAGGTGTTATTATGTATTCCTTATGTATGATAGATGTTTATTTTACATGCTAGAATTGTATTGATCAGAAACATCAATACATGTGTGTTTAATAAACAAAAAGGGTTCATAGTTATGCCTCTCTTATAGACTAGCTCGTTGATTAACAAGATGATCAAGGTTTCCTGATCATGGACATTGGATGTTGTTAATAACAACGTCACACCATTGGTGGAATGATGTGATGAACATTCATCCGAAGTATAGCATTACAATCAAGTCATTATGTTTATATTGCTATAACATCATACGAAGTAATCTTTATCCTTAGACCATGAGATCATGTTAATTGATAACACCGGAAGAGTATCTTGATAACATCAAACGTCACACCGTAACATGGTGACTATAAAGATGGGTTCAGTACTACGAAGGTGTTATCTTGAGGCTCATGGATCAAGAGTAGAATTTGTCAATCCCGATGACGGATAGATATACTCTGGGCCCTCTCGGTGATATCACATTGAGATAGCTTGCAAGCAAGTGATGTGATCACTAGAATGTTATATCACGGGAACGAGAAAAGAGTGCATGTCGGTAACGAGATCAAACTAGGTATGGAGAAACTGATGATCGAATCTCAGACATGTAATATATCGAGAGACAAAGGGATTTAGTTACAAGCGTTAAAGGTTCTCACGATCATAGAAGTCATCGTTGAATGTGTAGGAGTCAGTACGGATCTCCAGGTCCCGCTGCTGATTATTGATTGGAGAAGGGTCTCGATCATGTCTGCATTATTCGCGAACCGTAGGGTGGCACACTTAAGAGTTACCGGACACCATTTTGGAGCACATATTTTTCAGACGAAAGAATTGCAAAGCACAAGAATTGTTTCAATAGAAACCGGAAATTGTTTCAGGTGAAATTGCAAAAACTGGTTCTGCATGTGATATTGAAATATTGCAAGGGGCTATATGTGAATCTTTGTTAATTAAAGTAATTAACAAAATTCTTAATAAATTCAATAAAAAGAGTTTTATTAAATGAGAGAGCATTAAACTTGGAGAATTTTAATGCATTTAAAGTGGAGACTTTAAAAGGGAATGTGAAGAGGCATTTTAATGTGGAGGGGGTTACCACCACATGAATGGGGGAGGTGATGGGTCACCCCCCATGCTCCGGCCATGGAGAGAGGGGGCACCCCCCTCCTCCTATAAAAGGCCACCCATTCCCTCCTTCATCCACACACCTCCTTGTGAAGGATCTCTCTCCCCCTCTAGAATTATTCCCCCATGGTCTCGGATTAGCGAGATACATGTTCCCGGTGGCATTTCGTTTGGAAGGAGTTGCTGCTTCCGTTGGATCGCTGGAGCGAGGAGGTGAAGGTTGTCCGGTGGCTTGAACGTGTGTGCGAGTGCGGATGCGCTGCTGAGTTGCGACGCTCGGATTTCCTCACGATCTTGAGATCGACAAGTGTACGACTACATCAACCATGAGTTCCTACTCGTTAACAAAACTCGTTGTCTTCGAGGGTAAGTTCTCGTTGGATGTATGTCCACCCGTTGCTTTGTACCTAGTAGATAGATCTTGGCGTGTAGTTCACACCGTAGGAATTTTTTTGTTTTCTATGCTGTGGACCCAATAGAAGGATCGTCAACTCGATCTTGAGATTAGCAAGTGATCGTCTACATCAACCACGAGATTCGATCTTAATCAAGGCTTTAGATCTACAAGGGTTAGTACAGATCTATCTCGTTGCACTTATCTCATAGATTAGATATTGGCTTTTCCATAGATTTGATCTTAGTTTTGTTTGTTCTTGCGGTAGAATTTTTTGTTTTCCCTTCTACAAACCCTACAGTGGTATCAAAGCCGTGTCTATGCGTAGATCTGTTGCACGAGTAGAACACAATGGTTTTTGTGGGCATTGATACTTTTGTTATTGTTGTCTTCACGTGTACTTTGCATCTTGCGGGATGGTGGGATGAAGCGGCTCGAGCTAACCTTACATGTCATCGCATATGAGACTTGCTCCACGCTTGACGTGCAACTTGCATTGCACAAGTGGCTTTGCGGGTGTCCGTCTCTCCCACCATAGTTAAGATTCAATTTACAATTAGCATCTGACAACACTTGTATCAGCGTTGTGGTTCTTGTTCGTAGGTAAGATCGGTTCTTATTCGAAAGCCCCAAGCCATGTAAAACATGCAAAGAAAATTAGAGGCGTCTAACTTGTTTTTGCAGGGGCATGTGATGTGATATGGCCACGATGTGATTGTGAATATATTTGATGTATGCAATGATCCTTATTGTAATATGGCAACCGGCAGGAGCCTAATGGTTGTATTTAATTTTGTTAAGACCTGCATGTCTATTCATCATGTAATAGCTTTATTTCAAGTAGTTGTAATAGTTGTTGTTAGTGATGGATAACCATGAAGCGGCACCACTGATCTTGACACCATGCTGGTGATGATGGAGATCATGTTCGTGCTTTGGAGATGGAGATCAAAGGCACAAGAAAAAAGGCCATATCATGTCACATATTATGAATTGCATGTGATGTTAATCCTTTTTTGCATCTTGTATTGCTTAGATCGTGACGGTAGCATTATAAGATGATCCCTCTCACTAAAATATCAAGTAATAAAGTGTTCGTCCTTTGTAGGCACCGTTGCTAAGACTCCTCGTTTCAAAGGATCTCATGATGATCGTGTGTTATAGATTCTACGTGTGCATACAACGGGTGCAAGCCAGATTTGCACATGCAGATACTAAGGTTAATCTTGACGAGCCTAGCATGTACATACATGGACTCGGAACACGGAATACCGAAAGGTAAAGCATGAGTCATATGAATGATATGATGCACATGTTGATTGTTCGCCTTTGAAGCTACATCTTCTCTCGTGAAGATCAGACTTGGTGTAGTGGATTTGGTTCGTGTAATCACTAAGTCAACATGAGGGATGTTGTTTTGAGTGGGAGTTCACCTAGTTAATTTAAGAATTAAATTTTAACTCAATTTGTCATAAACTTAGTCTAAACTCTTTGCAAATATGTTGTAGATCATGGAGACCCCCTCCATCAACTTTAATGTGTTCCTAGAGAAAGAAAAGCTGAAAAACAATGGAAGCAACTTCACAGACTAGTTCCATAGATTGAGGATTGTCCTCAGCGCTGGTCAGTTGACCTATGTGGTCGATGCACCGCTAGGTGACCCAGCTACAAAGGATGCTCCTGATGATGTTAAAAATGTTTTCCTCACTCGGAAGAATCACTACTCCACAGTTCAATGTGCCATCCTATACGGTTTAGAATCGGAGCTTCAGAAGCATTTTGAACACCATGACCCTTTTGAAATCATCAATGAGCTCAAACTTATTTTTGACACTCATGTGGCCTGGAAAGCTATGAGGCCTCCGAGAAGTTCTTTAACTGTAAAATGGAAGAGGGCAGCTCCGTTAGCGAGCACGTGCTCAAAATGTCTGGGCACACGAACAAGCTCCAAGAATTGGGAATAACGACTCCTAATGCGTTGGGGATTCATCGTGTCCTCCAATCACTACCACCTAGTTATAAGAACTTTGTGATAAACTACAATATGCATTGCATGAACAAGACGTTGCCTGAACTCTTCTCCATGTTGAAAACTGTTGAAGTGGAGATTAAGAAAGAGCGCCAAGTGTTGATGGTCAATAAAACCACCAATTTCAAGAAACGGGGCAAGCCTAAGAACAAGGGCAACTTCAAGAAGGATGGCAAGAAAGCTGCCACACCTGCTAAGAAGCCCAAGGCTGGTCTGATGCATTGTAAATGTATCTATAATTTTTGATGTTCCATGCTTGGTTTTATCCACTTTCTTGTGTTTTGCCCTCACTTTGGAGTACTTTTCATATGATTTCCTGGACTAACCTATTAACAAGAGCCACAATGCCAGCTGCCTGTTTTCTGCTGTTTTTGGTTCCAAGAAAGTCAGAAAATAATATTCTCGGAATTGGACGAGACAAAAGCCAAAGTGCCTATTTTTTCAGAAGTCATCACATGCCAGAGTACGAGATGGAGAGGGGCCAGGGGCCAACACACCACCTGGCCGCACGGCCCAGCCTGGCCCGCACCAGGGGGTGGTCTGGCCACCTCCAGCACCCCCTCGGCCTGCCCTTCCGCCTATAAGATGCCCTCGAGACGAAAACCCTAAGTACCCGATCAAAAATCCACGAAAGAGTCTGTAGCCGTCGTCATCTCCATCCCTAGATCGGGAGGGATATGAAGCTCTTCCCGGCACCCTGCCGGAGAGGGGAATTCACCCTGGAGGCCTTCTTCATCACCATGCAAGCCTCCGGTGTGATGCGTGAGTAGTTCATCCTTGGACTACGGATCCATGTAGTAGCTAGATGGCTGGTTCTCCTCCTTTGTGCTTTCATGTTTAGATCTTGTGAGCTCCGTTCATGATCAAGATCATCTATTTGTAATTCTGCATGTTTGCAGGGATCCGATTGATATTGAGATGCTATTTCAGATTGATTATTGATTCTATCATGTCTTTGTTATTTGTGATATTGCATGCTTTCCGTTGTTAGTAGCTATCTTGGCCAAGTAGATGCTAGCAACTCCAAGAGTTAGTATTTATGCTCGATAGTGGGTTCATGCCTCTGGTAATCTGGGGAAGTGACAGAAATCTCTAAGGTACTAGATGTGTTGTTGCTACTAGGGAGAAAACAACAATCCTTTGTTCATAGAACAATCGTATTGTTTACTTTACACGCAATTCGTAAAGTAATAATCTGTTGCTTGCAACTTAATACTGGAGGGGGTTCAGATGATAACCTGAAGGTGGATTATTAGTCATAGATGCAGTTGGATGGCGGTCTATGTATAATGTTGTAATGCCCAATCGAATCTCAAAGGAGTCAAGATGATTTGTATATGCATGTATTGCTTTCTCGATGTTTGTCAATTGCCCCGCTATAATTTGTTCACCCAGCATGTTAGCTATCTTAAGGAGAGCCACCTCTAGTGAACTATGGATCCCGGTCCTTTCTTTTACATACAATCTATAAACCGTTTACTGCTTTGTGTTTACTTTCTGCAAACTATTACTTCCTTCCATTCGATACGTTTAATCCTTTGTTTTCAGCAAAACACGGTGATATTGACAACCTCATCGCAAGTTGGGGACAAAGTTCTGTGGTTGTGTTGTGCAGGTCTCCGCGTTGCTACTAGCACCGGTAGTGCGCCCTGCCAAGGCTCAGCTAGCAACACCTTTGGGGTGTTTCCTTGCTCCTACTGGATTGATAACCTTGGTTTCATAACTGAGGGAAACTTGCTGCTGTGCTCATCATACCTTCCTCTTGGGGTTCCCAACGAGCTCTACATCAACACTGAGCCATCATGGTCCTAAGCCTGATATGAAGTGCTTTTACTGCAAGGTGAAGGTCACTAGAAGCGCAAGAGCCCCAAGTACCTGGCAGATCTGAAGAATGAAAACATCAAGAAGAAAGGTATATTTTATATACATGTTATTGATGTGTATCTTACTAGTAATCGTAGTAGTGCCTGGGTATTTGATACTGGTTCGGTTGCTCATATTTGTAACTCGAAACAGGAGCTGCGGAATAAACAAAGACTGGCGAGAGACGAGGTGACGATGCACGTTGGAAATGGCTCCAAGGTTGATGTGATCGCCGTCGGCATGCTCCCTCTTCATCTACCTTCAGGATTAGTTTTAAATTTGAATAATTGTTATTTGGTGCCTACGTTGAGCATGAACATAATATCTGGATCTTGTTTATTATGAGACGGTTACTCATTTAAGTCTGAGAATAATGGTTGTTCGATTTATATGAGTAATATATTTCATGGTAATGCACCTGAGATAAATGGTTTATTGTTATTGAATCTTGATAGTAGTGATACACATTTTCATAACAAAGATGCTAAACAAATAAAAATGAATGATAATTCTACATACATGTGGCACTGTCGTCTTGGTCATAGTGGAGTGAAGCGCATGAAGAAACTCCATTCCGATGGACTTCTTGAGTCACTTGGTATTCAATCACTTGAAAGATGTGAAGCATGTCTGATGGGAAAAATGACTAAGACTCCATTCTCTGGGTTAATGGAGCGAGCTATGGACTTATTGGAAATTATACATACCGATGTATGCGGCCCAATGAGTGTAGCATCACGCCCTGGATATCGTTATGCTCTTACTTTCACGGATGACTTGAATAGATGTGGGTATATCTACTTTATGAAACATAAGTTCGAAACTTTCGAGAAGTTTAAGGAATTTCAAAGTGAAGTAGAAAATTAGCATAACAAGAAGATAGGAGGTGAATATCTGAGTAATGAGTTTGGCATGCATTTAAAGAAATGCAGAATACTTTTGCAATTGACACCGTCAGGAACACCATAGCGTAGTGGTGTGTCCGAACATTGTAATCGAACTCTCTTAGATATGGTTCGGTCTATGATGTCTCTTACAGATTTACCGTTATCGTTTTGGGGTTATGCATTAGAGATAGCCGCATTCACTTTAAATAGGGCACCATCTAAATCCGTTGAAACGACACTTTATGAATTGTGGTTTGGTAAGAAACCTAAGTTGTCATTCCTTAAAGTTTGGGGCTGTGAAGCATATGTAAAGAAGTTACAACCCGACAAGCTTGAACCCAGAGCAGAAAAATGCGTCTTCATAGGATACCCTAAAGAAACAATTGGGTATACCTTCTATCATAGATCCGAAGGCAAAGTTTTCGTTGCCAATAATGTATCCTTTCTTGAGAAGGAGTTCCTCTCGAAAGAAGTGACTGGAAGGAAAGTAGAACTCGACGAGGTTGTTGAACCTTCTCTCGGATTTGAGAGTAGCGCAGCACCAGAAGATGTTTCTGTGCCGCCTGCACCAATAAGAGAGGAAGCTAATGATGATGATCATGAAACTTCGAACGAAGTTGCTGCTGAACCTTGCAGGTCAACGAGGGTTCGTACCACTCCTGATTGGTATGACCCTGCCTTGAATGTCATGTTGGTCTACAACATCGACGACCCTGCGATGTATAAGGAAGCTATGATGAGCCCAGATTCCTACAAATGGCAAGAAGCCATGAAATCCGAAATAGGATCCATGTAGGAAAACCAAGTATGGACTCTGGTGGACTTACTGAATGGCCGCAAGGCTGTTGAGAACAAATGGATCTTTAAAAGAAAAACATACACTCATGGTAATGTTACTATCTATAAAGCTCGAATTGTCGCGAAAGGGTTCCGACAAATTCAAGGAGTTGACTATGATGAGACTTTCTCACCAGTAGCGAAGCTAAAGTCTGTGAGGATTTTGTTAGAAATCGTTGCATATTTCGATTATGAGATTTGGCAGATGGATGTCAAAACGGCGTTTCTTAATGGTGACATTTAGGAAGAGTTGTATATGGTACAACCCAAAGGTTTTGTCGATCCTAAATATGCTGACAAGGTATGTAAGCTTCAGGACTCCATTTATAGATTGAAGCAAGCATCCCGGAGTTGGAATCAACGTTTTGATAAGGTGATCAAAAACTTTGGATTTATACAAACTTATGGAGAAGTTTGTATTTACAAGAAAGTGAGTGTGAGCTCTGTGGCGTTCCTAGTACTATATATGGATGACATATTGTTTATTGGGAATGATATAGAACTTCTTGAAAGTGTCAAAGCCTATTTGAATAATAGTTTTTCAATGAAGGATTTTGGCGAAGCGGCATATATTTTAGGCATCAAGGTTTATAGAGATAGATCAAGATTCTTAATAGCACTTTCACAAAGTACATACCTGGACAAGGTTCTAAAGAAGTTTAGAATGGAAGAAAGCAAGAAAGGGTTCTTACCCATGTTGCCAAGTAAGACCTTGAGTAAGACTCAAAGTCCAGCTACGGCAGAAGATAGACAGAAGATGAGTAAAATCCCCTATGCCTCAGCCATAGGTTCTATTATGTATGTTATGCTATGCACAAGACTAGATATAGCATATGTTGTTAGTTTGACTAGCACATATCAAAGTGATCCTGGAATGGAACACTGGACAACAGTCAAAAATATCCTAAAGTACCTGAATAGGACTAAGGATATGGTTCTTTCTTATGGAGGTGATTGATGACCCACAAGTATAGGGGTGTATCACAGTATTTTCGATAAGTAAGAGTGTCGAACCCAACGAGGAGCAGAAGGTGCAGGCTAGTGGTATGGATCAGGAATTCTCTGCAAATACTTAGCAAACGGATTTTTTGGGTTTTTTGATAATGCAGGAAAAATAAAGTACGAGTAAATAAAAGACAATAAGAATAAATGCAGCAAGTGGCCCAATCCTTTATTCAGCAAAGGACAAGCCAGTTGTATTACTTAAGATGACCAAACGTTCTCGAGGACACACGGGAATATCGTCAAGTGCTTTCGCTTCATATAGTTGATTAATCTTCTTTAGTTTGCTAGGTGTTGTGTGGGTGAACCTATGCTAATGTACCGACCTTCCTAGGACTAATACATACTTGTGATTAAACCCCTTGCAAACATCCGTAAGTACAAGAAAACAATTAAGGTAGAAACCTAACCACAGCTTTAAACTCTAAGACCCTGACGTCCCTTGTGCAATGGTTTCCTAACGGGGGTTCAGGTTTCTGTCACTCCGGCAACCCCTACGATTAGTAGCCAAGTACACAATGCATTCCCCTAGGCCCATATAGGTGAAGTGTCATATAGTCGACGTTCACATGACACCACTAGAAGAAGTACACCACAACTTAAATATCAAACTATTGAATATTTCTCAACACAATTCCACTACTAACAACATGACTTCTCCCATGTACTCAAGAACAAAACGAACTACTCACAAGACATCATATGGATCATGATCAGAGATAGAATAATGATGAATAACAATCTGAACATAAACAATAATTCAACGGTTCACTCAATAGCATCAACTACAAAGAGTAATCAACACCGGGAAAGTTTCCCCTAAGAACTATGCAAGATTCAACCCAATTGTTACAGCAATATGGAGGTGGTGATGATGATGATGATCCCGATGAAGTCCAACTTGATGGTGGTGTTGATGGTGACGATCTCCCCTCTCCGGGAAGGAATTCCCCCCGGTAGAATTCTGTCTGCCGGAGAGATCTTTCTCTCTCGGTGTTTTGCGCCCCGCAGAGGCGGTGAAATCTTTCTATGGTCGCTCCTTGAGTCTTAGGGTTTCGGGAGGATAATATACGCTAGAGGGGAGAGCCTGGGGTGGACCAGGGTGGCCACACCACCTGGTGGCGCGGCCTAGGCTGGCCCGCGCCAGGGGGTGGTGTCGGCCCGCTGTGGCCCATCTCCACTCCTCCTTCTGGCAGTCTTCGTCTTCTGGAAAAATAGGATTTTCCGTATATTTTCCCGGATTTTCTGATCTTCGTGAATTTTGCCTCCAAACAGCACCTTTTCCATCAGAATCCTGACTGCAGCGGACCATGCTCCAAAAGTCATCAACCATGCAAAAACAGGTGAAATAACATAACTATCATCTCTTAATATGAAATATATCAATGAATAACAGTAAATTATGACATAGAATAGTGATGCAAAATGGACGTATCAACTCCCCCAAGCTTATACTTTGCTTCTCCCTAAGCGAAACTGAGCTCAATAAACATGACCTCAGGTTTATGGAGTGAAGAGTCGATAAAAGAATACGGACAAGAAGCAGCACATTCATCAATACGTAGATCATAATAGAAGACAACTCACTATTATATAATTTAACTGGCAATAAGTAAAGGAAACCCAATAAAGATACATAAAGTGAATCATAATTGGTGATGGCAAACTTAGCTCTTGGTCAAAGAATAGTTGATAATTTGCTAGAGTTCACAAATAACTAATTTTCAATGATAGCTTTCAAAGTAGTAAACACCAAGATAAGAGAAAAATGCAAAACAAGGAACATAAGGAACATGATTGAATAAATCATCATATGAATGAATGAAACACAACAACTCAAAATACTTGCTGAGATAGAAAGGAATAGGTTTACTGACTCAACTAAAAAGTAAAAGAAAGGCCCTTCGCAGAGGGAGGCAGGGATATCAAGTTTCATAAAGAGCTCCTAAAAATTATGATACTTATTAGCTTTCAGCTCTCATTGCCCCTATCATCGGCATCTTTAGGTGATTAAGGTTAAAGTGATCAAATACGAGGATATGCTTGACAAGTTGTAAGTTGAAAATCTCATGTCCCTTGAATACGAGGGCCGCTCCTCATGCTACTCAAGTTTAGTCACTGGTAAGTTCTTGTCATAGTAAGCACATGTGTATCATGGAGAACCGCCAACGGGGTACCCCTTCCCCGATGATACGGAAGAATCCCCATATCAAAATGACAAGGCAAGCAGACAATGAGCATCTCAGCAATCTTCTTATTTACCATGGGAATATGGTGCTTTTTTCACTCTTTCCTCTTTTCTCATCTTTTTTTCTTTTCCTCTTTTTCTCAATCTCTATCTCTTTTTTATAAGAAGAATGCTTCATAGATGCTCATTATGGTTAAACTGCAGGTTTCCACCATAACAACATGGATTAGACCGGCGGCCCAGGCGTTTCTCTAACACATATACATAACTCCATGGACTTACAAGCTCCCCTTTCATTTCACACCGACGACATCCATAGACAAAATAACATGATATCAACTAGGTACAAGTACCAGTGCAATGTTGAAAGCGTTCCCCATGACAGCATGGTTTTGCTAATTCACAACTCATAAAGCGCAAGCATATACGCAACATAGATGGGCACAATGGTTCAAGTTTATTAAGAGCAAGAAAAGTAAAGTGTGCCATCAAGTTCGTGAGAGCTTTAATCACTAATTTTCACATAACAAGTTTAATATGGAAGGTAGATAAAAACAAGAATTTACTTGGAATAGCAATAATGCTAGTAGGTAGGTATGGTGGACACAAATGGCATAGGTTTTGGTTTAAGGATTGGATGCACGAGAACAAATCCCTCTCAGTACAGGTTTTTGGCTAGCAAGGCTGGGTAGCAAGTATAAGAATTGAAGGAAACAAACAAACATACAAGCGATAAAAACAAACATGTAATCTTCCTTGGAAGCACAAAAGGTCTTAACCAGAGAATACTAAACTTATGAGCAAATCAATAAATAAAGATGATGAAATTATATTTCTTTAGAGTAATTTTATCTTTTCATTCAACTCTCAAAAATAGTGTTGCTACTGACCGAGCCAGGTTTGCCAAAGCCAACTAAATTAACTCAATGATCCCAAAATGATACCAATACTAACAACAAGATCAATCATATAACCATGAATTGAAAACTAATATAGGATATGCAAGAGAGTAAATGATAGAACTTTTCATTAATATTCCATAACGGCAACTCACACCAAGGGATACATATCTAACAAGCGAGGGGACACTTCCATAATGCAAACCATACTACATGATAACTTCGCTATTCAAGATATGACTCTACTAAAAAGGTAAAAAGATAGAAGATAGTGATGTGATACCGCGACATTCCCCCATGCTTGGAACAAACCAAGGGGATGCCAAAACATAATGACGAATTACTCCTTCGGTGGTAGTGGTATTCTCTCGATGAGCTCTTTGATCAGTTTCCCCAAGTCTTCAATCTCGAAGGTGAGATTACGAATAAGCCGTGAGTTTTGCTCAATGCGGTTCATGATCATGTCGCGTTGCGAATTCCAGCTCTTGCGATCCTTTCCCCACTCTTCCTCCTTGAAGTCTTATTTTCTTGCATGGCTAGAACGAGGCAAATCCTAATTGGAGGGTAATTTCTCCTTGGGCATATTCTAGTATTGATGCTCATGGATAAGGGTATGGAAAGGATTCTTGGCGCGTGGAGGAAGTGACCATGGATCTGAAGAGTAACGAGGAGGCTTCCCACCAATTGACATAATCTTGGCAGGGTTTGCCACCACTCCAATGCTTGCAATGGTAGTGCCGATGTGCTTTGTCTCCTCTTCATCTTCACACTTGATCTCCTTCTCCTTCCCGGGGTCTTGGAGATCTTCCTCCATAGGCTCCTTCCCCTTATCCTTGGCGGACACCATTGTGCTTCTAAACTTTCAAAAATAGTTCCTGGCAGAAACAGATCGAAACAAAAACACGACGAGAACATGATATACGAACCTCGGGGGATCCGGGGGATTATATATTACAAAGTTTTACAACAAAAGGAACGTACTGGGAGAAAACAGGTCGGAGACGGAGGCCGAGGTGGCCACACCACCTGCTGGCGCGGCTAGGGGTGGGCCCGCGTGATGGCTCGGTGTTGATGTGGAGCTCGTTGGGGAACCCCAAGAGGAAGGTATGATGAGCACAACAGCAAGTTTCCCTCAGTTATGAAACCAAGGTTTTATTGAACCAGTAGGAGCAAGGAAACACCCCAAAGGTGTTGCTAGCTGAGCCTTGGCAGGGCGCACTACCGGTGCTAGTAGCAACATGGAGACCTGCACAACACAACCACAGAACTCAGTCCCCAACTTGCGATGAGGTTGTCAATCTCACCGTGTTTTGCTGAAAACAAACGATTAAACGTATCGAATGGAAGGAAGTAATAGTTTGCAGAAAGTAAACACAAAGCAGTAAATAGTTTGTAGATTGTATGTAAAAGAAAGGACCGGGATCCATAGTTCACTAGAGGTGGCTCTCCTTAGATAGATAACATGCTGGGTGAACAAATTACAGCGGGGCAATTGACAAACATCGAGAAAGCAATACATGCATATACTAATCATCTTGACTCCTTTGAGACTTGATTGGGCATTACAACATTATACATAGACCGCCATCCAACTGCATCTATGACTAATAATCCACCTTCAGGTTATCATACGAACCCCCTCCAGTATTAAGTTGCAAGCAACAGATTATTGCTTTACGAATTGCGTGTAAAGTAAACAATACAATTGTTCTATGAATAAAGGATTGTTGTTTTCTCCCTAGTAGCAACAACACATCTAGTACCTTAGAGATTTCTGTCACTTCCCCAGATTACCAGAGGCATGAACCCACTATCGAGCATAAATACTAACTCTTGGAGTTCCTGGCATCTACTTGGCCAAGATAGCTACTAACAACGGAAAGCATGCAATATCACAAATAACAAAGACATGATAGAATCAATAATCAATCTGAAATAGCATCTCAATATCCATCTGATCCCCGCAAACACAACATGCAGAATTACAAATAGATGATCTTGATCATGAATGGAGCTCACAAAATCTAAACATGAAAGCACAAAGGAGGAGAACCAGCCATCTAGCTACTACATGGATCCGTAGTCCAAGGATGAACTACTCACGCATCACACCGGAGGCTTGCATGGTGATGAAGAAGGCCTCCAGGGTGAATTCTCCTCTCCGGCAGGGTGCCGGGAAGAGCTTCAGATCCCTCCTGATCTAGGGATGGAGATGACAGCGGCTATAGACTCTTTCGTGGATTTTTGATCGGGTGCTTAGGGTTTCCGTCCTGAGGGCATCTTATAGGCGGAAATAGAGGCCGAGGGGGTGCTGGGGTCGGCCAGACCACCCCTAGAGCGGGCAAGGCCTGGCCGCGCGGCCAGGTGGTGTGGACGGCCCCTAGCCCTTCTCCGTCTCCTATTCTGGCATCTGATGACTTCCGAAAAAATAGGCACTTTGGCTTTTGTCCCGTCCAATTCCGAGAATATTCATTTTCTGACTTTCCTGGAACCAAAAACAGCAAAAAACAGGCAGCTGGCACTGTAGCTCTTGTTAATAGGTTAGTCCAAGAAATCATATGAAAAGTACTCCAAAGTGAGGGCAAAACACAAGAAAGTGGGTAAAACCAAGCATGGAAGATCAAAAATTATAGATACATTTGCAATGTATCACCGCGCCACAGGGTGGTGTGATCCACCCTGGCTCCGTTTCCGTCCCTCTTTCGCTTCGTTGCTTTCCTTGTGAGATAAAAACTCGAAAATTATAACTGGACAGATCTTTTGTGGAACTTTTCTTACCAGAACTGTTACCTATTTGAAAACGGACTCTACAGGTCTCTGAATTTGGTCCTTGATAATTTTTTCCGGAGTTATAACTTGAAAGGCATCAACATCTTCATTGTAAGAATCACCAGCAATATAGTGCTTAAGTCGCTGCCCATTCACTACTTGTGTAGTGTTATCTTTTTATTGAAGAAATTTGTATTGCTCCCGAGCGGTACACTTCTTCAATAACGAAAGGTCCTTCCCATTTTGACAGTAGTTTTCCTGCAAAAAATCTGAGACGAGACCTATACAATAGAACTTTCTCACCAACATGGAATTCTCTCTTAAGTATTCGCTTATCATGCCACCTTTTAACTTTTTCCTTAAAGAGTCTAGCATTCTCATAAGCTTCACTCCTCCATTCATCCAAAGAACTTAAGTCAAATAATCTTTTTTCACCAATAAGCTTACAATCTCTATTAAGTTCTTTAACTGCCCAATAAGCTTTGTGTTCTAATTCTAAAGGTAGGTGACAAGCTTTCCCATAGACCATTTTATAAGGAGACATCCCCATAGGGTTTTTATAGGCAGTCCTGTAAGCCCATAAAGCATCATTCAGCTTTTTAGCCCAGTTTTTCCTAGATCTATTAATAGTCTTTTGCAAGATGGATTTAATTTCTCTATTTGATAACTCTACTTGCCCACTAGTTTGGGGGGTGATAAGCCGAAGCGATTCTATGATTAACATCATATTTGGCAAGGGTCTTTCTAAAACCACCATGAATGAAATGAGAACCTCCATCAGTCATGAGATACCTAGGTACTCCAAACCTAGGAAAGTTAACATCCTTAAGCATTTTTAGAGAGGTTTCCCCATCAGCACTCTTCGTAGGTATGGCCTCTACCCACTTAGTAACATAATCAACGGCAACAAGAATATGAGTATAACCTTTCGGGGGAGGAAAAGGACCCATAAAGTCAAATCCCAGCAATCAAAGGATTCAATAACTAGAGCGTAGTTCATAGGCATTTCATTGCATCTAGAAATATTACCAACACGCTGACACACATCACAAGATAAAACAAATTTTCTTGCATCTTTAAAATAGGTGGGCCAGTAGAAACCTGATGGTAGCACCTTTTGCGCAGTTCTATCTCCCGTATGATGTCCTCCATAGGCACTACCATGACATTTCCGCAATATCTCCTTTTGTTCGTATTTTGGAACACATCTTCGCATAATACCATCCACTCCTTCTTTATATAAGTGTGGGCCATCCCAAAAATAATGCCTCAAATCGTAAAAGAACTTCCTTCTTTGCTGAGCAGTGAAAGTTGGAGGAAAATACTTGGATACAATAAAGTTAGCATAATCAGCATGCCAAGGGCTCCCTCGTGAGCTTATCCCTATTGCGGCCAACTGTTCATTCGGGAAACTATCATTAACATGCATAGGATCAAAAGAGATATTTTCCAATCGAGATAAATTATCAGCAACAGGATTTTCAGCACCTTTCCTATCTACAATATGTAGATCAAACTCTTGTAAAAGCAGCACCCATCTAATAAGCCTAGGCTTAGCATCCTTCTTCGTCATAAGGTACTTAATAGCAACATGATCAGTATGAATGGTGACTTTTGAGTCTACAATATAAGGTCTAAACTTATCACAAGAAAAAAAGATAGCTAGAAATTCTTTTTCAGTAGTAGCATAATTCCTTTGAGCAGCATCAAGAGTCTTACTAGCATAATGAATAACGTTTAACTTTTTATCAATTAGTTGCCCAAGGACAGCACCTACAGCAAAATCACTAGCATCACACATTATTTCAAAGGGTAAAGTCCAATCAGGTGGTTGAATGATAGGAGCTATAGTTAAAGCCTTCTTAAGAGTTTCAAAAGCTTCCTTACAACTATCATCAAAAACAAGGGTACATCTTTTTGAAGAAGATTAGTGAGGGGTTTTGATATCTTGGAGAAATCTTTAATAAACCTTCTATAGAAACCAGCATGACCAAGGATACTACGAATACCTTTGATGTCTCTTGGGCAGGGCATTTTCTCAATTGCCTCAACTTTAGCTCTATCCACTTCTATGCCTCTTTCGGAAACTTTATGCCCAAGGACAATCCCGTCATTAACCATGAAGTGGCATTTCTCCCAATTAAGAACAAGATTAGTTTCTTCACACCTATGCAAAACTTTATCAAGGTTGTGCAGACAATTATCAAAAGAAGTTCCATAGACGGAGAAGTCATTCATGAACACTTCCACAATTTCCTCACAAAAACCATGAAAGATAGCGGACATGCATCTTTGAAAAGTAGCAGGAGCATTACATAAACCAAAAGGCATACGTCTATAAGCATAGGTTCCATAAGGGCATGTAAAAGTAGTTTTTTCTTGATCTTGTTGTTTAACAACAATTTGAGAGAAACTGGAATATCCATCAAGAAAACAAAATGGGTCTTTTTAGACAACCTTTGTAAAATTTGATCGATAAAAGGAAGTGGCTAATGATCTTTCTTAGTAACTTTGTTAACTTTCCTAAAATCAATGCACATTCTATAGCCTACTACTATTCTTTGGGGAATAAGCTCATCATTATCATTAGGGACGACGGTAATTCCCCCCTTTTTAGGGACACAATGAACATGACTAACCCATTCACTATTAGCAATAGGGTAAATAATACCAGCATCAAGGAGTTTCAATACCTCATTTCTTACCACTTGCTTCATCTTAGGATTTAATCGCCGTTGGTGCTCGACCACTGGCTTTGCATCTGGTTCTATATTGATAGCATGCTGACATATAGTAGGAGAAATCCCTTTTAAATCATCCAGAGTATAGCCCATAGCCCCTCGGTGTTTCTTCAGTACTTCCAATAACCTTTCTTCTTCCTTCCCTAAAAGTTTAGAGCTAATAATAACAGGATATATCTTATTACTATCAATTTAAGCATATTTAAGATTGTCAGGGAGAGGTTTTAGATCGAAGACCGGATCCTTTTTAGGTGGCAACGTGGTACCCAAGTCGTCTACAGGCAAGTTATGCTTAAGCATCTTAGGTTGACAACGGAGAATCTCGTCAATCTCATTTCTTTCTTCCATGAAGATTTCACTTTCATGATCCTCCATAAATTGCTGCAAAGCATTGTTAGGAGCAAGAGAGATAGAAGCAAGTTTTTCAACTCTAAAATCCTCATTATGAGTTTCATTTTCACAAGGTTCTTTAGTAAATTTCAAAAAATTGAACTCATAAGATTCCCCATCATACTTAGTTAGGTTTTTCTCCCTTTTGCAATATATAATAGCTCTACAAGTACTCAAGAAAGGTCTACCAAAAATGATGGGATAAGTTTTACTAGCAGCTAAACCAAGTACTAGAAAATCAGCAGGGTATTTAATCTTACCACAGAGAACTTCTACATCCCGCACAATAACAATTGGAGAGATGGTCTCTCTATTAGCAAGGTGAATAACCACATCAATCTCTTCCAACTCGCAAGGACTGATTTCATGCATAAATTCTTTATAAAGCTTATGAGGAATAGTACTTGAACTTGCACCAATATCACATAAACCATAATAGCAATGATCACCAATTCTAACAGAAAGCACATGGACACTAGCTTTTTTAGCTTTATTAGGATGTGAGACAATATTAGAAGCATCCTCATAAAATACTATGTGTCCATCTTCTATACTTTTAGTGAAAAGGTCTTTCACAATTGCTACAATAGGTTCAATGTTTATTTGTTCATCAGGTTTTACAGTTCTCTTTGAACTTTTAGTGATAACACTAGTTATCATGGGATGATCCTTTACCTTATCCGGGAAGAGTATTTTCTCGATATAAGGTTCAGGTAAGATGTGATCAATAGTGTAAAACTCAGTACTCCCAACATGAACACAGTCAACAATATCTTTATAAGGTGCATGGTACTTGCTCCATCCCTTTTTTGGGATTTCAATATAAGAAGCAAAAGCCTTAAAATAATTTGTAATAACTTGTAAATCAAGACCATAAGCATTACTAATATTTTGAAAGTTATCAGTTCCCATAAAAGATTCAATGCATTCATAATCATAATTTATACCTGACTTTCTTCCTTTGTCATTCTCCCATGCTTCAGCATTGTCTTGAATACGGTCTAAAATATCCCATTTAGCTTCTTCTCCCATGTGAGTGAATGATCCAGCACAAGAAGCATCCAATAAATCCTTATCATGAAGAAAAAGCCTCGCATAAAAGTTATTGATAATAATATTGTTGGGGAGCTCATGAATGGGACATTTGAGCATTAGTAACTTCAATCTCCCCCAAGCTTGAGCTGTAATCTCTCCATCAAGAGGCCAAAATTTGTATATTTGATTCCGATCTTTATGAATCTCACTAGGAGGATAAAACTTTGAATAAAAGAGAGGTACTATTTCCTCCCATTCAAGAGCTTGACCATTCTTCAGCAGCTTATACCATTCCTCAGCTCTTCATTTCAGTGATAATGAGAATAATTTCTTCTTAACTTGATCTGTAGTAATACCTGCACACTTGAACAACCCGCATAATTCGTGTATAAAGAGCAAATGATCACCGGGATGGACAGTTCCATCCCCAACATAGTAGTTATCCATAACACGATCAATAATTCTTGTAGGTATTTAAAAAGTATCATTCTCAGCAGGTGGTGGTTCATATACTACCTTAGAAGTGGTAGTAGCATTACGAAATAAGAAACTCAACGAATTATCCATATTGAAAATAAAGCAACTAACAAAAGTAAACAATACTCACAGTAGAAATTTCCTTTACCAGTTCCACTCTCCAATAGCACTTCACTCCCCGGCAATGACGCCAGAAAATCGTCTTGATGACCCACAAGTATAGGGGGTGTATCGTAGTATTTTTGATAAGCAAGAGTGTTGAACCCAACGAGGAGAAGAAGGTGCTGGCTAGTGGTATGGATCAGGAATTCTCTGCAAATACTTAGCAAACAGATTTTTAGGGTTTTTTGATAATGTAGGAAAAATAAAGTACGAGTAAATTAAAGACAATAAGAATAAATGCAGCAAGTGGCCCAATCCTTTATTCAGCAAAGGACAATCCGGTTGTATTACTCAAGAGTACCAAACATTCTCGAGGACACACGGGAATATCGTCAAGTGCTTTCGCTTCATATAGTTGATTAATCTTCTTTAGTTTGCTATGTGTTGTGTGGGTGAACCTGTGCTAATGTACCGACCTTCCTAGAACTAATACATACTTGTGATTAAACCTCTTGCAAACATCCGTAAGTACAAGAAAACAGTTAAGGTAGAAACCTAACCACAGCTTTAAACTTTAAGACCCTGACGTCCCTTGTGCAATGGTTTCCTAATGGGGGTTCATGTTTCTGTCACTCCGGCAACCCCTACGATTAGTAGCCAAGTACACAATGCATTCCCCTAGGCCCATATAGGTGAAGTGTCATGTAGTCGACATTCACATGACACCACTAGAAGAAGTACACCACAACTTAAATATCAAACTATTGAATCTTTCTCAACACAATTCCACTACTAACAACATGACTTCTCCCATGTCCTCAAGAACAAAATGAACTACTCACAAGACATCATATGGATCATGATCAGAGATGGAATAATGATGAATAACAATCTGAACATAAACAATAATTCAACGGTTCACTCAATAGCATCAACTACAAAGAGTAATCAACACCGGGAAAGTTTCCCCTAAGAACTATGCAAGATTCAACCCAATTGTTACAGCAATATGGAGGTGGTGATGATGGTGATGATGATGATGATCCCGATGAAGTCCAGCTTGATGGTGGTGTTGATGGCGACGATCTCCCCCCTCTGGGAAGGAATTCCCCCTAGCAGAATTCTGTCTGCCGGAGAGATCTTTCTCTCTCGGTGTTTTCCGCCCCGTAGAGGTGGCGAAATCTTTCTGTGGTCGCTCCTCGAGTCTTAGGGTTTTGGGAGGATAATATATGACAGAGGGGAGAGCCAGGGGTGGACCAGGGTGGCCACACCACCTGGTGGCGCGGGTTAGGCTGGCCAGCACCAGGGGGTGGTGTGGGCCCCGTATGGCCCATCTCCACTCCTCCTTCTGGCAGTCTTCGTCTTCTGGAAAAATAGGATTTTCCGTATATTTTCGTGGATTTATTATGTTCGCGAATTTTGCCTCCAAACAACACCTTTTCCACCAGAATCCTGACTGTAGCGGTCCATGCTCCAAAAGTCATCAACCATGCAAAAACAGGTGAAATAACATAAGTATCATCTCTTAATATGAAATATATCAATGAATAACAGTAAATTATGATATAGAATAGTGATGCAAAATGGACGTATCAGTGATGAACAACTTGTTGTAAACATTTACACTGATGCTAGTTGGAACACCGATCTAGATGACTCGAAGTCACCATCTCGATGCGTATTTATTTTTGAATGGTGTTGCAATGAGCTAGATGAGTGCCAAGCAAAGCGTTGTGGCGAAATCTTCAACTGAATTGGAATACATAGCTGCTTCGGAGGATGCACAAGAAGTAATATGGATGAAGGAGTTCATTACTGAGCTTGGTGTGGTTCCTAGTGCGTTGGACCCAATGGCCATCTATTGTGACAACATGGGTGCCATAGCTAATGCACAGGATCAAGGTCACACAAGAAGATGAAGCACATCAAGCTACGTTTTCATGTTATTCATGAGTATGTCCAAGATGGTGACATAAAGATTTGCAAAGTACACATTGATCTGAAAGTCGCAGATCCGTTGACTAAACCTCTCCCTAGAGAAAAACATGACCAACACCAGAACGCCATGGGTGTTAGGTAAATTACCATGTAATCTGGATTATTGACTCTAGTGCAAGTGGGAGACTGCTAGAGATATGACCAAGAGGCAATGATAAAGTGGTTATTATTATATCTTTGTGTTTATGATGAATGTTTACATCCCATGCTATAATTGTGTTATTAGGAAACACTAATACTTGTGTGTTTTGTAATCATAAAAAAGAGTCCCTAGTAAGCCTCTTGTTAAGACTAGCTTGTTGATTAATAGATGATCAATTAATAACAAGATCATATCATTAGGAGAATGATGTGATGGACATACACCCATAGTAAGCATAGCATAAGATCAAGTCATTAAGTTTGTTTTGCTACAAGCTTTCAAATACATAGTAACTTAATCCTTCGACCATGAGATCGTGTTAATCACCATCGCCAGACGAGTGATTTGATGACATCAAACGCCGCTTCATAACTAGGTGGTTATAAATGTGGCATTAGGTATTCTGAAAGTATGTGTTGAAGCGCATGGGTCAATAGGATTTGTCCATCCATATGGCAGATATATATGCTCTAGGCCCTCTCGGTGGAATGTCATCCAATTAGCTTGCAAGCATGTGACTAGGTCACAAGGGATGTCATATCACAGTACGAGTAAAGAGTACTTATCGGTAACGAGGTAGAACTAGGTATGGAGATACCGATGATCGAACCTCGAATAAGTAGATTATCGCGTGACAAAGGGAATTGGTTTCGTATATTAATGGTTCTATCGATCACGAAGTCATCGTTGAATATGTGGGATCCATTATGGATCTCTAGGTCCCGCTGTTGGTTATTGATAGGAGAGGTATATCGATCATGTCTGCATAGTTCGCGAACCGTAGGGTGACACACTTAAGGTTCGATGTTGTTTTAGGTAGATATCGAATATGAGTTGGAGACTGAATGTTGTTCAGAGTCTCGGATTGGATCCAGGACATCACGAGGAGATCCGGAATAGTCCAGAGAATAATAATCATATGATACAAGTCATTCTCTGGGGTTCGGAGAAGTTCCGGAGTTCTGTTTGGAGCTTCTAGAAGGTGTCAGAATGTTCTAGAAGGTTCTACGAAGAGATAGACACGAATCTCTAGATTATAGGGGATACGACTTGGGGGGAAGGAAACTTCCCCCGTCCCCTTGTGCGCCAACCCTAGGAGGTGGGCCAAGGGGGGGACCCTAGGCCGCACCCCCTCTATATAAAGTTGGGTGGGGGCGCTTCCCCCTTGCCCCTTCCACCCAAACCCTAGCCGCCACTCCCTCCTCCTTCCTCTTGTCGCGGCTTAGGCGAAGCCCTGCAGGAATTCTCCTCCTCCACCACCACCACGTTGTCGTCATGCTGGGATTCCGTGGATATCTACTACATCCGCTGCCCGCTGGAACAGGGAGAGGAAGCTCTACATCAACTTCGTACGTGTGACCGAGTGTGGCAGCGCAGCCGGAATGCGGTGCCGGAAGGATCGTATACTCAGTCTTGAGATCGGCAAGTGATCGTATACATCAACCACGAGATTCGATCTCTATCAAGGCTTTGGATCTATAAGGGTTAGTACCGATCTATCTCGTTGCACTTAGCTCATAGATTAGATCTTGGTTTTGTTTGTTCTTCTGGTAGAATTTTTTTGTTTTCCCTGCTACGAACCCTACACTACAGGAAGTGGTTTGTAAAAACATTGGTGGGCACTATGTTTGTATGTTTGTTCAATTATTCAAAAACACTCTGTTGTAATGTTGATGAATAACTTGTTATATTTGTTGGTGAACAATTTATTGTATTTGTTGAATTATTCGTTTGTGTTGTAATAATAACTAGACAATTTATTGTTGAATTATTTTGGGTTTGATTTGATCGAGTTCAATCTATTATTGATTGTGAAATCTATTTGCGCCGACGCCGCAAATTGCATTTTAGCACTCCCGGTGGTGGTTGGGGAGGGAGGGTGCCCTGCTGCCGCGCGCTACATTTTAGCGCACACGATGGAGGAAAAACCGGTGTCATGCGCAATATCGAGATGCAGTGCGCCAAAGTGAATTTAGCGCGCCGCGCGATAGCGTGACTACTGGAGTTGTTCTTAGTTATTTTATCCTTCCAGCTGTTGCAACTTAACCTGTCTATCGTCCCACACCATATGCACCGCCATCCCCCTTCTCAAGGTGCGAAATGGCGTATGCATAATCATAACGTCACTTATTGTCATGCTTTGCGGGGCTTATCCGCTTCAGTTTATGCACACGCCTACACAAGATATTCAAGCCACAATCTTAGCCCCCCACGGCAGCATGCTCATTTCAATTTTTTTAAACTCTACTCGCTAAATGAAAAAATATGGGGCTATTTCCTTTTAGGGAAAAATTGCAAAAGCTTCATGTAAATTTGGATGGAGGATGAGATGTAAATCTTAGGCAAAACCAACATCATTTGAACCACATGGCCCATATTTATGATCATCTAATAAATATATGATATTATTTGGCTATGCTAAATATATTATTAGGAGATTTGTTTTAATTTATAAAAATTAACACAATTTAAATTATTACTTTATTTTCTTAATTTATAAAATAGTTTTATTAATACAAATCTTGTGAAAAATGTTAGGGAGAATGCACATATGATAGGCCATGTCGTTCTTCGTATGTTTTTATAAATATATGTTGCACATTTGTTAATTTGTAATTGACAATGTCAAAGTTGCCTATGTGTGGCTTTTAGTATCAGTCATCGATTTTTAACCTCTGAACTTTCTTTGTGTTCATCTATGAGTATTACGCATCATCTTTTATCCTTTTTCTATCTTTTGGTTGTCGTATTTGTGTGCATGTAAACTAAATTGCATTCTAACTAAAATCTCAATTTTTCACACAGGCTCGGGTGTAAGAAATTAAGCAACATTAATTTATGTACAATAAATAGTTCATAATCAAACACAACATAGCTTAGTTCATATTGAAACTACATATACACATAACATAGTTAAGATTAAACAATACTTAACTACTCCAATTAATTAATCCTTGATGTACTTTTACAAACCATTTTTCTACACCTCACACACTCTAGAATCTTGTATTTAGGTAATACATATGTTAGAAAATCATATAATCTAGACACCTATATGAAGATATTCATTACATACATGCACTCTAGCTAGACCACACTTCACTAAGAAAATAGAAAAACTCATAATAGATATGAAGACATACAAAACACTACAGGGAAGTGACGCGCAAATCAACATACAAAAAATTGTTCTTTTTAATTTTTTGATTTGGAAGGATCTAGCTCCTATCTAAATTAAAAATAAACTAATATCCTCAACTAAATGCAAACTAGTTATGCATGAACGGTGTATTAACAATAAGAAATTAGAAATTGTATGTTAGAAAACATCATACATTAATAATGTGATCTCTAACTCCCTTAAATGTATATCATAATACTGCTTAGTTAAGATTATAACGTTGGAGGTTGTCTTGCTGAAAAGTGAAAATGTTTCATGACTAAATAATATAAATAAGTAAAGATGTTTAGTAGATAAATTTTCATGCCATTACCATCTCTTCAAAAATTGCCGTAGTAGTTTAAATTAGGATACACAACAATTCTCACTGTGATAGAAACCCAAAAGTATATCCAACATATTTATTAAACAAATAGAGATAAAACCATTTTGATGGATGTTCAGTACCAGTATCCCCTCTTTAAGAAAAAGTGAACACCGAATAATTTAATATTTTACCATTCTGAAGCTTAAAGGTAATGCGGCCAAATGAACTCTAGATGGTAGGTGGTTTCATCAACTTCAGATAAAAAAACATGTATCGGAAGATGATTCTTCTAAAACAATTTTGCATAACTAGCAAAACATATTTAGACAATCAATTGTGTTAGGATAAAAAGTTGCAACTCTACCCATAAGCGTTCATAAGAGCGACCAACAAAGGGTTCATAGGATCGCAAAGCCATCATTTTACAATGTAAACGCGACTATCATGCCATTAGAAATCTTATGTGGTCCGGCCGATTCTCTTCGCCAATTAGCAAACCGACGCCTTTAGTAAAGCATCATTAGCAACAACTTGTTTCTTGGGACACCGATGAGCAGCCAAGTTAAATTGGTTGAAACTGACTCCTGAGAATTCTCATTGGCAAGAGGTGTTTTCTTTGGAACCAGCAATTGACATCAACTTATTTCTTTGGAACTGGCTTATTTCTTTGCTGACATTCTTGACAAGCATGAGACACACATCAGTAAGAGACACAACCTAATGATGTAAGTAATCAAAATGAATGAGACAAAAAACTGATAATGAGGAAATATGGTACACAACAATCTACCACGTTAGAGTGAACGGCTGGATAACCAATTAAATACATAACTAATGAAATGAGGAAAATTGGCACATAATAATCGGCCAAGACGTGACAATCAGACAGAATCATGCGAACAACAAGATGTAACTCTCCAAGATTCCAACCTTATACTAGATCCCATAGTTAGTCGTTAATTGGTAAAACATCCACTAAGACCTTGAATGCTAATGGAAGATCATGCTAAGCCCCATCAATTCTACCAGGATAGGAAAATACAATAGTGCCCTGAACATGTAATTATACATCCAACACGTGCCAGATTATGTGGTACCAATTTTCCATTTATATGGAATTTTTTTATGAGATGGATAATAGAGAGATGGGATACTAGAGCGAGACTCCAGGGAGCACTTAAAATAGTCTAGGTTTCAGGTAGCACTCTAAATTCATGGAGGTGGTGCATAAAGCGGTAAGAGATATATGTGGGTTGTGAATGTGTAAACAACTTAAAATATAGCGGTATGCAACCTTGTAACAAAAATGGAACCCAACACATGGAAATAGACAACACGTGATCTCTATAACAGAAGCATAAGATATACAATACCCGAAAGAATAAAGCCTTGTTAGTTGTGCAAGTATAAATGCAGCTCCAAACTCCTAACTTCACTTAGGTATGCATTTTTGGTCGGCTCAGCCATCAACGAAGGGTAAATGTCGCGTGCTACATAAACTAATTTCTCATCTTTCGTCCAAGTGAACAAATAGTGTTTAACAAACAAAGTATCCCGACAATCTAAAATTGCATGTTCTGAAGAAGTGACCAGGGAGATATCATGTCAAAATGCTTATTAATCATCCATGCTCAACAAGATGGGAATTATAACCTCGACCAAAGAGTAACTTGCTCAGCATGACAGAGGATGTCCCACAGCGAGCTCCAGACTCAGATCAACAGTGTGATGCAATGCTAGCTAGCGACAGTTGTACCTCGTCGGCTTTCGGATGTCGACGAGGAGAAGGAGTAGACCCTGAGATGGTGCTGGAACACGCAGATGAACTCCTCTGCCCGCATGTCCACCTTCTCCTCCTCGTCCACATCACCGGCTGCTCACTCTCCGTGCTCGCCACTATGAGCGGTGGGGATCTTGAGGAAAGTGAGTGACAGGAGGACCAGAAAAGAGTCACTCGGCTTTTTCTTAACTTTTGGCATGTGCAAGATTTTATTTAGAGAACAACATGTAGGATTTTGTTAGAAACAGCTTCTGCGATACTCAATACATGGGTTGGTCCATTGGGCCAGCAGCCAGGGCTGGCCCGTATGGCAACCCAGGAACTGCAGTTGCACGATATAAATATTAAGAAACAGTAAAACTCACATACGTAGGAGCCTCCACAGTGATTTCAAGGCCTAAGCCGTCGGATACATTAATCTAACGAACCATATGAGCTGAGTAGGGCCGAAGCATCAGTATGGACGTTATTTTATTTTGTTCGTCGTCTAAAGGATTCCACGGTTCATTGCTGGGCCGCTACTCCGCAAAATGAGCTTGACCACACCTGGTTTGTCGGGCCCAAAACTCTCATATGGAGCTAGCAGTTGGGCTTATAAAAATAAAAACGGGTTCTGAAAAAACGAAAAGTCATAACCGCCATTACTTCCCCTCAAAAAAAAAAAGACCACCATCACTTGAGGTAATTAATGGCATCGAAGGTGCATCGCCACTGCCGTTCCAATCCCTTCTTTCGGTTTGTAGTGGGGGCCGTTTCTGGCATGCCCCTATCTCCCCTACTTCATGAGGCTTTTCTCATCTCCACTACATAGTTCCTCTTTATTGCTTTCCTGCAGCACCTACGATTGTTGTAGGTTCCCTTTTCTTGCCTGGGAACATTTTATTTCTCTCTCGTCATGTTTTATCTGATTGAGTAGATTGTAATTCATGTTGATATTTGGTGTTTTTCATCATGGGAATATGGTGACCACGGCGACGGGCGATGCGGCCGAGGTAAGGCGACGGTCAATGCAGATGATCAGGGACGCAGAGGAGGTTGCAGCCGCGATGGTGCGTCTCGATTCTGCTAGAGTAGGAGGAGGCCGGCTACCGACGCTGGGCTAGCATCCTCGACGATGCATGTGTGATATTGCACAACAATCAGGTAGTAACCTCTGTAATTCGCCTCCTCTCTCTCCCCATGTAATATTGTTGGGAACCTAGGTAGGATGGACAGGCGAGGGTCTTTCCACCTAAGCACACCAACTCAGGAAGATGATGAACTTCTCTGGCCATTCTCCTTTCTTACTTTCCTTATGGTTACACAATTCTTATTTGTTATCTTTAACAAACTGTGAAAGTTTGCTCTTTGGTAGATTGATTATAACAGACCGAGAGCACTGAGATAGCATGGAGCGTTATATCACGTTCAGCTTCTAAACTGAATGTTATCTATAATCACACACATCAGACATGGATAGGCTGTATATGTGATGGATTTCTATAACTTCTATTGTAGTCGGCAGGCTTAATGGCTCTCTTATCATATTTTCCTGTAGGTGCATTGGAACAATTGCAATGAATATAAGGACAATCACCCATTTTTCTATTACAATGAACAGGTAATGTTGTCATGTTTTTCTTCAATCTCTTTTACTAAGGAAATAACTAAGTGACAATACAATTTAAAAGTAGGCATATTCAACACGCATGTTTCTGTTCCAGCTAATTTTCTTACGCGTGGTTGTTCGGAGGGGTCACTTGGGTTGTATTGGATTGGACTACCATCAAACGTGAACTTTGTATTAGGGTTGATTTCCATGCAAGAATATAAGATAAAAGACTTTACATGATAGAATTTGTAAACTTTTACTCTGTCCAATTTTTGTACTATGTTGTCATGAATATGATATCCCTACAGAAAGGTACTAGAAATCAGAGCTGTTGTGTGAGTGTATTTGTTTTAAATTTATATAAATCTTCTACTTAACATATGTGTCATCGCATTGTGATTTAAATTATTCATGTTTTAATAAATATCTCTATTTTCATGTTTTTTTTTCTAAATATGGACAGGCGTAGCAAAGCGTGCTTTCGTGGGGAGAAGACATCGATGAAGGTACCGAGAAGGATCACGGAACCAGCGGCTTCTTCTTCTCCCACCACTGGCCCACACGGCATCTGATACGGGTCAACTGCGGAGGCTGGGAATACGCGGCCAGCGGCACAAACAACGGCATATACTACGAAGCCATATACTACGTGAGTTTCTCCCGTGTCCCGTCCAGAGCAACACGCCAAGCACGCGCACCGAATCAATCGACCGAGCAAGCAGAGCACAGACCAGACCATCCCCCCGAAAGAGCTCAAAGGCTACTTAGTGCTAGGCCGGCCGATCGATGGCGTTCCCGGCGGCCAGCGGAGCCCCACCGGCGCCGCTGCCGGTGGTGGGGCACCAGTTCTGCGCTCCGTACGTGGTGCCGCTCACGGTGACCAAGAAAGCCCTCAGCATCTCCGACGGCGACTTCGCCATCACCGACGCCAACGGCGCCGTCGTGCTCAAGGTCAAGGGGTCCATCTTCAGCCTGCGCCACCGCCGCGTCCTCCTCGACGCCGCAGGCCAGCCCCTCCTCTCCATGCAAGAGAAGGTACTCTCCCACTTTATTTGCGTTTCATCTTCTTCCCCGAGCCGCTCCAGTTTCCCTAGAGATTTTAGTGATTCAGATCAGAAGACGAAACCAAAAACTGAGATGATTGTCTTCTATCAAATCGTCTCTTGTTTTGTGTGTATAATTCTAACATGTGAATGCGTTCGAAAGACAGAGCACGATCAATTATTCCTCTGGGGAGACCAGGAAACTTCCTCGCACGATAAAGATTCAGTCTAACCTCCCGTTTCTAAACTGAGTGGTAGCAAATTGATGTCCTGTTGTAGTCGAAGTGGACTAGATTGGGACATGATAGGACTACTTTTCTTGCTCTGCAATCTGCGTCCTCTTCGTTGTCCCCACTTCTCATCAACTTAAAGTACGTATGATAATTGATAAGGAGCCGTGGACTTCCGGTGATGAAAACGCGTCGCATGCTTTTTTAGAGCTATTTGGATAAGTGGTCTTTCTTAATATTTTGGTATATCTAAGTTCATCACTGCGGTCTGAATTAAGGGTATACACCAGATACATCCAGATTGATGAAGAACACTTTAAGTTGAAACCAAATAGTTTCAACTGCCAAACCCATATACCACCTCCATAATGTAGAATGTTCAATAATGTAGAACAAACTGCCAAACCCATGTACTACCTCCGTTCTACATTATGGAACATAATCTTTTGCTTGAAGAGTTTTCAACAGATCGACTCTGTAAACAAATCATCCAATTTCTGTCCGTTATAGAACTCACGTTTCTCTGTTCACTATTATTAGACCTTGTAAATATTTTAATGTGAACTAGATAGAGACCAAAGCATGTATCTAGATGCGTTTTTATATGTAGATTCACTCATTTCCATCGGTAACTAATCCTTATTGAAATATCTATAAGGTCTTGTAATAGCAAACGGATGGAGTACAATGAAAGGCTGTATCCATAGCATCGTTTACTGGAGGTTTTTTTTAATATCAGTTCAAAATCAACCACTTGATCAGGTATTCAGTATGCACAACAGATGGGAAGTGTTCAGAGGGGACAGCTCAAACGCAAGCGATCTGCTCTTTAGTGTGAAAAAATCTTCGATGATCCAATTCAAGACGGAGATGGACGTATTCTTGGCTGGGAACACCGCGCAGCAGGTCTGCGATTTCAAGATCAAGGGCAATTACTTCGACAGGTCCTGCGCCTTCTACCTTGGCAACTCCACCACAATGGTAGCTCAAGTAAGTAGCACCAGAATTGGTTCAAACTTCTGGTCATATTTTTGAAGCTTAATGAAACATTTCGCTGATAGATTTAGCCCTGTGTTGCTGCAGATGAACCGTAAGTTCACTATTTCGAATGTGCTGCTCGACAGGGACACGTTTGTCGTTACCGTGTTCCCTCATGTCGACTATGTGTTCATCGCGACTCTTGTTGTGATCCTGGATGAGGTTCACAGGGAGAAATACGATCAGTGAGCGAGATGGACTCTTGTGTTCTGAGCTGGCTTTGAGTTCTGCCATTGTCGATGTCATCTCAAGTTGTTGCTGTTGTATGTTTCTGATCGAGGGTTGCATGTATTGTACAGTATTAGCCAGCTCGGTAAACTGTCAATCCGTGCTGAATTGTGATGTTGCGCAATAATGCTTATGCACTTCCCGTTTGATCGCTGGCACGTGATTGTTTTAACCATAGTGACTGATTATTTGTTGGGGATGACTTGTTAAACTATGTTAGGAGGAGTATATATGACAGTTTATGTTGTGTTTGAACTTGGAAACAAGAAAGTTATTTTTTTGACAATGCCAACAATTTATTAATAATCGTCAACAATAGTACAAAGAGTCTCAAAAGTAATAAAATTATAATTGGGTCCTTGGACTACCTTTTTTTGATAAAAGGAATACATTAATATCACGAAGATACTAATTACATCTAGCCTCTACACCAACAAGATGTCAAACACATCAGGAATGCACACATCCAGGAAAAAATAAAAAAGAGAGAAAAAGAAAATAAACATCCCCTCATGGTGATGAACCACTCGCAATAGTAGCCCTCAAACAACTACCGAAGACAACACCTAGACTACAAACGAGATTCTCCAAAAGCAACAACTTCAGAAAAGAAACAATGCACAAAAGTTTTCGCCTGATCGAAAATCTTGGGTTTTCACTCCGGAAAAAGTCCGAGTTTCCAAAACAATGCCTACAGCAAGGCTATTGCCATATACAACCAATGAAGGACATGCCTTGTGTTTTCACTCTAAAAATCATGGCTTAGGGGCTGTTTGGTTCCCAGCCACATTTTGCCAAGCCAAAGTGTGGGTAGCCATAAAAGTGTGGCAGCCACGAGAAGTGTGGCTGAAAAAATTGGGGCATGTTTGGTTCTAGGCCATACTTTGGCAAGCCAAAATTTGGCAGCCACACTTTACTTGGCAAGTGTTTGGTTTTTGCCACACTTTAGCTTGCCATACTTTATTACCCTTATGACCCACTTGTCATAGAGTCATTCTTTTTGCCAAAGTTTGGCTTCAGTTTTTTCAGCCACACTTCTCGTGGCTGCCACGCTTTTATGGCTACCCACACTTTGGCTTGGCAAAATGTGGCTGGGAACCAAACAACCCCTTGAAGCCAAACTTTGGCAAAAAGAATGACTCTATGACAAGTGGGTCATAAGGGTAATAAAGTATGGCAAGCTAAAGTGTGGCAAAAACCAAACACTTGCCAAGTAAAGTGTGGCTGCCAAATTTTGGCTTGGCAAAGTATGGCCTAGAACCAAACATGCCCTTAGTACTCGAGGAGCACCATCAAGAATGCAGTCCACCAGTGCTGCCATTCCGCTTGCCAAGAATGTTCAACAAGTTGCCAAACACCCGACACACGAGGAGAACATGTGCCGCATTATCTTCATCACAACCAGTACCCTCTCCGCCATTACCAACTACCGACCGCAGCCACCATGAATTTCTCCAGCTCTATCAGTTTAATGGAAATCTATATTAAGAAATGTCCCATGGCATCGAGAAGAAGGAGAAGCTCCGCATCATACCCAAATAACAAGGACGCACACGACCACATCGATTCCGCTCAAGATGTCCAGTAACTTCTTGCACCAAACTGCAAAAATCTCCGAGAGGAAGACCAGAACTCGTCGGCGACCAGATCGAGGAGGCCAACATGAGCATACGACACCATGGTGCTCAAAGAATAACAGGATCTGGCAACCTTTATTCCGCTTTGCCATTATTTCAAACAAGAGAAATATGATCATCGGCAGCCCGTGCCACCTATAGCCCTCGCCGCCCAAGGGATCTGGCCAGCAGAGCCGCCAACAACCTAGGAGCGCACCACCACCTTGTTGTTCGTCACGTCGTCGCTACATGGTGAGCCCGAGAGCCGCTGCCATGCCTCCCTGAGCAACGACATGCCGTGACACGGGAAGCGTGCCTCCGTGTCCACTCCGTCGCACAAGAGGAAGAAGAATCCATGTAGGCGCTAGCGCCGCCAGGGCTTTGCACAACCACACCCCATGGCGGCGGTAGAGGAGGATGGAGGAGGGGAGGGGAGGGGTGGTGGGATCTAGGGTTCCCCTCGGCCGCCACGAGGGAGGCAACATGGGAGGGTCACAGGAGCCTTTCCTGGAGAAATAGTCATAATAAGACCTGCCCCTAGCAATGACTACAAACACTAGCATGGGCCAAATGTGTGCTGCCGTCCTAGCCCCTCCATCGCTGGAGCCGGGCAAAGCCTGTTGTAGTAGAGCTTATTGTAGTACATAGAAAAGAAGTCGTCATGCTAAGGCCCCATAGGACCAGCGCACCACAACAACAACCATTGTCAATGATGACAATCATAAATCAGAAGAGGTTGACCTGAAATCACACCAAAAACACGAAAACCTACTAGATGCCAAGACATCCACCGGACAAACGACTCCACACGCCCTCCGATATTGCTAGACACACCACTAGAGCGAGGATAGGATGGGGAGGACCTTATTATGACTACATGATGTAGCCACCGCCTCACCACCCTAAAGGAGACACTGAAAAACACACTAGTAGAAAAAGTCTTATAGGTAGAATAGTACCACTGGTGCATCAAAATATGTAAATGCCACCACTAAAACCAGTGGCGTACACAAAAATCGACGCGCCACTAGTATGACCTTACTGGCGGCGTACAAGGTTTAGTGTACGCCACTAGTATGCGTGGTCGGGGTGCTTGGGACGCGACCAACTACTGGTGGGTATGCCACCAGTAAGGTGTTCACACCACCGGCAAGTCCACCTTATCCTCCCGTCGACAACCCCTTTCTTCTCCATTCTCCTTTATCTCCATTCCTCTAACTCCCGTATGATGTCGCCCTCTCCCCAGTCCCATAGCTGCCTGCTCTCCTCCTCCCTTCCCCCATCGCATTATTCCTCTCCATTCCCTTTCTCTCCCCCCGCCATGCCCCTCCTCTCGCTTCTCCTCTTCCTACCGTCGCCCATCCCTGCCTCGTCGAGACCATCCTTGCTGATCCCAGCTTCGGTGTATCCCCAGTCCCGCTCTGCCATGCGCCCCCGTGTAGGCCGCCCACAACAACTCGTCCCCGACCCCGCGGTGTTCGTCGTCAGTGTTCCGAGCCGCTACAGCTTGTGGTAGCTTATCCTCGACCCCGCGGTATGCATCCCGATCCAAAATCCTTTTTATTATTATTTCCATTTGTAGATAGTTTTAGGTTATAACTGTTTAAGGTTGATCTAGATTTAATTAGGTTTATGTAGTCTAGAAATGTTTAGGTTGATTTTACGTTAAGTTAGTCTATTTTTTGGGTTAGTGGTTCCGTGGGTGGCAACATGGATTATGTCGTGGGTGGTGGCACTGAAGGGTTCCGTAGCAGAAAACAAAAAAATTCTATCTACTCGAACACTAATACCAGGATCTATACTATGTAGACATAAGTAATGGAGGAGAGAGACGGTATTCATACCTTTGAAGACCGAGGCACGCCTTACGCAGGAAGGCATATATTGATGAAGAAGAGCCACACCCCAAGTGTGGTGCCTCTGAACTTCGTCAGACGTCTAGTGTAGGAGACGTCAACCGGACTCCGATCCAGCCGAGCAGCGGAAGAAGTAGATGCCAGATCGCTGATCACACGATGGTGGTGTGAAGGTGGAGAACTCACCCACGAGGTCCTCTCCAATATTACAGAGAAGTCCTCCATGGATGAGAGAGAGAATGAGAGGGAATGGGATGATTCCAAAGGGGGAGGGGAGACCCCTATATAGTGGGAAGGGGGGCGCACCACCCAGGGGCCAGGCGGTGTGGGACTAAACCCCACACCCACCGGACACCTAGGGGCAGCCATCGGCCCTAGGTGGGACCCAATGGGGTGACCCACCAAGCCCAGGCCGGCTGTCCCCCTCTCCCTAGGCGCCATGCCCTATTGGGCCTCCCTTTGGGTGAGGCCCATTAGCATTATGAAGCCTTTAATAATAAAATTGAAAAAATATATTTAATATTAATTCTCCAATTAACATTCAAATACACATGTTATATTATTCCTTCACTCCGGAACACCTTTTGGACCCCTTTCGATCTCCATCGAATGTTACCCGGAACTATTCTGGTTTCTCTTTCTCTATTTCTCCTACGATACCTCATCTACCCTAAGCTTCCCTTCCCTTAAGCGTGACATCCTTCGGTTCGGAAACACTCCGGACATGCGTGCGTTTCACGAATAATCGCTCGAACCGTGAGATAGTCGTTTTCCATTCCCTTTGTCATACGATACCTAATTCATTTGAGACTTGATCTTCGGTATCCCCATACCTTAGTTCGGTCTCGTTACCAATGAACTTGTTTACTCGTTCTCATGTCATTGCATTCCGTGACCAAGTCACATGCTTACAAGCTTCATTAATGCAATGTCATCGAGATGGCCACATGTATCTATCCGTTACATGGATTAGACAAATCCTGGTCTTGATATGTACTCCTCTACGCATCCCTTTATAAAACCTGAGTGGCACCTTTTTGATCACCCTGTTACGAGATGATTCTTGATAACCATCTAAGCTTCCTTCGGAATGGTGATTTGCCTTACCTCACAGTCAAAGGATCAGGTTGCGAGGTTCTCTGTGTTTTATCATCAATGGTGAACTTTGTAACTAGATCATGCCCATGATCTTGAAACCCAGACCATCCTCATGACCAATGAACTAGTTCGCTAGAGGTAACTAGAGACACAGTTTGTTTACATACCACACGTGTATTAACGTTTTGTACTAACACAGTTATAGCACAGTATGAAATGTATTATGAACATATAGGAGATATATCAAATAATACACTTTATTATTTTCCTCTAGGGCATAACTCCTTCAGTCTCCCACTTGCACTAGAGTACAAATAAAACTAGTTTACAATAGGCAGGAACCTAACACCAATGGAATCTCGGTGTTGTTCATGCTTTTCCTGATGGAGAGCTTTGGTCAAAGGATCTACCACATTTAGTTCCGTATCTACTTTGCAAATCTTGACTTCACATTTGTCAATATTCTGCCGGATGATGTGAAATCTAAGCTTGATGTGTTTGGCTGCGGAATGAGTCCTTGGTTCCTTTGCGTTTGCAATAGCTCCTGTGTTATCACAATAGATCGTCACGGGATCTTGCGCATTTGGAAAAACTCCTAGTTCGATGACGAAATTCCTTAGCCAAACAGCTTCATTCACTGCATCAACCGCAACAATGTATTCAGACTCCATTGAAGATTGCGCCACCACCGGCTGCTTCTTGCTCTTCCAGCTTACCGCCCCACCATTCACTAGGAACACAAATCCTGTTTGAGACTTCGAGTCATCATGATCTGAGTTCCATCTCGCATCCATGTAACCCATTACGTTTAGATCTTCATCACTTCCTCCATAGATTACGAACATATCCTTTGTTCTTTTCAGATACTTTAGGATATTCTTCACAGCTGTCCAGTGATCCGGTCCTAGATTACTTTGGTATTGGCTCGTCAAACTTAGAGCCAATGCACATCAGGTCGCGTACTTAACATTGCATACATGATAGATCCTATGGCTAAGACATAGAGGATGTTAGACATCTTTTCTCTATCATCATCCGTTAGCGGACATTGAGTCATACTCATTTTGCAATTCTTCATCATTGGTACAAAGCCCCTTTTGGTATTGTCCATTTTGAACCTCTTCAAAATCTTTTTGATGTAAGTACTCTGACTTAATGCAATTAGCCGCCTTGATCTATCTCTATAGATCTTGATTCCTAATATGTATGCAGCTTCACCTAGATCCTTCATGGAAAATTGATTACTCGAATATGCTTTCACGCTTCTCATAAGATCCACATCATTTCCCATGAGTAATATGTCATCCACATATACTACTAAGAAAACAACTGATCTCCCACTCGCTTTCTTGTAAACACAAAACTCTTGTTGATTTTGGACAAATGCAAAACTCTTGATCACTTGATCAAAACATTGGTTCCAGCTCCGAGATGCTTGCTTCAATCCATAAATGGACCGCTAAAGCTTGCACACCTTTCCAGCATCCTTAGGATCAACAAAACCTTCCGATTGCATCATATCCAACTCTTCATCAATGTGACCATTGAGCAATGTAGTCTTGACATCCATCTGCCAAATTTCATAATCGAAATGTGCATCAATTGCTATTAAAATCCGGACAGCCTTAAGCATCACTACGGGAGAATAAGTCTCATCGTAATCAACTCCTTGAATTTGTCGAAACCCCTTTGTGACAAGTCGAGCTTTGTGAACGATCACATTACCATTCGCATATGTCTTTTTCTTAAAAATCCATTTATTTGCCATGGCCTTGCGGCCTTCTGGAAGATCAACCAAGGTCCAAACTTGGTTCTCATAAATGGATCTTATTTCGGATTTCATGGCTTCTATCCATTTCTCGGAGTCAGCACTATCCATAGCTTCTTTGTAGTTTGCAGGTTCCTCCTGTTCATCTAGGATGAAAAACATCACAAGGTTACTGTACCAATCAGGAGTGGCACAAACTCTTGTAGACCTGCGAACCTCAGGAGTCTCGACGTTGTTGTTTTGATCATCATCACTGGGCTCTTCCTCCATGTTGGAGAGCGGTTTTGGAATAGCTTCCGTTGCGCTACTCAGAATTTGGAGAGAAGGGTCAACCACTTCATCTAACTCAATTTTCCTTCCACTAACTCCTTTAGCGAGAAACTCTTTCTCGAGAAAGGTGCTGACTTTCATGACAAATGTTTTGCCTTCGGCCTGGTTGTAGAAAGTATACCCAATTGTTTCCCTTGGGTATCCCACAAAGATGCATTTTTCCGATTTGGGTTCAAGTTTGTTAGGCTGTAGTTTCTTGACATAAGCCTCACATCCCCAAACTTCCAGAAATGACAACACTAGCTTCTTGCCATACCATATCTCATATGGGGTTGTCTCCACGGATTCGGCTGGTGCTCGGTTTAAAATAAAAGCAGCAGTTTCTAATGCGTATCCCCCAAAAGACACAGACAAATCAGTTAAAGACATCATGGACCGCACGCTATCTAATAGGGTTTGGTTACGACATTCCGACACACCATTACATTGTGGTGTTTCGGCTGGCGTAAGCTGTGGGATAATCCCACAGTCCTTCAAGTGCACGTTAAACTCATAACTCAAATACTCGCCTCCTCAATCCGATCGAAGATGCTTTATTCTCTTGTTAAGTTGATTCTCTACTTCTTTCTGAAATTCTTTGAACTTTTCAAAGGTTTCAGACTTGTGCTTCATTAAGTAGATATATCCATGTCTTCTTAAGTCGTCAGTAAAGGTAACAAAGTAACGATAACCATTGCGTGTTGAGACGCTCATTGGTCCACATACATCCGTATGTATGATTCCCAGTAGGTCTACAACTCTCTCCATTGTCCTAGAGAATGGTGTCCTAGTCATCTTGCCCATGAGGCATGGCTCACATGTATCAAAGGATTCGAAATCCAATGATCCAAGAAGCCCTTCTGAATGAAGCTTCTTCATGCGTTTTATGCAATTGTGACCAAGACGGCAATGCCACATAAACATGGAATTATCATCATTATGCTGACAACGTTTAGCATCAACACTATGGATGTGTGTATTACAATCAAGATCGAGTAAGAATAAACCATCACACACATGGGCATGAACATAGAAAATATCATTTATATAAATTGAACAACCATTTGTTCCTGATTTAAACGAATAACAGTCTTGCAACAAGCAAGACCCACTCACAATATTCATACTCAATGCGGGTACATAGTAGCATTTATTCAAAACCAAAAATAATCCTGACGACAGACGGAGATGCAGGGTGCCGACGACCATCACTTCGACTCTCGAACCATTGCCGATGCACATCATCACCTCGTCCTTCCTTAGGCGCCTCATACTCTGCAGATCCTGCTGAGAGTTACAAATGTGAGCAACAGAACCAGTATCAAATACCCAAGTGTTACTCCTGGCGCTTGTAAGGAACACATCAATAACATGTATATCACATATACCTTTGTCCTTGGCGGCTATCTTGCCGGCTCGCTTGTCTTCAAGGTACTTGGGGCAGTTGTGTTTCCAGTGCCCATCCCCTTTGCAGTAGTAGCACGTAGTGCCGGGCTTAGGGCCAGGCTTGGTAGTCTTTGAGGTACTGGCAATGATCTTGCCATCCTTCTTGGACTTGTTGCCCTTGCCTTTTCCATTTTGCCCCGGCTTCTTACAATTGGTGGTCTTATTGACCATCAACACTATGTGCTCCTTCTTGATTTCAACCTCAGCAGTTTTGAGCATGGCGAACACCTCAACAAGGGTCTTAGTCATCCCTTACATGTTGTAATTCATCACAAAGCTCTTATAGCTAGGGGCAACGAGTGCAGAACCCTATCAATTGCGAGCTCCTCTGGGATTTTGCAATCCAGGGAGTTCAAACGCTTAACGTAGCCAGAAATTTTGACCACGTGCTCACTAATACTGCTATGCTCTTCCATTTTAGCAGAGAAGAAGAGCTCGTTAGCATCATACCTCTCTGCACGGGCCTGTGGAGCAAAGATAGCCTTGAGATCCTCAATGATCTCAAAAGCATTCATCTTCTCAAAACTCTTTTGAAGCTCCGGCTCCATGGCATAGAGCATCCCACTCTGGATGAGGGAGAAATTGTCCGCCTTGGACTGCCAGACATTCTTTTCATCCTGGGAGGCGGAATATGCAGGCTTAGCCGGAAGCTCAGCCTCGATGACATAAGTCAACTTGTAGGGGACTAGGAGGATCCTAATATTGCGGAACCATGCGGTGAAGTTGGTTCCATTAGTTTTCAGCTTGTCCTTCTCGAGGAAAGTGCTAAGGTTGAAGGTGGGTGGGCGAGACATCTACAATGGATTTGCAAAGTGTTTAGACCATGTTCATAATAATGAGTTCAAGTTTTAATTATGTTATCAAACTTAAAACAAAAGAACTCCCACTCAAACGAACATCCCTCCACTCATTTAGTGATCACATTATCCCAATCCCTTCACCTCCCCCGATCATCACGGCCATCAGTGTAGTATCAAAGGTGGACATTCCCTAATGTCGATTACATCAACTATGTGATTCATGCTCGACCTTTTGGTCTCCTGTATTCTGTGGCCATGTCTACACATGCTAGGCTGATTTGAGCAACATAATATTTTCCAAAAAATTGATCTTTACCTGCTGGTCTGTTTTGACAGATTTTGTCACTCTTGCATTTGCTTCTTTATTCGATTTCCTTTTTGAATTCTTTTTGGGTTTTCGGAAGGAGTTGCTACAGTAGCTTATGTTTTGATGGTTTCAGTTGAAGTTGGACTCAAAATGTTTTATCACTTCACTTATACTAATGTTGCTAATGAGAACTGTGTGAGTTTTGTGTGAAAGAAATTTCCAGGAAGTGGAGATAATGGTGTAATAAGGAAGAGAAAGGTTTTATGACTCAAGTAATAAGTATATGAAGATGAAGATATTGATGTTATTCAAGTGATGACTCCGGAAGAATCTACTAGATACCAAATTCAGAGACCTGCAGAGTCTATCTTCAAATAGGTAACAGTTCTAGTAAGAAAAGTTCCGCGAAAATACCATCCAACTATATTTTTGCAGTTTTCAGCCAATAAGGGAAACTAGAAAGCAAAAAAGGGACGAAAACGGAGCCTGGGTGGCTCACACCCCCTGTGGCGTGGGCCCTCCCCTGGCCGCGCCACCAGGTGGTGAGTCCACCCCGGACTCCGCCTCCGACTCGTTTTCTCCCAGTACCTTCCTTTTGATATGAAACTTCGTAATATATAACCCCCGGATCCCCCGAGGTTCGTATATCGTGTTTTTGTTTCGATCTGTTTCTATCAGGACATACTCTTTGAAAGCTTAGAAGCACAATGGTGTCCGCCAAGGATAAAGGGAAGGAGCCTATGGAGGAAGACCTCCAAGGCCCCGGGAAGGAGAAGGAGATCAAGAGTGAAGGTGAAGAGGAGCAAAGCCAACATCCGCATACCGACACTACCATTGCAAGCATTGGAGTGGTGGCAAACCCAGCCATTGGAGGGAAGCCTCCTCATCACCGTTCAGATCCCTGGTCACTTCCTCCACGCACCAAGAATCCTTTCCATACCCTTATCCATGAGCATCAATACTAGAATATGCCCAAGGGGAAATTACCCTCCAATTGGGATTTGCCTCGTTCTAGCCATGCAGGAAAACAAAACTTCAAGGAGGAAGAATGGGGAAAGAATAGCAAAAGCTGGAATTCTCAACACGACATGATCATGAGCTGCATTGAGCAAAACTCACAGCTGATTCGTAATCTCACCTTCAAGATTGAGGACTTGGGGAAACTAATCAAAGAGCTCATCGAGAGGATACAACCACCACCAAAGGAGTAATTCGTCATCAGGTTTGGCATCCCCTTGGTTTGTTCCAAGCTTGGGGGAGTGTCGCGGTATCATATCACTATCTTCTATCTTTTTACCTTATTAGTAGAGTCGTATCATCAATAGAGGGTTATTATGTAGTATGGTTTGCATTATGGAAGTGTCCCCTCTCTCGTTAGATATGTATCCCTTGGTGTGAGTTTCCGTTATGGAATATTAATGAGAAGTTCTATCATCCACTCTTTTGCATAGCTTATATTAGTTTTCAATTCCTGGTTATATGATTGATCTTGTTGTTAGTATTGGTATCACTTTGGGATCATTGAGTTAATTTAGTTGGGTTTTGGCAAACCTGGCTCGGTCAGTAGCAACACTATTTTTGAGAGTTGAAAAGAAAAAGATAGAAGTACTCTAGAGAAAAATAATTTCATCATCTTTCTTTCTTGATTTGCCCATAAGTCTAGTATTCTCTAGTTAAGATCTTTTGTGCTTCCAAGGAAGATTGCATGTTTGTCTTTATCACTTGTATGTATGTTTGTTTGTTTGTTTCCTTCAACTCTTATACTTGCTACCTAGCCTTGCTAGCCAAAAACCCGTACTGAGAGGGTATTCTTCTCATGCAACCACCCCCTTTAAACCAAAACCTTTGCCATTTGAGTCCACCATACCTACCTAGTAGCATTATTGCTATTCCAAGTAAATTCATGTTTTATCTACCTCCCAAATTAAACTTGTTATGTGCAAATTAGTGATTAAAGCTCTCACGAACTTGATGGCACACGTTACTTTCTTGCATTTAATAAACTTGAACCATTGGGTCCTTCTTTGTTGCGTATATGCTTGCGCTTTATGAGTTGAAGTTAGCCGAACCATGTATCATGGGGACTGCTTTCAACACTTCATTTGGTACTTTGTACCTAGTTGATATCATGTTCTTTTGCTTATGGATCCCGACGGTGTGAAATAAAAGTGGAACTTGTAAGATCATGGAGTTTATATGTGTGTTAGAGAAACGCCTGGGCCGCTAGCCTAAGCCATGCCTAATCATGGTGGAAACTTGCAGCATAACTATAGTGAGCATTCTATGAAGCATCCTCAATAAAAACCTATGCAAATAGCAAATAAAAAGATCGCTGAGATGCTCACTGTCTGCTTGCCTTGTCATTTTGATTATGGGATAGCTCCTGTGTCATGTGCAAGGGGTACCCCGTTGGCGGTTCTCAATGATACGCATGTATTTACAATGACAAGAGCTTGCTCATGACTGAAGTTGAGTATCATGAGGATCGGTACTCATAAGTAAGGGGCATGAGATTTCAACTTATAACTTGTCAAGCATATCCTCTTAGTTGTGTCACTTTAACCTTAATCACCTAAAGATGCCTATGATAGGGGCAATGAGAGCTGAAAGCTAGTAAGTATCATAATTTTTGGGAGCTCTTTATGAGACTTGCAATCCCTGCTTCCCTCTTTGAAGGGCCTTTCTTTTACTTTGTAGTTGAGTCAATAAACCTATTCCCTTCTATCTCAGCAAGTATTTTGAGTTGATGTGTTTCATTCATTCATATGATGATTTATTCAATCATGTCTCTTATATTCCTTGTTTTGCACATTGCTCTTATCTTGATGTTTACTACTTTGAAAGCTATCATTGAAAAACCAGTTATTTGTGAACTCCGGCAAATTATCAACTATTCTTTGACCAAGAGCTAAGTTTGCCATTACCAATTCTGATTCACTTTATGTATCTTTATTGTGTTTCCTTTAATCATTACAAGTTGAGTTATATAATAGTGAGTTGTCTTCTATTATGATCTATGTATTTGATGAATGTGATGCTTCTTGTCCGTATTATTTTATCGACTCTTCACTCCATAAACCTGAGGCCATGTTTATTGAGCTCAGTTCGCTTGAGGACAAGCGAAGTCTAAGCTTGGGGGGAGTTGATACGTCCATTTTGCATCACTATTATATGTCTTAATTCACTATTATTCATTGATATATTTCGTATTGAGAGGTGATACTTATGTTATTTCATCTATTTTTGCATGGTTTATGACTTTTGGAGCATGGACCGCTGCAGTCAGGATTCTGATGGAAAAGGTGCTGTTTGGAGGCAAAATTCGCGAAGATCAGAAAATCCGGGAAAATATACAGAAAATCCTATTTTTCCAGAAGACTAAGGATGCCAGAAGATGGAGTGGAGGTGGGCCACAGGGGGCCCACACCACCCCATGGCGCGGGCAGGCCTAGGCCGCACATAGAGGTGGTGTGGCCGCCCTGGCCCACTCCAGCCTCTCCCCTCTAGCGTATATCATCCTCCCGAAACCCTAAGACTCGAGGAGCGACCACAGAAAGATTCCGCCGCCTCTGCGGGGCGGAAAACACCGAGAGAGAAAGATCTCTCCGGCAGACAAATTTCTACCGGGGGAATTCCTTCCCGGAGAGGGGAGATCGTCGCCATCAACACCACCATCAAGCTGGACTTCATCGGGATCATCATCACCATCATCACCACCATCATCACCATCAACACCCTCATCACCATCTCCATATTGCTGTAATAATTGAGTTGAATCTTGCATAGTTCATAGGGGAAACTTTCACGGTGTTGATTACTCTTTGTAGTTGATGCTATTGAGTGAACCATTGAATTATTGTTTATGTTCAGATTGTTATACATCATTATTCCATCTCTGATCATGATCCATATGATGTCTTGTGAGTAGTTCATTTTGTTCTTGAGGACATGGGAGAAGTCTTGTTGTTAGTAGTGGAGTTGCGTTGAGAAAGATTCAATAGATTGTTATTTAAGTTGTGGTGTACTTCTTCTAGTGGTGTCATGTGAACGTCGACTACATGACACTTCACCTATATGGGCCTAGGGGAATGCATTGTGTATTTGGCTACTAATCGTAGGGGTTGCCGGAGTGACAGAAACCTGAACCCCCGTTAGGAAACCATTGCACAAGGGACGTAAGGGTCTTAGAGTTTAAAGCTGTGGTTAGGTTTCTACCTTAATTACTTTCTTGTACTTACGGATGTTTGCAAGGGGTATAATCACAAGTATGTATTAGTCTTGGATGGGGCGGTACATTAGCACAGGTTCACCCACACAACACTTAGCACGCTAAATAAGATTAATCGACTATATGAAGCGAAAGCACTTAACATTCTTCCCATGTGTCCTCGTGAACGTTTGGTCATCTTAAGAAATACAACTGGCTTGTCCTTTGCTGCATAAAGGATTGGGCCACTTGCTGCATTTATTCCTACTGTCTTTTATTTACTCGTACTTTGTTTACTTGCTTTATCGAAAACCCCTAAAAATCCATTTGCAAAGTATTTGTAGAGAATTCCTGATCCATACCACTAGCCAGCACCTTCTGCTCCTCGTTGGGTTCGACACTCTTACTTATCGAAAATACTGCGATACACCCCCTATACTTGTGGGTCATCAATGAACTACTCATGCATCACACCGGAGGCTTGCATGATGATGAAGAAGGCCTCCAGGGTGAATTCCCCTCTCCGGCAGGGTGCTGGGAAGAGCTTCAGATCCCTCCCAATCTAGGGATGGGGACGACGGCGGGTACAGACTATTTCGTGGATTTTTGATCGGGTCCTTAGGGTTTTCGTCCCGAGGGAAATATATAGGCGGAAGGAAAGGCCGAGGGGGTGCTGGGGTCGGCCAGACCACCCCCTGGTGCGAGCCAGGCCTGGCCGCACAACCAGGTGGTGTGGCCGGCCCCCAACCCTTCTCCGTCTCGTATTCTGGCATTAGATGTCTTCCGGAAAAATAGGCACTTTGGTTTTGTCCCGTCCAATTCCGAGAATATTCATTTTCTGACTTTCCTGGAACCAAAAACAGTAGAAAACAGGCAGCTGGCACTGTGGATCTTATTAATAGGTTAGTCCAAGAAATCATATGAAAAGTACTCCAAAGTGTGGACAAAACATAAGAAAGTAGATAAAACCAAGCATGAAACATCAAAAATTATAGATACATTTGCAATGTATCAACATCCCCAAGCTTAACTCTTGCTCGTCCTCGAGTAGGTAAGTGATAAAAAGACACAATAATTTTTGAGGTGACGTGCACCATCATAAACTTGATCAAAGTATTTGTAAAACATTCAAGGCTAGGATCATAGTACTTAAATCATAACATGAAAGACAAAGTTCTAGCAATATGACAAAGAAACTATGATGCAACATGAAAAGGCACAAACAAAAGATTCATGAATAACAATGCTTTGCAAGACGTTTGTTTGTTTCACATAAAGAAAACATAGCATAATAGTATTCAGCTTGTCCCTCATAGAGTAGCAAAACATAAATGCATAGGACACCTTCGAAGTTCATAAGAGTGACTAGATACAAATAGTTTAAAACAAGAAATATCAAGATATGCATGAATCAACTAGTCTTGGGACAATGCACATAGAACTAAGAATGGCCACTATGCTCTCAAAGTAGGTGCATAAAGGTAGAAGGTGGAGACTCAATATAATGGTGGAAGAAAGGCCTTCATAGAAGGAAGTAGGGATTCAAGTCTCATAAAGAGCTTCCAAAAATTATGGTACTTATAGCTTTCAGCTCTCATTGCCCCTATCATAAGCATCTTGAAGGTGATTAAGGTTAAAGTGACACAACTAAGAAGATATGCTTGACAAGTTATAAACCGAAATCTCATGCCCCTTACTTATGAAGACCGAACCTCATGCTACTCAACTTTAGTCACGAGTAAGCTCTTGTCATTGTAAGTACATATGTATCATAAAGAACCGCCAACGGGGTACCCCTTACACATGATACATGAGCTATCCCATAATCAAAATGACAAGGCAAGTAGACAATGAGCATCTCAGCGATCTTTTATTTGCTATTTGCATAGGTTTTTATTGAGGATGCTTTATAGAGTGCTCATTATGGTGATGCTGCAAGTTTCCACCATGATTAGGCATGGCTTAGGCTAGCAGCCTAGGCGTTTCTCTAACACACATACAAACTCCATGATCTTACAAATTCCACTTTTATTTCACACCGCCGGGATCCATAAGCAAAAGAAACATGATATCAACGGGGTACAAGGTAAAAGTGCAATGCTGAAAGCGTTCCCCATGATAAATGGTTCTGCAAGCATATACGCAACAAAGAAGGACCCAATGGTTCAAGTTTATTAGATGCAAAAAAGTAAAGTGTGCCATCAAGTTCGTGAGAGCTTTAATCACTAGTTTTCTCATAACAAGTTTAATTTGGAAGGTAAACAAAAACATGAATATACTTGGAATAGAATATGCTAATAGGTAGGTATGGTGGACTCTTTGGAATTAACATGGTTTAGGGAGTTGGATGCATGAGTGGAACTCGTACTTGGTTGTGGAGGCTAGCAAAAACTAGGAGCGACAAACTAAGAGAGGAATAATGGCCATAATCGTGCAGAGCGACAAAACATCATTGATCAAAGAATAAAGTGATACTACAAGTTGAAAACTAAAGGATCATAAAGGCTTATGGTGACTTGAGATAGTCATAACATGGTGTGAGCATGCGCCAAGTCAACCCAAATAAAGCATCAAAGGAGAATACCACTATATTATGCTTTAATATGCTAAAACAACGCATGATTCATCCAAGGCACATTAAGCAATCTCAATTGTTTATAACAAGTCATGCTACATCAAAGAATACTAAGCATAAAGCCAAAACAATATCAAGCATGGAATGACAAAGCATAGGCCACAGTAAAAAACAAGCTCTCTTTAACACTTAAGCATGAACTTTCCTACTCTTTTCCAAACCAAACCAAACTATTTGAAAACCAATGTATGAAAGAGGGGGTCCAACCAATTTATTCAGCAAACTAAGCAAACAAAAAAAATGAAAAACCAAAATGAAAACGAAAAAGAAGACGCTCCAAGAACAGCACAACTGTGCATGAAACAATAAAAATGAAGCGTTTGGAAGAAACCTGGGATTTTTATTGATGAAGAGGGAGATGCCTTGGGCATCCCCAAGCTTTGACGCTTGTACTTCTTGGATATTTCTTGGGGTGACACGCGTGGCATCCCCAAGCTTGAGCTTTAGTCCATCCTTCATCTCATTACTCATTCCTTTCATACACCTGAAATTTTTCCTTCATACAAAACTTCACACAATCTTTATTAGCAACATTAGTGCACTCTAGATAATAGGTCTTAAGGTTCAGTTCCAACACCAATAAACTTCCATTAGAACACTAGATACTGAAGCACTTCCCTCAAAAATCTCAATTCCCCAAAAGAACTCAAAAAGGAACCAACAAGAAGCAAATGCAGAAAATGGCAGAAATCTGTCAGAACAGACTAGCAGGTAAAGACGAATTTTTTCGAAGACCTTCTGTTGCTCAAATAAAAAAGTGTTGAACTAACGAAAGTTATATAACAACATGGGGCAGAAGCACAAAAATTCACGCCTGAAAAGGACGTTCAGAGATTTTACACGAATGTTTACGGTGAAGCACAGAAATCTATTTCGAGACAGCAACTTTCCCAATCATTAGTTCTCTCTCATTAGAGGTTACTCTTGGCACAAAAAGCAAATAAAAAGGATAAGGAGCGGTTATTACTGAAGTAATAACTTCCAAGACTCATCTAAAACTTTTGGGTTATCTCCCAATAAGTACTTTTCTTTAACGCCTTTAAGTTAGGCATGATAGTTTGAGAAGATGCTCTGATAAGAAATATGAATTGAAGTAAAAGAGAGCATCAAGAAGCAAATTCAAAACACATTTAATTCTAACCCACTTCCTATGCATAGGAATCTTGTATGCAAATAAATTCACAAACAACAAAGTGACAGGCATAGGAAGATAAAACAAGAGTAACTTCAAAGCTTTCAGCAAATAGAGAGGTGTTTCAGTACCATGAAACTTTTACAACCATATTTTCCTCTCTCATAATAATTTTCAGTAGCCTCAGGAATAAACTCAACAATATAACTATGACATAAAGTATGCTTTTCATGATCTACAAACACATAATTTTTATCAAGCTCAAAAATAATGGGATTAAAACCTTCATACCCACTTTTAACAATTTTATAACAAGATGACTGATCAATCTCATTTTCAATAGTAGTACAATTAATATTATCAACCAATATAGGACCATCATCTAGAGCTTTATTATAAACATTTTCAAAAGAATCTACATGAACATAACATTCATCCTCCCTTGGTAAGCATGGGGGACAATCAAATAATGTAAGGGGTAAAGAGTTACTCTCATTAGAAGGTAGGCATGGGTAGATCCATTCTTCCTCCTTTTGTTCATCACTCTCCTCCTCTTTTTCATCTAATGAGCTTTCAAGTTCAGCAATTTCTTCTTCCATAGGCTCCTGCAAGGCATTAGTCTCTTCCATTGGTGGAGAGCATCTATTAAGATATTCAAGAATATAGCCATTTTATTCCTTGTAGTTATCAAAGAAAAATTTAAGTATATCATAAACCTCATATTTATAAGGTGCATCATCAATATTTTCAAGCAAATAAGCAAGTTCGAATGCACCCTTCCAAGCAATAATTTTTTCAATTTGTTCCACATCATAAAAGTCATAATTTCCCTTAACATAAGAAGATATGGTAACATTATCATTATACTCACATTGAAAAGGGAGGTATTTATACCTCCTACAGCAACAAGATTTATTAAAGAAATAAGTAAAATTATAAGTAGAGCACACGTTTCTAGCAATGGTATCCAATTTATAATTTGTTCCCATAAGTCTTTCCCTTTTTGTGACAGGCGGTGTTCCATATAATAATATTTTTGTTCTTCCGTGAACCCACCTTGCCAATAAGATTCAGTTTCAAAGAAACCAGTCATTGATAGAAAGCATGATAAAACAAGACAATAATAGACCAACGAAAATAGCCACTATAGTAGGAACTAATTTTTTTTGTATTTTTGATAAAGAAACAACCAAACAAAGAAGAAAATAAACTAAGCAAAACAAAAAATAACAAAGTAAAGAGATTGGTTATGAGGGACTCCCCTTGTGAAGATGTTCTTGACTCCCCTGCAACGACGCCAGAAAAGTCCTTGATGGCTCAGTGTTGATGTAGAGCTCGTTGGGGAACCCCAAGAGGAAGGTATGATGAGCACAGCAGCAAGTTTCCCTCAGTTATAAAACAAAGGTTTAATCGAACCAGTAGGAGCAAGGGAACACCCGAAAGGTGTTGCTAGCTGAGCCTTGGCAGGGCGCACTACCGGTGCTAGTAGCAACGTGGAGACCTGCACAACACAACCACAGAACTTTGTCCCCAACTTGCGATGAGGTTGTCAATCACATTGGTTTTGCTGAAAACAAAGGACTAAACGTATCGAATGGAAGGAAGTAATAGTTTGCAGAAAGTAAACACAAAGCAGTAAACAGTTTGTAGATTGGATGTAAAAGAAAGGACCGGGGTCCATAGTTCACTAGAGGTGGCTCTCCTTAAGATAGATACCATGCTAGGTGAACAAATTACAGCGGGGCAATTGAAAAACACCGAGAGAGCAATACATGCATGTACTAATCATCTTGACTCCTTTGGAACTTGATTGAGCATTACAACATTATACATAGACCGCCATCCAACTGCATCTATGACTAATAATCCACCTTCAGGTTATCATCTGAACCCCCTCCAGTATTAAGTTGCAAGCAATAGATTATTGCTTTATGAATTGCATGTAATGTAAACAATACGATTGTTCTATGAACAAAGGATTGTTGTTTTCTCCCTAGTAGCATAAGCACATCTAGTACCTTAGAGATTTCTGTCACTTCCCCAGATTACCAGAGGCATGAACCCACTATCGAGCATAAATACTAACTCTTGGAGTTCCTGGCATCTACTTGGCCAAGATAGCTACTAACAACGGAAAGCATGCAAGATCACAAATAACAAAGACATGATAGAATCAATAATCAATCTGAAATAGCATCTCAATATCCATCGGATCCCCACAAACACAACATGCAGAATTACAAATAGATGATCTTGATCATGAACAGAGCTCACAAGATCTAGACATGAAAGCACAAAGGAGGAGAACCAGCCATCTAGCTACTACATGGACCCGTAGTCCAGAGATTAACTAGTCACGCATCACACCAGAGGCTTGCATGATGATGAAGAAGGCCTCTAGGGTGAATTCCCCTCTCCGGCAGGGTGCCAGGAAGAGCTTCAGATCCCTCCCGATCTAGGGATGGAGACGATGGCGCCTATAGACTATTTCGTGGTTTTTTGATCGGGTTCTTAGGGTTTTCGTCCCGAGGGCAATATATAGGCGGAAAAAGAGGCCGAGGGGGTGCTGGGGTCGGCCAGACCACCCCCTAGCGCCGGCCAGGCCTGGCCGCACGGCCAGGTGGTGTGGCCGGCCCCCAACCCTTCTCCGTCTCGTATTCTGGCATCAGATGTCTTCCGGAAAAATAGGCACTTTGGCTTTTGTCCCGTCCAATTCCAAGAATATTCATTTTCTGACTTTCCTAGAACCAGAAACAGTAGAAAACATGCAACTAGCACTGTGGCTCTTGTTAATAGGTTAGTCCAAGAAATCATATGAAAAGTACTCCAAAGTGTGGACAAAACACAAGAAAGTAGATAAAACCAAGCATGGAACATCAAAAATTATAGATACATTTGCAATGTATCATGGTGGCAAATCCCGCCATGTTCAAAAGGACTACACGGATGTCCACTAGAGGGAAGGTTCTGTGTCATTGCTTGGCTTCACGGTCACCTCCTCCACGCACCAAGAATCCCTTCCATACCCTTATTCATGAGCAGCAATGCCAGAATATGCCCAAGAAAAAACTACCCTCCAATTGGGATATGCCTCGTTCTAACCATGCAGGAAAAGAATACTTCAAGGAGGAAGAATGGGGAAATAATCGCAAGAGCTGGGATTCACAGCCCGACATGATCATGAACCGCATTGAGCACAATTCTGAGTTGGTTCGTACTCTCACCTTCGAGATTGAGGACTTGAGGGAATTGATTGAAAATCTCATCGAGAGAACACCACCACCACCGAAGGAGTAATTTGTCATCAGGTTTTGGCACCCCCTTGGTTGTTCCAAGCTTGGGGGAGTGCCGCGGTATCACATATTTTATCTTTTATCTTTTTACCTTTTCCAGTAGAGTCATATCATGAATAGATAAGTTATCATATAGGATGATTTGCATTGTGGAAGTATCTCCCCTCTTGTTAGTTATCTATGTATCCCTTGGTGTGAGTTGCCGTTTTCGAATATTAATGAGAAGTTATATCATTTACTTTTTGCATATCTTATTTTAGTTTGCAATTTCTATTATATGATTGATCTTGTTGTTAGTATTGGTATCACTTTGGGATCATTAATTAAATGTAGTTGGTTTTGGCAAACCTAGCTCAGTCAGTAGGAACACTATTTTGAGAATCGAATGAAAAAGATAAAAGTACTTCTAAGAAATATAATTTCATCATCTTTCTTTCTTGATTGGCTCATAAGCTTAGTATTCTCTAGTTAAAATCTTTTGTGCTTCCAAGGAAGATTGCATGTTTGTTTTTATCACTTGTATGTTTTTTTGTTTGTTTCCTTCAACTCTTATACTTGCTGCCCAACCTTGCTAGCCAAAAACCTGTACTGAGAGGGAATGCTTCTCATGCATCCAATCCTTAAACCAAAACCTATGCCATTTGTGTCCACCATACCTACCTATTAGCATTACTGCTATTCCAAGTAAATTCACGTTTTTATCTACCTTCTGAATTAAACTTGTTATGTGAAAATTAGTGATTAAAGCTTTCACAAACTTGATGGCACACTTTACTTTCTTGCACTTAATAAACTTGAACCATTGTGCCCATCTATGTTGAGTATATGCTTGCACTTTATAAGTTGTGAATTAGCAGAACCATGTTACCATGAGGAACGCTTTCAGCATTGCACTTATTTTGTTGATATCATGATTCTTTTTCTCATGGATCCCGGCGGTGTTAAATAAAAGGGGAGCTTGTAAGCTCATGAAGTGTGTATGTGTGTTAGAGAAATGCCTGGGCGGCTAGCCTAACCATGCCTAATCATGGTGGAAAATGCAGCATAACCATAGTGAGCAATCTGTGAAGCATCCTCAATAAAAACCTATGCAAATAGCAAATAAAAATATCGCTGAGATGCTCATTGTCTGCTTGCCTTGTCATTTTGATATGGGAAAGCTTTCGTATCATCAGGCAAGGGGTACCCCGTTGGCGGTTCTCCATGATACACATGTATTTACAATGACAAGAACTTACTCATGACTAAAGTTGAGTAGCATGAGGTCTGGTACTCGTAAGCACGGGGCATGAGATTTTCAACTTATAACTTGTCAAGCATATCCTCATATTTGTTCACTTTAACCTTAATCACCTAAAGATGCTTATGATAGGGGCCATGAGATCTGAAAGCTAATAAGTACCATAATTTTTGGAAGCTCTTTATGAAACTTGAAATCCCTGCTTCCCTCTGCGAAGGGCCTATCTTTTACTTTTTAGTTGAGTCAGTAAACCTATTACTTTCTATCTTAAGCAAGTATTTGAGTTCTTGTGTTTCATTCATTCATATGATGATTTATTCAATCATGTTTCTTATGTTCCTTGTTTTGCACACTACTCTTATCTTAGTGAATATTACTTTGAAAGCTATCATTGAAAACCCCATTATGTTTGAACTCTTGCAAATTGTTAACTGTTCTTTGACCAAGAACAAAGTTTGCCATTACCAATTATGATTTACTTTGTGTATCTTTATTGTGGTTCCTTTACTCATTGCAAGTTAAGTTATATAATAGTGAGTTGTCTTCTATTATGATTTATGTATTGATGAATGTGATGCTTCTTTGTCCGTATTCTTTTATCGACACTTCACTCCATAAACCCGAGGTCATGTTTATTGAGCTCAGTTTTTTGCTTGGGGACAAGCGAAGTCTAAGCTTGGGGGGAGTTGATACGCCCATTTTGCATCACTATTCTATATCATAATTTACTGTTATTCATTGATATATTTCATATTAAGAGATGATACTTATGTCATTTCATCTGTTTTTGCATGGTAGATGACTTTTGGAGGATGGGCCGCTGAAGTCAGGATTCTGATGGAAAAGGCACTATTTGGAGGCGAAATTCACGAAGATCAGAAAATCCCGGCATATATATGGAAAATCCTATTTTTCTAGAAGATGAAGGATGCTATAAGGGGGAGCGGAGATGGGCCATAGGGGGCCCACACCACCCCCTGGCGCGGGCCACCCTAGGTCGCGCCACCAGGTGGTGTGGCTACCCTGGTCCACCTCTGGCTCTGCTCTTTGGCGTATATAATCCTCCCGAAACCCTAAGACTCAGGGAGCAACCACAGAAAGGTTCTGTTGCCTCTGCGGGGCAGAAAACTGTAGAGAGAGAAAGAGCTCTTCGGCAGGCAGAAATCTGCTGGGGAAATTCCTCCCCGGAGAGGGGAGATCATCGCCATCAACACCGTCATCAAGCTGGACTTCATCAGGATCATCATCATCATCTCCACCAGCACCATCATCACCACTCCGTACCGCTGTAACAATTGGGTTGAATCTTGCATAGTTCTTAGGGGAAACTTTCCCGGTATTGATTACTTGTTGTAGTTGATGCTATTGAGTGGAACCATTGAATTATTGTTATGATCAGATTGTTACTTATCATTATTTTATCTCTTATCTTGATCCATATGATGTATCATGAGTAGTTCGTTTAGTGCTTGAGGACATGGGAGAAGTCATGTTGTTAGTAGTGGAATTGTGTTGAGAGAGATTCAATGGTTTGATAATTAAGTTGTGGTGTTATTCTTCTAGCGATGTCATGTGAACATAGACTACATGATACTTCACCTTTATGGGTCTAGGGGAATGCATTGTGTATTTGGCTACTAATCGTAGGGGTTGCCGGAGTGACAGAAACCTGAACCCCCGTTAGGAAACCTTTGCACAAGGGAGTGTAGGATCTCAGAGTTTAAGGCTGTGGTTATGTTTCTATCTTAATTACTTTCTTGTAATTGCAGATGCTTGCAAGGGATATAATCACAAGTATGTATTAGTCCTAGGAAGGTCAGTACATTAGCACAGGTTCACCCACACAACACTTATCCAACGAGAGAAGATTAATCAACTATATGAAGTGAAAGGATGATATTCCCATGTGTCCTCGAGAATGTTTGGTCATCTTAAGTAATACAACCGGCTTGTCCTTTGCTAAAAAAAGGATTGGGCCACTTGCTGCAATTATTATTATTGTCTTTCATTTACTCGCACTTTATTTATTTGCATTATCAAAAACCCCTAAAAATCCGTTTGCTAAGTATTTACAGAGAATTCCTTATCCAAGCCACTTGTCAACACCTTCTGCTCCTCGTTGGGTTCAACACTCTTACTTATCGAAAATACTGTGATACACCCCCTATACTTGTGGGTCATCAGTGAACTTTGTAACTAGATCTCATTCAAGATATAATGGTCGGATGTTTGTCTATCGTGTTATTCAACTAATAACATGACCCTATTGTCAACTGGCATAAATGCCCATGATCCTGAAACCCAGACCATCCTCATGACCAATGAACTAGTTCGCTAGAGGTAACTAGAGACACGGTTTGTTTACATACCACATGTGTATTAACGTTTCGTATTAACACGGTTATAGCACAATATGAAACGTATTATGAACATATAGGAGATATATCAAATAATACACTTTATTATTTGTCTCTAGGGCGTAACTCCTTCAGGCACTATGGCGTGAGTGGCATCAGTATACCACCATGGGTGGCGGCACTATGCCACTGTGGGTGGCAGCACTATGTGCTTTTGTGGGTGGTGGCACTATGCCACCATAGTGGTGTTACTATGCTTCTGGGGTGGCAGCACAAATGTTGCGATACTTAATCTATAAATATCCAAGATGCACTTGTGTGAAATTAATAACTACAAGATGGTTGGAGATAGAAACCACTACGACGGAGCTTCTCAAAGATGTCTTAGGATTCTATCCCACTTGTGTGAAATTAATAACTACAAGATGGTTCGAGAGAGAAACCACTACGGTGGAGCTTCTCGAAGATGTCTTAGGATTCCATTCTTAGACATCTTCGAGGAGCTCGCCATAGAGGCGCTCCCATATGTGAAATTTTCATATGTTAACTCTCATGTGCGTACAAAAATGTCACTAGTTTAGTCTCTCTCTCCAGTGTCTATGAAAATAATCCTCTACTATGTGTGCTCTTCTCTAATAATAATCATTTTTATTTTTATTTGCTAGATAGCTTGTGGCTAACATGGAAGATGAGCATCGCTACTACCATGGAATTTACTACAAGAAGGGGACTAAGGTGCCCACGTGGGTAGAGGCCATCACCGTGGATAAAAAGAAGACCCACATCAGCGTGTGTAGGGACTAGGAGATGGAGGCGTGCTCCTACGACTGGATGTCGATAGTGCACTACGAGGATCGGGTGAGGCTCAGCTTCCCTCAGTATCGAGCCTATGTAGAGGGATGTGCACCAACTGCCAGACGTTTTGTCACGAGAGCCGAGGAGCTGGAGAACAGACGTGCTGAGAGGCAGCTGGTACTCAGGCACTGCTAGGAGCGGGAGGGAAAGGTGTTGTTAGAGGCTCTTTGCGCGAATCCATAGGTGATGGTGGGGTAGTACACCGTGTTGGGAGCTGGCCCCTCTCATGAGCGCCAGCAGCACGACTAGGAGGCTGGCCCCTCCAGATCACGCCAGTAGCATGACCAGGAGGAGGAATGGTGTCCCAACTACAATGATGACTCTGACAACGTTGACTAGGATGAGCTGGAGGCAAATCCGAACATGGACAATGATTGAGCGACTTTGTTTAGGATGTTCTACTTATCGTGCTCGATTTCACTATGCTTTATGTATAATTAATGAACTACTTATCGTGTTACTTTGATATGTGTTATGTTTAAGTAATGTTCTACTTATCATACTTTATCTTATTATGTTTCATGTTCACGTAAGTTTGAATGATCATATGTAGGTAGAATCTCCTTCTCTCGATCTTCGTCCTCACCATTTGTAGCAGCAATGAGCAGACCTCCCACTAGCCTTCGCAGCCTCCTCTGCCGCTACTCGCAAAGTCTAAGGTAATGAAATTTGTGTGTCCAATCTAAGTATGAGGCCCTATTTGATGTTCATGTTGGTTCCTTTTCCTTGAAATAGCCGATGATTAAAATGTTTAGCTTCTCGTTGCGTTTGATTTGGACCTACTCTTTTCTCCTTGGGTGTCTTAAGTTCACATGGTCATTTATAGGTAGGATGGACATCCTGTTTTCACCATACAGCCATTTTGGTTTCTCGAGGTGCATGACAAGAAGTTTGTCATAGTGCTCCCTACTAACTGTGAAGTTAGTATGGTAAGTATATATGAGCAATCTAAGTTATTTGAACTATATGTACATTTAAAATGTAAACTAATTATTATTTTCTTATGATTTTACTCAGAACATCCCCTACATGTTTAGATGTGACTTCATGGACCATTTCAATAGGTGGATTCATCAAGATGGGACAATTTGATGTCATCCTAGACCTGCTCAGGAGGCCTCATGAGTGACATAGGTAGGCCCAGCGGGCACCCGACTCTAGCCTACCTGGCTTGGCCCAACAGAAGGCCCACACGATGACCTGCTAAGGATGTTGAAGCAAAATACATATGACTGGTACAAAGCCCACAAAGACACCGACTCCAAACATGCAAGACTAGGAAACTCTAGAGTTGGAATCTAACTTGTAACTTACTCAGTCATGGTACCTGAGACCTAGCCTCTCATATAAAGGCTAGGAGGGGCCGCCGAGGAGGATAGCTCTCCACAACCTTAGCTCTCATCGCAAATACACCAGATCTAATCTGCTCAACCACAACCATCTCGACGACTTGTAAATTTTATCAATTAAATCAAGAACAGATAACAAGGAGTAGGATTTTCCTCTAGGGGCCTGAACCTGGGTAAACTCGTGTCCCCATTGTTTGTCTGTTAGCCGACGAAGTCTCCAACACATACCTCCTTCCCGAAAAATCCAAATCCATCAAGTGTGGTCATTGCCGTGGAGACCCCACGTTAATGAGCGCTATAGGGTTCAAGTCACAAACGAGGAGCACCAAATATTTTTTAGTGGATCGAGGTGGACCGGCGGATCAAAAACTATGTGATGAACATGAGGGATAAGTGCGTCTTATTTCTCGGCGATGATGCTACGACTTACTTCGATTACAGGGACCTCGAAAACTCAGACAACTCTGATGCAGACTCATCAAACCATGACCCATGGGATGAATACCCTTCACGTTCCTTTGTAGTTGAAGAGGCCAAATATGATCTACAAAAGGCCATCTAGTACTATGATAGCAACGATTCATTAGGTATAGCTAGTATTATGTTGAGAACTTCAATAAGCTCACTACTATCTAGTCAATGAGCTTCAATAATGTGCTACTATTATGAATCTATTGTTTCTGAATGCGATATTTCAGATTTGTGATATATATTGTTGCTAATTCAATAATACCAGCATCCATTTAAAAAAATTAGAAAAATTACCAGTGGCGTATCACTACGTACGGTGGAACACGTGATTGTACACCACTAGTATCTATCTTACCGGTGGCGTACCCGACCATGCGCCACTGGTATCCACTTACCAGTGACGTGAGTCTTGTGGCTTTTCCATGATGCGCCGCCAATAGGCTTTTTCCTACTATTGACAAGCTAAACAAAGAAGGGTTATTTATTCGTTTACCACTTGAGGTGTCTATGTACTCAGTTTTGCCACTAGAGCCAAATCGTTCTCAGTTTTATCACTGCTTCGGCCGCCCGAACTCGTTCCGTCGCTGCTGTCGTTTTCGCCAGGTCAACGTTCTTGACTTAGCTAATGCCGTGGGACCGCTCGCGTGGGGCCGAGTAGAGACACATTTCAAAAATACGACCGTTGCCGCCTGTGGGACCGCAGAACATTGGCCGCGCGTGTTAAAACCGGCGGAACACGTCGGCGGAGATCACAACATTGAGCAGGAATTGGAGGCGGGAGACGGGGTTGGAGGTGGAGGACAGGGTAGGAGCTCGCAGCGGTGAGCAGGAATCGATCTCCATGTCTTCCTCAAGCTCCCGCGCCACCTCGCGGATCGAGAATTTAGTGCGCGTGGATATGCCGATCTTCCTCTGTCCGCGGTGCCGGGCGGGCGTTGATCAGAAGCTTTCGCGCATATCCAAGAACGCCAATCGTCTGTTCTACGTGTGCATCGTGAATGGGGTAAGAGAATTAAGCGCATTTTCGCAATTTTTGTGATCAGGATCCTTGAGAAATACGGGGGTTGATCTATTTAGCGTGCTTGTAGATGAAATCCTTCTTTCTTTGGGTTGATGTTCTAGCGCATAAGCTGATGAATGAGCTCGTCGAAGAGCATGAAGAATGGTTGCCAATCCTGCCACAAACGATAGCGGCCGCAGCGCGAGCTCCGGCAGAGGAGACAAAGGGTGGAGCACTCATTGATAGAGAGGTAGTTACTGAGCTAATTAGGATGAATCAGAAGATTAGGAAGCTCGAAGAGAAATCACAAATTTGCAATTACATTTGGGCATTTGTAGGTGGTATGGTAATTGCACTGGGTGTAATGTTGAAATTGTATGAAAAGGCATGAATTTGGGAGGAATTTCTAAGCTTGAAATAGTATGAAAAATGCTTGAAATAAGAAATGGATTGTTATCATTTGTAAGGGAAAAGAAATGGAAAAATTCCTGTAAAAAAAGGTATCCCAGAGCGAGGCCAGTATCGGCTTGACTAATGGGCCAACTCCATCGAATTAGGCCCATTCGGAGTGGGCAAATGAGAAGGGTTAGAAAATAAACAAAAACGGTGGGGTGTGGTTAGGATTCGAACTCACGACCGTGTGGTTTGGTAGTGTGAAGGGTTGCGCTGGTAACCAGTGGGACAAATAGAAAGATGCTGAGAAATAAAGAGAAGAATGCTACCTATACATCGTGCTTGGGTTTAGGGTTTTAAAACACATGTCGTGTTTGTGATTTTCACGAGCCTGTTGTATTTTTATACATAGATAAATGATTTTTTGCCACTTTTCAACACACATAAAGATCATTTGGGCACAAACATTTTTCAACACACCACTTATTAATCTTTGGGTAACACACCATTCATTCTAATAACTTGGTGATGAGACTAGCTTGGTAATAAAGGTAGTGTTTATTTCTAGACTAGGTTGGTAATAAAGATAGTGTTTATTTGTAGACTAGCTTGGTAATGAAGCTAGTGTTTATTTGTAGACTAACTTGGTAATAAACATCCTAACATGTCCACTACTTGTTAGTTGTTACCCAATTTATAGTCTAGTTTGGTAGTCATGTGAAAATTTTCAACACATAATGACGAGATCTTTGGGCACGAACACGAACACTTTTGAACACACAAATGGTTACACAAGATAAATAAGATGCAAACGCGATCACCATTACATAGATAAGTCCACAGACACGATACGACACACGGCATAGAAAAGCACAATAAACACGATGAAACTAAAAACTCGAGGGAGCTTCACGAACACCTTCATCTTGCACCTTGGCCACCTTCACCACTGCCGTCTTCAACTTCACTCATCCTCCTCATAGGGGAGGCAGTGCATCTGGTTTGGGGTCGGGAAGATGCAGTCAATATTGGTGAAGATGTTGTACATCGTGAAGAAGATTGACTCGCAGCCACACCAAAAGACTTGGCCGAGCAGCGCGTACGCGTCGAACGGGTTGGCGAAGGTGACCGTGAGAAACTTGAGGGCGACACCATCATAAACGTCGTTGAGGCGATACATCACCGGTGAGCCCCGTGGGAGGTGGGCAAAGCTGGCGGTGAGGAAGCCACAAGCGAGCTCGACGGAGCCCCTCCACCACGACTGCGCCCACACACGGAGCGTGCTCTCCACGAGGACACCCGCCGGGTAGCGCAGCTCTGGCAAGGTAGGCGGCCGACGAAAGGTTGGTCCGTTGTACTGCATCTTTGGTGGTGCTTGGGGCGAGAGGATGGAGGGCTCGCTCGGTGTTTGGGGTGGAGATTTCTGCTCTGGCTTGGGTGGTGTGTGGGAGAGGAAAAGGGTTGTATAAATAGGCTAGAAACGGCGGGTTAGGGTTAGGCAATGAAACGATGGGCGTATGAACACGTGTGTATCCGTGCGTCTGAATCGAGGAGGCGGCAGCGTGTGGAACTGAATCGAGTAGGCGACGGCACGTGGAACTGAATCGAGCAGGCGACGGAGCGTGAATCTGAATCGAGGAGGTGGCTGAGTCACTTTGGTGAGGCGCGCATGCATGCATACGGCGCATCTAACGACTTAATGGCTCTGGTGCGACGAATCGCTGCAAGTGAGGCGCGCATGCATGGCGACGTCCTCGCTTCCCACGCATGCATGGCCACGTCATCGCTTCCCACGCATGCCTGGAAAGATTGAGCACAGACCGCGCATTGCGCAACATACACGAGCACATACCGCGACATGGCCCAACGGTCCATCTAGCGTGCCTACTCGGAAAAAAGCGTCCAGCCAATCAGATAGCAGAATGAGCTTCTCGCGGATCGCCCAAGCTTGCCCATAGATTCCTTCTAAAAGGACGATCGGACGACTACAGTTCAGCCTTAGGGTTACATCAACGGTCATTGTTCAGCGCTAGGGTTAGATTGTTCAGGGTTTGGAAGCGAGTTTGACTAGGGTTTGACCAAATACTCAAATGAGTTTGAAATAGTTTTAAGTTTCAAAAACCACACCAAAGCTTCATTTTGGAGTGACTAAGAAGGATCCAGGCTTAGTTTTTCATTTTATTTTGAAAAACTTGTTTAACTGTTGGTCAAAGTTAGGTTTGACCAAATAGTCAAATGAGCATAAAAAATTCAAAAAAAAAAAAAAACATGCACACATAGTCTTCTTATGTCATATACTAAGGATTCAAGTTTATAAACAAGGTCTACATAGTTTCAAACATAAGGTTCATGTACAATATGCGATATCTCGAACTCTATTGTACGATGTCAAGGGTTCAGAGAAGGGGTTCAGGTTTGGATCATGAAAAGTTTCAAAAACCACACCAAAGCTTCAGTTTGGAGTGACTAAGAAGGATCCAGGCTTAGTTTTTCATTTTCTTTTAAAAAACTTGTTTAAATGTTGGTCAAAGTTAGGTTTGACCAAAGAGTCACATGAGCATAAAAAATTCAAAAAAATTCAGAAAAATGAAAACATGCGCACATAGTCTTCTTATGTCATATACTAAGGATTCAAGTCGATAAATAAGGTCTACATAGTTTCAAACAAAAGGTTCATGTACAATATGCGATATCTCGAACTCTGTTGTACGAAGTCAAGGGTTCAGAGAAGAGGTTTAGGTTTGGATCATGAAAAGTTTCAAAAACCACACCAAAGCTTCATTTTGGAGCGAATAAGAAGCATCTAGGCTTAGTTTTTCAGTTTCTTTTGAAAAACTTGTTTAAATGTTGGTCAAAGTTAGGTTTGACCAAACAGTCAAATGAGCATAAAGAATTCAAAAAAAATCAAAAAAAATGAAAAACCTACGCACATAGTCTTCTTATGTCATATACTAAAGATTCAAGTCAATAAACAAGGTCTACGTAGTTTTAAACAAAAGATTCATGTACAATATGCGATATCTCGAACTCTGTTGTACGAAGTCAAGGGTTCAGAGAAGGGGTTTAGGTTTGGATCATGAAAAGTTTCAAAAACCACACCAAAGCTTCATTTTGGAGTGACCAAAAAGGATCCAGGCTTAGTTTTTCATTTTCTTTTGAAAAACTTGTTTAAATGTTGGTCAAAGTTAGTTTTGACCAAATAGTCAAATGAGCATAAAAAATTCAAAAAAATCAAAAAAATGAAAAACTTACGCACATAGTCTTCTTATGTCATATACTAAGGGTTCAAGTCGATAAACAAGGTCTACACAGTTTCAAACATAAGGTTCATGTACAATATGCGATATCTCGAACTCTGTTATACGAAGTCAAGGGTTCAGAGAAGGGGTTTAGGATTGGATCATGAAAAGTTTCAAAAACCACACCAAAGCTTTATATAAACAAAGTTAGGTTTGACCAAATAGTCTTCTTATGTCATATAAACAAAGTCTACATACTTGGAAACACAAATACAACAACATTGGTCCAAATAAGCATTGCAACATCCAAATAACATAGGTCCAACATTATTCAACACAAATACAACAACATTCATAATGTTTCAAACATTATACTTGGTTCTTGCCACCACTTTGCTCCTTGTGTTTCTTGCCACCACTTTGCTCCTTGTGATCATTTTGCTTATTGCCACCACTTTTCTCCTTGTGCTCCTTGTGCTCTTCTCTTCTACTCTTCTCCTCTTTGTTGGAGGCACCTCAAGTACCTCAGAGCTCACTGCCACCACTTTGTTCGAACCTACCACAAAGCTATACAACCCAAACATAAAGGGTTGTGAGATCATGTCAAGTGATAAATGTAAAATAGTATTAGCAAGATTTACATACCAAGCAGAACTCACAACCATAGAAGGTTGGTCACCATTATTTGGAGCCTCAGTTGGAGCATTATTTTGCTCATCAGTTTGATAATTATTTGGAGCCTCAATTTGATCATCATTTGGAGCCTCAGTTGGAGCATTATTTTGCTCATCAATTTGATCATCATTTGGAGCCTCAATTGGATCATCATTTGGAGCCTCAATTTGATCATCATTTTGATCATCAGTTTGATAATCATCTGAAGCCTCATTTTGATCATCATTTGGAGCCTCATTTTGATCATTGTCTGCAACCGGCTGCTGACCATCATTTTCATCATTGAAACACTCTTCGAATGTTGGATCTACTACGTTATCACAATACTTTGCAAAATGACCAGACCCACCACACCTTGTGCACTTACGCTTCCTTGCTCCAAAGCTCCTTCGCTGCAAGGTCTTATTCGACTCTTCCTTGGTCTACCTGCTGCTCTCTTCAAAAATGGATCACAAAGTTTGAAACCAGGGTCCACTATGTCCCATTGTTGTATTCCCTCCAGAGCAGGTAAGGCATGTGCATATGTAGCTTTGAACCTTGCAACATAGTAGTATTCATGCACATACTGTTGTATGTTCCCTGCTTGACCAGAGAGAGTTGTGATGAAAAACAAGGCATGAATGCATGACAACCCAGTTATCAGCCATTGCCTACAACTACAAGTTCTAGATTCTAAATCCACTGGATGTCCATTTCCAAGCCTCTTGTTTTGTGCTTCAATTCATTCATCATGGAAGGGATGATAATGTGGCCCATGAATTTTTCCACGGCTATTCCTACACGAACATGAAACTTCTTAATGTATTCTATCCTTATCTTGTCAAGCAAATCCACCAAATAAAGACCCTTTAGTTTCCGGATCGTTGCATTGAAAGACTCTGCAATATTATTGTGCACATAGTCAACTTTGCTCAGTTCACTGAATTGGCTTCTGGCCCATAACTTGGAGTGGTGTGTTTCCAAGTATTCCTTCACTTTGTCATTCTTGTATAGCTGCCTCATGTGGTAGTTGTGCTTCTTCACACTACAAGTCAAAGATGCTGGCCACAAATTGTCGACATACACCTTTCCTTTGAATTTCTTCCCAAAATTTGCAGCAAGGTGACACATGCATTCCCTATACTCTACTCCAGGGAACACATTGTCCACAACCACTTCTAAACCCTTGCAGGCATCTGTATGAATTACCAACCCATTGGGATGTGCAATAGCCTGGCGCAGATTCTGCAAAAACCAAGTCCAGCTCTCCTCAGACTCTGTCTCTAGCACACCATACGCAACTGGAAATACAAATTGTGTCCATCAACTGCACAAGCTGCTACTAAGTGTCCTTTAAACCTCCATGTGAGGAAAGTTGCATCAATAGCTAAATAAGGCCTACAGCCTTCCAAAAAACCCCGGCGACAAGCCTCAAAGCAGACAAAAACCCTCCTGAAGCATTCCTTGGTCAGTGTCACTCCTCTCAACGTGTACTCCACGGAGTGGTGGTCAATATCTACAATACTACCTGGGTTGGTCCTCTCCACTTCACCTTTGAATACATACAACATTTTAAAACTTTCCTGCCAATTACCATAAATAGATTCCATATCATGTTGTTTACCATTGAACACCCTCATGTATAGTATCTCTACTTGAACTTTTTTTGAGGTTCTTCTGCAACTCCTTTGTACCCACCTGATGGTTTTCTGTCACCCACCGCTTTACTTCATCAGCCACCCATCTTGGCTTGGCTCTACAGATTGTTTCCTTTCTAAGGGTTGATTCTAGGCATGTGTGCCTAAAAGGGTTCACTTTGACCTGAATATTTGTGCTATTTCGCATTTTAGATGCGTGCATCCTCAATGGACAATCATCAGTCGGACAGTGCACTCTATAACGAATAGTGTCGCTATGGACAACTACGAATGTACGTTCTGCTTTGATGCAGTACGTCACAAGTGCATTTCTACACTCACTCATGGATGAAAAAATGGAACCTTCTTCCATCTGAGGGTTCTCAAGGTCCCATTGAACAGGTGGAAGGTCTTCCTGCTCACCCTCCTCGTCATTAATTACAGAAGCATCATTGTCAGCCTCATCTTGGTGTAAATTCTGAACAACATCAGAATATAGCCTCTCTTCATCACCTACGTAGTCAGGCTCCACTTCTCGGGGGACCCTAATGCTGGTGCCCACGCTTGTCCAGCCACCACGTCGTTGTGCATTAACTGAAGGTCCTCTAACTGAACTATTATGGCTAGAGCTGCCATTACGATAATATGATTCTGCCCGAGAAGGTCCAAGTGCTGGCACAACCACGTCATTTTGCAGCCTCACATGAAACTTTCCTTTCTCCTTATGCTTAGCAAACATGGTAGCGAGCTCTACATCATTGCTAACTTTCACCCATTCAGTTTCTCCAGCATAGTATCTGAATTCCACTTCATTATGCAAACCCCAAGGATATGGACTGCAAATTACCTCCCCAAACTGTCTAAAACTCCAATTACAATCCATTGGCAATGGATAATCGAACCCTCCTTGGAATTTCTTGTTATCATTTGCATCCACGATGTACCGGTCCCTTCTAATGTTCACCAAAAAAGCAAACCGCAACTCCATCCTAACCCACAAAAAACAGAGAGACAATTAGCACACCAATACCAAAATCAACCAAAAAACTAATTAAACCATGTGGAATCGACTATTGCAATGCACAAAAATGCTCAATGGTAACAATACTTACCCCTCGGGAACCCAGTCGTGGATGCGGAGGGTCTCCGGCCCGACCCCTGCCTCGTCAAGGTCATCGCTGCCGCTCGCCATTTCGTCGAGCAGGTGGCAGGCGCACTGGCGGAAACAAGCGCCCTATCGATGGCGTCTCAAGACGGCGGCGGCGGAGCAAGTGGAGGTGGAGCAGGTGGCGTCAGAGGAACGGGCGGTGGAGCAGGTGGACACGCCGGACGGCCGCGACGGTGCAGGTGGCGACCCTAGTGGTGGCGGGAGCAGGGGTGGTTCGAGAGCGAGAATAGGGGGCGATGGTGCTCGTGGTCCCACCTGTAAGATCAAGGGGCGAGAAAAGGGGCGGGAGCACCGTTGCGCGGTCCCACCTGTAAGATCTGGACCCAGCCGGCCACTAACGGCACGAGGCGGAATCGGGCCAAAACTGGCCGTTTGGCCTCACCAGAGCAGATGCGCCCGAGGCAGTGGTAAAACTGAGGACGATTTGGCTCTAGTGACAAAACTAAGTACATAGAAGCCTCAAGTGGTAAACGAATAAATAACCCAACAAAGAATAGACCCCCTCCCCGTGGGCGAGGGGTCGTGTGGTCCGCCATGCGTCCAACACCACCAAGGCCAGTGGAGGCGAAGCGTACCGACTATGTTGCCAACGAGGGGGACATACCCCTAAATGGAGTTTTAAGATCGCCTCACACTCGCCCGTCTCCTAGAGCCTCAAGCATGTAACGGTTCGTTTAAACAAGAAAGAAAAATTGATCTTCACCCCACCTTTCCTGGTACTTGGTGACACCAAAATAAGTACATACCAATTTGTTTGGACTCCAAGCGTAAAGTGATATAACAAAAGTGTTTTCCCCACAATAGTAAACATGGTTTAGTATCGAACTCTTAAAAAATAGTAGAACCATTTCCCTTTCATCCTCTAGCAACCTAGAAAACAAGATAATTTGCCTTGTGTCCCCAACTCTACTATGTGATTGTCAAACACAAGATTTGGTATTACAATTGAAAATAAATAATAAAATAAGATAAAATAAACGCCAGTATGCAAGAAATAAAATTAAACTAATCTATATGCAAAGTTAAAATTAAATGAAATGGTAACGTGAATGTTGTTTTTGGATTTATAATGGTAAATTCAACAAGTAAACGTGTTTTCAGATTAAATAAATATAATAAAAGAACTTGTAAATGTTAGTAGTAGGTGTTTCTTACGATTAAAAGCGGACCGAGTTTATGGGTTCACTTGTCTACTCTGAGTAGATAAAAAAGATCATATGATAGTTCTTAATGAAGCTAAATTTCATGCTATGCTAGTATTTAATCAAAATATATAAAGAACTTTGGCTGGATCCAGAATGGAGGGTAAATCTGTCTTTATATTATTTACTCCATAAGGCGAAAAAGGGAGAGTGCTAACAAACGTGTCAAGCGTGCAAAATGGCCTCGCCTCCCCCGCGCGCCGTGCACACGCGGCATTCTGGCGCTCCCTCCTTCCCAATGGCCGCGCGCCGGCCGTCTAGGTAGTGCTGGTACACGTACGAGAGGAACCCCCACACGGCCATGAGCATGGCGACGGCCTTGATCCCTGTCATCTTGTCCCCGAACAATATGACCGCGAACACCGGCACCAGGGGCAGGGACACCGTGCCCGTCACGTTGGCGAACAACGACGACGCCCTGGTAATCAGCCGCAGCGACGCCACCGACATGGCCTGCCACGACACCGCCGTGCCCACCAGCGTGGCCACGTACCTCGCCCTCCCGTCCTTGAACGCCGCCATCTCCCCCGGGATCGTCCTCCACTCCCCGGACACGAACAGCCCGCACACCGACACCGTCGACGCCACGAGGTTCGTGCACAGCTGCACCCGCAGCACCCACCGGAACGTCCTGGTCCGGACCACCTTCTCGAAGGTGAGCTCGAAGAGGGACAGGATGAGCGCGAAGACGGCGGAGGCGGACAGCGTGAGGATAAACCCCAGCGTGTACTTGCCCTTGGGGAGGTCGGTGGAGGTGCCGTCGTCGGAGGAGCCGACGCCGAGCAGGGTGGCCGAGAAGGTGAGCACGACGACGGAGTTGGCGATGAGAGCCGTGAAGCGCTGCTTGTTGATGAGGCGCGAGGTAATGGAGTTGAACCCGAGCTGCGTGGCGGCCACCAGCGCGAAGGTGGACACTGGCAGGTACAGCAGCGCGTACGAGTACATGAGGTTGTCGAAGCCGAGGAGGACCCCGATGCCTAGATAGATGGGCACCATCTTGGACGCCGGCGGCTGCGGCCCGATGTCGGAGGATTCCCGTGGCGTCAGGAGGAGGATGATGGCGATCAAGGGCGAGCCGCCGGACTGCGTGATCGTGGCCATCCATTTGCTGTTGCCGCCGGAGTTGTAATAGAGGCGGCCGAGGAGCGTGGCTGTGGTCTGCCCGCAGAGCACAATGAGCATGTCCACAATCACCAACAGCCACCACCGGATGCCGCTTCCCGCCGACCGTCGACGATCGGCGATCTTTGATCCTCCGCCGCTCTCGCCATGGCCGGATACGTGCTCGGGGTCCGTGGTGCCTTTAGTGGACAGAAAAGGTACCGTAATTTATCAAGTGCTTCAGTAAAGTTCACCTTTTCTGTAACAGAAAAAACATGCTCGTTTCATTTCAGTTAGGTACGTGTGCTGAAGTGCAGAACAGCACTATGAGACTGCTTTTCTGAAGATCTCCCGTTTCGCCTTTTCTCTATTATTTTTGTAGGCTAAAGACTAACTCTTTTTGGTTCTACTTAACCAACCATCATGTATGAACATAGCTTGCATGATTATGGTGACAAGTGCCCCCTTTTTGTTTTACTTTCACTCCAACTGCTGAATTCAATTCAACCAGGAGTACGTGAAGATAAGAGATCCGGTATAGGTGCTATATATTTTATTTCTCCAATGATTTTCTTTTCTTCATAACCAAAGCTACACACACCATGTAGTGAAAGTTTCTTCGCTTTTTCCTGTTGGCATTGTTCCATGAACACAATGTTCAGGCGGCGGAGTTTTCCAAGAGGAGTTGCTATCGAATGATTAGATGATTTCGATGTTGCTAATTACTCTACTGCAGTAAGTCTCTTGCCGCGCAAGAGCAAGCCAAACTGCGATTTCAGCCAACCGAAGTCGATAGCAAGATCCTTGTGGTCTCGTGTTTTTTTTTTCACAAACTGAACTAGCTTCTGGAGATCACAAAGAGCACACACGCCGCCAAGTAAACATGAAGAAACCGAAAAATTCTTGCACAACCTAGTACTCTCTCCGTTTCAAAATATAAGATGTTTTAGCTTTGTAAAAGGAGTGTATCTAGGCCTCTTTTAATGTGTAGGTTCAAGAGTCTAGATACACTCCTTTCAAAAAGCTAAAACATCTTATACTTAAAAACAGAGGAAGTAGATTGATGTAAACGGTTCATAAATGCGAGCCGTATGAATACAAGCAGCGAAAGAAGACGATATTTTGAGATATGAAAGAGATATCTACCGTATCGGAAGATCCAAACATGCAAAGAGGATGTGGGTTACCTCTGATTTGGAGCTGAACTTCTTGAGCATGTGACATGTCGCTGCTGATGGGTGCTGACAGAAACTCGTAAGAACAGAATGGGATGGGTGGCTGTTTTTATGCTCGGTATTAATTCTCTTGTTGTCCTCCACAGTCATACCTTGCTGATGAGCGATGGGTTATGGATCCCTGGCTAGCTCCTTGGCAGCCCATATATATATTGACCCACTCACCAAATTGTTTAATGCCAGTGAAGATACATCTATCTCCGGTATGATTGGGTATTTCTTCGTTGGAGGACTCCACCCCACTCAAGCCTGTCATGCATTCATGCACCATTTAGACCATCTATGATTGATGTGGATTTGTATCTGCACGTTGGAGTTTTACCGATGGTTGTTGGGCATAAAAGTATTTCTCCTTTGGCGACAGGCTTATCTTAATCAATTCAGTTGTTATTAGTTGTCCGATGTGGATTCTCTCGTTTTCATAAGATCCCGCCGGTTGGACTGCTTCAAATCAGCGATGAACAGGAAAGAAAACAATCTCAAAATGGAAAGTAGCGTGTTGTCCAAAAGGGTTGGACTTATATTTAAAAAAAACTCATGCGTAAAATGATTCTGTACTCTACAGCCACCGGTACCTGCCAGCATCCAACCCACCGCCCAGCCCAGATTTGAGATTCACGTGGGCCTTTTTGTATATAACTATCTGTCTATGTTGGGCAAATCCTTTTAACTCTCGTTTGATTCAAAGGAAAAGTGCAGAAATAGAATAATATATGATATGATACTTATAATCTATAGAAATGAAAAATGCAGGAATCAGTAAGATAAGGTGTTTCATTGAGCAAAACACAGGAAATTTTATACGGTTTAGGTACATGTCATAGTTGTCATAGACACATAGAAATTTTTCCAAGAGTTCTCACCTCTTGTTAGAAATCCTATAGGATTATAGTGTAGAAAAGTAATGCATAGGAATTTTGTAGGATTTATTTCTTTGAAACAAACACACTCTATTGAAAAAATTCCTATGGATTGAAATCCTATAGAATTTCTTTGGAAATCCTTTGAATCAAACATGTCCTTAGGGTGTGTTTGGTTTTGGAATCAAGCGGAATGAAATTGAACTGATTCCGCATCTAGAGCAAATTCCTATGTTTGGTTGTGGAGGAGGATTGGAAATATACCTAATAAGATGTGTAATGCACGGGTGCACGGGCGGAATGGCTTGCTAACCGTCACTAGTCGACAAAAAAAACAGTTGGCCTATCCTCACCCCGCACGACCCAACCTCTCCCGCTTCTCTCATCTCTCCAACTGGTGGCAACGTGGCGGCATGTACTAGCCTAGGAGGCGGCAGAAAACATGGGCGGCGGCTCTCGGGTGAGCAGGAACGAAGGGGGCAATGCGAACAAGGGGTGGGGGCGGCAGTAGCTCGTAGGTGCGGCGGTGGAGGGAATCATGCAACCGGGGTTGGGGGCGGAGGGACACATGTGTTGTCCTTCTCTGCTCTGCTCATGTCCACTCCAACTTTGAGACAAAAACAATTATATGCTCAAATCATGAAATGTTTAGCAATATGCGGTTATATATGCCATTGCCCGATTTTTCTACTCGTACAAAGCATCTACACATAGACCTGACTCTGATACCACTGATGGGTTCATTGCATGAAAAACAAAAAAAGTCCTATGAGATTGTGAAAGAAACCGAATATCCAATCTAGTAGTATGCTAGTAACAAGATGAATGAGATGCACATACCCTTGTAAATCCAAAGCATCTAACGATAAAAAAGATCATGGTCAATGTAGTCGTACTTTCGTCACATCAATCCGATGAGCACTACACGAAAGGCACCTCCAAGGCTTGCACACATAGAACACGAACTTCGTCTCCTCCTCTTCTTGATCCAGCAAAGTCAGGGAGAGAGACCGATGAGATCCATGCAGCACGACGGCGTTGTAGTAGGTTATGGTGGAGAAAACAAATCTGCAACACTTCGCTAAGTGCTTCGCGTATGCAGAGGAGTATGGAGGGAGATATGGAGGTGGCGGCCATCAGGGGATTGTGTGCTTCGACCCAGCCCCTCCTTACTCTTTATATAGGGGATGGGGGACGACTTGTCCCCTCTTCCAAGCCCTAGGGGCATCATCCAAGGGGGAAGACTACCCTCGAAGTTAGCCCCCTAATTTCAGGGGATCTTCACTTATCCCTTAGCCCCATGCACATGTGCTATCCCATGTGGGGGACAACTTGTACAATACCGGAAATTTCTGAACTTTTTCGGTGACCCTAAAAATACTTTCCCATATTTTTTCATCTCCAGACCATTCTGAAGCTCCTCATGATGTCTAGGAACCCATCCGAGACTCTGAATCATAATTCAATTACACCATTTATGCATCTCATCAAAATTCCAGCAACATCGAATGTTAAGCGTGCGACCCTACGTGTTCGAGAACACGATCGAGACATCTCTCTAATCAATAACCAATAGCGGGACCATAGATGTTCATAATGATTACCACACATTTGAATGGGTTCCATGGCAGAAAACAAAAAAATTCCTACGGTGAATACACCTAGCCAAGATCTATCTATACAGATGTAAGGTAATGAGCGGGGATTCGGCGTTCATACCTTTGAAGACCAAACGCGGTTAATGTTCCACGGGGAACATGGATGATATAGTCGTACTCACCCGACCTCAAGATCGTGAAGCTCCTCAGAAGTCACCCCTAGTCCTTGTACGACGCAACCGACCTCATTGTCATGCCAACATCCAAACTCCAAGATCCAAGCAAAAGCACCACAAGTGGCAGTGCCTCGTGGCCTTACAGACATACGGTGTATAGACGTCTCCCGAGCTCCGGTGCAGATAAGAAGCATAAGAAGATTGCTCCGGACCGAGTCTAGTAGCACGACGACATGCGTATGATGGAGAAATCCCTATCCCCGTATGCAGTTCCAAACTTTGGGAACTACACATGAGGGGTAGAGATAGGAAGAGATAATAGTCAAAGCCAATTGATGGCATGGATTTGGGGAGAGGGATGCCCCTCTTTATATAGGTGGAAGGGAGGCACCATGTCCCTCAAAGTCTCGGGGTGGGACTAATAAAGGGAAGGATAAGGGCCGACGGCCTCCCCTGGCCTTCCCTAGGGCGCGACCCCCTCTTGGGCTTCCTCCGGTGAGGCCCAATTAGATGGGCTTCCCAAAAAATCCAATTTAAATAATATTATTAGTATTAATTCATTTAATTAATATTAAATACATAATCATCATCTGATATCCTCGAAACACTTTCGGTATCTCCCCAGAACAATTTCAGAGTTCTCTCTCTTTTCTCCTATGATCTTGGATCAATTCCTAAGCGTCTCTACCCTTAAGTGTGCCACCCTACGACTCAGGAATGCGCAGACATGATCGAGACACCTCTCCGATCAATGACCAACATCGGTATCTAGAAACACGTGATGGCCCCTATGCATTCCACGAATAACTTGATCGTTTGAACATTGAACGTCAAGTATCATTCCCTTTGCTCTACAATACCTAGTTTGTCCAAGATCTGATCTTTGGTATCTATATATACCTAGTTCGATCTCGTTATCGGCAAACACATTTACTCGTTCCCGTGGTATTACATCCTCATGACCTAGTCACATGTTTGCAAACTTGTGGATGTAATCTCACCGAGTGGGCCCAAGGTATCTATCCGTCACTCGGATGGGAAAATCCTGGTCTTGATACATAGGCCTCAAAAGTTCCTCTGGAGTACCTGATGCACACCTTTAAGGTCACTAGTTACGGACATGACGGTTGATGTGACCAAAGCATCCTTGGGCCATAGTGATTAATATGATCTCATGGTCTAAGCACTGAATCACTACGCTTTGCTAGATATCGCAATGTTGAACTTTGTGACTAGATCACATTGCAATACTAGGGGTTGGGTGTTGCCCATCACTGCATTCATCTAATGAAGTGACCTCGTTGTCAGTTGACATGTTAAAGTCCATGATCGGGAAACCTTGATCATCAGCTGCCCAACAAACTAGTCTAGTGGATACTAGGGACCTAGTTTATTTATATACGACACCTGTATTAATGTTTCCACTTAATACAGTTCTAGCATGATACAAAATTATTACGAACTAATGAGATATGTCAATAAAAACATCTTTATTATTGGCCTCTAGGGCATATCTCCTTCAACATTCAACGAAGATCTCTCATCGATTGAACCATAATGTCGACAATTCAATTAATCTGTATATAATTCCCTTTGCCCCGTGATATACAACTTGCCTAAGATTCGATCATTGGTATCATCATAGCTAGTTTAATCTCGTTACTGGCAAGTTCGCTTTACTCGTTTCGTAATATAAGATCCCCGTGAATAAACACATTAGTCACATGGTTGCAATATTTTAGGATGTTGTGTTACCAAGAGGGCCCATAGGTATCTCTTTGTCACATGGGGAGTGACAAATCCTATTCTTGATCCGTGCAACTTAACGACCATATTCTAAGATACCTGAAGAGCACCTTTATGATCACCCACTTACGAGATGACGGTTGATTTCCACAAAGTATTCTTCCGGTACTAGGGAGTGGCATGATCTTATGGTCTAAGGAATGGATACTTGACATCAAGATAGATACAACATTTTAAACTTAGTGACACGATCAAATTCTATGCTTAATTTGGGTATTTCCATCACATCATTGTACTAATGATATGACCTCGTTACTAAGTGAGAACTCATGTCCATGGTTAGGAAACCTTAACCATCTCTTAGTCAACGAGCTAGTCTAGTAGAGGCTTACTAGGGATACTTTGTTGTTTATATATCCACACATGTACTTGAGTTTCCAGTTAATACAATTATAGCATGGAGAATAAATACTTATCAAGAATAACGAAAATATGATAATAACAACTTTATTATTGCCTCTAGGTCATATTTCCTACATATATTTCTCTCGTTCACCTGTGACTCTTTCTCCCTCGTTCTTTTTTAACCTGGACAAAGATAGAGCCTCTCTGCCACCACTTACCACGCTGACGTCCTTGTTCCACAGCCGCATGGATCACCATCTACTAATCATCCTTGCTTAGGACTACTGCCACCACTCATGTAGGTTGATGCTCCCTGGTCTATTGCTAGCCCTGGAGCTCAGCACTACCTCCTTAGCCGCCGCCCTTGGCCAACGAGCACATAGTTAGGCACTGTCCCGGCCAGCTCGAGCTTCTGGACGAATGGGCAGCCGGATCCAACCTCAGCTATTCATGGTACTATGCTCCTTCGATGAGCAACCCATATCCTGAACCCCCTCGATGATCCCGTGCTGCTTCGATGCGGGACGCAGATCCCAACCCCATCAATGGTCCATGGCTAGTGGATCATAAGTTTCTAGAAACAAGTCTAAAATCTAATGAGATGAAAGTAAAATTTGTGAATAAATTGTAGTTTCGCGAATTGGTTCTGAAGCCCTTTTAAATGGTGAGTAGAATTTCAGGAATTGTTTGAAGAATACAGTAGGGGAAGCCCATAGAGATTTTTTTTGAAATAATAAGAATTTACCAAATCCACGTTCTTAAGGACATGAACCTAGGTAACTGGGTTGTACATACACTCCCCTAACCAAGTGAGTTAGGCCCACTTCTTAAATTTGAGGGATTTTTGATATGGGTATGAACCCTATTAAAAGATAGTGAAAATGAAGCCATGGCATTTCCTCAAATTTTATGAAACCTATGTATAGTTTGATGATTTATTGAAACATTTGTGATACTTATCTCAAACATGGTAGTGATTAGTCTAGCTTCTTTTACAACCCGGTTTCTATTAATTTCACAATTTTAATCTTATTTCACATTTTCTAAGAAAGTTTCAATGCCATTTTAGTATAGTTACAATCTTGTTTGTGTTAAGTTGTACGTCTCCCAGATTGGTTTAGTTGCAATTTATATTAAGTTCAGTCTGAACGATATTGTAACAAAGTGAAATCCCAAGATTTGAAAGTCCTAGAATTGTTCTGAATCCTATGCATTATTAGAAGCTCCATTTAAACAATTGTGGTACTTATCTCAAAATTTTGCGGGGGTTGTGGAGTTGTGAAGTTGTGGAGCAGGATGACCCCTCTAGCATCGATAGGAAAGTTGAGGAGGCGAGGGTGGGGATGCAGGGTAGAAGTGGAGACTGGGAGATGGACGAGCTCAAGGCAGAGGTGGTCAGATCCGGTATATGATGCTATATAATCAGTTACAGCGCCGGAGACGCCACCAAAGAGGCCAGCACCGCTCCCTCAAAGCTCATAATGGTGGAGTCAGGTGGGGCAGTGAACAAACAACTAAATCAAGTGATGAGAAGCATGGGCCGTAGAAGTGGTGGCAGCACATGAACGAGGGGTTGTGGAAGCGGCGAAAATCTAGCGTTGTGTAGAGTATTCTCTTGGTTAAAGTGGAAGGAAGGAAAAGAAAGTCACAAGCATGCAGGTGGGCCCAACAGAGAAATACGGGAGCACATAAAGTTAGAAACCAAACCAAATATGAAGGAATACTGAATGCAGGGTAATCTATCAAAATACACTAGCAACACGTGATTGGAGGAAGGGACACCGGTACATACCGCCATCAACCAACTAATTGGCAAGCCATTGGAGGAAGGGCATGCCAATCGCCACAGATGCCTCCCGACATTCACGTCTGTCATGCCATCCAGCTCGCCGACATCTCCCTTGGGGTCGTAGTCTCTACCCCTTTTGTCTCGGGACTCCTTGCCCCACCAGGTGCGTGACATATCTACCGAGTTTGAGCCCGAGCCGTTGGGAATACCTGCAAAAATGCCCATGCTAGCACCAGTGCTTCTCCCTAACGGTCTCGCGCCACTTCCACCTCTGAAGGTGGAGCTTCTGGACTCGTTCCTCAGCCCATAGCTCCTGATTCATGGACCATGAGGCAGTTCAACGCATTTGCCACAAAGCTTTCGCCCATGTCCTTACTGTCCGCGTCGACACCGAAGACCAAATGAGTCTTGCTTTCCGCTCCTTGACACAGCGGTTGCCTCGAAGAAAAAGAAGAATACTTCTATTGTCATGAAGACCATCCCCGATGTCTAGTACATGTCCCCCTTGTTTGGTTCATATAGGTGCCACGTCCCCTCTGTGGTTGCTGCTGGAGTCGTCGACTAGCTCGGTGCATGATCTCGTGTTCGTCGTGTGTGTTGTTGAGGTTGTACTGTAGAGGCAGATCCAAAGTTTGTCTTTTTGGTGTTTTTGGTCTGGTCGCTTGGACGATAGGACCGTAGGTGCCGAAGCGGGCGACTTTGGTGTGATTGGGTGTCGTCTTTGGTCGCTTGGGTGGCTACGATGGTGGCCTAGTAGGAACGCAGTCTCAAGACCGGCGTTTGTGTTCTATTGTATAGGTCTTAGCCTGTTTTTTCGTAATTAACCGGACAACCCTCTTCTTCTTAATCAATGGAACGGGCAAAGTTTTGGCCCGGTGTTTCAATTTTTTTTTGACAAAAGACAGACACAACGCCATAAACAGTCTTTTGCCAAGTGTTCACCTGCTTTATTCTGATTAGGGCAACCGCTCTTTGTGTTCACCTGCTTTATAAAAATAATATTGGTTTTATCGGACTAAACTAATTCTTGTTTGCAGATCATGTACTCATGTACGTCCTGGTTCTATACTCGGTGTACTCTTTGGCGTCCTTACCATGTGTTGGCGTCTAACTGCTGTGCATAGTGACACACTACAATAGGATGTCTAAATCTCTACCCACCATGGGTGATGGTATAGCCTTCTCACTGTGGTTGCTAATTAAAAGGTTTGTTTCAGAAGAGTGGTGTTTCCTCCTTATATAAGCAGGTTTGTTGCCGAGACCATTGCTGTCTTGGATACAAGGCCGGAAACTTTAAAATTTGGTGCATAAAAATAACTAGGACACACAAGTACGAGACTTGGTGGGCTATTTTTTTTTTGCCATAATCCATAATACGGTATAATAAGTAAAAAAAAAGGTCTGTCGCTCCATTATTCAGGGTAGAATTTGCATCCGTGACTTCAAAAGATCCTAATTATTTTTGACTTTACATGTGAGCTATTCCTAAGACGTTGAAGCTAAAATTCATGGTGTGATGTAGCCACTTATTGGATAATACTTTGTTCGTCAACCATCGACGGAACCACAGATAGATATACACTCGCCAACTATTAGAAAAAAATTCTACCTAAAGCCTCTATGTCAGGATACCAATACAATCGACATAACTATTCTGGATGATGATGATGATGACGACGACGACGACGACTAGCATGATCATGAGGTCCAAGACTAATCTGATAGTAGCAGCAATCAGATACCACCTATGTTTCATATTACTCCACACGTTAGCTTCGGTCAAGGTCAAACTGCCCGAAGTTTAAGCCATCATATAGATAAATATATTAATAGTTATAATATCAAATCAATACCAATAGAGACAAGGTAATATATTATCATATTATATATATTTGATATTGTAAATGTTAATATTTTGACATATATACTTGGTTAGATGTTATGAAGTTTGACTTTTACTATACTGAGTAATATGAAACAGAGGGAGTACGAAACGAGATGGTTTGACAAGTTCACTTCTGATGGTACCATGCATGATATCTAGCATTATATAACTAAACCACTGTCATTCTGTGAGTGTGTTTCTCCAAGCCCCAGGCAGGGTGCTATGCGGATTGCACTGTTGTCGCATTCTCATATTCAAGGTAGTACTCCGTATCGTTTTATCTTAACATAGATACCCGTTATCTTTGACCAGTGAATCAGTGATGTAGATACTTTGACTAGTAAACTACTAGTACAGCAGCAACGAAGAGTAGAGCGTTCAAATATTACCTGTCATTCTCCTCCCGTGAGAAAAAGAGGCACCACGGTGGAAGTTATGTTAACAAAAGCCATATCTATTTTTTACCAAGTTTGATGCCTCAGCTTGGGCATCATTGGCAGGGCCTAAAGCATTCTTTTTGTACTTTCCTCACACATACAATCATCATATATGATTTGCATATGCTCCAGTCTAGCTAGTCGAGTTAGCAGCAGATCATGCAAATGATCTGTGCTACTGTGCACACCCTCAGGGGGCTCCACAGTAGCAAGATCAACTTAGCAAGAGTCAGCCTCACAAGTAAATACCATAGAGCACCCAAGGGACCATTGAATTATCTTTAAGCTGTCCCAACAAGATAAATCATTTTCCTGAGTAAATACTCCAGGAATCATTGCAAGCAAACAGAACCTACATTTAAATCGTTTTCGTTAGATACACTCTAGGAATCAATACCTATATTCAGTACTCATCTCTCTGAATCAAGGATTCAGTCAAGCATAGAAGCATCATCCTAGTTCCAAATCCATACATGTGCATAATCTGATCATCAATAACACTTTGGTGATCATTCTATCAAACAATCATAGCTGCACACTAATATAACCATAGTATAATCATTCTCCTAGGGCAACACCCTTAGGAATCATTTTTTCCCATCCAAGAAGAATTTCAACTATTAACAGTAATCAAGCCACACTGTGTATATTATTAGCCAACATCATCATAAGCAAGTTCATAAACTGCCACTGGACAAAGTTCAGTTAAGCCACAAACCCGAGATTCAGCATAGCCCATTAAGGCAATGGATGCAAACCAGTGGTTTGAATCCAAAAAAACTCTTGCATCATTTACTATACCAATATGTTTAGTATTGAGAGTATAAATTCAGCAAATAGTTTACTGAATCTCAATCGGTTAGAGGGACAAGTAATGGAACGATTACACTAGCAAACACTAACAATTATTCAGCAGTACCATAGATCTACCAGTAGCAATAGGAACAAGTAAGGATCATGAAGGAACCAAGAACATGATAAAATCATGCTCAACATAGTAGCTCAGACAAGTTATGTGCGCCAGAGAAAGAAGATAGTAGAGTGGAGAGAAGAGAGGCAGCGAGGGAAACACCGACCTTTGGCAAGCCATAGCTTGCTGGAGAGGAAGCAGAATACGACGGAGAAGCAGTGGGCAATGGAGGCCATGACACGGCGGCACAGGGGCATGGGGTGCTGCACCTACGCCTAGTCGCGACCAGTGGCAGCAACCGCGGCGTCACCACACCAAGCCTATCCATACTCCACCTTCCCAGCGGGCATCACTAGACCACCAAAGTGGTGAGGTCAAGATGACCAGAACCCTAGCACCCAGCGAGGAAGGGGCGGCCTAGGGAGAAGACGGTTTTCAAATCGAGCCGGATCCCATGAATCACCGTCTAAGACTACTTTGATAAACACCGTAGCAGCGGTCGGAGTGGTAGAGGCCGCCGGAATCGAGCCGTGCAGCGGCAGTGCCATGGGCGTTGCGAGGGAAAAGAAAGATGGGGCTCGAGGGAAGAGAGGGTGAGGGTCGGGGGCGTCTGAACCGGGCCATTTGATCGGACCCAAACCAGTGGGCTGGGCTAGGTATTGGGTTAGGCTGGCCCAAGAATTGGGCCCAGCATATAAAAGAAAAAGAATTAAATTAAAACAAATATGGAGATTACCAAAATACCCTTGAACATTATTTAGCTCTAGAAAAATATAGAAAAATCCTAAAAATGAATATAATATATCAAAAGACCACAAAAACAATATCCACCTAAGAAAAATATAACCTTACTTGTTTAAGTTAAATATAATACAAATAGATATTAACACCATTAAATCCTAAGTTAAATTCCATAAAATAAGGAAAAATCCTAAATAAGAATAACAAATCATTTTGGTATATAAAAATAAGTCTATTATCTTATAAAAATACTAACTTAGTTCCTTTATAAATAAAATTTGAAGTAAGTATTCAAAGGCATTTGATCCTTTGTGGAATTTTATAAACATAAGAGTAATACTTAAAAATAAATAAAAATCATTTTTTAGATCTTGAATAAATATATTCTACTAGAAAAATATTAAATATATTATTAGAAAGGTTTTTAAGATTTTAAAGTAATAAATCCTTATCTATTACCTATTTTGTAAATTCTTTAAAAAAATAACCACAATTTTATATAACACTTTAAATCTTTTATATCTAAATACTAATTCCAAAACAATAACCTGGATTCATAATAAAGCTATAACCTGGATTCCAAAACAATAACCTGATAATTATTCTAGTTTTAACCTGGATTCCAAAACAATAACCTGGATTCCAAAACAATAATTATACTTGTCAAAACCCTAAAACCTTCTATTGCAGTTCTAGTGGTAAAGAAACATAATATCTAGGACTTAACAACCAATATCGTCAGTGATTCTAGCGCCGTATATTAACCATGAGATTTGGAATGGGACGGAGAAGTCAGCTAGATCTTCTTTCTTTCGCATGGACAAATGACCATCTCGTGGCGCTGGTGTACCTTTCGAGGCCCATCATGGGTGAGACCCCTTAGCTCCCCGCGATATTGGTATCTAGAATATCTGCGAGAGATGGTCATAGGTAGGTCCTCATATCGATGGGGCGGCCAGGTTCTCATTCTGCTCACTAGAGTCCTCAAGGAGTCAACCATCATAGTTATATCTGCGATGCGGGTTAAGAAAGGTCGTTCTTCTTGGGGGCTGTGTCTTCATGCGGGGTCGAGGAGAAGGTCAGTGATTGGTTTGGATCATCTATTGGGCCCCAATCCAAAGGAAGTGTCGACTGTAAGCTGCCCGGATGTGCAACAAGAATTTGGTCTCTTATGGGTAAAGTAACGCATATCTGCAGAGTGTAAGGACCGTGACATGTTACTCCCTGTTCCAGGAAGGAGCTACGCACGCGGCAGGAAAGGAACTCCACGAAAGTTCTAGTAAACATGTGAAGGATGATGGACATAGCTTTTCAAAATAAAAGCAACATTTGAAGAAATGTTTAGAAAAACCTGCATAGCCTACGACCTTTGGTCTATGGTTGTAGATAGTGCATCAAACACTCATTTTTAGTGAACTTGCTGAGTATGCTCGCACTCAACCGTACCTTCTTATCCCCCGCTAGGTTCTTAAGCCTTGAAGACATCATCAACACTAACTCTTGCTCAAGGAGTCACCACTGGAAGCTCAAGTTCTTTAATAAAGTCAATGGAGTCAACATACACATCAGCTGAAGTGAAGGAGTTCTTGATTAGATAGAAGTATATTCTCTAGCCATAAAACCTACTTCTGTAGAGCATTGCAATAGCAGCAATGGCAAGCCAAACAGTTTAGATACTAGTCTTATTAGTATGATAGCTCTGAGTCGTTATTTCTGGTTCTTCTTTGTAAGAAGTTATTTTCTGGATCTTTTGTAAAGAGTCGAGTTCCAATATATAGTCATGTCTTGGATCTGCTATATTTCTGTTGTAGCACTCTGAGGGATGTAATACTAGTGGAATGGTGTTTCATTGGTGTTATGTCAACGACTATAATGTACTACATCATGCACTGGTATGTTGGGTCTTCTTCTCCATACCCCGCCACATATCCCGCCAGTTCCCCGAGCTCCCGCCCACCATGTCGCCCTAGGGTTTTGTGAAACCCTGATCTGCCGTCGGCGTGCCGAAGGAGAAGAAGCCGAGGAAGCCGACGCCGAGGCTGGACAGCTTCACAGATGCCGAGTGGGTGCAGGAGTGCCAGCGGAGGAAGATCGAAACAGAGAGACACAAGGATAGGATGACGAGGTCGAAGATGAGGGGAGCACATGAGGATTCAAAGCGCGCCGCCGCGTGCACGGTGATGTCATGCCCGACGCCAATGGCCGCCTCGCAGTATGCCGCACACTGTGGGAGCGAGCGGAGCGTTGAGTCTTTGGCTGGGTTCTCCCCGATCTTGCCGTCCATGTTCCAGGATAGCCAGGTGAACCCACGGTAGTGGTTCTCGTCCTCCTCCGAGTTCGATGACGGGTTCAACCCGAACGTGCTCTTCCCCTGCCCCGCACCTCATCCTTCAGCCCTCAACATCCCCTACGCCAGCTCTCCGGCGTACGGATCATCATCGGCCATGCACCGGGGTCCTCTTCCATTCGCCGGCAGCAGCTCCTCTCCCAAAAACTTTGGCGAACAGGACGCCTGCAACGTGTTCGCCTGAATGGTGGGCGACGCCTACATGTTGGACATGATCTCCTCCGATTCTGCAGTGGCCAACTTCTTCACTGAAGAGCAGTCCCAGACCACCACCAAGCATGGCCTCGAGTCCCAAGGTTTCGGTGAAGAGGACGGCGCCAACCAGACGTAGGCCGAAGAGGGCGCCTTGGCGGCGAGAAGGGCAAGGGTAAGAAGAAGGCGAGGATAGCAGAGCCACGCGTCAAGTGGACGATGCTTGAGGACCTTTGCCTCGTCGAGGCATGGATGTCGGTGAGCATGGACCCCATCACATGCGCAAACTAAAACTTGGATAATTACTAGAGGTGTGTGAAGTTGGCGTTCCATGAGTGCAACCTCATGGAGCCAAAGTTCAACAAGATCCACATGGAGCGCGGCGAGAAGCCATGACCAATTACTGGGCTGGTGCAGCAGGCATGTAGCAAATGGCACCGCATTATGGAAGAGATCAGGCGCACACCAATTAGCGGCGAAAGCATGGATAGCAAGGTAGTTTGCTGACCTCAAGCTTAAAACTATGCCGACATGATGCATGTACCGACACACTTCGTGTTGTCTGTGCAGGTCCTCTGTGCGCTCAACATGTACAGGGACAACACCGGCATGGAGTTCAAGTTCCACCACATGTCTAACAAGATTCAGAACTGCTCGAAATGGGCGGACACTTGCGTGATCCTGACCAAGAACAAGGACGACATGTACAACCCGGAGGCTCCCCAGCTGCCGGCGAAGCAAGTCCAAAAATCGGCCAGAAGAAGGTGAAGATGATGAAAGCTACAGGACCTCCCGCCGAATGGCTCTACTCGTCGATTGAGAAGTGCATCGCTGACTCCAAGGCCCATGCCGTGAAGAGGGAGGAGAAGTCCGAGAAGAGGTGGACACAGCTGCTGCAGAACCAGAACAGGAAGCTCGACCTCCTCAAGGCGAACTACGTCGCCAAGAAGAGGAACATAGACCTCCAGTTCCTCTTGGGAAGCGAAGACACCTTAGCGATGAGCTCCCAGGTCAAGGCCTGGTACATGGCACGCCGCACCGCCATTCTCGCCGAGGACGTCCCTGCCAGCGCGCCAAGTCCTGCGCCTACCATTTCGGCCACCACTTCTTCGCTGAGCTCTGCCTCCACCTCCTCCAATCCATCGACTGCCCCTATCCTGATCGAGTAGCCCATCCCCGTCGCACTTGAAAAGCCAGAGGAGGCCATCCCCATTGATGAATGATCACCGGTCTTGATTCTGTTTTGTAATAAAATGTCCGCCGAACCTTTTTTGGGCGTACTTTTGTCGAACACCTTTGGGCGAGATTTCGTCGGCGGTAACAAAAAATATTTAAATGTGTCGCCGATTTTGCATCACCTGGGAACGCCGCCTGGGAACACGGGTGACAAAACGGTCATTCCCAGGACGAAAATTACATCAGTTCGGTGCTAAATAGCGCCGGCTTTTGGCCTGGGAATGCCCGACGAGTGGAGGTGCTCTTACTCCCTCTCTCTCTCAAAATATAAGGCGTCTAAGAAATAGTCAAAAATTCAATGTTTTTTTAAGTTTGACCAACTTTATACACAAAAATATAAACATTTACAATACAGAATCAATACCAATAGATTCACCATAAAGTATATTTTTACTAATGTGTCCATTCAATATTGTAGATATTTTATTTTTTTGCTAAATATTTGGTCAAAATTAGTAAGACTTAACTTTTGAGTAATCCTTATGCGTTTTATATTTTGGGACACATGAAGTACTTAAAAGCGAAAAAACATCGGTTTTGCTAGTTCTCAGGCGCCCGAGAACTTCTTAGGTCTCAGTCGCCTCTTTCACCGTTCGATTTACCTCGTGATTCGTGCAAAGTGAAAGTTACACATAAGTTGCAACTAGGGTGTAACTGAGAATTTAATAAGTTACAACTAGGTTGCAACTGAGAATTAATACAAATCTTATCAGTTGTAACTAGGTTGCAACTGAGAATTAGCACAAATATTAGATAGGATGACATCAGCGACTTATACATAAGAAGTTATCAGGCGCGTGAGATCTAGTCACTCCCAAAAAACATAGCCCTTATGATTTGCCTCTTGGGATCTGTTAGAGTTGCTCTATGGCACGCTATCCTCCGTAAGCGGCCATGGTGATTTAAAAAAAACATAAAAACAGTCATGCAAAAATCCAAAACTTTTGCGTATAATTGGATGGAGCATAAGCTATAACTTTTAGGCAAAAAATGCCATGTTCTTTGGTGCACCAAACAAACAGGTACTGTAATATGACTTCAAAAGAGGAAAAAAGCACAGGCAGGGTACTATTTTCTCTTTGCTCGGCCATGACAAACGTCTCAAGCGTGCAAAACAGCCTCGCCTCCGGCGCGCGCAGCGCACACGCGACATTCTGCAGCTCCCTCCTTCGTCATGGCCGCGCGCCGGCCGTCGAGGAAGTGCTGGTACACGTACGAGAGAAACCCCCACACGGCCATTAGCATGGCGACGGCCTTGATCCCCGTCATCTTGTCCCCGAACAGCACGACTGCGAACACCGGCACCAGCGGCAGCGCCACCGTGCCCGTCACGTTGGCGAACAGCGACGAGACCCTGGTGATCAGCCGCAGCGACGCCACGGAAAAGGCCTGCCACGACAAGGCCGCCCCCACCAGCGTCGCCACGTACCTCGCCCTCCCGTCCTTGAACGCCGCCATCTCTTCCGGGATCGTCCTCCATTCCCCGGACGCGAATAGTCCGACTACCGACACCATCGACGCCACGATGTTCGTCCACAGCTGGACCTTCAGCACCCACCGGAACGTCCTGCTCCGGACCACCTTATCGAAGGTGACCTCTAAGAGGGACAGGATGAGCGCGAAGACGGCGGAGGCGGACAGTGTGAGGATGAACCCCAGCGTGTACTTGCCGCGAGGGAGGTTGCTGGAGGTGCCGTCGGAGGAGGAGCCGACGCCGAGCAGGGCGGCCGAGAAGGTGAGCACAACGACGGAGTTGGCTATGAGCGCCGTGAAGCGCTGCTTGTTGATGAGGCGCGACGTGATGGAGTTGAAGCCGAGCTGCGTGGCTGCTACGAGGGCGAAGGTGGACACGGGTAGGTACTGCAGCGCGTACGAGTACATGAGGTTGTCGAAGCCGATGAGGATCCCGAGGCCTACGTAGATGGGCACCATCTTGGATGCCGGCGGCTGGGGCCCAGCGGCGGCGGAGTGGGGTGGCGTGAGGAGGAGGGGGATGGCGAGCAGGGGCGAGCCGCCGGACACCACGAGCGTGGCCATCCACTTGCTGTTGCCGCCGGAATTATAGTAGAGGCGGCCGAGGAGGGTGGCTATGGTCTGCCCGCTGAGTATCACCAGCATGTCCAACATCACCATCAGCCACCACCGGACGCTGCCTCCCGCCGACCGTCGTCCATGATCGGCGGCCTTTGATCCCCCACCGTTCTCGGCATGGCCGAATACATGCTCCGGGGTGCCTTTAGTGGACAGAGAAAAGGTACCGTAATTTGCCAAGATCAGAGGGAGTACAGATGCCGCCAGGCAAACATCAAGAAAACAAAAATGCTTGCACAACCAAGATTGATGTAAACCATTCATAAACACAAAATCAAGTGTACGAATACAAGCAGGATGAAATACGGTATTTTCAGATAATGAAAGAGAGATATCTCCTACTGGATTTCTGTATCTGAAGATCCAAACATGCAGAGATGAAGTGTGGTACCTCTGACTTGGAGCTGAATTTCTTGAGCATGTGACATATCCCTGCTGATGTGTGCCGGCCGATGAGACTCGTAAGAACAGAACGAGAGGGGTTTCTGTTTTTCTGCTCGGTATTCTCTTGTTGTTCTGCAGACAACTTGCTAATGAGCAATGGGTTCTTGGACGGCAGCATATATATTGATCTCGTATCCAAATTGTTTAATGCTAGTGAAGATTCATCCATTCCAGTATGATTGATGTGGATTTGTTACTTTTTTCTTCGAGGGAAGACCCCACCCCACTCAAACCTTTCATCCTTTCATGCACCATTTTGACCGTGTATGATTGATGTGGATTTGTTTCAGCATGTTGGAGTCTTACCGAGGACTCCTACTAATGGGAACGAAAAGCATTTGTCCTTTGCCAAGGGGATACGTGGCAGGGTGTTAACGTAATATTGAAACCAGGAGACTCAAATTATTGGACTGGTCTTTTTTTTCGGAAAGGAGCATATATTAATTATCGCAAGATACTGCCTCTGCAATAACGTATTAAACTATTGGCATTACGGATGCACACAGCAAAAAAAAGAATTACAAAAAAAAGAAAAATCCCGCTACAACGATCTATGTACAACATCGGACCAAATAACACCAAGACAATAGTAGAAATCCATCCTCTCTAAAATCGACGCCTCCAAGAAGTAAACAGTGCACAAGCGTTGTCATCACTTTAATCATCGATCATCGGTTCTCATCTTGGAGAAAGTCCGCACTCACAAAACAATGTCTTTAACAAGTCCATTGCTAGACACAACCAATTAAGGTCGGACCTTGGATTTTCACCCTGCAAGTTTTTAGATAATGAAAGAGATACTAATTACACCTAGTCTCTGCAATAACGCATTGCCCTATTGGCATTACGGATGCACACAGCCAAAAAAATTTACAGAAAAAAGAAAATCCCGCTACACCGATCTATGACAATAGCGGATCAAAAAACACCGAGAAAATAACAGAAATCCATCCTCTCCAAAATCGACGCCTCCAAGAAGTGAACCGTGCACAAGCGTTGTCATCGCTCTAATCATCGATCATGGGTTCTCATCTCGAAGAAAGTCCGCGCTTACAAAACAATATCTTCAACAAGGCCATTGCTATCCACAACCAATTAAAGCTAGACCTTGGATTTTCACCCTGCAAGTTTGAACTCTAGACTCCTCATGTACTATCGCCCCTACTTTCCGATGTCGCTCCTACAAGACCCAGATCACCAAGCCAAAATCTTATTGCCACCAGGATTCAAACCACCATTACCAGTTCCCAGACCTCGGTTTCTATGTTATTCACCACGACTGACTTCACCATAGGATTAAAGGCATATCCCTGATGGCAACATACTGCAAAGCTTCGCATCGCTCTTTCTAAAACCAAACGGTCAGATAAAAACATGGTTGCGCGCGACCGAAACCCATCCAATCCGGCGAACTCTAGCATATCGTCCATTGGAGTTCACTAGTGGAGCCTTCCGGAACTCGACACTCCAGCCCGAGGGAGGAAGACCGACATCAAGTAGATCCTTGTCTTGGCGCGAGAGGGATCCTAGGACCAGACCGAACCACCTTTATTCGGAATAAGGACACCGCACCTCACGCTCTCCAGATCCACCAGGGCCGTCGCCCGGGGCTCAACACCCGCCTAGCCCACCGTCGGCAGCACCACCACGGTGCCACGCCGAGCACGCAGCCAGGCGCCGCCATGCTGCCCACCTCCATCACCCTAGACCCACAGACCCATCTATGGGGCGGATTAGGATCCGAAGCCTATTCGACTGGTCTTATGGAAGTTTCAAACTAAAAGATAGTTTGCATGCGCACACTTGTAGGAAACTGATCAGGTAAAACCTTAAAAAAACAATCCGGACACAAATTTACATAATATGGCGAGGCACAAGGATGCCTCACTTGCGGTGGTTAGAACAAGATCGCCAAGACATGGAACTATCATTGTGCTCATTTTGTGTGTGTCGACGATCGATTTGGTTAGACAAACCCTTCATTAAGGATAGTCATTTGTCAATCCACTTGATGTATGTGGCTCTTATTTAGTACGATATAACCCTTGAAAAAACAATTTTTGAAACTTAGAATCCCACTAAAGTGATAATTTTCACGTGCGAAAAAGTCATACTACTAACAAAAAACGACTTCATGTAAAGAATGTAGCTTGGTAGATGAATATTTTTTTTCTTCGATTGTCATTTCAATAGACATGCACATTATCGATGTGTCATTTAGCTCCCCATATCCCTAATATTGTACGGTGTGTGTGTGTGTGTGGGGGGGGGGGGGGGGGGTGGGTCGTCATAAGTTGAGGTGAATAACCAGTCTTTATGTTTACTTGTCTCGGAGAAATTATAAATTTTTATTTTTATTAAATTAACTCTTGTGTGCGGGTTTTATACTCATATAATGATTCATCTGTTCAACACTGAGATAGTTAATTCTCCGGTACTCTATATATTCCACTAAAATAATCCTCAATGTGAAATAACTTTGAACTGGACGTGGAAGGGCACCGAAGGTGGTGCACATAGAGCTATTTCTCGTGTATGATATACTCCACACCAAATTAGGAATTATCCTTCTTTGTATGTGTACATTTTGTGCCAGTTACATATAGGTTACGCCATTTACGAAAGATATTGATCCAAACATTTTCTATTATTATTCACTAAATTAGACTTATAATGTACCATAAATCATTTGATACAATGTCGCATGTTAAAATTATCTATTGTTAGTCTAAATCGAAATCATATCTATAAGGAATGTTTATGTTAGTTTAGAACATTATCAGAGACCTCATTAGTAGTCTATATCTGCAAAAAAAAATGCAAAATCATATTTTCATAGATTAATATGTGTTTTTTGATGTGTTATGTAATTTTTAACGACTACCTCATTCATAGTATCTTCCAATATCTTGGTGGAGAAAACTAGAGTGTATTGTGTCTAACAAATACCTTGATTTAGGGTTTTAGAATGTAACATGTATAGTTTTTTTATTTGATCAGGCCCGTGTCATCCAATACTCTAAGAGGTAATATTGGTCACCTGCAACTCATCTAAGGCCACCTGCCTATCACGTGCCACAGCTTTGTGGGCATTGCATGCATTTTTTCTCTTTCACCCCTCTAAAACCAGACAACTTACATGAGGTCTAACATTATCTCTGACCACACGCACCACACCCGCATCACTGGCCAAACACACGACCTCCCCTGGAACGACACCTTAACACCCACTGCCGCCCACTATCGCCGCACCCCATTGACCACCTCACCACACTCCCCAGTCAAGATGGAGCTGATGCGCACGTGGGAGGAGGCTGACACCGCATAGAGTCTCGTGGGGCGATGAAGGAGGGTCGGTCGGAGAGCTCGGCCTCTCCCACCGCATCACTGACTATGGTGAACTAGCACACCATTGCATGTTGTAGTGCACAAGTCGTTGGCATAACGCTTGACGAACGTTACACCCAACAGAGTAGTACAATAAAAAACATTGCAGGTCCAAGGCCTGACTATATTATTCATGTCATAGGCCTTCATAGAAGATTCTCAGAACTTCCATGACACAATGAGGTTCGTCTGGTAAGCAACTTTCAATCGAAAATCCAGAAAGAGTGAATTGTAGTCTAATCTAGCACTAGACCTACCCCTAGAACTATCTCTAGAACTAATGGTTGACTATTGCTTCATCAACGAAGTTGTAAAGGAATGGATGCTATCATGGGATTTGGTTCCCATCTAAGTTTAGTTTGATATCCACTATCTATGATTTTAGTATCTGAATACTACTGCTTGACTCCATTGGACTAACTCTACCTTCTTGTATATGGCTTCTTACGTCTTCTAGTTCCACGTTTGCAGTCTCTCCATTGGCTCTTTAACCTAAGCAAGGGTTTGAGAAAATAGATTGGGTATGAGCATACTCAACAAGTTCTACTATGTGGTTGTTTGATGCACTATGTCCAAGGTCGTGGATAGGAGATCCTAGACTTATGCAAGTTCTCAAAATCAGGTTTATAAAAAGGTAAGTTTTAGTTTTGAAAACTATGCCCATTAGCCTTCACGGGTGGTTAGAAGTTCATGAAGTTCCTTTGCACACCACGGTCATAATATTTTCCCATGATAGGGAGTAACATATCACATTTTATACACTCTTAAGAGGTGCGCTACTTTATTCACAAATATCTTTAACCTTGTTAGATAACCAGGGTTTGCATATCTGCTAATTCCTGTCTAGACTTTCTTGGTATGGGGTCAACGACCACTAGCTTTCTTCACTTCACAATCCACCCATCGCAATAAAACCGGTCAACGACCTTCGTTTAATTGTCACACAGTCTGAGACACTAGAATCGTCATCCTATGCATATGATGCGGATGTTACGGGCTCCCACCCATTGTAATTCCTCGCAAGGAATATAACCTAACCTATTCATCTGAGGATATCCGAAGTAAAAAAAGATACCAGCTGACTTACCAGTCCTGTTTCAGGATCTGTGCTTAGCGTTGTCTATACGGCACCTTGGAATGACGAACTATAATTATTGTTTAATCCTAGGTTTTATTTCCTGGGTCTAATGGAATCTTTTATTATAATGATTCTCATTATGGTTTCCAATGACCATCACATCTCAATCATTTCATTTATAAAACAGTATTTTGCTTTTGAACGCAGGTGACAATGTAATACTTTTGAAAAGTAATTTTTAGAAAATAATTCAAATGACATGCAAGAATGAACTTGCACATTGCATGCAAGCTTGTTCATGTAAGGATTACGCAAGCATGAACTTGCCTCCTTATTGCAAGATTATGCAATCAACATTTCTTGTAGTCATCGAAAGATTCTTATTTGAAGAGTAGCATCATTCGTCCGGTAAGAACTAATATTTAAAGGTTGTCAATATGATGTGATGCATAATACATGATATGCAATCGTTCTAAACCATGGGTATAAAAAACCAGGTTTGCTTTAGGTTTTAAGGCTTAAGGTTTTGGGTTGGTGTCTTCTTAAGGATTTGAGTTTGGTTTAAGTTTACTTCACTCCAAATTAATTCAAATAGTGGACATTCTCACTCAAAGTTCAATAGCAAAATTATTCATGGCATCTTTATTGCTAAACCTTATTTAAGGTGTGGTTTGAGACTTTTAAGGAACCTGGTCATTTTGACCTTCTTTACTTTAGCAAAAATAATATATTTTGAAGAAAATTATCCTTTAGGTCTAAATGGATTTCACATTACAAGGTATTTTATTTACTAAAGGAATAGTTCCTTTCAAACCAAGTTTTTAGTTTGATGCCAAAAGTATTAAAGGAAAAGGTTATTTCGTTCCATTTTATGAGAGCATGATAACCTCAATTACTTTAATAATTGACTATATTCTTATCTAAGCAATTAATAGTGTCGCTCACCCGCTGCCGAACGCTCGACCACCCGTACGGCCGCCAACACCACCCCCAGTCATTCCTCCAGCCATCCCGCGACCTCCTCCAGGTCCGTCTCTCTCCCTAGCAAAACCTCCACGCACTCGAGGTGTCGACGAGTGCCAGGTCATCATGGGTGCTAACATCCAATCTCCAAACTGAAGTTGGTCTTCAGAAAATTCTCCCGTTCCACACTCCAGCACCCTATGCCCCATCAGTCCACAGTGGTCACAAAACTTTGGGAGCTTTTCAAATAAAACCTGGATAAAGATACTCCCACTCCCTTAAGGTGACAGGGTGACCACCCGCGTTACCGGTTTCTCTGAATCAAGATCAACCCTAGCTCTATGGAACTCCCGACTCCCAAAAGGGACCGCCTGCATCTCCACCTTGACCATAACCCCCACCTTCGAGGCTAGTTGCCTGACAATTGCTTCCGTTCGGAGGGGGGGGGGGGTCTTGTGGATTCAAATCCGAGTTTGGACCTTCGTCGGCACCACCGATGGTGTCGATGTTGCACCATCAAACTTCTCTACCATCAGAGCACAATCCCTAAACAACCATTGCCCCTCTTCCATGATCCTCTTCCAATCCCCAAGGCAGTGCGCCTGGATTGTGAACAAATTCCCCTCCATAGCCCAGACGGTAACCTCCCTGCCTACATTCCAAGCCGCCAACAATGTCCGCCTCAGCGATTCCACGCTGAAACTCTTCCTCGTGAGCAACTTCCCCATGGCCATCCACTTTACCTCCGGCAGGCTCCCCCGATCTTCCTTGGCCAGGAACACGCCGTCCATCTCCACATCGCTCAGCTTCAACTTCTGGAGGAGATCCTCCACGTTCGTCCCCTTCCTCCCTCCAGACGACCCCGCCGCCATCGAGACCTCCCAAAGAATCGATCTACCGCCGTCAGCAATGCAAACCGCCACGGCCAAGGCCGGGTAGTTGCGTCAGACGACCCCTCATTCAGCCCGAGCGGATGCAGCGGAAGCGATCGTGGCGTAGTCCGGTATCAGATCCTTGCCGACGAGAGAATCGCCACCGAGTCGCCCAAACCCTAGCCGATCGTCCATCTGCTTCCGACAGTATAACCGCTGAGTGGTGTCAGCGTCGTGCACGGACGTCAAAATCTCTACCCACCATCACCATGGCCCATGGGTGATTACTATAGTTTCGCATTGCGACTGCTAACTGAGAGTATTGAATTGCATGCACTAGCTAACGCAACCAACGGTCCAAACTGATGGAAATGGCTATGCAATATATTTTAACACTCATCCTACGTCTTTCGCCTTTTGGCGTATTGTGACACATGTCTGGGAAGTCATAATATTTATTTTTAATTCTTGCGTTGGCCAGGATTTGATCCTAGGACCCCTTGCTCTGATACCAATATCCGGATATGGACCTACGGGTATCTGGACAACCAGTCCAGTCTGCATATATTTTCACGAAAGGGTTTGCTATACAACCATTTACAGATATTTGTTTCAGTCTCAACGTTGTTGAACCCCATGTTGATACTGCGGGGATGTTAGAGTATAATTCGGTTCTAGTTTTGGTAGTTCAAATATAGTCCAATTATATCTTTAGTCGGTACCTTAGAGGCCAAGTTTGTACTCCTATTTAAACAGCTCATCGAGACCACAATCAATACAGATAATATTCCGCAATTCTACAGAGAGGTTTGTTTCACGAGTGTTGTTTTTTCCTTCTTAAGCAGGCCTGTTCCTGGTACACAAGTAACAGACTTGGCTGGCTAGATTTTTCTGCCATACTCCCTCCGTTTTAAAATATAAAATGTTTAGGTTTGTGGAGGTAATGTATCTAGACACCAGTGTGTAGATTTGGAGTGAACTTTTCCGAATTTACACACTAAAAGATGTCTAGATACATTATCTTCACAAAGCTAAAACATCTTATATTACGAAACAGAGGGAGTACTTCGTAATAAAATGTATACATAATATGTTTTGCCGCTCCATTATTCAATGGCGGAATTTTTGCATCCTCTGAAAGTGACTTCGAAAGTTGCTGAGAATTTTCTGTTTGTCACGTGATCTATTCCTTCCGGACGTTGAAGGCAAAATTATGGTAAACTAACGGCCCTGATGTAGTAACTTACTATTAGATAACACTTCATTCGTCAGTCATGTGCAGAACCGCAGATAGATGTACACTCAACCAACTATTAGTCAATTCTCCCTTAAATCTTGACGCAATTAAAAACAGTATCATCGGCGCATAGCGGCTGCATGATGATGATGACGATGAAAGGTAGTAGTAGGAGTCGTTAGATTAATCTGATGCCGCGCAATCATAAGCATCAGATCGTTCTGATAGGAGCAGACACCAGATATGAGGACCAACTTCATATCGCTTGAGACCAAGCATTGCATTATATATGTAAGACGCTGTCAATCTGTCACTGTCAGTATTTTTCTCCAGCCGCGGTGCTATCCGGACTGCACCGTTGTCACATTCTTAATATTCAAGTTAGTACTACAGAGCCGGTCACTCTCCAGGAACCTTATCCCTTCCCACCGCTCTTCTCCCCTCACCTATTGAGAGTCCGCCGCCTCTTGCCGGCCAGATCTGACGCCCGCTCTGCCAGAATAGCCGGCTGGAGTTGGGATCGGAGCGACGCCGGTGTTAGCTCTAGGTCTAGTAGTTTTAGGGTGTGGCTTGATGCTCCTTCCTTGCCTTCTGGTGTGAGTAGGAGTGGAGCTCGTCGGTCCATGCTCCTTCCTTGCCTTCTGGTGGTGCTCCCCCTTCTGCTTCGGTGGCCGGAGTTGTTGGTGGAGGGCTGTCATGGCAGCTCCAAGAATAAGGACCTGAGCATCCTTCCTCTTGCGGCGCCTCCTCTGTTTCTCCCTCCCCTGTTGGCCGGCCGTGGCAGCGAGGGACAGAGGTGTGAGAAATGGGTGGGGTGCCGATGGGGAGGAGGCTAGGAAGCTTTCGTTGCGGCGGTGTTCGGGCGCGGCGCCGGCAGGGAGTTGCTGTGCTTCTGCGTCGTGCCTCCATGGAGGAGGAAGACAAGGAATGTCCCGGCGACGAGCCTCCCCTAGGATAAGCGTCGGTCTGCTTCCTGCCTTACTCACGGTGAAGTAGTGTGGTTCTCCCTCCTCTTGGCCGGCCGTGGCGGCGAGGGAGAGGGTGGAGACCCTGCTGTTGTCGCTGATTGGGTGGGACACATAGGGGATGGGGTTGTCAGCTTGAGGTTCCCCTTGAGTGTCACCTCGCCGGCAAAAGGGCCGATGCTATCTGCTCTCCAGGGTGTAATGGAGAGCTATGTCTCGGAAGCTGCGAAGAAGCAATGGAGTTGGGAAGAAATATTCTTGAGCACCACCTCGACGGCGGGTGATAGCAGAACATGGCCTATTCTAAAGCCGGCGAAGGGTCCCGACATTTATCAAACCTCCTCGGTGAGGCCCCTCTTGAGGTCGGCGGCCGCATTTCTCGTCGGCACGGAAGCAAGTGGTCTTGTCCCCGCTTCCGGGTTTGACGGCGGTGAGCCTGACTTTCGGCTCGGCGGTGGAGAAAGAGAAGGACTAGATTGTTATCTTCTACCTTTTAGCGAGATCTTTTCTGCTCTTTTCAGGGACCTATGTTTTTTCCATACTTTATGGGTTCCTTTGTAATCATTTGTACATCCACCGTTTGGACTTAATAAATGGTTCCAGTCCCTTCGGGAACCTCCTCGTTAAAAAAAAGTTAGTACTACAGCTTGCTAAAAATTCTTATATTGTGTTATTTTAACGCAGATTCCGAAGAAGTCTTCTTCGGCCACTGATATGGGTGGTTTGACTAGTAGACTACTAGTAGGTCACAGCAGCGAAAAGCAGAGGCATTCGTTTAAATATCGCCTCTCGTTAACGATTAATTAATCCATCTACCTATCGTTGCACTAACGGGCCAAGCGCGCAGGTTCAATCTGCACATGATGGCGATTTATTTATTTCTCGTTCGAAAGAGATGGTACATGACTGAAGTGTCATTTGTTCACATGGAAGATGTTGAAATAATGGATCTTTTTCGTCTATTCTATTGTAGGGACATGGATAACCTGATAGTAACTTCAATTATTCATTGTTGTTCTTCTTACCTCTTTTAACAAGATCAATAGGATCTTACCATCTAGGGTTTCGTCGTCCTTGCCGGCGACACCAATACGCTCGTCTCCGGTGGTCTTGGAGTTTTGGCGGACCATGACCCCTCGCCGGAGGAAGGGTTCACGTTTTGTTTAGCTTGTTTTTAGTCTCTTCTTCAGGATGGTGAAGCCGCGGTTACATCTACAGTCAGAATATAGTCTTTGATACGTTGCTAACGTATCCATAATTTTTAATGTTCCATGCTTTGTTTTTATCTACTTTCTTATGTTTTGTTCCAACTTTAGAGTATTTTCATACACTTTTTTGGACTAACCTATTAACAAGATGCCACAGTGTCAGCTGCCTGTTTTCTGCTGTTTTTGGTTTCAGGAAAGTCAGAAAATGAATATTCTCGGAATTGGACGGGACAAAAGCCAAAGTCAGTTTTTCACCGAGGAGGACACGGAGCCAGAATACGAGATGGAGAGGGGCCAGAGGGCGACCACACCACCTGGCCGCGCGGGCTAGGCCTGGCCGCGCCAGGGGGTTGTGTGGCCGCCTAGGGCACCCCCTCGGCCTCCCGTTCCAACTATAAGATGGCTCCAATACAGAAACCCTAAGTATCCGATCAAAATTCCACGAAAGAGTCTGTAGCCATCGTTATCTCCATCCCTAGATCTAGAGGGATTCGAAGCTCTTCCCGGCACCCTGCCGGAGAGGGGAATTCACCCTGGAGGCCTTCTTCATCATCATACAAGCCTCCGGTGTGATGCGTGAGTAGTTCATCCTTAGACTACGGGTCCATGTAGTAGCTAGATGGCTGGTTCTTCTCCTTTGTGCTATCATGTTTAGATCTTGTGAGCTCCGTTCATAATCAAGATCATCTATTTGTAATCCTACATGTTGTGTTTGTGGGGATCCGATGGATATTGAGATGCTATTTCAGATTGATTATTGATTCTATCATGTCTTTGTTATTTGTGATTTTCCATGCTTTCCGTTGTTAGTAGCTATCTTGGCCAAGTAGATGCTAGCAACTCCAAGAGTTAGTATTTATGCTCGATAGTGGGTTCATGCCTCTAATAATCCGGGGAAGTGACAGAAATCTCTAAGATACTAGATGTGATGTTGCTACTAGGGAGAAAACAACAATCCTTTATTCATAGAACAATCATATTGTTTACTTTACACGCAATGCATAATGTAATTATCTATTGCTTGCAACTTAATACTGGAGGGGGTTCGGATGATAACCTGAAGGTGGATTATTAGTCATAGATGCAGATGGATTACGGTCTATGTATAATGTTGTAATGCCCAATCAAATCTCAAAGGAGTCAAGATGATTAGTATATGCATGTATGCTTTCTCGATGTTTGTCAATTGCCCCGCTGTAATTTGTTCACCCAACATGTTACCTATCTTAAGGAGAGCCACCACTAGTGAACTATGGACCCTGGTCCTTTCTTTTACAATCAATCTACAACTGTTTACTATGGACCCAACATGTTTTTACTTTCTTCCACTCGATACGTTTAATCCTTTGTTTTCAGCAAAACCGGTGAGATTGACAACCTCATCGTAAGTTGGGGGCAAAGTTCTATGGTTGTGTTGTGCAGGTTTCCACGTTGCTGCTGGCACCAGTAGTGCGCCCTGCCAAAGTCCAGCTAGCAACACCTTGGAGGTGTTTCCTTGCTCCTACTGGTTCGATAACCTTGGTTTCATAACTGAGGGAAAACTTGTTGTTGTGCTTATCATACCTTCCTCTTGGGGTTCCCCAACGAGCTTGATATATTTTGGGCCATCAAGCATATTTTCTGGCGCCGTTGCTGGGGAGTGAAGGACATCTTCACAAGGGGAGTCCCTCATAACCAATCATTTTACTTTGTTGTTTTTGTTTTGCTTAGTTTATTTTCTGTTTTGTTTCCTTGTCTCTTTATCAAAAACACAACAAAAATTAGTTTCACTAGTTTGCTTTCTTTATTGAAAACACACAAAAAATTAGTTCCTATCTTAAGTTGCCATTATGTCTAGCATTGCTCCAATCACTATGTCACCTGAGGAAATGATCTTCACTTTTAAACAAGGACTTGAAGAGAGTTTCAAAGAATCTTGGTCTAAAATCTCTGATCTACATGAAAAAACTGAACCTAAAATGACTCAAAGCTTGTTCCTTAGAAATTTTTATCTTGGAATTGCTCTATGCTATAGATATGCTTTGGATGCTGTTGTGGGAGGATATTTCCTCCAATGCAATGAGGATGATGTTGTTAATGCCATAAAGAAGTTGGTCTTTACTTACAACTTGTCTAGCAAATCTGATTCTTCCTTTATAAACATATTTGCTAGATTGAACACTCTTGAGACCCGCACTACTAGTTTAAAGGATTGCTATAACACGCTTAGAGATCATCATGATTATGTTCCTATAAATACTGAACCCTCAAAGTGGCTCCCCACAGTAAAGATTGTTATAAATAATGAAACTTTTCATGCTCGCTGTGATATCATGTCTAAATTTTCTTATGTCCAAAGATATCTATGGATCTTTGAATCTTTGGGGGCTTTGTAAAGGAGGAGGAGAAATATTTCTTGCTAATAATGCCACAATATTACCCATTGGAATAGATGAAGGAGTGTTAAGATCCTAGGGAAAATTGTTTCTACTGATTATCTTGTTATTGAATGTGCAGGAAAAGGACAAATTACACTTGTAAGATCCCTATTAGAGCTCCTTGGAGCAATAATAGATGTGGGAAAGGGCACCATGAACTTTGCTTCCCCACCAAACAATCATATGTTCCTCAAGCTTAAGAATAAAATTAAGAGAGGTAAGGGCAAGAAATTTGGTTTTAATGCTTATTCATTTGAGGACACTTGATTCCTTTCTTGCTTCTTATGCCTAACTTAAAGGTGTTAACGAAAAGTACTTATTGGGAGATAACCCAAAAGTTTTAGATGAGTCTTGGAATTTATTACTTCTGTAATAACCTCACCTTATCCTTTTTATTTGCTTTTTGTGCCAAGAGTAACCTCTAATGAGAGAGAAGTAATGCTTGGGAAAGTTGCTGTCTTGAAACAGATTTCTGTTCTTCACCGTAAAAATTCGTGTAAAATCTCTGTACCTCTTTTTAAGGCATGCATTTTTGTGCTTCTGCCCCAGGTTGTTATCTAACTTTCTTAGTTCAATACTTTTTGATTTGAGGAACAGAAGATCTTCAAAAAAATTCGTTTTTACCTGCTGGTCTATTTTGATAGATTTCTGCCATTATTTGCATTTGCTTCTTATTGGTTCCTTTTTGAGTTCTTTTGGGGAATTGAGATTTTTGAGGGAAGTGCTAAAGTAGCTTGTGTTTTAGTGGAAGTTTTATTGGTGTTGAAACTGAACCCAAAGACTTATTATCTTGAGTGCACTAATGTTGCTAATAAAGATTGTGTGAAGTTTTGTATCAAAGAAACAATTCAGGTGTATGAAAGGAATGAGTAATAAGATGAAGAATGGACTAAAGCTCAAGCTTGGGGATGCCACGCGTGTCACCCCAAGAAATATCCAAGAAGTACAAGCGCCAAAGCTTGGGGATGCCCAAGGCATCCCCTTCTTCATCAATAAAAATCCCAGGTTTCTTCTAAACACTTCATTTTTATTGTTTCATGCACAGTTGTGTTGTTCTTGGAGAGTCTTCTTTTTTGTTTTTGTTTTCGTTTTGATTTTCGTTTGCTTGGTTTTCTTAGTTTGCTGAATAAATTGGTTGGACCCCCCTCTTTCATACATTAGTTTTCAAATAGTTTGGTTTGGATTGGAAAAGAGTAGGAAAGTTCATGCTTAAGTGGTAAAGAGAGCTTGTTTTTGACTATGGTCTATGTTTGTCATGCCATGCTTGATATTGTTTTGGCTTCATTCTTAGTGATCTTTGCCGTAGCATGACATGTTATAAACAATTGAGATTGCTTAATGTGCCTTGGAAGGATCATGCGTTGTTTTAGCATATTAAAGCATAGTATTGTGGTACTCTCCTTTGATGCTTTATTTGGGTTGACTTGGTGCATGCTCACAACATGTTATGACTATACAAAGTCACCATAGCCTTGATGATATTTTAGTTTTTGACTTGTAATATCACTTTATCCTTTAATCAATGATATTTTGTCGCTCTGCATGATTATGACCATTATTGCTCTCTTAGTTGGTCGCTCCTAGTCTTTTGCTAGCCTCCGTAATCAAGTATGAGTCCCACTCATGCATCCAAATCCTAAAACCAAGTATTCCAAAGAGTACACCATACCTACCTATTAGAAATTGCTATTCCAAGTATATTCATGTTTTTATCTACCTTCCGAATTAAACTTGTTATGTGAAAATTAGTGATTAAAGCTCTCACGAACTTGATGGCACACTTTACTTTCTTGCAATTAATAAACTTGACCCACTGTGTCCATCTTTGTTGCGTATATGCTTGCGCTTTATAAGTTGAAATTAGCAGAACCATGTATCATGGGGAACGCTTTCAACATTGCACTTGTACTTTGTAACCCGTTGATATCATGTTCTTTTGCTTATGGATCCCGACGGTGTGAAATAAAAGTGGAACTTGTAAGATCATGGAGTTTGTATGTGTGTTAGAGAAACGCTTGGGCCGCTAGACTAAGCCATGCCTAATCATGGTGGAAACTTGCAGCATAACCATAATGAGCACTCTATGAAGCATCCTCAATAAAAACCTACGCAAATAGCAAATAAAAAGATCGCTGAGATGCTCATTGTCTGCTTGCCTTGTCATTTTTATTATGGGACAGCTCCTGTATCATGTGCAAGGGGTACCCCGTTGGCGGTTCTTTATGATACATATGTACTTACAATGACAAGAGCTTACTGATACATTGCAAATGTATCTATAATTTTTGATGTTTCATGCTTGGTTTTATCCACTTTCTTGTGTTTTATCCATACTTTGGAGTACTTTTCATATGATTTCTTGGACTAACCTATTAACAAGAGCCACAGTGCCAGCTGCCTATTTTCTGCTGTTTTCGGTTCCAGGAAAGTCAGAAAATGAATATTCTCGAAATTGGACAGGACAAAAGCCAAAGTGCCTATTTTTCGGAAGTCATCAAGTGCCAGAATACGAGACGGAGAGGGGCCAGAGGCCGGCCACACCACCTGGCCACGCGGCCAGGCCTGGCCCTGCCAGGGGGTGGTCTGGCCGACCCCAGCACCCCCTTTGCCTCTCCTTCCGCCTATATATTGCCCTCGGGACAAAAACCCTAAGTACCCGATCAAAAATCCACGAAAGAGTCTGTAGCCGCCGTCATATCCATCCCTAGATCAGGAGGGATCTGAAGCTCTTCCCGGCACCCTGCCGGAGAGGGGAATTCACCCTGGAGGCCTTCTTCATCATCATGCAAGCCTCCGGTGTGATGCGTAAGTAATTCATCCTTGGACTACGGGTCCATGTAGTAGCTAGATGGTTGGTTCCTCTCCTTTGTGCTATCATGTTTAGATCTTGTGAGCTCCGTTCATAATCAAGATCATCTATTTGTAATCCTACATGTTGTGTTTGTGGGGATCCGATGGATATTGAGATGCTATTTTAGATTGATTATTGATTCTATCATGTCTTTGTTATTTGTGATCTTGCATGCTTTCTGTTGTTAGTAGCTATCTTGGCCAAGTAGATGCTAGCAACTCCAAGAGTTAGTATTTATGCTCGATAGTGGGTTCATGCCTCTAAAATCTGGGGAAGTGACAGAAATATCTAAGGTACTAGATGTGCTGTTGCTACTAGGGAGAAAACAACAATCCTTTGTTCATAGAACAATCATATTGTTTACTTTACACGCAATGCGTAATGCAATTATCTATTGCTTGCAACTTAATACTGGAGGGGGTTCGGATGATAACCTGAAGGTGGATTATTAGTCATAGATGTAGTTGGATTACGGTCTATGTATAATGTTGTAATGCCTAATCAAATCTCAAAGGAGTCAAGATGATTAGTATATGCATGTATGCTTTCTCGATGTTTGTCAATTGCCCTGCTGTAATTTGTTCACCCAACATGTTATCTATCTTAAGGAGAGCCACCTCTAGTGAACTATGGATCCTGGTCCTTTTCTTTTACATACAATCTACAAACTATTTACTGCTTTGTGTTTACTTTCTTTAAACTATTACTTCCTTCCATTCGATACGTTTAATCCTTTGTTTTCAGCAAAACACGGTGAAATTGACAACCTCATTGCAAGTTGGAGACAGAGTTCTGTGGTTGTGTTGTGCAGGTCTCCACGTTGCTACTAGCACCGGTAGTGCGCCCTGCCAAGGCTCAGCTAGCAACACCTTTGGGGTGTTTCCTTGCTCCTACTGGTTCGATTAAACCTTCGTTTCATAACTGAGGGAAACTTGCTGCTGTGCTCATCATATCTTCCTCTTGGGGTTCCCAATGAGCTCTACATCAACATTGAGCCATCAAGCACTTTTCTGGCACCGTTGCCGTGGAGTCAAGGACATCTTCACAAGGGGAGTCCCTCATAACCAATCTCTTTACTTTGTTATTTTTGTTTTGCTTTTTTTTGCTTTTTTTTGCTTTGTTTGCTTGTTTCTTTATCAAAAAACGCAAAAAAATTAGTTCCTATCTTAAGTTGCCTATGTGTCTAGCCTTGCTCCAGTCACTATGTCACCCGAGGAAATGATTTTCACTTTTAAACAAGGAATTGAGGAAAGCTTCAAGGAAGCTTCGTCTAGAATCTCTGATCTACATGAAAAAACTGAGCCTAAAATGACTCAAAGCTTGTTCCTTAGCAGTTTTTACCTTGGAATTGCTCTTTGCTATAGATATGCTTTAGATGCTGTTGTGGGAGGAGATTTCCTCCAATGTAATGAGGATTATGCTATTAATGCTATAAAGAAATTGATCCTCACTTACAACTTGCCTAGCCAAACTTATATTTCTTTCGCAAAAATATTTGCTAGATTGAACACTCTTGAGACTAGCACTACTAGCTTAAAAGATTGCTATAATACGCTTAGGGAGCATCACAATTATGTTACCATAAATTCTGAACCATCAAAGTGGCTCCCTACTGTAAAGATTGAGATAAACACTGAAACTTTTCAAGCCCGATGTGATATCATGTCTGAATTTTGTCTTATGCCCAAAGATATTTATAAATCTCTGAATGTTTGGGGGCTTACTGAAGGAGGAAAAGAAATATCTCTTGCTAATAATGCTACCATTTTACCTATTGGAATAGCTGAAGGAGTGTTTACAAAGATCCTTGGGAAATTGATTTCTACTGATTATCTTGTCATTGAATGTGCAGGAAAAGGACAAATTACACTTGGAAGGTCCCTATTACAACTCCATGGAGCAATAATATATGTGGGAAAGGGGACCATGCACCTTTCTTCTCCACCAAACAATCATATTTTCCCCAAGGTTAAGAATAAAAGTATGAGAGGTAAGGGCAAGAAATTTGATCTTAATGCTCCTTCATTTGAGAACACTTGATTCTTTCTTGCTTCTTATGCCTAACTTAAAGGTGTTAAAGAAAAGTACTTATTGCGAGATAACCAGAAAGTTTTAGATGAGTCTTGGAAGTTATTACTTCAGTAATAAACGCCCCTTATCCTTTTTTTTGTGCCAAGAGTAACCTCTAATGAGAGAGAACTAATGATTGGGAAAGTTGTTGTCCCAAAACAGATTTCTATGCTTCACCGTAAAAATTCGTGTAAAATCTCTGAACGTCTTTTTGAGGCGTGAAGTTTTGTGCTTCTGCCCTAGGTTGTTATATAACTTTCGTTAGTTCAACACTTTTTGATTTGAGCAACAGAATGTCTTCGAAAAAATTCGTCTTTACCAGCTGGTCTATTTTGACAGATTTCTGCCATTTTCTGTATTTGCTTCTTGTTGGTTCCTTTTTGAGTTCTTTTGGAGAATTGAGCTTTTTGAGGGAAGTGCTACAGTCGCTAGTGTTCTAATGGAAGTTTATTTGGTGTTGGAACTGAACCTTAAGACTTATTATCTTGAGTGCACTAATGTTGCTAATAAAGATTGTGTGAAGTTTTGTATGAAGGAAAAATTTCAGGTGTATGGAAGGAATGAGTAATGAGATGAAGGATGGACTAAAGCTCAAGCTTGGGGATGCCACACGTGTCACCCCAAGAAATATTCAAGAAGTACAAGCGTCAAAGCTTGGGGATGCCCAAGGCATCCCCTTTTTCATCAATAAAAATCCCAGGTTTCTTCCAAACGCTTCATTTTTATTGTTTCATGCATAGTTATGTTGTTCTTGGAGCGTCTTCTTTTTCGTTTTCGTTTTGGTTTTTCGTTTGCTTGGTTTGCTTGGTTTGCTGAATAAATTGGTTGGACCCCCTCTTTCATACATTGGTTTTCAAATAGTTTGGTTTGGATTGGAAAAGAGTAGGAAAGTTCATACTTATGTGGTAAAAAGAGTTCATTTTGACTATGGCCTATGCTTTGTCATGCCATGCTTGATATTGTTTTGGCTTTATGCTTATTATTCTTTGTTGTAGCATGACTTTTTATAAACAATTGAGATTGCTTAATGTGCCTTGGATGAATCATGTGTTGTTTTAGTATATTAAAGCATAATATAGTGGTATTCTCATTTGATGCTTTATTTGGGTCGACTTGGCGCATGCTCACACCATGTTATGACTATCTCAAGTCACCATAGCCTTTATGATCCTTTAGTTTTCAACTTGTAGTATCACTTTATGCTTTTATCAATGATGTTTTGTCGCTCTGCATGATTATGACCATTATTGCTCTCTTAGTTTGTCGCTCCCAGTCTTTTGCTAGCCTCCACAACCAAGTATGAGTTCCACTCATGCATCCAACTCCCTAAACCAAGTTATTCCAAAGATTCCACCATACCTACCTACTAGCTTATTATATTCTAAGTATATTCATGCTTTTGTTTATCTTCCAAATTAAACTTGTTATGAGAAAACTAGTGATTAAAGCTCTCACGAACTTGATGGCACACTTTACTTTTTTGCATCTAATAAACTTGAACCATTGGGTCCTTCTTTGTTGCGTATATGCTTGCGCTTTATAAGTTGAAATTAGCATAACCATGTATCATGGGGAACGCTTTCAACATTGCACTTGTACTTTGTACCCCGTTGATATCATGTTCTTTTGCTTATGGATCCCGGCGCTGTGAAATAAAAGTGGAACTTGTAAGATCCTGGAGTTTGTATGTGTGTTAGAGAAACGCCTGGGCCGCTAGCCTAAGCCATGCCTAATCATAGTGGAAACTTGCATTATCACCATAATGAGCACTCTATGAAGCATCCTCAATAAAAACCTATGCAAATAGCAAATAAAAAGATCGCTGAGATGCTCATTGTCTGCTTGCCTTGTCATTTTGATTATGGGACAACTCATGTATCATGTGCAAGGGGTACCCCGTTGGCGGTTCTTTATGATACATATGTACTTACAATGACAATAGCTTACTCGTGACTAAAGTTGACTAGCATGAGGTTCGGTCTTCGTAAGTAAGGGGCATGAGATTTCGGTTTCTAACTTGTCAAGCATATCCTCTTAGTTGTGTCACTTTAACCTTAATCACCTTCAAGATTCTTATGATAGGGGCAATGAGAGCTGAAAGCTATAAGTCCCATAATTTTTGGAAGCTCTTTATGAGACTTGAATCCCTACTTCCTTTTATAAAGGCCTTTCTTTTACTTTTATGTTGAGTCTCCACCTTCTATCTTTATGCACCTACTTTGAGAGCATAGGGGCCATTCTTAGTTCTATGTGCATTGTCCCAAGACTTGTTGATTGATTCATAGCTTTGATATTGCTTATTTTAAACTATTTGTATCTAGTCACTCTTATGAACTTTAAAGGTGTCCTATGCATTTATATTTGCTACTCTATGAGGGACAAGCTGAATACTATTATACTATGTTTTCTTTATGTGAAACAAACAAACATCTTGCAAAGCATTGTTATTCATGAATCTTTTGTTTGTGCCTTTTCATGTTGCATCATAGTTTCTTTGTCTTATTGCTAGAACTTTGTCTTTCATGTTATGATTGAAGTACTATGATCCCAACTTTGAGTGTTTTACAAATACTTTGATCAAGTCTTTGATGGTGCATGTCACCTCAAAAATTATTCTTTCTTTTATCACTTACCTACTTGAGGACGAGCAGGAGTTAAGCTTGGGGATGTTGATACATTGCAAATGTATCTATAATTTTTGATGTTCCATGCTTGGTTTTATCCACTTTCTTGTGTTTTGTTCTCACTTTGGAGTACTTTTCATATGATTTCTTGGACTAACCTATTAACAAGAGCCACAGTGCCAGGTGCCTGTTTTCTGCTGTTTTTTGTTCCAGGAAAGTCAAAAATGAATATTCTCGGAATTGGACGGGACAAAAGCCAAAGTGCCTATTTTTCCGGAAGTCATCAGATGCCAGAATACGAGACGGAGAGGAGCCAGGGGGCCACCACACCACCTGATCGCGCAGGCCAAGCCTGGCCGCGCCCGGGGGTGGTCTGGCTGACCCCAGCACCCCCTCGGCCTCTCCTTCCGCCTATATATTGCCCTCGGGACGAAAACCTTAAGTACCCGATCAAAAATCCACGAAAGAGTCTATAGCCGCCGTCATCTCCATCCCTAGATCGGGAGGGATCTGAAGCTCTTCCCGGCACCCTGCCAGAGAGGGGAATTCACCCTGGAGGCCTTCTTCATCACCATGCAAACCTCCGGTGTGATGTGTGAGTAGTTCATCCTTGGACTACGGATCCATGTAGTAGCTAGATGGATGGTTCTTCTCCTTTGTACTTTCATGTCTAGATCTTGTGAGCTCCGTTCATGATCAAGATCATCTATTTGTAATTCTGCATGTTGTGTTTGCGGGGATCCGATGGATATTGAGATGCTATTTCAGATTGATTATTGATTCTATCATGTCTTTGTTATTTGTGATCTTGCATGCTTTCCGTTGTTAGTAGCTATCTTGGCCAAGTAGATGCTAGCAACTCCAAGAGTTAGTATTTATGCTCGATAGTGGGTTCATGCCTCTGGTAATCTGGGGAAGTGACGGAAATCTCTAAGGTACTAGATGTGCTGTTGCTACTAGGGAGAAAACAACAATCCTTTGTTCATAGAACAATCGTATTGTTTACTTTACATGCAATTCGTAAAGCAATAATCTGTTGCTTGCAACTTAATACTAGAGGGGGTTCGGATGATAACCTGAATGTGTATTATTAGTCATAGATGCAGTTGGATGGCGGTCTATGTATAATGTTGTAATGCCCAATCAAGTCTCAAAGGAGTCAGGATGATTAGTATATGCATGTAATGCTTTCTCGATGTTTGTCAATTGCCCCGCTGTAATTTGTTCACCCAGCATGTTATCTATCTTAAGGAGAGCCACCTCTAGTGAACTATGGATCCCTGTCATTTTCTTTTACATACAATCTACAAACTGTTTACTGCTCTATGTTTACTTTCTGCAAACTATTACTTCCTTCCATTCGATACGTTTAATCCTTTGTTTTCAGCAAAACATGGTGAGATTGACAACCTCATCGAAAGTTGGGGACAGAGTTCTGTGGTTGTGTTGTGCAGGTCTCCATGTTGCTACTAGCACCAATAGTGCGCCCTGCCAAGGCTCAACTAGCAACACCTTTGGGCTGTTTCTTTGCTCCTACTGGTTCGATTAAACCTTGGTTTCATAACTGAGGGAAACTTGCTGCTGTGCTCATCATACCTTCCTCTTGGGGTTCCCAACGAGCTCTACATCAACACTGAGCCATCACTTACTTGTGACTAAAGTTGAGTAGCATGAGGTTCGGTCTTCGTAAGTAAGGGGCATGAGATTTTGGCTTATAACTTGTCAAGCATATCCTCTTAGTTGTGTCACTTTAACCTTAATCACCTTCAAGATTCTTATGATAGAGGCAATGAGAGCTGAAAGCTAACAAGTACCATAATTTTTGGAAGCTCTTTATGAAACTTGAATCTCTACTTCCTTCTATGAAGGCCTTTCTTTTACTTTTTTTGTTGAGTCTCCACCTTCTATCTTTATGCACCTACTTTGAGATCATAGTGGCCATTCTTAGTTCTATGTGCATTGTCCCAAGACTTGTTGATTGATGCATAACTTGATATTGCTTGTTCTTAAACTACTTGTATCTAGTCACTCTTATAAACTTTGAAGGTGTCCTATGCATTTATGTTTGCTACTCTATGAGGGACAAGCTGAATGCCACTATGCTATGTTTTCTTTGTGTGAAACAAACAAATGTCTTGCAAAGCATTGTTATTCATGAATCTTTTGTTTATACCTTTTCATGTTGCAACATAGTTGCTATGTCTTATTGTTAAAACTTTATCTTTCATGCTATGTTGAAGTACTATGATCCCATCTTTCATTATTTTACAAATATTTTGATCAAGTTTAAGATGGTGCATGTCACCTAAAAAATTATTCTTTCTTTTTATCACTTACCTACTCGAGGACGATCAGGAGTTAAGCTTGGGGATGTTGATATGTTGCTAACGTATCCACAATTTTTGATGTTCCATGCTTGGTTTTTATCTACTTTCTTATGTTTTGTTCCATCTTTGGAGTATTTTCATACACTTTCTTGGACTAACCTATTAACAAGATGCCATAGTGCCAGCTACCTATTTTCTGTTGTTTTTGGTTCCAGGAAAGTCAGAAAATGAATATTCTCGATTGGACGGGACAAAAGTCAAAGTCAGTTTTTCACCGAGGGGGACACGGAGCCAGAATACAAGACGAAGAGGGTCCAGAGGGCCGCCACACCACATGGTTCTGCGGGCCAGGCCTGGCCACGCCAGGGGGTGGTGTGGCCGCCTAGGGCACCCCCACGGCCTCCCCTTCTGACTATAAGATGCCTCCGATACAAAAACCCTAAGTACCCGATCAAAATTCCACGAAAGAGTCTATAGCCACCGTCATCTCCATCCCTAGATCGGGAGGGATCGGAATCTCTTCCTGACACCCTACCGGAGAGGGTAATTCACCCTGGAGGCCTTCTTCATCATCATGCAAGCCTCCGGTCTGATGCGTGAGTAGTTCATCCTTGGACTACGGGTCCATGTAGTAGCTAGATGGCTGGTTCTTCTCCTTTGTGCTATCATGTTTAGATCCTGTGAGCTCTGTTCATGATCAAGATCATCTATTTGTAATCCTACATGTTGTGTTTGCGGGGATCCGATGGATATTGAGATGCTATTTCAGATTGATTATTGATTCTATCATGTCTTTGTTATTTGTGAGCTTGCATGCTTTCTGTTATTAGTAGCTATCTTGGCCAAATAGATGCTAGCAACTCCAAGAGTTAGTATTTATGCTCGATAGTGGGTTCATGCCTCTAGTAATCTGGGGAAGTGACAGAAATCTCTAAGGTACTAGATGTGTTGTTGCTACTAGGGAGAAAACAACAATCCTTTATTCATAGAATAATCATATTGTTTACTTTACACGCAATGCATAATGTAATTATCTATTGCTTGCAACTTAATACTGGAGGGGGTTCGGATGATAACCTGAAGGTGGATTATTAGTCATAGATGCAGTTGGATTACGGTATATGTATACTGTTGTAATGCCCAATCAAATCTCAAAAGAGTCAAGATGATTAGTATATGCATGTATGCTTTCTCGATGTTTGTCAATTGCCTCGCTGTAATTTGTTCACCCAACATGTTACCTATCTTAAGGAGAGCCACCACTAGTGAACTATGGACCCCGGTCCTTTCTTTTACAATCAATCTACAACTGTTTAGTGTTTTCTATTTACTTTATGCAAGTTTTTACTTTCTTCCACTCGATACGTTTAATCCTTTGTTTTTAGCAAAACCGGTGAGATTGACAACCTCATCGCAAGTTGGGGGCAAAGTTCTATGGTTGTGTTGTGCAGGTTTCCACGTCGCTGCTGGCACCGGTAGTGCGCCCTGCCAAAGTCCAGCTAGCAACACCTTGGAGGTGTTTCCTTGCTCCTACTGGTTCGATAACCTTGGTTTCATAACTGAGGGAAAACTTGCTGTTGTGCTCATCATACCTTCCTCTTGGGGTTCCCCAACGAGCTCGATATATTTTGGGCCATCAGTCCTCTCAAGCCTATCCTCGCTCAGGTGGTGTGTCTAGCACCAACGGAGAGCGCCTGGAGTCGTGTGTCTGAGGATGTCTTGGAATCCGGTCGGTTTTTGTTGCCGTGGTTCAGGTTAGTCTTTTTCGATCTAGTCATTGACGGTGGTTGCTGATCTAGTGTGCTGGTCCTTTAAAAACTTAGCATGATGACTTATTGTCTGTCTACTACAAAAAACTCTACCATGACATTCTTTACTTGGCTTCACTGATGGAGAGGCGAGGATGGCGGCGCTCTTTTGGCTCGTGCTAGTGGTTGTTATCGTGGCTAGGTGGTTGAAAGACCTATTTATAATTTTTATTACCTTTGGCGCTCTTTTATTATTGTTGATGATTATTAATAGATCGCGCAAAAAAAACTAGTAGGATCTCTTAGAGTTGTACTAGGTGTGTGATAAATAATTTGGTGAGGTAACAATGTTTTAATTTTGAGTTAAAGTTTATATTTATGTATGATCCAAATTTGTTAAGGAGACTAAGTTATAACAAGCGGAGTGAGACCTGTCACCGGGTAGGCTTGGTCCGAAGCACTGCGGAGTCTGTACTTTACCATGCCCAACAGGGAAGCGGGAGGGAGGGCGTGATACGGATTGTTGAAGATCTAGTTTTACATACATTGTATGTGCACATAGAATCTATCACACCCGATCATCACGTGGTGCTTCAAAATGACAAATTTTTGCAACAGTGCTAACTTATGGGCGAACACTTTTATCTTGATATTTTAGTGTGTGAGGAATCGTCTTATAATGCTACCATTGTGATCTAATCATAAGCAAAATAAGATACTGAAAGGGATAAACATCTCATGCAATTTAATATGTAACATGACATGGTATTTCTTGTTGTTCCTTCGATCTCCATCTCCAAAGCAAAGAGTGATCACCATCATCACCAGCATGACGCCAATAACATGGTTTCTTCCACTATATTGTTACTTCTACAACTATTGCTACACTAGCAATAAAGTAAAGCAATTTACATGATATTTAAATATTGGCACCCAGGAGATAACCCCCAAGTGCAAGGGATCACCATAGTACAATTCGATAAGTATTTGAGTGGCAAAACCACGAGGAGCTGAAGGGAAACTATCTATTCTCTAAAGACTTATAACCCACTTATATGGCCTTCTATGCAAATCTAGAAACTATAGTGCGTGTGTGGTTATTTTTTGGTACTAACTAGAAAACAGTAAAGTTTTTTGGAAGCAAATACTACAAGTAATGGAGCTAGTCATGTGGAGGTGGATAACCCAAGGGAGCAAGTTCTTAGGAAAATTTCTATTTCATTTGGTTGGTTGTCACAATTAGTGAATCACAAAGATATTCTTTTTTTATTTCTTCTAAGGAGGAGTCATGAATAGGTGTAGCCATATACATGAGCAAATAGACCCCTAGTGATTGATCCCAGGGCCAATTAAGAGAATATAAGGGAATTATTAAGACATAAAGTCCAACCACCCCATTTAGATCTAAGGTCCCCATGATAATACCCGTTGATTAACCATGAATTAATACAACATGTATCTCTAAGATTTGGGATTCAGTTTCTGTCAAACTCCGGCTATCCCTCATCCTATCAACATGCAATGGTGACAAACTTGTGCATCCCCCAACATATGTGTGCACTTATATGTTAGTACAACAAGGTCATCGTAGAAGATAATATATATGTGTATGCAAAACAACAAACTATATCACAACTTCCATATAACAAGTTACTACTCAAACATTAACATAGAGATACAATAGATCATGGGAAAACAATATATTGCATCATACATCATGTTTGCCAAGAGATTACAGTGGGGGATGATGGAGAGTTTCTGTAGATGGTGATAGAGATGAGCCTCCCCATGGTGGAGAGACGGCACCAGCGTAGAGGAGGCGGCAACGTGGGGCGGCGGTGCCCCGGCGCCCCTCCTAGGGTGGCGGCTGCCCTAGGAGGCAAAGGTCCCTAGCCCCTTCTTCTTCCTTAGCCATGGTTCTGATCTTGAGGATCTTCTCCCCCTCCTTGGCGTCTACCAAGGAGGAGGATTTTTGTGGCTATGGGTGGATGCCTCCAAAAGTAGGGTTTCCCCTTAACATATAAAGGTGGAGATATAGTCTTGGCCATAGAATGGAATCCCCTTTGATCCAAGGGCTCTTGGGTACCTCTAGAATCTTCCTAAGACTCCCCTCTATCCTTTGGGAGCTTCTTGGGTCATGACTTGGCCTAATCCATTAAGTATGGAAATAGTTGGAGTCAATCTGAGCATTACACCGAATCAACTTTACGAACAACCTGTCCCTCGTGTCGTCCGTACGTGGCGACTCAGGGGAGCCCCAATCTTCTGCCGCCGGTCCTCACCTCACCGTCGATCCACTCCATCGCTGCCGCCCCGAGCCGTCACCGCGGTGGCGGCGGGCGCCCTCACCTCCAAAGGGGATGGGGAGCTCGCCGTGGAGGCGCTCACCGCGGAGTCAAGCGGTGCTGCTCGACGCGGATCAGGAGGATACGGCGGCGTGGGCGGCTCAGGCTGGCGCTCGGCAACGACACTCGAGGCATGGAGGAGCAGACGGGGCGAGGAGGCATGGTGTGCTGGTGGTGCCCGTGCGTGTGGGCCCAGATGGGTTTTTGCGGGCCAATATGGGCTTCTGCGGGCCTCACTCTAGGTCTCGCCGCTCAGTTCTGGATCTGCGAAGGACGGCCAAGGTGATCCTCCTCCAACGGCGATGGTAGCCGGAGCAGTTGCTCCAATGGCGGCAGTGGCCCACTTTGCCGGGATCAGACCATCTCGGTCTCATTCTGGGTGAGTTTGGGGCGATTGCTGCGATGGTGTGGTGGACTTCGCTCTCCTCCGCTGGCAACGTGCTCCTGTGGTGGTAGTTTAGGCCGGCTCTTCCCGTTCGTCTCCGTCTTGCTAGGGGAGCGGTCATTGGCCCGGGTGAAAACCATGCTCGGTGCTTCCGTTGCGGATCACGGTGATGCCCGCGGGCGCCATTTCCCTCCTTGGAGGCGCGATCTTGGGCCTTCCCTTTTCTTCCCTTGATAGTCGGGGAAACATTAGGTCTGTCTTGTCGGACCGGGCAGCCGTGGCGCACACACGTCGTTTCCCTTCTTGAAGGTGTTGCTTAGACTGCGAGGGGTGTCCCCAATTTGGCACTCAGAGATGATGGCCTTGCTGGTGTTGGCTACTATCCTAGGTGTGAGTCTCTGGGGCGCAATGTACGTCATCGTCAACACTTGATAACCGACTCATTTCCAAGTACGGTCGGTCCCTGCCATTCGCTCGCTTCATCTTATAGGCTCATGCAGTGGTACGTTGGTCTGGGCAACTTTGGAGTTTTGTTATGCTACGGTGGTGTTTGGCAAAGACTGTGATGCGGTCTAGAGGCTCGATGCCCCGTCTCCTTGCCATTCTTGGCTGGAGGTTGGGCTAATCATGCTTGTCATCATTGTAGGAGTGTGATGTAAGCAGAAAAGCAAGTGTGTATTTGTATCCATTCTATGGCGTTCTTGTCAGCTTAATACAAAGACGCGCATGTCCCTTGCGGGTTCTCGAAAAGTTGGAGTCAAATCACGTCACAAACTCTCGGAATACCGAAACTGCTTATGTATCCTTCAGTAATACGAGGCTAAAAGTCACGTCCGAACTCCGATCGAGGCAAATTTTATATCTAGGATCATCAACATAAAATTTCCCACAACTTACATATTTTGACCTTTTACGCTTTACGCCATGTTCAGAGTCTGTCGTGGCAATTTTCAAAAACTGTTTTGCAGGAACAGATTTCAAGAAACTCCGAATTTCACCATAATGACCGGTTTCCTTCCATATTCGTGTATTTCCTACACAACAAAGTGTGAAACAAAAACGTGTGTACTTTTTATAGGTTAATCCAAATAAATATAATAATGTTGCAAGATAATAATGATTTTAGCGTAGTAAACTACAAAGTTCATGTATGCATTTTATATGCATCAGCAGACCATACAATAAACAAAGATAACCATCTAGGCTCATGGCAGTTTCCAAACTCATCGACATGCAAGTTGTAATACTATTACAAACATGATTAGATCTCATATAACATATCACATCGCATACTCCTTCACAAACAAGTTAGATGACTCTACTTTATTATTGCATGTTTTACATGATTTGGGGCTTTTACTAGGAAGAAGAACCGTTCTTTCTACGCATAAACCACAATTAGTGCGCTATGTTGAAAAATAAATGTTAACTATAGAAAGTGAGATAGACACCCGCCTGCCACTTATGCAATACAAATTGCATGCCAGTTGTGGAACCAGTCTCGTGCAAGCTTACGCGTAAAGTCAGTCTGGACCGTTTCATTTAACTATCCCGCAACATCTACTAGTACACATATGAAGGTAAATAACATGTTCATCAACGCCCACTACATCTTAATGTTCTACTCTGACTATACATCTATTCATAGATCTGGCGCTGATACCACTAAAGGGTTCGTTGCCTGGAAAATAAAAAAATTCTACGGAATAACAAAAGGAAACCTCGCAAGATCTAATCTACTATATGCAAGTAACAAGTAGAATAGATCTAATCTACTTACCTTCGAAGAACAAAAGTGTTTTTTTTGCTTGCATCGGTTCAAACCGATGTAGATCTTGACCTTCTACATCCTCATACCGAACGGATGACACCTCCGTGGTATCCGCACGTTCTGCTACGGTGAAGTATCCTCCTTCTTGATCCTGCAAGAGAGAGAGAGAGAGAAGTTATCCACGAGAATCCATCAGCACAACGGCAACACTGCTATGGTGGACAGGATTTCTGCAGGGCTTCACCTGTTATAATTTGGGGAGGGAGAGAATCTGGGAGAGAGAGAGGGAGGGAGCGACCAACAATGATGGGTGCGGTGCCCCTACCCCCTCCCTATCTTATATAGGGGTTGGGAAGGGGAGGCTTGCCCCTCCCCCAAGCCCTAGCCACTGACCAAAAGGAGGGAGAGCGATTCCTCCCCCCGCCCCCCACGCGTGCCCACCTTTCTTCTAGGGTTTCGGCCAAACCTAGGTCACATGGTCCTAAGTGTCTATGGAGCCTTGTTCCATTAGGACAAGGTTACCCCTCAGGCCCATGTGGCCCCACCTCACAGGTAGGCCCACCCATGGACCCTTTGAGAACCTTCTAGAACATTCCATCATATGGAAATCCTCCGAACTTTTCCTGAAACCCTAAATAGGAAGTGCTAGAACTTGTATCGACTTTCGGACCATTCCAAAGCTCCTCGTGATATTAAGGATCTCATTCGAGACTCTGAAACAACAATTTATTACACCATACATATTCTCAACAAAGAGTAGCAAAACTAAAGCGTTAAGTGCGTGACCCGACGGGTTCAGAACATATAGACATGAGCGAGACACCTCCTCGATCAATAAATATTAGCGGGACCAAGATGCCCACAGTGATTCCTACACATTCAACAAAGTTATTTTTGGTTGAACCATGATGCCAAAGATTCAATCAATCTAGTATATGATTCCTTTTCTATCACGATATAATACTTTCCTGAAATTCGATCCTCGGTATCAGTATACCTACATTAATCTAGTTAACGACAATTTACCTTACCCGTACCATGGTATAAGATCCACGTGACCAAATACATTAGTCATTGAGCTCTTGGATACTATACTACCGAGAGGGTCTAGAGATATCTTACATTCCATCACACAGAGGAACAAATCCCAGTCTTGATTCACACAACCCAATAGACAAGGAGATGCCTAAAATCTATCTTTATGATCACTAAGTTATGAAGTGACGTTTGATGTCCACAAGATATTCCTCCGATGCCCGGGAGTAACATGATCTCATGGTCTGAAGAAAATTATACTTGACATATTCCAAAATCGATAGCAAACAAACTAAACGATGCGATCAGAAGCTATGGTTATTGTTTGGGTATATCCATCATATCATTCTCCTAATGTTGTGATCCCGTTATCAAATTCCATTCATGTCCATGGTTAGGAAACCTTAAGCATCATTTGACTAACGAACTAGTAAGAAGAGGCTTATTAGGGACTTTGTATTTTTTACTTATCCACATGTGTATTTAGTTTCCAATACATATAGTTATAGCATGAACAATAAGAACTAATCATGAACAAAGAAATATGAATAATAACAACTTTATTATAGCCTCTAGGGCATATTTCAAACACTACCTCCCTTGGCGGACTTGGTGTTCTCAACTTGGAGAAGTTTTCTCTTTCCTTGTGCCTTCGATGACCATGGTTAGAATGGACAGAGTCGGGTCAGCCATGGGCGGGTCTCGAGCTCCCTTGGAACAAGGATGATATGTACTTCTCTTCTACACCACGGAAAATGTTTCCATTAGGGCCGGGAGGAAGGCGCTCTTTTGGACTGCACCTTGGCCGATGGGATCATCCCCAAAACAATCGTGCCATCCATTTATACCCTCCAAAAAGAAATCTTGAATGGCTAGAAATGCCACAAATGATAATGCTTGGCTTCGTCAAATCGACTGCTCCAACGGCCTCTTCGTACATCACCTTGAGGATTTCACCGCCTTTGGCACAACACCTTGTGGCTGCAGCTACTTGAGGATGTTCACGAGTCGAGTATTTGGAAACTCGCCCCCACTCAAGCACCCACTCTCTGCCCTCCACCTACAAGGCACAATTCATCGGGTGGTAATTTCCACTCAAATTAATAGCACTATTTGGAAGAGGTAGGCGCCTCCAAAGTGCATTTTTTTTCACTTGGCTAATAATTCCAAACCATGTTTGGACAGCGAACCGGCTAAAGTGGTGTGGACGGCCTAATTGTTGTAATTGCCCCCTTAGCAATAGGATCCCGAATTGGCAACTCACATGCTCTTGAAATATCGCTATGCCTCTAGGATTTGGGTCTTCATCAAGGATTAGATTGGTTTTACCTCCTTCAACCCGGCGGATTGGATGGCTTTCCAAGACATCAACTTTTGGTGGCTTCACATCGTTCGTGCTCATCCAGCGAGGAGGTAGGCAATGGCTTCCACTTATCATGCTCGTCTTGTGGGAGCTTTGGAAACGAGCGCAATTCCCATGACACTTTCTCCGATTTGCTTCTTATTCAATGAATCTAGGCAAAACTCTTGCCTTTCTAAAAATAAAAAACTTCTGGGCACCTTCGACCAATCGTGTAGGTGTCTTGAGTCACTGTGTCACAAGTGACAACAACAGTAGAATCGTTCAAACATCTGTAATTTGACGCAGACGTGTTGGGACCAATTTTCTCCGTATCCTGATCGAGATGTGATACCGCATCTATCATTGCACATACTGACACGCATATCCTGCCTGAGATGTGACATTTTGCGTTGAAAATTAACAGAATATGACATTTTTTCCCTTGTGAGTAGCCGGCAAATTTTTTCGCAACAGCAAGATACAATCTACACTCAGAAGTCGCCCTCAAAAAAAAAAACAAAAAAACTAGACTCAGAAGTCACAACAGGTCTGAATTGATGTCTACAGAGTGTGCAGAGAGGAACCTCTACTCGTATTGATCTAATCTCTACTTTTCTTCTCGTTTTTTTCTTCCGAAGACCCATTGGTACGATCTTTCCAATTCATAATACAGTATCGCCGTATTAGTATTGACTAATGTGATATCTACAGTATTCCAACGTGATCTATCACGACCGTGAGAAGAGTTTGTACTTGTATACTCTTGTAGTCCTGCAAATTCTCTGTATTCAGTCTGTTGTGAGTTTTACAGTGTGGTCATGTTCGTTGTCGTCGGCTGATCTCTCAGCGGCTAGTATCTTCTTAATCTTGGCATCGTCGAGGTAGTGCTGGTAGATGTAGGAGGCGAACCCCCAGAGGCCAATGAGCATCGCCAGCACCTTGACCCCGTCCATCTTGTCGCCGAGGAAGATCACCGCGATGACCGGCGACAGCGGCATCCCGACGGTACTGATCACGTTGCTGAAGAGCGACGAGACGGCGGCGACGAGCCCCATCATGCCCATTGTGGTGAGCTGCCACGATATGGCCGTCCAGGCCAGCGTCATCCCGTAGGACACGGCGCCCTTCTTGTAGCCGTGCATCTCCCCGCCCAGGGTGCTCCACTCCCCGGAGATGAACAGGCCGGCCACCGACACGACGGCGGCGGCGGTGTTGCTCCAGAACTGCATCTCCAGCACGTCGTAGAAGGTGTCGCTCTTGAGCACCTTGTCGAAGGTGAGCTGGTTGAGGGACAGGATGAGGGAGAAGACCGCCGACGCCGACAGCGTCAGCACGAACCCGGCCGCGAACTTCCCCGGCGGGACGGTGCTGTTGGTCCCGTCCGAGCCGCTGTTGACCCCGACGAGCGCGGCGGAGAAGGTGAGCAGCACGACGGAGTTGAGGATGAGCGCCGTGAACTTGTCCTTGTTGATCAAGTAGGAGAAGACGGCGCTGAAGGAGAGCTGGGTGGCGCAGACGAGCGAGTAGGTCGACAGCGGCAGGTAGAGGAGCGCGTAGGAGTACATCAGGTTGTCCCCGGCGAGGAGGATCCCCAGGCCGGCGTAGATGGCCGCGATCTTGGCGAGCGGCGGCCGCGCCACCCTGGTGGACCTAGGACGCCGCCGCCCGAAGTAGAGGAGCAGCGGGATGGCGATCGGCGTGCCGCAGGACTGCACCAGCGTGGCCATCCACAGGCTGCCGCCGCCCTGGTCGTAGTAGATCCTGCCCAGCAGCGTCGCCACGCTCTGTCCGGCGAGGACGAAGACGATGTTGACGAGCACCAGCGCCCACCATCGTAGACGCGCCGAGATCGGCGGTGGCGCCGCGGTTGGAGGAGACGCATCTAAATCAGCTTCTTCTCCTCGGGTACCTGCATCGTCTATGGTTCGATCGGTCAATCGATTCAGCTGTTAACTACAGTACCTTACAATTTTCTCGAATTATTATTCCAATTTCCCCAAAGAACGATACCTGCGATCTGCAGACGAATTTCGCCGGCATCGCCCATGTCGATCGCTGTCCCCCGATCGAGGAGGAGATTGCAAAGAGATCGCCGTGTTGGAAACCCCGTAGTCCTGAAAACGATCCGCAACACGGTAGCGACCGAGGATTTTAACGGCCTTGGCTACAACTACAATGCAAAACCTGATCCGACTGCCGCCAGCGGATACGTATCGGTTTCGTCCTCCGGCGGAAATCGGAGTGCCTCGCCGTCGATCGGATTATAAGGATGGCGCGCAAGGTTCTAAGTTTGCGGTCAACACTACTAGCTTGACTCGACGACACCGTTGAGCAGCACCTTTGCCATGAGTCAATTTTCCCGGCCTCCCGAGAGGTGATACAACAAGGCACGTTGCGGAAAACGAAACATGCGAAAGAGGCGAGGACAGCGTTGCGTTGCGCCGCCGTTAACCGTTTGGTGGAGTCCACTCCACACGAGAGTCAAACTTATCTCCACCTTAACGACACCGATCCCACCTCGTCAGTTAGGGTATCTCCTCAGGCGGCCTGCAAAACGGACATGACTTCTCACAGTTTCGATCCGTTTGCCGGTTGGGAGGACAGGCCTCGGACCCATGTCCACGTAGGCCAGCCCGATTGCCTCTGGCCTTTTTTCTTTCTTTTTTTTGAAAATTTGATATATCTCAATGAATAAAAGGTGCAAATGACATCAAAACTGAACCAAATTAAGATGACTTGATACCAGTTCAGTTCAGTGGCCCCACGCATACCCATACATACACATAAACCTAAATAAGATCGAGCAATCTATGCATCTCGCTCATAGATCAACTTCCTCTTCCTCTCGAACCAACCCCGTTAAATTGCGTCCATGTTGGTGAGATCTGCGGTCATGATCCGATTTTCTTCGGCAAGTATATAGAGCTCAACTTAATTTTGCTTGAAATCTAGCTTCCTTGCTTTTGACCGGGAATTGATCTCTTCTATCTCGAGGCGCTTCGTTTGCATCTCATAGTAGTTCTTCGCCGCATCTGTCCTTTCCTTGCGTTTCCTCTCTTCCCTCTTGTCCGAGGACATCTCCTTCTTAGCTATCAACTCTTTTAGTGTCTCTTGGATAGCAATTGACGAAGCTTCACGCTTGGCATCTCTAGCTTGGAGTTCGGCCCTCCTCTCGGCCTTGGCGTTTTGGTAGACCCACTTTAGGTCGGCCCTTCAACATCGACGAACATTCCGGAGCCTCTTCCCTTTGTATTTCATGCATAGAGATACTTCCATTTCTCGCAATCTTTGAGCTTTGTCCAACAATGCGCCATTCTGAAAGGTTTCTTCTCGTTCCATGTCTTAAATTGCTCCAATGTTTACCACACCACGTCTCCAATGCCAATGCCACTCACGGGCCTTGCCTTCACATGGTCGTACGAAGCACAAAACTTGGTGCATTGTTCGGAGATAAATGCCCACCTCTTCGTAAGGGAGGTCTCGTTACGGATGCTCACCGAAATGCCTATGCTCATGGAAGAACTTTCATACTCGGTTCCAAAATGCCCCACCCTTTTGCTCGGCATCGGTTATTGGATCTTGCCCAATTTTCATCCATGCCTCACAAAGCATCTCGTCCTCGAGGACTGTATACGCTCCTGTCCTTCGGCTATGGCCTTGTGTTCAGGCTAGTTCATCATACAACAAAGGCTCTAGATCAATGGAGATACCATATCCTTGGGTCTCTTGGGGTCTACTGCTAGGAGGAGGAGGGGCTGGCCCCCGAGCGACGAAGGTCGAGGCGGAGGTGTTGGGGAAGCGACACATCATCTTCATCTCCTGGAGGAGCAGCATGTTGCGGAAGTTGAGGAAGGTGGAAACACCGTGAGGAGAGGGACGATGTTGCCGACTTTGGCGAACCGATGGCTAAGACCCTTGATGACGTTGCTAATGAGGTCCGAGTTGGCGACCGGGGCACCAACCTTGCCAAGGGCATTGACCGCCGCCTTTTGGAGCTGCTGGTACTCGGTGATGGAGCGGTCCTCTTGATTGACGTTGCGGAATTCCTCGATGAGGTAAACCTCACGGGTCTTCTTGTTGTCGTTGAAGAGGTCGTGGACATCCGTCTAGACCGTGTACGCGGTAGCAGCGGGGGCGTTGGCTGAGGTCGAGGTGGGCATGACGAGGGCGACGATGTCCATGGCCAAGGAGCCATAGAGCCACCGAAGGACCGTGGAGTCGAGGTGGAGCCACGTGGCATCGCCGGTAGGAGGCGTCTCGGTGGTGAGTTGGTCCACAAGGGCGTAGGTGGTGACGGAGATGGTGAAGAAAGTATGCCACTTGGGGAAGATGTTTGACATGGGTATGATTATTCGGGTGCTTATGTTTTGTTACCCTGACTGTATAAAGACTCACGGCCCATGAAGACTCAAGATGAAGGCCCAAGAAAGCATCTGATGGAAGCCAAAGTTGTATTAGATAAGGAAAGAAGAACCGTCGTTGTGTTGGTGTTGTAATCATGAATATGTAACCTATTTGTATACGGCTTTGAGATCCGGCCTATTATATATAGGATGGGAGAATCCTACGACAAGGTATCGAAAAACTCCCAAGCAATCTGTAATAGCGTTGCCTATCGGTAATCAGGCGACTTCGACTCTTTTGTTTGCCTGACATTTGACAAAATCCCCAGCGTTTTCTTTTCCACAAAACCCTAAGTCCATAACTATGGGCATTGCCGAGGTTACCCCTCATCAACTTTGGTCTTGAGTCGAGGATGACCGGGACTAGCGAGCGAACTCTCTGGATGGCAGTGGCCTATGCCTAGAGGTGGGCATTGGGGTGAGGCGCAGCTGCTTCGGGTTGTGCCATGGGGGGAGGGGAGAGGAGGAGGTGTGGCTGGCCAGGGGTTGTAGGTGGCGACGACTAGAGAGGAGGGGAGGAGCGGAAGCGATTTTCAGAAAGTTTTGGCTAATACCATGTGAGAAGATTGACCACACTTTGGGCCATCATTCCACGTCTATAAATAGACAAGATTGCAATCCTAGCCATAACTATTACAATCAATGTCATAACTATTGAGCAATGCCACAACTAGTGGTTATCATGGAAATAACAACAAATATGGAAACTCCACAATATGGGTATATGCTATGTTACATGACATATTTGTCTAACAAGCAGCATCACAGGGCATAAGAAAACTAGAACATGATCTCTAAAGATCTACCAATTGCAACCATGAACATTGAGCACACCCAAATAATTCAAGGTATGTGTTGCCCAAGTGACAAAGTAGGCCTAGACATCATGGGTAATACGATCCGGGATCGGCCCCAAAATCTCGGGCTAGGTGTGCCTAGCCATGCAATCAGGCCATGATTGCCTCTCTGACTAGGCTCAGACTTCATATTTTAGGCAGGTTTTTTGAGAGCCCCGTCCTAGCCCAAAATTAGTCTTTTTGCATCTTCAGACTATGCTCGGGCATAGAAAATAGGAATTTCCATCAGTTTTTGTGCCATAAGCCGGTCCCCCCAGAGTATGGCTAGGTCTAACGCAAAGGTATTTGGAGTGACATACCATGTTCTAGGTCACAAGAGAGCCATGATACGTCCAAAATGTATCTACTTTCCGAACACTTTTGATATTGTTTCTCCTCTAAACTTGTGTAATTTGGATACAACTAACACGGACTAACACTGTTTTCAGCAGAATTACCTTGGTGTCTAGTTTTTGTGCAGAAAATCAACTATCAGGAAATATCCTGGAAAATATACCAAAAATCCTATTTCACCAGAAGACTCGCGGAGCCAGAAGACGAGACGGAGGAGGGCCACGAGGGGCCCACACCACCTGGCCGTGCGGGCTAGGCCAGGCCGCGCCTGGGGGTGGTGTGGCTGCCTCGATCACCCCCTCGGCCTCCCTCTTCGCCTATAAGTTGCCTCTTGACCTAAAAACCAAGGGAGGTTCGACATTTTTCCTGAAAGAGTTCCGCTACGCCACCACCACCACATTCCGCGAATCGGAACCAGAAACTCCGTTCTGGCACCCTGCCGGGACAGGGAATTGGAGGAGATCATCGCCATCATCATCACCATCGCTTCTCCATCGACCATCCATGTTTCCCCCATCCATGAGTGAGTAATCCCCCGCTGTAGGCTATGGGGATGGTAGGGATTGGATGAGATCGTTCATGTAATGGCATCAGATTGTTAGGGCATGGTGCCTAGTATCTATCATTAGTGCTTTTTGACTTTGTTGCAACTTGTTATGCTTAATGCTTGTCACTAGGGCTTGAGTGCCATGATTTCAGATCTGAACATGTTATTGATTCATTATGATAGTATTGTTTATGGTCTTACCTGCCAGTTGTATACACATATTGTTGTCCGAAACCAAAGGCCCCAAAGTGACAGCAATCGGGATAACCGGAGGGAATGGCTTTTATGTGAGGATCACATGTGTTCATGGAGTGTTAATGCTTGGCTCCGGTGCTCTATTAAAAGGAGCACCTTAATTGCCAGTAGTTCCCTTGAGGCCCCGCTGCAAATGGGCTGGCAGGACAAAAGATGTTGTGCAAGTTCTCATTGCGAGCATGTATGACTATATATGGAACATATGGCTATGATTATATAGTACTTGGATGCTTTATCTTATTTATTTGCAAACGCCCTATGTCTTGATTGCCATATGAATTGTCTTGTCCATGCAATGCCGGTCCATCCATCCCTATGCCTACCGCGCTTTAATCCTACTATTTACTACAATTGTTACTATTGTCTTTACTTTTACTACTGCTATTACTTTGTTATTTCTACTACAAAACTGTTGCTACTGATAAACTGCTGTGAGCAAGATTGTTTCTAGGTGCAGCTGAATTGACAACTCAGTTGTTAAGACTTATACATATTATTTGGCTCCCCATGTGTCGAACCAATAAATTGGGTTTCACTTCCCTCGAAAATACTGCAATACACCCCCTATACTTGTGGGTCATCAAGACTATTTTCTGACGCTGTTGCCGGGGAGCATAGCTTTATTTATCAAGTTCACATGGAATCACTATTGTTCGCTGCCATTCATCCATCATGGGTAAGTCTCGTGATGGCAAGGTCCCTATTTTACCATCCACTACAAGGAGAGGTACGATTCTGAAGACCTCTATTGGTCTTGATTCACCATCTGTTATGAGTAAGTTCCTTACACCACCACATACACATGCTACACATACTGCTACTACTGCTGAATCTGAAACTTCTGATACTTATGATGCTGCTTCTACTGTGCTTGATAAGAGTGGTTCATTAGGTCCTTTCCTAGATGCTACGATTGCTAGAACTATAGCTGGAAATACTGAAACTCCTAATGAAGACACTACTACACCCGTTAGTTTACATAAGTCTAGAGAGAGCTATGATATTGAAGACGGATATATAGAAATGACTGATAAATTTATTAAAGAATGTCAAAACACCCATGATAGGAGTGCTATTAAGAGTCTCCTTGAGAGGCGTACTATAGAACCCAAATTGTCTCCTAATGCTAAGTTCGTTGCATCTCCCATAAACATTAAAGATAAGGATTATGATTTCTCTCTTAATTTATCTTACATTACTATTGTTGAGAAAGAACCTTTTTGTGGGACTAAGAATGAAAGTGCGGTAGCACATATGACTGAGCTTTCTACCATGAGTGGCTTATTTTCTGATGATATTAAGATGCGCACCTACTTTGTTGCTAAAATTTTCCCTTTTTCACTGAAAGGAGAAGCTAAAACTTGGTGTAATAATTTACCTCCTGGATCTATTGATAGCCCTGATTGCTTGATTAGTACCTTCCTTCAGAAATATTTCCCACCTAGTGCTAGACATGCTATTTTGCAGGAACTTTTTGATTTTAAACATGGAGAAAAAGAGATATTGCCTGAATCATGGGCAAGGTTTTGTTCTTTGATTCATGCACATGCTGGATGTCCATTACCTAAGAATGAGCTTCTTGATATATTTTATAATGGACTAATTGAAGAATCTAGGATCTACCTGGATAGTTGTGCCGATTGTGTTTTCAGGAATAGGACTCCCAAGGAAGCTGAGGAATTAATGGCTAAAATAAGCAAGAATTATGAAGATTGGACTCTTCCTGAACCAAATATACCTTAGACAACTACACCTGAGTTAACTATTCCTGCGCCTACACCAACATCAAAGAAGAGGGGAGTTATTGAACTAAATGATGAAGTGATGAAGGAAGCCAAGAAATGTCTTAAGGAGAAGAGAATTAAAGCTGCAGATGTCAAGATTTTACCTCCTATAGAAGAACTATGTAAGCCAATCCCCCACTCATCCACTATTGAGGTACACTCTCTCCAACATTTTGATGAAGGTGATATTCCTTACTCTAAACCTCCTGATCAATGCTTAGAAGAATTTGATATTTTTATTGTTAAGCAAGATAATTTAAATAAAAGGGTGCAAAATCATCTAATGGAAAACTCTAGAGCTATTGTTGAGTTGAAGGATATTGTGGAAAGAACCTCTAATGATGTTAAAATGCTTGTTAAACATTTTAAAATGGTTCAAATTCAAATTGATCAGCTTATTAAGGTACAAAAAGACTTGCTAGTTAATGCTGCTAAAGAAAAACATGCTTATGAAATTAGAACTAGAAGTGGTGCTTCTACCCAGGATCCTCTATTTCCTGAGGGGCATCCTAAAAGAATTGAGAAGGATTCTCAACAAGCTGAAAATAGTGGTACTATTCCTAAGAAAAGGAAAAGGAAACTAAAACTGTTATAAAACCTTCTGAACCTGCTAAAGATCCTAATAGTATATCTATCTATGATGGTGAAACTGAAAGTGGTAATGAGGAAAATGATGCTCCTGATAAATAAAAAGTTGAAGAAGAACCGTAAAGACACACTAAGAATACTAAATACACTAAAGAAGATTTTGTTGCTAAGAAACATGGTAGTGAAAGAGAGCCTTGGGTCCAAAAACCTATGCCTTTCCTAGACAAGAAACACAAGTCAAAGGAAGATGAACACTATAATAAGTTTTGTGAGTGGATGAAACCTTTATTTTTGCAAATACCTTTGACTGATGCTATTAAATTGCCTCCTTATTCAAAGTATATGAAGGATATTGTCTCTAATAAAAGGAAGATCCCTAATGAAGAAATGTCTACTTTGGTTGCTAATTATTCCTTTAATGGTAAGGTTCCTAAGAAACTTGGAGACCCAGGGATTCCAACTATTCCTTGCTCTATTAAAAAATAGTTATGTTAGAACTGCTTTGTGTGATTTGGGAGCAGGAGTTACTGTTATACCTTTTTCTCTCTATAAGAGACTTCAACTGGAAAAACTAATACCAACTGATATATCTATGCAAAAGGCTGATAAATATACTACTGTTCTTGTTGGTATATGTGAGGATGTACCTGTTCAAGTGGCTCATAATTGCTTAATATTAACTGATTTTGTTGTGCTTGAAATGCCTGAAGATGATAATGTGTCTATTATTCTTGGGATACCTTTTCTTAATACTGCAGGAGCTGTTATTAATTGCAATCAAGGAAAGGTGACTTTTATTGTTAATGACAAGGAGCATACTGTCTATTTCCCCAAGAAGATTGATAGGACTTATGGTTTAAATTCAATTGAACATGTTGAGGGCATCCAAGTTGGAGAAATATATTGTCCCATACCACGAGAAAAATATGAAACTATTATGATTGGGACCATTGCTATCAAGGTGGAGGTAACATAATCATTAGTGGAATACAAAGTTTTGTTTCATATAAATTGTTTTGGTAAAAAGACCTGATCAACCTTGTTAACAAAGGGATTTTAATGAACAAAAAAATGTTTTCACCATGATTATTTTTGCTTACTTTATTTTACCCATTTTTTAGTTTTTGCTTTCGCTTAGTTTACTTTTCTGTTGCTAGTTGCTTGCATATTAGAGTGTCTTAGAAATTTTGAAGTTTTAGTTTAGTTTTGCTTTTGCATCATTTCAAAAACATCTTTCTATCAGAAATCATTTATCTAAACCTGAAAATTGCTCAAAAATAAAGTGTCTCGAAAATTTTCAAAAAATTCATATTAAATTTTTACGTGAAAAAAGGGCAGAGAAGTGCCTGGAGAGTACCAGGGGCCACCAGACAGCCACACCACCTGGTGGCGCGGCCACCCCAGGGGCGCGCCTGGCCATGGTGTGGGCCACCCCTGACCCTCCACTAACTCTCTCACTTCCCACTGCCTTCTCGCTCCCGAGAAAACACCAGCTCATTGCTCAAAATCGCGTTCTTGCTGTTCTTGTCCATGATTTTTCGATCTCCTTGCTCAGCCCATCTTTGATGCTGACATTTGGAGCAATTGTTCTCCGGTATGTGACTCCTCCGCTTGTCCAAGTAGATTTGTGTTTAGTGGTTTATAGCTTGAGTATTTTGCTGCTGTAGGTGACATGTTATGTGAGCTTGTAAGCTTGTTCAGTATTTAGAGATATGGTTTTAATGCATGTTTAGGCCTCTTACAAGTCCCTATGAGTAGTTCCCTTCATTATGTAATCACTGGGCAATCACTTGTACAATGGATGTTTAAATTTCAAAATAGAAGATGAATGAACACCAACTCAACCAACATGAACTGAGGGTCCCTGAGGTTATGAAGGTTCACCGAGAGGAAGAAGTGTTTCCTTCCATCTATCCATGCCCTGAATTCATGAGGGCTACAGGGATTTCTTAGGACTTCCATACTATAATTGCTAATGCAGGATTGGAGCATTTTGTGGGAGATGAACCTTACCAATTTGTGAAACTAACTATGTCTATGGTGCAGGACTTTCGATTTAGTTGCTCTTTGCCTAACCCCATGGTTCACTACAAAATTTACAATATAGCTGTCAACCTTCCTTTTGATGACTTTTGTGCAGCTATTAAAGTACCCCAGTGGGGATCATGTGAAAGGATTAAAGAGCGACCTACACCACTCATGGACTTGTATAACATCATACGAAGTAATCTTAGTCCTTAGACCATGAGATCATGTTAATTGCTAACACCATAAGAGTATCTTGATAACACCAAATGTCACACAGTAACAGGGTGACTATAAAAGTGGGTTCAGTGCTACAAAGGTGTTATGTTGAGGCTCATGGATCAAGGGTGGAATTTGTCAATCCTGATGACAAATAGATATACTCTAGGCCCTCTCGGTTTTATCACATTAAGATAGCTTGCAAGCAAGTGATGTGATCACTAGAACGTTATATCACGGGAACGAGAAAAGAGTGCATGTCGGTAACGAGATCAAACTAGGTATGGAGATACCGATGATCGAATCTCGGACATGTAATATATCACGAGACAAAGGGATTTAGTTACAAGCGTTAAAGGTTCTCACGATCACAGAAGTCATCGTTGAATGTGTAGGAGTCAGTACGGATCTCCAGGTCCCGCAGCTGATTATTGATCGGAGAGGGGTCTCAATCATGTCTACATTATTCGTGAACCGTAGGATGACACACTTAAGGGATACCGACACCATTTGGAGCAAATATGTTTCAGATAAAGATTTAAGAAAGCGCTGGAATTATTTCAATAGACACCGAAACTATTTTCGGGTGAAATTGCTGAAATTGGTTCTGCATGTAATATTGAAATGTTGTAGGGGGTTTTATGTGAATGTTTGTTAATTAAAGTAATTAACAAAATTCTGAATAAAAATAATAAAAGAGTTTTATTAAATGAGAGAGCATTAAATTTGGAGAAATTTAATGCATTTAAAGTGGAGACTTTAAAAGGGAATGTGAAGAGGCATTTTAATGTGGAGGGGTTACCACCACATGAATGGAGGAGGTGAAGAGACACCTCCTCCATGCGTCGGCCATGAAGGAGGGGCACCCTCTCCTCCTATAAAAGGCCACCCTCTCCTCACTTCTCACACACACCTCCTTGTGAAGGATCTCTCTCCCCCTCTAGTATTATTCCCCCATGGTCTTGGATTAGCGAGATACATGTTCCCGGTGGCTTTATCTGGAAAGGAGTTGCTGCTTCCGCTGCTTTGCTAGAGAGAGGGACGGAGGTTGTCGGGGTACCGGACGTGTGTGCGACCACGGATGCACCGCTGCTTTGCGGTGCTGGACTTGGTGCTACTGGAGCTGGATCTGATGGACGTGCTGGAGCCGGACCTGCTGGACTTCCTCAAGATCTTGAGATCAGCAAGTGTACGACTAAATAAACCACGAGTTCCTACTCGTTAACAAAACTTGTTTTCTTCGAGGGTAAGTTCTCGTTGGATGTATGTCCACCCGTTGCTTTGTACCTAGTAGTTAGATCATGGTGTGTAGTTCACATCGTAGGAAATTTTTTGTTTTCTATGTTGCGGACCCAACAGTGGTATCAGAGCCTGATCTATGCGTAGGTGCTTTGCACGGGTAGTACACATATGTTTATATGTTGGCGATGATGATCATGTTATTGCATCTTCTATGTATTTTGGATATTGGTGGCATAGTGGGATGAAGCGGCCCGGACCAACCTTACATGTCATCGTACATGAGACCGGTTCCACGACTGACATGCAACTTGTTTTGCATAAGTGGCTGGTGGGTGTCTGTCTCTCCTACTATAGTCAATATCTGATTTACAACGAGTTGCTAATAACTTGGTTATCCTCGTTGTGGTTTATGCTCGTAGGTAAGAACGGTTCTATCTCCGAAAGCCCTAAGCCACGTAAAACTTGCAATTAATAAATTAGAGGCGTCTAGTTTAGATCGTTGTTGGGCTAGTGTCTTGATATGGTATTGTTGTAAGTAGATGTATGATAGATACTCTTACAACACACTCAACGTGTAAATTCCATAGACCTTGGCCTTACACACAAAGGAATGATAGAGATCATACCACGATGCAAGTGATAGAGATCAAATGCATGGACCATATCATCTCACTTTACACATTAGATGTTAGCATCTTATACTGCTAGTTTGGCGCATTTGGTAGCATTGTAAGATGATCCCTCATTTAGATATCAAGATAAAAATGTGTCCTTCCTTAAGTATGCACCGTTCTGTGGATTGTGTTTCGAGACATCACGTGATGATCGGGTGTACTCGAATCTACGCTTTCATAGGAACGGGTGTAAGACAGTTTTACACACGCGAATACTAAGGTTAAGCATGAGTCATATAGTTGATATGATGCCCATATAGATGCTCGCCTTTGAAGCTACATCAACTCACGTGATGATCGGACTTGGTGTAGTGGATTTGGTTCATGTAATCACCAAAAAGGCACGAGGGATGTCGTTTTTGAGTGGGAGTTCATTTCTAATTTGGATTAGTCGAACCAAATTTGTCATAAATTAAATCAAAGTGAATTTGCATAGTTTGTTGTAGTCATTGGCATTTGTTTTCTACCTTATGCTTAGTTTTTTATTTGAGATAATAGAACTATAGAATTCTGGATATTTACTTTACGAACTGGTATCGTATTGTTTTGAATGTCAATTTAAAGTTTATAAGTCATATTGCAAACTTTCAGCAAACTCTATTTACTCCATGAAGTTTAATAAGTAGTATTAAATCAACAGTAATAATTCCAATGTTAGTATTTAAAGTATCATGTTTGCCTCCATGATTATTGATATTCAAAAGTTGTTTTAATATCAAGATTATATTGGAGCTAAAAATTGTTTCAGAAACCATCATGTGTGAAAGATATTGTGATATCTGAAACAATGTTTTTGGTTGCATTATGATAGAGTATAATTTAGCAAAATACTTGTTCTCATATTGTATGAGAATTTGTGAAGGTTGGAGATGCTAGGCATCCGAATCTACCAAAAAGGTTTTGGGAACTGATATTATACTCACGATTCTTCCTTATAGGCTATAGTAGCTTGATCATGAAAGTTGTCATGATAAGGATGAATAGAAGATGTAAGTAAAATGTTTACTACACTAATAGATTACTAAAGAATGGATTTTTGAAAGAATGCCAAACATTTGATGATGGTGATCCACTTCAAAGTGCAAGTCCAAAGGTATTAGTATTTGACTATATACAAGCTTTGTACCATGTGTCATGTTGATGACACCACTATTGATGTTGATAGATTCTTTTAAAAGAAAAGGAATTGCTGAAAGAGAATCTATAAAATATTTGGCAGAAAATAAAAGGTTGGAGATGTCCAACTTGGGTATATAGAATATATACATGTTATGGTTGTATTCCTTGCTTATTAAACAATGTGGTTCTTAGGTATTGGATACCGGTATTGGATACCGAATTGGTTGGTATGAAGTGTCATACAGGACAACGCAATTCATGAACTGCAATGGCCTAAGTAACTAGCAAGAGAATAAGTGATGATGATCATCGAAAACAAATAAAGTGTTATTGTGCTTTTTCGTTGTCGTCAAACCTAGCCTTCAAGATTTGTTTTAATAATTGTTATTTTGTTCCGGTATTACGAGAACAATGGTTGTTCAAATAATTACCGTATTCCATAAAGGATGGATGAACTTTTACAAGTCTAGTGGGAGAAATCACATCCATAAACACTATTGCTAAAATGTCGCAAGACAAATGATTGAAAAATCACTTATGAAGTAACATCGCTGTTTAAATTATATTGGAAAGAAAACATGAAGAAACTCCATGTTGATGGATTTTTGGAGTCTTTGATTTTGATCAATTGACGCATGTGAGACTTTCCTCGAGATAATTGAAACTCTGTCCATAGGCTAGAGAGGAACGGATGACTAGCTTATTGAAAATTGTACATGCTGATGTGCATAGTCCATTATGTGTAGCCATATGCGATGGATCTTTTTGCTTCATATGCTTTCTTCGAAAATTTGAGTGAATATATCTGTATATTTACTTAATAAGGAAGAAGTATGAAACATTTGAAAGTTGTTCAAAGACTTTCAAGATGAAGTGGAAAATCATTGTAATAAGAAAATAAAGAGTTTATGATTTGATCATAAAGGAAGATATTTGAGTTACATGTTTAGCAAAACACCTAAGATTTGAGGAATTGTTCCATGAATTTGGATTTCCCGATAAACCACAGGACTATGGTATGTTCGAGAGATGAAATCAAACCATGTTTGACATGGTAAGATCAAAGGTGTCATTTATAAAACTGCCATTATGTTTTAAGGATTGAAGCTTTAGAGACTACCGCTTTTACACTGAAAAGAGCACCATTGTGATCCATTGAAATGACACCATATGAATTATGGTTTGGGATAAAACCCGAATTGTCTTTTCTTAAATTTTGGTATGCTATGCATAAGTAAAAGGTTTACAACCAAAGTCGGATAAGCACGTCTTTGTAGGTTATCCCAAAGAATTTGTTGGGAATTTCTCCATTACACCGAGGACAAAAGAGTTTGTTACTTGGAACGTCAAGTTTCTTGAGAAGGAATTTTTCGTGAAAAGTTAAGTGGGAGGATAATAGAACTTTGATAAGGTTGTTGAACCTTAGCTGTATGTGCTAAGCAGCGCAGCGCCGGAAAGTGTCCCGGTGGCGGCCACAATGCTCATGGCTCTCGCGATTACAAAAGGTGTGATCTCGGAGATTAGAGTTCCTATAGAACCGTTTGGGTCGGTAAGAATCAAATAGTAAGATTTGATAAGCAAGTCGTTATTGTTTTGACAATGATGAACCGACTACATGCAAAGAAGCGATGATGGGCCCTGACTCCATAAAATGACTAGAAGTCATAGAATCCGTGATAGTATCCATACACGAGAAATCAAGTTTCTGAACTTGGAAGACCCTCCGGAAAGGTGTGAAGCCTATCGGTCGTGTTTGGATCTATAAAGAAATAAGACATGGATGTTTAACATCTATGAAATAGTCGACATGTCAGAAAGAAGTTTACGACAATGTTCAAGGAGTTGACTATGACAAGATTTGATCTTTCATAGCGATATTTAGTCTTGACGGATTAATGTAGCAACCACTACATATAATTTGGTATATGGTAATTGAATAAACAAAACAATGTTCTTCTAATAGAACAGTTACCTAGGACGTGTACATGACACGGTCCAAAGGGTTTTGTTAATTCAAAGGGTGCTAAAAGGGCATGCAAACTTCAATAGTTGAAGTAAGCATAGCGGAGTTGGAATCTTCACCATGATGAAACTGTTAAAAGAGTTTAAATTCATCGGAGAAGATGAAGATGCTTACATTTGCAAGAAATTAAGTGGGAGCGCTGAGACATTCTAATACATTATGTAGAGGACATATTGTTGATTGGAAATGATGTATTTTGTATTGACACAAGTTAAGAATTTCATTAAAATAAGATTTCGATGAAAGACTTGGGCAAACCCGGAATATTTGGCATCAATATCTATATGGATAGATTAAGGCGTAAATATGGTTGTGCCAGACATACATATATGAGATATTGAAAGGGTTCAATATGGAAACAACAATAAAGGTTCTTGCTGCATGGAAAGGATTGTATCAAAATTCAAGTGTTTCAACACTTGGTGAGTAAAATCACATGAAGATTTTGATCGATTATACCATGATATGTATATATCCAGAATGTCCTATGCTCTAAATGTTATGAGCATATACCAGAATGATTCATAAGATGATCATTGGACAATATTAAAGATATTCTTATGAGCTTTGGAAGAACTAAGATATATAATGTATAAGTGACAAATAGTTAAAGGTAGTTCATTGTAAAGTGTTACATTGATACTAGTTTTGTCACAAGATACAAATTAAATTTATCTCAATTTAGACTATGGGTGGCACAATGTAATGGAAAGGATGTTCCATGATGGATTTGGATGAGTTCCAAAGTTGAGACATTGTGACGGATACTACAACAAAAGGCTAAGTATATGACTACTATAGTAGCAGCATAGGAGGGCATTTGTGTTAAGTAGTTTGTTATCAAACTAGGTGTGGTTCAAAGTGGGCTAATACTATGAAGATATATTGTGTGACAATAATATCAACATATTTTAACCGGAACGAACTAAAGGTCTCACCAAAGGACCAAATTTATACAATGCCATCTCATTTGAGAATGAGTGATGCGTAGAGACGCAAAGACATGCAAATACACACGGACCTGAAACTGTCAGATCCGGAGATTATATTAACCACTAGCAATAGTGTATATGCAACACCAGAAAGCCATAGGTGTTCAATACGCAAAGTTTTTCAAACTAGATTATTGACTCTAGTGCAAGTGGGAGACTGAAGGGAATATGCCCGAGAAGCAATAATAAAGTGGTTATTATCTTATTCCATGTTTATGATAAATGTTTATTTTGCATGCTATAATTGTATTGATCAGAAACGTCAATACATGTGTGTTTAATAAACAAATAAAAGGTTCCTAGTTATGCCTCTCTTATAGACTAGCTCGTTGATTAACAAGATGATCAGGGTTTCCTGGTCATGGACATTGGATGTTGTTAATAACGAGGTCACAACATTGGTAGAATGATGTGATGAACATTCATCCGAAGTATAACATTACGATCAAGTCATTATGTTTATATTGCTCTAACATCATACGAAGTAATCTTAGTCCTTAGACTATGAGATCATGTTAATTGCCAACACCAGAAGAGTATCTTGGTAACACCAAACGTCACACCGTAACAGGGTGACTATAAAAGTGGGTTCAGTGCTACAAAGGTGTTATGTTGAGGCTCATGGATCAAGAGTGGAATTTGTCAATCCCGATGACAGATAGATATACTCTGGGCCCTCTCGGTGATATCACATTAAGATAGCTTACAAGCAAGTGATGTGATCACTAGAATATTATATCACGGGAACGAGAAAAGAGTGCATGTCGGTAACGAGATCAAACTAGGTATGGAGATACCGATGATCGAATCTCGGACATGTAATATATCACGAGACAAAGGGATTTAGTTACAAGTGTTAAAGGTTCTCACGATCACAGAAGTCATCGTTGAATGTGTAGGAGTCAGTACGGATCTCCAGGTCCTGCAGCTGACTATTGATCGAAGAGGGGTCTCAATCATGTCTGCATTATTCGCGAACCGTAGGGTGACACACTTAAGGGATACCGACACCATTTGGAGCAAATATGTTTCAGATAAAGATTTAAGAAAGCGCTGGTATTATTTCAATAGACACCGAAACTGTTTCGGGTGAAATTGCTGAAATTGGTTCTGCGTGTAATATTGAAATGTTGTAGGGGGTTTTATGTGAATGTTTTTTAATTAAAGTAATTAACAAAATTCTGAATAAAAATAATAAAAGAGTTTTATTAAATGAGAGAGTATTAAATTTGGAGAAATTTAATTTATTTAAAGTAGAGACTTTAAAAGGGAATGTGAAGAGGCATTTTAATGTGGAGGGGTTACCACCACATGAATGGAGGAGGTGAAGAGACACCTCCTCCATGCGCCGGCCATGAAGGAGGGGCACCCCCGTCCTCCTATAAAAGGCCACCCTCTCCTCACTTCTCACATACACCTCCTTGTGAAGGATCTCTCTCCCCCTCTAGTATTATTCCCCCATGGTCTCGGATTAGCGAGATACATGTTCTTGGTGGTTTTATCTGGAAAGGAGTTGCTGCTTCTGCTGCTTTGCTGGAGCGAGGGACGGAGGTTGTCGGGGGTACCGGACGTGTGTGCGATCACGGATGCACCGCTGCTTTGCGGTGCTGGACTTGGTGCTGCTGGAGCTGGATCTGATGGACGTGCTAGAGCCGGACCTGCTGGACTTCCTCACGATCTTGAGATCGGCAAGTGTACGACTACTTCAACCACGAGTTCCTACTCGTTAACAAAACTCGTTGTCTTCGAGGGTAAGTTCTCGTTGGATGTATGTCCACCCATTGCTTTGTACCTAGTAGATAGATCTTGGCGTGTAGTTCACATCGTAGGAAATTTTTTGTTTTCTATGCTGCGGACCCAACAAAGAGGCTGGCAACGAACTCTATTTGTTTTTATTTTTGTACATATACTCATCATTGTGGGCATGCTTAGTCTGTTCATGTAGGGTGCATATTATTTATGGATGCTTAGTAGTTCTTGCTTTCTTATGATTAGCACCAGCTTGCTAATGGTTTGTAGCATGTCATATGAATGTTTGCTTGCATTGTTCTATTCATAACTTGGTATGACACTTTGGTATCCTCCTCTGAATGTTTCACTTGAATTGACTTGGCACATGTTCACGCATGAATATGACTGAAACAATAATCAGTTAAGCCTCAATGAATTATTTTGCCTCAGGGGTCTTGAATCACTTTCATGTCATGTTTAGTCCTGTTTTTTGCACGCATGATTATGACAGTTATTGCTCTCTCGTTTGTCGCTCCCTTACTATTGCCAGCCTTCACTTGCACTGAGTATGAGCTCTACTCGTGTTTCCAACTCTCCAAAACCAATATTGCCAAAAGTGTCCACCATACCTACCTATTAGCATAATTTGCTTTTCCGTGCATATTCAGTATACCTTGTTTTCTTCCGAATAAAATGTTTGCTTGGTATGAGAAAGTTAGTTAGTAAAGCTCTCATGAACTTGATGGCACACTTTATTTCTTGAACTTAATAAACCTGAACCATTGTGACTATCCATGAAAGCTATATGCTTGCAAATTATAGACTAGGGATTAGTAGAACCATGCTGTCACGGGGAATGCTTTCAACACCTGTAAATATATACCCCGTTGATATCATGCTCTTTTGTTTACGGATGTCGTCGGTGTGAAATAAAAGGGGAGCTTGTAAGTCCATGGAGTTATGTATGTGTGTTAGAGAAACGCCTGGGCCGCCGGTCTAATCCATGCCTAATCATGGTGGAAACCTGCAGCGTAACTATAATGAGCAATCTATGAAGCATTCTTCTTATAAAAAAGAGAGAGATAGTTATTGAGAAAAAAAGAGAGAAAAAAGATGATGAGAAAAGAGGAAAGAGAGAAAAAAGCACCATTTTCCCATGGTAAATAAGAAGATTGCTGAGATGCTCGTTGTCTGCTTGCCTTGTCATTTTGATATGGGGATTCTTCCGTATCATCGGGCAAGGGGTACCCTGTTGGCAATTCTCTATGATACACATGTATTTACTGTGACAAGAACTTACCGGTAACTAAAGTTGAGTAGCATGAGGAGCGGCCCTAGTACTGAAGGGACATGAGATTTCCAGTTTATGGTCTGTCAAGCATATAACTCGTATTGGACCTCACTTTCACCTTAACCATTTAAAGATGCTTATGATAGGGGCAATGAGAGCTCAAAGCTCATGAGTACCATACTTTCAACGTTTGGAAGCCTTTCAAACTTTTCAAAACCTTTTCATTCCCATGTTGAGTCTCCACATATTCTATGAACACTTTCTTGAGAGCATAGTTGTCATTCTTAGTGTAATATGCTTGTCTCAAAACTTGATTAATTGTGTCATGACTTTGATGCTTGTATCTTTGATATTTTTACTTCTAGTCTTCACTTGAACTTCAGAGGTGCCTTGGCATTTATGTTTGCTCTACAATCAAAGGCAGGCGAGATACCACTCTATCATACCTTGTTATGAGCATTGCAATGTTGCTTATGTTTATGTTTCATGCTACTTACTATTTTTGAGTTAGAATCTCTTCATAGCTTGCAATGACTTTTGAGTAACCTTATCTGCATACCCCTTATTATGAATTGACCAAGTACTTCATCATATGCTGAGAATATATACATCTTATGAAGCAAATGTGTTCGTGAAACTTTCTTTTATCGCACTCAGTTTTCAACTGAATTGCTTGAGGACAAGCAATAAGCTAACTGTAGCATCCCAATTGTCTAACAATTGTAATGCTACTTGGTCTAGTAATATAATGGCTACTTCCTATATATAATTGTTGCATCATAATTATATCATGCTCATGTCATCATGCCACCTTGCATTTGAGCATCATATAAAATCCTTTCTTTTGGTTCTTCTCTCATATGCATTACTATTTGTATTTGGCTCTTGTTAAGTTGTATTTGATTCTTGATAAATGCTTGGTGCCCAAATTGAGTTGGGGGCATATCTTTTATTCCACTCCACCACCTTTTCTTGTCACCACCTTATACTTCCACCATTCCATTTACCCATGAGCTTGTATTTCTTTTTCTTTTGATATTTATTCTAGCTCATGTGGGTGGGATGGATCCAATTCTATTTTCTTTAGTTTGGCTCTACTCCATATTCTGGAATGCATATGTATAAATGCCATGGATATTTATTTTGTTTTCACAAGATAAAACCTAGCATTAATGTCTATGCGTGGGCCATGCAAAGCACTCCTCTTTCTCCTTTGGATTTGTTTGGGTTTTGGAGTGAACCCTTTTCTTTTGTGAGTTTCTTTTTCTCTCTTACTCCATCCTCCTCATTTTGATCCTAGTTTCTTTGTTTTGAGCATCAAAACCTCACCTCTCCCATCTCCACCTTATCAACCTCACATGTGAAGATGCCATGCATGGTCATGTGAGACTTTTCCCTTAAATCCACCTCTCTCTCTTTTCTTTCATCACTTAATGGTATCCATATCCCACCATCACCCTAGCTTCACCTTAACCCTTGCATGATCTTGGTAGGACATATCAAACCCATAAACTCCCTCTATTTATGCCTCTATCCAAAACCCTAACTCTAATCACCTACCTCACTATAACCATCTACCCTACCACCCCCTCTCTAGCCAAACCGAGCCACCACCTAACCCTAATCCACCTGGCTCCACCTGACCTAGCTCACCCCAACCCTCCCCTCCCCTCTAACCCTACCCGAGGCTAACCCTAGCCTTAACCGAGCCTCCCCCTCTCTGATATCTCTCTCTCTCGCTGCCAGCCCGGCTCCACTGACCTCACCGGCGCCCCTGGCCTAGCTACCGACGCTGCAGCCCCACCTGACGGCGCCCTAGCCGCTACACCCCCACCTGCCCGAGAGAGAAGAAGGAAAAGGTGGTATCACCTTTACCACCCCGAGCTACCCCTGTGGGCACGCCTCCTTCCCTCCTTATCCACCTCCTCTACTGCGCTTCTCCCAGATCCCCAGATCCACAGGGCCTTGCCTTTCCCCTTCTTCTCCACCGACGCCACCCTCCCTCTCTGCTCGCCGGCGTCCACCGCCAGTACCACGCCGATCCTTCGAGCCGACAGGCGTGCGAGACGCGGAGGTGGTCGAGGAGGCCGAGGAGGATTCCCTGCTTCGTCCAGAACGTGCCAGCGAGGAGGAGGAGCCCCGCAACTGCCGCAGTATGTTGACGTCCTCCGAAACCCTAGCGCCGTCGTTCGGCTGCTTCACCGCCGATCCGCTGCTTCCCCGGCCGATCCTCCACCGCTGACGACCTCGCGGTGAGCTTCCGTCTCTCCCAGACATCCTCTCCGTGGCCGTTGCTTCCTGTAGTCGCCGGGCTTTTCGCCGAGCGGTCCCCGCGGGCCGGCGTGCGCTGGCATCTGCACGCCCCGCGCCGCGTAGTGCCTCACCTAGCCGCCTAGCTACTCCCTGTCAATGACACCGTCCTACCGCGCTGGTACCGCTCCTCTGCGCGCGCGCCCCGCGTCGCGGGATCGAATCCCCGCCCTGCCGCGCCGTGTGCCGCGCGTCCGATAGTTTCGTCAGAACGAGAAGAAGATCTACAGTGGGCTCTGTGGTTGATTTGCAAATACCCCCCCTTTTTATTTCACCCTCAACCCGCGGTACTCGCGAGCCCACCTGTCAGCCCCTGTGAACATTTTATAGAAAGGCACCCCGGTTTTCGTAAAGCTCAACCCGCACTCCCGCACGCCCCCACCTGTCAGCCGCTGCGGTTCCAGCTACTGGCACCTGGGCCATAGCCCGCTGGCCCCACCTGTCATTCGCAGGGGCTAGTTAGTCCCAGGGTGAGAAAAGCCCGCGGATGTGCAACGTTATCCGCTGGACCCAGTTAACGCCAGCCCCATCCGTCAGTGACTTGGGATAGTTCTGGCTGGGTGTAAAAAGGTCCTGACGATTTCCTGTTTTAATAAAACAAATTCAGAAATGTTTAAATATGTTTAAAATCTGTTTTAAATAACTTTTAAATTATAAATCCAAATAATACAAATGATATATGTTTTTGAATCAGAAAAATGTGGGGATTTCAAATATGCCATTCAAAATATTGTTTGAGCACCTTAAAATTTCGAGATGATTAAAATTACAATAAAATGCCCTTTTTCTTAATAAATTAATAAATTTAATTCTATAACTCCAAATTTGACAAATAATATGTCTAAATCGATCAGCGCGGCGAGCCTGTTCTATCTATGCATTCCTTGTTCTGAATTGAAGCATGCATCATGTCATTATTAAAAATCAGAACTGTTTATGGCAATAAAACTTGGTTAAATAATTAATAAAATGCTTTATTCTTGTACCACACCTCACCCTTGCCATGCTACTTTAATGCCATGTAAATTGTGCATCATTCGTCATGGCATGCTTGTTTGCTTGTCGCATTTTAATTCATATGCTTGTGCACCTTATTTATGTTGGCCCTTGTTTGTTTGGTTCTTCTTTCGAATAGACGCCCAGCAGGAGAATTACCAGGAATCACAGGAGTTCTACCCAGATCCATCTCTCGCTTCAACTGAGCTGCTAGGCAAGCACTACCACATGCTTGCATACATATAGTACCTATTGCCTCTATCTTATTCTTGTATCATTGAGTCGCGATTGCATTAAATTGAATCCCAAGTACTGCATAGCCTTTACTTTCAAACCCCACCGAAGCTTGATCCTCCATCCCATGAGCCATTACTACAGGAGTTGTTTGAGCCATGCGAGTCGTAGAAAAGCATGTGTAGGGTATGTGGGTGTCCGATGAATAACGAGGTACCTAAACAACTTAACCTGAGTAGTAATGGGACAACTAATGAAAGAGGCACCGGTGAGCAATATCTGCTATTTGGTTTTTCATGCTCACTTGTGTCCCGTAGGACCCCGAGTACTTGATTCCTGTTCCTCGACTATCCGCACTATCCACATCCGGGAGGCCTTATGGACCCCCCTGAGCTAGAGCTTGATTCATTCTTATTTCTTGGGGCCACAAAGTAGTTTGGGGCTTTATTACTATCCTGTACCTATGCCATGTTACTGCTTTATTAAGATTGTGCGAGGAGCACATGTACTGTTTTGGACCGTGGAATGTTTTCGCGGTATCGACAAGCCTAGTCACACTTTCGGGTTCCCAGTCATTTACAGCCATTGACACAAACCTTGGGTCCGTCTCGGAGCCGGCCAACTTCGTTGCGGGTAGCTTTATGGGGTGGCCCCCTAAAATATTTCTGAATCCTGTGATCGCTTTGTCGTGAATGCCTCGTTGGGTTTTGAGTTGGTTTTTCCGAGGTTGATCGAGTGTGTGTTGCTATTCGTGCACCCCTATAGGGTAAATCTTTCTGAAAGCCGTGTCCGCGGTAATGGACGACTTGGAGCATAGTTTCTCGATCATAGACAAGTTTAACTAAAGTACCGCTTTTAAATTGACTAAGTATCTGACTAGTAAGTAGTGCAATACTCATGGAATGGTTAATAAAACTGCCAACGGATGGGGGTTGTTCGTCCGCTTCCTCGTTGGTAAGCGAGGAGGAGGATGGATCTGTTAATTATACTGTTAAAACTGTTGTCTAAATTCACGGACATCCGTCTATCATTGGTTAGGCGGATGGTTAGCGAGTATCTATAGACTTGTTAGTTATTATCTTTTGCTGCAATTGCGTCACCCCAGGTTGTGTCCCCTTTAGTGGCATAAAGACTTGCTGAGTACCCCTAGGGTCTCACACGATAAATTGTTTGATTCAGATGAACAGGTGTATTCGCAAGAAGGATACTGGGTGGAGGAGACAAATGATGTTGGCAACGATCACTCGGTGTAGAGATTCCGAGAACGGGGATCCGTGAGATCTGTGGGCGGGATGTGTTTATTTATGTGGCATCTTATGCTGATTTGGTTCTTATCCGTACTCGGATCTTGTTTTCCGCTTCCGCCTGATACTCTGATGTTTGATGTATGAGGAGCTATCCTAAAATATTATCTCTATCTAGAATATTTGAATCTTGTCGTATGGCGTTGCAATATTTCTATTTCTTTTAGATGGAATGGCTCTGAGGGCTATTGTATGTGGCTTGCATACATACTCACTTGTGTATGTAGTTGATCTCTTCGCCTGCCGATTACGCCGCTCGTTCTTGTTTCGATGTTCTGAAAGTGGTTAGGATGGCCGAAAGGTCTACCGTGAGTGGCCTCGGGCCCCACCGTACTATTTTAACCACTTTCGCTCATCCAGGCATGCAACTAAGAGTGTAATTCATCGAGGTAGTTACACTAAGCTTGGGGGAGTTGATACGTCCAAAACGTATCTACTTTCCTGAACACTTTTGCTATTGTTTCTCCTCTAAACTTGTGTGATTTGGATACAACTAACACGAAGTGACGCTGTTTTCAGCAGAATTACCTTGGTGTCTAGTTTTTGTGCAGAAAATCAACTATCAGGAAAAATCTCGGAAAATATGCCAAAAATCCTATTTCTCCAGAAGACTCACGGAGCCAGAAGACGAGACGGAGGAGGGCCACGAGGGGCCCACACTACCTGGCCGCGCGGGCCAGGCTAGGCCATGCCTGGGGGTGGTGTGGCCGCCTCGGTCACCCCGTTGGCCTCCCTCTTCGCTTATAAGTTGCCTCTTGACCTAAAAACCAAGGGGGGTTCGACGTTTTTCCAGAAAGAGTTCCGCTACGCCGCCACCACCAGATTCCGCGAATTGGAACCAGAAACTCCGTTCTGGCACCCTGCCGGGACGGGGAATTGGAGGAGATCATCGCCATCATCATCACCATCACTTCTCCATCGACCATCCATGTTTCCCCCATCCATGAGTGAGTAATCCCCCGCTGTAGGCTATGGGGATGGTAGGTATTGGATGAGATCGTTCATGTAATGGCATCAGATTGTTAAGGCATGGTGCCTAGTACCTATTATTAGTGCTTTTTGACTTTGTTGCAACTTGTGATGCTTAATGATTGTCACTAGGGCCTGAGTGCCATGATTTCAGATCTAAACATGTTATTGATTCATGTTATTGATTCATTATGATAGTATTGTTTATGGTCTTACCTGCAAGTTGTATACACATATTGTTGTCCGGAACCAAAGGCCCCAAAGTGACAGCAACCGGGATAATCGGAGGGAATGGCTTTGATGTGAGGATCACATGGGTTCACAGAGTGTTAATGCTTTGCTTCGGTGCTCTATTAAAAGGATCACCTTAATTGCCAGTAGTTCCCTTGAGGCCCCGCTGCAAACGGGCTGGCAGGACAAAAGATGTTGTGCAAGTTCTCATTGCGAGCACGTATGTCTATATATGGAACACATGCCTATGATTATCTTACTTGGATGATTTATCTTATTTATCTGCAAACGCCCTATGTCTTGATTGCCATATGAATTGTCTTGTCCATGCAATGCCCGTCCATCCATCCCTATGCCTACCGCGCTTTAATCCTACTATTTACTGCAATTGTTACTACTGTCTTTACTTTTACTACTGCTATTACTTTGTTATTGCTACTACAAAACTGTTGCTACTGATAAACTGTTGTGAGCAAGATTGTTTCCAGGTGCAGCTGAATTGACAACTCAGTTGTTAAGACTTATAAATATTCTTTGGCTCCCCTTGTGTCGAATCAATAAATTGGGTTTCACTTCACTCGAAAATACTACGATACACCCCCTATACTTGTGGGTCATCAAGCCACTTGTGTCACCTTTCTAGATGAAGCCCCTTTAGATGTGTATAGTTTTATGCAAACTCAGTTTAGGAGATTATGTGCCAACATGTTCAAGACGATAATTGTTGATCACAAGATTGTCTAAACAAATCAAATCACGCCTATAATTAGCAACAAAGAGAGTATTTTTGTGTGATCTTTGACATATCCATGTATGCAATGAGTAACTGACATACCACAAGGAACATCATAGAACATATAAATGGTGCAAAATTTTGATCCATGCAGAAATTGAATTGCATGATCCATGTTTGCACCACAATTACATTTTTTTTTCAAAGAACATATATTAATATCGCAAAAATTCCAATTACACTCGATCTATGTAATAATGGATTGCCCTAGCAGTTGTATAGATGCACACAACCAAAGAAGAAGAAGAATTACAATAAAAGAAAAGTCTTGCTACATTGCTCTATTCCTTGTAGCAGTAGTAGTAACACCATCAAGACAGCACCAGAAGTCTAGCTCCTCCAAAAACGACGCCTCCAAGAAGGGAACAATGCACAAGCGTCGTCATCACCTAATCATAGATCTTAGAAGTCCTCGCTCGCAAAATCATGCCTTCAAGAAGTCCATTTCCACGCACAACCAATCAAGGTCAGGCCTTGATTTTTTACCCTAAAAGGTAAGACTTTGATCTTCTCCTATGTTGTTGCCCCCGCTTACGATGTTGTTGCTCCAAGTCACATATCACCAACACAATTCCTCATCGCCACAAAGACTCGAATCGCCATTGCTAGTCCATAGATCTCGGCTTCCATGACATTCTACACTAACTGACTTCACCATGGAACAAGATAGCGTGCCCATTATGGTAATAGCCACCAGAGTATCACATCTCTCCCTCTACAACCAAATGGTCAGAGACATACATGGATGCGCACGACCGAATTCCACGCGATCTAGCAATCTCCAGGCATGAATCACCTAGTGGAGTTTGTCGGTGGAGCCTTCCGGAACCCGACATGCCAAACAGATCGATGAGAGGCATCCGACAGATCAGCATCTTGGCGCAAGTTGGAATCCTAGGACCGCCACCTTATTCAAGCTGAGCTAGTAGCCCCCACGCCACCAGCCGGCACCCTGTTGGATCAGGCACTCTGAAACTCACCGATAGGGGCGAGGAAGAACACGACAAAATAGGGGCGACCTTCTGCCGGATCTAGCCAAACCGCATAGCCAGGAGAAGCCCCCACCACCGGTCAATGCACCATCGTGGAATATCTCCGCAACCACCCGCATCCCACAGGCATAGCTCCAGTGACAGCCCACCTCGCGCGTAGGAGACTGTCGGAGCTCGCCCGCCCTCACCCCTCATCTTTGACAGGTTGGGCGTAGCCGCCACCACCGATGAAGACGACAACAACGCCCGTGGGGAGTAAATCAAATGGTGGCTCGCTAGGATGGGAGAGGGGCCTCCGGAGTCACCCCACGCCAGGCGACCAGGGAGGGAGGGGAAGAGAAGGGAGGAGGGAGGCAAGTGGCGGTGGATGGTGGCAGCGGCAGTGGTCGACTTGGGCGATCCGTTCGTTGTGCGCTCGGTCATTTCCACGTCCAGACGCGTGCCTTACATAAGTAGCAGTCCATAAATTCGACTATTTGTCGTGAAACTAAACCATGGTTGGAGGTTAGGAGCATGAATATACCATCAACCCACATAGTATCAAACCATGTCATATTGGTGAGAGCGGAGAGTTCTATCGATAGGGAGGTGTGAATGATGACTTCATCATTCTTGAAGCTTCATGACTCAAGTCTTCAACAAGGGTTGTGTGAATGTGTGTTGTGCATCTACTTGTACATGTATTTCTAGAGAAGGCTGTGTGCATCAACCGATGCAGAGGCCGGGGTTTTACCCCTTTTCGAAAAGAAAAAAAATATGTTTCTAGAACAAAAGTTATATTTTCAATTTTAAGTTTTCAACATGCACTCGAATGGGAGAAGCAAGGAGATGCATGGTACTCGTATTAAAGTGGAAAAAAATCTAGTTTTATTCAGAAGCATACATAGACGGTACCAAAAAAAAGAGTACTTCTATGACAAAAATCCTGCAAAAATAAAATTAGCAGCACCTCCTACTTCCCTGCGGCTGAAAAATTGGGTTGGCTGGAGACCAAACATAATCCTATCACAAGAAAGACCATGCTCCATTATCTAAAAGAGAGAGAGTGAAAAATAGTACTAATCAGCTAGGCACCCCCTTCTCCACCGGCTGATGCCTTCCTAGCTTTCTTATCATCAAAGTAGTGTTGCATCAGGTAGGAAACGAAACCCCAGATGGCGATCAGCATAGCTATGACCTTTATCCCATCCATCTTGTCATTAAAGATGATCACGGCGAAGAGGGGAACGATGGGCAGAGCCACGGTGCTGATGACATTGGAGAAGAGCGAGGAGACCTCGAAGACGAGCCCCACCACCCCGACGGAGGTGATCTGCCAGGACACGGCCGTCCACAGCAGCGTCATGAAGTAGGAGAACTGCCCGGACTGGAACGTGTCCATCTCCCCTCTCACTGTCCTCCACTCGCCGCTGGCGAACAGCCCGATGATGGAGGCCACGGTGGCCACGAATGCCGTGTAGATCTGCATGTTGAGCACGGCCGTGAAGGTGTGCTTCTTGATCACGTTCTCGAAGGTGAGCTGCATCAGGCAGAGGATGAGCGAGTAGGTGCCCGACGCCCCCAGCGTCAGCAAGAAGCCCATGAGGTAGTTCCTTCTGGAGATGCCGCTGACATCCTCCGTCTCGTCGTGGTTGGCTCCGAGGAGCGCGTCGGAGAGCGTGAGCAGGACCACGGCGTTGAGGATCAGGCCGGTGAGCTTCTGGGAGTTGAGGACGTAGCCGAAGACGACGTTGAAGGAGAGCTGACTGGCGCAGATGAGCGAGTAGGTGGAGACCGGGAGGTACTTGAGGCCGCTGGCATACATCATGTCGTCGGCGGCTATGATGAGCCCCAGGACGATGTAGATCACGACGAGTTTGGCCACCGGAGTGTCGCTGCCGCCGCCATCGCCAGAGGGTTGCTTGGGGACGCAGAAGAGCCCGAGGAAGAGTATAGGGAAGCCGGCGGTCTGCACGAACGACGACACCCACTTGCTGCTGCCGCCCTGGTGGTAGTAGTACCTCCCGAGCAGCGTCGCGGACGTCTGGCCGGCCACGAGGAAGAAGACGTCAAACGAGACCATCATCCACCACCGCCAGTTCTTGGCACCGGAGCTCTTTGACGGTGCTCCTGCAGGCGGTGCTGCGGCTTCGGCTTTGGTTGGTCCTGTGGTTTACAGTCAGAACTGTAAAATTCAGCAACTTCAGTAACAGAAAAGAGTTCTCTAAATGAACAACAGAGTTGGTTTACAGTGACAACTGTAAAATTCGGCTATTCGTTAATCAATTAACCCCATGTTCGTGCCATTGAACGAGCGCGTGCGTGTCAGAGAAAGAGCAACGAAGAGCCGAACGGCGGCAAGAAGGATTGAACAGAGGTAAACCGTCGAGAACAATTGACGAAAATTATTCATCTGAAGGTACCGTGAAACACTTGCATAGATTCGACGTATACGCAAACTGACCTGCAGGGATCTGTATCTGAACCTCGGCGTTGCTGGTGCTGGCCGCATTGGTGGTGGTGGTGGTGGCGCCGCTGCTGGCGTCGGCCATCTCATCCGACAAACCGTGTCACTCACCCCGCGAGATCCAAGACAGGAGGAGGAAAGAGGGATCGAGGATTCCAGGCGATGGCAGGGAGAACGAAGAGGTTTAGCGGTGGAGAGAACAAGAGGGCATGCGGAGGTCGAGGTGGGATGGAGTGAAGACCGGTGGGAAGAACAAGAGCCCGGGTCCGCGTCCGCCCGTTAATCTCTCTCTGCCGCTTTCCTCGTCTCGCTGTTGCGACATGCCCACTCCACTCAATACCATGCAGAGATACAGATGCAGAGTTTTACGGGTTAATTCAAGAATTGTCTCTCCAGTCTCCACGCATGCATCCTTGCTGTTATCTGTCTGTACTCTGTGGAGGGCTGAGGGCGAAGGCGGTTTGGATGCCACTGTGGAGTTTATAGGCACCAATTCGTATAGAGTAAAATAGACCATGGTCACCGGACTTGAGGTCATTACTTGTCTTGATCATCGGACATCGCGATACGCAATTTATTATCACCGAATACGCGTCAAAGGTTTATCTACGGTCACTCGTCCCGGCAGAGCCCCGTATTTATCGACGTGGCAAGGGATGAACCCATACTTCAGGCCTGTACAATTATACCTGGACATGAGCTGGCTCGGTCCAGCTCGGCGCGAGCCGGCTAAAAGCTTGGGCTGGACATGCCGAGTCCGAGCCAGCTCGACAGCGCTGGCGAGCCGCAAAACGGAGCTCGCCGGCGCGGTGGCACGGTGGTGCCGGCAGTGCTTCCGGCGAGCTCGGTCTAGCTCGCGAGCCAGGCAAGACTGGGTCACTGACGGTGGTGCCGGCAGTGCTCGGAGGGGCGCAGCCGCGTGACCGACGGAGAGGAGTGTGGGGAAGAGGAGCGTGGCCAACGCAGCCGTGCAGGTCGCCGGAGAGAGGCCTGGGCATAGAGGGCGAGGCTCAGCTGCTGGCCGACGACATCTGCAAGGCGGCGGCGACATCTGTAGGGGGGCTGTAGCTCTGGAGGCTGCGAACACGTTCTCGCTGGAACGAACACGATGGAACGAACGGGACCTAGCGCTAGTAGGCCCAATTATTCAGCCCATCTCGCTATTCCCGGCTCAAATTGGCCCTAATCAATACGGGAGAAAAAGAACGAGTCAAACGAGCCGGACCAGGACTAGCCCGAGCCGGCCTGAGCTCGGCTTGGTCCTGCAGCGCCAGCGGACAGAGCCTAGCTCGCCCTGAGCCGGAAAACGGGCCGGGCCCAGTAGCTCGAGTTTTGCGTCCAGGTATACGTGCAATCCCAAAGGACTATTTATGAATCATACAAAAGATAAGAGCCAAAATTGAAAAAACATATAGTAAATAAGATTTCCATCGTGGGCACGTGATTCACGGGTCGCTCGTGTGCAGGACCTGCTCCAGGAGCACAACGGCGAGGCTAGGTGGGGTTGTGCCACCAGTGCCGAGGACGAGGTCCAGCGTGGGGAGAAGAATTACGGTGGCCTATCACCGACCCAAACGCCCGCAACTGTTGCAGCATGCTCCACCTCCTCTCCACCGCTCCACAGCCCCTGCCTCACTCGCGACTAGCAGCGCACTTCCCTGTCGCGCGATCAAAGGCGCCGTCTGCACCACTTCTATGGATCGTGCCTCCTCTAGGAGTCTGTTGAGCGCCGCCGGGAAGTCCACCGCACATCCGTGCCTAGGGGTGGACTCAAAGCTCGAGGCTCGGCTCGGGCTCGACTAGGCTTGGCTCGGGCTCGGCTCGGAGGTCAGTCAAGCTACAATCCTTACAATTCAGGCTCGAGGCTCGATAAGCCAGCTCGGTGAAGCTCGCGAGCCAGCTTAAGGCTCGATGCGAACAAAGCACAGTTATAATCGACAATTCAGCATATATATCACTTCATAACATACTCTAACAAGTCTCACAAGGTATTAATAACCATAACAATGGCATATATTAGAAGTTCATCTTTCTGTCGTTGTTGTTCCTCACTTTGTTAACTATGACAATCCCTAGATTTTGGAATGTATGCAACGAAGAAGGATATATACATCAATGTTTCTAACTAATGCCATATTGTCATGTGTGATCTTGCTTTAGCTACAATTTATCTTAAATTTTGATACAATTTTTTGCAAATTCCAACTACAAACCTGACATAGAATATTTTTTTACAAGTGAGGGACAATCATGCTACTGCTACTTCTTTCTTGTCTATGAGAATCACGATTCATGTCATTTAGCATAGGGTTAGACTTGCACTCCTCTACTTTTTGGCAAAATACGGCGGTTAGAAAGCTCAAGCCAAACGGCAGAGCGTTTCTGCACACGGACAGTACTATTAATCTGTCAGACTAAGACACATCCAACAGAAATTGATGCAAGATCTAATCAATTCCACAAATTGAAATAGGATCAATCAATTAAATAGAAGAAAAGACCACGGTAGGTATCCCTCTACACCAGTAACAACGACAGCTTGTCTGTGCCATTGCTGTTCCTCGATGGCAGCGTTCCAGGCTGATGTGCGATAAGGAGGACTGGAGGAGACAAGGGCGGTGGCGGCCGGGCATTGGTGATGGTAAGCCTCCGTGGTGGCGCGACGGCGTAGACGGAGAGGAGGATGAGACCATGAGAGGAATAGCACACGCAAGGGGATAAGTCAACTCAGCGCTGATGTGCGGCTCGACGAGCCTCCCGAGCCGATCACAAGCTTCCTCGAGCAAGCCACGAGCCCATTGTTTGGCAAATTTTAGACACCAAGCCGAGCCTAGGCTCGGCTCGAATTTTTCAAGCTTGGTTGAACCGAGCCACGAGCCGGCTCGGCTCAGCTCGATTCCACCTCTATCCGTGCCAAGGAGACCGAGCGGTTCATGGATGAGAAGCCGGCACGCCACCCTCGTCCCTGTCCTTTACGACAGTGTCCGATCGACGGCAATGACATGCTAAGGTTTTTTTACGTGGGGTATTGAGGGACTTGAGTGGGGAAGAAAAATAATATTGGGGATACTTGCAAAATGATATCAGTTTGGACCTGACAGATGTGGTCTACCCCTTTCCACGTCGGCAAATACATGGCTATACTATGAGGAGTGACCATAGATGAGCTTTCGACACGTATTCGGTGACCGTAAATTGTGTATCATAATATACGGTGCTGACCAAGACGAGTAATGACCTCAAGTCCAACGACCATTGAGTATATGCTCGTCTGTGTCTACTGCTTTTGTTGTCTGATGCACGTGGATTGAGTTCGGTGCTCGTAAGGTAATTGTTTAGCGAGAAAAAAATGGACCGGGACTCAAAAGAATTTGGTGAAGCTTTTGTTCCTAGACGAGGGAAGTGGAGATACAAAGAAAACAAAATGATAGTCAATCTTAATATGTTTGGTTCTTATATTAAAAATAGAATTTACAGATGAATAGTAAGTACCTAAATTGTCACACATAAACACATTTTCCTTTTAAAGTAACACTAAGTGCACCAAGTAATACTTCAACACGTATTAACTTATTTGCCTTGTATTCAGTTTCAGTACCAGACCTTGATATTGTAGCTTGTCTTCTTGCACTCTAGGACGCCAAATTTGATCCAACAAATATAGCAAAACTTCTAGTAGATCTTCTATCATCAATACGTACAATCTAACAACATATGATAAAACACTGAGCAAACTAGAAGAGAACTTATAAAAAGTCAGTCTAACATGTATGGTAGCAGTTGTCCAATGAGAAGTTGTTGGAACATGTAAATACTCACAAGAAAAGGAAATATCAGATCGTGTTAAGATCAGTATTGTAATGCACCCAGAATGCTTTTGTATTGTGTACTATCATCATAACCAAGAGAAGTGCTCTCTGATTAAGTAATATTTTCAGTGGAGGATAGAGGCGTAGGAGGATGTGCACTTAGTCTTACCAACTTTTGCAAGTAGTTCAGCAACATATTTTCTTGAGTGAGAAGTAATCCATCATGAGTTTTCTTTACCATATGCCCAAGAAGAAGTGTAAATCTACAAAATCTTTGATTGCAAAGTCATCATTGAGATCATGAAGAACAGTGGAAATTACATGATCTGATGAACTAGTAACTATAATATCATCAACATAGATTAGAAAAAATATCATAACACCTGAATTATTGTAAAGAAAAGTGTAGTATCTTCCTTAGGAGTAAACCCAATTGCTTGCAGTTTTGTACTAAGCCTAGAATAGCATCCTCTAGGGGCTTGTTTGAGAGCATAGAGAACTTTGTCAAGTTTGTATATATGATGTGGAGTACAAGGATTTTCAAAACCTTAGGTTTGTTTCCTGTAGACTTCCTCTTCCAAAACGTCATGTAAAACACATTTTTGACATTTAGCTGCCGCAAACTCTAGCCTTTAGAGAAGCAATGGCTAGAACAAGTCTGATGGTAGTTGTCTTGACAACAAGAATAAATGTATCATCATAGTCTATGTCATATATTTACTTGAAGCCTTTTGCAACCAAATGTGCCTTATACCTATCAATTGAACCATCAACATCTTTCTTGATGCGGTACACCCATTTGCAGTGCGATGTCTCGTTTTCCATGCGAGCATTATATTCTTGCTTTATCGCTTTCAGCCAACGGTCATCCGCAAGAGCCTTCGAAAGTTTGCATGGTTCACCCGTAGAAATAAAACATTCCATACCTAATGGTTCCATTGGTGTACTTTGTAGGATGTCTAATACCTTTTTGGAGTCGTGTACGTGGTTCAACCATAGGAGGGTTTCTAATACATCAGTTGGTGAGGTAGTATCAGACATGGAAGATCCTATAGGGCTGGCACCTACAGATTCCCTATTGTCACTATCAGTCGACAATGCATGCGTAGAAACAAATGTGGGCATTGGCATGGACGAATTATACGAGATGGAAGAAGCATCTCCATTGCGAAAAAGGGACATCAACAAGGACCGCTCCACTTGGCAAACAAGGGTCCATGCGGAAGAGGGCGGGGAAGATTCACGCGCCTTAGGATGATGTTCTGCAAGGGACCACACTAGGGAGGGTCCTTAGACTAACGCGTTGCAGGAGAATCGATGGGGGATGAGACAGTAGGAGTATACTTCTCGGATTTAGTGTAGTTGTCGTTTTCAAAATGTGTGTGTGCACTATTTTCTTCCATTTCTACATTATTTTGACTAAAATTGTCTCTCATTTCTTGTTGTTCCTCTGCAGCACGTGTTTTGACATTCTCTAGTATTTAGGCCATGATTTGTAACCATAGGTACAATAGTCAAAGGCATATGATCATCAACATTTACGTCTCCATGATTTGATGTGGTAGAGGATATATGTGGAGGCGAAATAAGAATCTCATGACGAAGTCATGATCAAGCATTGGGATGGAGAGAAGCAAATGGAAAGTTATTTTCATCAAATACCATTGGGAGTATCTAAACATTTGACTCCTTTGTGATGAGGATTGTACCCCAAGAACACACGACATGTATAACAAAAAGCAAAGCTTCTTTTTCATGTATGGACGAAGATTTTGCCAACAAGTACAACCAAAAGTTCGAAGAGACTTGCATCTAGGTTTAGTTTGAAGAAGGTGGTCATTAGGAGAATCAAAGTTTATCACTTTACATGGGAGCAAGTTGATAAAAAATTGATGTAAGGAAAGATTCATCCCAAAATTTAAGCTGCATAGATGCATCTTCTAGCAAAGCAAGACCAAATTCAGCAATGTGATGGTCTTTGCATTCTGCAGAATCGTTTTGTTGATGAGCATGTGGACAAGATACATGATGGGTGATGCCAACTTTCTAAAAGAAATTGTCGAGTTTTTCATATTCACCTCCCGAGTAAGTTTGCATGGTATTTATTTTCCTATCAAATTTACGCTCAACAAGGAAGATCTGATAAACATCAGAACGCTTCTTGATGATGACTAGATCCAAGTAAATTTACTCAAATCATCTATAAATCTTACATAATATGAGTGTTTGCCAATAGATAGACATGTGCTGGACCTTATACATCAGAAAACACTTTCTCCAAAGGAACAGTGGAAACACTAGTAGAGACCGGATATGGCAACTGATGAGTCTTATCGTTGAAAAGGATCACAAATGTATGAATTTATTTCAGACGAATAAGACAGTTTATGTTTCATAAGCATTTGCTACACTACAAAGGAAGATGGATGTCCTAGGTAGCGATGCCATGTAGAAGACGAGGGTTGTATTGTAATGAAAGTGTGCTTGAATGACCTGGTAAAAAAAGGCACTAGCAGGTAGAAGCCACCATGATATGGACCCCTAAATAGAATTATCCACGTGTACCAATCTTGATAAAATGAAATATGGGTGAAATTTAAGAAATAAATGGTTATCAAGAATGAGCTTATGGACAGATAAAATATTATTTTGGTACTAGGAACATGAAGAACATTTTTTTAAATGCAAGGAATCATGTGGGGTGTACAATATTGAATGACCAATTTGACTTATTTGCATACCATTACCATTGGCGGCCGTATGGACACAATCACGACCTTGTAATTGTCATGTGTGGAGAACTTGCTCAACTCCCCGTGATGTGGTTTGCAGCACCTGTGTCCAAGTACCAATTGGTGTCGATACCATAGGAAGCAATATGAGCACCCTTCTCGTCACCATTATCATTAGAATCATCACGGTCTTGGTAGCGCCACTGGCAATCACTCGTCGGATGGCCATGTGACTCGCATATTTGGAAAGTGGCATCAACAAAGGGTATAGGGGCACGACCACGACGACGACCAACATCACGGTGAGGCCCATCATCACGACATCGCCCATCATCACGGCGTTGTCCTTGGCCACCACCATCATCATAGTGGCGCTATTTGCCACCATAATCTTGGCAATCACCACCGTTGCGATTGTCGCGCTCAGCAGGATGACCGGGATAACCACCACCACGAGGAAGAGTGTCATGGCCACGACAAGAAACGTTCACCGAGGAGGTGAACCCAGAGTCTTGATCCGTCTCAGACGACATAGCCTGATGCATACCATGTGCACTAATTTGACAAAAAGAACTCATTTGTGTAAGGTAACATGATGCATTGATGGAGGAGACCAAGGAATTGTAGGTGCCATCAAGTTGTTGAGGATGTACCCCACAAGATCGTCTTCATCCATTTTCTTGCTGATGGTTACAAGTTTAGAACAAAACCCCTTCATCTTGGTGAAGAATTGTGAAGCCGCCATGTCCTTCTTCTTCGTGTTGTTGAGGACGCTTCGCAGATGCGTGATCTTCGACCAAGAGGCGAAAGAGAACATGGATGTGATAGTGGTCCAGAAATTAGCAGTGGACTCGTGCTCGATAAAATGAGAAAGACCATCTACGGGTAGGGAGTTGAGGATCCACCCCATCACGTGTTGGTCCCGTGTGATCCAGACAACATACGCCAGGTTTGGGACAATCATCCTTTTCTTCTCAAAATCCTCGACCTCCAATCTCTTGGCTAACGCGGCGTCAGAGCCATCAAGAAGGCCAGTGACCTACACACCTCGCAGGGGAGGGTACACAATGGCCTTTGTGAGAATACAACTCTTGTTAGGTTTAAGAGTCCTAGTCGGTTTGTTATAGGGCTAGGCCGGTGGACCCAGACCCTCATATATACCTCTTGTAATTGCCATAATATTGGCATCGATTATTATTCTATACAATTCTACATGGTATCAAACTTCCGATCCTAGGGTATGGCTCACCCGCCGACCCCGCTGCCGCTGCCGCCCGGCTACTTCGAGCGGTGAGACGCCATCGTCCCCGCCGAGGTCTTCGCGGCCACGGCCCCTCCACCTCCACCTCTAATTTAGCTCTACCTCCACCAATAGCCCCTTCAATCTCCTTCACCGACACCATATCCGATATTAGCCCCTACATACCTGTAACCCTAGACCTCGTTTCTCACAACTACTACCATTGGCGTCACCTCTTCGACGTCCACCTCGGGCGATGCAACCTCCACTCTCACGTTGCCAACGACGCTCGCCCTCAACCTCACAATCCGCAATGGGTCAAGGATGATCTCGCCATTATTCAATGGATCTACATGCGAGTCTCCACAGAAACCTTCAATCTCGTACAGAGTGATGGTGCCTCCGCCGCCGATCTGTGGGCGGCCCTTCGTCAGCTCATCCAGGACAACGTCGATGCTCACGCCAACAGTCTCCACACCGAGCTTCAGAACACGGTGCAAGGTGATGCACATGTCGGAGTCTACTCCCAACGCCTTTGAGGTGATCACGGATGTACTCCACGAACTCAGTGATCCGATCGACGATCGGCATCTCATCAACGTCCTCCTCGTCGGCCTCAGCGAGTGGTTCGAGAAACAGGCCTCCTTCATCCCTATGATGCATCCGCGCCCCTCCTTCGCCGAGGTTCGCTCGATGCTACAATGGGCCGATTGTTCCCAAACTAACAGGGAATCCCGTCCTCAGGTCTTCACGGCTGCTCCTCAACCGCCTGCACCACCGCCGCCACCACCGCCACTGCCACCTCCTCCAATGGCTCCTCCTCAACCATCGGGCTGGCGTCCAAGTCCCAACTACAGGGGTCAAAACCCTAAATTGCCACAGTTTCATACGGCGCCTGCTCCTCCTCCGCCCTCGGCTCCGGCTCCACCGTCTGCACCACCGACCGCATCACCGCCGTCCCCCGGCTGGCGTCCTTCTCTTGATCCTTGGACCAGGCTAGTCCAGGCGTGGCCTATGCCCTAGTCTGCCCCAACGCCCTATGGTGCCCCGTCTGCCTACACTGGTGGCTGGCAGCCCGGTGCCCGCCCTCACACCGGCGCTCTTGTCCTTGCGCTGCGACAACCGATGACCGCGTACCACGCCGCCCCCGCCTACGCGCCAACAATCTACAATGCTACTCCTTATGCTTCATATGGCACTACAACCTCACCCTACATGCCGCAGTACAATATGTCGCAGTACAATGATGGTGGCTCTATCTATACGTCGATGCAGACCCTACTGCCGACGCCACCACACCCGCCAGCTCCCATGTCTACACCGGCCTCTACTTCGACTCCGAGCTAGGACCAAGCTTCTTTTCTACAAGCCATGAACAACTTTGTTGCACAAGGAAACTCAGGTACGGATTGGAAATTCGATTCTGGTGTTTCTAGTCATATGCCTACATCAAGTAATTTGCTGTCTTCTTGCACACTGTCGCCTTTTCCATCCATTACTCTCGATGATGGATCATCTATTCCTATTTACTGTATCGGTCTAGCCCAAATCCAATCCCCAATCAAACCTTTGCTTCTTCGCGATGTTCTTGTAGTTCCTACACTAATTCAAAATCTGATTTCTGTTCGCCAATTCACCAATGACAATCACGTTTCTGTCAAATTTGACCCCTTTGGTTTGTCTGTGAAGGATTACCGGACCAAGGCCGAGATCGCTCGGTTCAATAGCTCCGGTGATTTGTATTCCCTCCATGGTGTTCCGGCCGCTGCCCCTCCATCGTCTATGGTGGCCTCTGTTGATCTGTGGCACCAACGTCTCGACCATCCCAATAATAATATGTTATCTACTCTTCTTAGTGAAGTTTCAATACCTTGTAATAGAGATTCTCATAATTCTTCTATTTGTCAGTCGTGTTAATTAGGCAAACATGTTCGTCTCTCCTTTAGCTCCTCTCTATCCTCTAGTACTTTTCCTTTTGAGTTACTTCATTGTGATCTATGGACGTCACCAATAGAAAGTGTTTCTGGTTTTCAATATTATCTTGTTATTCTTGATGATTTTATACACTATGTTTGGACCTTTCCCTTACGCAACAAATCCGACGTTCACAATATTTTATTAATTTTCAGCGCTATGTATCGGTCCACTTTTTCCTTCCTATAAGATTTATTCAATGCGATAATGGTCGTGAATTTGACAACTTTAAAAACTGAAATTTCTTTGTCCAATATGAAATTCTTCTGCGTTTTTCCTGTCCCTATACCTCCCCTCAAAATGGGAAGGCCGAGCGTTCTCTGCACACTCTTAATGACATCACTCGCACCCTTCTTATTCAATCTTCTATGCCTCCGAAGTTCTAGGCTGAAGCTCTCCAAACGGCCACATATCTACTTAACATTCGACCATCTAAAGTTAATCCTCAAACCACACCCTACTTCTCTTTATTTCTTTCTCACCCAAACTACACTAACGTTCGTGTCTTCGGCTGTCTTTGTTTTCCTAACTCCTACTCTACTTCTCCTAACAAACTTTCACCCTGTTCTATCTCGTGTGTCCATCTAGGTTTTTCCGACGAACACAAAGGCTATCGTTGTCTAGATCTTGTTAGTTGTCGCGTCCATGTGTCTCGTCGGGTAACTTTTGCTGAAAATATTTTTCCCTTTTCTGAGTGCCAATCTCTCGATCCAAAAACATCCGCACCATCTACTAGTCCCCCTCGTCCAAATAATTTTCTCTTCTTTCATCAGCCACCTCCTGCCGTCGCTCCTGCCGCGGCAGCAAAACCGCCAGAATTCTCTGTCGCGACAGCCGATCCTGCCGCGTCTTCTCCTGCCGCCACCTCTGCCGCGGCTGCCGAAACCGCCGAAAACTCTGCCGCGGCAGACTTCCTGTCGCCGCCGTCTCCACCGCTGACTCCCGCATCTGCTTCTTCCGCTACGTCAGGCGCATCTTCCACATCATCATCCGTCCCCCTCCTCATGCTATTATTGTCCCAGCTCCCACTAATGATCATACCATGCGCACACGTGGAAAATCCGGTTTTCGTTTACCCGCTAAAGATCATCTAAATCTCAATGCATCTCTATCTTCTTCCTCTATTCCCAAATATTACAAATCAGCTATCCCAGATCCTAATTGGGCCACAGCCATGAAAGATGAATATGATGCTCTCATTCAAAATAATACATGGCAATTAGTTCATCATCCATCAAACACTAATATAGTTTCCGGCAAATGGGTTTTTCGACACAAATTTAATTCCGATGGAAGTCTTGCACACTATAAAGCTCGATGGGTATGCCGTGGTTACTCTCAGCAACACGACATCGATTATGATGAGACTTTCTCTCCAGTTGTCAAACCCAGCACTATTCGTACTGTTCATAGCATCGTCGTTTTTTCTTTTTGGCCCATCCATCAACTCGATGTCAAAAACACTTTTCTCCATGGCTCTCTTCAAGAAACAGTTTATTGTCAACAACCTCTTGGCTTCAAAATTTTCTCTTATCCTAATCATGTTTGTCTTCTTCAAAAATCTCTCTATGGTCTAAAACAAGCACCACGGGCTTGGTTTCAACGTTTTTCTACTTATGCTCAAACAATTGGCTTTACTCCTTCTCATTCTGACACTTATCTCTTCACCTTTCATCATAATACCAACACCGCCTATCTACTTCTCTATGTTGATGATATTATTCTCACAGCTTCCTCACAACACTTTTTAGATCATATTATCTCTCTTCTTCGCAAAGAATTTTATATGTCCGATCTAGGTCTTTTTCATCACTTCTTAGGTATTTCTATCATCCGTGACTCATCTGGTCTTTTCTTATCTCAACGTCAGTACACCCTAGATCTTATTTCTCGTGCTGGTATGCTTGATTGTCAATCGTCTCGTACTCCTGTTGATACAGGTTCAAAACTTTCTGCCGATGGTGATCCCATTTCTGATTCTTCTCTTTATTGTAGTCTTACCGGCGCCCTCTAATTCTTACTCTTACTCGTCTTGAATTTTTTTCTGTCCAACAAGCTTGCCTTTACATGCATGATCCTCGTGTTACTCACTTCAACCATGTCAAATGTATTCTTCGGTATCTCAAAGGCACATTAGATTTAGGTCTTCATATAAACAAATCCTCTCCTACCTTGTTGACAGCTTACTCTGATGCAGACTAGGCTGGTTGCCCAGATAGTCAACGGTCCACATCCAGATTTTGTGTTTTTCTTGGTAACAATTTAGTTTCTTGGTCTTCAAAAAGGCAGGTTACGGTTTCTCGCTCATCAGCCGAAGCTGAGTATCGCACTGTGGCTCATGAAGTTGCTGACACGGTTTGGTTGTGCCAGTTGCTGTCGGAGCTGCATCGCCCTATTGAGCAAGCTACTATTGTTTACTGTGATAATATTTTAGATGTTTACATGTCAGGGAATCCGGTTCAACACCATCGTACTAAGCAGATAGAGATCGACATTCATTTTGTTCGAGAGAAGGTGGCTCTTGGTCAAGTTCGTGTTCTACATGTGTTTACTTCAGCTCAGTTCGCTGATATCTTTACTAAAGGTATGGCGACTACTCCGTTTCAAGACATTCGTTTCAGTCTCAACGTCGTCGAGCCTACCATTGACACTGTGGGGGATGTTAGAATACAACTCTTGTTAGGTTTAAGAGTCTTAGTCGGTTTGTTATAGGGCTAGGCCGGTGCACCTAGACCCTCATATATACCTCTTGTAATTGCCACAATATTGTCATCGATTATTATTCTATACAATTCTACAGCCTTCCAAAACAAAAATTGTCCCTAGAAAGTTTTTGGGAGCGAGGAGAACCCATGGTTGTGGCCAGGACTATCGTCGATGAAGAGGACAAGAGGACGCGGTCGCCATGGAAGAGCGGCAGGGAAGATTGGTTCATGGTGTTGGTTTTGGGTTTTGTTGATGTAGATGGGTTTCGGGTGGCTAGGTTAGGGAAGAGCTAGGTCTAATACCATGTCAATCGACTAGGTCTCGGTTACATGTTATAGGGGTGATGGAAGAGGCCCATCGTATTGGTATAGAAGGAATCATACGTGGGTTGGAGTACTACTCCATACCTGTATAAGATAGATGTATTCGTAAAAAAAGTATAGATAGACGTATAAAGGAAAGGTCCAAGAGACGTGACAACTCTGGCACTATCGGATAAACTGCATACAAAGTGTAAGTTACACATAAGTTACAATTAAGGTGTAACTGAGAATTGAATGAGTTACAACTAGGTTGCAACTGAGAATTAGTATAAATCTTATGAGTTGCAACTAGGTTGCAACTGAGAATTAGCACAAATATTAGGATGACATCAGCGACTTAGACATAAGAAGTTCTGAGGCGCCTGAGATCTAGGCACTCCCATACTTAAACTGCATATACAATACTCCCTCCGATTTAAATTAGTTTACTCAGGTTTGTTTAGATTCAGATGTACCTCTAATTTGGATCGGAGTCAGTACAATATAAATTAGCTTGCATATATCATGGCGTCAGAACTTGATGCAGTAATTTATGCGCGATATCCTTTTCCATCGAGAAAATCATGCGCTTGATCACCGCTATATCCATTCGCTTGATCACCGCGATCATACGCAACTCATGCGGCACTCCCTAAACAATTGCTACTCCATATTTCAAATCACCAAAAAAACAAGTCCACGAAAAAAGAAACAGATCTGCGCCCAAGCCCCTCGCATATACTAGTTCATTGATCAAATATTGCGGCTTAGGATCAAAATTCGAGGAGTTTATTCATTTCACTCAAATACCCAGACCACATCGTCGCGTCGGCGGCTAGCTAAGTTACAGCATTCTCGTCACAAAGTAAGCGACGGAGCACTCCTTGGTGAACTCGGAGCCCTCGGCGGCCAGCGGCGAGTTGACGCCCACCTCGCGAAACCCTTCCGCGAAGCTGTCGGGGACTTCCAGCGCCTCGCCGAGGTTCGTCACCGCATCCTGCAACCTGCCCGCCGCGATGCCCCTGGCCGCCTCGTCGAACGCGTCCGCGGCGCCGGTGTACTTTGCAGCGCAGTCGGCAAGGGGGCCCTGGATCTTGTTGTCCTTGTCCGCGGCCTTGAGGACGGCGATGCGCTCGAGGGTGTTCACGGCCGCCACTCGGGCGATCTTGGTGGCGATGACGGCGAGGCCGCTCTTGTCTGTGGTGGCGCCATCCTTGTCGGCCTGGAAGAACTTGATGCAGTAGTCGTAGTCAGCGCCCAAGGCCTTGCACGTGTCTTCTAAGATGGAAGCGTAGGAAGAGGAAGACGAGACGAGGAGGAGGATGACGACGGCATAAGAGAGAGCTTGCGAAGGCCTCATGGTTTTCGTGGTGCGATTCGCTCGGGATTGTGAGATGTTTTGAGTGCCGATGTGATCTCGCAAATCATTTGTACGCGGTATATATAAGAAAAATGTCACCTAAATATTGTGGAAGAATCTATCAATTAAGTCGAAATATCTGGTAGCAAGTATTGTATACAAACATTAATTGTTTGAAGTTAAATAAATAAAATTATCGTGTCACCATCTTCAACATCATCAACATTCTTCCATGGACCGGCCATACACATGCAAATAACGTGATTAAGAGCATCTCTATCAGATACGGCAAAAGTAGTCAAACCTGCAAATTTTGCAGTTTTCTCGAAAAATGGACATAATAGATCCTGTAAAAGTGGTCAAAACGGAAAAGAGTTGCAGCTCCCCCATATCAGTGCTCATGTACCGCACATATCCAGTTTTCGATTTTTTTTTGCGAAAATTCCACCGATCTATTAATAATCATCAACAGTAGTACAAAGAGGTCTAAAAGTAATAAAAAATTACAAATAGGTCGATGGACCACCTAGCGGAGACTACAAACACTAGCACGAGCCAAAGACGCGCCGTCGTCCTCGCCCTTCCATCACCAGATCCGGGCAAAGCTTATCGTAGTAGAGCTTATTATAGTAGACAGACGCGAAGTCGTCGTGCTAAGGTCCCAAAGAACCAGCGCACTAAAGCAGTTTTGGAGTTGTTTATACAGTAAACTGCAAATACACCACCGGCTGCTCCCGTCCACTAAAAAATACACCACCAACTGCTCCCGGCTACATCGCCGCCCTCCGAGCTCGATTCCATAGCGGGGAGCCTCGATTCCAGCAGCAATCTTTTATTCATGACGAGTCTATTTCATTTCACGGCTAGCTAGCTTTGTCTAGCTCTAATCGATCGAGCACCCTGCCTAGTTGCTTAGCTTGGCCGGCAGTGTACACGCAGTAGGAGCAGAGCGAGTGGCAGCGGCCGGTACAAGGGCGAGGGACTACAATAAAAACAGCAGGGGCGTGCGCCACGGCGGTGGCCGGACATGGGTCAATCTAGTGCCACGGCCAGTGTGTCGGATCTACATGTCTAGGAGGAAGATGACCGAATATTCTCCTGGTACGAGTTTGTGGGATCTAGTCTGCGTCGGTGCATTTTAGTTAAAAAAACCAGATTACATTTTACCGCATACACATTTTGCAGTACACGTGTTTGCAGTATCTGCTAGAGATGCTCTCAGGACTGCCCACTGCTTAAGGCCCACTTTACAGATGAAAAACTGGCATCCACAGGAATGGAGTAAGAAAGGGTCGTCATCAAAGAAATCAACAGATTCTGTAAGAGCTCAAATCACTCTTCCTCTTCGGCGTACAGAAAATTGGCATGCTTGCAAGCTTACGAGCGGGGGATATATGACATCATTCTCGTAGTACCTGAGTACCTGTGATGGTTTGGAGATTTCCATTACCTTTGGCCTTCGTGATAAGGGGTGACCTCAAGGGTGGCCCGATCTTTATGGATCTCGTGATCAAATCGACGGGAAAGCGAGGGGAAAGGGAGAAGGTAGTGAAAGCGGACACACACCTCGCGAAGAACACGATGAACACATGTAAAATACACACGATACAAGACCAATTTCTCCCACCGGCAGCCACCGGTCCGATAGAATCCTCGCAAGAAAAGATCGGTTAACATGCTCCCATCAATCCCAAGCGAAGAGGGAAGAACACCTTGGAGAGGATCTTGACAACTATGCTCATGCACTCACAAACGTAGGCCTTGTACAACGATGGATGCGCGATGCAAAGTCCAACGAGGTTGGTGACGATAGTCGGCCTCCTTGGTAAAGGGGATGAGGCAAAACTAGAGATTCCACAATGGGGTTGTCTTTAGTCTATTATCTATACCTGAGGGATACATGAGTGGTAGGGGCTCTATATATAGGCTAGCCACTAGAATGAGGGTAGTTTAGGAAAAAGGGGTAAGTAAATGGAATATTCTAGGGCATCAAACCCAGATCCGTGCGCAGATGGGTAATTCCGACAGTAAGTCCGGTGGCACCGGATCTGGTGCCGGAAGTTCAGGTAGTTTGCTGGAATGGCAAACATAAGCGTGTTCCGGTGGGATTTCTCGTCCCCCGGTCCTGGCGCCGGTTTGGTCGGTGCGGGTTCCGGTTCGCCGGTTCTGGCGCTAGGAATTCCGACGGTGGGTCCGGCGTCACTAGAACCTTCACCGGTTTGGCTCAGCCTCTTCCTTCTTCTCTTCCAAGCCTCCGTCTTGTTGGGCATGAGTCCTCGGGCTTCCTCCCTTATCTCCGTACTCATCGGTGTGAACCTATCATGGTCATAGGACGAAGTATGAAGTAGTATACCATTCAATAGGGTAGGAAGTGGGATCTCAAAGAGGATAGGATTCACCTTTGGAGTCCATGACGACTTGGCATAAGTTGGATACCTTGATGTGGTAATGACCGTAGGTCAGGCTACATCACCTCCCTCCTTCAAAAAGATTCGTCCTCGACTCTACATGCTCATCACAAGGTAGAAGCGGTCGAGAGACATTCTAAAGGAGTTATGCCCTAGAGGCAAATAATTAAGTGTATTATTTGATATATCTCCTGTATGTTCATAATACGTTTCATATTGTGCTATAACTGTGTTAATACGAAACGTTAATACACGTGTGGTATGTAAACAAACTGTGTCTCTAGTTACCTCTAGTGAACTAGTTCATTGGTCATGAGGATGGTCTATGTTTCAAGACCATGGGCATTTATGCCAACTGACAATGAGGTCATGTATTTAGTTGAATAACATGACAGACAAACATCCGACCGTTATATCTTCATGAGATCTAGTTATAAAGTTTACCATTGATGATAAAACACAGAGAACCTCGTAACCCGATCCTTTGATTGTGAGGTAATGCAAATCACCATTCCGGAAGAAGCTTAGATGGTTATCTAGAGTCATCTCGTAATAGGGTGACCAAAAGGTGCTGCTCAGGTTTTCCGAAGGGATGCGTAGAGGAGTACATATCAAGACCAGGATTTGTCTAGTCTGTGTAACGGACAGATACATGTGGCCATCTCGGTGACATTGCATTAATGAAGCTTGCAAGCATGTGACTGGGTCACGGAATGCAATGACATGAGAACGAGAAAACAAGTTCATCAGTAGCAAGATCGAACTAAGGTATACAGATACCAAAGATCAAGTCTTGGATGAATTAGGTATCGAGTGACAAAGGGAATGGGGAACGACTATCTCACGGTTCGAGCGATTGTATTCGTGAAACGCACGGGGGTCACATGGCCATCCAGGTCCCTCTGTTGATCATTGATATGAGAGTGGTCTCTGTCATGTCCGGAGTGTTTCCGAACCGAAGGATGCCACGCTTAAGGGTAGGGACGCTTAGGGTAGATGAGGCATCGTATGAGAAATAAAGAGAGAGAGACCGGAATAGTTTCGGCAACATCTGATGAAGATCGGAAAGGGGTCCAGAAGATGTTCCAGAGTGAAGGAATAATATAATATGTGTATTGAATGTTAATTGGAGAATTAGTATTAAATATATATTTTATTTTATTTTTGAGGGAACTATATTGCTAATGGGCCTCACCCAAGGGAGGCCCAAGTGGGCAAGGCGCCTACAGAGTGGGGGCCAGCCGGCCTAGGGCTGGTGGGCCACCCTAGAGGGGCCCACCTAGGGCCGGCGGCTGCCCCAAGGTGGCCGGCGGGTGTGGGGATTAGTCCCACCCCGCCTGGCCCTTGGGTGGTGCCCCCTCCCACTATATAAAGGGGTCCCCCTTCCCCTTGGAACACACCCATTCCTCTCATTCTCTCTCTCATCTACTAAGGACGTCCCCGTAATATTGGGGAGGACCTCGTGGTTGAGTTCTCCACCTTCACACTACTGTCATGTGATCGGAGATCCGGCATCTGCTTCTTTCGCTGCTCGGCTGGATCGGAGCCCGGTTGACGTCCCCTACACCGGACGTGTGACGAACTTCGGAGGCACCACCTTGGGGTGCTGCTCATCTTCATCAATATACGCCTTCCTGCGTAAGGCATGCCTCTCTCTGCAAAGGTATTGGATACCAAATTGGTTAGTATGAAGTGTCATACAGGACAACGCAATTCATGAACTGCAATGGCCTAAGTAACTAGCAAGAGAATAAGTGATGATGATCATCGAAAACAAATAAAGTGTTATTGTGCTTTTTTGTTGTCGTCAAAACTAGCCTTCAAGATTTGTTTTAATAATTGTTATTTTGTTCCGGTATTACGAGAACAATGGTTGTTCAAATAATTACCGTATTCCATAAAGGATGGATGAACTTTTACAAGTCTAGTGGGAGAAATCACATCCATAAACACTATTGCTAAAATGTCGCAAGACAAATGATTGAAAGATCACTTATGAAGTGACATCGCTGTTTAATTATATTGGAAAGAAAACATGAAGAAACTCCATGTTAATGGATTTTTGGAGTCTTTGATTTTGATCAATTGACGCATGTGAGACTTTCCTCGAGATAATTGAAACTCCGTCCATAGGCTAGAGGGGAACGGATGACTAGCTTATTGGAAATTGTGCATGCTGATGTGCATAGTCCATTATGTGTAGCCATATGCGATGGATCTGTTTGCTTCATATGCTTTCTTCGAAAATTTGAGTGAATATATCTATATATTTACTTAATAAGGAAGAAGTATGAAACATTTGAAAGTTGTTCAAAGACTTTCAAGATGAAGTGGAAAAACATTGTAACAAGAAAATAAAGAGTTTATGATTCAATCATAAAGGAAGATATTTGAGTTACATGTTTAGCACACCTAAGATTTGAGGAATTGTTCCATGAATTTGGATTTCCCGATAAACCACAGGAGTATGGTATGTTCGAGAGATGAAATCAAACCATGTTTGACATGGTAAGATCAAATGTGTCATTTATAAAACTGCCATTATGTTTTAAGGATTGAAGCTTTAGAGACTACCGCTTTTACACTGAAAAGAGCACCATTGTGATCCGTTGAAATGACACCATATAAGTTATGGTTTGGGATAAAACCTGAATTGTCTTTTCTTAAATTTTGGTATGCTATGCATAAGTAAAATGTTTACAACCAAAGTCGGATAAGCACGTCTTTGTAGGTTATCCCAAAGAATTTGTTGGGAATTTCTCCATAACACCGAGGACAAAAGAGTTTGTTACTTGGAACGTCAAGTTTCTTGAGAAGGAATTTTCGTGAAAAGTTAAGTGGGAGGACAATAGAACTTTGATAAGGTTGTTGAACCTTAGCTATATGTGCTAAGTAGCGCAGCGCCGGAAAGTGTCCTGGTGGCAGCCACAATGCTCATGGCTCCCGTGATTACAAAGGGTGTGATCTCGGGGATTAGAGTTCCTATTGAACCATGTGGGTCGGTAAGAATCAAATAGTGTGATTTGATAAGCAAGTCGTTATTGTTTTGACAATGATGAACCTATAGGGTCACACACTTTAGGGGATGGAAGTGTAATGAGGATTGGATCTGAATTAGACTAGGCTTAGGCTGCTAATGGGTTGCTAATGTAGAAGCCCACCAGGGATGCCTATATACAAGAGAGTGAGGCGAGCTGAATAGGGTTGAGCATTCCACCCAGCCACCACTCCTCTTACGCCTGTATTGAACGTGTGGACCTAGCAGTCTGTCGTGTGACCTTCCACTCCGGGCGTGTGGATACCTCGGAGGTGCTGTAGCTATAGCACTTGGACGAGCCGTGCAAAGGGGAGCTGCTCGTGGGACAATGACAAGGAGGAGTCATAGAACATCTACACTGTCGCGACGTGCTTCATCGAGTTTCGCAACTGCGCGTCTAGTGGTAATCCCGTGATCTATGACAATAGTATTCTTGGTTGACGCGGTAGAAAATTTTGATTTTATGCTAGTGTAGCCTACTCGTTACCCTTCAGTGGTATCAGAGCCGATGTTGTTCAGTCATAGGTTCGGGAAGTTTGCATATGGTGATGTGTAGATTGATATGAATGATGTGATCGTTTGTATGGCGGTGGTTTTGTATTGATCTATGATCTTATTTTCCATGATCGTGATTCTATGGTCGTCGAACAACTTACCCCTACCGGTCGGTTTTCGCCATCGGGGTAGACAGTGACACATAAATCCAGTTGAATCACGCGAAGATCAATATGATTGATCGAATCGGGAACTAGATCTGAATCGACGTACCATGATCAAAGGAGTTTGATCGAATCGGAACAATAGTCGATATATGGTAAATTTGATTTGCCGATAAAAATCCTTAAAGAAAATTGTATAGATACCGCAAGGGGCGCTACCCCTTCAACCCCGCAGGGGGAGACCCCCTAGACCCCCCTTAATCGTAGCCCCTTTCATATCACATTAAGGTTCATAGGTGCTGCGATTTCACATGATCCAGTAGAATGTGATTCTATGCACAACTTGTTTTTGAAGGATGTATATGATCAGTATGGCCCAAAAATGTATGTGATGCATGTATGTATTTTTCATGACCTGCGTGTCGTGAGTAGGGCAACACGGCTGGAGCCAAATGTGTTGTCAATTACTGTAATGGCCTGCGTGCCAACTTATGATGATTCCAATACCATGTAATTTTGATTACTAGATGTTACGAGTAATATCTTGTATTAGTTCTTGGAGAACTCATCACTTGGAGGATGGCTCACATAGAGCATGAAGATGGAGATCATCATGGTGGACAGGTTCTATGGCGATGGAGATCACCATGATAAAATGGGCCATACTGTATCACATCTATGTGAATGCTATTCTTATACGTTTTACTACTATGCATGCTTAGATGATAGAAGTAGAACGATCCCTCACAAAGTTTAAGTAAAATCATGCCCTCCCAACCAAACCTTGCACCATCCTATGCCCTGTACAACCGTTGGTGGGTCTATGAAATTAGGGTGCCATGGTTTTCCTTGGCTGGATGGGTTTGTATCGGATACCTACACACATAAGGGTTGGTGAGCTTAACAAGGTCATCTTAACAGTTAAGGACCTTGGGGCATAAAGGTTGGGCGCCTAGTTTTGACATAGATATGTCACCCAACAACAAGAGTCATATGTGGTATGATTAGCAAAAGTTTCTTACCGATTTACCTTCTTCTAGCAGTGATGCTAAAACTCACTAGTCGACTTGTTAATTGTGGATATTGAATCACTTAGTATCAATAGAGGGATGTTGATTTAAGTGGGAGTATATGCTATTGAATTGTTTAATATGTTTTAGTCTTTCATGGTTACATGGATTAGTATTTTGCATGTTTTTATGTTGTAGATCAATGGCACCAAACAATTCATCACCTTTTGCTCTGCATTCGATTCTTGAAAAGGATAAACTAAATGGAAAAAAACTATTCGGACTAGGTCTGTAACCTGAGAATTGTTCTTAGGGCTGAGAAAAAGGAAACTGTTCTGGATACACCAATCCCAGATGAACCTGCTGATAATGCAACTACTTCCCTTAAGAATGCCTACAAGAAAGCATGTGATGAATCTCTTGGGGTTAGTTGTCTTATACTTGCATGCATGGAACCTGATCTTCAAAAATAGTTTGAGGATCAGGAAGCGTATGATATGATCGTCGCGCTTAAGGACATGTTCCGGACTCAGGCTAGGACTGAGAGGTACAATGTTGCTAAGTCCTTTGTGGAATGCAAGCTGGCAGAGGGAGCAGTTGTAGGCCCCATGTAATCAAAATGGTTGGTTACAGTCAGACTTTGGAAAAGCTTGGTTTTCCATTAGGCCAAGAGTTGGCCAGTGATTTCATTTTGGCATCTCTTCCATCTAGGTATAGGCATTTCATTTCGAACTACCATATGCATGAGGTGGAGAGGGCATAGCCATGTGATGGTTGTGCAGAATAAGCCTAGCTTCAAGAAAAAGGGCACTTCTTGGCAGATAAAGAAGTGGATTTTTGCGTCAGAAATAAAGCAAGGGTTGCTGCATTATTCGTCAGCGTCATGCAGCTTCACCTTCCGTCAGGATTTATCATGGAGTTAAATAATTGTTATTACATTTCTAGTATGGGTCGAAACATTTTATCACCTTCATGTTTGATGAGGGATGGTTATTCATTCGCGAGTACAAACAATGGTTGTGTAATATCTAAGAATGCTATGTTTGTGGTTGATGCTGCCATTGTGAATGAGATATTTATTTTAAATCTTGATAACGCATTTGTTCACAATGCTAGTGCTAAAAGGCTTCGGCCTAATTATTTGAGTCCTACCTATTTATGGCGTTGTCGTTTGGGGCATATAAGTGAAAAGCGCATGGAGAAGCTCCATGGTGATGGTCTTCTAACTTCGTTTGATTTTGAATCATACGATACATGTCAAGCTTGTTTATTTGGAAAGATGACCAAGACGCCTTTTACGGGTTTTCCCGAGAGAGCGATAGACTTGTTGGAACTCATACATACTGATGTATATGGACCAATGAGCACGACAGCCAGAGGAGGATATCACTACTTCATTACTTTCACTAATGATTTCAGTAGATATGGCTATGTCTACTTGATGAAGCATAAGTCTGAAACTTTTGAAAAGTTCAAAGAGTTTCAGAGTGAGGTAGAGAATCAACGTGGCAAGAAAATAAAGGTCTTGCGATCTGATCGTGGAGGTGAATATTTGAGTCACGAGTTTAGCAATCATCTTAAGAGTTGCAGAATTGTTCCACAGCTCACGCCGCCCGGAACGCCTCAAAGAAACAGGGTCTCCAAACAGCGTAATCGAACTTTGTTGGACATGGTTCGATCGATGATGAGCCAGTCGGATTTACCATTATCATTTTAGGGTTACGCTCTAGAAACAGTAGCTTTCACACTAAATAGGGTACCGTCTAAATCCGTAGTTAAGACACCATATGAGATGTGGACTGGAAAGAATCCCAGTTTGTCTTTTCTAAAGATTTGGGGTTGTGATGCATTTGTCAAGCGATTTCAGTCGGACAAGCTAACACCCAAATCGGATAAATGCATATTCATGGGATATCCAAGGGAAACCTTAGGGTATTACTTCTACAACTGAGAAAAGGGCAAAGTGTTTGTCGCTCGTAGCGGTGTTTTCCTAGGGAAAGAGTTTCTCACAAAGGGAACGAGTGGAAGGTCGGTGCGACTTGAAGAAGTTAAAGATGAGCTAGTTGGGGATGCTTCTACGAGTGATGCTATTGTAGCAGAACAAGTTTAGGAACCCGTGGCAATAGAAGCACCACAACCACGAAGGTCGGCGAGGCTCCACGAAGCGCGGGAATTATTATTTTTAGACAATGATGAGACTGCGACCTATGCAGAAGCGATGGTGGACCCAGACTCTGAGAAATGGCTGATTGCCATGAGATCCAAGATAGAGTCCATGGGAGACAATCAAGTTTGGAACTTGGTTGATCTGCCTGATGGTTTTAAAGCCATCGAGTGCAAATGGATCTATAAGAAGAAGATTGATATGGATGGAAATGTTCACATCCATCAATCTCGATTTGTTGCAAAAGGTTTTCGACAAGTTCAAGGAGTTGACTACGACGAGACTTTCTCGCCCGTAGCGATGCTTAAATCTATACGGATCATTCTAGCCATTGCTACATATTTCGACTATGAGATATGGCAGATGGACGTCAAGACGGCTTTCTTAAATGTAATCCTTACTAAGGACGTGTATATGATGCATCCCAAAGGTTTTGTCGATCCAAACAATGCTGGAAAGGTATGCAAACTTCAAAAGTCTATTTATGGGTTGAGGCAAGCATCTCAGAGTTGGAACATTCGATTTGATGAAGTTGTAAAGGAGTTTGGCTTCATCAAAAACGAACAAGAACCTTATGTGTATAAGAAATAAAAAGGGAAATCGCTTGTATTTATAATCTTGTATGTGGATGACATATTACTGATTAGAAATGATATTCCTATGCTCGAGTTTGTTAAGACTTCATTGAAAAATAGTTTTTCTATGAAGGACTTAGGAGCAGCGGTATATATTCTAGGTATCAAGATCTATAGAGATAGATCAAGGAGGCTAATTGGATTAAGCCAGAGTACGTACATTGACAAAGTGTTTAAACGGTCCAGCATGAAAGAGGCTAAGAAGGGGTTCTTGCCCATGTCTCACGGCATTAAACTCGGCAAGACTCGGTGTCCTTCGACCACTGATGAGCGAGAGTGCATGAGTAGGGTTACATATGCTTCGGCTATTGGATCCATTATGTATGTAATGACATGTACTCGCCCAGATGTTTCCTATGCTCTAAGTGTTACGAGCAGATACCAGGCTGATCCAGGTGAAAGCCACTAGACAGCGGTAAAGAATATCCTTAAGTACTTCAAAAGAACTAAGGATATGTTCCTAGTTTACGGAGGTGTAGCATCCCAATTTTCTAACAATTATAATGCTACTTGGTCTAGTAATATAATGGCTACTTCCTATATATAATTGTTGCATCATAATTATATCATGCTCATGTCATCATGCCACCTTGCATTTGAGCATCATATAAAACCCTTTGTTCTTTGATTCTTCTCTCATATGCATTATTAATTGTATTTGCCTCTTGATATTGTATTTGGTTATTGATATATTGTTTAATGCCCAAGTTGAGTTGGGGGCATATCTTTTATTCAACTCCATCACCTTTCTTTTCACCACCTTATAATTCCACCATTCCATTAACCCATGAGCTTGTAATTCTTTTTCTTTTGATATTTATTTTAGCTCATGTGGGTTGGGGTGGATCTAATCCTAACTCCTTTTTGCTTGACCTTTATTCCACTTCTTAGGAATGCATAAGAATAATGCCATATTATTATTATTGTTTCACAAAATAAAACATGGCATTTATTATTTTGCATGGGCCATGCAAGAGTACCACCACCTTTAGCCCATTTGATTCCTCTTGGTTTTATTGGTTCTTTTCTTTGTGGATCATCTCCATCCCTCTCCACCATCCCCTTATTCTCATCAACACCATTTTTAATTTTCTCCATGCATGATGCAAATGAGACCTTTTTCCATAAACCCCCTTTTTCTCTCTTTTCTTGGGTTCACCTCCACCTCATCTCATGCTAAATTTAAGCCCTCACTTTCCTCTTGGTTTGATCTTATCAACATGTTTTAAAACCTAAACACCTAATCAAAACCCTAACCCTAGTTTCTTCTTTTCTCTCTCACCCTAGTTCTAAGCTAAACCCTAACCTTAACCCTCACCTCACCTCTTTCCTCTCACCATGCAAATGGCCCCTCTCCCTGCCATGCATGCCCTACCCAACTAACCTCTCCAACCTAACAAAACCCTAACCCGAGCCTCCATATCTAACCCTAGCCCTAGCTACACCCTAGCTAAACCGAGCCTCCCTCTCTCTTTTCTCTCCCTTCCTCTATGCCATGCTGGCCCCGGCTGCACCACCACGCCGTCCCCACCTGGCAGCCCCACCCTAACCTGCCCCTGCCCTGGCTGCTCCAGCTCGAGCACGTGAAGAGGGGGTGGAAAAAGGTGGCCGAAGCCACCTTTATCTACCCTGATCCCCACGGCTGCCTCTCCTCTCTCCCTCTCGCTTTACCTCATTCCTCACGCCTCCTGGCATCGCCCAAATCCACCCCCAGAGCCCTGCCTCTCCCCTCTTTCTTCTTCACCATCACCAACGCCTCTCTCCGGTCAGCTGCCAGCAACACCACCGCCCCCTCGTTCCGGCGATCGTGGTTGACGTGGAGGTGGTCGAGGCGCTCGAGGAGGATCCCCTGCTTCGCCTTGGACGCGCCAGCAAGAAGGAGGAGCACCAGAACCACCAGTACCCTCACCGCTCTGCCGCAAACCCTAGATCCGGGACGTCTGCAACCTCGCAGCTCCGCAGCTCCTCGCCTCGATCCGAGCCCTCCGTCGAGCCCGTGGTGAGCCCCTGTACCTCCCAGACAACCCCATCTTCGCCGTCGTCGTCTAGCCGCGTCGGACCTTACACCGCACGCCCTCGGTGCGTCGTCAGTCGCTGGTGTCTGCACGTTTTCCGCGCCGCATAGAGCCTCACCTAGCCGCGTTGCTCCCTCCTGTCAACACCCACGTCCTACCGCACTGGTTGCCGCCGCCGAGCGCTAGTCCCAGGTCCCTGGTTCGAGTTCCCGTTCCGCGCCATGCGTAGATCTGCCGCCAGACAGTGGAGAAGATCCACAGTACCGCGGCCCCCGTTTTGCAAATACCCCCCTGCTTCTTTTGCCGCCTCAACCCGCGGTACGCCCAACCCCACCAGTCAGTCTCCCGTTGCATGTTTACAAAAAGGCGCCTGCGTTTTAACCGGCTCAACCCGCGCTCCAGCACGCCCCATCTGTCAGCCGCTGCGGGGTTCGGCCTCTGTCACGTGGGCCCGTAGCCGCTGGCCCATCTGTTAGTCGCAGAGGCTAAGTACGCTGCGGTGAGAAAAGTTTTTCCGCGCGCGTGTGTCCCCGCCAGCAGCTGGCCCACCCGTCAGCGTTTGTGGGTAGGTCTGTCTGGGTGTAAAATGTTTTCTGCTTTTCTGTTTTTGATTAAACTTTTTCAGTAAATGTTTAAATTCAAATTCAAATCAGATTTTAAATAACTTTTAAAATACAAATCCAAATAATACAAATGATATATGTTTTGGAATCAGGAAAATGTGAGGAATTCAAATATGCCATTCAAAATATTGTTTGAACACTTTAAAATTTCGAGATGATTAAAATTACAATAAAATGCCCTTTTCTTAATAAATTAATAACTTTAATTCTATAACTCCAAATTTGGCAAATAATATGTCTAAATCGATCAGCGCGACGAGCCCGATCTATCTATGCAGTCCTTGTTCTTAATTGAGGCATGCATCATGTCATTATTAAAAATCTGAACTGTTTATGGCAATAAAACTTGACTAAACAAATAATAAAATGCTTTATTCTTGTATTCCACACCTCACCATGCCATGCTACTTTAATGCCATGTAAATTGTGCATCATTCATCATGGCATGCTTGTTTGCTTGTCGCATTCTAATTCATATGCTTGTGCACTTTATTTATGTTGGCCCTTGTTTGTTTGGTTCTTCTTCGAATAGACGCCCAGCAGGAGAATTACCAGGAATCACAGGAGTACTATCTAGATCCATCTCTCGCTTCAACTGAGCTGCCAGGCAAGCACTACCACATGCTTGCATACATATAGTACATATTGCCTCTATCTTATTCTTGCATCATTGAGTCGCGATTGCATTAAATTGAATCCCATGTACTGCATAGCCTTTACTTTTAAACCCCACCGAATCTTGTTCCTCCATCCCATGAGCCATTACTACAGGAGTTGTTTGAGCCATGCGAGTCGTAGAAAAGCATGTGTAGGGTATGTGAGTGTCTGATGAATAATGAGGTAGCTAAACAACTTAACCTGTGTAGTAATGGGATAACTAATGAAAGAGGCACCGGTGAGCAATATCTGCTATTTGATTTTTCATGCTCACTTGTGTCTCGTAGGACCCCGAGTACTTGCTTCCTGTTCCTTGTTTGTTCGCACTATCCACATCCGGGAGGCCTTATGGACCCCCCTGAGCCAGAGCTTGATTCATTCTTATTTCTTGGGGCCACAATTAGTTTGAGGCTTTAGTACTATCATGTACTTATACCATGTTACTGCTTTATTTAAGATTGTGCGAGGAGCACATGTACTATTTTGGATCGTGACACGTTTTCGTTGTATCGACAAGCCTAGTCACATTTTCGGGTTCCCAGTCGTTTACCGCCGTCCACACAAACCTTGAGTCCGTCTCGGAGTCAGCTAGCTTCGTCGCGGGTAGCTTAATGGGGTGGCCCCCTAAAATATTTCTGAATCCTGTGATTGCTTTGTCGTGAATGCCTCGTTGGGATTTGTTTTGGTTTTTCTGAGGTTGATCGAGTGTGTGTTGCTATTCGTGCACCCCTGCAGGGTAAATCTTTCTGAAAGCCGTGTCCGCGGTTATGGACGACTTGGAGCACAGTTTCTCGATCATAGACAAGTATAACTAAAGTACCACTTTTAATTTGACTAAGTACTTGACTAGTAAATAGTGCAATACTCATGGAATGGTTAATAAAACTGCCAATGGATGATGGGGGTTGTTCGTCCGCTTCCTTGTTGGTAAGCGAGGAGGAGGATGGATCTGATAATTATACTGGTATAACTGTCGTTCTTAATTCACGGACATCCGTCTATCATTGGTTAGGCGGATGGTTAGCGAGTATCTATAGAATTGTTAGCTATTATCTTTTGCTACAATTGCGTGACCCCAGGTTGTGTCCCTTTAGTGGCATAAAGACTTGCTGAGTACCCCTAGGGTTTCACACGATATATTGTTTGATTCAGATGAAGAGGTGTATTCGCAAGATGGATACTGGGTGGAGGAGACCGATGATGTTGGCAACGATCACTCGGTGTAGAGATTCCGGGAACGGGGATCCGTGAGATCTGTGGGCGGGATGTGTTTATTTATGTGGGATCTTATGCCGATTTGCTTCTTATCCGTACACGGATCTTGTTTTCCGCTTCCGCCTGATACTCTGATGTTTGTTGTATGAGGAGCTATCCTAAATTATTATCTCGATCTAGGATATTTGAATCTTGCCGTATGGCGTTGCAATATTTCTATTTCTTTTAGATGGAATGGCTCTGATGACTATTGTATGTGGCTTGCATACATACTCATTTGTGTATGTAGTTGATCCCTTCGCCTGCTGATTACGCCGCTCGTTCTTGTCCCGATGTTCTGAAAGTGGTTAGGACGGCCGAAAGGTCTACCGTGAGTGGCCCTGGGCCCCACCGTAATATTTTAACCATTTTCGTCCATCTAGGCATGTAACTAAGAGCGTAATTCACCGAGGTAGTTACAATTGGTATCAGAGCTATCCCGCCCTTCAGGGTCTCAGCCAAAATGGTCGTTGTCAGTCTAGCGAATATTTTTTGTAGTTATGTATACTAGGGAAAAACAAACGTGAGAGTAGGACTGCTTCCATTTTTCTTCTTACCCACCCACACACCCTTTTCTGGTAAGGAAGTGTAACGTTTTCAATCCTCTTCTAAAAATTCAAACTAGGATTCACGTGTTCTGGGTTCCGTAGTACCGTAGGTTGTGTGTGTGTGTGTGTGAATTCCTTGTCTATCTGTTGCATCCAAATGTTATCACTGTCTGCCTTTTGGTTATCAACTGTTGGTACATTCCATACCGACAGGCCTTTGTAAACCGACGCGACCTATTCTGATTCGGTGTATACCGATGCGATCTATCTTACTCTTTGTTATCCGACGTTATCTTGTTGGGGTGTTCCTTTTTGTAGTTACCAATCTTTAGGTTCATCTTAAGAAGAAGGTGTTGGGATATGTGTTTTACTGATTCATGTGCGGAGTAATGATTTGAGTGCGGGATGGAGTCGCGACCATACCACTACTTTTATCATTGCTCTTGTATATTGAACTAGTAGAGTTACTAATCTTGATTCGTTAAGTGGTTTGCGCATATAGTGGTATTTTAATGCCGAAATTTGTGGAATTTTTTTTCTTTGTACTTTGTGTACCACACTCCTTGTTCAGTCGTGTGCGTTATGCTTAATATCTTCTAGTTGCCTTGAACTTTGTTGATATTTTAATATCATCTCAGTGAATTGCATCCTTTAATCTTGGTTAATTCCATTTTGGTACTATTTTGGATTATTATCATTCTCCGTTATAGTACTGACTTGTGTTTTATATCAATCACAGGATGGCACCACCACGCCTTTCTGAGGAGGACATACCACCTGAACTGGGGGCTGCTTTGGCAAGTATTGAAAATGCTTTGGGCACTATGCAGCAGAACCAGCAGCGCTTCGAGGAAAGCGTGAGGAGGAATGAGTTTGTTCCGCTACCTCCACCTCCCAAGCGAGGAGACATCAAGAGTTTTCTCAAGTTCAACCCACGCCAATTTGAGGTGTCTGATCAGCCACTTGATGCGGATGATTGGCTTCGTGAAGTGTCAAGGTTGCTGATGACTGCGGATGTCCCCGAGCAAGAATGGGTCAAATGTGCCACTCAGCTTCTAAAGGGAGATGCAGCTCTGTGGTGGGAAAATTACCTCAAGGCAGACCTCTCTGGTTTTCAGCCTACTTGGGAGCAATTCACTGCGGCTTTCAAAGAGCAATATCTGTCAGAAATTGTCATGGAAAGGATGAAGGAAGTGTTTCTCAACCTCAAGTAGGGCACTGACAATGTCAATACCTACATCAGAAACTTCATGAACCTTTCTCGTTATGGTGGCGATGAGATCTCTGATGACAAGAAGAAGCAAAAGAGGTTCCGGCAAGGCCTCAATGCTTCCATCAAATATGCAATCACTCATGCAAGGCCGGCGTCTTTTCTGGAACTCCAACACACAGCTCTGCAGGAAGAAGCAAGTAGGCAAGTGTTTGAGGAGTCAAAGAAACACAGCCGTGATGCAGCAAGCTCTTCTGCTATGACAGCTCCTTCTAAGCGTCGTGTCTGGGTTCCTAACACCCCATCGTCGCTCCCTGCTCCACCAAGACCGTCAAGCTACGCAGCAAGGCCACCAAACTCCTTCACTGCGGCTCCCAGGGGCTACAGCCAGAACTACCCTGGAGCGCCTGGCGGAGTCCCTGGCTACGTTGCTCCACGTCCACCTGGTGCTTGCTATACTTGTGGAAACACTGGGCATCAGCACTGGAATGGTCCTATGAACAACAAAGCTCTTCCACCACCACCTCCAAGACCTGCGGCAAGTTCTCCTATGATTCGTGCACCTCCACCTCGGGCTCTCAACATCAACACCAAGCCTGGGTCTACGGTTGCTCGTGCCAACTGTGTCAACGCCGCTCAAGCTGAGCATGCTCCTAGAGTTGTGATGGGTATGCTTCCTGTTAACTCAGTCCCTGCACGAGTTTTGTTTGATTCTAGTGCTTCGCATTCTTTTGTTTCTCACAAGTTTGCGCATGAGCAAGATCTGGCTATGGTTCCTTTATTGCATCGTCTTGTGGTACAATCTCCTGGGTCAAACATGAGGGCTGCTCATATCAGCCAAGGCAATCAAATTGAGATTGGTGGCTCTTCGTTTCCGGCTTCCTTAATTATTCTGGGCAATTCTGATATTGATGTTATCTTGGGCATGGATTGGTTAACAGCAAATGCAGCTGTGACTGATTATGCTGAACGTTCGGTTTCTTTGAAAATTCCAGAAGGCCATATAGTCTATTCTCCAAGTCTGACTCCTGCAATTCAGCTTTATTCTTTGGCGGCTCTGAATGATGATGCTATGGAAGGTATTCAGAGTGTTCCTGTAGTCTGTGAGTTCCCAGTTGTCTTTCCTGAAGAGTTGCCAGGTATGCCTCCGGATCGTGAGGTCGAGTTTGTCATTGAACTTGAACCTGGTACCGCTCCTATCTCCAAGCGGCCTTATAAAATGGGTCCTACTGAGTTGGCTGAACTCAAACGCCAGCTGGATGAACAAGAGAAGTTGGGTTTCATTCAGCACAGTACTTCTTCTTGGGGTAGTCCAACCATCTTTGTGAAGAAGCGAGACAAGACCGATAGACTTTGTGTTGACTATCGGGCACTCAATGCTAAAACCATCAAGAATAAATATCCCCTTCCGCGGATTAATGATCTCTTCGATCAGTTCGCTGGAGCTGTGGTATTCTCTAAACTTGATTTGAGAAGTGGTTATCATCAAATCAAGATCCGCAAGGAAGATGTTCCTAAAACAGCTTTCACCACCCGTTATGGCCTGTATGAGTACACGGTCATGTCTTTCGGTCTCACCAATGCACCTGCCACCTTCTCGAGGCTTATGAACTCGGTTTTCATGGAGTATCTTGATAAGTTCATTGTGGTCTATCTGGATGACATTCTAGTCTATTCTAAGTCAAAAGAAGAACATGAAGAACACCTTCAGTGTGTCCTAAACAAGCTTCGTGAAAACTGCCTGTATGCAAAGTTCTCCAAGTGTGAGTTTTGGCTGCCTCAAGTCACCTACCTTGGTCACGTCATCTCTGCCAAGGGTATTGCCGTCAACCCAGAAACTATTAAGACAATTATGGACTGGCTTCCACCCATAAATGTCAAAGAAGTCCGGAGTTTCCTTGGTTTGTCCAGTTACTGCCGTCGATTCGTTCAAAACTTCTCGAAGATTGCGAAGCCTCTTACCGATCTCCTCAAGAAAGGCAAGAAATACATTTGGACTCCTGCATGTCAAGCAAGCTTTGAAACACTCAAAGAGAAGCTCACTTCCACACCAGTCTTGGTTCCTCCAGATACATCAAAGCCTTTCCAGATATTCTGTGATGCCTCATTGCAAGGATTGGGTGCGGTCCTTATGCAAGAAAAACAAGTTGTTGCTTATGCATCTCGGCAGTTGAAGACGCATGAGATCAACTATCCTACACATGACCTCGAACTCACAGCAGTTGTCTTTGCTTTGAAAGTATGGAGGCATTACTTGCTTGGCAACCGTTGTGAGATCTTTTCTGATCACAAGAGTCTGAAGTATATCTTCACACAGCCTGATCTCAACCTTCGTCAGAGGAGGTGGATTGAAACAATCAATGATTTCGATTTGACCATCAACTACACTCCCGGCAAAGCTAATGTCATGGCCGATGCTCTCAGCCGAAAAGCTTATGTCAACAACCTTATGGTGGAAAAACAACAGCCTCTCTTGTGCGAGGAATTCCGCAAGCTCAACCTTGAAATTGTGGATCAAGGGTATCTTTTGAACCTTCTGGCAACACCGCTCTTGGAAGAAAAAGTTCGCTCCATTCAGCTTGGTGATCCTTACACTAAAAAGATCATCTCCAACATTCAACTTCCGAAGTATGAGTCCTTCCATGTTGACGACCAAGGCACTCTTTTCTTTGAACACCGGATGTTTGTTCCGAACTACCCGGGTTTAAGAGAGCAAGTTCTCAAGGAGGCGCATGATTCTGTTCTTTCTATCCACCCTGGCAGCACTAAGATGTACATGGACTTAAAAACACAATATTGGTGGCCTGGGTTGAAACGATATTGTGCCAAGTACGTCTCGGAGTGTGATGTCTGTCGCAGAGTTAAAGTTGTCCATCAGAAACCTTCGGGTCTTCTACAGCCATTGAAGCCTCCGGAATGGAAATGGGAGAAAGTAGAGATGGACTTCATCGCTGGTTTTCCAAGGTCGCAGAAGGGCAACAATGCAATCTTTGTTGTCATTGACAGGCTTTCTAAAGTATCTCACTTCTTTCCCGTCAAGGAAACAATTTCTGCAATTCAGTTGGATGAGCTCTATATCAACAGAATTGTCTCTCTGTATGGAGTTCCTCTTGAGATCAGTTCAGACCGTGGAAGCATCTTCACTTCCAAGTTCTGGGGAAGTTTCCAAAATGCTTTGGGAACAAAATTAAACTTCAGCACAGCTTACCACCCTCAGTCGCAAGGACAAGTTGAAAGGATCAATCAGATTCTAGAAGATATGCTCCGTGCTTGCGTTATCTCTTTCGGCATGAAGTGGGAAGAATGTCTTCCTTATGCTGAATTCTCTTACAACAACAGCTTCCAGAAAAGTCTAAAGATGGCACCATTTGAGGCTCTCTATGGTCGCAAATGCAGAACTCTGATTGGTTGGTCGGGCGCAGGTGAAAGAATATTGTTTGGCCCCGACATTATAACTCAAGCGGAGGAGAAAGTTCACATCATTCTTGAAAATCTGAAGATTGCTCAAAGTCGCCAGAAGAGCAATTACGACAGAAAGCACACGGACATGGAGTATGTTCCTGGTGATCTCGTTTACCTTCGTGTCACTCCCATGAGAGGCACGCACCGCTTTGGTATCAAAGGAAAGTTGGCTCCTAGATACATCAGTCCTTTCAAAATTCGTGGAAGAAGAGGAGAAGTTGCTTATGCTCTTGAGCTCCCTGAAAAACTCAAGGTCCATGATGTTTTCCACATCTCCCAACTCAAGAAGTGCTTCAAGGATCCCGCCAGGACCGTGGACCATGAACTCATTAATCTACAAGAAGATCTGTCTTATCAAGAACACCCCATAAAAATTCTAGAAGTCGCAGAAAGAAGGACTCGCAACAAGTCCATTAAGTTCTGCAAGGTGTAGTGGTCGCACCATTCCGTTGATGAAGCCACTTGGGATCGTGAAGATGAGCTCCGTGCCAAGTATCCTACCCTCTTTGAGTCTTCTTCTTCCTAGAATCTCGCGGCGAGATTCCTGTTTAGTGGGGGAGAGTTGTAGCATCCCAATTGTCTAACAATTGTAATGCTACTTGGTCTAGTAATATAATGGCTACTTCCTATATATAATTGTTGCATCATAATTATATCATCCTCATGTCATCATGCCACCTTGCATTTGAGCATCATATAAAACCCTTTGTTCTTTGATTCTTCTCTCATATGCATTATTAATTGTATTTGCCTCTTGATATTGTATTTGGTTATTGATATATTGTTTAATGCCCAAGTTGAGTTGGGGGCATATCTTTTATTCAACTCCATCACCTTTCTTTTCACCACCTTATAATTTCACCATTCCATTAACCCATGAGCTTGTAATTCTTTTTCTTTTGATATTTATTTTAGCTCATGTGGGTTGGGGTGGATCTAATCCTAACTCCTTTTTGCTTGACCTTTATTCCACTTCTTAGGAATGCATAAGAATAATGCCATATTATTATTATTGTTTCACAAAATAAAACATGGCATTTATTATTTTGCATGGGCCATGCAAGAGTACCACCACCTTTAGCCCATTTGATTCCTCTTGGTTTTATTGGTTCTTTTCTTTGTGGATCATCTCCATCCCTCTCCACCATCCCCTTATTCTCATCAACACCATTTTTAATTTTCTCCATGCATGATGCAAATGAGACCTTTTTCCATAAACCCCCTTTTCTCTCTTTTCTTGGGTTCACCTCCACCTCATCTCATGCTAAATTTAAGCCCTCACTTTCCTCTTGGTTTGATCTTATCAACATGTTTTAAAACCTAAACACCTAATCAAAACCCTAACCCTAGTTTCTTCTTTTCTCTCTCACCCTAGTTCTAAGCTAAACCCTAACCTTAACCCTCACCTCACCTCTTTCCTCTCACCATGCAAATGGCCCCTCTCCCTGCCATGCATGCCCTACCCAACTAACCTCTCCAACCTAACAAAACCCTAACCCGAGCCTCCATATCTAACCCTAGCCCTAGCTACACCCTAGCTAAACCGAGCCTCCCTCTCTCTTTTCTCTCCCTTCCTCTATACCATGCTGGCCCCGGCTGCACCACCACGCCGTCCCCACCTGGCAGCCCCACCCTAACCTGCCCCTGCCCTGGCTGCTCCAGCTCGAGCACGTGAAGAGGGGGTGGAAAAAGGTGGCCGAAGCCACCTTTATCTACCCTGATCCCCACGGCTGCCTCTCCTCTCTCCCTCTCGCTTTACCTCATTCCTCACGCCTTCTGGCATCGCCCAGATCCACCCTAGAGCCCTGCCTCTCCCCTCTTTCTTCTTCACCGTCGCCAACGCCTCTCTCCGGTCAGCCGCCAGCAACACCACCGCCCCCTCGTTCCGGCGATCGTGGTTGACGTGGAGGTGGTCGAGGCGCTCGAGGGGGATCCCCTGCTTCGCATTGGACGCGCCAGCGAGGAGGAGGAGCACCAGAACCGCCAGTACCCTCGCCGCTCTGCCGCAAACCCTAGATCCGGGACGTCTGCAACCTCGCCGCTCCGCAGCTCCACGCCTCGATCTGAGCCCTCCGTCGAGCCCGCGGTGAGCCCCTGTACCTCCCAGACAACCCCATTTTCGCCGTCGTCGTCTAGCCGCGCCGGACCTTACACCGAACGCCCTCGGTGCGTCGTCAGTCGCTGGTGTCTGCACGTTTTTCCGCGCCGCATAGAGCCTCACCTAGCCGCGTTGCTCCCTCCTGTCAACACCCACGTCCTACCGCACTGGTTGCCGCCGCCGAGCGCTAGTCCCAGGTCCCTGGTTCGAGTTCCCGTTCCGCGCCACGCGCAGATCTTCCGCCAGACAGTGGAGAAGATCCACAGTACCGCGGACCCCGTTTTGCAAATACCCCCCTTGCTTCTTTTGCCGCCTCAACCCGCGGTACGCCTAGCCCCACCAGTCAGTCTCCCGTTGCATTTTTACAAAAAGGCGCCTACGTTTTAACCGGCTCAACCCGCGCTCCAGCATGCCCCATCTGTCAGCCGCTGCGGGGTTCGGCCTCTGTCACGTGGGCCCGTAGCCGCTGGCCCATCTGTCAGTCGCAGAGGCTAAGTACGCAGCGGTGAGAAAAGTTTTTCCACGCGCGTGTGTCCCCGCCAGCAGCTGGCCCACCCGTCAGCGTCTGTGGCTGGGTCTGTTTGGGTGTAAAATGTTTTCTGCTTTTCTGTTTTTAATTAAACTTTTTCAGTAAATGTTTAAATTCAAATTCAAATCAGATTTTAAATAACTTTTAAAATACAAATCCAAATAATACAAATGATATATGTTTTGGAATCAGGAAAATGTGAGGAAATGCCATTCAAAATATTGTTTGAACACTTTAAAATTTCGAGATGATTAAAATTACAATAAAATGCCCTTTTCTTAATAAATTAATAACTTTAATTCTATAACTCCAAATTTGGCAAATAATATGTCTAAATCGATCAGCGTGACGAGCCCGATCTATCTATGCAGTCCTTGTTCTTAATTGAAGCATGCATCATGTCATTATTAAAAATCTGAACTGTTTATGGCAATAAAACTTGACTAAACAAATAATAAAATGTTTTATTCTTGTATTCCACACCTCACCATGCCATGCTACTTTAATGCCATGTAAATTGTGCATCATTCATCATGGCATGCTTGTTTGCTTGTCGCATTTTAATTCATATGCTTGTGCACTTTATTTATGTTGGCCCTTGTTTGTTTGGTTCTTCTTCGAATAGACGCCCAGCAGGAGAATTACCAGGAATCACAGAAGTACTACCCAGATCCATCTCTCGCTTCAACTGAGCTGCCAGGCAAGCACTACCACATGCTTGCATACATATAGTACATATTGCCTCTATCTTATTCTTGCATCATTGAGTCGTGATTGCATTAAATTGAATCCCAAGTACTACATAGCCTTTACTTTTAAACCCCACCGAAGCTTGTTCCTCCATCCCACGAGCCATTACTACAGGAGTTGTTTGAGCCATGCGAGTCGTAGAAAAGCATGTGTAGGGTATGTGAGTGTCTGATGAATAATGAGGTACCTAAACAACTTAACTTGTGTAGTAATGGGATAACTAATGAAAGAGGCACCGGTGAGCAATATCTGCTATTTGGCTTTTCATGCTCACTTGTGTCCCGTAAGACCCCGAGTACTTGATTCTGGTTCCTTGTTTATTCGCACTATCCACATCCGGGAGGCCTTATGGACCCCCTGAGCCAGATCTTGATTCATTCTTATTTCTTGGGGCCACAATTAGTTTGGGGCTTTAGTACTATCATGTACTTATACCATGTTACTGCTTTATTTAAGATTGTGCGAGGAGCACCTGTACTGTTTTGGATCATGACACGTTTTCGCTGTATCGACAAGCCCAGTCACATTTTCGGGTTCCCAGTCGTTTACCGCCGTCCACACAAACCTTGAGTCCGTCTCGGAGTCAGCTAGCTTCGTCGCGGGTAGCTTAATGGGGTGACCCCCTGAAATATTTCTGAATCATGTGATTGCTTTGTCGTGAATGCCTCGTTGGGATTTGTTTTGGTTTTTCCGAGGTTGATCGAGTGTGTGTTGCTATTCGTGCATCCCTGCAGGGTAAATCTTTCTGAAAGCCGTGTCCGCGGTTATGGACGACTTGGAGCACAATTTCTCGATCATAGACAAGTATAACTAAAGTACCGCTTTTAATTTGACTAAGTACTTGACTAGTAAATAGTGCAATACTCATGGAATGGTTAATAAAACTGCCAACAGATGATGGGGGTTGTTCGTCCGCTTCCTCATTGGTAAGCGAGGAGGAGGATGGATCTGATAATTATACTGTTATAATTGTCGTTCTTAATTCACGGACATCCGTCTATCATTGGTTAGGCGGATGGTTAGCGAGTATTTATAGAATTGTTAGCTATTATCTTTTGCTGCAATTGCGTCACCCCAGGTTGTGTCCCCTTTAGTGGCATAAAGACTTGCTGAGTACCCCTAGGGTCTCACACGATATATTGTTTGATTCAGATGAACAGGTGTATTCGCAAGATGGATACTGGGTGGAGGAGACCGATGATGTTGGCAACGATCACGCGGTGTAGAGATTCCGGGAACGGGGATCCGTGAGATCTGTGGGCGGGATGTGTTTATTTATGTGGCATCTTATGCCGATTTTCTTCTTATCCGTACTCGGATCTTGTTTTCCGCTTCCGCCTGATACTCTGATGTTTGTTGTATGAGGAGCTATCCTAAATTATTATCTCTATCTAGGATATTTGAATCTTGCCGTATGGCATTGCAATATTTCTATTTCTTTTAGATTGAATGGCTCTGAGGACTGTTGTATGTGGCTTGCATACATACTCATTTGTGTATGTAGTTGATCCCTTCACCTGCCGATTACGCCGCTCGTTCTTGTCCCGATGTTCTGAAAGTGGTTAGGACGGCCGAAAGGTCTGCCGTGAGTGGCCCTGGGCCCCACCGTACTATTTTAACCACTTTCGTTCATCCAGGCATGTAACTAAGAGCGTAATTCACCGAGGTAGTTACAGGAGGTGAGGTTGAACTCAGTGTAAAGGGTTACACAGATGCGAGTTACCTTAATGACTCAGATGACTCCAAATTGCAATCAGGTTATGTGTTTGTCATGAATGGTGGTGCTATGAGCTGGAAAAGTTCCAAGAAAGATACAGTGGCCTCCTCTTCAACAGGAGTTGAATATATTGCTGCCTCGGAGACTACAAAGGAAGCTGTTTGGATTAGGAATTTCCTGATCGCTCTTGGTGTGGTTCAGGGCGTGTCCAATCCCATGGACGTTTATTCTGATAACAATGGTGCTATTGCATAAGCCAAGGAACCTAGATAGCACAAGAAGAACAAACATATTCACATGCGTTACCATCTGATTCGTGAGTTCATTGATGATGGTAGTGTCATGTTATGCAAAATACATACGGACTCAAATGTTGTTGATCCCTTGACAAAGCCACTCCCACAGCCTGCGCATGAAGTGCACACAAAAGCAAAAGATATTAGATACTATCTAGATTGACTATAGTGCAAGTGGGAGACTGAAGGAAATATGCCCTAGAGGCAATCATAGAGATGATTGTATTTCATATGTATCCATGAGTTTTTATAATGTTCCTTGAATATCCATATATCAGGCAACTTGTATTGATTGGTAATTATGTGAATTATTTGTAAAACTCTTTACTTGTATGGTTATCTAATAGTTTTCCCTAGTTAGAGTTCATATGAGGACACACGTGATTATTAGACTAGCACATCGATTGGTTGATGACTATATTTCGCAAGTCATAGACATGGAGATGTCAAACCAATGATGTGGACACATGTTATGAACATGGGGTTGGACTGACCCAACTTGAGACTGGCAATAATACTTGCAACTCTCTCTACACATCATGTATGTTTTATCCTTAGACCTAAGATTGTCGCATGTACTTGAGATGTGGATCAACCTACTTTGGGGCTATAAAACACTACTCGTAACTGGGGAGTTATAAAGATAGATTTCAGGTTTGTCCTAATACATGCTGCAAGGCATCAGTCAATCAAGATTGGATTTGCCCCTCTCTACTTGAGAGAGATATCTCTGTGCCCCTCGAGTGATCGGATCCAGAAATGCATGGCCATGCTACATATGGTTAAGAGCTAACCTAGTAAAGGGATTCCGAATCACAGTATTGAGTAAGAGAGGTCAGCTTGGAGCTAGACCAAATATCGTAGGGCAAAGAGAAAGACATGTACTCAACCTTGTGATGGTTCGTCCGAATGATCTTTATATGCGTTTAGGAGTTGGCACGTCTTGCTAGAGGCCGCTACCAACTATTGACAGAGTAAGTGTACTCGTGTTATGTCTATACGTGTATGAACCTATATGGTCACACACTTTAGGGGCTGGAAGCCTAATGAGGATTTTATCCGAATTAGATCAGGCTTAGGCGGCTAATGGGATGCTAATGTAGAAGCCCACCAGGGATGCATATATAAGAGAGAGTGAGGCGGGCTGAATAGGGTTGAGCATTCCACCCATCCGTCACTCCTCTTACGCCTGTCTTGCACGTGTGGACTTAGAAGTCTGTTGTGTGACCATCCACTCCGGACGTGTGGATACCTCGGAGGTGCTGCAGCTGTAGCACTTGGAAGAGACGCGCAAAGGGGAGCTGCTCGTGGGACGAGGACAAGGAGGAGACGTAGAATATCTACACTGTCGTGACGTGCTTCATCGAGTTCTGTAACTGCGCGTCTAGTGGTAATCTCATGATCTGTGACAATAGTATTCCTGGTTGACGCGGTAGAAAATTTTGATTTTACGCTAGTGTAGCCTACCCGTTATCCTTCAATATGTTGGCTATCTTGATTGAGCGCACAAAAGCTGGTGGCCAGATTTAAGGAGTAGTCCCTCGTCTCTTTGATGGTGGTCTATCTATCCTTCAATGCGCTGACTACACGATTCTATTTCTGGAATATGAATTGGAAAAAGAAAAGAATCTAAAATTAATATTATGAGCATTCGAGCAACTTTCTGGTTTAAAGATTAATTTCTATAAGAGTGAATTGTTTTGCTTCGGTGAGGCTCAAGACCATGCCCATCTGTATGATGATCGTTTTGGCTGCGGGCAATGCCAGTTTCCAATCAACTATCTAGGGGTACTGATTTATTATCGGAGACTCTCAAATGCTGAATGGAAGCAAGTCGAGGAAATATTACAACTAAGGCTAAGCAGTTGAGGAAAATTTATATCTCTAGGTGGAAGATTGGTGCTCATAAATTCGGTACTGAGTAATATGGTACTATAGATGATCTCATTTTTCAGCTTCCTAAAGAAATCTGGTATAGATTGGATTATTTCCGACCTAGATTATCTTGGTAAGGAGATAACGATAAAAAATGTGACTAGCCAAATGAAGTGTGGTTTGCCATCCCAAACACCGGGTTGGACTTAGGAGTCAGGTCAAGAAGACCGCCCTACTAGGCAAATGGATTTTCAATCTATTGACCGGATGGTGTTTGGCAAACCCTCCTAGGAAGGAAATAGGTTGGGTCGCACGTGATGTATCAAATGATATGGAAGCTGGAAGACTCATACTTTTGGGCTAGGCTAATGGCTACAAAACGCACTTCTTTAGCTTTGGTACATTTTCAATTAAGAATGGCTTGGAGATTGTTTTGGGGAGGATGAGTGGTTTGGAAATGCCACACTCCGAGAACAATATCCATCTATATACAACATTGTTCATCACAAAGGGGATACCATTGCTGTGGTGCTTGGATATTCTCCTCCTAAAGTGATATTCAGAAAAGACTTATTTGGACCTAGACTTGCAATGTGGAACTGTCTATTACAACGTTTAACAACAATGATGCTGTCAGATGGGGCTGATGAGTTTAGCTGGAATTTACATGGGTGGTAAGTTTGTATAGAGCATTAGTCCATCCTGAGGTGCTAGTCGATAACAACAATAAAATTTGGAAGATGAAGACAAAAATATTCGCATGGTATTTGCGTTCGATTCTTACAAAAGATAACCTTTTTAAAAGGAATTGGCAAGAAAGTAAGCGATGCGTACTTTGTCATCATGATGAGACAATTAACAAAACGCATGACACCTAAGTGTCGCGCTCAAACCTCCTATACACGAAGTCTTTTCAACCCATCCTTTTATTGGGTAGACCTTCAAGGCCAGAACAACAACCAAGTATGTATTTGTGTAATAAAAATTATTTCACGTGTAAGAAACAATGAGAGATGAAACCAAACAATGAGAGATGAAACCTAGGAGAGTAAGGATTTGTTTTCCTTGTAAGATAAAAAATTAAGGACGTTTTAAATTTGAGAGAAAGGAGGGATAGGCTTAGGATATACACGCATCCACATGTTTGAATATGCCCTTTTCCTTTGGTTGGAAAAGTAGGAATGTGATACGCCAAAAAACTTGAACTTGGTTCACCGGTTCAAATGTACAAATAGGTTCTAATATGGGTTTTGCTTTGAATTTAGGCCATGAGTTCAACTCCCAGTCTCCCTCCTCTCGACCCAATTTTGGGCATAAGTATCAAGTTAGTTCCTAACCCAACATGGCTGTTGGACCGCTCTGGCCTAGGTATTTTTGATTTCAAAAATTGTCACTTCATCCAAGGATACTCTATTTTTCTTCGTTGACCAGTCCGCGCTAGTTTGAAAAAGGCCAGACTAGACATATGTTCTACTTCATAGATTTTTCCAGTCAGACAACAAGTTTGATTTTTCAACTAGGATAAGAGGTAGTTAGGGAAAGTTATTTTAGGGGAAAATGTTTATAAGTCACCTAGTTGATCCGCCTCTTCCATTCTCCTCCTTGTGCGTGCAACACACGTCCTTTCATGTGTGAGACGACGAGGGATGAGGGCCCATGCATAACGCTCACCCACTCGCATCCCACAAAACATTGGCACCACCATGTCCATGGAGAGGCCACCAGCTTGGCCATGCATCACCGTTGCCTCCATTTCATTGTTTTGCCATCTACCCCCCCCCCCCCCCCCTTCTCTATCCCTCCAAACACCAAACCTTTTTATCCTCCAGATTGGCAGTTGTGTAGGCGGAACCATGAGTTGTGGGAGACAGTGTAGGAGGTGTTGGTGCGAGGAGGTGGCAGTCTTGCATGCGGAGTATTGCTACGAGCTGGTTGGGCAACGGTTTGTCCAGAGCATCGCCAGTGCTACTGCAAGCGGTAGGCAGATCCCACGATATATCGTAGAGCTCTAAGGACTAGGTGTCAATGCTGCAAGTGGTGCACGGTAGAGCTGCATGTAGTGGGTGGTGATGCTACCACGGTGGCCAATGAGAGCTGCAAAAATGTGAGGAGAGCTACAAAGGAAAGGTGACAGTGCTGCATAGTGGTCAGCGAAGGGGCTACCAAGGAAGGGTGGCAATGCTGCAAGGGGTCGCCACCAGCCTATGACGCAAGCCTTGACTCCTGATGCAGGACCCAGGGGCATCATAATAATGGAGACATCTAACCATTATCATTTGGTGTATCAGTTTTGTTTCTGTGGATGGCGCAAGCGTGAGGTGATAGGACGGCATAGTATTATACATGCAAGCAGGCAAACCAGCTCATCGACAAATCATTGTTCCACGCGTCATGTGACCGGTGCCACGTGCTGCATCCGGTGCCACATGTGGCGAGCTATGCCACATGCCACATGTTGTATAACATCTGTGCTAACCCCTTTCCCGTATAAAAGGAGGCCCCGCCCACGTAGAAAAAGGTTCGAACATTTAGTGTGTAGAGGACAGAACGAGAGAGGTTCGAAGGGTAGCGAGCTAGCAGCTCCCACGCATCCTCCTTGGCTAGGCCTAACCCTGATATAAGGAGAGTTCACCATTGTAACATTTGTTTCTCATCATCCATATATACAATCTAGCAGGACATAGCAGGACATAGGGTATTAAGGCTTGAGGGCAACATGAACCTGAGTAAAAAAAGGTATGTTGTGATGAGGTTGTTTGGTGCCCACCGTCGAACAAAAAAAGGAGTGTCCCACATCATTGCGTACCCACATGGGTGCTCCAAGATGAGCGGTGGTTCTAGAAAGGGCGATGCGCGGTGCTAGGAGCCAAACACAATTGTTGCAAGGTGCCATCACCTCCCTCGAGGCGGTGATGCAAACGGCTGGCACCAAAATTGCAAACGAGAACGCACATTGCTGGAAGCCACACACACACACCCCTCGCTCCTGCAAGGCTGTGTTGCATCCCGCCTAGGGGTAGAGCCCAATGGGGCAACCCTGATGCACAGGCATCATGGTCCAATTTTTTTGAAGGGATTCTACCACCTATTTCTTATGCATCAGGCTAGGCCGAAAGTAGTGCATCAGGAACCAAGCCCAATCCTTCCAGTCGGCCGCTATCGATTACTGCTCCCGCGTGCAGCCTGCACATCAATCCACCGATCCACGACAGTTGCTACCCCTTATCCTGTACTCCCTCCGTTCAGAAATATATGAGATCCATTTATTTCATAAAGCTAAAATCCCTTATATTTTTTAACGGAGACATGTGTACGCGTCGTATGGCGTTGGCTCGTTTCCTCGATCGATCAGGTCAAGCCTCCAAGGGGAAAAACGTGAGACATTGGCACCACGCATGCAGCGCCGCAGCAGCAAGGCGCGCAAGCTGCAGACTCTCTCGGTGATCCCCGACGCACGGAGGCAGGCGTGCAGCTCGGCTGCTCCTCCTGTTACGCGATCTCTTATCTAAGTTCTCCCGTCCACTAGTCCGCCTAGAATCAACTCCTCTTGCCAGTCCGTAAATATTTGTCCATTCTATTTGCGAAAATATTGGTTAGTAGATGGAATCTATGAGAATTGTGCCTAGAGTTTATGTAAGGTATCATGTTCAAATGTCCGAAGGCAAATTTCGAGTTTATGCGTATATTTATTTATTAAATGTATGTGTATTATGGACAAGTTTATCATCAAAAGAAAAGCCCCGTCACAAAATGCCCTAAAATAAATGAGTTGGAAATATGTGAAAAGTTACTTGAGTACTATATTATAATTTTGGTCATTCTACTATCTTCCACTTCTTATTTTGTAGGTTATTGAGTCTTGGTGTTTTACGCTGTATTTCGGAATTTGAAAATACAAGATATCTTTTTCAATTAACTTTGTCCTTTTTTTTCATCGGTATAGTAGTCATTTAGGTTATTTGTTACAAGTTCTTTTGAATTTATAAGCCGCCTCTTTTTATGTCCTAGTGTTATCTATGTGAGAAATTATAAAACATAGTTTTATATACTCCTTATGATCCAAATTAATGGACTTGGATTTGTCTAAATTCATATGTAGCTATAGTCTGAATCGGAGGGAGTAGTATGTTGTTGTTTGAAAGTCTCATGCCCTAGTAAAATGATGCATCTGGGTGACTCGAGCTCTAGATCCGCACGGAAGTCCCGTCAGCGATGCTACATACAACCGATGCGGATGATGCAAACTGCGACTCGCGGCGCTTAACGACATAGATGTTGATGATGCAAGTGATGACCGTTCCCTGTTGCAAGGAGGTTTGCAGACCCGACCGTCAGCACCATTGCTCTGCAAGACGATGTGTGAGAGTCCATGGGTTGCGGGGAGACAAGGACCGGCGATCTATATCTCTTACTCCCTCCGTTTTCGTTTTATAATATAAGAGTTTTAACTTTTGTAAAGCCCATGTATATAGATGTATTTTAGTGTTTGGTCCACTCCAAACCTACACACTAAAAAAATATTTAGACATATTTTTTTCACAAAAGGTAAAACATCTTATATTTTGAAACGGAGGGAGTATAAAGCAAAACTCTACTAGCAGGTCTTTTAAGATGTCTATCGTAACATACAGAATGGCCACATCGTCAACAAATAAGTAACAGTTCTCAGACTACCGTCTCTACACGTCCATTTGTATTGTCGTTGTCCCGTCCATGTTCATGTAAGAAAAATAAGTTCTCCCATAAAAATGGTTCCACGTGTACACATGTATTAGTCCTGACTCGATGGTTCATTTTGTCCAGCAAGAAACCAAAACGTGCAAGCCTCGTTCATTGACATGGAAGCGAGCCGTTTAGTCTCATGCCAGTGCAATGGAGGGCGTCTACATCCCCATCGCATTTCCCTCGACGCATCTGCTCCATGAGACCATGACCATGACCATGAGCCGTACCGAAAGAAATCAGAGGTGATGTGCAAAGACTTGCCTTAGTGAACATTCCCTCATATTTCAGCCTCATTGCTGTCATCTCGGATGGGGGCATATGTCAACCTCGCTGTTGTCAACTCTGACAGGAATGTGTTCAGTTGAGGTCACGAAATAGAATGTAATGCAACCGTTTCACACCTGACATCTGTTCTCGTGTTCGGTTAGGAAAATGAAATAGAATGGAGTGGTTCCAAGAAAGAAAATATTCCCACTAGATGTGAAATGCACTCATTCCATTGAATCGGTGGAACGTGCATGTTTCACTCGCTTTAACCCACCACTAATCTCTCTCACCCACCACTAATCTCTCTCTTACCTGTAAACGGATCACTTCATCTCTCTCGACCGGAGGCCCGGCCACGAAACCGAAAGCGGCGGCGACAGATAGGAAAAAGAAGCCGGCATCAAGGGAGACTATATAGAGGAGCAACGACGGCTGGCCGGTCGGCCGTTTTGCAGGCGGCAGCTGCAGGCAAGCAGCAGCGATGGAGAAGCAGGCGTGGCAGCGGAGGCCAACAAGAAGCACATGCGGAAAGGCCAATCGGCGGCCGTGGGAAGCATGTGCGGCGGCGTAGGGGAGCATGCGCGGGGGCGGAGGCAAGCACGCGCAGTAGGGATGGAAGCAGTATTCCTTTGTGTACTCCGATCTGGCCTCTGATTTTGCCTCTATCTATTCTGATTTTGCCTCTATCCATGAGGAAAAAAAAGATTTGCTACTATTAATTATGATTTTGAGACAAAAGACTAAGTTTATGCTCGAATCAATAGAATATTTAGCAGTATTACGGCTACGGCTATACGTTCAGCTCTCCAGTTTTCCCAACCGAACACGGTATAGAAACATTCCGTTCCATTTTTCTGTCCCAACTGAACGCAGGGATGGAAAACTTCCAACCATGACATTCCATTTCACCTAGTTCCCCAACCGAGAACACACTTAATCCAGCAAAGTTCTGCCGAGTTGGTAGCTGATTTATGTCTTTTTTTAATATGCATATTTATTTTTAATAAAAAAAAACATGAGTACATATCAGCGTGCATCATTGTCAACATGATTTTTGTGTGCAAAATCATAGTCCTACTTGATAATAATACCTCAACTGTTTGTTTTTGCTTTTGCTTCTGGTCATTCGCGTGTACCGTGTACGTACGATGCTCATTGATGTACAACTCATATTCTCTACTTTGATAGATTATCGATTGTTTCCTTTGCACAGCTTTGAGCTTATCATATAAGAAACAATTTTCCTTTCACGAATTCCCGCCGCAGCGGCGCAGCGGATCACAGTCTTTGATCGTTGCGGGAAGCATGGAAAAATAATTCAGTGAGTTTTAATGGAAATCCACTAAATTTCAGTAATTTCGGTAACACTGAAATAATTACCTTTCGGCTAAAATATTTCAGTCATTTCAGTAATAGATATGGATCAAAAAATATTCAAAATATTTTTGATTTTTTTAACTTTTCTATGAATTTTGACAGCTTTGATCGAAATGAATACTGAAATCACTGAACTGGTGATTTTGGTAGGAAGTGAAAAAATTTCGAAACTAAAATTCGAAACTCCCGATGGTCGAATGCACAACACGTGCATACTTTTTTTTTTGTGTACTCTCTCCGTTTAGAAATACAAGATATTTTAGCTTTGTGAATTGAATGTATCTAGATATTTTTAGTGTATAGGTTCACTCCGAACCTCTACGAATTTACACACTAAAAGACGTCCAGATACATTAAATTCACAAATCTAAAGCGTCTTATTTTTAAACGGAGGGAGTAATAAGGAAGTAAGGAGGATAGTGGTATATATGGTGGATTTTGGTGTATATGACCATTAATATTTAGGTAGGTATATGAGATAGCCTTGTTAATTGATCGTATATTAATTTATTTTATACTTATCTGGGGGCTGGCGCGTCTTTTCTATTCGTATCCAGAATTAAATAGTGTGGACATATCATGCCGTCAGGGCGTTAGTCCTACTCCGTAGTAAATAATCACGGAAATTAAAGCGCGAGCATCCACCCCCATGATCACCCGATCATACGCAGATTGTGTGACATGCATACGCTAAATCATTGTTATTTCAAATCATCGCAAAACGATTTCCATGAAATAGCATCGATCTGCACCCAAATTAAGGGATGATCTCAGACAATTTCCTTCTAATCAAGATAGCTACGGCCTACAGCGAGCTCGTTACATCAAGCGCGACGGCGACCTCCTTGGTGAACTCGAAGTCCTCGGCGGCGAGCGGCGACTTCACGCCTAGCTCCTGGAACCCGGTCTCGCAGGTCTGTGGCGCGTCCGCCGCCGCGCTGAGGTTCGTCACCGCGTCCTGCAATCCCTGGGCCGTGCCCGCCGCGACGCCCTTCGCCGCGGCGTCGAGCTCGTCCACGGCTTGGGAGTACAGGTCGTCGCAATCTTCGAGGCCCGACCGGACCTTCTTGTCCTTCACCGAGGCCTTGAGGGCGGAGATGCGCTTGTCGGTGCTCGAGGCCGTTGCCTTGATGATGTTGGCGGCGATGACGGCGAGGCCGCGCTTGTCCGCGATGGCGCTGGCCTTGTCGGCCTGGAAGAACTTGACGCAGTAGTCGTAGCCGATGTCCTTGCGGTTGGCGCCGAAGGACTTGCACGTCTCGTCCAGAACGGAAGCGCTGGACGCGACGAGGAGCAGGAGGAGGGCGAGGCCCGAGAGAGTTTGTGAAGGCCCCATGGCTTTTGTGGTACGAGAGATCGAGATGATGCTTCGGATGTCGATGTTGATTGCAAACGAGGCTGCGTGTAGATGGTATATATGGGAGGCCGCCATCGAAATAACAGGAAAAAACCAATCATAAATTAGTAAGTTTTGATGAAAATTGATTGATTGCTTATTAATAAGTGTAATACTATAAATTTCTGAGATTCGCTTCTTTTTAAGAGTATAAAATAGGATGGTTTGTCCCTGGGCGGGGACCGCTGGGTTACAAAGATTCTTCAGCGGGCTGCAAGTTCTCAAACTTAATCTAGGCTTTTGAACAGGCATGGCCTATGCCTGCGCGTGCAGAAGTAGCTGGGCCAGCCCAAATGTATGGTAAACAGTAGTTAGCTATGCTCAACGGCCGCTAGCACTACGTGTCGCTTAATGCGAGTAATAGTAAGGAAATACTATTGCCGACCGCTCCGGCTCTCCCCTGTTAGGCCGACCCATTTTCGCGAACTCGTGTTTTTTATGATTTTTTTCTATTTTTCTGCTTTTATTTACTTTTTCTGGTTTTATTTTTTGTTTTTACTTTATTTTATTTTTTGAAAAATGTTCATTATATTTTGGGAAAATCATGTTTTGTCAAAATTGGTTTACGGTTTCAAATTTGGTTTATGACTTTTCTAAAATTGGTTCATAAATTTTGAAAATATGCTCACGATTTTCAAAAGTTGGTTTATGATTTTTTTTAATAGGTTTATACTTTTTACAAAATTTGGTTCATGAATTTTGAAATCGGTTCATTATTTTTTAAATAATTTCCATGTTCAAAAAAAAGAAAATTGTTCTAAATCAAAAAAATATCCAGAGTTAAAATTCATTTAAATTTAAAAAAATGAAAAAAGAAAAAGGAAGAAGCACCTGCTAGCATATCAGCAATGTTTATAAGCTAATGAGCCAGCCCATCTACCAGCACTTTCTGGTGCCACTTCAAGCCGCATTTAGTAGCTCCTGTAATAGTAGGGATTCCCCGTGGAGTTTTAGTTCTTAAACCATGTTTTTTCTACACCAGACTCTCTTTATTTCTTCTATGTAGAGAGAGAAAGCCCCTAGGATAAGATCGCGTTGGGAATTAGCCTCCTTTTTCTGTTTTTTAGAGTTTTCATAATTTTATAATTGTTTCATTATTTCAAAAAATGTTCACTTTTTTTAAAAAACTTGATCATGATTTTTGAAAAAAAAAAGACGTGTTAAAAATCGTTCATTAAATTTTTTTTTGGTTTATGATTTCCTAAAAAAGTTCGTTATTTTTATAAAAACGTTGAAGATAATTTTAAAATTGTTCATGGATTTCAATTTTTTCTTCATGAATTTGAAAATGGTTCATGTTTTTTTGAAAAATGTTCTAGGTAATTTTAAAATTATTCATGGATTTCAAAAATTAGTTCATGAATTTAGAAATTGGTTCATGAATTAAATGTTCAAGTTTTTTACAATTGTACATAAAATTTCAAATTTTGGTTCATAAATTTAAAAAATTGGTTCATCGTTTTTAAGGAGTGTTCATTTAAAAAAAATTGGTTCGCACATTTTGATCATCCATAATATATTTATATATCTTATAATAATCATCGACCATGTAAAACAATATTTTGGTATTTTAAACCTAAATAGGCCCGTTCAAACCTTATGCACATGTTTTTCCAAAATAGAACATAGGAAAAAGAGATCATCAATTCAATGTTGTTTGGTTGTATAATTGTGAGTGGCTTGAATATAGTATTAAGAAGGATTATGTGTTTTGCTTTGTATGCTACTTACTATTGATGGGTGGAGAAATTGGAAAATTAGAGATACATTGGCTTCACAAATCTCAAGGTAGCAATTGACTATCATATTGAGAAGTGGACTGATGAGGATCTTCGTCTTTACAATATAAGGTTGACTTATTCACTTAGATGTATCAAGTTTCTTTTGCATTAAGGATTAGCATTCTGTGGACATGATGAAAGTGAAGATTCTAGCAACAAAGAAAACTTTCTTGAACCGTTGGAGTTACTTGCAGAAAATAGTCAAGAAGTGCATAAGTATGTTTTGAAGAATGCTCAAGGTAATTGCATATTAAATATCCAAAAGATACAAAAGGATATTATTAAATGTTGTGTTATAGAAACTAGAAAAAAAAATATTGAACAACTTGGTGATGAGCCATATGCTACTTTGGCTGATGAGTCGGTGATATATCACATAAAGAACAACTTGCTCTTTGGTGGCGCTATGTCGATCAATCAGGAAGGCCATGTGAGCACTTTATTGTGTTGTTCATGTAGGTGATACTACCTCTCTATCACTTAAGAATGCAATTGAAGCTTTACTTGCTGGTCATGGTTTAACTATGGCTCAAATTCGTGATCAAGGTTATGATGGAGCTAGCAACATGAAAGGAGATATTAAAGGACTAAAAGCATCGATCATGCAGGAGTCACCTTCTACTTACTATATACATTATTTTGCACATCAACTCTAGCTAGTTCTTATTGTTGTTGCTAAGGGAAATGCGGATTGTGCGAGTTTTTTTATCAAGTTTCTCTCTTATTGAATATTGTTGGAGTTTCTTGCAAACGTCATGACATGCTTCGAAATGCTAGGCTTGAGAGTATCAAGAAAGCACTTGATTGTGGTGAACTTGAAACTAGGGGTGGATTAAATCAAGAGATGGGTTTGCCTAGACCCGGTGACACTCGGTAGGGCTCACATTTCAAAATTGTATACACCATTGTTATTATATTTTCCACAATTCATGATGTACCCACCGATCTTGGAGATGATACCTCATATAAGGATGATTGGACAAGAATACATTATGTTCTTGGAGCATTTCAGTCCTTTGAGTTTGTTTTCTTTGCACACTTGATGGTTGTGATTCTTGGATATACAAATGAATTATCCTAGTGTCTTCAAAGAAGGGAACAATATATTGTTAATGCAATCTCACTTGTTAATGAGGCAAAGGACATGATACAACAACTGAGGTCTAATGGTTGGGTTCAATTTCTTGAGAGGGCCACTTTGTTTTGTGACAACCATGGCGTTGAAGTTCCTTCTATCGATGGTAATTATGTGCCTTATGTAAAACTAGCAAGGTATGGTCGTGCCCGAAACCAAACAAATGATGATCACTTCAGAAGAGAAGTATACATTAGTGTGATCGATCAAATTAGTCAAGAGCTTGATAATCTGTTTGATGAGGTTAATATGGAGTTACTTTCTTGTATGTCGGCATTCAATCCTTCAAACTCATTTGTTTCTTTTGATGCACAGAATGTATGTAGATTAGGTCCACCATTAGTAAAATCCTAGGTCGACCACATGTGTAGAGATCGAGTGCAATTGGCATCTTCTTGGCAATATTAACATATCTTTTTTTTGCGAAATTCCACAAATCTATTAATAATCATCAACAGTAGTACAAAGAGCCATAAAAGTAATAGAAATTACAAATAGGTCAATGGACCACCTAGCGACGACTAGAAACACTAGCACGAGCCGAAGGCGCGCCGCTGTCCTCGCCCCTCCATCATCGGAGCCGGACAAAGCTTGTCGTAGTAGAGCTTGTTGTAGTAGACAGACGGAAAGTCGTCGTGGTAAGGCCCCGTAGGACCAGCGCACTAGAGCAGCAACCATCGCCGAAGATGATAACCGTAGATCGGAAGAGACTGATCTCAAACCACACCGACGAATACAGAAAACGACCGGATCCCAAAAGATCCGCCGGACATATGACTTCACGCGCCCTCCGCCAGCGCTAGACGCACCACCAGAGTGAGGATAGGATGAGGAGGATCGTATTCTGATTTCAGGACGCAGCCGCCGCCTCAACATCCTGAAGAAGACACTGAAAAAGCTAAGCAAAAAACGAAAACCCTCCCGCCGATGGCTCCTCGTGTATTATACCGGTTCGGAATCAGGTATATTAACATATCATGGATCTCTCGCAAAAAAAAAATACTATTCTCTCCGTCGAGAAATAAAACTGACTTAGGTTAAGCTTGTACTTTTACGTTGTACTGGGTCGTGCGGCTTTGGTTGCAATGGTAATGCCTCGCAAAATAAAACAAATACTTATATGCTACTAGTACTCCCTCCGTTTCAAAATATAAGACGTTTTAGGTTTGTGAATGAAGTATATCTAGACCTATTTTAATGTTTAGGTTTATTTAGATTTGCAGTGAACCTAGATACTAAAAGAGGTCTAGATATACTATTTTCACAATGCTAAAACATCTTATATTTTGAAACGGAGGGAGTACAAGTGAAACTATCCATTCGTACGAGCAGCGAGTCAGTGACAGTCGCACTTACGTAGTTTGGAATCGTTGCACCAACCCAACACAGATCGGAAAAAAGGAGAGCAACTCTGCTGGCGTGGCGTAAAGCGGGCGCTGGTGTCGTGGGTTTGACCTGCGAGCCTCGAAAACAGCATGGGAATTCTGCTCTCGTCATGGCCGGATAGAGTGGTTGACCGAATCACATTAGCTATAGGCAGCTGCCGCCGCTGCTGCTGCTGAATGCCGATGGCATCGCCGACCGGAGGAGGACGCAGTGTGACTGTGACCGTCGTCAGGCTCAGACAGCGCGGTCAGTCGACCCCTTCAGATTCAGGTCACCGGTCCCGTGCGTTCCATTGTTTTTGTCTTTTTTTTCTCTTTCGTTCATTGTGTTGGAGATACTAGATCGAATCTGTGCACGAGAACCGGGTGAGAAGGATCGGGACCCGGTGACCTGGGAGAAGGGACTCATCGCCTCATCGCCTGTGATCTGGGAACATCGGAGGTGACGCTGCCAATTGCTGCTGCCTGCTGGAGTGCTGGGCGTTCAGTCATAACAAACTCCCCCTATGTGACTGCAATCACTGACCATTTGGGTGTTTCAATGCAGTACCTCCACCGCACAAGATCACTGGACCTGGATATACACAGTGCGTCCGAAATGAACATCATCTGCATTAACTGAAGCGTGAACGATACCAAGATTCAGCAGACACGTCAAGATCCAACATTCAGCATTCTTGAACGACACTGCGTCCTCGCCGGACATGAAGACATGTTTTCCGGCAGTCCCTCCACGCAAAGACTACATGGTGGCAGCTCTGACCGACACGTTGCCAGTCAGGAGACCCACGTTGACACGCATGAGAACATGACACAGCTAGTACATCCCTGTTTATCCTTAAGCAAGATACAGATACAGATAGGCTATCTACGGAAAAGAACAAATCTGCATGCATGGTTCATTCCTATCCTCTTCTTCGACTCCATTGATCGGGTTCCAAGATACGAGGATAAGCTATGTGCACAACTGGTTTCCCCTAGGAGTACTACATTCTGTGCCAGATCGAGTCAGCAGAAGCTTCCAAAGCATTGGATTCGCCTGGCAGAGGCTCAACTCGCGCAAAAGCCAGCTCTTGGCACTTTCAGCAGTTGTTATATGTTCAGACGGCGGCGATCCACCGGTACAGCACCATGAACGCCGTCTCCTCCTCGTCCGTCCCCAGCGGCGGCGGCATTGCTGCTGCCTCCGTGTCCCACAGCCACGGCTCCTCGTTTCGGTTGCTCTGGCTCCACCAGGAGCCCCACCGCCCGGGGAACGCGAGCGACGACGCCGAGGAGGCCAGCCGGTCCACGTACTCCCGCAGCCACCCACGCGACGGCGACCCTGCCGCTTCAGCCACCGTCTCGCCGGGAGGCAACGGGGAGCCCTGAGCTGCAGGCTTCTCCTCCTTGATGCTGTCGGACGCCCTGGCCACGGCGCGCGCCAGGCGGGACACCACGGCCTCGACCTCCTCCTCGATGTGGTACTCGAAGGAGCCCAGCGAGTAGGTGCGGCTGTCGCCGCCGCTGCCGGCCGTGGCAGGCGAGCCGCGGCTGCTGACGCTGCCCATCTGGACGCGGAAGCTCCGGGCACGGTCTCTGCTCCTCGTCGGAGGCTCCGGCGACGGCGGCGGCTGTTCGGCCGCGAGGATGGCGGCGATGGACGGGTGCGGGAGCGCGACGGTGGCGCGGCAGAGCGGGCAGGTCGGGGTGGTGCGCAGCCACGCGTCCACGCACTCGGCGTGGAACGCGTGGCGGCACGCCGGGAGCAGCCGCAGCTCGGCCTCCGGCGTGAAGGGCGAGAGGCAGACGGCGCAGTCCGGGGAGCTCTTCGGCAGCGCCGCCAGCGCCGACGCCATCGTGAACCGGGGCAGCGACTCGATCAGTCGCCGCCGCTTCTCCGCGCCTTCCTCCTTGTTCTCCTCCAGTTCAGCATCCCGTATCCCGGCAGGGCCCTGGTCGCGGTGCGTCCGGGGGAGCGTCGGCGAGGGTGACGAGCGGGAGAGGTACCGGAGGAACGTGTGGATGGAGACGGAGGCGAGGAGGACGAAGGCGAGGAGGGCGGCGATGATGAGGAGGGAAGGGAGGAAGGAAGTGGTGGGGTCAGAAGGGGGAGCGACGGGGTCGGCGGCGTCGGTGTACGGTGGCGGGGGAGACGGGAAAAGGGATGCCATGACGAGGGAGCTTGGGGCTGATTTAACTGTGACAAGGGACGGAGGTCTCGCGCCTTTTATTTGCGAGGGCTCTTTGGATTGCGTGGTGGACTGAGATGAGGAGGTACAAATGGGGAGAAATTAGCGGTTTGATCAGCTTATTCCTATGGTGATGGTATTCGTTCAGAAAAAGGTTACGAGAGAAATAAAAGAGTACTAGTACCTTTTTTAGATGATGTAAATAGTATTTCGTAAATGTACTCAAATGAGTATGTTATCCGCTAGGGATTTTTTGATGTCGTGGTGAATTGATGTGCGGAGACGTATGTCGAGAGTAAATTACCAATTATAAGGTTATTTGAACGGTGAAAGTATCAGTAAAGAAGTCTTAGAAGTGAAACGAATTAAAAAATATTACTCCCCCGTCTCAAAATAGGTGATTTGGGTTTGTCTAAATATGCATGTATCTAGACATGTTTTAATATATAGATACACCCGAGTCTAGACAAACTCAACCACTTATTTTAGGACGGAGGGAGTAGATGAGTAAAGGTGAACTTTGTAAATGAACTCGGATGAATACAATATCTTCGGCTTTTATTTCTGTTTGAGGAGGGTGGATTGACGTTGAGAGGCATAACTCCGGAGTAAATTGTGGCGATAATGTCATCCGAACGGTGGAGGAATCCGACAAAACAATTTTAGGAGTGAAATTAAGGAGTTCCTTTTTTAGATGAAGTAAAGAAGTAGTTTGTAAATGTACTTAGATGAATACATATATCTTCCATTTTATTTGCCGGCGATCTTTGAATGCGTGGTGGATTGACGTTCGGAGGCATAGCTCCAGAGTAAATTGTGGTGATAAGGTTATTCGAATGGTGGAGGAATCCGACAAAACAATTTTAGGAGTGAAACTAAGAAGTTCCTTTTTTAGATGAAATAAAGGAGTAGTTTGTAAATGTACTCGGATGAATACATATATCTTCATTTTATTCGCAAGGGATTTTTGAATGCATGGTGGATTGATCGTTCAGAGGCATAGCTACGAAGTAAATTGTGGCGATAAGGTTATTCGAACGGTGGAGGAATCCGACAAAACAATTTTAGGAGTGAAATTAAGGACTTCCTTTTTTAATGAAGTAAAGGAGTACTTTCTAAATGTACTCGGATGAATACATATATCTTCCATTTTATTTGCGAGGGATCTTTGAATGCGTGGTGGATTAATGTTCGGAGGCATAGCTACGAACTAAATTGTGGCGATAAGGTTATTCAAACGGTGGAGGAATTCGACAAAACAATTTTAGGAGTGAAATTAAGGACTTCCTTTTTTAGATACTTTGTAAATATACACGGATAAATACATATATACACGGATGAATACATATATACTTTGTAAATATACACGGATGAATACATATGTTCGGAGGCATAGCTACGACGTAAATTGTGGCGATAAGGTTATTCGAACGGTGGAGGAATATCCATTAAGTCAACCTTGTTTGGCTGGCCTACTACAATAACATAAATGCACCACACACATTCTCCCATAAAGGATCTTTGTGGTGGAGATTTTTCCTTGCACACATTGACCATTTCAAGAATATGACTACTTGTGAAATTGATGATGGAAAATTGTTACTCTATGGCAAGATAAATGGAAGAATGAAATAAGGGCAGACAAATACCCACACTTGCACTCATTTTCTTTGTTGAATACAAAGATTGTGTCTTGTGTAAGACATGTCCTGAGAAAACACAGATGCATCTTTTCTTCAAATGTAGTTTCAATCAAAGTTTTTGGTGGGCTCTTGGTATCGAGTGGAATACTAAATTACTAATATACACATCCATGACATGATCACTAATGCCAAGAATAGATAATCCAAGGATTTCATCATGGAGACTATCATTCTGGATGTTGTAGTTTATGGGACCAAAGAAACAATTTCATTCTCAACCAGATTAACCCATCAGTCCCTAGATGCATATGTAAATTTAAGATACATTGCTCTTTAATTTTGCATAGATCCAAGCCAAGCCTCAAAGAAGGCATGCAAGTCTGGATAGACACATCATGAATTCATACACAAGATCTTTGAGCATGTATCATGTAAATATGCCCCTTCATTTATAAAAAGAAAATGACACGGTAGGGATTTATTATGTCAAAAAAAATCGAGGGTACTCAAAATATATTTTTTCGTTCAGAAAGATATGCGCCTTTGACTCCTTTTGTACTTTGAGATGATGGAAAGGCATGTGACCCAATAAAATACATGTCTTCGACTCTTTGTAACAACACCGTTAGTAAGTCTATTATCTCTCACAATGTTGGTCAAGGCATGTAATCCCACTTTGATTGCATATTTTCTTAATTTTACTTCACATTACATTTAGAAATAATGGGTAGAACGTCAATAATACACATATCTCCAACTATGAAACATGTGTGTAAATCATGTATCTCTCATGCGGCCAGGGAATCGAATCTCATCGAAATCATGATTTATGTTACACAGAAAAACATTTGTAGATATATATTGCAGAGCTTTGACAAAAAAAAGTCCACTCCAACCTCTTGGAAAGATTTTTTTGTTCTTACTAGGACGTAGTACACAAAACTTTGTTACAATTTTAATGACGTAGGATTCGAATGGACATGACACCGTGATAAAATTATGTGGAGCAAAGAGGCCATACTCGAACTAGTACGGATTTTTGAACTGAGCCACACATGTTCTCAAAATCTCAACCACTCCGTCAAACGAGTAGATTTTTTAAACCTATGTATACGGGGTAACCACAAATAAAAGTTAGCAAAATACTGTAAAATGAAACAGCTACTATACGCTGATAGTTCTGGCGAAACTGAAAACTATAGTGTTGCTATTTTCCTTTTCCATAAAAAATAGCGCATTTACAAAGGTAAGTTCGCGCTTGGTATATATGTGCGTGCGTGATTTTCTGTCCGGAATGTTACAAACTTAAAATTCTCCATTTTGCTACGTAATATTTATAAATAGGTGCACCGGAACATACTTTCAATATTTTTCTGACAAGCAATACTAAAGAATATATGCCAATAGAACAACAAAGCGACCGTGAATAATCTGATTGAAGTTCCAAACTATGGTTATTTTCTCCTCAAGTTTGGAAGAAATATTAGCTTTTACATACTAGCTGGTATTAATTTGCGTATGCGTGTGTGTGGTAGACGCTTGGAGTACGTGACACGCGGAGTCCAGTTCACTGCTAGTACTAAACTAGCAAAGGTGACGTAAAGCACCGCCCCCTGTACATGCTGTAATGCCGCCGGGAATTAATTTGCGTGTCCATCTTGTACGAGGCACGTCACACACGTAGCAGCAACCTGCGGGGCCCTGCTTCACCTGTGACCGTGTGACGTGCTCGCATCCTAGAAACTGCAAATCGGCTGAAGCTTATATCGAATAAAAAATCATTAAACCTAATAAAAGTCCTGGATACTCGCAGGAAATGTTACATCATGATGCGTCGTTGCTACGAATGATGTGTGGATCCATACATAGCTGGGTCTCCCTGCTTCCTCCAAAATTTCCTCCCAATTCCACGTGCCGGTGACACCACATGTGTTCCTACTGATTATTACCGGCAACTTGGTTAGTATTGGCACTTGACAAGCGTCACAGCAATGATAAACTCGCGGTTGTCCCAAGACTGACTGAACCAGCTGAGGTGACGAGTGAAGCGGCAACGGCAAAGCTGTCCTCCGTTATCGCGAAAAGAGAGAAGATCGCGATGAGATGAAGCGGCAGCCCGTGGCCAAAGCAAAGGGGGGGAGCGCACTAGAACCGATTGCTTGGCTTGCACATCTAGCTAAGCCACGGCACGCGGGGTTCCTCAATTGGTTTCTATATATCGTGCCTGCCACGGCCATGTTCCGTCCGGCCGGGAGAAGAAATTCCATTCCTGGACGCGGCAAATGCTCCGCGCTCGATCTGGCGACGGATGGAATCCCGCCTGGGTTCCGCTACGCCTGCCTCATGGTCATGCCGTTCGCTTTTTCCCCAGCTATGACTATGATTAGCCGCTCATCATGAGCGTCAGCTGCGGCGTAGCACTGCCCTGTCCGGGCGTTTCTTTCCGGGGCCCCCGTGTTCTTTCACGCTTTCTCATCTTATTACTACTAGAGTTGTCAGCCATGATGGTGCGGGCTTGGCCGTGAACTTTGTGATCGAGTGGCTTTCTGCTAGCTTTTCATTTCAAGGTTACCTAATAACTCATTGCAGTTGTTACCTAATAACTCAGCGCCAGATTGGACTGATCCATGGTGTGCTAGCACGAGTTCTTCCTTCGAATCTACTAGTTGTAGTAGGGTATTACCTGTCGATCCCAGCGTGTGCCAAGTTGGTCTATCAGATTCATCCATCCAACCTACGTGGGCTGGTAATGGTTGTTAGGATGACACAATGTGATCGCGTTGATGGTGCCGTAAGTGGCCTACCTTCTCCCCGTGACATCGATCGCCCGCCCGCGGATGCTGTCACGGCAAAGCAGAGGGGCTTTCTTGCTTGCTTTATTTTCTCTTGATCGAGGGAGCCTTTCTCGCTTGCTTGGATCCGCACGGGAAAGGGAAACCTTCTCCGGCCGGGCTTTCCGTTTCTGTTGGTTGGTCCACCACGATTTCTGGCAGCCGTGAACTTTGTGAAAGAACGCAGACTAGACGAATTTGATAGCCGGATGTTGGTCACCAAGACAGGAGGAAATATGTGTCAACCTTTGTCCAGACATCTGGCTCGGATGGGATCCATCCTACTGTACAATTCTTTTTCCAGTAAAGGGATTTTATTAATATCAAACGATGCCAAATTACATCTGGTCTCTGCATCATCATGGTAATGTCAGGAGTTGAGCGAGATATTAAGGATGGACACGACCTAAAAAATAAAGCAAGGAAGAAAATAGAAGAAAATGGCGATGCTGAAATGACCAATGACTAGCAGCAAAACAAAAGAAAAACACCATTCGCAACACCCAAAAAGCCGAATATGCGAGAAAAGTCAGGAGGAAAAAGATAAAGAAAATGTAAAAGCATCTAAGTTTTTCAGATGGCTTCATACATTTTTTTCCAGTAAAGAGTTTTTAATATCAAAATGGTATCAATTATATCCGGTCTCTCCATCACGTAATGTCAGGATCTAATCGAGATATTAAGGATGCACACAAACCTAAAAAATAAACGAAAGAAAATAGAAGAAAATGGCGATACTGAAATGATCAATGACTAGCAGCGAAAATGGCGATACTGAAATGATCAATGACTAGCAGCAAAAAACAACCACCACTATTAGCAACACCCGAAAAGCGTATGCGAGAAAAGTTAGGAGGAAAACAATAAAGAAAATGTAAAAGCATCTAAGTTGAGGTTGATTATAACTTGGGCAAGGCCAATGAGAGCGGTCATTTTGAGCCCAAGCTCTTCCGTGTCATGTTTATTTCGAAAATTCAAAAAAAATGTATTTCAAATATCCAGAAAATTTAGATAAAAAACTCCACATGTACATATAGGTGTGATGTACATATGTATAAGTTTGCAGTGCTAGATGTTCACATTTGTGGGTTATGTAAAATCAAAAAATGTGGGTCTATTTTCTATAAAAAAAACCATAACTAGACATCCTAACACATACCCCTTCGCCCGAGAGTAGGTACAGGAGGCAGCTAGAGTTTCTTCGTCTCCCGTCAATGCCGCTGGCGATCTACCTCGCATTTGTGGTCTTCAGGCCATGGAGGCGGGGCGAATCTCGGTCCCCGTGGCGAGCGGGCTCTGTTCCTCTTGTTTTAGGGTTTTGGTTTGGTGGTGGGGGGCGGGGGGGCACTCAGGTCGTGGCGGTGGCGTCTTCTCCAATAAAGTCTCCTTGATTTCAGCCCCATCTCAGCAGCGACAGCGAGAAGTTTGTGGGGGTTGTGTGGTTCTCGAGGATTTCTCCTGGTTGTGGGGATCTCTGGATCGCCAAGGAGCTTCATCGGAGGTTATTCCTTCTTCTTCGTCTTCGGTACGGATGTGGCCTTCTTGACCCGTTCGGCGACTTCCTGTCCACACTCAACAACGTCAAGTCGACTCATGAAGGAGCGGCAGCAGCGGCGCGCCGTCGACACGGTCTGGAGGTTCAAGATGAAGGGCATCTCAAGGATTTCATTGTAATTTTCAATTTTCTTGAGGTGTTGTGTACTGTTCGATATTTCTTTTAATGATAGGGTCCTATTCGCAAAAAAAAGAAAAAAATGTGGGTCTATAATAGTGAATATCATTCCCGTTTCTCCATACGAATATGGGGGCTCTTAAAAGATTGGATGAGTCTTCATGCTATAAAATCTCAACAATGGACGGGACTTACAATTAAAAGTTGGTGGTAGAAGATGGCGGGCAACCCGGTTTCTCATAGCAAGGAGGCATCCCTCATCTTGCTCGTCTCTCGGGGGATTTGAAACGAGTGCAACGCAATGGTCTTTGAGAATAAACACATGCCACCTATAGTGATTCTGGAGAATATTAAGAAGAAAGCCCGCTTGTGGGTTGTAGCGGGCATGAAGAGCTTGGGTGATTTATTGCCTTCAGAGTAGGTTTTTTAAATATTTAATCTTCTTTGTTTTTTTATGACTTCTCCTTAATTAATCGATTGGGGAAACGTTTTTGCTCCCTCTTTAACATAAATAATAATAAATTGTTATACATCAGTATTCACATTTTTTGTAATCCTAAAATCATCGTATTTTATGAGAATTATGTGCAGATACTTATCGTGTATGTACTTGTGCTTGAAATTCCTGAATTTTTTAAACTTCAAAATATGGATTTTGCTTCTTAAAATTTGAAACCCGAGAAGCCCAACTCAACTAGTAACATTCAAACACGAAGTTATATACCTCTTGAGAGGGAGTTTTATCCATAAGATGACCTCTACAAATTTTGCCTCGGCAAAATGATGTCGTTAATATCACAACACCTGTCACCATAGGCGGACCTAGCATCCCTACAGTCCGGGCAGCCTCCCAGGCTTGCCGATTGCGCAAAGCTTACAATTTATGATTTTTATAGTGATTTTGTCTAGAATTTGGCAAGTTAAACTCGTTTGCCTAGGCTTTTAGATGTTTCTAGATCCGCCACTGCGTGTCACATGCACATGCTCAGGATTGTTCTTTCGGTGATATCCCTTATACAAGTTTTTTTTAAACGGCAGCAAAAGCTTTGCCCCAATCTATTAATTAAGAAGAAGAAAATTGTCTGGCTAATTATTGAAAAACCGCATGAAAACCATTACAACAAAAATACAGAGCCACAACTAACAACCTCCCGAACAACCAGTCGTACTAGACAAACCAACAAACTCTCTCAACCCTACAACCACGAACCGAAAACACATGGAGCACGACCGTGGAAACAAAAAACCCCCACAAAACAACACCATAACCCAAAATAGGACCAACTATCCAGCGGTTGCTCATGCTTTCCTTGCGACGCCACGTCTCTTTCTTATTTTCCCGAGAGACTTATCTACCTCACTATTAGGAAACAACTCTTCTGTGGCGCATGGGTTTCCATCTTCTGTGGCGCATATCCCTGTCGCCACTGTTACCCGCCACTGATATCTGCTCCCTGTGGCGCATTCCTGCATATGCGCCACATGAAGCAGATACCAGTGACGCATATAGTCCAATGCGCCACAGAGTCTATATGCGCCACAGACACAGTTTCTATATGCGCCACTGAGTATATTACATGTATTCAAAATAAAATACATTCCTGGTGTATAATCAAGTATTTATACAGGATTTATATAACATTTATCCAGATCAGTATAAACAGTACATTGCACATGTAGTAGATGAAACCGACATATAATACAAACACAAGTATAATGTCATCACACTTAGAGCCCGATCGAGATACATATATAGCGTCAAGTGCCAAATTTTTACACAAGCGCCGAATACAAAGTTCATATCATCTCACATTACAAATATGAAGTGGCCACCGCCGCCTACACTAGGATCAAATAGAATACAGCTGTGATAATGGTGAGCAAGAGCATTAGCTCGACCAATATCTTTATCCGGTTCTTCTTCCATAAGTGGTTCCTCCACTTGGCTATCGCCTCCTCTCTAGTCGCGTATCCTTTGTAGATGTTGCCGCTGAACTTGTTCACTTGTTTGTGGCAATCCTCCCACTCCTCGTAGACTCCCTGGAACCCTACCCATGTACACCACATACCACCTCGTCGCCATCTCTATAGACGATAAGGCATATTAGTAAAAATACAACGAAAAGAATGAATAAAGGGTTCACATCCATATATATATGTTCATAGAATATAAAACAAAGGATCCATAAACCTAAAAGTTAGATCATCATAGAAGCAATAAGTTCAACGACAACACGACCACAAGGTAGTTTAAGTCTAACAACAATGACCATTTCGACCACGAGATAGTAAAGTTTATGACACACACACACTAATACAGCAGGCGTCCATCAAGAATATACACACACTAGATCATGCTAGAGGCACACATCGATCATGATGAAGACTTCCTCTTCTGGCTCGGCTTCGGGAACGATAGATAGCCATCTTTCGTCATCCACGTCCTTGTGTCACCCTGCTTACGGAGGCGTTCTTCGATCTTCCTCTTACTCAACCCTCTGGCTTGTTGTAGGGCCCCGCCCCTTGTGTTGACATCTTCAATGATGATTTGCGACAACTTCATCTGAATGCGATGGAAGTCTTCTCTAAGATCAGCATCATCGATTTTCGCCAAAGTTTCGGCCCATCCTCGGAGACTAGATGGCAGCGTTAGGTTATGGCAATCCCGAACATAGCCTTTAAGGTGATGGAGGACGTAGAAGGCCTCCTTGGCACCAGCAGTCGACTGCTTGACGCAGGGGAAGTCGAGCACGTGCTTGAACACGTGTTTGCCATCCTTGATACATTCCCCTATCTACGAAGGTGCATCCCTTCTTGGTGTAGCCCTCGAGAGCCTCATTGAGAACACCCCTTATTCTGGTGTAGTCTTTCTTCTTCGTCAAACTCCCCGAGTCGAAATACGTGGCTAGCGAATACCTCGGGGCAAGGACGATGAGTGTGCAGTATTTGTCTCTGCGCAACACAATTGGAACGGAATGTTGAAAAAGAGCAAAGGAAAGAAATCTATAAGAAATGCATAAGGTACGGTGACGATGAGCGAGTGTGTGTACTTACTCGGGAAAGAAAGGCAAAAGAAGTGTGCCCTTCCTCTTGTTGTCCACCATGAACTTCTCGAGGTACGCCGTCGCCTTGGTCCGTGTCGCTGATCCTTCGACCAACTGGCTGTCCCGCATGTAGTAGGGATTCATTATCGTGATTTCCGGGGTACTTTCTCTCTTGATCGTGAGCGCCAGATTGAGCGCGTATAGGCAGACCAAGTTATAGTCCAGCCGTTTCATGAGAAACAGCTTGAATATGTCCTCGAACGCTATGAAGAATATATCCGCGGGGGGTTCATCGACGAAGCCCACGTCCAATGGCACCTTGGCCGTGAAAACCGGGTAATTTGGATCTTCGTCTTTAAGAAGGAGGGCCTCTAGTGTCTTGACACCCTCGTGCAAAGTTAACATGGCTCCAACCGCAATGTGGATCATATCCGGAGTCAATATCGGATCACCAGCTACATGCACTCGGGGCAAGCCAAATTGTGTGGATGGTACGATGACAGCGTCCTAACCCCGGATCCTCTTCGGAAGAGGCTGGCTCACACCCTTCTTATTATTATTATTACCTCTCTTCCTGTAGTGCTTCTTCTTTACAACAGTGTCAGCCACTGCCATCTGCTCATTAGTCGCCTTTCGGAGTGTGTTGGGGCTGAAAACCAATCCCGGTTTCTCTTGTGGTGGATCGGCGGCCGGAGGCGTCTCTTGAGAAAGACCATGGAAGACCAGGCGCTGCGTGCATGTATTGGGCCGACCAGCTTGATGGTCGTCGCGAGCTGCGAAGGGTTCTTCATCCACATAAGGCATATACAATCCTTTGGCGACACCGGTGTTGATGAAGTCATCAACGTTGACCAATTCATCATCATCTTCATGGGTGCCATCATGTGGTGGTGGTAGCGGGGGCAACGGCGGTTGCGGCACAACGTCTTTGCCATGTGGCGGCGCACACGCTGCCAAGAGTTGATGGTGACGGCTGGTGGTGGCGACAACAGCGGCTACTAGCTTCCGAGGTGGTGGCCGGGCGATGATCGGTCGAGAGGTGGCGCCGGTGCTCCCCCCTGCAAGACGAATCTGGGTCTTCGGCCATGTCAAGGGCCAGTTGTAGCATTCCCCAAGGGTCATGTGTTCGTCGGCTCCCTGAGGTTGAAAGGGGGGGTCCATGTCGTCGCACCCTGGCAACACCCGAGCCAACCTGACCCTCATCACGTCATCATCCATTGGATTGTTGTGCATCGTGCGGCTCACCGGTTGTATAAGAGTGCCCTTGGCAACGTCCTTCAACTCACCGCCGACATCTTTAAGCAGGAGTACGCAAGAAGTGTCCTGAGGCAAAAACATGTTGTTGGGCGTCATGAGATGGCAACAGTCATGCATCAAAGGCATAAAGGAGATGACGTGCACTAACTAATTAGTTACCTTGGTGATGGCGTGGATGTCGGCTAATGTAGAGACACGGCCGATGCCGGCGGCCGGCCTATCATCATCTGCAATCTCCCACTCGGGTGCCTCACGAAGCACCACCGCCGTCGGCTGCGCCTTATTGGTATCTTTGGCGGGAGGGGGCGTCGGTGTGACCAAAATGAGGGGCTGCGTCCCGACGTTGACGGCTGGCGGGGTCACCAGGTCCGGCGACACGGTAAAATTGATGCCCGAGTTGCTGCCGCTTAAGCTGGGCAGATGTATCGGCCCCTGTCGACCTCCCGCATTCCAAGTAGTAAGCCCCTCGAAAAACTCAGGGGGATCATCGAGCGGAGCTTCTCTTCCACTAACTTGTCCACCGTTTTCTGGTCCACCGCCTTCTCCTCTAGTGTCTGCACCTTCATCTTTAGCTCTGCAACAGCGGCTTTATCCTAGTTCTTCCTCTTCCTTCTTTTCTTGGCGTCCTCTTTGTAGAACTCCTTGAACTTCATGCTCGTACCGAAGCCGGACACACGGCCAGCTGAGGACGGTGGCAACCCCTTGTCCCTCTTCTTGTAAGCATTGGTCGCCCTGTTGAAAACCGTGTCCCACGGCTCCGTCGAATCCTGGGACGACTCTGTGGCGGTAGCGTTCAGTTCCTCCTCCTGCAGAGACAAGGAAAGGTGAACCCATTTAGATTCTTGGCTTCATTATCTTAATTAGAACGCAATAGAATTGAGATCAGCGATAAATTCCTTACCAGATTCTTCTCGAATTCCTTCACCTCCGGATCGTCGGTGATGAATTCCCATGTTTCCTTGTCCAGGTAGTAGCGGGCCCGAACAAATTTCCTAAGCTGCAAGTCCGTGATTTTAAGCCAAGGGTTGTCTTTACCAAGGCGTTCAAGCTCGGCGTCCTCCTTGTCCCAAATGGCATGTTTCTCCATGTAACCGCCGTTTCCAAGGTGGTGGTTACCTATGTTATGTTCCCGCATACTCCTTCCCCATTGAGTCCATTTTATAGCATCAACGGTAGCTATATCCGCCTTGAATATCCAAAACTCCTCTTCGTTGAGCATCGGATTTTTCTTACTAATAACCTCCCAGCTTTCACCTTTGTCAATGCTATTCTTCACTCGGGTTTTCCAGCTGCTCAAGGCGTTGCTCATCTTCGTGAGGGCTAGTTTGTTCACCGGGTTCTTTCTCTCGAGGTTTCTAAACTGCTCTGGGAATCTGTATCACTTGTGAAGCTTCTTAAGGAGGTTATCGACCAAAGCTGCATGGTCAGCATGTCTGATGTACTTCGTGTTGATCGACATGCTTTCCCGGACGATGCACCCGAGTTGCAGGCCGTACCCTTTAGCAATCGCCTCTGGCGCAATGGGTTGGCCACTTTCTGTGACCTCAGTGAACTCATCGTAGACGGTGGCAAGCACTGGCACCTTCCGCTCCTTCTGTTCCTTCTTCTTCTTCTTCTTCTTCTTCTTCTTCTTCTTCTTCTGAGAAGCGGCCGAGTTGCCGCTACCGCCATCCGTGCGCTCGTCGCCATCGGTGCGGGCGCCTCCATCGGTGGTGTCATCCTCTTTGCTGCCACCTTCACTAGTTCCATCGTAGTCGTCTTCGTCCCCCTCATAATCAGGATCTCCGCCCTCATTGGCCCCAGCAGCTCTGGCGACGGTCGCCTCCTCCTCCGGTGGTGGTGTCATCCTCATCGCCTCCTCCTCCTCCTCCTGTTGGGACCCCTGCCAGAATGACTGGTTGGCCTATCTAGCTTGTTCTTCGACGTTGATCATGTGCTTAGAAGGGCCAGACTCCTTGTTGCCCGACATGTTTGCACTACTCTATTTAAAAGAGGCAAAAAGTTCGCACAAATCTCGGCCGAAAAATTCGGCATGACCTTTGCTAATTTTTTGACCTAGGAGTGCCCATTTCTCAACCGAAACGGAAGTGAATCGACACTTCGGGAGAAATGGGTAACTCAAATGAAATCCCTGCAAGACAAAACACCCCATCCCCATATTGACAGCCCCATGCATTGACCATAGCATCCATCATATCCATCATCCACATGCACAATATATAGTACCAGATATAGTATATATATAACAGATATAGTAACAGATATAGTACCAGTCCAGGGGATATCAAGTCCACATCCATCATCCACATGCACAGTATATATATAACATATATAGTACCAGTCCAGGGGATAACAGATATATAACAGATATAGTAACAGATTGTGTACTGGGCAGATTATGGACACATAGAAAATAGCCTACACATCTCACTACCAGTAGAAACATAGTGTGTACTGTCAAGTTAACAACATCAACATAGTGTAAGTATGTCCTTTGTTTTATCATTTGGAATTCAATCTCAAGCAATAACATTAATCAGATCAAAAGTTACATCTTAGTGATTCTAGAACCAGAACAGTGTCAAATAAATGGAGCCATGCCTACCTAAGCAAGGCATGATCAAGTCCACACAGTACCCAACCAGTGGAGTTCATGAGAAATAGTAGACCAACAACACAAAACCACCAGCCATAGTGGCTTACCTAAAATACTACCTATAACAACCAGTCCTACCACCACTACAGCCAGCCCAGCAGTAACACAACAGGAGCCAGACCAAACCAACACAAGAGAGCACCATTTGCAATTGTAGACACAAATGACAACAAGCGAATTGACAACTATGTTCGATCGCTTGAAATTACAATCACTCAAAAACAGAGATTCTTTTAAACCATCATTTTTATAATCAATTGCAATTGCCCTTCACTCAATGACAAGGATATTTTAGACCATCATGTTGTGATTCCTCTGTACAACACAATCTGCATGCATTTCCTTTATAACCATTTTTTTTATAAAAAAACAAAGAACAACATGCATAACAGGTTATTTATTTGCTTACACCTGATCAAGTTAACCATTAGAAGGTTATTTCTGGATCCTAAAGAATAATCTAAGAAGATACAACAGCAACCCTACAAGCAGCAGGTTGCTAATCTATAATCTAATCAAGCATCTATTCTTGCAAGTCTGTTCTACCTAGCACTACTAGAGACATATCCAAATGACAAAAAGCTATGGTCATGATTCAACTACCTATTCCAATGTCTTGTGATCTACTGAAATTTAAAAAAATAACCATTGTTGAGCATCTGATATGTTCCATAACATCAGCTAGAGGTAAGCAAGACCTATTAAACCATTCAATTATCCATTCACAAAAATACCAGTAGTTAGAACATAATCAGATCATTTAACTGGATCCAAGATTCAAACTAGCATGGAGGCATTCCACTAGGATCATAGTCAGTAAACAATAGTATTTTGGCCAAGGTTTTTACCTCAGGTAAATAAAGGCACATTTACACATCTCTAAAAGGGATTGGTAACCAATTAAAATTCACCCCTCTAGAGAAACATTCTGCCTCAAAGCATGTGTTTAGGGGCAACAAACCTAGATAGTTTAACAAGTACTCCTACTGGTGTCAAGACTCGAGATTAAGAAGGTGATGTGACTGAAAAAAATACCCCTAGTAGACATCAGTGCAGGTTCATTCACCAGTGCAGAGGAAGGGTGGGGGAGTGAGGGGGCGAACCGTACGTCTGCACTGCGGTGGTCGTCGATGACGAGGGTGGAGGCGGTGCTCCTGCTGAGGGCGGGGCGGCGGTGGGCCTCCTCCTCCACGCGCTCTAGCGCGGTGATGGCGGCCGGGCCTCCTCCTCCACGGGCTTCAGCGCGGCGGCAGCGGGCCTCCTCCTCCACGGGCTTCAGCGCGACGGTGGCGGTTCCTACAGCGAGGGCTAGCGCGGCTCCTCCTCCGACGCGGCGGTGGCTAGGGCTCCGGCGAGATGAGGGTTTGCGCGTGGGCGAAAGATCGATTGGCTAAGTGTGGATCGAGAGAGAGAAAGGGGGGATTAGGGGGAGAGGCCGAACCGTTCTGTGGCTAAGTGTAAAAGTTCTATGGCGCATTCCCACAGAATGCGCCACAGAAGTTGGAACATCTATGGCGCATGACATAGTACAAAAAAGCGTGGCGTCGTTGTATGACAAGATCTGATACTTGTCCTAGTGGTCTTGCTCGCTTGCTCTCACCTGGGGCAGCCAAGTTCGAATCCTGGCTGTCTCACATTTTTTTTCTTTTTTTTAAATATTTTTAATTACATACATATGCATATTTATTAAAAAAGGGTAAGAACATATACATATATGCATATTTATTCACATATGCATATTTATTCAAAAAAGCAAGAACATATACATATATGCATATTTATTCAAAAAAGTAAGAACACATATGCATATTTATTCATACATATATATTTGTGTGTTTGCTTGTCACCAAAAACTAATACACCACACGAATTAATACACCAAAAAGTCACACAATTGCTAGTGTCTCTTCACAATCTTCTTGCCCTTTTTTGTCGCGGTTGAATATTTTAGCCCGTGCACTTTGAGATTTCTTCTTGTGAATGGACAACCTTTAGTAGGCAGTGTGGTCTTCCTTCTTACTTTAGTAGTAGTAGGCATGTCGAAGTACTTGTCGAATTCCTCTTCGATCTTCGGGTCGCCGTTTTTGTCGAAGTTTTGCTCGTTGGCGGCTCCTTCCATTCCGATGATGCTCCTCTTGCCCCTCCTAACTACAACACGGTTGGGCTTTGACGGGTCGGTAATAAAAAAGCATTGATCAACTTGGCTAGTGAGTACCCAAGGCTCATTTTTTGCGGAGGCGTTCTTTGTTGATTTGGCATCTGGTATAACCATTGTGGTGAAATAGCGGCCTTCTTTTTCCACGTTCTTGGCCCATCTAACATGGAACATCGGTACGATCTCTCCACGGTAGTCGAGCTCCCATATCTCCTTGATCCTTCCGTAGAATATTTCCATCACAGTAGTCTCGTCATCAGCAAAGGATAACATAGTTACTGCTGAATTTTGATATTCACTATTCTTGTCCTTTTCCTCGGTGTAGAATCTGTAACCGTTTATGTCGTATGACTGATAGGTCCTTAGGTTGTGCCCTGGGCCCTGCGACAAGGAGAATATGAGTTTTTGATCTTCCATAGAAGGCGTCTATGGGGGATTGTCCAGTTGCCTTTTCTTGAACCAACCCGTGAAGCTGGAGTTGTGCTCTCTGGTTACGTCTCCCTTCTTCGTCGGCCGGCCCTGGTCGACGTACTCCTGCTCGATTAAGCTTCTGTGCTCTTCGACCCAAGGGCCGACCACTTCAATGTGTTGTAGTGCGACTTGGTGTGCCCTTTCAAAATCAGTGCGTCGAGCATCAATGCCGACATGTAGTGAGCGGCAGCCCTCGCGGTGACCATATCCACCGAGCCTGCCGAGGTGCTTCTTTGTGGGTATTCCAACATCCTCGTTCTCGGTGGTTAGATAATTCTGGCAGAAGGAGATGCACTCGTAGATCAAAAAGCCCTTGGCTATGCTTCCATCTGGACGAGACCTGTTGCGAACGAATCCTTTGATGACACCGTTTAGCCTTTCAAACGGCATCATGTTGTGCAGGAATGTCGGCCCGAGCTGGATGATGTCGTCCACGACATGTACAAGCAAATGCACCATTATGTCGAAGAATGCGGGCGGGAAGTAAATCTCAAGCTCGCATAGTATCATCACGATCTCTTCCTGTAGCATGTCGAGCTGCTTCACACTAATCGACTTCCTAGATATGATGTCGAAAAAGTTACAGAGGCCAAACAACGTCTCACGGACATGCTCGTCCATTATCCCACGGATCACAACGGGGAGTATCTGCATCATCAGCACGTGACAGTCGTGAGACTTCATACCGCTGAACCTCTTCTTCGCCATGTCCAGATATCTGCTTATCTTCTCCGAGTAACCGTGAGGAACTTTCACTCCTAAGAGGCACCTGAAAAACTACTCAAGCTCCTCCAGACTCAGAGTGAAGCAGGCAGCGCGAAGCACCACCTCATTCTTCTTAACTCTTTTGCGGCGACCTTGAGTCCCTTCCTAATGATCATCATCATCATCACTATTAGGGTACTGAAGATCTTTCTTTATGCCAAGCAATTTAATGTCCTTTCTTGCTTTCGGCCCATCCTTGGTCCTCTCCGGCATGTTCAGTAGAGTGCCAAGCAGACTCTCGGTAACGTTCTTCATGATGTGCATTACATCGAGGCTATGGGGAGTGTGAAGGACCTTCCAATACGGTAGGTCCCAGAAAACAGACCTTACTTTCCATACACCCAGCAGCGGCTTTGTCCTCGGTCGTTTTTTCCAGGCGCAGGGCAATCTACCCAATTATTCAAAAGCTCCTCGATTTCTTCGCCGCTCCTCGGACGCGGGGCTCTTTCGAGCTCGTCCTTACCATTGAACAGGTCACCACGTTTTCTCCACGGGTGATCCATGCGGAGCCACTTTTGAGTACCTTGGAACATGGTTTTCGAAGACCCGGGATCCCTTGGTAGCTGGAGATGCGGTGTCTCATCCATGCACTTGACGCATGCATTATGTCTGTGGTTCACCTGGGCTGATACATATGCGTAACCAGGATAGTCCTGCACGGTCGTGAGCAACGTGGCTCTCAGATGGAAATATTCTTTAGTGTAGGCGTCCCACGTACGGGCCAGCGTCTCCCACAAGCTGGCTAACTCCTCTCTCAATAGCCCGAGATACAGATGCATATCGATACCTGGTTGTTTCGGCCCCTGAATAAGAATGCTCATGTGTACATACCTTTGCTTCGTGCATAGCCACGGGGGAGGTTGTATGGCCATACAAACACGGGCCAGGTGCCATGCGTGCTACTCTGGTTTCCAAAAGGATTGAGTCCATCGGTGCTCATACCCAGCCTGACGTTCCTTGCATCGCCCCCGAACTCTTCGAACTCGATTGCTAATGCGTTCCACTGGCTAGCGTCTGAAGGGTGTGTCAGGATCTTGCCCTTCTCTGGATCATCTTCGGGTTTCTCTCTTTCCGCGTGCCATTGCATGAGCTTTGCTTCCTTAGGATCTACGAAATATCGCTGCAGACGAGGGAAGATAGGAAAATACCATACCACTTTTTGAGGAACTTTCTTGTTCCCTCTCTTGTACCGTCCTTGGCCACAGACCAAACAAGTGGTTCTATCCGCGTACTCGTTCCGATAAAGTGCGCAATCATTGATGCATGCGTGGTATTTAATGTGTGGTAGGTCGAGAGGGCACACTATTTTCTTGGCCTCCTCGATACTTGTTGGCAATGTGTTCCCCTTAGGAAGTCGGTCGTGCCAGTATTCCATGTTCGCGTTGAAGCTCACATCGGTCCATTTGTGTTCGTCCTTCACCTCTAGAGCCTTGAGCGTTACACTCAAACGTGTATCCTCGGGGCGACACCCAGGATACAATGGAGTCATCCCGTCTACCTCCATTTGGGCCAGCTTGGCTTTCTCTCTGGCTGCAGCTTTGTCATTGCTCGTCTCCTTGAGGAGCAATTCTTGAACATGAGAGTCCTGCAAGATCGAAGTTAGCAGCGTCTGTGTGTTCGCGTCTTCTCCTTCTTCATGATCATGCCCATCGTCATCTCCTTCTCCATGCTGATCATGCCTGCCGGCATCTCCTTCGTCATGATGATCATGCCCGCTAGCATCTCCTTCGTCATGATGATCATGCCCGGTAGACTCTTCGTCTTCTCGCCCGCCCACGTCTTTGTGACCACCACCATGTCCTGCCGGCGCCTCATTGAAGTCGCGCATGAAACCGCGCCTAAGCAGGTGACCCTCCAATTGTCCATATTCAGGGTCGATCCAGCGCTGCAGTTTGCATGTTCGACATGGACATCTTATCATGGTCTTGTTGTTCAGAATCATGTCCTCCTTCGCGCCTTTCTTGTACCTAGCAATTTGACCTTCACTCATCGTGAGGATCATGGTTGCCTGAGCGATCAAAACAGAGAGTATAGGTGAGAACCACACCATATGAACACACACATGCATGAATGCTAGCCGGAAAAAATTCGGCATGACCTTTCCTAAAATTAGGACATATGGGTAGTGCAAAAATTTGCCGAAATGGAAATGAATCAACATTTCGGCAAACATCCATGCAACCACACCGGCCGGGCCCGACAACAACAAGCAAACAACAAAAAACTTCCTCCCATTGCAAACATTCATGCACCACACACAAGCATCGTCCCGCCATGGATCGCACACACCGCCCGCGCGACAAGCTTCACCTACATGTTCATGATGGCCAAGTACTCACCTATAGTAGACACAATAATAGCGAGACGAGACCGCGCGATGAGAGAGTGTGGACAAATAGATCTACAATGCAAGTTGGTGGAGAGGAAATTAGTAAACAAATAGAGATGTGAGAGAGAAAAGTAAGGAACTTTTAGATCTAGAAGTTGGAGCGAAGCTTCCACTTACCAATCTATGGATTAAAGTAGGTTTAGATATAAGAAAATGGAGAAACTATGGGCAAGATGGGGTGTGAGGGAGGAGGAAGACGAGTTGGGAGGAGGTAGAGATGTGAAATGGGTGGTGGTGGATAGATAGATAAGAAAGCTAGCTCTTGTCACCTTTTTAACATGGATCTGGACGCCCTCATCTATGGCATATATGGAGGAAATGCGCCACAGATGCTGAAACTTCTGTGGCGCATAAGTCCATATGCGCCACAGAAGTGGGTGAATAAGATTCCCTGTGTGGGGCCCACCTCCAAGTTCTGTGGCGCATGTTGGACTTATGCGCCATAGAAGTGAAACACATCTGTGGCGCATATGCCAACATGCGCCAGAGAACTTGGGTGAATTAGATTCCGTGGTGGGGCCCCCTCCATGTTCTGTGGCGCATGAGGAAATATGCGCCACAGAAGTTGCCTCTTCTGTGGTGCATATTTCAGAATGCGCCACAGAACTTGGATCATGACACCCCGGCCGGCGGGTCCCACCAATCTTCTGTGGCGCATGTTCTGGACAATGCGCCACAGAACTTCCAATCTTCTGTGGCGCATGCTTTCTGGTGCGCCACTGATGTTTTCCTGTGGCACATAGTTTGGCATATGCGCCACTGAACATTTTGTCTATCTATAGGCTATTTCCTAGTAGTGCCTTCTTGATTATGCCTTCTGAAGCCTCCCCTACCAAGACACAAGCAATCTCCTTACCATACCCAGGGCTAGCCGACTCCAAACTGGCAAGTCACAAAGCTCTTTTGCAAAGAGAAAATCGGAGTTTGATGCCAACACACCTGCATCATCAACCTCATCACACAAAGACAGGACATGCCCAATGGACATAGACGAGAGATCGGCAGAAGCAACCAAACCTCCACTATCCACACAGGTGACTAACTGACGGGCTCCGACGACAGGTGACTAACTGAAGGACTCCACCGGTAGCCCCACAGATGAATCCCCACATAGCTCAAACAACTCAGGCATAATCTACAAAAGTGGTGGCACGACCTCGGTGATGACTGCACTCTCAGGGGCAGACGATGCCGCACACATAACATGAGGAGAGAAATCTCCATAGAAGCATTCAACCCCCTCATCAAAAGAACCAACCTAGAGCCCAGGAAACGAAGGCACAACCAACACAACCTCAAGTTTGGTGAGAGCGTCCTTCGCTCTCGCTAAAACATTCCCAACTCGCGCAAGGCAATTGTGAAGCTCAGTGCAAAGCAGCTGAGCCTCTCCCGGGAGGACATGTTGGAAATGTGCGTCACTTTGGGTAGCATCATCGGTGCGTGTAGGCGGGGTTGCAACATGGCCGGGTGTGGGAGTTGGGAGAGACGACGAAGGAGCACATCGGAGATCAGCACAAGGCTTAGCACGATAGAAGCGAGCGACGTGACCGGAGTAGAGGCAGTTTGTGCATCGGATTGGGTCCCTGTAGAAGCGTGCACGATTACATAGTCAATGGTGTTGCTCGATGGAGTGATGTTAATCAACTCCATCTGACCTGAGGCACTCCTCTACGCACTGCTTCAACCTATTTTATTTTTTCATAGTCGTTGTGTATGTTGTGTATGTCGGATCACTCGTTCTACTTGTCTGTCGAGTGTTTATCATGTTCCCATTTGTTCCATTATGCTTGTTCTTTGGTCTAATCTTTTCGAGACATACATCATAAGTTCTGTATTATTGTTAGCTTCCGGTCAATGTCTAAATGAAATGAAAGGAACTCAGGAGCTTAGCTTCGAGTAATAAAATTAATGAAGAAATTCCCTCCCACTGATCTCATCCAAAAGAGCAGGAAAAGGTTTAAAAAAGCTTATTTCACAATTTAGGCCCATTTGTAACATTCTGGACAAGGCCTATTTGGAAGGAAGAACCCGACAAGGGAGCCTACTTATTTCTGGTCTGACTTAAAGAAAGCATAGCTTTTTGTTGGGCCAGGGAGGAGGCCATGAGCCGGTTGCTCAAGAACGGCCTCGGGCTCGCACGCCACGACCGACGCGGCCTTGTTGCCCCGCCTGCAAACAGCGCACGCGCAGAGGCAGCCGATCAACACGGCAAGAAGGCCACCGGCAGCCGCTCCACCCACGGCCACAGCGACGGCACTCTTCTTCCTGGAGACCCCTCTGCTTCCATCACCGACCTGCTTCTCCGGGATCGTCGGGTTGTCCCCGGCGAGGCTGTTGCCGCTGTAAGTTTGGAGCTTGAACACCTCGAGGCCGTTGAGTATCGCGTCGTAGTACTCGGGTTTGCTGCTGAGGTGCGGGTGCAGCGCGACCCATAGGTCCGTCTGGCCGGAGCCCGTAGTGACGACGAGGTAGTCTGTGTAGACAGGTACCCCGATCCCGCCGCTCCACGCGATGACGTCCATCTGCACCTGCGCCGTCCGGTTGTTGATGTAGATGTCGAAGGAGCGCTGGTTCACCTTGGTGATCGGGTACTGGATCTCGCAGAAGTGGAACCTGAGGAGGTAGTAGAACCCCGCGTCGACCGGCAGGATCCACGTGAGGTTGTAGTTCAGGTTGATCTCCGCGGTCGGGCCCATCGACCTCGCCGTCGCGTACACGCCCTCCGGCGCGACGTACGGCGGCACGGACGGTGGGTACCGGATGGTGACGTTGCCGTCCTTCCCGTAGGAGACGCCGGTGGCCGCGCCGAATATGTAAGGGGAGTCGTTGTCCCAGGCGCGGTAGAAGCGGCCGGAGTCGTCGGCGGGGGAGACGGCCTGGCCGCCGACGTTGAGACGGTGCATGGTCTGGAACGCCGTGTCGGCGCGGATGGGCATCGGGTCCGGGCGCCCGCCGTTGGCGAAGGTCGGCGCCGGCTTCGCGAACATGTCCGGCGTGGGCACGACCTCGATGCCGTTCACGAACGCGTAGTGGGCGGCGGAGGACGGGGCGAACGTGACGTTCAGGCTCCCGCTGGCCGAGCTGACGTTGACGGAGAATTCGCGGACGAGGTAGGCGACGTTGAGCGCGAGCGCGGTCTGGGACGCGTTGAAGTCGCGCAGCAGCGTGACGCCGCCCGCGGTGACGCCGAAGAGGGCGTCGGAGGCGGTGCGGTTGCCGTAGCCGGACGGGTAGAAGTAGAGGCGGAGGAAGACGCGGCCGGGGGTGACGAGGAAGGAGTACGTGTGGGTTGAGTCGAACACGCGCGCCGTCATGTATGGGATTGGGGAAGGCAGCGAGGGGTCTTGGTACGACGCGCCGGCCGCGACGCTGGCGCCGAGCGGTGGGGCGACCTTGGCGACGGCGTCACCTTCCCATGCGCGACCGTCGGAGTCGGTGTCCGTGGCGGACGCGCCGCAGTTCAGGCGGATCTGAACGGCGGAGTCGGCTGATCCGTCGCCATTGTCCGCGGCAGCAAGGGACACGATGGCTAGCAGCAGCAAGAGGCATGGAAGCACGGTCGACTTAGCCATGAGAGTGGGAGCGTAGCTAGTTGTGGCCGCCTTGTTTGCCTCCGATGCGCGCGCTTCAGACCTCAGTTTGAATCACGATTCTTTTGGCTGGTGATGATGGTTTCCTGGACGCGTGGGTTCCTGTTCGTTAAATTTTGCTGGGGATCGTGGAAGAACTCTGAGTTGTGCAGAGTGGTGGTGGTGGGAAGCGATATTTATGGTGTTGTGCTGCACAAATCATTTCTGAATTCTGTCACTGTCACTTGTAGATAATTGACTGCCCACTTGACATATCATCTGCTGGTGAACACGGTGTACAGCGTTACCACGAATTATTACCCAGGAAGAACACTACACTGGTACGCAGAGGGGCCTCTGTTTCCTCTTCTCGATCAGCTCTGCTGGATACGTGTTTTGGCTTGGTGGATCCAAGCTGGTGGTCTTTTTTCTCCAACGCGCTATGCACCGAGCGATAGCAAACCAGCTCCCACCCATCCCACACGCAGACCACCGGCAGACGCGCGGTGGCGGGTCACGCTCGGCTCTAGGGTCGAATGTTCAAAGTCGCCGAATCGTCGACCGAAAACAGCATCCATCCCGCATTAACCGTGTCGATCTATGTCTTTATTACGTACAGATTCGATTAACGAGTTAGCCACCAGTAGCACAGTAGTGATTTACAGGTGATCTCCAGCCCTTCAAACGCACTTCTGTCGTAGTCGCCGAGCTTGACTCTGCTCTAGTGCTCTTACTGTTCAGTGGCTGAGGCCACGTTCAGGGGTTTGCCTGCCGACTTCGAGGCTTAATTACAGCGTCATACGGAGTATTATTTCTGGCCGTAGAAATTGCATTGACAGAAACGGTAGCGCCGTCTAGAGCAGAACTCGTTGATTACTCCCTCCGTTCCATAAAATCATCCTCGTGGACCAACTCATAGCATTTGAGTGAGTGTCTATTTTTAGATTCAAACTGCCATGAATAACACGTGTCAATCACAGAAATTGGTCCACGAGGATGATTTTGTGAATCAGGTCACATAGAATTATTTTCCGGCATGTAGAAGAATCCTATAAAGAGAACAACGGCGTGCACGAGTGCTAATACCCACAAGTATATGAGATCATAGTGGTTTTTGGTGGGAGTATTTTACCCAGTTTTACATTAGGCAAGATGGTAATGAGTAAATACTAATGAGACTTTTTTAGCTGCGATGTCACTCTCGACCACGCTTATGCTTATGATAACTTGAGATGTTTTTCATAAGTGGTGAAAAAATGAGTAAAAGTAACAGTTGCAAAGTTAATAATAAAACACCCACTAATAAATTTAAACCCGAAAAGCAATCAAAAGTCATATGTATCAATTGATACATAGAACTGGGTACATCTCCTTTTCAACAAAAAGAAAAAACTAATAAACCTGAAAGTAGTAAATCATGATTTTGGAAAACAAATTGCATTAAGCTTTTACATGCGGCCACAATTGTAGCAATAGGTTTCTAAATAGCTTATATTGTAGGGGTTCGCGTATGAAAACAATAAATTTTACTCTACGCCCCTGAACCCCTTTGTTGCTAGGACCTATCTAATAGTAATGCAGTAACGGGAGAGGCTTTTCGCGAACTTACCCTTGAAGACCGAAAAGCGTTGTCAACGCTCGGGAGAACGTGGTTGATATAGACGAGCCGAAGCCGACCTCAAGGTCGTGATGAAGTCCTCGCTCTCATGTGGCACCAACGAATTCTAGTGCCTCAAATGTTGCACCTCGCAGAGAGTTACATGCATCCGGTGTCTGGCGATGACTCCCGCTTCCCCGATTCAGCAGCAGTTGCGGAAGTAGAGCTCCTGGATCCGAATCCCGCAGCGCGACGACGCTCCGCGGTGAAGATGTATCTCGTTTGCGCAGTCCGAACTTGGGATCACGGTCACGGGAGAGAGAGAGAGAGAGAGAGAGAGAGAGAGAATAACAATTGGAGGTCTCCCCAAAAGTGAGGAAACCTTTATTGAATGTTGTGTCTTTTATTTGGTCAAAATACCCCTACTATATATAGGGGGAAGGGGAGGTACTCCCTCCCTCAAAGTTCTGGGGTGGGACTAAACAAGGGAGGAGGTGGGGGGAGGCGCCGCCGGCCACCCCACCATGGGACCCACATGGGGGGACTGGCCCACTAGGGCTGCCGGCCACCCCCTTGGCCCCTCGTAGGGATGCGCCCCTCTTGGGCCCTTTCCCCTTCGAGATTTGACCCATTAAGCATTTTGACCATTTAATTGATTTTCTCTTTATTAAATAATTATGAATAAATGATTAAATCAACATTTAACATTCATTCACATATTATTCAATCTCCGTGGCTATGGAACACCTTCCACCTCCACTTCGGACATCCTCCGGACTTACCAAAACCCTTCCGGTTTTCTCTCTTCTCTTTCTTCGGTGATTCTACCGATCCTGTAAACACTCTCTAAGCATCAACAAGCCTTATTTGTGATACCCCATGGTTCGGGAACACTCCAGACATGGTCGGGACCCTCTCAGACTAATGATCAACAGAGGGATCTGGATGACCATGTGACCCCTGTGCATTCCATGAAATCTTTCGCTGTTTGAACCATGAACATCATGTCTTATTCCTTTTGTCTCTTGATACTTGCATTGTCCGAGATCTGATCAATGACATCACCATGTCGAGTTCAATCTCGTTACCGACAAATGCTACTTGACTCATTCTAACAAGTGATATCCCTGTGATCAAATCACACGCTGCGCAGCTATTGGATATAATTTCTCTGAGTGGGCCCTCGAGTATCTTTCCGTCACGGGATGGACAGATCCCGCTCTTGACGTATAATGTCTCTACTATTCCTCTGAATACCTAAACACACCTTTATTATCACCGTTTAACCGTGTGATGTTTGATTCTATCAAAGTACCCTTGGGTAACAGTGATTGATATAGCCTCATGGTCTAAGAAATAGTACACTAGGTCTATTCTAATCATCGTAACTTGAACTTCGTGACATGATCAGGTCACGATGTTTAGGTTGGGTATTAGTTCATCATCTCATTCTCACAATGAGGTAACTCCATTTCCAACTAGCATAAATGCCACATGATCAGGAAACCTTGATCATCTGTTGACCAATGAACCAGTGAGTAGAGTTTCACCGGAAACCCTGGTTGTTTATATATCACACGTGTATTGATGTTTGATTTCAATACAGTTATGGCATGATATATAACTTAATCATAAACTTTATGAAATATGATAATAATCCTCATTACTATTTTTCTCTAGGGAATATTTCCAACATATATCATATCTAGCCTTGTTGAGTACGTTGCTGAAAGAGCATGTGTGCTCCATGTGTGGTGTTAGTAATTAATGACAACCACTATGGACTAGTGTTTGCATTACATTTGAAGGTTTTGTCCATATAGGCGTATGAAAATAATAAAATTTTATCCTACACCCCTGAGCCCCTGATGCTGCCAGGACCTATCAATTAGTAATGCAGTAACGGGAGGGGCTTTTCGCGAACTTACCCTTGAAGACCGAAAGGCATTCTCAACACTCAGGAGAGCGTGGTTGATGTAGACGAGCCGAAGCCGACCTCAAGGTCGTGATGAAGTCCTTGCGCTCCTGTGGCTCCAACGACTTGAGTGCCTCAAGTGTGACACCTAGTGGGGAGTTACATGCATCCGGTGCCTGACGATGACTCACGCTTCCCCGATCCAGCAACAGTTGTGGAAGTAGAGCTTCTAGATCCGAATCCCGCAGCGCGACGGCACTCCACGGTGAAGATGTCTCTTGTTCATGCAGTCTGAACTTGGGACCACGGTCACAAGAGAGAGCGAGAGAGAGAGAGAGATAATATCAATTAGAGGTCTCCTCAAAAATAAGGAAACATTTATTGAATATTGTGTGTATTTATCTGGCCAAATACCCCCACTATATATAGGGGGAGGGGAGGTACTACCTCCCTCAAAGTCCCAGGGTGGGACTTAAGGAGGGGGAGGGGTGGGGAGGCACGTCGGCCAGCCCCCACCATGGGCCCCACGTGGGTCAGGCCCACTAGGGCCGCCGGCCACCCCCTAGGCCTCTCCTAGGGGTGTGGTCCCCTCTTGGGCCCTTTCCCCTCTATAAATTGGCCCATTAAGCTCTTTAACCATTTAATTGTTTTTCTCTTTTATTAAATAATTATGAATAGATGATTAAATCAATATTTAACATTTATTCACATATTATTCAATCTCCGTGGTTATGGAACACCTTCCATCTCTACTCCAGACATCCTTCGGACTTACCGAAACCCTTCTGGTTTTCTCTCTTTTATTCTTCGGTGATTCTACCGATCCTGTAAACACTCTCTAAGTATCATCAAGCCCTTAAGCGTGATACCCCACGGTCCAGGAATACTCTAGACATGGTCGGAACATTCCCGGAGCAATGATCGAGAAAGGGACCTGGATGGCCATATGACCCCTGTGCATTCCACGAAAATCTTTCGTCGTTTGAACCAGGACAGTCACATCTTATCCCTTTTGTTTCTCGATACTTGCATTGCCTGAGATCTGATCAATGGCATCACCATGTCGTGTTCAATCTCGTTACCAAACAATGCTACTTGACTCGTTCCGACAAGTGATATCCATGTGATCAAATCACACGTTGCGCAGCTATTGGATATAACTTTTCCGAGTGGGCCCTCGAGTATCTTTCTGTCACGCGGATGGACAAATCCCTCTCTTTACATATATTGCCTCTACGGTTCCTATGAATACCTAAACACACCTTTATAGTCACTATATTACCAAGTGACGTCTGATGCTATCTAAGCATTCTCGGGAGACAATGATTGATATAGCCTCACAGTCTAAGGAATAGTCTACGAGGGTCTATTCTAATCATCGTAACTTGAACTTCGTGACATGATCGGGTCACGATGTTTAGGTTGGGTATCGGTTCATCATCTCATTCACAGAATGAGTTGACTTCATTTCCAACTGGCATAAATGCCACATGATCAGGAAACCTTGATCATTTGTTGACCAATGAACCAGTGACTAGAGTTTCACCGGGAACCCCTGGTTGTTTATATATCACACGTGTATTGACGTTTCCTTTCAATACAGTTATAGCATGATATAAAACTTAATCATAAACTTTATGAAGTATGATAATAATCCTTATTATTATTTGTATCTAGGGCATATTTCCAACAATCTCCCACTTGCTGTAGAGTACAAAGAAACTAACTGCATTTGTTCTTAATTTTTGGCACCATATTTCCCGGTACCCTGAACATGCTTGCTCATGGCAGAGGTTGAGTCTTGGGCCTGTACTTTACAGTCCCAAATCCTTTGCAACTTACTAATGTCACCTTGATTGATATTAATACTTTATCATCACATCATAACATCTTTGTGTATGCATCATCGCTATGGCAGCAGAACGAGGCCAGATTCCAGGAGCCTAAAGTGACTTTACATCAACCTCGAGGGCTTTCTCATGGGCATTGTGCCCTGGGACACATCATTCTATGTTAAAAGTGAACTAACCCCGTCATAACATTATACAACACTTTAGATGGTACCCTTATCTATTATTATAAATGTAATCATCGAAACACGAGTGCACCCTGTGCAACTTTCGATGATTTTGTTCACCTTGCTTCCTACTTGACTTTAGTCGGTATTACAGGAGTTTCCAACATATTCCCTTATAACATAAACCTTTATGATTTAAGATATGTCATCCTTTATGGATTTGGAAAAACATGTCTACAGTTCTCTATTAGACATGATGGACAAACTTAGCTCAACATTCCGTGATTCGAACTTAATCACTTTTCAAACGTTCCTTATTGGATCATATATTATGTTAAGTTATCATCATGGTTTTCTAAGATAGAACCTATGTCTCAACATAGTGGATGATGATCATCCTTTTCTTTCTTTTAACCATTGATGTTAAACTTAATACTATTCATAACTTGAGTTATTAAGAACTAGTTCCTTAACTAACTCCTATTCCGAAAATCTTTTCAAAATCCCTTAAGGAATACTACATAATATCATAATAATCTTATTATCAACTCCTACTCCTTATAAATCATTATTTATCGGTACTTGCACTTTTATTCTTAATGTGTCATATACACACTTAAGAATCACTCCTCTAAGCTCCCACTCAAATATGTTCCCAACATGTTTGGGTATGAGTCACTACTCTAACTCAAACTATGTTCCTACATATTTGAATTTGACACTTATATTGCTCCCACTCAGATTGTGTTCCCGACACATTTGATTTCGAGACTTACATTGCTCCCACTCAAAAATATGTCATTCACATATTATTTTAGGAAGACTTTCATAGATCCCACCCAGTTTCATTCAAATCGCATATCCACTCACTATTTTGAACAACTTCAAAATCCTTCGATCAAATATCAAACTAGGAGATTTACTATGAGATACTAGTACTTTACTAGTTTTAAATCCACTAGATATTCAGCACACTTGAATCAAATTCATTTGAATTTGTCCAATACTTGACAATTTGTGCTTTTGTCATTCACCCCTTTTTCCACTATGGCTTTGCAGTCATTTGGGAAAATCCAAGTAACTCCTTTACTTGTAAGATTCAACAATGAATTGCTTTATAATCTCAAGTGAATTTTGCTTTTAGGATTTCTCATAATTTTAGTTTACCATTATTTCCTTAGTAGTTCCTATGTATGTCATATTCCGGTAATCATGAAAAATGATTCACAAATGTCTCCATACAAGATATGGGCTGCATTTTTAATCCTACTTTATGTAGTGAAAACACTAGTGGGAAAACACAATGGTCACTATCATTGATTATTTCCTTTATGAAGAGAATCGTTCAGGAACGCTTTCCGTTGCGTTTCTCAATACTATGATGCAGGGTTTCGAATCCTCATCGTGTTTCTCACTATATTCCAAAAGCTTCATAATCAAAAATATCACTGAATGTAAACTTTCTCGAGAATGCACCAAAAATCCAAGCAATACAAGTTTTCCTTTCCTTTTGGTTCCAGCTATGGATTTCGTATTCAAAGTTTTCCAATGAATACTCTACAAGGAATTATTCGCTATTGTTTTGGTTATATCGAATAACCCCAAAACTTTTACGACGATCCATACTAGATATGGAGCCGATCTCACAAATCCAAATGGTTCACTATATGTTCTAATTGAGTGCTAACTATTTCTAACTAATGGTCTCTATATCTACACTACAACGATTTATTTGGCGCCATCCATTCACCCACTTGATATCAAATATCATATTGTGATGCTTTGCATTTTGACATTTCAAACGCATTGCATTTCACAATATTCTTTATGCCATTCTTATAAAGTCGAATTTCATTACTATTGATCAAATCATAGTAATTATATTCTCATTTAACTTTAATACCCTTGGTTGATGAAATAATTTGATCATATCAAATAGTTTCATACTTATGTTTCCTTTGGTAAACTTCTTTACAAAATTTAAACAATCATGTAATGATAATCACCATTTTGTTAAAACACAATACATAGAATATGTATTTACTTTCAACAATTCATCAAACAATTTGTATTCTTGCAATACACGGTGTTCAAGTTATTTTGCTGAACTTAGGCATGATTCATATGTGACAAGAAAACAAGTGTCTTTCACATATTATCAACATAACTTTGAATTCAAACAATGGTTTCATTCATTAATGAATATATCATTAAGTTGGGTATTTTCAAAGGCATTTTAATATTTTACAAATGTACATGCATTATTGATGACCCACAAGTATAGGGGGTGTATCGCAGTATTTTTGAGGGAAGTGAAACCCAATTTATTGATTCGACACAAGGGGAGCCAAAGAATATTTATAAGCCTTAACAACTGAGTTGTCAATTCAGCTGCACCTGGAAACAATCTTGCTCACGGCAGTTTATTAGTAGCAACAGTTTTGTAGTAGGAATAGTAAAGTAACAACAATAGTAAAGTAAAGACAGTAGTAACAATAGCAGCAAACAGTAGGATTCGAGTGCGGTAGGCATAGGGATGAATGGACGGGCGTTGCATGGACAAGATAATTCACATAGCAATCAGAACATAGGGCAATTACAGATAAATAAGATAAAGCATCCAAGTACTAGATAATCCTAGGCATGTGTTCCATATATAGTCATACGTGCTCGCAATGAGAACTTGCACAACATCTTTTGTCCTGCCAGCCCGTTTGTAGCGGGGCCTGAAGGGAACTACTAGCAATTAAGGTGCTCCTTTTAATAGAGCATCGAAGCAAAACATTAACACTCCGTGAACACATGTGATCCTCACATCAAAGCCATTCCCTCCGGTTATCCCGATTTCTATCACTTCGGGGCCATTGGTTCCGGACAACAACGTGTGTATACAACTTGTAGGTAAGACCATAAACAATACTATCATAATGAATCAATAACATGTTCAGATCTGAAATCATGGCACTCGGGCCCTAGTGACAAGCATTAAGCATAACAAGTCGCAACAAAGTCAAAAAGCACTAATAGAAGATACTAGGCACCATGCCCTAACAATCTGATGCCATTACATGAACGATCTCATCCAATCCCTACCATCCCCATAGCCTACAGCGAGGGATTACTCACTCATAGATGGGGGAAACATGGATGGTCGATGGACAAGCGATGGTGATGATGATGGCGATGATCTCCTCCAATTCCCCGTCCCGTCAGGGTGCCAGAACAGAGTTTCTGGTTCCGAATCGTGGAATCTGTTGGTGGCGGCGGAGTGGAACTCCTTCTGGAAAAACGTTGACCCCCCTTGAGTTTTTAGGTCAGAAGGCATCTTATAGGCGAAGAGGGAGACCGAGGGGGTGTCTAGGGCGGCCAGACCACCCCCTGGCGCGGCCAGGCCCAGCCCGCACGGCCAGGTGGTGTGGCTGGGCCCCAGCCCTGCCCCGTCTCATATTCTGGCTCCAGAAGTCTTCTGGTGAAATAGGATTTTTGGCTTTTGTCCCGTCCAATTCCGAGAATGTTCATTTTTTGACTTTCCTAGAACCAAAAATAGTAGAAAACAGGCAGCTGGCACTGTGGCTCTTGTTAATAGGTTAGTCCAAGAAATCATATGAAAAGTACTCCAAAGTGTGGACTAAACACAAGAAAGTAGATAAAACCAAGCATGGAACATCAAAAATTATAGATACATTTGCAATGTATCAATTATCAATTAGTTTCAACTACAAGGATAATTCACATATAATCGAACAAGATATGAACACGAATAGAGAACATTCATAAAAGTGGAACAACTTTTTGTTACAAACTCATATGAATAACCGTCTCACAAAGTGTGAGACACACTAAAGAGGTTCACAATCTTTTGATTACAATAACTATCCAAAAATATAAACTAAGTGATAAATGTTGAGGGAGAGTTTCATTGGCCATCATCACCATGCTCTCCATCAACATGCAACGTCACCTCCTCTCCAGCAAGCACCTCTATGTAGAAGGACCTGTTTTCAGCAAAACAGAACAAGTATCAAATATACTTAACACTGCAACATGTGTTTGCAAGATTATAACATTTATAAAATTGTAAATCAAACATATACATTTATCATCGATGACCTCCGCGACAATGGGTTCAACCATCACATCTCTGAAATGTGATATGAACTCGTGGAAATCCCGTGTTTCCGCGTCGCCTCTCATAATGCAAATGTTGGCAAGTGCTTGGTAGCTTGGTGGCAGCGACTGCAGCAACACGCCTATTGCAAAATAGCTTGCGAACCAGTTGTCCAGGAAGTATGCAAGACTCATGTATATATGCATCATATATGCATAACAAGTGATCGTCCAGCGAGGATTTCTCCTTCATCTTTATGGAGAGGAAATCGCCCATCAACTCATACTCCCATATGCACACTTGTTCCACAAAATGTGATCTCAGATGTGCCATAACCGTTTGGGGATTAAGACTTCCCACAATCGATCATAGCCCATCTTCCATCTCGAGGCGCATCGTTACTGATATGAATGTGGCCATCACACGATGACAGCAGGGTGATCCCGCTGCTCCTGGGTCTCATGAAGATAGGGTGGCTCCAAGTACATCTTGTAGATCATTGATGGCTCGGTGTTGATGTAGAGCTTGTTGGGAACCCCAAGAGGAAGGTATGATGAGCACAACAGCAAGTTTCCCTCAGTTATGAAACCAAGGTCTAATCGAACCAGTAGGGGCAAGGAAACACCCCAAAGGTGTTGCTAGCTGAGCCTTGGCAGGGCGCACTGATACATTGCAAATATCTATAATTTTTGATGTTCCATGCTTGGTTTTATCTACTTTCTTGTGTTTTGTTCCAACTTTGGAGTACTTTTCATATGATTTCTTGGACTAACCTATTAACAAGATGCCACAGTGCCAGTTGCCTGTTTTCTACTGTTTTTGGTTCCAGGAAGTCAGAAAATGAATATTCTCGGAATTGGACGGGACAAAAGCCAAAGTTGCTATTTTACCGGAAGACTCACGGAGCCAGAAGACGAGACGGAGAGGGGCCACAGGGTGGTCACACCATGTGGTGGCGCGGGCTAGCCCTGGCCGCGCCACCAGGTGGTGTGGGCCCCCTGTCTGCCCACCGACCTTGCCTCTTCGCCTATAAGATGCCTCCCGATGCAAAAACCCTAAAATCATCAAGCCTCCAGCCACGTAAATTTCCGCAGCGCCGCCGACACCGAAAAGGAGATTCGGGGGACAGAAAGTCTTTGTTTCGGCACCCTGCCGGGACGGGGAAGTGCCCCCGGAGCCATCTCCATCGATCTCCACCGCCATCTTCATCACTGTTGTTGATTCCCATGATGAGGAGGGAGTAGTTCTCTCTCGAGGCTAAGGGTTCTACCGGTAGCTATGTGTTCATCTCTCTCTCTATGCATGATCATATTATGATCATGATCTTGTAATCTATAGATCTACCTTGCTACTCAAGTGCTTTAATAGATCTCTGCTCTCCCCATGTGTGTGAAAGTGACAGCGTGCTCACCATGGTGGCACTTAGGCTAGAGATTACAAATACTTGTTATGAGTTATATTTGGAGTTGGATGTCTTTATGAAATTGTGGTGGTTGTTGGACTTATCTAGTACTCAAGGTGACAGTGTGGGGTTTTCTAGATGGGAAAGATGAACTTTGAGGTGTGCTGTTATAGCCCTACCAACGATTAGAGTGTCCAACCAGAGAGTAGTTCAACATAGTATCATAAAGAAGAATATATTTATATGAGAGTGTTCACTAATGAAAGCATGATCCCTAGGCCTTGTTTCTAAGCATTGAAACTTCGTTTGCTACTAGATTTGTTACATGTTTGCTTGCTTCCATCTTTATTTCAGTTTTGCTTTAGTCTCTTCCACGCCATCAAGCTATTTGTTGGCACCGTTGTCTTATATCCATACCACTTGTATTTTACTATCTATTCGCTGAACTAGTGCACCTATACACCTAACAAGTGTATTGGGTGTGTTGGGGACACAAGAGACTTCTTGTATCTTGATTGCAGGGTTGCTTGAGAGGGGATACCTTTGACCACTTCCTCCCTAAGTTCGATAAACCTTGGGTGATCCACTTAAGGGAAACTTGCTGCTGTTCTACAAACCTCTGCACTTGGAGGCCCAACAACTGTCTACAAGAATAGAAGTGCGTAGACATCAAGCTATTTTCTAGCGCCGTTGCCGGGGAGGTAAGGTAAAAGGTATTCACACCAGAGGATTAAAGAAGAAGAACCTCCCACAGCAAACACCTATTTTCTGGCGCCGTTGCCGGGGAGGTAAGGTAAAAGGTACTCACATCCTCCGATGTGAGTGCTCGGAGTTATTTCCTTTAGATTCTGCAATTTTGTCTTTTTGTTTCTTGTTTTCACTAGTTAGGCTTAATGGAAAACAACAACAAAAATAGAGAGCTTTATAGTATTTATCTTGAGTTAGGACATGAAGTGTTTGAAGAGAAAATTAAAAAACCTATGGAACTTTATTTGCATGCTAATAGCAATGTTGTTAGTATGAATTCTTTGGACACCATTATTGCTAATGCTATGGAAAAGTCTAAGCTTGGGGAAGCTAGTTTTTATGAAAATGATCTTTTTTAGTTCCCTAGCTTTGGAAGATAGCTATTCTATTGCTTATGATGATACCAAACCTCCAATATATGATGATTATAATGATGAATATAATATTTTCATTCCACCTACTATTGAGGAGAAAATTAATTATGATTACAATATGCCTCCTATATTTGATGATTATGGTGATGAGAATAATAATGATAGCTATTTTGTTGAGTTTGCTCCCACTACAATTAATAAGAATGACTATGTTTATGTGGGGAGTATTAATTCTTTTATGCATGTGGCTCATGATAAGAATGTTTTATGTGATAGTTATATTGTTAATTTTATTCATGATGCTACTGAAAGTTATTATGAGAGAGGGAAACATGGTTTTATGTGTCTCAACAATATTAAGTTTCCCCTCTTTATGTTGAAATTTTTGAAGTTGCACTTGTTTTGCTTTACTATGCTTGTTGCTTTGTGCTTTCATGACTTGTTTCTTTACAAGATTCCTATGCATAGGAAGTGGGTTAGACTTAAATGTGTTTTGGATTTGCTTCTTGATGCTCTCTTTTACTACAATTCATATTTCTTAATTGAGCATCTTCTCAAACTATCATGCCTAACTTAAAGGCGTTAAAGAAAAGTACTTATTGGGAGATAACCCAAAAGTTTTAGATGAGTCTTGGAAGTTATTACTTCAGTAATAACCGCTCCTTATCCTTTTTATTTTGTTTTTGTGCCAAGAGTAACCTCTAATGAGAGAGAAATAATGATTGGGAAAGTTGCTATCCCGAAACAGATTTCTATGCTTCACCGTAAAAATTCGTGTAAAATCTTTGAACGTCTTTTTGAGGCGTGAATTTTTGTGCTTCTGCCCCAGGTTGTTATCTAACTTTCGTTAGTTCAACACTTTTTTATTTGAGCAACAGAAGGTCTTCGAAAAGTTCGTCTTTACCTGCTGGTCTGTTTTGACAGATTTCTGCCATTTTCTGCATTTGCTTCTTGTTGGTTCCTTTTTGAGTTCTTTTGGGGAATTGAGATTTTTGAGGGAAGTGCTTCAGTAGCTAGTGTTCTAATGGAAGTTTATTGGTGTTAGAACTGAACCTAGAATATTATTATCTTGAGTGCACTAATGTTGCTAATAAAGATTGTGTGAAGTTTTGTATGAAGGAAAATTTTCAGGTGTATGGAAGGAATGAGTAATAAGATGAAGAATGGACTAAAGCTCAAGATTGGGGATGCCACGCGTGTCACCCCAAGAAATATCCAAGAAGTACAAGCGTCAAAGCTTGGGGATGCCCAAGGCATCCCCTTCTTCATCAATAAAAATCCCAGGTTTCTTCCAAACACTTCATTTTTTTTCATGCACAGTTGTGTTGTTCTTGGAGCGTCTTCTTTTTCTTTTTCTTTTTGGTTTTTCGTTTGCTTGGTTTGCTTAGTTTGCTGAATAAATTGGTTGGACCCCCTCTTCCATGCACTGGTTCTCAAATAATTTGGTTTGGATTGGAAAAGAGTAGGAAAAGTTCATGCTTAAGTGGTAAAGAAAGCTTGTTTTTGACTGTGGCCTATACTTTGTCATGCCATGCTTGATATTGTTTTGGCTTTATGCTTAGTATTCTTTGTTGTAGTATGTCTTGTTATAAATAATTGAGATTGCTTAATGTGCCTTGGGAGGATCATGCGTTGTTTTAGCATATTAAAGCATAGTATTGTGGTATTCTCCTTTGATGCTTTATTTGGGTTGACTTGGTGCATGCTCACACCATGTTATGACCATCTCAAGTTACCATAAGCATTTATGATCCTTTAGTTTTCAACTTGTAGTAATTATGATTTGATCAATGATTTTTGTCGCTCTGCATGATTATGGCCAGTATTGCTCTCTTAGTTTGTCGCTCCCAGTCTTCTGCTAGCCTCCGCAACCAAGTATGTGTTCCACTCATGCCTCCAACTCCCTAAACCAAGTTGTTCCAAAGAGTCCACCATACCTACCTACTAGCTTATGCTATTCCAAGTATATTCATGCTTTTGTTTACCTTCCAAATTACTTGTTATGAGAAAACTAGTGATTAAAGCTCTCACGAACTTGATGGCACACTTTACTTTTCTTGCCCTTAATAAACTTGAACCATTGTGTCGTCTATGTTGTATATGCTTGCACTTATTTGTTGGGGATTAGCAGAACCATGCTGTCATGGGGAACGCTTTCAACATTGCACGGGTACTTGTACCTAGTTGATATCATGCTCTTTTGTATATGGATGTCGTCGGTGTGAAATGAAAGGGGAGCTTGTAAGTCCATGGAGTTATGTATATGTGTTAGAGAAACACCTGGGCCGCTGGTCTAATCCATGCTGTCATGGTGGAAACCTGCAGCGTAACCATAATGAGCTGTCTATGAAGCATTCTTCTTATAAAAAAAGAGTCCTATATTGAGAAAAAAAGAGAAAAAAAGATACTATGAAAAGAGGAAAGAGAGAAAAAAGCACCATATTCCCATGGTAAATAAGAAGATTGTTGAGATGCTCGTTGTATGCTTGCCTTGTCATTTTGATATGGGGATTCTTCCGTATCATCGGGCAAGGGGTACCCCGTTGGAGGTTCTCTATGATACACATGTACTTACAATGACAAGAACTTACTGGTGACTAAACTTGAGTAGCATGAGGAGCAACCCTCGTATACAGGGGACATGAGATTTCTAACTTATATTTCGTCAAGCATGTACACCATAGTTTGTTCACTTTAACCTTAATCACTTCAAGATGCTTATGATAGGGGCAATGAGAGCTGAAAGCTATAAGTACCATAATTTTTGGAAGCTCTTTATGAGACTTGAATCCCTACTTCCTTCTGTGAAGGCCTTTCTTCCACCAATATATTGAGTCTCCACTTTCTATCTTTATGCACCTACTTTGAGAGCATAGTGGCCATTCTTAGTTCTATGTGCATTGTCCCAAGACTAGTTGATTGGTGCATAACTTGATATTGCTTGTTTTAAACTATTTGTATCTAGTCACTCTTATGAACTTTGAAGGTGTCCTATGCATTTATATTTGCTACTCTATGAGGGACAAGTTGAATACTATTATGCTATGTTTTCTTTATGTGAAACAAACAAACGTCTTGCAAAGCATTATTATTCATGAATCTTTTGTTTGCGCCTTTTCATGTTTTATCATAGTTTCTTTGTCTTATTGCTAGAACCTTGTCTTTCATGTTATGATTGAAGTACTATGATCAAAGCTTTGATTGTTTTACAAATACTTTGATCAAGTCTTTGATGGTGCATGTCACCTCAAAAATTATTCTTTCTTTTTATCACTTACCTACTCGAGGACGAGCAGGAGTTAAGCTTGGGGATGTTGATACATTGCAAATGTATCTATAATTTTTGATGTTCCATGCTTGGTTTTATCTACTTTCTTGTGTTTTATTCCAACTTTGGAGTACTTTTCATATAATTTCTTGGACTAACCTATTAACAAGATGCCACAGTGCCAGTTGCCTATTTTCTGCTGCTTTTGGTTCCAGGAAGTCAGAACATGAATATTCTCAGAATTGGACGGGACAAAAGCCAAAGTTGCTATTTTACCAGAAGACTCACGGAGCCAGAAGATGAGACGGAGAGGGGCCAAAGGGTGGCCACACCATGTGGTGGCGCGGGCTAGCCCTAGCCGCGCCACTAGATGGTGTGGGCCCCCTGTTCGCCCACCGACCTTGCCTCTTCGCCTATAAGATGCCTCCCGATGCAAAAACCCTAAATCATCAAGCCTCCAGCCACGTAAATTTCCGCAGCGCCGCCGCCACCGAAAAGGAGATTCGGGGGACAGAAAGTCTTTGTTTCGGCACCCTGCCGGGACGGGGAAGTGCCCCCGGAGCCATCTCCATCGATCTCCACCGCCATCTTCATCACCGTTGCTGATTCGCATGATGAGGAGGGAGTAGTTCTCTCTCGAGGCTAAGGGTTCTACCGGTAGCTATGTGGTCATCTCTCTCTATGCATGATCATATTGTGATCATGATCTTGTAATCTATAGATCTACCTTGCTACTCAAGTGCTTTAATCGATCTCTTCTCTCCCCATGTGTGTGAAAGTGACAGCGTGCTCACCATGGTGGCACTTAGGCTAGAGATTACAAATACTTGTTATGAGTTATATTTGGAGTTGGATGCCTTTATGAAATTGTGGTGTTTGTTGGACTTATCTAGTACTCAAGGTGACAGTGTGGGGTTTTCTAGATCGGAAAGATGAACTTTGAGGTGTGCTGTTATAGCCCTACCAACGATTAGAGTGTCCAACCGGAGAGTAGTTCAACATATTATCATAAAGAAGAATATATTTATATGAGAGTGTTCACTAGTGAAAGCATGATCCCTAGGCCTTGTTTCTGAGCATTGAAACTTTGTTTGCTACTAGATATGTTACATGTTTGCTTGCTTCCATCTTTATTTCAGTTTTGCTTTAGTCTCTTCCACGCCATCAAGCTATTTGCTGGCACCATTGTCTTATATCCATACCACTTGTATTTTACTATCTCTTCGCCGAACTAGTGCACCTATACACCTGACAAGTGTATTGGGTGTGTTGGGGACACAAGAGACTTCTTGTATCTTGATTGCAGGGTTGCTTGAGAGGGGATACCTTTGACCACTTCCTCCCTGAGTTCGATAAACCTTGGGTGATCCACTTAAGGGAAAACTTGCTGTTGTTCTACAAACCTCTGCACTTGGAGGCCCAACAACTGTCTACAAGAATAGAAGTGCGTAGACATCACGCACTACCGGTCCTAGTAGCAACGTGGAGACCTGCACAACACAACCACATAACTCTATCCCCAACTTGCGATGAGGTTGTCAATCTCACCGTGTTTTGCTGAAAACAAAGGATTAAACGTATCGAATGGAAAGAAGTAAAAGTTTGCAGAAAGTAAACACATAGGAGTAAACAGTTTGTAGATTGTATGTAAAGAAAAGGACCGGGATCCATAGTTCACTAGAGGTGGCTCTCCTTAAGATAGATAACATGCTGGGTGAACAAATTACAGCGGGGCAATTGACAAACATCGAGAAAAGCAATACATGCATATACTAATCATCTTGACTCCTTTGGAACTTGATTGGGCATTACAACATTATACATAGACCACCATCCAACTTCATCTATGATTAATAATCCACCTTCAGGTTATCATCCGAACCCCCTCCAGTATTAAGTTGCAAGCAACAGATTATTGCTTTACGAATTGCGTGTAATGTAAACAATACGATTGTTCTATGAACAAAGGATTGTTGTTTTCTCCCTAGTAGCAACAACACATCTAGTACCTTAGAGATTTCTGTCACTTCCCTAGATTACCAGAGGCATGAACCCACTATCGAGCATAAATACTAACTCTTGCAGTTGCTAGCATCTACTTGGCCAAGATAGCTACTAACAACAGAAAGCATGCAAGATCACAAATAACAAAGACATGATAGAATCAATAATCAATCTGAAATAGCATCTCAATATCCATCGGATCCCCGCAAACACAACATGCAGAATTACAAATAGATGATCTTGATCATGAACGGAGCTCACAAGATCTAGACATGAAAGCACAAAGGAGGAGAACCAGCCATCTAGCTACTACATGGATCTGTAGTCCAAGGATGAACTACTCACGCATCACACCGGAGGCTTGCATGGTGATGAAGAAGGCCTCCAGGGTGAATTCGCCTCTCCGGCAGGGTGCCGGGAAGAGCTTCAGATCCCTCCCGATCTAGGGATGGAGATGATGGCGGCTACAGACTCTTTCGTGGATTTTTGATCGGGTACTTAGGGTTTTCCTGTCGAGGGCAATATATAGGCGGAAGGAGAGGCCGAGGGGGTGCTTGGGCTGGCTACACCACCCCCTGGCGCAGCCAGGCCTGGCCCATGTGGCCAGGTGGTGTGGTGGCCCCCTGGCTCCTCTCCGTCTCGTATACTGGCATCTGATGACTTCCGGAAAAATAGGCACTTTGGCTTTTGTCCCGTCAAATTCCAAGAATATTCATTTTCTGACTTTCCTAGAACCAAAAACAGCAGAAAACAGGCAGCTGGCACTGTGGCTCTTGTTAATGAGGGAAATATGCCCTGAGAGGCAATAATAAAGTTGTTATTATCTATTTCTTGTATATGATAGATGTTTATTTTGCATGCTATAATTGTATTGATAGGAAACATCAATACATGTGTGTTTAATAAACAAAAAGGGTTCCTAGTTATGCCTCTCTTATAGACTAGCTTGTTCATTAACAAGATGATCAAAGTTTCCTGATCATGGACATTGGATGTTGTTAATAACAAGGTCACGGCATTTGTGAAATGATGTGATGAACATTCATCCGAAGTATAGAATTACGATCAAGTCATTATGTTTATATTGCTATAACATCATACAAAGTATTCTTAGTCCTTAGACCATGAGATCATGTTAATTGCTAACACCGGAAGAGTATCTTGATAACATCAAACATCACACCGTAACAGGGTGACTATAAAGATGGGTTCAGTACTACGAAGGTGTTATGTTGAGGCTCATGGATCAAGAGTGGAATTTGTCAATCCAGATGACGGATAGATATACTCTGGGCCCTCTCGGTGATATCACATTAAGATAGCTTGCAAGCAAGTGATGTGATCACTAGAATGTTATATCACGGGAACGAGAAAAGAGTGCATGTCGGTAACGAGATCAAACTAGGTATTTGGATACCGATGATCGAATATCGGACATGTATTATATCATGAGACAAAGGGATTAAATTGCTGACGTTAAAGGTTCTCACAATCACAGAAGTCATCGTTGAATATGCAGGAGTCAGTATGGATCTCCAGGTCCCGCTTCTGATTATTGATCTGAGAGGAGTCTCAATCATGTCTGCATTATTCGCGAACCGTAGGGTGACACACTTAAGGGTTGCCAGACACCATTTAGGAGCACATATGTTCCAGACAAAAGGTTTGCAAAGCGCAGGAAATGTTTCGATAGAAACAGGAATTGTTTCGATAGAAACCAGAATTGTTTCGATAGAAACCGGAATTATTTCGGATGAAATTGCAGAAATTGGTTCTGCATGTAATATTGAAATATTGCAAGGGGTTTTATGTGAATGTTTGTTAATTAAAGTAATTAACAAAATTCTGAATAAAATAAATAAAAGAGTTTTATTAAATGAGAGAGCATTAAATTTGGAGAAATTTAATGCATTTAAAGTGGAGACTTTAAAAGAGAATGTTAAGGGGCATTTTAATGTGGAGGGGTTACCACCACATGAATGGGGGAGGTGAGGGGTCACCCCCCATGCGCCGGCCATGGAGAGAGGGGGCACCCCCCTCCTCCTATAAAAGGCCACCCATTCCCTCCTTCATCCTCACACCTCCTCGTGAAGGATCTCTCTCCCCCTCTAGATATTCCCCCATGGTCTCGGATTAGCGAGATACATGTTCCCAGTGGCCTTGCGTCTGGAAGGAGTTGCTGCTTCCGCTGATTCACTGGAGCGAGGAGGTGGAGGTTGTCCGGTGGCTTGAACGTGTGTGCGAGGACGGATGCGCTGCTAATTTGCGGCGCTCGGACTTCCACACGATCTTGAGATCGGCAAGCGTACGACTACATCAACCACGAGTTCCTACTCGTTAACAAAACTCGTTGTCTTCGAGGGTAAGTTCTCCATGGATGTATGTCCACCCGTTGCTCTGTATCTAGTAGATAGATCTTGGCGTATAGTTCTCATCGTAGGAATTTTTATGTTTTCTATGCTGCGGAGCCAACAGTGGTATCAGAGCCTGATCTATGCGTAGGTGCTTTGCACGGGTAGTACACATATGTTTATATGTGGGCGATGATGATCATGTTATTGCATCTTCTATGTACTTTGGATATTGGTGGCATAGTGGGATGAAGCGGCCCGGACCAACCTTACATGTCTTTGTACATGAGACCGGTTCCACGACTGACATGCAACTTGTTTTGCATAAGTGGCTGGCGGGTGTCTGTCTCTCGTACTATAGTCAATATCTAATTTACAACGAGTTGCTAATAACTTGGTTAACCTCGTTGTGGTTCATGTTCGTAGGTAGGACTGGTTCTATCTCTGAAAGCCCCAAGCCACGTAAAACTTGCAATTGATAAATTAGAGGCGTCTAGTTTAGATCGTTGTTGGGCTAGTGTCTTGATATGGTATTGTTGTAAGTAGATGTATGATAGATACTCTTACAACTCACTTAACGTGTAAGTTCCATAGACCTTGGCCTTACACACAAAGGAATGATAGAGATCATACCACGATGCAAATGATAGAGATCAAATGCATGGACCATATCACCTCACTTCACACATTAGATGTTAGCATCTTATATTGCTAGTTTGGCGCTTTTGGTAGCATTATAAGATGATCCCTCATTTAGATATCAAGAAAAAATGTGTTCTTCCTTAAGTATGCACCGTTTTGTGGATTGTGTTTTGAGGCATCACGTGATGATCGGGTGTTCTCGACTCTACGCTTTCATACAATGGGTGTAAGACAGTTTTACGCGTGCGAATACTAAGGTTCTTACTTGACGAGCCTAGCATGTACAGACATGGCCTCGGAACACGGACCGAAAGGTTAAGCATGAGTCATATAGTTGATATGATGCCTATATAGATACTCGCCTTTGAAGCTACACCGACTCACGTGATGATCGGACTTGGTGTAGTGGATTTGGTTCATGTCATCACCAAAAGGACACGAGGGATGTCGTTTTTGAGTGGGAGTTCATTAGTAATTTGGATTAGTTGAACTCAATCTATCATAAACTTAGTCTAAATATATTTTACAAATTCCGTTGTAGATGGCACCACCTGCTTTTAATTTCAATGTGTTCATGGAGAAAGAGAAGCTTGCTGCGAATGGTAGCAACTTCACCAACTGGGCTATGAATTTGAGGATTCTCCTCACTGCTGCACAAAAGCAATATGTGCTAGAGGCGCCGCTAGACCCCCCACCAGCTCCTGATGCCCCTGACGAGGAAAAGAACGTCTATATAACTCGTCAGGAGGACCACAACTTAGTTCATTGCGGCATACTGTATGGGCTAGGACCAGAACTTCGAAAACGTTTCGAAAATGGCAATGCCTTTGATACCATGGGAGAATTGAAAATGATTTTCGATACCCATGCTGCCGTAGAGAGTTATAATGCTTCTGAAAAGTTCTTTAGCTGCATGATGGAAGAGAACAGCTCCTTTAGTGAGCACATACTCAAAATGTCTGGGTACGCCGATAAGCTTGTGTCCTTGGGAATAACGATTCCCATTGACTTAGGCATACATCGTGTTCTCCAATCTCTGCCACCTAGCTACAAGAGCTTCGTGATGAACTATAATATGCAGGGCATGAAGAAGTCTCTTCCCGAGCTTCTGTCAATGCTTAAGACTGCAGAAGTGGAGATTAGGAAAGAACATCAAGTGTTGATGATCAATAAGACCACCGGTTTCAAGAAGGACAAGAAAGGCAAGCAGAAGGGAAAGAAGGGCGGCAAATCTGTTGCCGCGCCTGAAAAGAAACCCCGAGCTGGCCCTAAGTCTGACACCGAGTGCTACTATTGCAAGGGGACTGGCCATTGGAAGCGCAACTGCCCCAAGCATTTGGCGGACAAAAAGGCCGGCACGGCAAACAAAGGTATATGTGATATACATGTTATTGATGTGTACTTGACTAGTACTCGCAGTAGCACCTAGGTATTTGATACGGGATCGGTTGCTAATATATGTAACTCGGTTTAGGGGCTGCGGAACAAGCGACAACTAGCAAGGGATGAGGTCACGATGCGGGTCGGCAATGGATCAAGAGTTGATGTGATCGCCGTTGGAACGCTGCCTCTCCATATGCCGTCGGGATTAGATATAAACCTGAATAATTGTTATTTGGTGCCTGCACTGAGCATGAACATTGTATCCGGATCATGTTTGATGCAAAGTGGTTATTTGTTTAAATATGAAAACAATGGTTGTTTGCTTTATATGAATAATATCTTTTATGGTCATGCACATGTGTTGAATGGTTTATTTCTATTGGATCTCGATAGTAGTATTACGCATATTCATAATGTTGATGCTAAAAGGATTAAACTTGATAATGATATATCTGCATATATGTGGCACTGCCGTCTAGGTCATATTGGCGTTAAACGCATGAAGAAACTCCATTCTGATGGACTTTTGGAATCACTTGATTTTGAATCATTTGATACATGTGAACTATGCCTTATGGGCAAGATGACTAGAACGCCGTTTTCCGGTTCAATGGAACGGGCGACAGATTTATTGGAAATCATACATACTGATGTGCGTGGACCAATGAGCGTGTCGGCGCGAGGTGGATATCGTTATTTTGTTACTTTCACAGATGATTTGAGTAGATACGAGTATATCTATTTGATGAAACACAAGTCTGAAACTTTTGAAAAGTTCAAAGAATTTCAGAATGAAGTGGAAATCATCGTAATAGAAAGATCAAATTTCTACGGTCTGACCGTGGAGGAGAGTATCTTAGTTACGAGTTTAGCACACACATGAAAGAGTGTGGAATAGTTTCACAACTCACGCCTGCCGGAACACCACAACGTAATGGTGTGTCAGAACGTCGTAATCGTACTTTATTGGATATGGTTCGATCTATGATGTCTCTGACTGACTTGCCACTGTCATTTTGGGGTTATGCACTGGAAACCGCTACATTCACTTTAAATAGGGCACCATCTAAATCCGTTGAAAAGACACCGTATGAATTATGGTTTGGAAACAAACCTAAGCTGTCATTTCTTAAAGTTTGGGGATGTGATGTTTATGTGAAGAAACTTCAACTGGATAAACTCGAACCCAAAGCGGAAAAATGCGTCTTCATAGGATACCCTAAGGAAACGATTGGGTATACCTTCTATCACAGATCCGAAGGCAAAGTCTTTGTTGCCAAGAATGGATCCTTTCTTGAGAAGGAGTTTCTCGCGAAAGGTGTGAGTAGTCGGAAGGTAGAACTCGAAGAGGTTATTGAACCTTCTCTTCATGAAATGGCGAGTAGCGCAGCACCGGAAGTTGTTTCGGAGTTGACTTCACCTAATGAAGAGAGAGCTAATGATATTGATCATGAAACTCCAAAAGAGGACACTACCGAACCTCGCAGGTCAAGCAGGACACGTGCAGCTCCTGAACTGTACGGCAATCCTGTTATGAATTTCATGATTGATGAAATAGATGACCCTGCGACGTATGAAGAAGCGATGATGAGCTCTGATTCCAACAAATGGCTAGAAGCCATGAAATCCGAGATGGAATCCATGTACGAAAACCAGGTTTGGACCTTGGTGGACTTACCTCATGATCGAAAGGCCGTTGAGAATAAATGGATTTTCAAAAGAAAAACTAATGCTGATGGTAATGTAACCATCTATAAGGCTCGACTTGTCGCAAAGGGGTTTCGACAAATTCAAGGAGTTCACTACGATGAGACATTCTCTCCCGTAGCGATGCTTAAGTTGGTTAGGATTATGTTAGCAATTGCTGCATATTTCGATTATGAAATATGGCAGATGGATGTCAACAGCGTTCCTCATTGGTAATATTGAAGAAGAGTTGTATATGATACAACCAAAGGGTTTTGTCGATCCTAAGGATGCTAATAAGGTGTGCAAACTTCAGCGATCCATCTATGGACTGAAGCAAGCATCACGGAGTTGGAATCTCTGCTTTGATGAGGTGATCAAAGAGTTTGGATTTGTCCAAACTTATGGAGAGGCTTCTATTTACGAGAAAGTGAGTGGGAGCAATGTGGCATTTCTGATATTATATGTGGATGACATATTATTGATTGGAAATGATATAGATCTTTTAAACAGTGTTAGAAGTTATATAAACAGCAAATTTTCGATGAAGGACCTTGGTGAAGCTTCATATATATTAGGCATTAAAATCTATAGAGATAGATCAAGACGCCTGATTGGGCTATCGCAGAGTACATACCTTGATAAGATATTAAAGAAGTTTAATATGGACGAAAGTAAGAAGGGGTTCTTACCTATGCTGCAAGGCAAGACATTGAGTAAGACTCAAAGTCCGGCTACGGCGGAAGAAAGAGAGATGGTGGATAAGATCCCCTATGCCTCGGCCATAGGCTCTATCATGTATGCCATGCTATGTACAAGACCGGATGTGGCACATGCTATTAGTTTGACTAGTAGGTACCAATATGATCCAGGTTCGGAACACTAGATAGCGGTAAAGAACATCCTCAAGTACTTGAGAAGAACTAAGGATATGTTTCTTATATACGGAGGTGAAGAAGAGCTAGTCGCTAAGTGTTATGTCGATGCTAGCTTTGACACCAATCCGGATGACTCTAAGTCTCAATCCGGATATGTATTTCTCTTGAACGGAGCAGCAGTTAGTTGGAGGAGTTCCAAACAACCTGTGGTGGCTGGATCAACAACGGAGGCGAAATATGTTGCTGCTTCACAAGCGGCGCAGGAGGCAGTTTGGATGAAAGAGTTCATTACAGAACTGGGTGTGGTTCCCAGTGCGTTGGACCCGATGGTGATCTATTGTGACAACAATGGAGCCATAGCCAACGCAAAGGAACCAAGTTCTCACAAGAATTCCAAACATATTAAGCGCCGGTTTCACTCCATCCGCGAGCATGTCAAGGATGGAGATATAAAGATTTGTAAAGTGCACACGACCTAAATGTAGCAGATCCGTTGACTAAAGTACTCCCTAGGGCAAAACATGATCAACACCAGAACTCCATGGGTGTTAGATTTATCACTATGTAAACTAGATTATTGTCTCTAGTGCAAGTGGGAGACTGAAGGAAATATGCCCTAAGAGGCAATAATAAAGTTGTTATTATATATTTCTTGTATATGATAGATGTTTATTTTGCATGCTATAATTGTATTGATAGGAAACATCAATACATGTGTGTTTAATAAACAAAAAGGGTTCCTAGTTATGCCTCTCTTATAGACTAGCTTGTTGATTAACAAGATGATCAACGTTTCCTGATCATGGACGTTGGATGTTGTTAATAACAAGGTCACAGCATTTGTGAAATGATGTGATGAACATTCATCCGAAGTATAGCATTACGATCAAGTCATTATGTTTATATTGCTATAACATCATACAAAGTAGTCTTAGTCCATAGACCATGAGATCATGTTAATTGCTAACGCCGGAAGAGTATCTTGATAACATCAAACGTCACACCGTAACAGGGTGACTATAAAGATGGGTTTAGTACTACGAAGGTGTTATGTTCAGGCTCATGGATCAAGAGTGGAATTTGTCAATCCAGATGACGGATAGATGTACTCTGGGCCCTCTCGATGATATCACATTAAGATAGCTTGCAAGCAAGTGATGTGATCACTAGAATGTTATATCACGAGAACGAGAAAAGAGTGCATGTTGGTAACGAGATCAAACTAGGTATTTGGATACCGATGATCGAATCTTGGACATGTATTATATCATGAAACAAAGGGATTAAATTGCTGACGTTAAAGGTTCTCACGATCATAGAAGTCATCGTTGAATATGCAGGAGTCAGTATGGATCTCCAGGTCCCGCTTCTGATTATTGATCTGAGAGGAGTCTCAATCATGTCTGCATTATTCGCGAACTGTAGGGTGACACACTTAAGGGTTGCCGGACACCATTTAGGAGCACATATGTTCCAGATAAAAGGTTTGCAAAGCGCAGGAAATGTTTCGATAGAAACCGGAATTGTTTCGGGTGAAATTGCAGAAAGTGGTTCTGCATGTGATATTGAAATGTTGCAAGGGGTTTTATGTGAATGTTTGTTAATTAAAGTAATTAACAAAATTCTGAATAAAATAAATAAAAGAGTTTTATTAAATGAGAGAGCATTAAATTTGGAGAAATTTAATGCATTTAAAGTGGAGACTTTAAAAGAGAATGTTAAGGGGCATTTTAATGTGGAGGGGTTACCACCACATGAATGGGGGAGGTGAGGGGTCACCCCCATGCGCCGGCCATGGAGAGAGGGGGCACCCCCTCCTCCTATAAAAGGCCACCCATTCCCTCCTTCATCCTCACACCTCCTCGTGAAGGATCTCTCTCCCCCTCTAGATATTCCCCCATGGTCTCGGATTAGCGAGATACATGTTCCCGGTGGCCTTGCGTCTGGAAGGAGTTGTTGCTTCCGCTGATTCGCTGGAGCGAGGAGGTGGAGGTTGTCCGGTGGCTTGAACGTGTGTGTGAGGACGGATGCGCTGCTGATTTGCGGCGCTCGGACTTCCACACGATCTTGAGATCGGCAAGTGTACGACTACATCAACCACGAGTTCCTACTCGTTAACAAACTTCGTTGTCTTCGAGGGTAAGTTCTCCATGGATGTATGTCCACCCGTTGCTCTGTATCTAGTAGATAGATCTTGGCGTATAGTTCTCATCGTAGGAAATTTTTTGTTTTCTATGCTGCAGACCCAACAGTTAATAGGTTAGTCCAAGAAATCATATGAAAAGTACTCCAAAGTTGGAACAAAACACAAGAAAGTGGATAAAACCAAGCATGGAACATCAAAAATTATAGATACATTTGCAATGTATCAACATCCCAAGCTTAACTCCTGCTCATCCTCGAGTAGGTAAGTGATAAAAAGAAAGAATAATTTTTGAGGTGACATGCACCATCAAAGACTTGATCAAAGTATTTGTAAAACATTCAAAGCTGGGATCATAGTACTTCAATCATAACATGAAAGACAAAGTTCGAGCAATAAGACAAAGAAACTATGATGCGACATGAAAAGGCACAAACAAAAGATTCATGAATAACAATGCTTTGCAAGACGTTTGTTTGTTTCACATAAAGAAAACATAGCATAATAGTATTCAGCTTGTCCCTCATAGAGTAGCAAACATAAATGCATAGGACACCTTCAGAGATTATAAGAGTGACTAGATACAAATAGTTTAAAACATGCAATATCAAGTTATGCATCAATCAACTAGTCTTGGGACAATGCACATAGAACTAAGAATGGCCACTATGCTCTCAAAGTATGTGCATAAAGATAGAAGGTGGAGACTCAATATAATGGTGGAAGATAGGCCTTCGTAGAAGGAAGTAGGGATTCAAGTCTCATTGCCCATATCATAAGCATTTTGAAGTGATTAAGGTTAAAGTGAACAAACTATGGTGTATATGCTTGATGAAGTATATGTTAGAAATCTCATGTCCCTTGTATACGAGGGCCGCTCCTCATGCTACTCAAGTTTAGTCACCGATAAGTTCTTGTCATCGTAAGTACATGTGTATCATAGAGAACCGCCAACGGGGTACCCCTTGCCCGATGATACGGAAGAATCCCCATATCAAAATGACAAGGCAAGCAGGCAACGAGCATCTCAGTAATCTTCTTATTTACAATGGGAATATGGTGCTTTTTTTCTCTCTTTCCTCTTTTCATAATCTTTTTTTTCTTTTTCTCTTTTTTCTCAATATAGGACTCTTTTTTTATAAGAAGAATGCTTCATAGACATCTCATTATGGTTATGCTGCAGGTTTCCACCATGTCAGCATGGATTAGACCAGCGGCCCAGGCATTTCTCTAACACATATACATAACTCCATGGACTTACAAGCTCCCCTTTCATTTCACACCGACGACATCCATATACAAAAGAGCATGATATCAACTAGTTATAAGTACCAAGTGCAATGTTGAAAGCGTTCCCCATGAAAGCATGGTTCTGTTAATTCCCAACAAATAAGTGCAAGCATATACAACATAGACGACACAATGGTTCAAGTTTATTAAGGGCAAGAAAAGTAAACTGTGCCATCAAGTTTGTGAGAGCTTTAATCACTAGTTTTCTTCATAACAAGTTTAATTAGGAAGGTAAACAAAAACATGAATATAGGCTATGGTTACTTGAGATAGTCATAACATGGTGTGAGCATGTGCCAAGTCAACCCAAATAAAGCATCAAAGGAGAATACCACTATACTATGCTTTAATATGCTAAAACAACGCATGATTCATCCAAGGCACATTAAGCAATATCAATTGTTTATAACAAGTCATGCTACAACAAATAATACTAAGCATAAAGCCAAAACAATATCAAGCATGGCATGACAAAGCATAAGCCATAGTCAAAAATGAGCTCTTTTTACCACATAAACATGAACTTTCCTACTCTTTTCCAAACCAAACCAAACTATTTGCAAACCAATGTATGAAAGAGGGGGTCCAACCATTTTATTCAGAAAACTAAGAAAACAAAGCAAACGAAAAACCAAAACGAAAACGAAAAAGAAGACGCTCCAAGAACAACACAATTGTGCATGAAACAATAAAAATGAAGCGTTTGGAAGAAACCTGAGATTTTTATTGATGAAGAAGGGGATGCCTTGGGCATCCCCAAGATTTGACGCTTGTACTTCTTGGGTATTTCTTGGGGTGACATGCGTGGCATCCCCAAGCTTGAGCTTTAGTCCATCCTTCATCTCATTACTCATTCCTTCCATACACCTGAAATTTTTCCTTCATACAAAACTTCACACAATCTTTATAGCAACATTAGTGCACTCGAGATAATAGGTCTTAAGGTTCAGTTCTAACACCAAATAAACTTCTATTAGAACAATAGCTACTGTAGCACTTCCCTCAAAAATCTCAATTCCCCAAAAGAACTCAAAAAGGAACCAACAAGAAGCAAATGCAGAAAATGGCAGAAATCTGTCAAAACAGACCAGCAGGTAAAGACGAATTTTTTAGAAGACCTTATGTTGCTCAAATAAAAAAGTGTTAAACTAATGAAAGTTAGATAACAACCTGGGGCAGAAGCACAAAAATTCACGTCTTGAAAAGACGTTCAGAGATTTTACACGATTTTTTACGGTGAAGCACAGAAATCTGTTTTGGGATAGCAACTTTCCCAATCATTACTTCTCTCTCATTAGAGGTTACTCTTGGCACAAAAAGCAAATAAAAAGGATAAGGAGCAGTTGTTACCGAAGTAATAACTTCCAAGACTCATATAAAACTTTTGGGTTATCTGCCAATAAGTACTTTTCTTTAACGCCTTTAAGTTAGGCATAAGAAGCAAGAAAGAATCAAGTGTTCTCAAATGAAGAAGCATTAAAACCAAATTTCTTGCCCTTAACTCTCTTAATTTTATTCTTAACCTTGGGGAAAATATGATTGTTTGGTGGAGAATAAAGGTGCATGGTCCCCTTTGCCACATCTATTATTGCTCCAAGAAGTTCTAATAGGGACCTTCCAAGTGTAATTTGTCCTTTTCCTGCACATTCAATAACAAGATAATCAGTAGAAATCATTTTCCCAAGGATCTTTATAAACACTCCTTCAGCAATTCCAATAGGTAATATGGTAGCATTATTAGCAAGAGATATTTCTTTTCCTCCTTCAGTAAGCCCCCAAGTATTCAAAGATTCATAAATATCTTTGGGCATAAGACAAAATTCAGACATGATATCACAGCGAGCTTGAAAAGTTTCAGTGTTTATCTCAATATTTATGTAGGGAGCCACTTTGATGGTTCAGAATTTATTGGAACATAATTATGATGCCCCCTAAGCGTATTATAGCAATCTTTTAAGCTAGTAGTGCTAGTCTCAAGAGTGTTCAATCTAGCAAATATTCTTGCGAAAGAAATATCACTTTGGCTAGGCACGTTGTAAGTGAGGATCAATTTCTTTATAGCATTAATAGCATCATCCTCATTACATTGGAGGAAATATCCTCCCACAACAGCATCTAAAGCATATCTATAGCAAAGAGCAATTCCAAGGTAAAAACTGTGGAACAAGCTTTGAGTCATTTTAGGCTCAGTTTTTCCATGTAGATCAGAGATTCTAGACCAAGCTTCCTTAAAACTTTCCTCAATTCCTTGTTTAAAAGTGAAAATCATTTCCTCGGGTGACCGAGGGATTGGAGCAAGGCTATACATAGTGGCAACTTGAGAAAGGAACTAATTTTTTTGTGTGTTTTCAAATAAGAAAGCAAACTAGTAAAACTAATTCTTTTGTGTTTTTGGTAAAGAAACAAGCAAACAAAGCAAAAAGAAACTAAGCAAAACAAAAATAACAAAGTAAAGAGATTGGTTATGAGGGACTCCCCTTGTGAAGATGTCCTTGACTCCCCGGCAACGGTGACATAAAAATGCTTGATGGCTCGGTGTTGATGTAGAGCTCGTTGGGAATCCCAAGGGGAAGGTATGATGAGCACAGCAGCAAGTTTCCCTCAGTTATGAAACCAAGGTTTAATCGAACCAGTAGGAGCAAGGAACACCCCAAAGGTGTTGCTAGCTGAGCCTTGGCAGGGCGCACTACCGGTGCTAGTAGCAACGTGGAGACCTGCACAACACAACCACAGAACTCTGTCCCCAACTTGCGATGAGGTTGTCAATCTCACCGTGTTTTGCTGAAAACAAAGGATTAAACGTATCGAACACAAAGAAGTAAAAGTTTGCAGATTTTATGTAAAGAAAAGGACCGGGATCCATAGTTCACTAGACATGGCTCTCCTTAAGATAGATAACATGCCGGGTGAACAAATTACAGTGGGGCAATTTACAAACATTGAGAAAGCAATACATGCATATACTAATCATCTTGACTCCTTTGGAACTTGATTGGGCATTAAAACATTATACATAGACTGCCATCCAACTACATCTATGACTAATAATCCACCTTCAGGTTATCATCCAAACCCCCTCCAGTATTAAATTGCAAGCAACAGATTATTGCTTTACGAATTGCGTGTAATGTAAACATTACAATTGTTCTATGAACAAAGGATTGTTGTTTTCTCCCTAGTAGCAACAACACATCTAGTACCTTAGAGATTTCTGTCACTTCCCCAGATTACCAGAGGCATGAACCCACTATCGAGCATAAATACTAACTCTTGGAGTTGCTAGCATCTACTTGTCCAAGATAGCTACTAACAACGGAAAGCATGCAAGATCACAAATAACAAAGACATGATAGAATCAATAATCAATCTGAAATAGCATCTCAATATCCATCGGATCCCCGCAAACACAACATGCAGAATTACAAATAGATGATCTTGATCATGAACGGAGCTCACAAGATCTAGACATGAAAGCACAAAGGAGGAGAACCAACCATCTAGCTACTACATGGATCCGTAGTCCAAGGATGAACTACTCACGCATCACACCGGAGGCTTGCATGGTGATGAAGAAGGCCTCCAGGGTGAATTCCCCTCTCCGGCAGGGTGCCGGGAAGAGCTTCAGATCCCTCCCGATCTAGGGATGGAGATGACGGCGGCTACAGACTCTTTTAGTGTACTTAGGGTTTACGTGTCGAGGGCAATATATAGGCGGAAGGAGAGGCCGAGGGGGTGCCTGGGCTGGCCACACCACCCCCTAGCGCGGCCAGGCCTGGCCTGTGCGGCCAGGTGGTGTGGTGGCCCCTGGCTCCTCTCCGTCTCGTATTCTGGAATCTGATGACTTCCGGAAAAATAGGCACTTTGGCTTTTGTCTCGTCCAATTCCGAGAATATTCATTTTCTGACTTTCCTGGAACCAAAAACAGCAGAAAACAGGCAGCTGGCACTGTGGCTCTTGTTAATAGGTTAGTCCAAGAAATCATATGAAAAGTACTCCAAAGTTGGAACAAAACACAAGAAAGTGGATAAAACCAAGCATGGAGCATCAAAAATTATAGATACATTTGCAATGTATCAATCATGTAGTCGGCCAGTTTGTTCTCGCTAAGGAGATCATGAAGGCGCATGACTCATACAGAAAAATTGGATCTATCTAACTTAAGCTTTTCTCCTTTTAACCAATTGTCAATAGGGAAGATAATCACGGGGAGAAGCATTTTCTACATTTATAATTGCAAAAAGGAATTTAGACTAAGTTTATAATTAAATGAGTTAATAATAACTCCACTCAGAAACACCTATCTCCTGAAGGGTTCTAGTGATAACACAACCCCTTTTCCCCACATCTCCCCCGATCATCACGACCATCAATGTGGGTTCTAGGGTGGATGCTAAACGTCTGTGACATCATTCATGCGACCCGTGCTTGATCTTTCGACCATGCGTGTTCCAAGGCCATGTCTGTTACATGATAGGCTCGCCAACTCAACCTTAGTGTATTCGCTGTGCAACATGGCTTACACCCATTGTATGCGAACATAGATATGTCTGACACCCGATCATCAGGGTCTGCCTCATACGGAAGAACTTTCTTGGTGGTGCACACTAAGGGGGAACACAATCATTGGTAATTTTAATAGGGATCATCTTATTAGGCTACCGTCGAGTATCTAATACTATCACACAATAAGATATACAAAGAATAACATTGAATGTAAATGCGATGTGATATGGTCCTTCACATTGTGATCTCCATCCAGCGTCACCGGATTCCGGCGCTAGGGTTCCGGCGCCGTAGACACTAGGGTACCAGTGTCTTTCCGGCGTGGTAGTCCGTCACCTCCGTGACTATCTACTACTACTCCGTAACAAAAGGTAATCACTTTACCTTTGCCACAACCATATCACAAAGCAACGCCCCCTGCAAAACAAAGTTAGACGCCTCTACTTTATCTTTGCATGTTTTACGTGGCTGAATGGGCTTTCGCACAAGAACCGTTCTTACCTACGAACTGTCACCACAATGTTGGTCAAGTAGTTGTCTATACTATACCCCTTTCGGGGCCCTCCGTTGCAAATGGCATACCAACTAATGCGATAGAGACAGACACCCCCCAAAGCCAGTTTATACGGTACAAGCCGTATGTCAAGCATGGACCAGTCTCGCGAATGAACGCGTAAATTCGGTTGGGGGCCACTTCATCAAGCATTATTGTGGTATACATAGGTACACGTGGGAGGGTAACAACTGAAAGATTAATGCCCACACATTACATATCGTGTGTTCTACCCGTACTAGCATTACTACACATAGATCTAGCTCTGATACCACTGTAGGGGTTCGCGTATGAAAACAATAAAATTTTACCCTACGCCCCTGAACCCGTGATGCTGCCAGGACCTATCTATTAGTAATGTAGTAATGTGAGGGGATTTTCACGAACTTACCCTTGAAGACCGAAAAGTGTTGTGAACGCTTAGGAAAGCGTGGTTGATGTAGACGAGCCAAAGCCGACCTCAAGGTCCTGATGAAGTCCTTGCGCTCCTGTGGCTCCCAACCTCAAGGTCGTGATGAAGTGCCTCAAGTGTGACACCTCGCGAGGAGTTACATGCAGCCGGTGCCTGACGATGACTCCCACTTCCCTGATCTAGCAGCAGTTGCGGAAGTAGAGCTCCTGGATCCGAATCCCGCAGCACGATGGCGCTCTGCGGTGAAGATGTCTCTCGTTCACGCAGTCCGAACTTGAGCCCACGGTCACAGGAGAGAGAGAATATCAATTGGAGGTCTTCCCAAAAGTGAGGAAACCTTTATTGAATATTGTGTGTATTTATCTGGCCAAATACCCCCACTATATATAGGGGGAGGGGAGGTACTACCTCCCTCAAAGTCCCGGGGTGGGACTAAAGGAGGTTGAGGGGTAGGGAGGCGTGCCGGCCAGCCCCCACCATGGGCCCCACGTGGGGAAGGCCCACTAGGGCCACCGGCCACCCCCTAGGCCTCTCCTAGGGGTGTGGTCCCCTCTTGGGCACTTTTCCCTCCGGGAATTGGCCCATTAAGCCCTTTGACCATTTAATTGATTTTCTCTTTTATTAAATAATTATGAATAAATGATTAAATCAATATTTAACATTTATTCACATATTATTCAATCTCCGTGGTTATGGAACACCTTCCATCTCCACTCCGGACTTACCGAAACCCTTCTGATTTTCTCTCTTTTATTCTTCGGTGATTCTACCGATCCTGTAAACACTCTCTAAGCATCATCAAGCCCTTAAGCGTGATACCCCCTGGTTCGGGAACACTCCAGACATGGTCGGGACACTCCCGTATCAATGATCGATAGAGGGACCTGGATGGCCATGTGCATTCCACGAAGATCTTTCGTCGTTTGAACCGGGACATTCGCGTCTTATTCCTTTTGTATCTCGATACTTGCATTGCCCGAGATCTGATCAATGACATCACCATGTCGTGCTCAATCTCGTTACCGAACAATGCTACTTGACTCATTCTGACAAGTGATATCTCTGTGATCAAATCACACGTTGTGCAACTATTGGATATAACTTCTCCGAGTGGGCCCTCGAGTATCTTTCTATCACGTAGATGGACAAATCCCGCTCTTGACATATATTGCCTCTACGGTTCCTCCGAATACGTGAACACACCTTTATAGTCACTGTATTACCAAGTGATGTTTGATGCTATCTAAGCATTTTTGTGAGACAGTGATTGATATAGCCTCACGGTCGAAGGAATAGTCTATGAGGGTCTATTCAAATCATCAGAACTTGAACTTGGTGACATGATCGGGTCACGATGTTTAGGTTGGGTATTAGTTCATCATCTCATTCTCAGAATGAGTTGACTCCATTTCAAACTGGCATAAATGCCACATGATAGGAAACCTTGATCATCTATTGACCAATGAACCAGTGACTAGAGTTTCACCAGAACCCCTAGTTGTTTATATATCACACGTGTATTGACGTTTCCTTTCAATAAAGTTATAACATGATATAAAACTTAATCATAAACTTTATGAAATATAACCTTATTATATTTGTCTCTAGGGCATATTTCCAACAAATACTTGTAGACCATATGTTGGTTCAAAGGTAAAAAGAAGAAGAGAGCAAAGAAGATCAAATGATGACTAATATGATATTCATAAGAAGATCCAACGAATGATAGTATGAGATTTGATCCTATCAAAAGCATGTCCTGAAGAATAAGATTGCGTGAGCATTCATGGTTAATTTCAAGACATCATAATGAAGAGAGAATCTAAGTTACAATGTTGAACAAGACAATGTACAAATTCAAGATGGACATTCATATGCTTGAAGCTTGTCGTCCATTTGGGGATAATGCACATGTGAAGATGTGCCTAAGAGGGGCTCTCCCAATGTGGATTATGGTGTAGCATTTGGTAGTCTTCATCAACTAAGTACAACCAATATGGGTGTAGCATCTTGAGGATGACAAGATCGCCATCATCTAGATCAAGTGGAATGCACAAGGTAAAGGTATGATCTTGATAGATTTTATGTTTTACCGGCCTCATGATGTTAGTTGGGAGCCCATGTTGTAGGATCAATAGCCGTACTATTAAGAGGGCTCTTGAAGTGAGTATCATAATTGCATCTCTCATTGAGATCTCAAACATTTGCATCCTTGGCCTATGTTTCCTTGTTGGTATTTGGATTTTACATGTGTGAGGATTTAGAGCTTGTGGTTCTCTTCATAAAAAGCTCAAGTACATAAAAAACATAAGTCAAATAAAAATCTTATCATTTTTTATGTTGGAAGTTTTACTAGTTCTTCACTTAGGGAGGTTTCACACCTATCTCTACTTGGTATTTTCTCCCTTGATGGTCTTAATATTTTCAACAAAATTGGTTTCATCTTATTCGGAGCTTGGATGCTCAAGATATTGCACTTTTTGGTTTCATATGTTTTAGCAATTTTCTAGTGTAGATATTCCGATGTGTTTAGGCCGAAGACTCCAACCTAAACACCCCAAAACTTCGGCTTCAAAACTCCGAGTTGCGTCATGTGGTGTGATTCGCAGTAGTCGGTCCGTAGTTTGAAAGGAGGTGTTTGGTCTGGAGTTGGCTAGGCCAGAGTCTCCGGTGTACATGGTCCGGAGTCTCTGGTGCTAGTGATTTGCAACAGCTAGTTTTTAAAGGGACTTATACAATCTCATTGTTCTTCCCCAAGTGGAATCTGTGGGTTGCATTTCTCTCTCCTCCATTGTTGCCCTTTAATAGCTTGCCCTATCTCTCTATTTCTCCTATGATTATTGTGTCATTTTTATGGAAAAGAGAGAGGAGACCTAGATCTACATTTTTACCAGTCAATATCTCTTCTTAGAGAAGGGAAGCTTGGGATCTAGAGCTTGAACAATTTTGGTGTTCCCCTCTTATGTTCTTCCTCTCTTATTCCTCCATAGTTTTTGTAGGTTTGGTGGAATTTTGGGAGTGAAGGATTTGAACACTTGTGTTCTTGCCATTTTATTTGGTGCATTGATTTGAGTTCTTTACCATGGTTCGGTTTGTGAAAGTTGAGAATCTAATTAGTCGTGGGTGCTTGTATCCGGAGCCTGTTCCTCTCGAGTTCTTGGAACCCTGGACGACTTAGTGGTTTGGTACCTTAGTGGATTGGTGGTGATACTTGGGAGCCTCCAATTAAGTTGTAGTTATTTCCCCAAATTTGTACGTGTTTGGGGACCACCCTCAAGGAACCCATAGTGGGTTCGGACTCTTCACTTTTTGTGAGAAGGCTTTAGGAGAATACATTTAGAAAGTGTGGTACTTGGGGAGCATTGTGCCTCCATACCGCTCCAACAGAGAGTACCATCCAGAAGGGTGTGAATTTAGGGATACATTGTCATATCTTTGTGCTTCGGTTATCCCTATACCTGAGATATTTACTTATGCATTTCACTTTGTGATAACTTCCATGCTTGAAGTTATATATCTTGTTATCACATTGTTGCTTGTGTCACTTAGCATAAGTTGTTGGTGCACATAGTTGTGCCTAACATACGTAGTTTTGTTCTTAATAAATAAAACACTAGTTTTATTCTGCATTTATTAGAGCCTAACCCATAAGATTTTTAAATTGCATGTTCACCCCCCTCTAGGTGACATATGTGGTCCTTTTAGCTATACTCATCCATATTTATTTTTTAAACCTTTTCTTAGACTTTGAGTCTACTGAGGATGATGACGAGGAGAATCTATCAGAGAAGCAAGTAATCTATGAAGAACTATATACTTCTAGAATGGAACTAAAGGATATTAGGAAGATGTGAAGTTGTAGAGTAGCATAATGTTAACATACTAGGCCAAGCAACCTTAGGAGTAGTTGATGACTCCCAAATGCAGTAGAACCATTGTAGTACCTTTCAATAAGAAAAGGTTGTCGAACCCACGAGGAGCTAGAGGTATTAGTTAGCAAGTTTGAAAAGTAAAGCTATAAAAGATGCACTGGTTTTGTGTTTTGGGTTTATAGTTTGTAGTAATATAAATTTCTAAAAGTAAATTGCAGTAAATAGATGCTCTTAATAAGAGAAAGCCCAATCCTCTATGCGGTAAGAGGACAAGATCAAGTGTGTGTTCTTATATGTGACAAGAATTCCCAAGGGCGTCATGGATTTACTTAGCATATAGATTTCTACACAATATGGTGAATATCTTGTCAAGTTTAGTTTTCTTAGGGCGGAGCCTAGTTTAGGTGCAGCCATAGATATGAGAAAGTACTCCTCTTATGATGGGTCCTATAGCCATTTTCATGAGCAAACATAGGAATCATTAAGACATAAATGTCCCACCTTAGCAGTAAGTTCATGGGTGCCTGATACAAATCCCTCCAATGCAACTCAAAGTATTGGAAAACGGTTTCTGTTATTCCATCCCTTCCAACCCTCTTCATTGTATTAAAGTGCATCCCTGTGAGCCCATATAGGTGAAGTGATATGCAGTCGACATTCGCACATCACCATCATAGAACAACATAAAAGGTATAAACTTGACCAAATACTCATTGCATATTATATGGAGATCATAGCCAAATCATCCTATACCGTCAGGAATGATCTACTCACAAGTATCAAACATGATATGGATCAGGAATGATCTACTCATAAGTAGAAAACATGATATGGATCAGTGGCATATGGTTACAACACAATCTGAAAATATAATCTCTCCACTAAATAAAGGCAAGTTGCCAATCACAATCATGCAAATAGCACTTAAACAATATTTAGGGTTCAATCAATGAAGGGAACAAGGTGGATCTTGGAGATGGAGATGGTGATGATGTTGGTGCTAATAGAGATGTTGATGGAGAGGCCTCCCCTATGTCAAAGAGGAGTTGATGATGATGGCATCGATTTCCCACTCACCAGAGGCTCCAACACAGCAAGGTCTGCCCTCTCCCGGAGTAGGAGAATACTTTTGCCTCCGTCACTGCCTTTGTAAATCGTGGGAAAAATATGGCGTAGGTTTTCTGGTGAAACAGAGGCGTCTATAAAAAGGAAGAGTCGAGACGATGCTTGAGGGCCAAATAGGCGCAGGTGGTGCATGCAGACTAGTGGGTTGCGACACCTGACCTATTTTGATCTTCGTGGCTCCCTTGTGTGCTTCTTTCGCTCCATGGTCCTTCGCTTGATGAAAAACTGCTCAGGTATTTTTGCTCCAGTTTATTAACGTCTAATAGGTCGACGAAACAACAAAATACGAAAAGGAGTTTTTCTGCCTCCTAGAAATTAAATATCCATGAAGGAGACTTTATAGGAAAGTCCCGTAAATCATCTAAAAATACATAAATAACGATAGAACAATGAAAATAACATTCTAAATGATCATATATGTTGCTATTATGATGATACACAATGCGCGTATCAGTAGTATTTGAGGTTGTTGAGGTAATATGGTATTTTGTATTGTAGTAGCTTAGTAGTACCATTAAATAAGTTGTTACTTGAGTTTCCTCAATGGCATGAAGAAGACGTTAATTTTTGTGTACATCTTCGACTTGTACTAATTAATATGTAAGTGTCAACCCACAATGTTTATGTTGTACTACTCTAAGGGATGTACTATTTGTGAAGTGGTATTTCATGAATATTGTACCAATGAGTGGCGCACTAGACCACAAAGTGGTGTGCAGGGTCACTTCAAATATTATGTATTTGCACTACCACTCATTATGCATTATGTCACCGCCACTCAAAAAAATTATTCATTTTCTCTTGTATACTGTTTATTCCATGTAGGCATTGATAATTTTAAGGATGCACAGATCTCTTGAACACATTAGTTGGGTTGTTCAGTCAAGAGTTCCTATTTTTTGGTTCATGCTTCACCTTCTAGCGGTGGTGGTTAATTATCGGTCTAACTTCTTTACTGTGGTCTAAGTCATGAATTTAATATGAATCTTACTAATTATTGCAAGTAGGCTGCCTCTCTAGTTGAGGTTTGTAGTCAATTTTTGTTTTCGAATACATGCAAGCAATGAGCTTCTTTTAAATGAATCATATCTTTATGATTTGGTTTACACTTTTTCTCATTATTCTCCTCTTTTGAACTGAAAAATAAATATGCATGGAATTAGCAGAAGTTATATCTCTCGATATTTCTAAAATATTTCTTAGATCCACTAAATAATTTGACACAACATCAAAGGAATGTGATTGAAAAAACTTGGTTATGGAACAAAGTAGGCGGGTTGCGACTTTATTGGTCCCATGTCATCCCAAATGACAATTTTGTTCAAAAATTCTCATTTAAAATATTGTAGTGTAGTAGCTCTTTGGTTACCAATTGATGGATACAAAAAATATATCATAGAGAAGGCTGTAGGCTTTTCAGTTTGTCTAACTTTGAATAACTTCTGTAATCTTTCATCATTTTGTTTTCTTTTGTATATATTTATTTGTTTCATTTTATCGGTATTTTTATTATTAATTTTAATTATTTAATATTGACATTCACTCTGGTATGTTTTTTCAAACCTTTCCTTTAGCCCAACCTTGGTTTCTTCCTTTTGTTTCTTCGGTTTGTTGATACTTAGTTTTAGTGATTCGACTATATGTTTTTCACTCTTGTACTTTCTTCGGCCTTTTTAGTCTTTGTAATCTGAATATTTTTGTTTGTTTGCAATTCCCTAGTCTATTCTTCATTTCTCTTATGCCATGGGTTTTTGTTATTAGTCTTATTATTTTCTTTGTTGGTCTTAGTCACTCCATTGTTCATTTTGATTGTCTTTTGATCATATTAGTATCTTTGTTTGCCCTTCTCATTGTTTACTCTTGGTTAAATCCCTTTTTTGTTTACTCTATTCGTTATTCATCTTCATGTTCCTTCCATCTATTTTCACTTATTAACTTTTCTAATTATTATGTTTCTATTGCATTCCTCGGTTTTGTCTTTATTTTTACTCTATCATGGTTTTTGTTATTAGTGTCAATTCTTGTTTATCGGTCTTTGCAGGTTACTGTTATCATAGTAACAATTTTCATCCCTTAATTATTTGTCTTGTTAGATAACTATATTTAGTCTTCTCATTGCCACAATCATTTTGTATGTCATTTTCATTATCATTCTTGTCATATCAGATGCATACCGAACTTTTGTGGTTCTCTCACAACAAACATTTCCTTTTTCTTTTTATGGGTACAATGTTAATCCCTGACCTCCATTTTTCTCCCCTTAGGTGTGTGGAGTCGTTTCTCCGGCGGATCTCCTAGGATCCGATCTATTTTCGTGTTCATTAGTTTGTTCTCACTTATGTCTCTCTTGACCTATGGTTGTCATCATTGGCAATGGTTGTTTCTCTAGTGTGTTGTTTCTTTGTGGACTTCGCATGATGACTTCCTATCTGTCTAGTACAACAAGCTCTACTACGACAAGGTTTGCCCCACTCCAGTGATGGAGGGGCAAGGACGGTGGCGTGCCTTCGGCTCGCACTAGTGTTTGTAGTCGTCACTCGGTGGTTCAATTACCTATTTGTAATTTTTATTACTTTTGGATATTTTTGTATTATCGTTGATGATTATTAATAAATTGGTGAAATTTCCAAAAAAAATCTACTTTTTTGTGAATAGGGCACTGGAATTAAAAGAAACGTCGAACAGTACAAAGCAGCTCAAAAACAAAAATTATATCGAAATCGAAACCATTCATCTTCAACCTCCACACTATGTCGACAGTGCGCCGTCGCCGAACGGGTCAAAAAGACCACATCCATCCTGGAGACGAAGAAGAAGGATGAACTGCCGATGTAGCTCCTTGATGATCCGAAGATCCCCAAAGCTAGGAGAAGTTCTCGAGTATCACACCACTCCCACAAGCTCCATAACGTCGCCGTCGAGATGGGGCTGAAGCTAGAGAGACCTTATTGAAATAAACATCACCACCACCACCCGAGCGCCACCCCACAACAGAGTCCTAGATCCACCCTGCCTCCATGGCCCGAAGGCCAACGAAGCGAGACAGATCGAGTGCGACACCGACGGGAGGAGACAAAACCTTAACCGCCTTTGCAGGCAAGAGGAGATTCTGAGCTTTCTAGGACGTAGTATAGTTTGCAACGAAAGTGTCGTAAATAATTCTAACCATTATCAATAAATCATATATGTTTCAAAAGTTTGGATTTTCACACTCCCCCAAATATCGTGCTCCATTTTGGCCATAATATACTACCATATTCTCCGACATACAGTATAATCTTTTTGTTAAGATTCGCATTGTATTTTTTCTTCGAAATTCCACCGATCTATTAATAACATCAACGGTAGTACAAAGAAATCAAAAAATAATAAAAATTACAAATAGGTTATTGAACCACCTAGCGACGACTACAAACGCTAGCGTGGGCCGAAGGCGCGTCGCCGTCCTCGCCCCTCCATCACCATTGCCGAAAAAAGCTTGTCGTAGTAGAGTTTGTTGTAGTAGACAAATGAGAAGTCGTCGTGTTAAGGCCACAAAGGATCAATGCACCAGTGTAGTAAGCATTGCCAATTATAATAACCGTAGATCAGAAGGTACTAATCTAAAAGCAAACCAACGAACACGAAAACGAACCGAATCCCAGGAGATCCGCCAGACAAATGACTCCACTCGCCCTCCGTCGATGGTAGATGCACCACTAGAGCAAGGAGAGAGCGACGATGATCTTATTCTGACTTCAAGACGTAGCCGTCGCCCAGCATCCGGAAGAAGGCATTGAAAACAGACTAAACAAAAATAAAACCTTCCACCGATAAGAGGTTGTGGTCAGCCACACCTTTAAGGTCCTAGGGTCAATGGAGATGGAGCGGACCGGCGACTTGAACACGAAAAAGGTGCATCGAGGCATGAATAAGGAAGAAGTCACCTTTGTCGGTTTTCAAATTGAGGACCAACTGTGCTTCAAAAGTGAGGAAAGAGATCCGACTCCTCGTTTTGTGTTGCTAAGACATGCGCCTAAGGATAAATTGCTACCGGAGTTTAAAAAGAGCCGAGTGAGAGACGTATTAAAGGTTACACGTTGGCGAACAGTACTGAAAAGGCAGTCATTGCTCAAACAAAGAATCCTCTTTTTTCTTTTAGAGCGTTGAGCCTGGCCGATAGTAGGAGTAACGAGGGACAGAACCTGGATGGGGTTTTAGCTAGCTGCTGATCGCCTTTTTCCCGGACGCTACGTCAGGTTCAGTGCTCGGATTGTACAAATATTCTCGATGATTTCATGAATTGTTAAATACTTCAAAATATCGTTAGATAATCCTAGCCCGCGCAAATCACTTTCCTAGCTGCAATCAAGAATATAATCAAATGTAAGCATGAATTCGTAGTGAAATTAAATGTAAGCTCCACTTACAAAATTCCTTTTTTTTTGTCGAGGGAGTTCAATTTCAAATTTCCGGTATGAATACAAGAGGCGGTTCAAATGGGCCGGTTCCGCGACAAAACGCTGCATCCCTCGGGGTAGAATTGGTGCCGCAAATGTTCATTGGGCCATAATGGGCCTAATCGAAATCAAATGGAAATGTCGCAACGACTCTCCCACCACTTCCAAATCCACCGTCTCTGCTTCTTGCGAACACTTGCAGGTTGCAGGCTCCCCTCGCCCCCCATATAATCACATCTTCTCCCACCTGTGCGCCCTTCCCCTCTCGCTTCGTTCTCCAGGCTTCCTCCCCCTCCTCCGTTTCCTCTGTTCTGCTCTGATCTTGAGCTGCCCGCTTTGATCTCGCGCAGTTCTTGCAAAGGCGTTCTATCGCTGGCCTCGTCGCACCTCGGCGCGCGAGCGGCGTGAGCGGGGACGCGAGATGGCGGACTGGAGAAGGAGGTCCATTGCCGGCGGACCGTCGCCTTCGACACCCAATGAAGACATCCCCGGCGCCTTGCACTTGGATTTCTTCTACCGCCCGAGCGCCGCCCGCATCTCCTTCTCGAGCGATGGAGGTTCAGAAATGATCGCGCCCTGTTCTTTCTTGTCCGTGCGATGGTTCTTGGCTTAGACTGCGGTTTCTTTGATTTGCAGCCGGAGGCACCAGCCAGCTTGAGGCGGCGATCATGTCGACGCCGCGGTGGACGTTGGCCAACGCGTTGACCGACGAGGCCTTCCTCCTACCTGCAGGTGCATACCGCGCACTTCTTTAAGTTCTTGGGTTCTTGAATTCTGATGAAAAAGTTCCGATTCTTGGTTTCTTGCAGCCGATGGCGATAGCAAGATGGCCGTGGCGTCGCCGGCGACCACGGACGAGGCCTCTCCGTTGCAGCCGCGACAGTGTCAGGTGAGCTCCCCGTGCCTGTCGTCTACTCCGCTTCCGTCGCGTTTTGGATTGTTGCGTCAGTCGTCACAACTGGATTTCTTGGTTTCTTGCAGCCGGTTGGAACAGCGGCGACTGGAGGAGGTGGTTCGGGCTCGCGCCGCCAGCTATCATTTGTCGCCGATCATGTCGCCGTCTCCTTGGACAACAATGAAGGTGGGTTGCCCAGGAAAGATTCAGTTTTCTGTTATTGCCTTATTGGCCGTAAGGTTCTCGATGACGGGAGTTCGGTTTCATCGTTTCTTGCAGCCGGCGAGGAGGGGAAGAAGCACGTGTCGCTATTGTGCGATGAAGTTTTGGACGAGGATGACATGTCGTCAGGAAGCAGTGATGGGGATTTAGACATTTAGTTCATTCTTTTGTGCTTAATTCATGGAGAATCATACTATTTGCAGATTCTCACTGCGTGTGCAATGCACATTCAATTAGCCTGATGTATCAGGAAGTGAATGACAATGGATGCTGCAGTCCATCAGTTATGATTGATATGTAACTGTATACACTTTTATCTTGACTTCTGATGAATACTCTGCAATTCTGAAATTTTTATGAGTGTATCAGCAGAAAAATGCTAGTCGGCACTGTTATATCAGCTCTACTGGTTATGTGAAAGTTGCTAGGTGATGTCTGTTCAAATCTAGCTCCAGCAACACAGGTGTCTGATTTTGTCTTAAGTTTTAGGATTAACCAGTACAGCATTATGAGGTTTGAGATATGTGTCAGAGACTGGTTTCAGTTGGGGTATCACCTGGTTCAGTCTAGGATTCTAAAATTCGATTTTGGATAGATATAGGTAATTCTGGTTTCCATTTCAGCTAAAAGGCCAATTTATGTCTGAATTTGACTGAAATCAATAGATTAAACACTTTTTCATTTTGTTCGATCTAGAGTTGATATATCACCTTTCTTTGATATGTTTTCACATGTAAACGATATTGGCAGAAATCATCAAACTTTTGGACTTTTTAATCAAACATTATGAAAAAGAAACCTTGTTCAGTCCAGTTAGCATACTAAAGGACATGGCTATGTCCAAGAGTAAAGTATTAGGTCTAAATATAACTATGCATGCCTATGTAAGCTCAGTTACAGTTAACAACTTCCGCATGTGGTTAACATTGGAAAATAGGGTAGATTCAGTAGTCCAGCAATCTGAAGATAATTGGTCAAAATCATGAGATATGCATGCAGTAGTACTACTCAAAACATGAAAGAACTTGGGATCATATAAAACACCAATATTGCTACTCCCTCCGACCCAAATTAGTTGACTCAAATTTGTAAGATACGGATGTATCTAATACTAAATCATGTCAAGATAAAATCGAATCTAGACAAATCCAAGTCAACTAATTTGGGTCGGAGGGAGTATGTTTATTCTTTAGAATTTTGTTTTGATGATGTAATTATACTTGGACTTGTTCATAAACTGTAAAATTCATATTTGTTACCTTTATGCATAATGCATATGAATCAGATAGACTGATTTCAATCGAGATATGAATCAGAGACATTGGTTTCAATCAAGGATTCTATATTCGGTTTTGATCAGGTTTAGATAATTCTGATTTTCATTTCAGCTAAAAGGACAACTTTTGTTTGCCTGAATTTGACTCAAATCAATCTATTTTGGAGGACGCTTTAACAAAAAATAAACTTTTTTTCAATTTGGCAAGAGTAGAGGTATCACTGTATTATTATGTTTTGATTGAATGTAAACAGTACTCACGGATATCACCTAACTTTTGGATTGTTTCTTATCAAACATGATGGAAAATAACCGGTTTTCAGTCTAGTTCTGCATACAGAAAGGCATGGCAATTCCTAGAGTATATTAGGTCTAAATGGAACCAGCAATGTAAGATCAGTTACAGTTGCTAACTTCCTCGTGTCGACAAGATCCGGAAACAGAGTAGATACATTAGTAACAGAAAACTAAAAATATTTAGTTTCAAAATCATCAGACACTCAGGCAGTACTGCTCAAAAACTGCACTTTTTCATGGACTGTATAATGCATATTTGGTTAGCATGATGTATCAGCAAGTGAATGACACTGGATGTTGTGCTCCGTCAGTTATAATTCATGTTTGTAACTGTATACGCCTCTGTTCTGACTTCTGATCAATATCAAGCAATTCTGTATCTGTAAAGAATGTATAAGAAAATGAATGTTAGTAAACAAATAAGCATTTTTTTCTGCACTTCCAATGATGATTACTCGACGTTACTACCTGTTGCCCAGTGATCACCTAAGTTCAGCTCCAGCCACGTAAGCAAATATGTGATCTATTCTCGGTTGAAGAACTAGGGTTTCAGGTTTGAGATAGAAACTTTTTAGAGAGAAAAATCGTTTGAGATGTTTTGAGCATTTTGTTCAGACTTCAATTGAGGACCACTAGGTTCAGTCTAACGTCCTTTTATTTTGGTTCTGTTAGATTTCGGTCATTTAAATTTTCAGTTCGGCTAAAGGAAAATAATTGTCAGAAAACAATGTGTATCATTTTTAATGGAATTAAACAAGTCAAATTCAACTTGCTTTACTTTGGCTCCAGTACAAGTAGAATGATTTGATTTACTGAAATCTATATAACTTGGTAATCACTAGAATGATACAAGGAGGGTTGCTCTTGCCCGCCGCCGCGGCCTCGGCGGGGTACGCTCCTGGAGCTTGTGGCGCTTCTCGATGCAGATGCGGGCATCCTCGAGAGATCTTCCGATGACGTTGTTGGGGCGTGGGGTGACATGCAATGCGGAAGCGTCGTGGGAGCGAGGCGGAGGAGCTCTTGTGCTTCCTCCTACTGGAGGTGGTGGTGGCGGTGGAGCGTCGTTCGACACCTGACCCGTCTGCGGGATCTGTGTTGGTGGCGGTATCATGGAGCGAGAGAGCATCGGGATAACGCCAGCAAAGTTGACAAGCTCAGTGATACGTTGAAGCCATGCGTCATGCGTAGCTGGGTCAGGCTGGTAGCGTAGCAGCTCTTGCGCCACGAGCAATGCCGCCTCAGGCGAGGGGTTGCTGCTCCGCTCGCCCTTGGAGACGGACATGGTGCTCGTGTGGGTGCGTTGTTGCTGTTGTCCGGTGGGGGCAGAGGAGTGCGCCTCATTATCGTCGGCACTATGCTCTTGGTGAGGAGGGTCCACTAGTAGGGAAAACCTTATAGTCGGATTCCTTACCGCCGGCCAAGTAGGCACGGGGGTCGCCGGCGGTAAGGCCATCCAGGCCTTCCTCACGTTACCGCCGGCAAAAGCACAAAGGCAGCGCCGAGGCTAGCCCAATTACCACCGGCGAACAGGGTTGGCGCGCACTGGGTCTGTGGCGGGCCGAAGTCCCCCGGATGGGCCGACCTGTAGCGCCGGCGAAAGGGGTCCATGTTCGCTGGGGCTACGGCCCGTTACCACTTGCGAATACCTGACGTGCTCGCCGCGGCAGTGGGGGGCTGGATGGGCCACCTGGACCCAAAAAAATCCACCGGCGCCTGCTTTCAAGACTCGCCAGGGATAAGAACAATACCACTGGCACATATGGTGGTGTTCGCCGGGGCTATTTTCCTCCACCTACCACACCCCACTTGCCCCTCCTTACTGTCGGCGCCTAGTTGTTTTGTTCGCCAGGGGTAACCTAGGACTTATTACAAGTCGAGCCAGCCACCTACCACCACCTCCTCACTCACTCTCTAGCCCACTTTTCATGGCAACTTGACCCAAAGCTTTGCTAGCTCATTCCCCCACTTCTCCCCACCCTTTTTAGCTAATTCAACCAAATAAGTTTGATATATTTGAGCAAATTGATGGGTTCGTAGCATGGAAAATAAAAAAATTCTACCGCAAGAACGAACAAAACCTAGATCTAATCTAGATAAAAGCCAAGACCTAATCTATTAGACATGAGCAACGAGATAGATAGGAACTAACCCTCGTAGATCCGAAAGCGTTAACGAGATTAGATCTCGTGGTTGATGTAGTCGATCACTTGCCGATCTCAAGATCGTGTGGACGATCCTTCCGGCGTCGCGTTCCAGCAGCGCTTCCGCAGTCGGTCAAGTGGACGATCCTTCCGGCGCCGCGTTTCGGCAGCGCTTCCGCAGTCGGCCACACGTGCGGAGTCGAAGCAGACCTTCCTCTCCTCGTTCCAGCGAGCAGCGGAGGTAGTAGATCTTCTCCACGGAATCCCAGCAGCACGACGGCGTGGTGGTGGTGGTGGAGTAGAGAATTCTGCAGGGCTTCGCCTATGCCTGTGCAGAAGAAAGGAGGAGGAGAGAAGCGGCAGAGATTGGGAGTATTGGAGCAGGGCCTGGAGGGGGCGCCCCTGCCCTTCTATTTAAGGGGGGGAGGCGCGCCTGGGGAGGGGGAGTCCTAGTAGGACTCCCCTCCTATGGTCGGCGGTGGGAAGGGGGTGAGGCGCCATGGGAGGGGGAGTCCTTGTAGGACTCCCCTTCCTCTAGGCCAGCAGATTGGGGAGTGGGGGGAGGAGTCCTCCTCCCCCACGACTCCTAGTCTTGACCCACCAGGACTCCTTGATCCCTTCCTTGGTTTTCAAGCAAACTCCAAGAAACCTTCCAGAACCTTCCGGAACATTCCGAAACCTTCTAGAACCCTCATACAAATACTCCGGAACATTTCCTAACTCAGAAAATGATCCCCAATATATGAATCTTATTCTCCGGACCATTCCGGATCTCCTTGTGATGTCCCGGATCCAATCCGAGACTCTGAACAACATTCGGTCTCCAACGCATATTCCATATCTACTTAAAACAACTTCGAACCTTAAGTGTGTCACCCTACGGTTCGTGAATATGCAGACATGACAGAGACACATCTCCTATCAATAACCATCAGCGGGACCTGGAGATCCATAATGGCTCCCACATACTCAACGATGACTTCGCGATCGATTGAACCACTTACATACGAAACTAATTCCCTTTGTCTCGCGATACTATACTTATCCGAGGTTTGATCGTCGGTATCTCCATACCTAGTTCTACCTCGTTACTGATAAGTACTCTTTACTCGTTCCGTGATATGTCATCCCTTGTGACCTAGTCACATGCTTGCAAGCTAACTAGATGACATTCCACCGAGAGGGCCCAGAGCATATCTATCCGTCATATGGATGGACAAATCCCAATCTTGGTTCATGCGCTTCAACACATACTTTCAGAATACCCAATGACACCTTTATAACCACCCAGTTACGAAGCGGCGTTTGATGTCATCAAAGTATCCATCCGGTGATGGTGATTAACATAACCTCATGGTCGAAGGAATAGGTTACTATGTATTTGAAAGCTTACAACAATACGAACTTAATGACTTGATCTTATGCTACGCTTACTATGGGTGTGTGTGTCCATCACATCATTCTTCCAATGACATAACCTTGTTATTAATCACATCCTAATGTCCATGATCAGGAAACTATGATCATCAATTAATCAACAAGCTAGTTCAACAAGAGGCTTACTAGGGACTCTCTTATGTTTACAAAACACACATGTATTAATGTTTCCGGTTAATACAATTATAGCATGGGATGTAAAAATTTATCATAAACATAAAGATATAATAATAACCACTTTATTATTGCCTCTTGGGCATATCTCCAACAGTCTCCCACTTGCACTAGAGTCAATAATCTAGTTAAAAAACTTGTGCATTCAACACTTATGGCTTTCTGGTGTTGTATAGACACTATTGCTAGTGGTAAACATAATTTTCGGATCTGACACTTCCAGGTCCGTGTGTATTTGCATGTCCTTGCGTCTCTACGCATTACTCATTCTCCAATGAGATGGCATTGTATAAATTTGGTCCTTTGGTGAGACCTTTAGTTCCTTCGGCTCAAAATATGTTGATATTATTGTCACACAATGTATCTTCATAGTATTAGCCCACTTTGAACCACACCTAGTTTGATAACAAACTACTTAACACAAATGCCCTCCTTTGCTGCTACTATAGCAGTTATATACTTAGCCTTTTGTTGTAGTATCCGTCACAATGTCTTAACTTTGGAACTCATCCAAATCCATCATGGAACATCCTTTCCATTACATTGTGCTACCCATAGTCTAAATTGAGATAAATTTAATTTGTATCTTGTGACAAAACTAGTATCAATTTAACACTTTACAATGAACTACCTTTAACTATTTGTCACTTATACATGGTATATTCTTAGTTCTTCCAAAGCTCATAAGAATATCTTTACTATTGTCCAATGATCATCTTATGAATCATTCTGGTATATGCTCATAACATTTAGAGCATAGGACATATCTGGATGTGTACATCTCAAAGAATGATTGATCAAAATATTCTTGTGATTTCACCAAGTGTCAAAACACTTGAATCTCGTGTCAACACACTCGAATCTTGATTCAGTCCTTTCCGTGCGTCAAGAACCTTTCTTGTTGTTTCCATATTGAACTCATTCAACATCTTATCTATGTACATTTGGCAAAACCATATTAGCGCCTCAATCTATCCATATAGACATTGATGCCTAATTTGGGTTATGCCTAAGTCTTTCATCGAAATGAAATTCTTAACCTGTGTCAATAAAAGATACATAATTTCCAATCAACAATATGTCTTTCACATAATGTATTAGAAATATGTCTCAGCGCTCCCACTTAATTTCTTGCAAATGCAAGCATCTTCATCATCTCCGATGAATTTAAACTCTTTTAACAGTTTCATCATGGTGAAGATTCCAACTCCGCTATGCTTACTTCAACCATTGAAGTTTTGCATACTCTTTTAGCATCCTTTGAATTAACAAAACCCTTTGGATCGTGTCATGTACACGTCCTAGGTAACCATTCTATTAGAAGAACTTGTTTTGTTTGTTCAACTACCATATACCAAAATATATGTAGTGGTTGCTACATTAATCCGTCCAGACTAAATATCGCTATGAAAGATCAAATCTTATCATAGTCAATTCCTTGAACATTGTCGTAAACTTCTTTCTAACATGTTGACTATTTCACAGATGTTAAACATCCATGTCTTATTTCTTTATAAATCCAAACACGACCGATAGGCTTCACGCCTTTCCGGAGGGTCTTCCAAGTTCAGAAACTTGATTTCTCGTGTATGGATACTATCACGGATTCTATGACTTCTAGTCATTTTATGGAGTCAGGGCCCATGATCGCTTCTTTGCATGTAGTCGGTTCATCATTGTCAAAACAATAACGATTTACTTATCAAATCTTACTATTTGATTTTTACCGACCCACACGGTTCTATAGGAACTCTAATCTCCGAGATCACACCTTTTGTAATCACGAGAGCCATGAGCATTGTGGCCGTCACCGGGACACTTTCCGGCGCTGCGCTACTTAGCACATATAGCTAAGGTTCAACAACCTTATCAAAGTTCTATTGTCCTCCCACTTAACTTTTCACGAAAAATTCCTTCTCAAGAAACTTGACGTTCCAAGTGACAAACTCTTTTGTCCTCGGTGTTATGGAGAAATTCCCAACAAATTCTTTGGGATAACCTACAAAGACGTGCTTATCCGACTTTGGTTGTAAACATTTTACTTATGCATAACATACCAAAATTTAAGAAAAGACAATTCGGGTTTTATCCCAAACCATGACTTATATGGTGTCATTTCAACGGATCACGATGGAGCTCTTTTCAGTGTAAAAGCGGTAGTCACTTAAAGCTTTAATCTTTAATATATAATGGCAGTTTTATAAATGACACCTTTGATCTTACCATGTCAAACAAGGTTTCATTACATATCTTGAACACTCCATACTCCTATGGTGTTTTGGGAAATGCAAATCCATGGAACGATTCCTCAAATCTTAGGTGTTTTGCTAAACTTGTAACTCAAACATCTTTCTTTATGATCCAATCATAAACTCTTTTATTTTCTTGTTACAATGATTTTCCACTTCATCTTGAAAGTCTTTGAACATTTTTTCAAATGTTTCATACTTCTTCCTTATTGAATAAGTATATACATATACTCACTCAAATCTTCGGAGAAAGCATATGAAGTTGAAATCTATCGCCCACGACTACACATAATGGACTATATACATCAATATGTACAAATTCCAATCAGTTAGTCGTCCGTTCCTCTTTTGGCCTACGAACGGAGTTTTAATTATCTCCAGGAAAGTATCACAAGCGTCATTTGATCAAAATCAAAGACTCCAAAAATCCATCAACATGGAGTTTCTTCATGTATCCCTTTCAATATAATTTAAACGGCGATGTCACTTCGCAAGTGATCTTTCAATCATTTGTCTTGCGACATTTTAGCATTAGTTTTATGGTCGTTATTTCTCCTACCAGACTTGTATATTATCCATCTATTATGGAATACGGTAATTATTTGAACAACTTTTTGTCGTCATAATACCTGATCAAAATAACAATTATTGAAACAAATCTTGAAGGCAAGCTTTGATGTTAACGAGCAACACAACAACCCTTTGTTTGTTTTCGATGGACATCATCACATTTTCTCTTGCTAGTTACTTAGGCCATTGCAGTTCATGAATTGTGTTGTCCTGTATGACACTTCATACCAACCAATTCGGTATCCAATACCGGAGAACCACATTGTTTAACAAGCAAGGAATACAACCATAACATGTATATCTTCTATATGCCTAAGTTGGACATCTCCAACCTTTTATTTTCTGCCAAATATTTTATAGATTCTCTTTCAGCAATTCCTTTTCTTTTAAAAGAATCTATCAACATCAATAGTGGTGTCATCAACATGACACATGGTACAAAGCGTATATAGTCAACTACTAATACCTTTAGACTTGCACTTTGAGGTGGATCACCATCATCAAATGTTTGGTGTTCTTTCAAAAATCTATTCTTTAGTAATCTTTTTGTGTAGTAAACATTTTACTTACATCTTCTATTCATCCTTATCATGAAAACTTTCATGATCAAGCTACTATAGCTTATAAAGGTGAATTGCGAGTATAATGTTTCTTTTTCAAAACCTTTTGGAGGATTAGGACGACTAGCGTCTCCAACCTTCACAAATTCTCATCAAATATGAGGACGTATACTCTATCATGTTGTAACCAACACATTGTTTTAGATATCGCAATACCTTTCACATATGATGGTTTCTGAAACATTGCTTTCAGCTCTTAGATAAACTTGATATTAAAAACAATCTTTTGAGTATCAAGAATCATGGAGGCAAACATGATACATTAGATACTAACACTGGAATTGTTACTCTTGATTTAATACTATTTATTAAACTTCATGGAGTAAATGGAGTTTGCTGAAAGTTTGCAATAGGACTTATAAATTTTAAATTGACACTCAAAACAATACGATACCAGTTCGTAAAGCAAATATCCAGAATTTCTATAGTTCCACTATCTCAACTATAACTAAGCGTAAGGTGGTGAACGGATGCCAATGACTACAACAAACTATGCAAATTCACTTTGATTGTGTTTATGATAAATTGAGTTTGACTAATCCAAATTACAAATGAACTCCCACTCAAAACAACATCCCTCAAGTTGTTTTAGTGATTACATGAACCAAATCCACTACACCAAGTCCGATCATCACGTGAGATGATGTAGCTTTAAAGGCGAACAATCAACATGTTCATCATATCATCCATATGACTCATGCTTTACCTTTCGGTATTCTGTGTTCCGAGACCATGTCTGTACATGCTAGGCTCGTCAAGGTTAACCTTAGTTTCTGCATGTGCAAATCTGGCTTGCACCTGTTGTATGCACACGTAGAGTCTATCACACCCGATCATCACGAGATGCTTCAAAACGACGAGTCTTAGCAACAGTGCCAACTAAGGACGAACACTTTATTACTTGATATTTAGTGAGAGGGATCATCTTATAATGCTACGGTCGCGATCTAAGCAATACAAGATGCATAAAGGATTAACATCACAGGCAATTCATAATATGTGATATGATATGGCCTTTCTTCTTGTGCCTTTGATCTCCATCTCCAAAGCATGGACAAGATCTCCATCATCACCAGCGTGGCGTCAAGGTCCGTGGCGCCGCTTCATGGTTGTCCATCACCACCAACAACTATTACAACTACTTGGAATAAAGCTATTACATGATGAAATAGACACGCAGGTCTTAAACAAAATTTAAAGACAACCATTAGGCTCCTGTCGGTTGCCATATTACAATAAGGATCATTGCATACCTCAAATATAATCACAATCACATAATGGCCATATCACATCACAAAACCCATGCAAAAATGAGTTAGACGCCTCTAATTTTCCTTGCATGTTTTACGTGGCTTGGGGCTTTCGAATAAGAACGGATCTTACCTACGAACATGAACCACAACGTTGATACAAGTGTTGTCAGATGCTCATTGTAGATTGAATCTTAACTATGGTGCGAGAGACAGACACCCGCAAAGCCACTTGTGCAAAGCAAGTTGCACGTCAAGCGTGGAGCAAGTCTCATGTGCGATGACATGTAATGTTAGCCCGAGCCGCTTCAGCCCACCATGCCGCAAGATGCAAAGTACACGCTAAGACACCGTCAACAAAAGCATCAACGCCCACAAAAACATTGTGTTCTACTCGTGCAACAGATCTACGCATAGATACGGCTCTGATACCACTGATGGGTTCGTAGCATGGAAAACAAAAAAATTCTACCGCAAGAACGAACGAAACCCAGATCTAATCTAGATAAAAGCCAAGACCTAATCTATTAGACATGAGCAACGAGATAGATATGAACTAACCCTCGTAGATCCGAAAGAGTTAACGAGATTAGATCTCGTGGTTGATGTAGTCGATCACTTGCCGATCTCAAGATCGTGTGGACGATCCTTCCGGCGTCGCGTTCCAGCAGCGCTTCCGCAGTCGGTCAAGTGGACGATCCTTCCGGCACCGCATTTCGGCAGCGCTTCCGCAGTCGGTCACACGTGCGAAGTCGAAGCAGACCTTCCTCTCCTTGTTCCAACGAGCAGCGGAGGTAGTAGATCTTCTCCATGGAATCCCAGCAGCACGACGGCGTGGTGGTGGTGGTGGAGTAGAGAATTCTGCAGGGCTTCGCCTATGCCTGTGCAGAAGAAAGGAGGAGGAGAGAAGCGGAAGAGATTGGGAGTATTGGAGCAGGGCCTGGAGGGGGCGCCCCTGCCCTTCTATTTAAGGGGGGAGGCGCACCTGGGGAGGGGGAGTCCTAGTAGGACTCCCCTCCTATGGCCGGCGGTGGGAAGGGGGGTGAGGCGCCATGGGAGGGGGAGTCCTTGTAGGACTCCCCTTCCTCTAGGCCGGCGGATTGGGGAGTGGGGGGAGGAGTCCTCCTCCCCCACGACTCCTAGTCTTGACCCACCAGGACTCCTTGATCCCTTCCTTGGTTTTCAAGCAAACTCCAAGAAACCTTCCAGAACCTTCCGGAACATTCCGAAACCTTCTAGAACCCTCATACAAATACTCCGGAACATTTCCTAACTCAGAAAATGATCCCCAATATATGAATCTTATTCTCCGGACCATTCCGGATCTCCTTGTGATGTCCCGGATCCAATCCGAGACTCTGAACAACATTCGGTCTCCAACGCATATTCCATATCTACTTAAAACAACTTCGAACCTTAAGTGTGTCACCCTACGGTTCGTGAATATGCAGACATGACAGAGACACATCTCCTATCAATAACCATCAGCGGGACCTGGAGATCCATAATGGCTCCCACATACTCAACGATGACTTCGCGATCGATTGAACCACTTACATACGAAACTAATTCCCTTTGTCTCGCGATACTATACTTATCCGAGGTTTGATCGTCGGTATCTCCATACCTAGTTCTACCTCGTTACTGATAAGTACTCTTTACTCGTTCCGTGATATGTCATCCCTTGTGACCTAGTCACATGCTTGCAAGCTAACTAGATGACATTCCACCGAGAGGGCCCAGAGCATATCTGTCCGTCATATGGATGGACAAATCCCAATCTTGGTTCATGCGCTTCAACACATACTTTCAGAATACCCAATGACACCTTTATAACCACCCAGTTACGAAGCGGCGTTTGATGTCATCAAAGTATCCATCCGGTGATGGTGATTAACATAACCTCATGGTCGAAGGAATAGGTTACTATGTATTTGAAAGCTTACAGCAATACGAACTTAATGACTTGATCTTATGCTACGCTTACTATGGGTGTGTGTCCATCACATCATTCTTCCAATGACATAACCTTGTTATTAATCACATCCTAATGTCCATGATCAGGAAACTATGATCATCAATTAATCAACAAGCTAGTTCAACAAGAGGCTTACTAGGGACTCTCTTATGTTTACAAAACACACATGTATTAATGTTTCCGGTTAATACAATTATAGCATGGGATGTAAACATTTATCATAAACATAAAGATATAATAATAACCACTTTATTATTGCCTCTTGGGCATATCTCCAACACAAATGTCGCTCCCTCGCATGCACTAGTAGATCTAGCTTCCAAGTTCTAGATCTATCTCCCCGCCACCTTTCCCACTTCTCTCAATTTGTAGATCTAGATATCGAGCATAAGGTCACGACAACACACACTCTCTTCGGTCGACATGTGGCGTCTCTCCGATGCTCTTGGAGCTCGTGTCAACTAATAGGTATAATGTGGGTGAATGTGCGCATGAGTTGGCGACAAGTCGCGGTATTGTCACTTATGATGGAGAAAAGCGGTTCCATGCATATGTGGACCGTTTTGCATTGTTTTGATGTGCAGATACAATGAGTTGCCAATGTTTTTTGCCAGAATGTCAATTAACTTACGTTCTGGTGAATTTATGGCACTCTGGCAAGACTATTTTTAGCAAAGGTCATGCCGAATTTTTCCGTGAAAGCTAAGACGACGGTTCTAATCAATCATCTTATCGTGCAGGCGACGATGGTCATCGAGATGAAGGAAAGCGTTGTGGATTGATACGTGCAACGCGCGATGGCCGACATGTATCAAAATAACCGCATGGAAATAATATATCCGTGTCGAAGATGCAAACTATCATCATTGTTCGACCCCTTCTCATGCACAGTGAATCAACGCATGCTCAGGTATAGTTTCATGGAGGGCCACACTCAGTGGATGGGTGATGATGAAGATGATGATGACGATGAACATGAGGAAGAGGATGCCGATCAACATGAAAATGAAGATGAGGAGGAAGATCAGGACGTCGCACACGATGATGGTGATGAAGAAGGCTAGGAAGAAGTACGTGCGGATGACGGGGACTAGATCAGTAAGAGTACCCCGCTAACCTCGATCGTGCATGACCCTCATGTTCAAGAAATGCTTCTCGGCAATGCATCAACTGACCCTAGATTTGCCGGTAGATGGAAGTCTAAGATGGATCAACTGGAGGTAGACTCGAGAACTCTGATGTATGACGTAGGTCGTGGGCTGGAGGAGAGCCGCCTGAGAGTAACTCTCGATATTCTAGAGATGAAGGCAAAACACGGATGGACCGACGTAGGCGCGGACAATCTCTTCCGATACTTGAAGAAGTGCTTTCCTAAAGATAACACATTGGCCGGTCGCCTACAGGAGGCTAAGGAAGTCATGTGCCCTCTCGATTTACCGCACGAAAAATACCACACCTGCATTAGTGACTGCATGATTTACCGGAACGCGCACAAGGACAAGACCACATGCCCAGTGTGCGGGGAATCTCGATACAAGAGAGGGACGAGAAAATCTCCTCGAAAAGTTGTGTGGTACTTCCCGCTCTGGCCCCGTCTTTAGTGGTACTTCATGGACCGCAAGGAAGCAAAACTCATGCACTAGCACGTAGAAAGGAAGCAAGCGGTGCTCAAGGATCCTATACGGGTTGAAAACCCAATGCTGACACAACCTTCGGATGCAAGCCAGTGGAAAGCATTAGATAATGAGTACAAAGAATTCAAGAAAGACCCAAGAAACATCAGACTTGGTGTGAGCACCGATGGGATGAACATGTTTGGCAACCAGAGCATCAAGCACAGAACCTGGCCCGTGTTTATGTGGATGTACAACCTCTCCCCATGGTTGTGCCTAAAGAAGAAGTACTTACTCATGAGTATGCTAATCCAAGGGGCTGACATAGCCAGGTGATGACCCACAAGTATAGGGGGTGTATCGCAGTATTTTCGATAAGTAAGAGTGTCGAACCCAACGAGGAGCAGAAGGTGCTGGCTAGTGGTATGGATCAGGAATTCTCTGCAAATACTTAGCAAATGGATTGTTAGGGGTTTTTTATAGAGCAAGTAAACAAAGTACGAGTAAATAAAAGACAGTAGGAATAAATGCAGCAAGTGGCCCAACCCTTTATGCAGCAAAGGACAAGCCAGTTGTATTACTTAAGATGACCAAACGTTCTCGAGGACACATGGGAAGAGTGTCAAGTGCTTTCTCTTCATATAGTTGATTAATCTTCTTTAGCTTGCTAAGTATTGTGTGGGTGAAACTGTGCTAATGTACCGACCTTCCTAGTACTAATACATACTTGTGATTATACCCCTTGCAAACATCCGTAAGTACAAGAAAGTAATTAAGGTAGAAACCTAACCACAACTTTAAACTCTAAGACACTTATGTCCCTTGTGCAATGGTTTCCTAACGGGGGTTCAGGTTTCTGTCACTCCGGCAACCCCTACGATTAGTAGCCAAATACACAATGCATTCCCCTAGGCCCATATAGGTGAAGTGTCATGTAGTCGACATTCACATGACACCACTAGAAGAAGTACACCACAACTTAAATATCAAACTATTGAATCTTTCTCAACACAATTCCACTACTAACAACATGACTTCTCCCATGTCCTCAAGAAAAAAAGAACTACTCACAAGACATCATATGGATCATGATCAGAGATGGAATAATGATGTATAACAATATGAACATAAACAATAATTCAACGGTTCACTCAATAGCATCAACTACAAAGAGTAATCAACACCAGGAAAGTTTCCCCTATGAACTATGCAAGATTCAACTCAATTGTTACAGCAATATGGAGATGGTGATGAGGGGCTGATGGTGATGGTGGTGGTGATGATGATGATGATGATCCCGGTGAAGTCCAGCTTGATAGTGGTGTTGATGGCGACGATCTCCCCTCTCTGGGAAGGGATTCCCCCGGCAGAAATCTGTCTGTCGGAGAGATCTTTCTCTATCTGTGTTTTCCACCCCGCAGAGGCGGCGGAATCTTTCTGTGGTCGCTCTCCGAGTCTTGGGGTTTCGGGAGGATAATATACGCCAGAGGGGAGTGCCAGGGGTGGACCAGGGCGGCCACACCACCTGGTAGCGCGGCCTAGGCTAGCCCGCGCCAAGGGTGGTGTGGGCCCCGTGTGGCCCATCTCCAGCCCCCCTTCTGGCTTCCTTCGTCTTCTAGAAAAATAGGATTTTCCGTATATTTTCCCGGATTTTCTGATCTTCACGAATTTTGCCTCCAAACAGCACTTTTTCCATCAGAATCCTGACTGCAGCGGTCCATGCTCCAAAAGTCATCAACCATGAGAAAACAGATGAAATAACATAAGTATCACCTCTCAATGCGGAATATATCAATGAATAACAGTGAATTATGACATAGAATAGTGATGCAAAATGGACGTATCAACTCCCCCAAGCTTAGACTTCGCTTGTCCCCAAGTGAAACTGAGCTCAATAAACATGGCCTCAGGTTTATGGAGTGAAGAGTCGATAAAAGAATACGGACAAGAAGCATCACATTCATCAATACATAGATCATAATAGAAGACAACTCACTATTATATAACTCAACTTGCAATGAGTAAAGGAAACACAATAAAGATGCATAAAGTGAATCATAATTGGTAATGGCAAACTTAGCTCTTGGTCGAAGAATAGTTGATAATTTGCTGGAGTTCACAAATAACTGGTTTTTCAATGATAGCTTTCAAAGTAGTAAACATCAAGATAAGAGCAATGTGCAAAACAAGGAACATAAGAAACATGGTTGAATAAATCGTCATATGAATGAATGAAGCACAACAACTCAAAATACTTGCTGAGATAGAAAGGAATAGGTTTACTGACTCAACTACAAAGTAAAAGAAAGGCCCTTCATAGAGGGAAGCAAGGATTGCAAGTCTCAAAAAGAGCTCCCAAAAATTATGATACTTACTAGCTTTCAGCTCTCATTGCCCCTATCATAGGCATCTTTTGGTGATTAAGGTTAAAGTGACACAACTAAGAGGATATGCTTGACAAGTTATAAGTTGAAGTTCCATGCCCCTTACCTAGGAGTACCGATCCTCATGCTACTCAACTTCAGTCACGAGTAAGCTCTTGTCATTATAAATACATGTGTATCATTGAGAACCGCCAACGGGGTACCCCCTTGCACATGACACAGGAGCTATCCCATAATCAAAATGACAAGGCAAGCAGACAGTGAGCATCTCAGCGATCTTTTTATTTGCTATTTGCATAGTTTTTTATTGAGGATGCTTCATAGAATGCTCACTATAGTTATGCTGCAAGTTTCCACCATGATTAGGCATGGCTTAGGCTAGCGGCCCAGGCGTTTCTCTAACACACATATAAACTCCATGATCTTACAAGTTCCACTTTTATTTCACACCGCCGGGATCCATAAGCAAAAGAACATGATATCAACTAGGTACAAAGTACCAGTGTAGTGTTGAAAGCGTTCCCCATGATACATGGTTCTGCTAACTTCAAATCATAAAGCGCAAGCATATACGCAACAAAGAAGGACCCAATGGTTCACGTTATTAAATGCAAGAAAATTAAAGTGTTCCATCAAGTTCGTGAGAGCTTTAATCACTAATGTTCACATAACAAGTTTAATTTGGAAGGTAGACAAAACAAGAATTTACTTGGAATAGCAATAGTGCTAATAGGTAGGTATGGTGGACACAAATGGCATAGGTTTTGGTTTAAGGGATGGATGCGCGAGAAGAATTCCCTCTCGGTACAGGTTTTTGGCTAGCAAGGCTGGGTAGAAAGTATAAGAGTTGAAGGAACCAACCAAACATACAAGTGATAAAAACAAACATGTAATCTTCCTTGGAAGCACAAAAGATCTTAACTAGAGAATACTAGACTTATGAGCAAATCAAGAAAGAAAGATGATGAAATTATATTTCTTTTAGAGTACTTTTGTCTTTTCTTTCAACTCTCAAAAATAGTGTTGCTACTGACCGAGCCAGGTTTGCCAAAACCAACTAGATTAACTCAATGATCCCAAAGCGATACCAATACTAACAACAAGATCAATCATATAACCACGAATTGAAAACTAATATAAGATATGCAAAAGAGTAAATGATAGAACTTCTCATTAATATTCCATAACGGCAACTCACACCAAGGGATACATATCTAACGAGAGAGGGGACACTTCCATAATGCAAACCATCCTACATAATAACTTCTTTATTCATGATATGCCTCTACTAAAAAGGTAAAAAGATAAAAGATAGTGATGTGATACCGCGACACTCCCCCAAGCTTGGATCAAACCAAGGGGATGCCAAACCTGATGACGAATTACTCCTTTGGTGGTGGTGGTATCCTTTTGATGAGCTTCTTGACCAATTTCCCCAAGTCCTCAATCTCGAAGGTGAGGGTACGAATCAACTTCGAGTTGTGCTCGATGCGGTGCATGATCATGTCAGATTGTGGATCCCAGCTCTTGTGATTCTTTTTCCGCTCTTCTTGCTTGCGGTCTTCTTTTCCTGCATGGTTATGGATAAAGGTATGGAAGGGACTCTTGGTGCTTGGAGAAGGTGTCCTTGGAGCCAAACAGTGACGCGGAGGTTTCCCTCCAGTTGACATCTGTGCAGTCCTTCTGATCCTGGCGGGGTTCGCCACCACTCCAACGCTTGCAACGGTAGTGCTGGTGTGCTTTGCCTCCTCTTCACCTTCACTCTTGATCTCCTTCTCCTGCCCGGGGTCTTGGAGATCTTCCTCCATAGGCTCCTTCCCTTTATCCTTGGCGGACACCATTGTGCTTCGAAGCTTTAAAAAAGATATTTCTTGGCAGAAACAAATCGAAACAAAAACACGATGAAAACACGATATACGAACCTCAGGGGATCCAGGGGATTATATATTACGAAGTTTCACAACAAAAGGAAGGTACTGGGAGAAAACGAGTCGGAGGTGGAGTCCGGGGTGGACTCACCACCTGGTGGCACGGCCAGGGGTGGGCCCGCGCCACAGGGTGGTGTGAGCCACCCTGGCTCCGTTTCCGTCCCTCTTTCGCTTCGTAGCTTTCCTTATTGACTAAAAACTGCAAAAATATAGTTGGGTAGTATTTTCGCGGAACTTTTCTTACCAGAATTGTTACCTATTTGAAAGCAGACTCTGTAGGTCTCTGAATTTGGTATCTAGTAGATTCTTCCGGAGTCACCACTTGAATAATATCAATATATTCATCTTCATACACTTATTACTTGAGTCATAAAACCTTTCTCTTCCTTATTACACCATTATCTCCACTTCCTCAAAATTTCTTTCACACAAAACTTCACACAGTTCTCATTAGCAACATTATTATAAGTGAAGTGAAAAAACCTTTTGAGCCCACTTTCAACTGAAAACAATCAAAACATAAGCTACTGTAGCAACTCCTTCCGAAAACCCAAAAAGAATTCAAAAAGGAAATCGATTAAAGAAGCAAATGCAAGAGTGGCAAAATCTGTCAAAACAGACCAGCAGGTAAAGATCATTTTTTTCGAAAATCTTCTGTTGCTCGAATCAAAATGTGCAGAACTAACGAAAGTTAAATAAAAACCTGGGTCAGAAGCACAAAAAATTACAGCTCAATCCGACATACAGAGATCTCTCACGAATTTCTACGGTGAAGCACAAAAATCTGTTTCGGGACAGCAATTTCCCCAAATCTTACTTTTCTCTCATTAGAGGTTGATCTTGACACAAAAACCAAACAAAACGGATAAGGAGTGGTTATTACCGAAGTAATAACTTCCAAGACTCAAAGAAACACAAACAAAATGAAAGCAAAATAAACTTGGTTGTCTCCCAAAACCTCTTTCTTTATAGCCATTAAGATGGACATGATAATTTTGAAGAAGCTCACATTGGAATATGAATTGAAATGAAAGAGAGCATTAAGAAGCAAAAATACACATGTTTAAGTCTAACCCACTTCCTATGCATGGGAATTTTGTAAACAAACAAGTTGTTGAAACCAGAGGCTACTTGCATAAAACGAGGAAACTTGATATTATTAAGATACATAAGAACACTTTTCCCTCTCTCATAGTAACTTTCAGTATCATGCATAAACTTAAAAATATAACTATCAGAAGGGCCATCATAACAATGTTCACGTATTCTAACAGAAAACACAGGAATACTAGCTCTCATAACACTACTTTGTGAAACAATATTAGAGGTATCCTTACAAAGGATAGTGTGTCCCTCTTCCACATATTTAGTAACAAAGTCTTTCACATTTGCTATTATAGGTCCATCAACCTTTTGTTTATCAGGTTCAACAACCTTACTTGTACTTTCATTAACCATACTAGCTATCATAGAATGTTCCTTCATCTTAACTGGGAAATGCATTTTCTCAATGTAAGGTTTAGGTAAAACATGATTAGCAGTATAAACTTTAGTATTTCTCGCAGGAACACTCTTAGCAATATCTTTATAAGGTTCATGATACTTATTCCACTTCTTTTTAGGCACTTCAATATAGGAAGCAAAAGCCTTAAAATAAGAAGCAATAGCTTGAGAGTCTAGACCATAAGCATTTTTAATATTTTGAAAGTCATCAGTTCCCATAAAAGATTCAATACATTCATAATCATAATTTATACCTGACTTTCTACCTTTGTCATTCTCCCATGCTTCAGCATTGTCTTGAATACAGGCCAGAAGATCCCATTTAGCTTCTTCTTCCATGCGAGTGAATGATCCAGCACAAGAAGCATCCAATAAATCCTTGTCATGTAGAGGGAGCCTTGCATAAAAGTTATTAATAATAATATTGTTGGGGAGCTTGAATGGGACATTTGAGCATTAGTAACTTCAATCTCCCCCAAGCTTGAGTTGTACTCTCTCCATCAAGAGGCCAAAAGTTGTATATTTGATTCCGATCTTTATGAATCTCACTAGGAGGATAAAACTTTGAATAAAAGAGAGGTACTATTTCCTCCCATTCCAGAGCTTGACCATTCTTCGGCAGCTTATACCATTCCTCAGCTCTTCCTTTCAGTAATAACGAGAATAACTTCTTCTTAACTTGATCTGTAGTAATACCTGCACACTTGAACAACCCGCATAATTCGTGTATAAAGAGCAAATGATCACCGGGATGGATAGTTCCATCCCCAACATAGTAGTTATCCATAACACGATCAATAATTCTTGTAGGTATTTTAAAAACATCAATCTCAGCAGGTGGTGGCTTATCTACTACCTTAGCAGTGGTAGTAGCATTACCAAATAAGAAACTCAGCGAATTATCCATAACGAAAATAAAGCAACTAGCAGAAGTAAACAATACTCACAATAGAAGTTTCCTTTACCAGTTCCACTCTCCAATAGCGCTTCACTCCCCGGCAACGGCGCCAGAAAATAGTCTTGATGCCCACAAGTATAGGGGGTGTATCACAGTATTTTCGATAAGTAAGAGTGTCGAACCCAACGAGGAGCAGAAGGTGCTGGCTAGTGGTATGGATCAGGAATTCTCTGCAAATACTTAGCAAACAGATTTTTAGGGGTTTTTGATAGAGCATGTAAACAAAGTACGAGTAAATAAAAGACAGTAGGAATAAATGCAGCAAGTGGCCTAATCCTGTATGCAGCAAAGGACAAGCCGGTTTTATTACTTAAGATGACCAAACGTTCTCGAGGACACATGGGAAGACTGTCAAGTGCTTTCGCTTCATATCGTTGATTAATCTTCTTTAGCTTGCTAAGTGTTGTTGGGGTGTGAAGGAAATATGCCCTGAGAGGCAATAATAAAGTTGTTATTATATATTCCTTATATATGATAGATGTTTATTTTACATGCTAGAATTGTATTGATCGGGAACATCAATACATGTGTGTTTAATAAACAAAAAGGGTTCCTAGTTATGCCTCTCTTATAGACTAGCTTGTTGATTAACAAGATGATCAAGGTTTCCTGATCATGGACATTGGATGTAGTTAATAACAAGGTCACACCATTGGTGGAATGATGTGATGAACGTTCATCCGAAGTATAGCATTACGATCAAGTCATTATGTTTATATTGCTATAACATCATACGAAGTAATCTTTATCCTTAGACCATGAGATCATGTTAATTGCTAACATCGGAAGAGTATCTTGATAACATCAAACGTCACACCGTAACAGGGTGACTATAAAGATGGGTTCAGTACTACGAAGGTGTTATGTTGAGGATCATGGATCAAGAGTGGAATTTGTCATTCCAGATGAAGGATAGATATACTCCGGGTCCTCTCGGTGATATCACATTAAGATAGCTTGCAAGCAAGTGATGTGATCACTAGAATGTTATATCACGGGAACGAGACAAGAGTGCATGTCGGTAACGAGATCAAACTAGGTATGGAGATACCGATGATCGAATCTCGGACATGTAATATATCGAGAGACAAAGGGATTTAGTTACAAGCATTAAAGGTTCTCATGATCACAGAAGTCATCGTTGAATGTGTAGGAGTCAGTATGGATCTCCAGGTCCCGCTTCTGATTATTGATCTAAGAGGGGTCTCGATCATGTCTGCATTATTCACGAACCATAGGGTGGCACACTTAAGAGTTACCGGACACCATTTTGGAGCACATATGTTTCAGATGAAAGAATTGCAAAGCGCATGAATTGTTTCAATAGAAACCGAAAATTGTTTCGGGTGAAATTGCAGAAAGTGGTTCTGCATGTGATATTGAAATATTGCAAGGGGCTATATGTGAATGTTTGTTAATTAAAGTAATTAACAAAATTCTGAATAAATTTAATAAAAAGAGTTTTATTAAATGAGAGAGCATTAAAGAGTTTTATTAAGTGGAGACTTTAAAAGGGAATGTGAAGAGGCATTTTAATGTGGAGGGGTTACCACCACATGAATGGGGGAGGTGAGGGGTGACCCCCCATGTGCTAGCCATGGAGAGAGGGGGCACCCCCTCCTCCTATAAAAGGCCACCCATTCCCTCCTTCATCCTCACACCTCCTTGTGAAGGATCTCTCTCCCCCTCTAGAATTATTCCCCCATGGTCTCGGATTAGCAAGATACATGTTCCCGGTGGCATTTCATCTGGAAGGAGTTGCTGCTTCCGCTGGATCGCTGGAGCGAGGAGGTGGAGGTTGTCCGGTGTCTTGAACGTGTGTGCGAGTGCGGATGCGCTGCTGAGTTGCGGCGCTCGGACTTCCTCATGATCTTGAGATCGGCAAGTGTACGACTACATCAACCACGAGTTCCTACTCGTTAACAAAACTCGTTGTCTTCGAGGGTAAGTTCTCGTTGGATGTATGTCCACCCGTTGCTTTGTACCTAGTAGATAGATTGCGTGTAGTTCACACCGTAGGAATTTTTTTGTTTTCTATGCTGCAGACCCAACAGTGGTATCAGAGCCTGATCTATGCGTAGGAGCTTTGTACATGTAGTACACATATGTTTATATGTGGGCGATGATGATCATGTTATTGCATCTTCAATGTATTTTGGATATTGGTGGTATAGTGGGATGAAGCGGCCCGGACCAACCTTACATGTCATCGTACATGAGACCGGTTCCACGACTAACATGCAACTTGTTTTGCATAAGTGGCTGGCGGGTGTCTATCTCTCCTACTATAGTCAATATCTGATTTACAACGAGTTGCTAATAACTTAGTTATCCTCGTTGTGGTTCATGTTCGTAGGTGAGAACGGTTCTGTCTCCGAAAGCCCTAAGCCACGTAAAACTTGCAATTGATAAATTAGAGGCGTCTAGTTTAGATCGTTTCTGGGCTAGTGTATTGATATGGTATTGTTGTAAGTAGATGTTTGATAGATACTCTTACAACACACTCAACGTGTAAGTTCCATAGACCTTGGCCTTACACACAAAGGAATGATAGAGATCATACCACGATGCAAGTGATCGAGATCAAATGCATGGACCATATCATCTCACTTTACACATTAGATGTTAGCATCTTATACTGCTAGTTTGGCGCTTTTGGTAGCATTATAAGATGATCCTTCATTTAGATATCAAGATAAAAATGTGTTCTTCCTTAAGTATGCACCGTTCCGTGGATCGTGTTTTGAGACATCACGTGATGATCGGGTGTACTCGAATCTATGCTTTCATAGGAACGGGTGTAAGACAGTTTTACACACGCGAATACGAAGGTTCTTACTTGGCGAGCCTAGCATGTACAGACATGGCCTCGGAACACGGACCGAAAGGTTAAGCATGAGTCATATAGTTGATATGATGCCCATATAGATGCTCGCCTTTGAAGCTACATCAACTCACGTGATGATCGGACTTGGTGTAGTGGATTTGGTTCATGTAATCACCAAAAAGACACGAGGGATCTCGTTTTTGAGTGGGAGTTCATTAGTAATTTGGATTAGTTGAACTCAATCTATCATAAACTTAGTCTAAATAAACTTTACAAATTCTGTTGTAGATGGCACCACCTGCTTTTAATTTTAATGTGTTCATGGAGAAAGAGAAACTTGCTGCGAATGGTAGCAACTTCACCAACTGGGCTATGAATTTGAGGATTCTCCTCAGTGCTGCACAAAAGCAATATGTGCTAGATGCACCGCTAGGCCCCCCACCAGCTCATGATTCCCCTGACGAGGAAAAGAATGTCTATGTGACTTGTCAAGAGGACCACAACTTAGTTCATTGCGGCATATTGTATGGGCTAGAGCCAGAGCTTCGAAAGCGTTTTGAAAATGGCAATGCCTTTGATACCATGGGAGAATTGAAAATGATTTTTGATACCCATGCTGCCGTAGAGAGTTATAATGCTACAGAAAAGTTCTTTAGCTGCATGATGGAGGAAAACAGCTCTGTTAGTGAGCACGCTCAAAATGTCTGGGTACGCCGATAAGCTTGTGTCCTTGGGAATAACGATTCCCATTGACTTAGGCATACATCGTGTTCTCCAATCTCTGCCACCTAGCTACAAGAGATTCGTGATGAACTATAATATATAGGGCATGAAGAAGTCTCTTCCCGAGCTTCTGTCAATGCTTAAGACTGGAGAAGTGGAGATTAGGAAAGAACATCAAGTGTTGATGATCAATAGGACTGGTTTCAAGAAAGACAAGAAAGGCAAGCACAAGGGAAAGAAGGGTGGCAAGTCTGTTGCCACGCCTGAAAAGAAACCCCGAGCTGGCCCTAAGTCTGACACCAAGTTCTACTATTGTAAGGGGACTGGCCATTGGAAGCACAACTGCCCCAAGTATTTGGCGGACAAGAAGTCCGGCAAGGCAAACAAAGGTATATGTGATATACATGTTATTGATGTGTACTTGACTAGTACTCGCAGTAGCACCTGGGTATTTGATACGGGATCGGTTGCTAATATATGTAACTCGGTTCAGGGGCTACGGAACAAGCGACAACTAGCAAGGGATGAGGTCAGAATGCGGGTCAGTAATGGATCAAAAGTTGATGTGATCGCCGTCGGGACGCTACCTCTCCATTTGCCATCGGGATTAGTTATAAACCTAAATAATTGTTATTTAGTGCCTGCACTGAGCATGAACATTGTATCTGGATCGTGTTTGATGCAAAGTGGTCATTCCTTTAAATCTGAAAACAATGGTTGTTCGATTTATAAGAATGATATCTTTTATGGTCATGCACCTATGTTGAATGGTTTATTTCTATTGGATCTCGATAGTAATATTACACACATTCATAATGTTAATGCTAAAAAGATTAAACTTGATGATGATATGTCTACATATATGTGGCACTGCTGTCTAGGTCATATTGGCATTAAACGCATGAAGAAACTCCATTCTGATGGACTTTTGGAATCACTTGATTTTGAATCATTTGATACATGTGAGCCATGCCTTATGGGCAAGATGACTGGAACGCCGTTTTCCGGTTCAATGGAACGGGCGACAGATCTATTGGAAATCATACATACTGATGTGTGTGGACCAATAAGTGTGTTGGCGCGAGGTGGATATCGTTATTTTGTTACTTTCACGGATGATTTGAGTAGATATGGGTATATCTATTTGATGAAACACAAGTCTGAAACTTTTGAAAAGTTCAAGGAATTTCAGAATGAAGTGGAAAATCATCGTAATAGAAAGATCAAATTTCTACGGTCTGACCATGGAGGAGAGTATCTTAGTTACGAGTTTAGCACACACATGAAAGAGTGTGGAATAGTTTCACAACTCACGCTTGCCGGAACACCACAACGTAATGGTGTGTCGGAACATCGTAATCGTACCTTATTGGATATGGTTCGATCTATGATGTCTTTGACTGACTTGCCACTGTCACTTTGGGGTTATGCACTGGAAACAGCTGCATTCACTTTAAATCGGGCAGCATCTAAATCCGTTGAAACGACACCGTATGAATTATGGTTTGGAAACAAACCTAAGCTGTCATTTCTTAAAGTTTGGGGATGCGATGTTTATGTGAAGAAACTTCAATCGAATAAACTCGAACCCAAAGCGGAAAAATGCGTCTTCATATGATACCCTAAGGAAACAATTGGGTATACCTTCTATCACAGATCCGAGGGCAAGGTTTTTGTTGCCAAGAATGGATACTTTCTTGAGAAGGAGTTTCTTGCGAAAGTTGTGAGTAGTCGGAAGGTAGAACTCGAAGAGGTTATTGAACCTTCTCTTCATGGAATGGCAAGTGGCGCAGCACCGGAAGTTGTTTCGGAGTTGACTTCACCTGATGAAGAGAGAGCTAATGATAATGATCATGAAACTCCGAAAGAGGACACTACCGAACCTCGCAGGTCAAGCAGGACACGTGCAGCTCCTGAACTGTACGGCAATCCTGTTGTGAATTTCATGGTTGATGAAATGTATGACCTTGCGACGTATGAAGAAGCGATGATGAGCCCGGATTCCAACAAATGTCTAGAAGCCATGAAATCCGAGATGGGATCCATGTACGAGAACCAAGTTTGGAACTTGGTGGACTTACCTCACGACCGAAAGGCAGTTGAGAATAAATGGATTTTCAAAAGAAAAACTGATGCTGATGGTAATGTGACCATCTATAAGGCTCGACTTGTCACAAAGGGGTTTCGACAAATTCAAGGAGTTGACTACGATGAGACATTCTCTCCCGTAGTGATACTTAAGTCGGTTAGGATTATGTTAGCAATTGCTGCATATTTCGATTATGAAATATGGCAGATGGATGTCAAAACTGTGTTCCTCAATGGTAATATTGAAGAAGAGTTGTATATGATACAACCTAAGGGTTTTTTCGATCCTAAGGATGCTAATAAGGTATGCAAACTTCAGCGATCCATCTATGGACTGAAGCAAGCATCCCGGAGTTGGAATCTCCGCTTTGATGAGGTGATCAAAGAGTTTGGATTTTTCCAAACTTATGGAGAGGCTTGTATTTACAAGAAAGTGAGTGGGAGCAATGTGGCATTTCTGATATTATATGTGTATGACATATTATTGATTGGAAATGATATAGATCTTTAAAACAGTGTTAAAAGTTATCTAAACAGCAAATTTTCGATGAAAGACCTTGGTGAAGCATCATATATATTAGGCATTAAAATCTATAGAGATAGATCAAGGCGCCTAATTGGGCTATCACAGAGTACATAACTTGATAAGATATTAAAGAAGTTTAATATGGACGAAAGTAAGAAGGGGTTCCTACCTATGTTGCAAGGTAAGACATTGAGTAAGACTCAAAGTCCGGCTATGGCGGAAGAAATAGAGATGATGGATAAGATCCCCTATGCCTCGGCCATAGGCTCTATTATGTATGCCATGCTATGTACAAGACCGGATGTGGCACATGCTATTAGTTTGACTAGCAGGTACCAATCTGATCCAGGTTCGAAACACTGGATAGTGGTAAAGAACATCCTCAAGTACTTGAGAAGAACTAAGGATATGTTTCTTATATACGGAGGTGAAGAAGAGCTAGTCGCTAAGTGTTATGTCAATGCTAGCTTTGACACCGATCCGGATGACTCTAAGTCTCAATCCGGATATGTATTTCTCTTGAACGGAGCAGCAGTTAGTTGGAGGAGTTCCAAACAACCTGTGGTGGCTGGATCAACGACGGAGGTGGAATATGTTGCTGCTTCAGAAGCAGCGCAGGAGGCGGTTTGGATGAAAGAGTTCATTACGGAACTAGGTGTGGTTCCCATTGTGTTGGACCCAATGGTAATCTATTGTGACAATAATGGAGCCATAGCCAACGCAAAGGAACCAAGGTCTCACAAGAATTCCAAGCATATTAAGCGTCGGTTTCACTCCATCCGCGAGTATGTCAAGGATGGAGATATAAATATTTGTAAAATATACACGGACCTAAATGTAGCAGATCCGTTGACTAAAGTTCTCCCTAGGGAAAAACATGATCAACACCAGAACTCCATGGGTGTTAGATTTATCACTATGTGAACTAGATTATTGTCTCTAGTGCAAGTGGGAGACTGCAGGAAATATGCCTTGAGAGGCAATAATAAAGTTGTTATTATATATTCCTTATATATGATAGATGTTTATTTTACATGCTAGAATTGTATTGACCGGAAACATCAATACATGTGTGTTTAATAAACAAAAATGGTTCCTAGTTATGCCTCTCTTATAGACTAGCTTGTTGATTAATAAGATGATCAAGGTTTCCTGATCATGGACATTGGATGTTGTTAATAACAAGGTCACACCATTGGTGGAATGATGTGATGAACATTCATCCGAAGTATAGCATTACAATCAAGTCATTATGTTTATATTGCTATAACATCATGCGAAGTAATCTTTATCCTTAGACCATGAGATCATGTTAAGTGCTAACACCGGAAGAGTATCTTGATAACATCAAACGTCACATCGTAACAGGGTGACTATAAAGATGGGTTCAGTACTACGAAGGTGTTATGTTGAGGCTCATGGATCAAGAGTAGCATTTGTCAATCCAGATGGCGGATAGATATACTCTGGGCCTTCTCGGTGATATCACATTAAGATTGCTTGCAAGCAAGTGATGTGATCACTAGAATGTTATATCACGGGAACGAGAAAAGAGTGCATGTCGGTAACAACATCAAACTAGGTATGGAGATACCGATGATCGAATCTCAGACATGTAATATATCGAGAGACAAAGGGATTTAGTTACAAGCGTTAAAGGTCTCGATCATGTCTGCATTATTCGCGAACCTTAGGGTGGCACACTTAAGAGTTACCGGACACCATTTTGGAGCACATATGTTTCAGACGAAAGAATTGCAAAGCGCATGAATTGTTTCAATAGAAACCGGAAATTGTTTCACGTGAAATTGCAGAAAGTGGTTCTGCATGTGATATTGAAATATTGCAAGGGGCTATATGTGAATGTTTGTTAATTAAAGTAATTAACAAAATTCTGAATAAATTTAATAAAAAGAGTTTTATTAAATGAGAGAGCATTAAATTTGGAGAAATTTAATGCATTTAAAGTGGAGACTTTAAAAGGGAATGTGAAGAGGCATTTTAATGTGGAGGGGTTACCACCACATGAATGGGGGAGGTGAGGGGTCACCCCCATGCGCCGACCATGGAGAGAGGGGGCACCCCCTCCTCCTATAAAAGGCCACCCATTCCCTTGTAACTACCTCGGTGAATTACGCTCTTAGTTACATGCCTGGATGAACGAAAGTGGTTAAAATAGTACGGTGGGGCCCAGGGACACTCACGGTAGACCTTTCGGCTGTCCTAACCACTTTCAGACATCGGGACAAGAACGAGCGGCGTAATCAGCAAGCGAAGGGATCAACTACATACACAAATGAGTATGTATGCAAGCCACATACAACAGTCCTCAGAGCCATTCCATCTAAAAGAAATAGAAATATTGCAATGCCATACGGCAAGATTCAAATGTCCTAGATAGATATAATAATTTAGGATAGCTCCTCATACATCACACATCAGAGTATCAGGCGGAAGCGGAAAACAAGATCCGAGTACGGATAAGAAGCAAATCGGCATAAGATGCCCCATAAATAAACACATCCCGCCCACAGATCTCACGGATCCCCATTCCCGGAATCTCTACACCGAATGATCGTGGCCAACATCATCTGTCTCTTCCACCCAGTATCCATCTTGCGGGTAAACCTGTTCATCTGAATCAAACAATTTTTCGTGTGAGACCCTAGGGGTACTCAGCAAGTCTTTATGCCGCTAAAGGGGACACAACCTGGGTGACGTAATTGCAGCAAAAGAAAATACCTAACAATTCTATAGATACTCGCTAACCATCCGCCTAACCAATGATAGACGGATGTCCATGAATTAAGGACAACAGTTATAATAGTATAATTAACAGATCCATCCTCCTCCTCGCTTACAAACGAGGAAGCGGACAAACAACCCCCATCATCCGTTGGCAGTTTTATTAACCATTCCATGAGTATTGCACTATTTACTAGTCAAGTACTTAGTCAAATTAAAAGCGGTACTTTAGTTATACATGTCTATGATCGAGAAACTGTGCTCCAAGTCGTCCATAACCGCGGACACGGCTTTCAGAAAGATTTACCCTGCAGGGGTGCACAAATTGCAACACACACTCGATCAACCTCGGAAAAACCAACTCAAAACCCAACGAGGCATTCACGACAAAGCAATCACAGGATTCAGAAATATTTCAGGGGGCCACCCCATTAAGCTACCCGCAACGAAGTTGGCCGGCTCTGAGACGGACCCAATGTTTGTGTGGACAGCGGTAAACGACTGGGAACCCAAAAATGTGACTGGGCTTGTCGATACAGCGAAAACATGTCACGATCCAAAACAGTACAGGTGCTCCTCGCACAATCTTAAATAAAGCAATAACATGGCATAAGTACAGGATAGTAATAAAGCCCCAAACTAATTGTGGCCCCAAGAAATAAGAATGAATCAAGCTCTGGCTCAGGGGGGTCCATAAGGCCTCCAGGATGTGGATAGTGCGAATAGTCAAGGAACAGGAATCAAGTACTCGGGGTCCTACGGGACACAAGTGAGCATGAAAAACCAAATAGCAGATATAGCTCACCGGTGCCTCTTTCATTAGTTATCCCATTACTACTCAGGTTAAGTTGTTTAGGTACCTCATTGTGCAGCAGACACCCACATACCCTACACATGCTTTTCTACGACTCGCATGGCTCAAACAACTCCTGTAGTAATGGCTCATGGGATGGAGGAACAAGCTTCGATGGGGTTTAAAAGTAAAGGCTATGCAGTACTTGGGATTCAATTTAATGCAATCGCGACTCAATGATGCAAGAATAAGATAGAGGCAATAGGTACTGTATGTATGCAATCATGTGGTAGTGCTTGCCTAGCAGCTCAGTTGAAGCGAGAGATGGATCTGGGTAGTACTCGTGTGATTCCTGGTAATTCTCCTGCTGGGCGTCTATTCGAAGAAGAACCAAACAAACAAGGGCCAACATAAATAAAGTGCACAAGCATATGAATTAAAATGCGACAAGCAAACAAGCATGCCATGATGAATGATGCACAATTTACATGGCATTAAAGTAGCATGGCAAGGGTGAGGTGTGGTGCAAGAATTAAAGCATTTGATTATTTATTTAGTCCAATTTTTATTGCCATAAACAATTCAGATTTTTAAGAATGACATGATGCATGCTTCAATTCAGAACAAGGACTGCATAAATAGAACGGGCTCGTCGCCCTGATCGATTTAGACATATTATTTGCCCAATTTGGAGTTATAAAACTAAAGTTATTAATTAATTAAGAAAAGGGCATTTTATTGTAATTTTAATTATCTCGAAATTTTAAAGTGCACAAATAATATTTTGAATAGCATATTTGAATTCCTCACATTTTCCTGATTCCAAAGCATATATTATTTGTATTATTTGGATTTATATTTGAGAAGTTATTTAAATCTGATTTGAATTTGAATTTAAATCAATTTTGAAAAAGGTTTAATTAAACAGCAAAGCAAAAAACCATTTTGTACTCAGACAGATCCAGCCACCGTCACTAACGGGTGGGTCCGAGCTGACCTGGAGACACAGAGCGCAGGCAGATTTTCTTACCCGCACAGAGGCTAGCCCCGGAGGCCGACAGGTGGGACCAGCGGCTTGCAGGCCCACGCGTCAGTGGGTGAACCGTGCAGAGCCACATGGACCAGCTGAGGACCGCGGGTCGAGGGTAAGGTTTCTCGGGTGCCTTTTCGTTAAACTGCCACTGCGGCTGGCAGGTGGGGCCTCTAGGAACGCGGGTTGAGGACGACAAAAACGTGGGGGGTTAAGTGCAAAGTGTCAACGTGCACTGTGGATCTTCTTTGATCTGACGGACTGACGCCTGACGGAAACCAGCGCGCGACGCGTTGTGGGGAATCGAACCCGGGACCTGGCGTGCGCGCTTAGGGACGGAACCAGTGCGGCGGGGCTAGGGGAGTTGACAGGAGGGGGTTTGGGGCTTAGCTAAGGCTCGATGCGGCGCGGGAAGCTTGCAGACACCGGCGACCTCTGGCGCACAGAGGGCGTTCGGCGAAACGAGCGGCGGCGCTAGACGGCTACAGCGAAGCGGAGGATGTCAGGGAGGGACAGGTTCGTACCGCGGGGAGATTGGCGGTGTCAGATCGGGGTGAGGCGCGGTGGATTGTTGACGAGGCAGGAGCTCCGGCGACCTAGGGTTTCGGGGAGCGGCGAGGTTCTGGCGGTCCTGGAGGCTTCCTACTTCGCGTCGGCGTGTCCAGGGCGCAGTAGCGAGGTTCCCTTGGTCTTCCAGGCCACCTCCACGACGTGCCGGTCGGCTAGAACGAGGGGAAGCAGGGGTAGACGGCGGCGTCTGGCGGCCGGAGCTGGCAGCGGTGAAGAAGAAGGGGAAGGAGAGGCAGGCTTGGTGGGATCTAGAAAGGGCAGGGGAGTCGTGTGGACGAGGGCAAGCGAGAGAGAGAGGGAGAGGAGGCGTGTGGGCACGGCTCGGGGGAAAGTAGCCTCGGCTCTTTCCTCTCTTTCTCCTCGAGCACGTGGTCGAGCTGGGGCTCGACCTGGGTCGCCAGGCAGGGTAGGGAGAGGGCTGTAGGTGGGGTCGGCGTGTGGTGGGGCTGGCGTGGCAGGTAGAAGGAAAAGAGAGAGGGAGAAGAGCTCGGGTGCACTTAGCTAGGTTAGAGGTGGGGTAGCTCGGGTTAGGGTTTGCTAGGGTTGGGGTGTGGTAGCTGGGGTGTGGGTCAGGGAGAGAGGTGGCCAGGTGGTCAGCATGGTAGAGAGAGGAGAGATGAGAGAGGTGAGATGAGGTTAGGGTTTAGTAGAACTAGGTTAGAGGTAAAAAGATAGAGAGAGAAGATGGTTAGGTTTTTAGTTTAGGTTGTTTAGGTTTTACCAACTAGTGCATAAGATCAACCCAAGTGGAATCTAGTAAGGCCTTGAAGCATCAAGAGATGAGGTGGAGGAATATCCAAGAAAAAGGAGAAAGAAAAAGATGTATGGTAAGATCCCTCATTTGATTCATGCATGGAGATAAATAGAAGAGAAGATGTTGATGAGAATAAAGGAACGGTAGGAAGATGATGTGGAGGATCCCACAAAGAAGAAACACTAAGACCAAAAGAAATCAAATGGGTTAAAGGTGGTGATGTGATTGCATGGCCCAAGCAAAATAATAAATGCCATGATTAGTTTTTGTGAGAACAAAAGTAATGATATGGCATTATTCTAATGCATTCCCAAGAAGTGGAACCAAGGCCAAGCAAAAGAATTGGATTAGGTCCACCCCACCACATGAGCTAGAATAAAATCAAAAGAAAAAGAATTACAAGCTCATGGATAATAGGATGGTGGAATTATAAGGTGGTGAAAAGAAAAGATAATGGAGGTGAATAAAAGATATGCCCCCAACTCAACTTGGGCATTTAAACAATATATCAATAACCAAAAACAAGATCAAGAGGCAAATACAATTAATAATGCATATGAGAGAAGAACCAAAAGAAAAGGGGTTTTATGTGATGCTCAAATGCAAGGTGGCATGATGACATGAGCATGATATAATTATGATGCAACAATTATATATAGGAAGTAACCAATATCTTACTAGACCAAGTAGAATTACAATTGTTAGACAATTGGGATGCTACAACTCTCCCCCACTAAATAGGAATCTCGCCCTGAGATTCTAGGAAGAAGAAGAAGACTCAAAGAGGGTAGGATACTTGGCACGGAGCTCATCTTCACATTCCCAAGTGGCTTCATCAACGGAATGGTGCGACCACTGCACCTTGCAGAACTTGATGGACTTTTTGCGAGTCCTTCTTTCTGCGACTTCCAGAATTTTTGTGGGGTGTTCTTGATAAGACAGATCTTCTTGGAGATTAATGAGTTCATGGTCTATGGTCCTGCCGGGATCCTTGAAGCACTTCTTGAGTTGAGAGATGTGGAAAACATCATGGACTTTGAGTTGTTCAGGGAGCTCAAGAGCATAAGCAACTTCTCCTTTTCTTCCACGAATTTTGAAAGGACCGATGTATCTAGGAGCCAGCTTTCCTTTGATACCAAAACGGTGCGTGCCTCTCATGGGAGTGACACGAAGGTAAACGGGATCACCAGGGACATACTCCATGCCCGTGTGCTTTCTGTCATAATTGCTCTTCTAGCGACTTTGAGCAATCTTCAGGTTTTCAAGAATCATGTGAACTTTCTCCTCCGCTTGAGTTACAATGTCGGGGCCAAACAATATTCTTTCACCTGCGCCCGACCAACCAATCAGAGTTCTGCACTTGCGACCATAGAGACCCTCAAATGGTGCCATATTTAGACTTTTCTGGAAACTGTTGTTGTAAGAGAATTCAGCATAAGGAAGACATTCTTCCCACTTCACGCCGAAAGAGATAATGTAAGCACGAAGCATATCTTCCAGAATCTGATTGATCCTTTCAACTTGTCCTTGCGACTGAGGGTGGTAAGCTGTGCTGAAATTTAATTTTGTTCCCAAGGCAATTTGGAAACTTCCCCAGAACTTGGAAGTGAAGATGCTTCCACGGTCTGAACTGATCTCAAGAGGAACTCCATACAGAGAGACAATTCTGTTGATATAGAGCTCAGCCAACTGAATTGCAGAAATTGTTTCCTTGACTGGAAAGAAGTGAGCTACTTTGGAAAGCCTGTGAATGACAACAAAGATTGCATTTTTGCCCTTCTGCGACCTTGGAAAACCAGTGATGAAGTCCATCTCTACTTTCTCCCATTTCCATTCCGGAGGCTTCAATGGCTGTAGAAGACCGGAAGGTTTCTGATGGACAGCTTTAACTCTGCGACAAACATCACACTCCGAGACATATTTGGCACAATATCATTTCAAACCAGGCCACCAATATTGTGTTTTCAAGTCCATGTACATCTTAGTGCTGCCGGGGTGGATAGAAAGAACAGAATCATGAGCCTCCTTGAGAACTTGCTCTCTTAAACCCAAGTAGTTCGGAACAAACATCCGGTGTTCAAAGAAAAGAGTGCCTTGGTCATCTACGTGGAAAGACTCATACTTCGGAAGCTGAATGTTGGAAATGATCTTTTTAGTGTAAGGATCCCCAAGCTGAATGGAACGGACCTTTTCTTCCAAGAGAGGTGTTGCTAGAAGGTTCAGAAGATACCCTTGATCCACAATTTCAAGGTTGAGCTTGCGGAATTCCTCGCACAAGAGAGGCTGTTGTTCTTCCACCATGAGATTGTTGACGTAAGCTTTTCGGCTGAGAGCATCGGCCATGACATTGGCTTTGGCCGGAGTGTAGTTGATGGTCAAATCGAAATCATCGATTGTTTCAATCCACCTCCTCTGACGAAGGTTGAGACCAGGCTGTGTGAATATATACTTCAGACTCTTGTGATCAGAAAAGATCTCACAACGGTTGCCAAGCAAGTAATGCCTCCATACTTTCAAAGCAAAGACAACTGCTGCGAGTTCGAGATCATGTGTAGGATAGTTAATCTCATGCGTCTTCAACTGACGAGATGCGTAAGCAACAACTTGCTTTTCTTGCATAAGGACCGCACCCAATCCTTGCAAGGAAGCATCACAGAATATCTGGAAAGGCTTTGATGTATCTGGAGGAACCAAGACTGGTGTGGAAGTAAGCTTCTCTTTGAGTGTTTCAAAGCTTGCTTGACATGTAGGAGTCCAAAGGTATTTCTTGCCTTTCTTCAGGAGATCGGTAAGAGGCTTCGCAATCTTCGAGAAGTTTTGAACGAAGCGACGACAGTAACTGGCCAAACCAAGGAAACTCCAGACTTCTTTGACATTTATGGGTGGAAGCCAGTCCATAATTGTCTTAATAGTTTCTGGGTTGACGGCAATGCCCTTGGCAGAGATGACGTGACCAAGGTAGGTGACTTGAGGCAGCCAAAACTCACACTTGGAGAACTTTGTATACAGGCGGTTCTCACGAAGCTTGTTTAGGACACACCGAAGGTGTTCTTCATGTTCTTCCTTAGACTTAGAATAGACTAGAATGTCATCCAGATAGACCACAACAAACTTATCAAGATACTCCATGAAAACCGAGTTCATAAGCCTCGAGAAGGTGGCAGGTGCGTTGGTGAGACCGAAAGACATGACCGTGTACTCATACAGGCCATAGCGGGTGGTGAAAGCTGTTTTAGGAACATCTTCCTTGCGAATCTTGATTTGATGATAACCACTTCTCAAATAAAGCTTAGAGAATACCACAGCTTCAGCTAGCTGATTGAAGAGATCATTAATCCGTGGAAGGGGATATTTATTCTTGATTGTTTTAGCATTGAGTGCCAGATAGTCCACACAAAGTCTATCAGTCTTGTCTCGCTTCTTCACAAAGATGGTTGGACTACCCCAAGAAGAAGTACTGTGCTGAATGAAACCCAACTTCTCTTGTTCATCCAATTGACGTTTGAGTTCAGCCAACTCAGCAGGACCCATTTTATAAGGCCGCTTGGAGATAGGAGCGGTACCAGGTTCAAGTTCAATGACACACTCAACCTCACGATCCGGAGGCATACCTGGCAACTCTTCAGGAAAAACATCTAGAAACTCACAAACTACAGGAACACTCTGAATACCTTCCATGGCATCATCATTCAGAGCCGCCAAAGAATAAAGCTGAATTGCAGGAGTCAGACTTGGAGAATAGACTATATGGCCTTCAGGAATTTTTAGAGAAACCGAGCGTTCAGCACAATCAATCACAGCTGCATTTGCTATTAACCAATCCATGCCCAAGATAACATCAATATCAGAATTGGCTAGAATAATTAAGGAAGCCGGAAACGAAGAGCCACCAATCTCAATTTGATTGCCATGGCTGATATGAGCAGCCCTCATGTTTGACCCAGGAGATTGTACCACAAGACGATGTAATAAAGGAACCATAGCCAGATCTTGCTCATGCGCAAACTTGTGAGAAACAAAGTAATGCGAAGCACCAGAATCAAACAAAACTCATGCAGGAACTGAGTTAACAGGAAGCATACCCATGACAACTCCAGGAGCATGCTTAGCTTGAGCGGCGTTGACACAGTTGGCACGAGCAACCGTAGACCCAGGCTTGGTGTTGATGTTGAGAGCCCGAGGTGGAGGTGCACGAATCATAGGAGCACTTGCTGCAGGTCTTGGAGGTGGTGGTGGAAGAGCTTTGTTGTTCATTGGACAATTCCAGTGCTGATGCCCAGTGTTTCCACAAGTATAGCAAGCACCAGGTGGACGTGGAGCAACGTAGCCAGGGACTCTGCCAGGCGCTCCAGAGTAGTTGTGGTTGTAGCCCCTGGGAGCCGCAGTGAAGGAGTTTGGTGGCCTTGGTGCGTAGCTTGACGGTCTTGGTGGAGCAGGGAGCGACGGTGGGGTGTTAGGAACCCAGACACGACGCTTAGAAGGAGTTGTCATAGCAAAAGAGCTTGCTGTATCACGGCTGTGTTTCTTTGACTCCTCAAACACTTGCCTACTTGCTTCTTCCTGCAGAGCTGTGTGTTGAAGTTCCAGAAAAGATGCCGGCCTTGCATGAGTGATTGCATATTTGATGGAAGCATTGAGGCCTTGCCGAAACCTCTTTTGCTTCTTCTTGTCATCAGAGATCTCATCGCCACCATAACGAGAAAGGTTCATGAAGTTTCTGATGTAGGTGTTGACATTGTCAGTGCCCTGCTTGAGGTTGATAAACACTTCCTTCATCCTTTCCATGACAATTTCTGACAGGTATTGCTCTTTGAAAGCAGCAGTGAATCGCTCCCAAGTAGGCTGAAAACCAGAGAGATCTGCCTTGAGGTAATTTTCCCACTAGAGAGCTGCATCTCCCTTCAGAAGGTGAGTGGCACATTTGACCCATTCTTGCTCGGGAACATCCGCAGTCATCAGTAACCTTGACACTTCACGAAGCCAGTCATCCGCATCAAGTGGCTGATTAGACACTTCAAATTGACGTGGGTTGAACTTGAGAAAACTCTTGATGTCTCCTCGCTTGGGAGGTGGAGGTAGCGGAACAAAATCATTCCTCCTCACGCTTTCCTCGAAGCGCTGCTGGTTCTGCTGCATAGTGCCCAAAGCATTTGCAATACTTGCCAAAGCAGCCCCAAGCTCAGGTGGTATGTCCTCCTCAGAACGGCGTGGTAGTGCCATCCTGTGATTGATATAAAACACAAGTCAGTACTATAATGGAGAATGATAATAATCCAAAATAGTACCAAAATGGAATTAACCAAGATTAAAGGATGTAATTCACTGAGATGATATTAAAATATCAACAAAGTTCAAGGCAACTAGAAGATATTAAGCATAACGCACACGACTGAACAAGGAGTGTGGTACACAACTAACAAAGAAAAAAATTCCACAAATTTTGGCATTAAAATACCACTATATGCGCAAACCACTTCTCAAATCAAGATTAGTAACTCTACTAGTTCAATGTACAAGAGCAAATGATAACAGTAGTGGTATGGTCGCGACTCCATCCCGCACTCAAATCATTACTTTGCACATGAATCAGTAAAACACATATCCCAATACCTTCTTAAGATGAACCTAAAGATTGATAACTACGAAAAGAACACCCCAACAAGATAACGTCGGATAACCAAGAGTAAGATAGGTCGCATTGGTGTACAACGAATCAGAATAGATCGCGTCGGTTTACAAAGGCCTGTCGGTATGGAATGTACCAACAGTTGATAACCAAAAGACAGATAGCGATAACATTTAGATGCAACAGATAGACAAGGAATTACACACACACACACACACACACAACCTATGGTACTACGGAACCCAGAACACGTGAATCCTTGTTTGAATTTTAGAAGAGGATTGAAAACGTTACACTTCCTTACCAGAAAAGGGTGGGTGGGTGGGTAAGAAGAAAAATGGAAGCAGTCCTACTCTCACATTTGTTTTTCCCTAGTATACATAACTACCAAAATATTTGCTAGACTGACAACGACCATTTTGGCTGAGACCCTGAAGGGCGGGATGGCTCTGATACCAATTGTAACTACCTCGGTGAATTACGCTCTTAGTTACATGCCTGGATGAACGAAAGTGGTTAAAATAGTACGGTGGAGCCCAGGGCCAATCACGGTAGACCTTTCGGCCGTCCTAACCACTTTCAGACATCGGGACAAGAACGAGCGGCGTAATCGGTAGGCGAAGGGATCAACTACATACACAAATGAGTATGCATGCAAGCCACATACAACAGTCCTCAGAGCCATTCCATCTAAAAGAAATAGAAATATTGCAACGCCATATGGCAAGATTCAAATGTCCTAGATAGATATAATAATTTAGGATAGCTCCTCATACATCACACATCAGAGTATCAGGTGGAAGCGGAAAACAAGATCCGAGTACGGATAAGAAGCAAATCGGCATAAGATGCCCCATAAATAAACACATCCCGCCCATAGATCTCACGGATCCCCGTTCCCGGAATCTCTACACCGAATGATCGTGGCCAACATCATCTGTCTCTTCCACCCAGTATCCATCTTGCGGGTAAACCTGTTCATCTGAATCAAACAATTTATCGTGTGAGACCCTAGGGGTACTTAGCAAGTCTTTATGCCGCTAAAGGGGACACAACCTGGGTGACGCAATTGCAGCAAAATAAAATACCTAACAATTCTATAGATACTCGCTAACCATCCGCCTAACCAATGATAGACGGATGTCCATGAATTAAGGACAACAGTTATAACAGTATAATTAACAGATCCATCCTCCTCCTCGCTTACCAACGAGGAAGCGGACGAACAACCCCATCATCTGTTGGCAGTTTTATTAACCATTCCATGAGTATTGCACTATTTACTAGTCAAGTACTTAGTCAAATTAAAAGCGGTACTTTAGTTATACTTGTCTATGATCGAGAAACTGTGCTCCAAGTCGTCCATAACCGCAGACACGGCTTTCAGAAAGATTTACCCTGCAGGGGTGCACAAATAGCAACACACACTCGATCAACCTCGGAAAAACCAACTCAAAACCCAACGAGGCATTCACGACAAAGCAATCACAGGATTCAGAAATATTTCAGGAGGCCACCCCATTAAGCTACCCGCAACGAAGTTGGCCAGCTCCGAGACGGACCCAAGGTTTGTGTGGACGGCGGTAAACGACTGGGAACCCGAAAATGTGATTGGGCTTGTCGATACAGCGAAAACGTGTCACGATCCAAAACAGTACAGGTGCTCCTCGCACAATCTTAAATAAAGCAATAACATGGCATAAGTACAAGATAGTAATAAAGCCCCAAACTAATTGTGGCCCCAAAAAATAAGAATGAATCAAGCTCCAGCTCAGGGGGGGTCCATAAGGCCTCCCGGATGTGGATAGTGCGAATAGTAAAGGAACATGAATCAAGTACTCGGGGTCCTACGGGACACAAGTGAGCATGAAAAACCAAATAGCAGATATAGCTCACCGGTGCCTCTTTCATTAGTTATCCCATTACTACTTAGGTTAAGTTGTTTAGGTACCTCATTGTGCAGCAGACACCCACATACCCTACACATGCTTTTCTACGACTCGCATGGCTCAAACAACTCCTGTAGTAATGGCTCATGGGATGGAGGAACAAGCTTCGGTGGGATTTAAAAGTAAAGGCTATGCAGCACTTGGGATTCAATTTAATGCAATCGCGACTCAATGATGCAAGAATAAGATAGAGGCAATAGGTATTGTATGTATGCAAGCATGTGGTAGTGCTTGCCTAGCAGCTCAGTTGAAGCGAGAGATGGATCTGGGTAGTACTCCTGTGATTCCTGGTAATTCTCCTGCTGGGCGTCTATTCGAAGAAGAACCAAACAAACAAGGGCCAACATAAATAAAGTGCACAAGCATATGAATTAAAATACGACAAGCAAACAAGCATGCCATGATGAATGATGCACAATTTACATGGCATTAAAGTAGCATGGCAAGGGTGAGGTGTGGTGCAAGAATTAAAGCATTTGATTATTTATTTAGTCCAAATTTTATTGCCATAAACAATTCATATTTGTAAGAATGACATGATGCATGCTTCAATTCAGAACAAGGACTGCATAAATACAACGGGCTCATCGCGCTGATCGATTTAGACATATTATTTGCCCAATTTGGAGTTATAAAACTAAAGTTATTAATTAATTAAGAAAAGGGCATTTTATTGTAATTTTAATTATCTCGAAATTTTAAAGTTCTCAAATAATATTTTGAATAGCATATTTGAATTCCTCACATTTTCCTGATTCCAAAACATATATTATTTGTATTATTTGGATTTATATTTGAAAAGTTATTAAAATCTGATTTGAATTTAAATCAATTTTGAAAAAGGTTTAATTAAACAGCAAAGCAGAAAACCATTTTGTACTCAGACAGATCCAGCCACCGTCACTAACGGGTGGGTCCGAGCTGACCTGGAGACACAGAGCGCAGGCAGATTTTCTTACCCGTACAGAGACTAGCCCCGGAGGCCGACAGGTGGGACCAGCGGCTTGCAGGCCCACGCGTCAGCGGGTGAACCGTGCAGAGCCACATGGACCAGCTGAGGACCGCCGGTCAAGGGTAAGGTTTCCCGGGTGCCTTTTCGTTAAACTGCCACTGCGGCTGGCAGGTGGGGCCTCTAGGAGCGCGGGTTGAGGAAGACAAAAAGGTGGGGGGGTTAAGTGCAAAGTGTCAACGTGCACTGTGGATCTTCTCTGATCTGACGGACTGACGCCTGACGGAAACCAGCGCGCGGCGCGGAGCGGGGAATTGAACCCGGGACCTGGCGTGCGCGCTTAGGGACGGAACCAGTGCGGCGGGGCTAGGGGAGTTGACAGGAGGGGGTTTGGGGCCTAGCTAAGGCTCGATGCGGCGCGGGAAGCTTGCAGACACCGGCGACCTCTGGCGCACAGAGGGCGTTCGGCGAAACGAGCGGTGGCGCTAGACGGCGACAGCGAAGCGAAGGATGTCAGGGAGGGAGAGGTGCATACCGCGGGGATATTGGCAGTGTCAGATCAGGGTGAGGCGCGGTGGATCGTCGACGAGGCAGGAGCTCCGGCGACCTAGGGTTTCGGGGAGCGGCAAGGTTCTGGCGGTCCTGGTGGCTTCCTCCTTCGCGTCGGCGTGTCCAGGGCACAGCAGCGAGGTTCCCTTGGTCTTCCAGGCTACCTCCACGACGTGCCGGTCGGCTAGAACGAGGGGAAGCAGGGGTAGACGGCGGCGTCTAGCGGCCGGAGCTGGCGGCGGTGAAGAAGGGGAGGGAGAGGCAGGCTTGGGGTGGATCTGGAAAGGGTAGGGGAGTCGTGTGGACGAGGGCAAGCGAGAGAGAGAGTGAGAGGAGGCGTGTGGGCACGGCTCGGGGGAAAGTAGCCTCGACTCTTTCCTCTCTTTCTCCTCGAGCACGTGGTCAAGCTGGGGCTCGACCTGGGTCGCCAAGCAGGGTAGGGAGAGGGCTGTAGGTGGGGTCGGCGTGTGGTGGGGCTGGCGTGGCAGGTAGAAGGAAAAGAGGGAGGGAGAAGAGCTCGGGTGCACTTAGCTAGGTTAGAGGTGGTGTAGCTCGAGTTAGGGTTTGCTAGGGTTGGGGTGTGGTAGCTGGGGTGTGGGTCAGGGAGAGAGGTGGCCAGGTGGTCAGCATGGTAGAGAGAGGAGAGATGAGAGAGGTGAGATGAGGTTAGGGTTTAGTAGAACTAGGTTAGAGGTAAAAAGATAGAGATAGAGAAGATGGTTAGGTTTTAAGTTTAGGTTGTTTAGGTTTTACCAACTAGTGCATAAGATCAACCCAAGTGGAATCTAGTAAGTCCTTGAAGCATCAAGAGATGAGGTGGAGGAATATCCAAGAAAAAGGAGAAAGAAAAAGATGTATGGTAAGAGCCCTCATTTGATTCATGCATGGAGATAAATAGAAGAGAAGATGTTGATGAGAATAAAGGAAGGGTAGGAAGATGATGTGGAGGATCCCACAAAGAAGAACCACTAAGACCAAAAGAAATCAAATGGGTTAAAGGTGGTGATGTGATTGCATGGCCCAGGCAAAATAATAAATGCCATGATTAGTTTTTGTGAGAACAAAAGTAATGATATGGCATTATTCTAATGCATTCCCAAGAAGTGGAACCAAGGCCAAGCAAAAGAATTGGATTAGGTCCACCCCACCACATGAGCTAGAATAAAATCAAAAGAAAAAGAATTACAAGCTCATGGATAATAGGATGGTGGAATTATAAGGTGGTGAAAAGAAAAGATAATGGAGGTGAATAAAAGATATGCCCCCAACTCAACTTGGGCATTTAAACAATATATCAATAACCAAAAACAAGATCAAGAGGCAAATACAATTAATAATGCATATGAGAGAAGAACCAAAATAAAAGGGGTTTTATGTGATGCTCAAATGCAAGGTGGCATGATGACATGAGCATGATATAATTATGATGCAACAATTATATATAGGAAGTAACCAATATCTTACTAAACCAAGTAGCATTACAATTGTTAGACAATTGGGATGCTACATCCCTCCTTCATCCTCACACCTCCTTGTGAGGGATCTCTCTCCCCCTCTAGAATTATTCCCCCATGGTCTCGGATTAGCGAGATACATGTTCCCGGTGGCATTTCGTCTGGAAGGAGTTGCTGATTCCGCTGGATCGCTGGAGCGAGGAGGTGGAGGTTGTCCGGTGGCTTGAACGTGTGTGCGAGTGCGGATGCGCTGCTGAGTTGCGGCGCTAGGACTTCCTCACGATCTTGAGATCGGCAAGTGTACGACTACATCAACCACGAGTTCCTACTCGTTAACAAAACTCATTGTCTTCGAGGGTAAATTCTCGTTGGATGTATGTCCACCCGTTGCTTTGTACCTAGTAGATAGATCTTGGCGTGTAGTTCACACCGTAGGAAATTTTTTGTTTTCTATATTGCGGACACAACAGGGTGAACCTGTGCTAATGTACCGACCTTCCTAGGACTAATACATACTTGTGATTATACCCCTTGCAAACATCCGTAAGTACAAGAAAGTAATTAAGGTAGAAACCTAACCACAACTTTAAACTCTAAGACCCTTACGTCCCTTGTGCAATGGTTTCCTAACGGGGGTTCAGGTTTCTGTCACTTCGGCAACCCCTACGATTAGTAGCCAAATACACAATGCATTCCCCTAGGCCCATATAGGTGAAGTGTCATGCAGTCGACGTTCACATGACACCACTAGAAGAAGTACACCACAACTTAAATATCAAACTATTGAATCTTTCTCAACACAATTCCACTGCTAACAACATGACTTCTCCCATGTCCTCAAGAACAAAACGAACTACTCACAAGACATCATATGGATCATGATCAGAGATGGAATAATGATGTATAACAATTTGAACATAAACAATAATTCAACGGTTCACTCAATGGCATCAACTACAAAGAGTAATCAACACCGGGAAAGTTTCCCCTATGAACTATGCAAAATTCAACGCAATTGTTACAGCAATATGGAGATGGTGATGAGGGTGCTGATGGTGATGGTGGTGGTGATGATGATGATGATCCCGATGAAGTCCAGCTTGATGGTGGTGTTGATGGTGACGATCTCCCCTCTCCGGGAAGGAATTCCCCCGGCAGAAATCTGTCTGCCGGAGATATCTTTCTCTCTCGGTGTTTTCCGACCCGCAAAGGCGGCCGAATATTTCTTTGGTCACTCTCCGAGTCTTAGGGTTTCAGGAGGATAATATACGCCAAAGGGGAGTGCCAGGGGTGGACCAGGGCGGCCACACCACCTGGTGGCGCGGCCTAGGCTGGCCCGCGCCAGGGGGTGGTGTGGGCCCCCTGTGGCCCATCTCCAGCCCCCCTTTTGGCTTCCTTCGCCTTCTTTAAAAAATAGGATTTTCCGTATATTTTCCCGGATTTTCCGATCTTCGCGAATTTTGCCTTTAAATAACACTTTTTCCATCAGAATCCTGACTGCAGCGGTCCATGCTCCAAAAGTCATCAACCATGCAAAAACAGATGAAATAACATAAGTATCACCTCTCAATACGAAATATATCAATGACTAACTGTGAATTATGACATAGAATAGTGATGCAAAATGGACGTATCACCAGGGAGCGATCTTAACTTGTATCTCGAGCTATTGAAGGAGGAGCTAGCCATATTGTGGGACGAAGGGGTAGAAACATGGGATTGCTACCTTGAAGAACCATTCCTTCTAAAAGCCACGGTGATCGTGATGGTGCAGGACTATCTCAGATACGGATATATTGCATGCCAGGTGTCCACAGACACAAGTCTTGTGTGTGGTGCATGTAAAAGACATTGTATCTACAACTTGGTAAGGATCCCTGGTCTTTGAAGACCGTCTACATGAGGACTTGAATGTGGCTATCCGAGAATGACCCATGGAGGAAGCGTGGAGATCTATTCAACGACGAGGATGAGCTTGAAGGACCTCCACCTAAGCGTAGCGGCGAGGAGATCGATACTTTGTTGAAAAACTGGAAATATTGCCCTCCGGAAGATAAGATAAAGAAGTAGAAGCGGAAGCAAGGAGACAATAAGAAGAAAAAGGAACCTAGGCCACTCATGGGTACGGAAAAGGAGGTCCGTGTTTTGGGACTTGCTGTACTGGAAGATCCTTGGTATGCCTCATAGCCTTGATGACATGCATATTACGAAGAACGTGTGCGAGAGATTGCTTTCCAGTCTGTTCAACATGTCAGATACGACCAAAGATGGGCCGAAACCAAGGCACGACCTGCTGGCCCTGAATATCAGAGAAGAGCTTCACCACTCCGCCTTCGTCTAGGGTTGAGGAGACAGATGATCGCAAGCGCAAAAGGGCGGGGAAGTAGCAGGCTGAGGAGGAGACGAAAGATCCTGAGGGAAAAAGGGCTAAGCAGAGCGAAACTCTGCAACCTGCCTGCTTCACTCTAAATCCTGATGAGCTCGAACAAATCTTCAATTCCCTCCTAGTAGTCAGATTCCCCTTAGGCTACGCGGCCATTGGTTGAACCCGACAAAAAGAATATTCAGCGGGATGAAATCTCATGACTGTCACTTCATGATGACGCAGATACTTCTGGTTGCAATCTGAGGGATAATGGAGTCGCACGTCCGGTCAACGCTGACTAGCCTCTATAACTTCTTCAACGTCATCACTCGGAAGTCGATAACCGTCAAGAAACTCGGGAGTCTACAAGAATAGATCGTCACCATCATATTCGAGATGGGGATGTACTTCCTGCCCGCATTATTTAACGTCATGGTCCACCTGCTACTGCATATTATGGACGATATCTAGGATCTCGGGCCTGCGTTCCTTCACAACATGATGGCGTTAGAAAGAATGAACGGGATCATAAAAGGATACATCCGTAACAGGGCACATCCAGATGGAAGCATCATCCAGGGCTTTCTCACCGAGGAGTGCATCTCTTTCTACAAGAATTATCTAAACGAGGATAACCCACATCCAGTTCGTTTGCCCGCAAACAAGCACCTCGGTAGGTTCGAGGGAGTAGGCCATAGCACCGACAATAGGGAAATGGACGTGGATCAATCTAGTAGGAGAGCCGACTTTAACAAGGCCCACTTAGTAGCGCTACAACACATGGACGCTGTTGGGCCTTGGGTGGATCAGCACATAACGATGATCAAGAACAGTGTTGATAGGCTGATGACGGAAGAAGAGGTATTTAGAGCACACAACTCCTCTTTTGCGTGCTGGTTTAAAGACCAGATTAATGGCAATCCCCCGCCAATGAAAAGCGATGCAGACAAAATCATAGTGGCCTTGTCTTACGGGCCTGCGCCCAACCTCATGACTTATCAAGCATATGACATCAGCGGGTACACATTCTACATGGAGGAGAGAGACAAAATTAGCGACTATCAAAACTCGGGTGTGACGATGGAATCTTACACAGGTGAATAGAAGAAAAGATACTACGGACCGATCAAGAAAATCTAGGAGCTCGACTGTGTCGGGGAGAAGCTGCGGATGTTCCATGTCAGGCGGGCTACGGATGTCACAAAATAAGACGGGTATTTCACCACCATGCGTATACCCAAGAAATCCAAGACCAAGAACCCCACCATGCAAAATGAGCCATGGGTACTGGCTAAGCATGTCGAGCAATGCTTCCTCATTACCGACCCGTCAAGGCCTAGCCGTGTCATCGTAAGGAGAGGCAATAGGGCCCTTGTTGGAATGGATGGATTCGCTGATGAGAAAGACTTCGACAGCCTCGCAGAGACCCGATGGTGGAAGAACTCGATGAAGATGATGCAACATACACAAAAAGAAGAACAAGGACCACGCTACCTAGGTCGTTAGCTCTTCCTCCGTACACCCGTGGGGTCAAGTCAACAAAGACCAAGCAGAAGGGCAAGAAGAAGAAGAAGAAGAAGAGAGATCGAGTGTGAAGAAACAACACTAAACCCTAAAACCCTAATTAATTATGTGTATCTCTAATTAATGATGTATAAGTGTACTACATACGCAAACTCTTTTGGATGGCGACGCAGAACCGTCATTTTATGTGTGTTGTCTTCAATGACATGTGTATCGATCGAAATCTCATTATTATATTATTTCATATAGTCGATCATCTCTCTGTGCTATATATTGGCGATGTAATTGAACAACAACATCATTTTATGTAGTCAATGCACTCACACACTCCTTTATAAGTGTAATTAATTACATGCATGCTCGAAATAGAGAAACAGTGCAAAAATAATTAACAAGCAAAACTAAAAGCATAAGGGAAAAAAGGTTATCCTCGGTGAATACATACCTAAGGTGCCGGGCGTAAGTGATGGGGTCCCACCTGTAAGTGGGTGTTTAGTTACCACCAGCGAATGCACGAGTTCGTCAGGGGTAAGTCCTATGGGTCCCACCTATAAGACCCAATGTCTCACCCATCGATGTGGCCGGAGAAAAATCCCCAATTCCCCTCCCTCGCAAGCAATCCTAGCTCTCTCTCTGTGCCGACCCGCACGGCCGCGCCCCTCACTCCACCGTCATCGTCCCCTCGCTCCACACCATCGCACGCCCTTGCATCGACGTGGTTCTTCCCCACATGCGACGCAGGCCAGAGGATGGCGCTATCACGGTCTTCTTCTCGGTCCATCGAATTGGCCGTCGAATTGAACCGGATCAGCATCACCGCGGTCTTCTTCTTGGTCCACCACAGTCTTCTTCTCGCTCCATCGAATTGGCCGTCGAATTGAATTAGATCAGCACCGCCGCGGTCTTCTTCTCGGTCTATGAACATCCTCTGCACTACAACAAGGTGAGCCCCCTTCCCACCGTCGAACTACAACAAGGTCTTATTCTCGAATTAACTGGTACTTTGTTCGGATTAGCTGTAACAAGGTGAACATCCTCTGCTGCTTTGCTGAGTGTTGAGTTTGCTCAGCAGCTGGTACTTTAGATTAGCTGGTCTTTAGATTAGCTACTTAAAATAATGAATGGACTGAATGTGTGTTGTTGGTGGTGTAGTTGATATGGTGCTAGTTGTATTTGCTACAATTCACCCACTATTTAGTGTAGTTGATATGGTGCTTCTGGTGGTGTAGTTGATATGGTGCTACTCGATGGATGGCATGGTTATCGATTAACTTCCATTCTGGTGAATTTCTGGCACTCCGGCATGACCATTTTTAGCAAAGGTCATGCTGAATTTTTGCCATGAATATAAGTGTCCTAAATCTTTTCTTTTTGCTTGTGTAGTGCTAGGTATAGCCATGTCGTCTTCTGGAAACCGCAACAAAGACGATCCCGATATCAGGTCTTCTTAGCGAAACTTGGAAGAGCACTACAAGCTCATGGAGGAGGATATAGAGCTGGAGGAGATGGTAGGGGTGAAGAAGGCGATGAGACCACCGATGATGGCCTTGATGGCGATGACGAGAGGAGCGACGAGACCACCGATAGTGGCACCACCGGGGGTGGCTCGGAGACAACTATAGAGGCCAAGAGCCGACGGATGAAACAACACCCAAACATGGTCGAGACCATAAGGGAAACATTCACCGCGGTGGACCCCAAGACCGGTATTCCTATGGAGCCAAAGTGGCTCGCGAAGGGGTACAGCCTTGAGCTGGGAGCTATCCTTCGGGACATCGTCAATGTCAACGAGAAGAAACTCCAAATGAAGGAGAAGAAGCATCTATAGGACCAACTCCTTTTGTGGCTGCACGCGCGATACTAGTTCCCTGAGGGCTACACGAGCCGGGATCCCAAGGAGAACATCATGAACAGGCTAGCCTTCTCTAGGTTCACCAAGAACCTTAGTGGTTATAAAACCATGCTGAGGGGGATGATTGGTGACAACGAGAGCGTCGAAGAGATCAAGCGCCACTTCTTGTGGATTACACCGGAGGACTACACGCTCTTCCTGCAAAACGAGGAACTAGAGTACACCAAGTCATAGTCGATATGGGGGACAGAGCTGGTGGAGAAGAACATTGGTCGCCACCGTCTCGGTTGTCGTGGCTACGACAACAAGTAGGAAAATTGGCAGATGGAGGTCCAGACCTACGTAGACAAGGGAATCAAGAACCCTTGGGACAAGTACAAAGACTCTCTCTTTAGGGTGGGAAACTTGTCACGAGCCCGGAAGTGGTGGAGGTTGTTGTCTTGGTCACCGACTCAAAGGTGGTGAAAGTTGAGAAAATAGTGGTAAGCAATTTTACCAGTTTATTAGTTTGATACTGCTCACCAACTCCATCTCTAAAATTGTTCATGCTACTTCTTGCAGTTCGTAGAAGAAGCGGCCAAATCTGGCTCCTCGTCCTAGACGTCAACGGGCAAAGTCCCATGGGACAACCCTTTTATCAGGGGCATGAACATAGTAAAGGAGCAGCCATCGTTGAAGAGGTTGCACTTAGGTCGTGTCATCAGCGTCGGAGGAGGTCGCAAGCATGTCGACCATGGCTTGGCCATGCCTAGCACCAATGAGTCGCGTTAGGTAGAGAAGGACCGGGAGCATGAGGCTCTATTGGAAAAGGTGGCCAACTTGGAAGCAACCATGGATTGGCGGGTCCAAGACGCGGTAGAAAGTAGGGTCCAAGTAGAGGTGTCCAGCAAGGTCAATGACACGGTGGCCAGCCGGGTCAATGAAATCATCCCTGGCATGGTGCAATCGATCTCCAATTTTTTCGCCAATGGACAAAAGGGACCGCTCCCGGTGATCAGCCTAGGCGGAAGCAACTCGGGTAATGATGACTACAAGTGCACAGATCGTTTGTAGCTAGTTTCGAAATAAAGATATCGATCCCATAGGGAGCAAGAGTCTAAAGTCTAATAACTCTTGAAATAAATATTACGATAGAAATGCTAGATAAAGTTCTAAGTGACAAAATAAAATGTGAGTATTGTGTAAACAGGTGTTTTTGGGTTTTGGATATAAGAGCAATTATAAAGTAAAGTAAAACAACTGATTACAGAAAGTAAGTATCGCGTATGTAAGAGAGATTAGAACTGCAGTAGGGAACAGGCGTTCTCAGTGAGTAGCGGATACACCACTAGTATCATAAGGATTTAAGATAAAGATTATCATCATGATCATTCTCAACTATGTATGTGTGGGAGGAACTCCATATTTGGACGAATAGGCAACAATCACTGCTCACATCATCCTCATAACCACAGCAGTCAGCAATCGACATCAATCGAATTACTGTGCTATTAAGGGACGTAATCCCGTAGGACGTATCCCATGGCATGGATAGTGTTCCGTGAGTTTCTCGGTTTCCCAAGTTGATACGTAAGGTGTGCCAACAACTTTATAGTCACTATAAGTGCTAGCACACCTTCGCTAACCAACAAGTAGTTTCCTCCATAAAGTCCCCATGAGAGGAAAATATTGAGAGGTCGACTTCTATCAACATCAAGATGTAGAAAATCTAACACATGGTCACAGCGATGAATATCATAATAGACTTTACCTTATTTCAATCTCATACTAGGGTTTCTCCATCTCCCCAAGAACTAATGATCTACTTAGACATGGAGGCAATCAACATCATGGCAATGGTAATGGAAACAATCATAGATGAATAGTACTTGTATAAATCCACAACGAGTACAGGAATTACAACAAGATCTAAACACAATGTAGATGGTATGGATGGAGATGGTGGTGATGCAGCGGTGGATGATGAAGATCGATGCCTTAGCCTCCCGGATCTATGCAGGGCGAAGATGGATCCTTGGTGGATGAGTTTCCCCTCTAGATGCCTTCCGGAGGTGAGGTTTCTGTGATTTCTAGGTGTTCTGTATGTCTTCTCCTCGAACCAATTGGATGGGGTGAAACTATATGATGAGGCGGAGGCGGCACCAACTATACGGACGCAGCTATACGGCCGGAAAAATTGCTCCGGTCGTATAGTTGGTCATTCGACTCTCTGCCTCCCTCGTTCGCTTCTGGTTTTCTTCTGGTATTATTAATATTTCCCAAATAAGAGATTTACGTTGTTTTGACTCCTTTTCTCCATAGTATAGTTTATCCAAGAATTGTATCCATTGGATCCATCATCTGTCCCGATCCTGGTGAAAATAGACATAAAATGTGCGCGCGAGCGCCGGAAAAAGCCAAGATCCTACATCTACAATGCTAAATAATAATGTAAAACATGATGCAAATATGCACTCATCAGGCAACCTGCCTTCTGCTACACGGGCTCAAGACACACCCATATTGGTGTCCGTCGGCACTAATGCAGGTGCTAGGGAGGATTTGTCGGCCATGGGGGCCGGCAGCAGCCACTCAGTCACTTGCACGCCCTGCCCCGGTCCCTCGATGCAAGCAAGGCTTGATGTTTATGCAAATTAATTATTTCATCCTCTCTAACCTACATGTTTTCGCAAGAGCAAACGACTTCTTGCACCTTGCTCCTGAATGTGGACAACAAGTTGAAGGATGTTGCGAAGGGAAATGTCATCATGCCACTCAATCGATCATACCACTTCAAGCCTATGGACGATAGCGTGCACCAGGTTCAAGTGGATCGGTCATTACCGGGATGCGAAGACTTGGATCCTCCTTCTCAACCTGCGGATGCCACTTGCATGTTGAAGGTCAGACATCTCAAGAATCATATCCTTCTATGGCTAAAAGCCCTAATTCGGCTGAACACCGCCAGGGGGTTGGAGGCAAGCCAAGCCAGGGTCACTCCTGAGGTTGCGTCTGGGGCACCGAGCCAAGCCAAGGTCACTCCAGCATCTGTGCCTGTGGCAAGCCAAGATAGGGATGGACCTCCACCAGCTAATGATCCTCCCGAGACACATGATGAGCACAACAATGTGTTGGACATCGGTATGGCTCCCATTGATTCGTTCATCACTGATTTGGAGGCTGACACTCTTACTTTCGAGGCACCCGCATGTGATGCCCTAAATAAGAAGCTCTTCTCAAGAAACGCTCGAGTAGAAAGACACTACCGCCTTCACCGCACCGCTGCAAGCTCAGGTTACCCCGAGGAGACTCCTTGGTGTGACCATTGAGGCAATGAGAGAAACCAGCACTCGCCCATGCAATAAGAAGGGCATGAGGAAGCAGAAGAAGAAGTCCAGGAAAAACGATGCCGCAAACAAGAAAGTGGTTCTCGACAGGCTACCGACCCAGTGGAGGACGATGCATTACATTGGTGAACTGATCCTGCTAGAACACATTGTCAAGACGCTGATGCCAGACATGAGGAGCCTACATGAGTCTATTCTGTATGTGGAGCGGAAATTTGTCAAAGATAAAAATCCCTCGTACCTAGTCTTCACGGTCAGGGTGCCCACTGACTGTGGCTTCGTCACCACCAACCCCGCGGAGTAGTTCTTCATTAGGTATGAAGACATCTTCAGGCTCTTCCACATGTTTGGGCTCAAGCGAAACTTGGTCCGCCTAGTATCGCTTAGCATGGAGCACGATATCATCGTGGAGAAGACCCCGCACATCGCTATCATGGAGAAGTCGTTTGTCACAAAGTATATCCAGGATTTCATGGTGGGGAATAAGGATACGAGTTGCTTTCTCATGCCATACTTTCGTAAGTATGTAGTCGGTCGCTAAATTACCCGCCATTACATTCGTTCATGAATTTCCTTAATAGCCAAGGATGATGGTTTATTCCAACTATTTTGTGCAGACTCAAGTACTACGTCCTCATCGCCTTTCAATTGTATTATTCCAATGTAATGTATCTCGACTCCGGGAGAGACGTGCGGAAAGATTACACCGACATCAAGTCTACTCTTGATAAAGCCCTCAATGGCTTTAGAGCTACGATTGGCCCACTCAAGTATGAGAAGAAAGTTAAAGGCTGTGATGACTACAAGTGCACAAATCGTTTGAATCTAGTTTCGAAATAAAGATATCGATCCCACAAGGAGAAGGAGTTAGAAGTCTAATAATTCTTGAAATAAATATTACGATAGAAATGCTAAATAAAGTTCTAAATAACAAGATAAAATGCAAGTATTGTGTAAAAGGGTGTTTTTGGGTTTTAGTTGTAAGGGCAACAGTAAAGTAAAGTAAAATAAATGAATACAAAAAGTAAGTATCGCGTATGTAAGAAAGATTGGAACCGCAATAGGGAAAAGCGTTCTCAGGGAGTAGCGGATACACCACTAGCATTATAAGGAGCTAAGATAAAGATGATTGTCATGAACATTCTCAACTATGTATGTGTGGGAGGAACTCCGTATTTGGACAAATAGGCAGCAACCGCTGCTCACATCATCCTCATAACCACAACAGTCAGCAATCGACATCAATCGAATTACTGTGCTGTAACACCCCTAGTTTTACTAATAATAATTAGGATTTGTTTTGTGCATCATGAGCATAGCATGCATCACATGGTTTGATAAATCTTGCATTAAGAGAAAGAAGAAAACCCTAAAAACCCTAATTTCCTCTCTCTCCCTCAAATAACTTAAAAAAGGTTTTGAATTTTGAAAATTATCAAAGGTATGGAACCAAAATTGTTATAAAGGGTTCCTGCAATATGTTAAATGTTTGCAAAAGTTCTTGTATTTTGGAAATGTCTAAAACAGATTTTAAAATGAAAATACAAACAAATAAAAAGAAAAGAGAAAAAAAATTACAGAAAAAATAGAACCCTAGCTCTATCTAGGCCGAAGCCCATCTTTCTTCCCCCTCTATCTGCCGCCGCAGCAGCCCGCAGCCCTTGCTTTGCAGCAGCCCAGCAGTCAGCCTAGCTTGGCCCACGCAGCCCGTACCCCTTTGATACGTCCATTTTGCATCACTATTCTATGTCATAATTCACTATTATTCATTGATATATTTCGTATTGAGAGGTGATACTTATGTTATTTCATCTGTTTTTGCATGGTTGATGACTTTTGGAGCATCGACCACTGCAGTCAGGATTCTGATGGAAAAGGTGCTGTTTGGAGGCAAAATTCGCGAAGATCAGAAAATCCCGGAAAATATACGGAAAGTCCTATTTTTCAGAAGACTAAGGATGCCAGAAGACGGAGTGGAGATGGGCCATAGGGGGTCCACACCACCCCCTGGTGCGGGCAGCCCGAGGCCGCGCCAGGAGGTGGTGTGGCCACCCTGGCCCACTCCAGCCTCTCCCCTCTGGCGTATATCATCCTCCTGAAACCCTAAGACTCAGAGAGCGACCACAGAAAGATTCCGCCGCCTCTGTGGGGCGGAAAACACCGAGAGAGAAAGATCTCTCTGGTAGACAGATTTCTGCCAGGGGAATTCCTTCCCGGAGAGGGGAGATCATCGCCATCAACACCACCATCAAGATGGACTTCATCAGGATCATCATCATCATCACCACCACCATCATCACCATCAGCACCCTCATCACCATCTCCATATTGTTGTAACCATTGAGTTGAATCTTGCATTAGTTCATAGGGGAAACATTCCCGGTGTTGATTACTCTTTGTAGTTGATGCTATTGAGTGAACCATTGAATTATTGTTTATGTTCAGATTGTTATACGTCATTATTCCATCTCTGATCATGATCCATATGATGTCTTGTGAGTAGTTCGTTTTGTTCTTGAGGACATGGGAGAAGTCATGTTGTTAGTAGTGGAGTTGTGTTGAGAAAGATTCAATAGATTGTTATTTAAGTTGTGGTGTACTTCTTCTAGTGGTGTCATGTGAACGTCGACTACATGACACTTCACCTATATGGGCCTAGGGGAATGCATTGTGTATTTGGCTACTAATCGTAGGGGTTGCCGGAGTGACAGAAACCTGAACCCCCGTTAGGAAACCATTGCACAAGGGACGTAAGGGTCTTAGAGTTTAAAGTTGTGGTTAGGTTTCTACCTTAATTACTTTCTTGTACTTACGGATGTTTGCAAGGGGTATAATTACAAGTATGTATTAGTCTTGGATGGGGCGGTACATTAGCACAGGTTCACCCACACAACACTTAGCAAGCTAGAGAAGATTAATCAACTATATGAAGCAAAAGCACTTGACAGTCTTCCCATGTGTCCTCGAGAATGTTTGGTCATCTTAAGTAATACAACCGGCTTGTCCTTTGCTGCATAAAGGATTGGGCCACTTGCTGCATTTATTCCTACTGTCTTTTATTTACTCGTACTTTGTTTATTTGCTTTATCGAAAACCCCTAAAAATCCGTTTGCTAAGTATTTGCAGAGAATTTCTGATCCATACCACTAGCCAGCACCTTCTACTCCTCGTTGGGTTCGACACTCTTACTTATCAAAAATATTGTGATACACCCCCTATACTTGTGGGTCATCACCCTTTGACGTCTTTCTCCTTTCTTCTTCCTCGTCGGTCAAAGCTCTTGCGTGCCTATGCGTCGACCGTTGATCCTCGCTGTGTCAAGATGCCCATCACCGCCGTTGGACGAGAGGATAAGAACCGCCGCTCTCTCCTCTCTTTCCCCATACCAGTTTTGCTTCCTCTCGCCACCTCTGCTATTTTGCCCTTTGGCCCCGAAACCCTAGCTCACAGACACCGCACTTCCCCGCCGTTCTCGAGCTCCCCTTGCCTCGCCGAGCACACCATTGACATCTCCTTGTCGTCCTTGTTTTTCTCGCCAAAGGAATCGGGCCGGAGCGTCTCCTATCACCGCCGACAACCTCGACCATCTGAGGCTCTCCGTCGGTGATTGTCGTCACTGCTAACATCGAGTCGCTTCGCCGACCCCTCTGCTAGCTTCCTAGTGAGCTACTGGTCCCTATGGACCTCTTCGATTCACCCCTCCCTCTATGGTTCACCATAGCACCGTGCACCACCCCTCGCCGCCATTGTCTGCCATCGCAGCAACTACTCCGGTGACCATTTGCGGGCGGGGCCACCACTATTCGGTCCGCCTCGGCCTCCTGTCTCCAACGAGCCCCCTCGCGCATCCCGGCGTGTCCCCAATCGGCAGATTTTTCATCAACCTGGAAGCTCGCCATTGCTGACATCATGCTGACGTCAGCATGACACAGTAATCCCTTTTATCTATTTAAAATGTTTTATATAATTGTTTTCTGGAATATTAATATGACAGGTGGGCCATGTCTGTCAGGGTTTTATTAATTTTAGAAATAATTTCTGAAATTATTAAACTTCTGACATGTGGGTCCAGCTGGAAAATAATTTAATAAATTCCAAAAATGTTTATTTGTTTTAATAATGATTTAAAAATGGATTAAAATTGGGAAAAATCATAACTAATTCATTTTAAATCAAAAAAATATGTATAATATATCAAAATGTTCAGAAAATAAGATCTATCCAATAGACTCATAATCATACATTTATCAACAACTTTAACTGCAAGTTTAATAAGAAGAACAATAGCAACCCCAAAGGTGACTCCGAGGTTCCTCCTATTTTAGGGTTTGTACCCCTCGGACCCCGCTTAAAATTGCTAAGCAAGCTTTAGGGTGACATTTAAATACACTTTAACTTGTAATATCATCATCCTTGCTTGAGCACTACATCGATGCCATGTGTTGATTGTTGCTTTCCTTTTCGGTGTTCCTGCTTCTTCTTGTTAGACCTCGGAGTTGATGTGAGCAACAATATCGAGTCCAACATTGAAGACCGAGATCAACATCGTCGAAGGTTATCGACGAATGACGCCAAGCAGATGAACCTGAAGTTCTATATTTGAGTATCAATAAGCAAAGGCAAGCAAAACCCCACACATGATATAATCCTATGCTTTCAAAGTATTTCATTCTTACCATGTGCATACGATTCCAAAGTCTTTTATCGCTAGATATAGTAATCTTATCTGATGCATGTTCCCCTTTGTAGCCTATACTCCCTGATCCACTGCTCCTAGCATAACTAGGGTTTGGCTTATGAGCTTCGCTAGAGCTGCTATATCCGTTGTGCTTGGCCATGCTTAGATATTACCATTGGTCCATCAGGTTGATGAATTAGAGCTGCGAATGAACCTAGTATGACAGGATGACGTGGTATGATCAGATATGAAAGTTAAACATGCTAAGGCTTGTATGGGAGGCCACGTCGGGTTGTGGTTTTTGCAGTCCCATACTTGCCACCACTAGGACCTGAGTTCTTGCCTCTTGAACCAAGACGAGCGTACAGCCACACGGGGGCCTGGAAATCCCCTCAACCAACTAACTTGCCTAGTAGATTCCATGAGTCACATAGTTCGGGCGTTCCATTCGACATATGCATTCTGGTTGTTCTCGAAGGTGGTGGAGGAGGTGCATTCATACATGTAGGTAAGCATGGCAGGGAATGGGAGAGGCACGACCTCCGTAATCTCAAACCCTGTTCACATCTCTAGGGACCGACTTCGGGACTTGACCCGTTACGACGGCATCTCCTTAGGGCGTGACTCATGGTCTCGGCAAAAGCAAGGTAAAGGTCGTGTCCAATCACCCTTTGTCGGCCTTCCAAGGAAGAGGGCTAATCTTAAGTGGCATTAAGAGTCGGTTGGTACGTGTGGGTAAAGTTGTGCACCCCTACAGGGTAATAATCTTTTTGAAAAGCCGCGTCTGTGGTTATGGACGACTTGGAACGGACGTGATGATCATAGAGAACTATAACCTAATCGTAAAACTTGACAAGAGAAGTGAGGAGTGTTTAAGGATGCTTCCTCAGGGATCGAGGGGGTGATCCTAGTTGGTAGGTTCAGCTGATAAAGTTTCGGTGGATATCAAAAGAAGATCAAAGCTAGTGTTATCAGTTTCTTATCCCCTTTTAAAATGTTCTATTAGTCGAGCTTCTCCTCTCTCCCTTTTACAAAGAAAGTTAGCTTTATGCAAAGTAACCCCACCAGCCATAAGTCTTGCGGAGTACACCCTGTACTCAGCCTTGCTTTGTTGATACTTTTGCAGCAGGTAAGTGTTCCCATAGAAGATGAGTTTGTTATAGCACCGACATCGACTAGTAGTTTGGGGTTCCCAGTCGGCAGCCTGTAATCTATGGATTGGGACGTCATCGTTATGCTTCAGGCCTCTTAGGCCATTTGTTAAGATTGCTATAATTAATAGCATAATATGCCTTCCGTTGTTTGATGTTTGTGGTCAGTGACCTCTGCTTGTAATAATTTGGTTCTTTGCTCAATTATGAGCTTGTTGTAATAATTTTTGTGTAGTAGGGTCACTATAATGTTACCCATTCTTTCTCTGTATGCTTCTGAGATTTAGGTTAGGCTTATATAAGACAGAGGTCTGGGATTTGTCTAGCCCTAATCCCGGGGGTGTCACAGGTTTTGGTATCAGAGTAGTACCGACTGTAGGAAAACCTTTCTACTGGTCGATGTTGAGTCTAGTGTTTGTAAAAACTAATTTAAAAGATGAAAAGTAATTACGAAAACTCTAGTATGCTTCTTTTTATCTGTTGGGGGGATACCCCCGGGTAGGGTCACGCTGGGGTTCGGCAAGGCCAAAGCAGACACTGGCCGGGTCACCTCAAGGCAGGCTGAGTCTCGGAGTAACCCGGACCAGGGGATGTCCACCTAACGGAGCCTCGACCGACTTAAGCAGTAAGTCAGATAGGAGAATTTAACTTGTATGCAGGAACGGGTGTGGCCGAGTCAACTATGATCCAGGTCATATCTAGCTTCTAGGAGAAGGAAGGAATCTCGCTGGTCAAAAGCAACCCCGGTACGCACTGCATGAGCGAAGCGAACAGGGGCAGGACCACCGAGGCGTGGCCAACAAGAGGTGACGACGCTCGTGTCGGCTGACGCAGGCGCTGTAGAGGCTCACGTGGCCTCTGCATGGGTGACGCGGGGGAAAGCAACCCGGTCGGCATCTATAGAAGGGGTTCCGCTATTCTGATTGGTTTTAGGTTCTAAGGGTTGATCTCTGGTAGGTCTTGTACGGGTCTACTGTGGGTGAGAGTAAGAGAGTTCCTTGTTCCTCCTCTCGCCAATACAGCTCTAGGAGCACTTGTAACCTTGGAAGTAAATCATATATAAATCTTCTGTGTGAGGAATCACCTCATTATCCCTCCCTGGATTCCCCTAGTGCATTTAGTCCCCACCTTTAGCCTATCCATGGCGTCTGCCGTGACACCACCATGACAGTTGATGCCCACCGTGGGGCTAGCGGCACTAGCAGGGGTGAAGATCCGGACGGGAAACCTCATCGGCACCGGCGAACGCATCATCTCCGGGCTCGTCCAGCGCTTTGGGGCGCTGGATTTCATCAGCGACAACGCTGGCTGCTTCAGGACGCGTCCTCTTCCGCGCAATGGCCTCTTCGTCAAGCTCGGCATGCACAAGGTGTATGTCACTGTGGATGTATCCTGCGTTCATCTGCGGCACGTCGTCGAGGCGAGCGAGCCTCCCCTTAGCGTGGCTCACGGGGCGCGTATCACTCGCTCCCTGGACTGTGCTGAGGTGATGATGACTGTGCCTGGTGCTGGCACAAGCAAGGATCCAGCACCAGATCCGGAGGTAACACCCAAGGCACCAAGGAAAGGTAGAGGTCCTCCGCTAGAGAGGCCGGAGAATGTGTTGCGGGAAGCGATGGATAGCTTGGCAAACCCTGTAGCAGCAGTAGTAGATCCGGCTCAGGCACAGGCCGAGCTAGAGGAGACTAGGCAAAAAATTCTAGAAGGTGCGAAAAAGATAGCTGCGGCTCAGCAGCCGTTGAACATGACGCTGCGTGAGTATGCAAAGGCAAACAAAGTTGATGCTGTAAAAGTAAAGGGGAGAAATCTCATGAGTGAAATGAACAAAGAGGGTGATACCAGGATTGAGGAGTCAGAAAACTGTTTGTCCGTGGGGCTGCCGAGGTATAGTACCCGGCTAAGAACCTTAGAGCAGTAGATGCAGCAGCATCCGAGCTAGAGGGTCTTACGGGTGAAGCCCATCAGAGGCAGCAAGAAAGGGTCAATGAGTTGGTTCGGATCACGAACAGACAAAATGAGGAACTGGTCAGGGCAAACCCGGAGAGAGTTGGGGCCTCCAAGATCGTTCATTCGGCGGTGGGTAACCCGGAGAAATCCGCTGGAGCCGCATCGTCTCCTCATGGCGGCCCTAGGAGAGAAGAGGTAGTAACCTCGGCCAGAAGAAACAAACAGATTGTCCCGTATGACCCAACGAGGGCAGGGAAAGGAAAAGAAGTACAGAGAAATGATGATCGACGAAGTGTGAGCCGAGGTGAAGCTGGCTGAGGTAATCGCGACCAAGGCAATGCCGGTCAAGGAAACGCTATAAATGGCAATGCCGGACAGCGTAACTCGGCAAGACAACCGCAACAGCGGAATATACCAAGGCAAGAGCAAAGTGCCGGCCGAGGTATGCAAAAGAGAGGCGCTCCAAGAGAGCAGGACCGGTATAATGATGGAGATTCAGAAATGGTGAATGCGGGATACCCAAGGCCGGACTATCATGTGATAGGGTCAAGATTGGAAAGCAGAGATTTGATGCCGAATGATGCCAGGCTAAAACTAGATCGGCTGTATAGGTCGGAATAGATTAAGTGTCAAGGTCCTCCGGGTCCTGTGTGTTTTGGGCCCCGGATCATGAAGGAGCCTCCGGTGCCTAACTTCCAGTTACCCAGAGGTACTAAGACGTATGACGGTAGTACAAAGCCGGAGGATTGGTATATAAAGTATGCTACAACTGTGAAAATTGCTACAGGCAACTTGAGATGGGTTGTGAGATATGTACCCCAGATGTTGGAGGGGCCAGCGAGGGTGTGGTTGAACAATTTGCCACCCGGAAGTATTAACTGCTAGATAGATTTTGAGGAAATCTTTATCAGCAATTTCTCAAGTACGTATCAGAGGCCAAATAGGCCACATACCCTAGCTATGTGTAAGCAAAGACCGAATGAGACGGACCGAGAGTTCTTAACCCGGTGGTGCACCGTGAGAAACTCATGTGAGGGCGTGATAGAATCACAGGCCATAGCGTGGTTTGCGCAAGGGTGCAGATATGCAAGCGAGCCGTGGCAAAAGTTGCAAAGGAAAATGCCAACTACGTTGGCAGAGATGATCCGGATCGCTGATTCGTATGCTCTGGGTGATCCGACTCAACCTAGGCTCATATCAAACGAGTCAAATGATGAGTACTACCAGAGAGATGGAGCCAGATCATCCCAGAGGAATGATTACAGAGGTAAAAGAAGAGATGACAGACCGGATCACCGGTACAATTCGCAACAAGTTGCAGCTGTGAATCAAGATCAGCCCGGAGCAGGGGCAATCAACATCAGAAAACTGGAGGGCAATGGACTCCGAGAAACGATGGCAAGAAAACTTGGACGCCAGAGCAAAAGAAACAGTGGCAAGAAAAGAAGGACCGTCTGAGGTATACTTATGAGTCAATGTTGGATCAGCCGTGTAAATTTCACACGCCAAATCCGAGTAACCCAACGGGTCATACAACAAGGCAATGTGAGTGGATGCGCAAAATAGAACAAGGTGGTTTGGGGAATGCTCAGGCACCCCGGAATGATCAACCTCGGCAGGAGTTACCCCGGCAGCAGTTGCTCTCCGGAGCGAACACACAACAGTTAATGTTGCCTCCCTCTCCGCCGAGGTATGATAACCATGAGAGAAGGGATGCAGTACATCAAGTGGAAAACTAGCATCAACCGGATCAGAGGTACCCTGGAAATGAAGGGAGGAATGAGTACCGAGAGCATCATCAAAGTTACTGTGTGTTCACCACTGAGGAAACAGATAGAAAAATCTTGCAACATCGACATATGGAGGTGAATGCGGTAATGCCCGCAGTGACGAGGTATATGCCTTGGTCAGATCAAGAAATCACCTGTAATATCAAAGATCATCCCAAGCTTATGCCAAGTCCTGGTTCGTATCTGTTGGTTCTGGATCCGACATTCATTGGGTCGAACATCAATGTAAGGTTCTCCAAGGTACTGATTGACAACGGCAGTAGCATTAACATCATGTATGCGGATACAATGCGCAAGTTAGGTATCTCAGAGAACATGCACCAAGCTACAAGGACAACTTTCCATGGTATTGTGCCCGACATTTCTTGTGAGCCCATAGGCAAGGTCCGGGTTGACGTATTGTTCGGCACGAGAGAGAACTGCCGAACTGAGAATTTGGAATTCGAAGTGGTGAACTTGGAAAGTGCATATCACGCGTTACTCGGAAGGCAAGCACTGAACAAGTTCATGGCAAGTTATCACATCAGTTACTTGAAGATGATGTTGCCCGGGCCAAACGGAGTGATTACCATTGCTGGGGATTTCCGACATTCCATTGAGTGTGCGTCGGCCGGGTCTAACCTGGCCAAGTCACTCGTGATTGCGCAAGAGAAAAGCCGGTGAAGCAACCTCCAAGGTGTTCCGGGGGAGTTGGCCGAGCACTCTTTAAACGTGAGACCCGGAGCAAAGCCGGTAAAGCAACCTCTCCGCCGCTTCGCCGAGGATAGGAGAAAGGTCATTGGAGATGAGATAGCTCGGTTACTAGCTGCAGGATTTATCATGGAAGTTCTTTACCCGGATTGGCTATCTAATCCGGTGCTGGTCGAGAAGAAGAAGGACGATCCGAATGTGGCGGTGGTTTGGCGTATGTGTATCGATTACACGAACCTGAACAAGGCGTGTCCAAAAGATCCATTTCCACTGCCAAGGATAGATCAGGTCATAGACTCAAATGCTGGATGTGAATTGTTGTCGTTCATTGATGCATATTCTGGTTTCCACCAGATACCTCTGAATCCGGATGATCAAATAAAGACTGCATTTATCACCCCGTACGGGGCTTATTGCTATCGCACCATGCCGTTTGGCTTATGTAATGCAGGGGCAACGTACCAAAGATGTATGCAAAAATGTTTGCATGACCAAATTGGTCAAAATGTACAAGTGTATGTGGATGATGTTGTTATCAAGACCAAGGAAAGCAAAATGCTCCTTGACGATATCAGGCAGACATTCGCGAACCTAAGAAGGTTCCGGATGAAGCTTAACACGGAAAAATGTACATTCGGTGTCCTGGCTGGAAAGTTACTCGGATTTCTCATCTCCAGCCGAGGTATCGAAGTTAATCCAACTAAAATCCGGGCCATTGAACGAATGGAACTGCCGAAGTGTCTTAACGATGTCCAGAAGTTCACGGGTTTCCTGGCATCGTTAAGTCGGTTTATATGTAGGTTGGGAGAAAAGGCATTGCCTCTTTACCAACTCATGAAAAAGTCAGATAAGTTCATTTGGACACCGCAGGCCAATGAAGCCTTTGCCCACTTGAAGAAGATGTTAGCCACTGCACCAGTGTTAGACTCTCCACTATCAAAGGAGCCAATGTTGCTCTATATAGCTGCAACCAACCGAGTTGTAAGTGCAGTGATAGTGGTGGAGCGCGACGAGGAAGGTAAGTCGGTGCAAAGGCCTGTGTATTACCTGAGCGAGGTATTATCAGCCTCAAAGCAGAACTATCCACACTATCAAAAGGTGGCATATGGCGTGTACATGGCAGCTAAGAAGCTGAAGCACTACTTTGAGGAGCATCCCATCAGGGTAATATCTGAGGCTCCCATATCCGAGATAATGAGTAACAAGGATGCGAGTGGCAGAATTGCAAAATGGGCAATTGAACTAGCTCCTTATGCGCCACAATATGACAGAAGAGAAGCAATCAAGTCTCAAGCTGTGGCGGACTTTTTTGTTGACTGGGCCGAGGTGCAATACGAACCACCGCTACCAGATCCGAACTATTGGCGAATGCACTTTGACGGGTCAAAAACAAAAACCAGGCTTGGCGCCGGAGTCGTACTTACCTCGCCAAAGAAGGACCGGCTGAAATACGTGCTGCAGATCCATTTCGTAGCATCAAACAATGTCGCTGAATATGAAGCACTTGTGCATGGGCTCAAAGTGGCAAAAGAGATTGGGATACGTCGGATCCTGTGCTTTGGCGACTCGGATTTGGTAGTACAGCCAGTGTCGGGACTGTGGGATGCCCTTGATCCAAACATGGCTCTATACAGATTTCATGTGCAGAAGATATCTGGTTACTTTGAGGGATGCGAATTTCATCATGTACCCCGGGTGGAAAATGAGGCTGCCGACATGCTGTCGAAGCTCGGGTCAACCCGACAAGCAATTCCACCGGGTGTAGCATTAGAGCACCTCAAAAAACCATCTATTAGGCCGTCCCTAGAAACCGACTCAATTTACGTCCCGGAAGATACAGAATCCGGAGCTGTGCCCATGGACATTAACATGGGAGGTGGTGCGCGAAACCCGGGGACTGCCTCGGCAAACCCGAGGACTGCCTCAGCGAACCCGGGGACTGCTTCGCAAGACCCGGGGACAGCTCAGCGTGATCCGGTTGAAGTTATGCTGGTGGATCAGATGGAAATTGATGAGGATGTGTTCCCCATGCGAGCAATACCAGCTTGGGCACTACCTATATTTCAATTCCTGAAAGATGGAACTTTGCCCACTGAGGAGGTACTATCCAGGCAAACACAGAGGAGAGCTAAGGCATACACGATCATCAATTCCGAGTTATACAAAAGGAGTGTGACCAATGTCCTCCAGCGATGCGTTGACCCGGAAGAAGGGCTTGACATCCTCCGAGATATACATCAAGGGGAGTGCGGGCATCATGCCTCGTCTCGAGCCTTGGTGGCAAAAGCTTTCCGACATGGATTCTAGTGGCCAAGTGCCTTAGAACAAGCAGAAGATCTGGTGAGAAAATGCAATGGATGTCAGAGGTATGCTACCAAGACACATATGCCAATGTCGGAGCTCAAGACCATACCAATTACATGGCCATTTGCCGTATGGTGCTTGGATATGGTTGGCCCGTTTAAAGCAGCAAGGGGGAATATGACTCACATTTTGGTCATGGTGGCCAAATTTACAAAGTGGATTGAAGTGAAGCCTATAAGAAAGTGTGATGGAGCTACATCCGTAACATTTCTCAAAGACATCATCTTGAGATACGGTTATCCTCACAGTATCATCACTGATAATGGCACAAATTTTGCTGAAGGAGCGTTTGCGCGTTTCTGCCGGGATAAGAAGATCTGGCAGGACATAGCCTCGGTAGCCCACCCCGCATCGAACGGACAAGTGGAAAGATCCAACGGATTAGTATTATCCGGGATAAAACCCCGGCTCATTGAGCCACTGCAAAGATCAGCAGGGTGCTGGATAGAAGAACTACCAGCGGTACTGTGGAGTTTAAGAACAACTCCGAATCGATCAACATGCTATACGCCTTTTTTCGGGTATATGGGGCAGAAGCTATATTACCAGCCGACATAGAGCATGATTCGCCTAGGGTCACCCAATACACATAAGCCGAAGTGCAAGAAGCCCGGCAAAATGATGTTGATCTGCTGGAAGAAGCGAGAGAACTGGCATTGTCCAGATCCACCATATATCAGCAAAATCCTGATGCTATCATAGCCGGAAAGTAAGCCCCCGAGTCTTTCGGGAAGGCAATCTGGTGCTCTGGTTGGTACAACGTACTGCTGGCAAGCATAAGTTATCCCCCCCATGGGAAGGGCCATTCATTGTGAGAAAAGCATTGCACAATGATTCTTATTATCTTATAGATGCAAAGCCACAGGAAAAGAACAAGGCGGACAGGTCCGGCGAGGAATCTAAGCGTCCCTGGAATGTAGCTCTACTTCGCCCTTTCTACACTTAGCTAAGAAGTGTATGTATCCGGGTCTTCTCAGATGTCTGTATGTATGCCGGCAATGAGCCTATCAATGAAATGTTGGCACCTCGAGCAGTAACTCGGGGACTGCCTTAATAATATTTGTTATCTTTTATTATTTATACGTCAGCTGGAGTAAGTTGTTCTACTTAACTCGGTTTAGTAATGTGTGGGCAGCAAAAACCCAACTCTTCGACTTGCTGCTGTCCAACAAGAATTGGCTTCATGGCAAGCAAGAGAACAAGTTTGGAACTTCCTGGCACATGAAAAACGACTAAGGAAAAGAACTTAATTGAGCCGACGTTTGTTTTCCGCACTAACCTTGTATTTACATTCAAATTACTATGTTGAATTATTTTGAGCTAAGCCTAAAGTTTCCAAGTATTGTTAAAACAATTTTTGAAGCTCGGATTCGTAAGTTGTAAAACTGAATCAAGGTAGACACGAACCGAGCCAAAAGATTGGACGAACAAGAAAATGAAACTCGGGGACTACGCCCAAGCTAATCCGGCATAAGAAACTTAGTAGCAAAATATCACATGCGTACTGGATACAATTCCACCCGGCATACCGGGGATCTGATAAGTTTTCAAGTGTTTTCACTCAAGGAGCAGCAGGAGGAGGAAGTTCGGCATCATCTTCACCGTCTTTGATATCCGAGGCATCGTCCTCTCCATCCTCGTCTGAGCCATCTTCAACGTTCTCAACCTCTTTGTCACCAGCGGCTTCCAGGAAGCTCGGTCCCTCGGTCCATTCATGAATGGGAGCATATTCGATGAGGCTATGGGCGCGAGCCTGGCGCCGAGCTACCCACTCCGGGTCATTGGTCCATTTGGACCCGGTGCGCAGGCGCGTTAGGAGGTTGAGATCAATCTTCTCATACCACATGAGTATACAGTGAAGAACGACATCAGCTGCAGCACGTCCAGTGGACTCCCTCCAGAGGTCGAGCTGGGTCTCGATTTCCATTAACTTTGCAACAAGAATTGTGGTAGTCTCCGGAGTGTATTCTCCAGGCCAGAATGTGTTGAAGATTCGGACTGCAACGTCAAGGATATCCCTGCCATAGTTCTTGATGAGTTCCACGCTAGATGACAGGCTGACCAACAGGTCCTCCATGTCATAAGGAATCTCCTCACCGCCAGGAGCAGCGGGAGTACCCCTCTCTCGGTGGAAATCTACAACTGCAGCGCTCGCGATGGCAGTGCCCTCAGGAAATTTGCCTGAAAACGAGACAAGAGAAACAAGTAAGAGAAAATACATGTGAAGTAACCCGGAGAAATATGTCGGATAAGGGAAAGGAGCTTACGTGATATATGGCTGAGGATCTGGGTCAACTCCCTGGTACAGTCATCACGTCTTTTGCGAAGCTGCACAAGTTCAGCATTCGCCGACTTAAGCTCAGTGTCGGCCTCCTTGAGTAGATCCTAGTCCTTGGCGATCTGGAGATTGAGGCGCTCGCGCTCTTCTGCGTAATCCTGGCCAACCTTTTGGAGCTCGGACTGGTGCTGTGCTTTCATTTTCTCCATCTCGGCCTTGAGCCTGGCGATCTCATCATCCTTGGTCCGGAGGAGGGCGAGCTCATCGTTTTTCTTTTTGAGCTCGGCTTGATGCTGTCCTGCTTGTTCGAGAAAATGCAGCATCATATCAGGCATGGGCACACTATCTTCAAGAGATGTTGAAATAGTGTATTGACCCGGCAGAGCCGAGGTATGAATGTTCGCCGAGCCAAGGAGAAAAGGAGATGGAAAGCATAGCAAGGTCAGACAAAAGTAACTTACCCTTGATCTGATCCAGGTTCTTCCTCATAAGCTTGTTCTCAGCCTCCACCCCAGCTGCGGAAACCGAATGATAGGTTAGTTCGGCAGAGGAAAATGAAGAAAAACGGAGAAGTGCTAAGGAAGAAACTTACCCCTTTTCTCGTGTTCAGCGAGAAGTGCATTATGCTTGGCGCGCAGCGTCTTATGGGTATCAAGGAGATGCTGAAACTCAGCGCTACGATGGTTGATGGTCACCTGCAAAGGGTACAAAGATATAAATTAGCCTTGTGCATATTCGAAGTGTACAAAATCCGGGCCAAGTGGAACTTAACCCAGCTCTAGGTGTGTGCATATTCGAAGTGTACTAAATCCGGGCCAAGTGGAACTTAACTCGGCTCTAGGTGTGTGCATATTCGAAGTGTACTAAATCCGGGCCAAGTGGAACTTAACCCGGCTCTAGGTGTGTGCATATTCGAAGTGTACTAAATCCGGGCCAAGTGGAACTTAACCCGGCTCTAGGTCTGTGCATATTTGAAGTTATCAAGGAGCTACATTAGTTTTCTAAGGAGCATCCGGCCGAGTAACAAGTTACTCCCCCGAAGGCTCGGGGACTAATCGTTATATTACTAAATACCTACAACTGGCTAAGGAAAACGAGTAACGTACCTCCATCATCCGACCCGCGATGTTGAGCGCCTTAAAGGCGGTGTTCATTTGAGCGGAGAATTCGGCGGGACCGAACTTCTCCGGGAGATCAGCGTCTTGGACTACCTCTGCCTTGTTCCAATTCATGACGAACTCAATCAGGCTCGGAGGGTATCGCTCGCCGGTGGGCATATGGGGTGCCACCAAGCCCTTCGCATGCGCCTCTTTCCTCTCAACCAGGGCAAGGGTCGGGCTGGTGTGCAGAACAAGTTGCTGCGCATCAGCCGGCTCGGCAGGGACGTCCTTTGGGGCTGGAGGTTTCTTGGGAAGCATGGATGCGAGGGTACGCTGTCCAGCCTCGACGGATGCTGTCCTAGTGGCGTCAGGGGCCTTTTTGCCCTTGGGCTGTTGGGAGGAAGAAGTGGTCGCAGCAGATTTCCCCTTAGGAGCTGCCTGGGTACTACCTCGCTGAGACTGAGAAGACTCGGACGAGGCGGAGGAGCTTGGAGCTGGTGCTCTTGTTGCTAAACTTGGTGCTGCTGCTGATGTTTTTGCTGCCGAAGTTGGTGCTGGTGCCGGAGTTGATGTTGGTGCTGAGGTAGTCTCGGTGGTTGCGGGTTGCAGCGTAGCCGAAGTCGTGGATGCCGCTGCCTCGGCTGGGCCAGTCTCCCCTGCTCCAAGGTTACCCCCCTCTTGACGAGGTGGAGAAGAGCCCGGAGCAGCCGCAAAACCCTCTGGAATAGGGCTCAGCGGGCGTGACTCGTTGTCACGAGGGGGAGAAGGGCTAAGTCAGAGCGGCGAAGAGATGCTAGATCCACTCTGGGGGACCTCCATCGCAGCCCTGCCGAATCAAATAATGTCAAAAGAGAAACTAAAACAATGCAAGGAAGAATAAATTACAGAGGGAAAGAAGGCTTACGCATCCGAGGTCAGGGGCTCCTTGGGTTTCCGAGCCCTTCGTGCTGGGGCCTTGCCTACTGGCTTGGAGGCGGTTTTGTCTCTGGACTTCTTTCGCCTTTTGGCAGGCTGAGAAGGTCCGGAGGAGGAACTTGATGCAGCTCCACGCTTCTTCTTCGGCGCTACCGGGACAGGTTCACCCGTAGCAAGGAAAGGGTCCTCGTGGATCTGCCCACCGGGGTTAGCTGATGCCAGAAAAGCATAAGAAAGGGGGACAGCGTCAACAGCTTCCGTCACCTCAACATCTGAGTCATCTTCATCATCAGGCCAATCTCTAATGGAAGAGGGTTTACCGGTGGGTCGCTTCGTAGCGTCAGTCATCGGGAGGAACATCTCCTGATCCGGCTCTTCCTCGTCTGAGTTCTCCCGGTCAGGCGCCCACTTAAGGGTGGGATCGGTGCCATCTTCTAGGGTCTGCTGAAGGAATAGCTAAGGAAAAGAACAGACAACAGAGTTAAAAATACAACAGCGACCGACATGAGGTTTAATTCGGAGAAAGTTTGCGACACAAAACTTACCACGGGAGGAGGCCTATCACGGCAGAAGTGCTCAATGCCCCATGTCCACTCAGAGGAGAAGTCCTTGTGCGTGGTGAAGAGAGACTTGACCCGGCGATAGATCTCCGTGTTGCTCAAGTCGAAGGACGAGGTCCGGTTGGGGTCGCGGTCCCAGCTCATGTGGCACACCTTGTGAGTGCGATTCTGGAGGGGGGAGATCCGGTTGTGGACGAACGTGATCATGGCATCCTCGTTGCGCAACCCGAGCTCCTTCAGCTCCGCGAACCTTTTGTTGACCAAGTGAGCCAAGGCCGTGGGCTTCTTGGGGACAACATCCCACAACTCCGGGTTAGGAGGACCCGGAGCATAGGGGAGCAGTCGGATCAAGTCTTCGGTGCCCGCATTCCGGACATAAAAGAAAGTTCGGGCCCATCCTTTGCAGGAGTCCAGCCCGGTGACCCGGGGGAAAACAGACAGCCTCCGGGGTGAGATGGACGCAGCTCCGAACTGACTGAGCTGCTTGTCCTCCGGATCAAGTTGAATGTTCGGAATAACATTACGATGAAGGCCGAAAAACCGGATCCATAGCTCCTTCGTGGGCCATAGTCCGGCATAGCCTTCGATCATGGAGGCGAAAGCGGAAAGAGAAGTAATTGCGTTGGCAGGAAGGTGGTGCGGCTGGAGTTCGTAGGTGCTTAACCAGTCATGGAAGAAGTCGCTGACCGGCAAACCGAACCCTCGTTGGAAGTGGGACAAGAACACAACGTACTCACCTAGATTGGGCGAGGGGGCGAGTTCGGCGGAGGCGAGGCGCGCGGTGACGCCGGTGGGGATGCGTCTGGTGCGGTAGAGCCAGTCCAGGTCATCTTGGCAGACCCAGGACCCGGCCCACACACCTCGGTCTGCCGTGGCGAGGTCTTCCTCCATCTCTTGCTCAGCGACGGCGAGCTCCTCTTCTTTCATCTTGTGTTCGCTGCCCTCACTGGCGCTAGCGGCGGTGGGGGGCAACGGCCTAGATTGACAAAGACCCGTGGCGGAGGAGGCGCGTAGCGGTGGCGGCGATGAAGAGGTGTGGGGAAGCAGTGCGGCGGCGCCGCTGCTACTTAGAAGCAGTGGCGGCTACGCTATCGTGGGGAAGACGAAGGAGAAGAAGAGCTAGAGGCAAAGGGGCGAGGAAGGAGGAAAAGACCTAAGGGGTGCGTCCCTCCCCTATTTAATCACTCCCTCGAGGGGGAAGTGGGATCGTGTCATGCGGGTACGCCACACGGTGTGGCCGTGTATGTCCCGCGTCAACCAATCAGCAGCGAGCCACACAGAACGCCACAGGGTGTAGCTGATCCCACGACATGACGCATTGATGCGGTAAACGAGGAGGCAGGCGTGACGTGACCCGCGCGCAGTGATAACTGACAATTACTGCGGCGGTTACTGTGGCTGGCCCTTAAAATGAGGCAACCTAATGATTAGCCTCCACGTGGGTTAGCGTACGAGAGAAGGAAAGAAGACCTGGATGAGACCGTGGTAACCCGGCCAGCAAGTGAAAACTTGGAATGTGCCAAGGGAAAGTAAAACCATGAGATCCGAAATAAGGTGGTAACCCGGCCAGCAAGTGAAAACTTGGAATGTGCCAAGGGAACGTAAATCCATACGATCCAAGATAAGGAGGTAACTCAGAGATAACGTCCAAAGCTCAGTGAAATTGAACCTGATGTGGCCTTAGTGGCCAAGGCAGCTAAGACCACACCAGCTTCGAGGACTAATGTTGGGGGGATACCCCCGGGTAGGGTCACGCCGGGGTTCGGCAAGGCCAAAGCGGACACTGGCCGGGTCATGTTAAGGTAGGCCGAGTCTCGGAGTAACCCGGACCAGGGGATGTCCACCTAACGGAGCCTCGACCAACTTAAGCAGTAAGTCGGATAGGAGAATTTAACTTGTATGCAGGAACGGCTGTGGCCGGGTCAACTATGATCCGGGTCATATCTAGCTTCTAGGAGAAGGAAGGAATCTCGCTGGTCAAAAGCAACCCCGGTACGCACTGCATGAGCGAAGCGAACAGGGGCAGGACCACCGAGGCGTGGCCGACAAGAGGTGACGACGCTCGTGTCGGTTGACGCAGGCGCCGCAGAGGCTCACGTAGCCTCTGCATGGGTGACGCGGGGGAAAGCAACCCGGTCGGCATACTATTTTGGGAGGAGGCATATTCCTCCACGTATGCCCTAAGTAGAGACCTAGCCCCCCCTATATAAGGAGGGCAAGGGCCTCTATAGAAGGGGTTCCGCTATTCTGATTGGTTTTAGGTTCTAAGGGTTGATCTCTGGTCGGTCTTGTACGGGTCTACTGTGGGTGAGAGTAAGAGAGTTCCTTCTTCCTCCTCTCGCCAATACAGCTCTAGGAGCACTTGTAACCTTGGAAGTAAATCATATATAAATCTTCTGTGTGAGGAATCACCTCATTATCCCTCCCTGGATTCCCCTAGTGCATTTAGTCCCCACCTTTAGCCTATCCATGGCATCTGCCGTGACACCACCATGACATTATCCTTATCCATTTTCGCTCTAACTCTGGGTCATCTTATCTTGTGTTGAGTTTGAAAAGTTTTTCTATCTCACTTCGTCTTTCAAAGCTTAGATGCCTTTTTGGCATGTCGTTTCTTAACCAGTTGACCTAGTGTTGAGTTCTCCAGAGTCAGTTGTGTGTGTGTTCCTTGTTTCCCTTTGCTCTGCTTCAGTTGAGAGATTCCTTTCCAACATTATCTCTCTGTCTTATGGGCCCACAACATTGTGTTGATGGTTCCATAGTGTTTTGTTCTAGGCCTCGAAGTTTCCTTTTGCCTCATGTGCCTCCTTTTGATTTGTTTGGTTACTTCAGAAGTTATTTCTTCTCTTGGAAGCTACCTCGTGGTTATTATCTTGTAGTGCTCTTCGTGCTACTAAGATAGTAGTTACTCTTTTCTCGGGTTTTAACCCTTGGACTTGAAGCGAAGATCCAAGATTATGCTGGATTCTAGTGTTGAGAATCTTGTACATGAAGACGACCTTTAACCCAAGATCCATTTTGTTGATCCCTGTTTTTAATGTTCAAACATTACCTCAGGATGGCTAGTACCTTCTACTCTAGCCCTCGGGCTTGTGGTTATTGTCGCGATTGAATTGTGACAATTAAGGACTTCCCCCACCACATGCTATTGCAGATGTTCTGTAATGGGACCAAATAGATCACGACAAGAGTATTCCTTGCGAGTCTCACTTCTATACTCGTGACTCTGCCACATCTTCCTTCTATGCATCTGTCCTCGGAAGATTGTTGACTCATGCATCCACATCTCGGGATTCTATCCTGAACATGTTCCTTTTCCCTTGTTGTTTTCCGACTTTGTCTACCAGTTGGTAGCCAAGTAGTAAATGTACATCGGTGTCTTCCAATGCAAGATACTCTTGTGGTCCATCAAGACAAACCATTTTGGGATGCCAGGAGAAACAAACTCCAGTACCTCGTCATATCTAGGACCAAAGTGTTGTAATCCGCAGATCAAGAGGCATTGATTAGCTTTTGTTCGGTTCTACCTTTAAGTATCACACTCTTATATACTAAGAGGTCGTGCTGAGTTACATGACTCCCTTAATGAAGTGATACTCTTACACATCTTTACCCATCCTTCCTCCGAGCTTTCGTGCTCGTGAATGATACATGTGGGTAATAATGTGGACAGCTGAGATTCTTAGCAATCATTATTGCTTTGTACCTCAACAAGGACATTTGTGTCATTCTTAGCACGATGGTTAGCCTATCACTAAGCGAAGGATGATTTTGATACCCAGTCCGCTATTCTGGTACACTCTCTTCAGTCAAGGATTTAGGCTTGTGCCAAAGCTCTGAGACTAAGTCTTCTTTTCTTACCAAGCAAGTTTTCTCTCAAACTAAGTGACATATCGGTGGATCGTGATATTCTAGACGTCCTCTAGAAGTATCACCATGTTGCCACATGACTGTTTTGTCAAGTTCTTGAGCAAGCAAGTTCTCTGAACTACTCCTTTCTCCAAGGATCCGTACTAGATACCCTGAATTAGTTGGTTGAGCTTAAACAACAACTTGGAGAGTTGTAAGAGAAAAGTTCTATCTAACTTAGTTCATCTTAAAGGGATGTCTAGTTTTGTTCGCGATGAAGAAATATAACGTTCTCCTCGTGGAAATGTTATCGTCCCCACCTTTGGTTTGATTCAGGCTATCGTCAAATCAAACTCAGTCCTAGGAATTATCCTGATGATGTATTTACTCGTGATGTTTCACCTAGGTACATCTTCATGTCCTTTGGTCTGACCAATGTCCATGTCTTGTTCATACAACATATGAGTCCATCTTCTTGGAGTATTTGGATAAGTTTGTTATTGAGCCCATCGATGACATTCTTATCTTCCCATGCTAGATTAGATTCATATGGAACAATTAGCTGTAATGTTGGAAACTTTTTAGAACCGTCTTCGTGTTATCTCGAATTACGTGGTTTGGATGTTAGGAGTGACCTTCTCTGGTTCACGTGCAATTGCTAAAAGATGTTGCCATTGATTTGAGAAGAGTTATCTTTGTTTCCTCGGGAATAATTTCAAGTCAGTCAAGCATGTGCGAAGTATTCTTGATATGGTAGGTTGATACCTTCCCATCTCGAGAACATCCTCTGAGCATGCTAAACCACTGATGATTTGTCATGGAAGAGAAGAAGTTCTACAAACTTCAGTATCCTCCTAAATGTCTCCCAACAATAAGGATGCATTTGTGTTTTGTTGTAATCAATTCATGTAAGGGCAATTATCCTTTGATAACTTGCTAATACATGGGTTTTGCAACCTAGCTCATTCATTTTGAGATTGACATTGTAGTCCATGTCTTGAGACTCCAGCAACTTTACCTTTGTGATAAATGTTGTAAACTTTTTATTCGGACATGCTGAGACTGAAGTATCTTCACACTTAACCAAATCTGAATCTCAATCCGATATGATGGTTAGTGATCATCAAGGTTTTTGACGTAGATCTCTTTGAAAATCCGGCAAGATTGATGTAATGGTTGGCACAACTAGTCAGAAGACCTCTTGTCAAATTCTCTTGAATCTGCAAATATCAAGCACTCTTCATGAGGCTTCTTCTATGATTTATTATAGGAGTTGTGCTTATGGTTTTCCTTTGTACCCGAAGTCCGACCTTTACTTGATGTCTACTTTCTCGAACATCAAGGAGAACATTTAAAGAAGTGTTGCTAAATGTCTCTCAGTCAATCCTCTAGACTATTTTATGTTGACAAACATCTCGTTGTGCCAAGTAATTGTAGACTGGGAATGAAGTTTCTTTTTCCTCGTGTCATCAAGAATCTTCTTATATATTCATCTTAGTGGTGTAAAGGGATATCACGATCTTTGGCAAAGATTTTGATAGACCTGGATGAATAAAGAGTTTCCTTCGGTTCCCCTAATGTGTTCGAAGACTGACTATGGTTTTGATAATCAGAAGTTCCTCTTGTTACATGTTCCTCGTGACTCTTACGAGTCCTCTCCACTAAACCAACCTTTCTGTCTTGGCCTTCTATTGCACGAAGAGTGATCCTCCCATATCAAAAGTAGTACAACAGCTTGGTTATCCGTATCTCTATACCTTGGAAGCTCTACTTAAGCCGTTAATAGAGTTTCACCTCTCGAAGTCTTTGGTTGTGTTCTGTCTATTGTATGATCTCCTTTTCAGAAGCATAAAATGTTCTGAAGTTCCATGGTCTCAATCCTTATGAACACCAACTGTCTAACAACTTGAAACCTTCTCCTTCTGTTTCCTCCTTACCTTGATGTATTTCATGCTCGTTGGCTCTAGAGATGTTATGAAACATCTATCCATGAGTTAACCATGAAATAATCTGTTGTGGTTTTGTGTCATTCCCTCTCTTCTTTAGTGTGTGCAGTTACCTCAAAGAAATGAAGCGCTTCATTCATTCAATAATGGTGACATGGATCAACCTCTTCGAAAAGATCGTTGAAGTCTAGTGTAACCCTGTTCTTCTATCTTCCTACCTAGGAATCTCGGGACGAGATTCTATTAAGGGGGATAGAGCTGTAACACCCCTAGTTTTACTAATAATAATTAGGATTTGTTTTGTGCATCATGAGCATAGCATGCATCTCATGGTTTGATAAACCTTTCATTAAGAGAAATAAGAAAACCCTAAAAACCCTAATTTCCTCTCTCTCTCTCTCTCTCTCTCTCTCTCTCAAATCACTTAAAAAAGGTTTTGATTTTTGAAAATTATCAAAAGTATGGAACCAAAATTGTTATAAAGGGTTCCTGTAATATGTTAAATGTTTGCAAAAGTTCTTGTATTTTTGAAATGTCTAAAACAGATTTTAAAATGAAAATACAAACAAATAAAAAGAAAACAGAAAAGAGAAATTGTTTTACAGAAAAAATAGAACCCTAGCTCCATCTGGGCCGAAGCCCATCTTTCTTCCCCCTCTATCTGCCGCCGCAGCAACCCACAGCCCTTGCTTTGCTACAGCCCAATAGCTAGCCCAACTTGGCCCACGCAGCCCGTACCCCTTCGACGTCTTTCTCCTTTCTTCTTCCTTGCCAGCCGAAGCTCCTACGTGCCTGTGCGTCGACCGTTGATCCTTGCTGCATCAAGATGCCCGTCGCTGCCGTTGGATGAGAGGATAAGAACCGCCGCTCTCTCCTCTCTTTCCCCATACCAGTTTCGCTTCCTCTCGCCACCTTTGCTATTTTGCCCTTCGGCCCCAAAACCCTAGCTCACAGACGCCACACTTCCCCAATGTTCCCGAGCTCCCCTTGCCTCGCCGAGCACGCCATCATCATCTCCTTGTTGTCCTTGTTCTTCTCGCCAAAGGAATCGGGCCGGAGCGTCTCCTATCGCTGCCGACGACCTCGACCATCTGAGGCTCGCCGTCGATGATTGTCGTTGCTGCCGACCTCGAGCCGCTTCGCTGACCCCTCTTCTAGCTTCTTGGTGAGCTACTGGTCCCTATGGACCTCTCCGATTCGCCCCTCCCTCTCTAGTTCACCACAGCATCGTGCACTGCCCCTCGTCGGCGTTTTCCGCCGTCGCAGCCACTGCTCCGGCGACCATTTGAGGGCGGCGCCACCACTGTTCGGTCCACCTCGGCCTCCTCTCTCCAACGATCCCCCTCACGCATCCCAGCGTGTCCCCAATCGGCAGATTTGTCATCAACCTAGAAGCTCGCCATTGCTGACGTCATGCTGACGTCAGCATGATGTAGTAATCCCTTTTATCTATTGAAAATGTTTTATATAATTGTTTTCTGAAATATTGATATGATAGGTGGGCCCTGTCTGTCAGGGTTTTATTCATTTTAGAAATAATTTCTGAAATTATTAAACTTCTGACATGTAGGTCAAGTTGGAAAATAATTTAATAAATTCCAAAAAAATTTGTTTTAATAATGATTTAAAAATGGATTAAAATTGGGAAAATCATAACTAATTTATTTTAAATCAGAAAAATATGTAAAATATATCAAAATGTTTAGAAAAATGAGATCTATCCAAAAGACTCATAATCATGCATTGATCAACAACTTTAACTGCAAGTTTAATTAGAAGAACAATAGCAACCCCGCATGTGACTCCGAGGTTCCCCCTATTTTGGGGTTTGTACCCCTCGGACCCCGCTTAAAATTGCTAAGCATGCTTTCGAGTGACATTTAACTACACTTTAACTTGTAATATCATCATCCTTGCTTGAGCACTGCATTGATGCCATGTGTTGATTGTTGCTTTCCTTTCCGGTGTTTCTGCTTCTTCTCGATAAACCTCGGAGTTGATGTGAGCAACAATATCGAGTCCAACATTGAAGACCGAGATCAACATCATCAAAGGTTATTGAAGAATGACGCCAAGCAGATGAACCAGAAGTTCTATATGCGAGTATCAACAAGCAAAGGCAAGCAAAACCCCACACATGATATAATCCTATGCTTTCAAAGTATTTCATTCTTGCCATGTGCATATGATTCCAAAGTCTTTTATCGGTAGATATAGTAATCATATCTGATGCATGTTCCCCTTTGTAGCCTATACTCCCTGATCCACTGCTCCTAGCATAACTAGGGTTTGGCTTATGAGCTTCGCTAGAGCTGCTATATCTGTTGTGCTTAGCCATGCTTAGATATTACCGCTGGTCCATCCGGTTGATGGATCAGAGCTGCGAATGAACCTAGTATGATAGGATGACATGGTATTATCAGAGATGAAAGTTAAACATGCTAAGGCTTGTATGGGAGGCCACGTCGGGTTGTGGTTTTTGCAGTCCCATACTTGCCACCACTAGGACCTGAGTTCTTGCCTCTTGAACCAAGACGAGTGATGTCTACGCACTTCTATTCTTGTAGACAGTTGTTGGGCCTCCAAGTGCAGAGGTTTGTAGAACAGCAGCAAGTTTTCCCTTAAGTGGATCACCCAAGGTTTATCGAACTCAGGGAGGAAGTGGTCAAAGGTATTCCCTCTCAAGCAACCCTGCAATCAAGATACAAGAAGTCTCTTGTGTCCCCAACACACCCAATACACTTGTCAGGTATATAGGTGCACTAGTTCGGCGAAGTGATAGTGAAATACAAGTGGTATGGATATAAGATAATGGTGCTAGGAAATAACTTGATGGCATGGAAAAGACTAAAGCAAAACCGAAATAAAGATGGAAGAAAGCAAACATGTAATAGATCTAGTAGCAAACGGTGTTTCAATGCTTAGAAACAAGGCCTAGGGATCATACTTTCACTAGTGAACACTCTCATATAAATATATCATCTTCATGATACTACTCTTAACTACTCTCCGGTTGGACACTCTAATCAACGGTAGGGCTATAACAGCACTCCTCAAAGTAAGCCTTTCCCATCTAGAAAACCCCGCACTGTCACCTTGAGTACTAGATGAGTCCAACAAACACCACAATTTCATAAAGACATCCAACTCCAAATATAACTCATAACAAGTATTTGTAATCTCTAGCCTAAGTGCCACCATGGTTAGCACGCTGTCACTTTCACACACATGGGAAGAGCAGAGATTCATTAAGCACTTGAGTAGAGGGTAGATCTATAGATTACAAGCTCATGATCTAAATAAGATCATGCATAGATAGAGGGATGAACACATAGCTACGGTAGAACCCTTAGCCTCGAGAGAGAACTACTCCCTTCTCATCATCGGAATCAGCAATGGTGATGGAGATGGTGATCGAGATCGATGGAGATGGCTACGGCAGCAGCGCGGAGGACTCCTTTCCCGCCGCCGGTATCATAGGGGAGCACCGCCCCTTAGCACCCTTCCGTCATGGATTATTGGGAGCCCTTCCCCATGGAGATGGGATCTATGGGGGAGAAAAACATGTGGCTTTGGTGGCTGCAAATTCGTGGGTGGAGGAGTCTCCCACGAATTAGGTTTCCTCCCTTTATATAGCTTTTCGGATTTCCGTCATCCCATCTTGGGCTGCAGTAAATCGGGTCTATCGGGTCCGTCCAGACTCGGAATCAGCTAAATTTTATGTCCAGAACGTTTGCCGCAAAATTTCCAACAACTTTTTAGTTTAAGAGTTTTCCGTTTGACGCCGTATTCGACCAGAAACGTGACCATCTTCAAAAAGAGTTCTGAGACAGATTTCTGCAAAATCCCAATTTGACTCCAACAAGGTTTCCACTTGTATTCTTGGTAATTCCTACACATCAAAGTGTAAAACAAGAACAATGTGCACTTTTGCAACTATTAGTAGATTAGTCCAAAAAATCATATGAAAAGTTCTACAACGTGTGGACAAAACATAAGAAAGTAGATAAAACCAACAATGAAACATCAAAAATTATAGATACATTTGCAATGTATCAACATCCCCAAGCTTAACTCCTGCTCGTACTCGAGTAGGTAAGTGATAAAAAGAAAAAAATTGAGGTGACATGCACCATCAAAGACTTGATCAAAGTATTTGTAAAACTTTCAAAGCTGGGATCATAGTACTTTAATCATAGAATGAAAGACAAAGTTCTAGCAATAAGCAAAGAAACTATGATGCAACATGAAAAGGCACAAACAAAAGATTAATGAATAACAATGCTTTGCAAGACGTTTGTTTGTTTCACATAAAGAAAACATAGCATAATAGTATTCAGCTTGTCCCTCAATAGAGTAGCAAATAGAAATGCATAGGACACCTTCAAAGTTCATCAGAGTGACTAGATACAATAGTTTAAAACAAGCAATATCAAAGTATGCATCAATCAACTAGTCTTGGGACAATGCACATAGCACTAAGAATGGCCACTATGCTCTCAAAGTAAGTGCATAAAGATAGAAGGTGGAGACTCAATATAATGGTGGAAGAAAGACCTTTGTAAAAGGTAGTAGGGATTCAAGTCTCATAAAGAGCTTCCAAAAGTTATGGTAATTATAGCTTTCAGCTCTCATTGCCCCTATCATAAGCATCTTGAAGTGATTAAGGTTAAAGTGAACAAACTATGGTGTACATGCTTGGCGAAGTATAAGTCAAAAATCTCATGTCCCTTGTATACGAGGGCCGCTCCTCATGCTACTCAAGTTTAGTCACCAGTAAGTTCTTGTCATCGTAAGTATATGTGTATCATAGAGAACAGCCAACGGAGTACCCCTTGCCCGATGATACGGAAGAATCCCCATATCAAAATGACAAGGCAAGCAGACAACGAGCATCTCAGCATTCTTCTTATTTACCATGGGAATATGGTGATTTTTTCTCTCTTTCCTCTTTTCGTAGTATCTTTTTTTCTTTTCTCCTTTTTTTCTCAATATAGGACTCTTTTTTTATAAGAAGAATGCTTCATAGACAACTCATTATGGTTACGCTACAGGTTTCCACCATGTCAGCATGGATTAGACCAGCGGCCCAGGCGTTTCTCTAACACATATACATAACTCCATGGACTTACAAGCTTCCCTTTCATTTCACACCGACAACATCCATATACAAAAGAGCATGATATCAACTAGGTACAAGTACCAAGTGCAATGTTGAAAGCGTTCCCCGTGAAAGCATGGTTCTGCTAATTCTCGACAAATAAGTGCAAGCATATACAACATAGGAGACACAATGGTTCAAGTTTATTAAGGGCAAGTAAAGTAAAGTGTGCCATCAAGTTCGTGAGAGCTTTAATCACTAGTTTTCTCATAACAAGTGGAAGGTAAACAAAAGCATGAATATACTTGGAGTAGCATAAGCTAGTAGGTAGGTATGGTGGACTCTTTGGAATAACTTGGTTTAGGGAGTTGGATGCATGAGTGGAACTCATACTTTGTTGTGGAGGCTAGCAAAAGACTGGGAGCGACAAACTAAGAGAGCAATAATTGCCATAATCATGCAGAGCGACAAAACATCATTGATCAAAGCATAAAGTGATACTACAAGTTGAAAACTAAAGGATCATAAAGGCTATGGTGACTTGAGATAGTCATAACATGGTGTGAGCATGCGCCAAGTCAACCCAAATAAAGCATCAAAGGAGAATCCCACTATTGTCGTTGTATTGGGAACGACAGTACCTAAGGAGGTTAGATAGAGGTGTGGGGACTAGCAGGGAAGCTATCGACGGCGTCCGCAGGCGAGATTGGATACAAGCGAGCGTAGCGGGACGTAAGAAGTACCCAGGTTCGGGGCCCTCGTGGTGAGGTAAAGCCCCTACTCCTGCCGGATCTGACTATGTGGGATACACCAACTACAAGTGCTCCTCAAGCTGTATGTGCTAGCTACTGCCTTAAATGCTAAGAGACCAACCGACTGTCTAACTGAGCTAGTGTGTGTGCTCTAGGTGAGAAAGCTAGCAGGGAGAGCTAGCTCCCTGGGAGTGATTGATCGATGTGGTGGCTGTGTGTATGAATGAGTGAGCGTGTGTCGCTGTGAGAAGGAGGCCCTCCCTTCGTGCCTTATATTGAGGCCCAAGGGACAAAGGTGGGACCCGTTGCCTAACTAGTACTATTGCCTATGTCATCTGATTGAGTAGTACATAGTGCTACACTATTTGTTACATCATCTGATAAAGCAGTGTACTGGGTCTTGTCGATGTCTTCTCGTATGTAAGCCTCTGGGAATCCAATGTGCTGGTGGGTAGCGATCTGGAGTAGTAGCTGGTCCTGATCCCTAGAATCCAATCCTGGACTGATCGATGGAGCTGGAGGAGTAGCCGATTGGAGCGAGGGAGCCGGCCAGGACCGACGTGGTCGCTCCCTGGTCGCGATGGCATCGATCCGGCCAGGAGGAGGCCCAGCCGGGGGCGAGCGTTGCGGCCCACCCGGGCGCTGGGGAAGAGGCGACCCAGCCGGGCGAGGGGAGGCGGCGAGGCCCAGCCGGGTAGGGGCAGGTGCGGCCCAGCCGGGGCGCACGAGGCCTAGCCGGGGAGGTCGGCCCAGCCGGGCAGGGTGAGCCGGCCCAGGCGGGGGCTAGGCTAGGGGCAGCCCAGGCGAGGCAGGGGCGAGGCGGACCGGCTTGGGCGGCCCAGCCGGAAGGAGGAGGTGGCGGGCCGGCTTGGAGAGGAGGCCCAGCCGGAAGTAGAGTAGCAGGCCGGCTGGAAGCTCCTAGTCGGCCCAAGATGTCTAGGGATGCCGTTTTCTTTATTCCTGCTGTCGTTTTCCCTTTTTTATCTGTATTTGCACGCTCCTTGGGGTACCCGGGGATAATCCCCCCGACACTAGCCCCCGAGCGCGCGCTGATTTCACCTGGAGGGGGAAATTCGCGCGAGCTCCACAAAAACTTGGCGTTGTCGTAGTAGATGAAGTGCTTGAATAGCGTCCGGCTGGACACCTCCAGCCCGGGAAGCAACACAACTACCGCGGGGGCGCGCGAGCGCACCCGCGGGGTGTAGCCCTCGAGATTCGGAGTAGCTGACGGAGACATGTGCTGTGAATCTTCTATATCTTTCCCTTTTCGACACCTCGAACTTGCTATCCGGCTGAACGCCTTCAGCCAGACTGGAGCACTTGATTACACCGGGGGCACGCGAGCGCACCCGGTGGGTGTAGCCCCCGAGATTCGAAGTAGCTGGCGTAGCCAGGTGCTTCGAATCTTCATCTGTACCTGAAATCTGACTCGGTGTAGTTGTGCAAAACAAACAAACAGAAGTGAACTTGTTGTCAGTACATCAACATATAGTACACATGCTATCAACCGGATAACGGTTTTATCTTTCAAAAACTAGCTCGTGCTTCTCTGAATACTTAGTCACTTTCCCGTGCGCTCTGCTGTTTACGCTGTGTCCTTGCCGGCCAGCCGGGTTGCGGTCTGGAGCCGGAACCGAAGGGGGAGCTGACAGTACATCGCACACGGTACTGGGGGCTGAGCAGCCGGAAAATACCAACTAGGCACTAGGCCGGAATGTCCGATCTGTCGCACCCTTCGCCGTTTTTCATGTGGGATGCCTCGGACTTTTGCTCTTGCTAGTCGGACAGCCGGGTTGCGGTCTGTAGCTGAGACGAAGAGTGGGCCTCTGACACCGTCGCACACTACTCAGTCGGTTTACGGATTTAGCAGGCCGGGCCAACCGGCGAGCCCCCGGGTAGGGGTTGCCGGCGCCGGAAAACTGAAAGCAGGAAGAAAAACAACATCTGGCGAGCTCTCGAGGGTTGCTCGAGGTCGAAAAACACTCACATTGTAGCTGTCGGTGTAGTAGGGTCGAAGACGCGATTTCGTAGGCGTTGCGGCTGCTGAAACAGTCCGACTGGCGTCCCAGCCGGATAGCCTGGCTCCAGCCGGATAGGCAACCAAACGCGGCGTAGCCAGATTCGGTTCCTAGCCGGCCAGACAACCAAACGCGCCAGGACGCGCCGAGCCGGCATGGCCCCTCCGGAACGGGTCTAGCCGGCCGAACCGGCAACCAAACAGGACGAAGTCATGCGGAGTCAGTCCGGCTCAGCCAGAACGGGTAGTCGGACGGATGTAGCCGGATCAAAACGGTATAGCCGGATCGGCATAGCCGGATTTTTCTTGCCTTTTTTCTCCTTTTCTCTCTTACTTTTTCTAGCCGGATTTTTTATTTTTCCTCTCTTCTTTCTCCAACCGATCAAACGTTTCTTCTCTTTTTTTTCTCAACCGACTACAAACAGCCGGCTCTCTCTTCTTCTTCTTCTCTTTTTTTTTCAACCGGATGCAACCAACAGCCGGTTGACTCTCTCTCTACTTTTCTTAACCGGCCGGATTTTCTTCTTTTTCCCTTTTCTCAGCCGGCCAAAACAGCCGGGCCCTCTCCTTTCTCTCATCTTTTTTTCTTTTGTGTTTGCTGTCGAGTACGCACACACGCGCGCCTAGGAGGCCAGCCGGCATGCGCGGCAAGCTGAGGCGCAAGAGTGCATAGGGGTGGCCCATGCGGAGGAGCCGGAAGCGCGCGGCGGCATGAGTCGGCCGGCTGGAGGAGATGCAGGCGCGCAGGCGGATGCGCTGGAGCCGGACATGCGGCCACGGCAAGTCGGAGGAGACACGAACCGGCAGGGGAGAGTGCAGCGGTGTTGCTGCCGGACGATGCGTGAGCGCGTAGCAAGTAGTTGGACGGAGCTGCAAAGTCGATATTGGCGTGATTTCATGTGCATGTCGCTGCATGGATTTTGTGGCCATATGCCCACGTACGCGAGCACGTACGCATGCATGTACGTATTTGTACGCGGCAGCTGCTTGCGTGCCCGCCTGCCTGCTATGCTGCTTGCTCGCGCCGGCGAGCGCTGCTGCCGCTGGCCGGTACTTGCGGCCCCCGCGCGCTGCTGGCGTGGAAAATGGTGAGGACGACGGAGACGGTGGCGGCGAGGAAGCCACGCTGCGGCCCGCGAAATTTTGGCGCGGAGGTGGCTGCCGACCGTCCGGGAGGATGAGCCGAACGACGCAGGTGTGCAGCAGCGGACGGGCGCATGCGAGCTCGCACGGAGGACCGCAGCGGCACCGACATGCAGAGGCGCGGTGGCGACGCCTGACGGTGACGCGGGCGATGGCGAGCCCCCGCGAGCCTCGACGAGGCGGAGGCGACGACGATGGCGGCGTGACGTCGGCAGCGAGCCCCGGGCCTCACGACGAGATGACGACGACGATGGTGTGGAGGCGATGACGAGCCCTCCGAGCCTCACGGCGAAGGCGGCGCGGTGGCGGCGAGCCCCGAGCCTTACCGCGAGGGCGGCCACGGCAACGAGCCCCCAAGAAACTTGGCGAAGCGGAGTCGGTGATGACGGCACGGAGGCGGCGAGCCTCCGAGCAACTCGAGACGGCGTCGGTGACGATGATGAAGAAAAAATCGGTCCCGTGCGGAACGGAACTCCGTCCGAAGCTATGTTTTGCCCCAAGGTGGGCGCCAACTGTCGTTGTATTGAGAACGGCAGTACCTAAGGAGGTTAGATAGAGGTGTGGGAACTAGCAGGGAAGCTGTCGACGGCGTCCGCAGGCGAGATTGAATACAAGCGAGCGTAGCGGGACGCAAGAAGTACACAGTTTTTGGGCCCTCGTGGTGAGGTAAAGCCCCTACTCCTGCCGGATCTGACTATGTGGGATACACCAACTACAAGTGCTCCTCGAGCTGTATGTGCTAGCTACTGCCTTAAATGCTAAGAGACCGACCGACTATCTAACTGAGCTAGTGTGTTTGCTCTAGGTGAGAGAGCTAGCAGGGAGAGCTAGCTCCCTGGGAGTGATCGATCAATGTGGTGGCTGTGTGTATGAATGAGTGAGTGTGTGTCGTTGTGAGAAGGAGGCCCTCCCTTGGTGCCTTATACTGAGGCCCAAGGGACAAAGGTGGGACCCGCTGCCTAACTAGTACTATTGCCTATGTCATCTGATTGAGTAGTACATAGTGCTACACTATTTGTTACATCATCTGATAAAGCAGTGTACTGGGTCTTGTCGATGTCTTCTCGTACGTAAGCCTCTGGGAATCCAATGTGCTGGTGGGTAGCGATCTGGAGTAGTAGCCGGTCCTGATCACTGGAATACAATCCTGGACTGATCGATGGAGCTGGAGGAGTAGGCGACTGGAGCGAGGGAGCCGGCCAGGACCGACGTGGTCGCTCCCTGGTCGCGATGGCATCGATCCGGCCAGGAGGAGGCCCAGCCGGGGGCGCGCGTCGCGGCCCACCCGGACGCTGGGGAAGAGGCGACCCAACCGGGAAGGGGGAGGCGGCGAGGCCCAGCCGGGTAGGGGCAGGTGCGGCCCAACCGGGGCGCGTGAGGCCTAGCCGGGGAGGTCGGCCCAGCCGGGCGGGGTGAGCCGGCCCAGGCGGGGGCCAGGCTAGGGAAGCCCAGGCGAGGCAGGGGCGAGGCGGACCGGCTGGGGCGGCCCAGCCGGAAGGAGGAGGTGGCAGGCCGGCTTGGAGAGGAGGCCCAGCCGGAAGTAGTGTAGCAGGCCAGCTGGAAGCTCCTAGTCGGCCCAAGATGTCCAGGGATGCCGTTTTCTTTATTTCTGCTGCCATTTTCCCTTTTTTATCTGTATTTACACGCTCCTTGGGGTACCCGGGGATAATCCCCCCGACAACTATACTATGCTTTAATATGCTAAAACAACGCATGATTCATCCAAGGCACATTAAGAAAATCTCAATTGTTTATAACAAGTCATGCTACAGCAAAGAATACTAAGCATAAAGCCAAAACAATATCAAGCATGGCATGACAAAGCATAGGCCACAGTCAAAAACAAGCTCTTTTTACCACATAAGTATGAACTTTCCTACTCTTTTCCAAACCAAACCAAACTATTTGCAAACCAATGTATGAAAGAGGGGGTCCAACCAATTTATTCAGCGAACTAAGAAAACCAAGCAAACGAAAAATAACCAAAACAAAAACGAAAAAGAAGACGCTCCAAGAACAACACAACTGTGCATGAAACAATAAAAATGAAGTGTTCCGAAGAAACCTGGAATTTTTATTGATGAAGAAGGGGATGCCTTGGGGTGACACGCGTGGCATCCCCAAGCTTGAGATTTAGTTCATCCCTCATCTCATTACTCAATCCTTCCATACACCTGAAAATTTTCCTTCATACAAAACTTCACACAATCTTTATTAGCAACATTAGTGCACTCAAGATAAATAAGTCTTAAGGTTCAGTTCTAACACCAAATAAACTTCCATTAGAACACTAGCTACTGTAGCACTTCCCTCAAAAAGCTCAATTCCCCAAAAGAACTCAAAAAGGAACCCACAAGAAGCAAATGCAGAAAATGGCAGAAATATGTCAAAACAGACCAGCAGGTAAAGACGAATTTTTTTAAGACCTTCTGTTGCTCGAATCAAAAAGTGTTAAACTAATTAAAGTTAGATAACAACCTGGGTTAGAAGCACAAAAAATTACAGCTCAATCCGACATACAGAACTCTCTCACGAATTTTTACGTGAAGCACAAAAATCTGTTTCGGGACAGCAACTTTCCCAATCATTACTTCTCTCTCATTAGAGGTTACACTTTGCACAAAAAGCAAATAAGAATGATAAGGAGAGATTATTACAGATGTAATAACTTCCAAGACTCAACTAAAACTTTTGGGTTATCTCCCAATAAGTGCGTTTCTTTAACGCCTTTAAGTTAGGCATGATAGTTTGAAAAGATGCTCACATAAGAAATATAAATTGAAGTAAAAGAGAGCATCAAGAAGCAAATATAAAACACATTTGAGTCTAACCCACTTCCTATGCATAGGAATCTTGTAAAAAAGAAACAAGTCATGAAAGCACAAAACAACAAGCATAGGAAAGCAAAACAAGTGCAACTTCAAGACTTTCAACATAAAGAGGGGAAACTTAATATTGTTGAGACACATAAAACCATGTTTCCCTCTCTCATAATAACTTTCAGTAGCATCATGGATAAAATTAACAATATAACTATCACATAAAACATTCTTATCACGATCCACATGCATAAAAGAATTAATACTCCCCATATAAGCATAGTCATTCTTATCAATCATAGTGGGAGAAAATTCAACAAAATAGCTATCAATATTATTCTCATCACCATAATCATCAAATATAGGAGGCATATTGTAGTCATAATTAATTGCCTCCTCAATAGTAGGTGGACTGAAAATATCATATTCATTATTGTAATCATCATATATTGGAGGTTTGGTATCATCATAAGCAATAGAATAGCTATCTTCCAAAGCTGGGGAACTAAAAAGATCATTTTCATAAAAACTAGCTTCCCCAATCTTAGAATTTTCCATAGCATTAGCAATAATACTGTCCAAAGAATTCATACTAACAACATTTCTATTAGCATGCAAATAAAGTTCCATAGGTTTTTTAATTTTCTCTTCAAACACTTCATGTCCTAACTCAAGATAAATACTATAAAGCTCGCTAATTTTGATGTTGTTTTCCATTAAGCCTAACTAGTGAAAACAAGAAACAAAAAGACAAAATTGCAGAATCTAAAGGAAATAACTTCGAGCACTCACACCGGAAATAGGCGTTTTCCGTGGGAGGTTCTTCTTCTTTAATCCTCCGGTGTGAATACCTTTTACCTTACCTCCCCGGCAACGGCGCCAGAAAATAGCTTGATGTCTACGCACTTCTATTCTTGTAGACAGTTTTTGGGCCTCCAAGTGCAGAGGTTTGTAGAACAGTAGCAAGTTTTCCCTTAAGTGGATCACCCAAGGTTTATCGAACTCAGGGAGGAAGTGGTCAAATGTATTCCCTCTCAAGCAACCCTGCAATCAAGATACAAGAAGTCTCTTGTGTCCCCAACACACCCAATACACTTGTCAGGTGTATAGGTGCACTAGTTCGGCGAAGAGATAGTGAAATACAAGTGGTATGGATATAAGATAATGATGCTAGAAAATAACTTGATGGCGTGGAAAAGACTAAAGCAAAACTGAAATAAAGATGGAAGAAAGCAAACATGTAATAGATCTAGTAGCAAACGGTGTTTCAATGCTTAGAAACAAGGCCTAGGGATCATACTTTCACTAGTGAACACTCTCATATAAATATATCATCTTCATGATACTACTCTTAACTACTCTCCGGTTGGACACTCTAATCAACGGTAGGGCTATAACAGCACTCCTCAAAGTAAGCCTTTCCCATCTTGAAAACCCCACACTGTCACCTTGAGTACTAGATGAGTCCAACAAACACCACAATTTTATAAAGACATCCAACTCCAAATATAACTCATAACAAGTATTTGTAATCTCTAGCCTAAGTGCCACCATGGTGAGCATGCTGTCACTTTCACACACATGGGGAGAGCAGAGATTCATTAAGCACTTGGGTAGCAAGGTAGATCTATAGATTACAAGCTCATGATCTCAATAAGATCATGCATAGATAGAGAGATGAACACATAACTACGGTAAAACCCTTAGCCTCGAGAGAGAACTACTCCCTCCTCATCATCGGAATCAGCAATGGTGATGGAGATAGTGATGGGGATCGATGGAGATGGCTCCGGCAGCGGCGCGGAGGACTCCTTCCCCGCCGCCGGTATCACAGGGGAGCACCGCCCCTTAGCACCCTTCCGTCATGGATTATTGGGAGCCCTTCCCCATGGAGATGGGATCTATGGGGGAGGCAAACACGTGGCTTTGGTGGCTGCAAATTCGTGGGTGGAGGAGTCTCCCACGAATTAGGTTTCCTCCCTTTATATAGCTTTTCAAATTTCCGTCATTCCATCTTAGGCTGCAGTAAATCGGGTCTATCGGACCCGTCCAGACTCGGAATCAGCTAAATTTTATGTCTAGAACGTTTGTCGCGAAATTTCTAACAACTTTGTAGTTGAAGAGTTTTCCGTTTGACGCCGTCTTCGATCTGAAACGTGACCATCTTGAAAAAGAGTTCTGAGACAGATTTCTGCAAAATCCCAATTTGACTCCAACAAGGTTTCCACTTGTATTCTTGGTAATTCCTACACATCAAAGTGTAAAACAAGAACAATATGCACTTTTGCAACTATTAGTAGATTAGTCCAAAAAAATCATATGAAAAGTTCTACAAAGTGTGGACAAAACATAAGAAAGTAGATAAAACCAAGCATGAAACATCAAAAATTATAGATACATTTGCAATGTATCAACGAGCGTACAACCACATGGGGGCCTAGAAACCCCCTCGACCAACTAACTTGCCTAGTAGATTCCATGAGTCACATAGTTCGGGCGTTCCATTCGACATATGCATTCTGGTTGTTCTCGAAGGCAGAGGAGGAGGTGCATTCATACAGGTAGGTAAGCGTGGCAGGGAATGGGAGAGGCATGGCCTCCGTAATCTCAAACCCTGTTCATATCTCTAGGGACCGACTTCGGGACTTGACCTGTTATGACGGCATCTCCTTAGGGCGTGACTCATGGTCTCGGCGAAAGCAAGGTAAAGGTCGTGTCCAATCACCCTCTGCCGGCCTTCCAAGGAAGAGGGGTAATCTTAAGTGGCATTAAGAGTCGGTTGGTACGTGTGGGTAAAGTTGTGCACCCCTACAGGGTAATAATATTTTCGAAAAGCCGTGTCCGCGGTTATGGACGACTTGGGAATGGACGTGATGATCCTAGAGAACTATAACCTAATCGTAAAACTTGACAAGAGAAGTGAGGAGTTTTTAAGGATGCTTCCTCAGGGATCGAGGGGGTGATCCTTGTTGGTAGGTTCAGCTGATAAAGTTTCGGTGGATATCAAAAGAAGATCAAAGATAGTGCTATCGGTTTCTTATCCCCTTTTAAAATGTTCTATTAGTCGAGCTTCACCTCTCTCTCTTTTACAAAGAAAGTTAGCTTTATGCAAAGTAACCCCACCAGCCATAAGTCTTGCGGAGTACACCCTGTACTCATCCTTGCTTTGTTGATACTTTTGCAGCAGGTAAGTGTTCCCATAGAAGATGAGTTTGTTACAGCATCCACATCGACGAGTAGTTTGGTGTTCCTGGTCGGCAGCCTGGAATCTATGGATTGGGACGTCATCGTTATGATTCAGGGCTCTTAGGACATTTGTTAAGTTTGCTATACTAAATAGCATAATCTGCCTTCCGTTGTTTGATGTTTGTGGTCAGTGACCTCTGCTTGTAATAATTTTGTTATTTGCTCAGTTATGAGCTTGCTGTAATAATTTTTGTGTCGTAGGGTCACTGTAATGTTACCGATTCTTTCTCTGTATGCTTCCGAGATTTAGGTTAGGCTTATATCAGATAGAGGTCTGGGATTTGTCTAGCCCTAATCTCGGGAGTGTCACATGCGCTATTAACGGACGTAATCATGTAGGACTTATCCCATGGTATAGATGGTGTTCGGTGAGTTTCCTCTGTTTCCCAAGTTGATACGTAAGGAGTGCCAACTGCTTTATAGTCACTGTAAGTGCTAACACACCTCCGTCTACCAACAAGTAGTTTCCTCCATCAAGTCCCCATGAGAGGCAAATATTGAGAGGTCAACTTATATCAACATCAAGATGTAGAAAATCTAACACATGGTCACAGCGATGAATATCATAATAGACTTTATCTTATTTCAATCTCATACTAGGTGACACATTGCAAATGTATCTATAATTTTTCATGTTCCATGCTTGGTTTTATCTACTTTCTTGTGTTTTGTCCACACTTTGGAGTACTTTTCATATGATTTCTTGGACTAACCTATTAACAAGAGCCACAGTGCCAGCTACCTGTTTTCTACTGTTTTTGGTTCCAGGAAGTCAGAAAATGAATATTCTCGGAATTGGATGGGACAAAAGCCAAAGTTATTATTTTACCGAGGGACACTTGGAGCCAGAATACGAGACGGAGAAGGGCCAGAGGGTGGCCACACCACCTGGTGGCGCGTGCCAGGCCAGGCCGTGCCAGGGGATAGTGTGGGCCCCTCCGACACCCCCTCGGTCTCCCCTCTCGCTTATAAGAGCCTCCCGATGCATAAACCCTAAATAATCAAGCCTCCAGCCACTAAAAGTTCTACAGCGCCGCCGCCACCGAAGGGGAGATTTGGGGGGACAGAAAGTCTTTGTTCTGGCACCCTTTCGGGACGGGGAAGTGCCCCTCGGATCCATCTCCATCGATCTCCACCACCATCTCCATCACCATTGCTGATTCCCATGATGAGGAGGGAGTAGTTCTTCCTCGAGGTTAAGGGTTCTACCGGTAGCTATGTGTTTATCTCTCTCTATGCATGATCATATTGTATCATGAGCTTTGTAATGAAGTAGATCTACCTTGCTACTCAAGTGCTTTAGCTCTCGCCATGTGTGTGAAGTTGACAGTGTGCACACCATGGTGGCACTTAGGATAGAGATTACAGATACTTGTTATGAGTTATATTTGGAGTTGGATGTCTTTATGAAATTGTGGTGTTTGTTGGAACCATCTAGTGCTCAAGGTAACAGTGTGGGGTTATCTAGATGGGAAAGATGAACTTTGAGGTGTGCTGTTATAGCCCTACCATCGATTAGAGTGTCCAACCGGAGAGTAGTTAAGAGTAGTATCATAAAGAGAATATATTTATATGAGAGTGTTCACTAGTGAAAGTATGATCCCTAGGCCTTGTTTCTAAGCATTGATACACCGTTTGCAATTAGATTTGTTACATGTTTACTTGCTTCCATCTTTATTTCAGTTTGCCTTTAGTCTTTTCCCACGTCAACCACACGGCAGCAAGCTATTTTCTATCACCGTTACCACTTATAATTATCTATACCACTTGTATTTCACTATCTCTTCGCCGAACTAGTGCACCTATACACCTGACAAGTGTATTGGGTGTGTTGGGGACACAAGAGACTTCTTGTATCTTGATTGCAAGGTTGCTTGAGAGGGAATACCTTTGACCACTTCCTCCCTGAGTTCGATAAACCTTGGATGATCCACTTAAGGGAAAACTTGTTGTTCTACAAACCTCTGCACTTGGAGGCCCAACAATTTTCTAGAAGAATAGAAGTGTGTAGACATCACTAGGGTTTCTCCATCTCCCCAAGAACTAATGATCTACTCAGACATGGAGGCAATCAACATCATGGCAATAACAATGGAATCTATCATAGATGAATAGTACTTGTATAAATCCACAACGAGTATGGAAATTACAACAAGATCTAGACAAGATGTAGATGGGATGGATGGATATGGTGCTGATGCAGTGGTGGATGATGAAGATCGATTCCTTAGCCTCTCGGATCTGCGCAGGGCGAAGATGGATCCCCAGTGGACGAGTTCCCCCTCTAGATGCCTTCTAGAGGTGAGGTTTCGGCAATTTCTGGGTGTCCTGTATGTCGTCTCTCTGATCCAGTTGCATGGGGTGAAACTATTTGAGGAGGCGGAGGCGGCACCAACTATATGGCCGGAAAATTTATTCTCGCCGTATAGTTGGTCGTTGAACCCTCTCTCTCTCTTTTATTCGCTTCTAGTTTTCTTCTGGTATTATTAATATTTTCCAAATAAGCGATTTACGTTGTTTTTGACTCCTTTTCTCCATAGTACAACTGCTCAAGAATTGTATCCATTGGATCCATCATTTTTCCTGATCTTGGTGAAAATAGACATAAAATGTGCGCGCGAGCGCCGTAAAATACCAAGATCCTACATCTACAATGCAAAATAATAGTGTAAAACATGATGCAAATATGCACTCATCAACTTCCCCAAGCTTAGACTCTTGGTCGTCCCGAGCAAGTTTTAGCTTAATGGATGTGATCCTCATATTCATGAAGCTGAGTCGACTAAAATAAATGAGGCAGTCGTAGCATGTGTTTATCATATACGATACATAGGAATAAGTTCATGAATAGTACCTTACTCGAACCATCTGAATAGTATTAGCAGGCTTCGACACCTTAGTGATCAACAGTTCATAAAAGATGAATCTCAACATAATGTAAAAGTATCTGGTTCAACCGAATGAGTTAGCAAGGTAGTACCAAGTGTTTTAGGATCAATGTATTCACTTGGGATTTAAAATCTCAAAAGTGTCTCTTTGTCACACTATAATACAGTGCTATATGCCTATTTTCTCTTTGCACACTCGCTCTTTTTCTTCTTTCTTTTCTTTTCTTTTTTATATATGCTCACACTTTTGTTTAAGTGATGTGCAAAGGAGCTAGCCATATATTCCAATTCATGTAGGAATTCAAAGTTTAACGATCTCAATTATCAAATTCCAATTGTATATGAAGCATTCTTATGACTTGGAGATTCTACCTCGACTTGTTCTCACTCCATTTTGATAGCACTTTCACTTTCCTTTGTTCAAGGTTTCTTTTTCAACTTAACTGTATAGATAATTTTTCTTTGTAACTCAAACCGTAGACTTATAGCATATGGACCAAATTATCTTTATGTGTTCCATTAATACCAATCATGTGGAAGACTCCTACTGCTATCATCAAGTGCAAGTAAAATTATACTCATGCCATTCACATATCATTAAAGAAAACACAAACTCAATATTGCTTCATATATAATAATAAACTCGGAATTTCATTAAAGGGATGGACTATTCCTGAAGGGAATTCTAATGATGCAAACTTTATTGCTAGTTTGAACTAATGCAAAAATAGTAATAAAAACTTATAAGATAGATTACAAGGTCTTAAAGTTCTCCCCAAGCTTGGAATCAAGCTAGGCGGGATCAAATAATCCCTTGTGATTATCTGATACCGTGATTGTTTTAGATCACTGTGGCACCATGGCATGTAACACCGCGGTGTGTAGCTTCTCGTTGGTCTCCTCTAGAGCAGGAATGCGGCTGTAGCACCTACGCAAATCAGATTGAAGAGTGTCCACTCTAGCTGGGAGCTTAGTCACTAATGGGAGGAGGTATTCCTTCTTCTCCATCTCATTGAGATGGTGAAGGACTTCAACACGATGGAGTAGCTCCTGCTTCTGATATATCTATAGTGCCTGCACGCGATCCTTGGTCCCGGGGACAACTTCTTCTTCCTCATCCATAATGGATGGATCGGGGAAGTGGAAGTCGTCCCTCCACTCTTATTGAGGCTTAACCTTCATACGAGCTCCAATGGTTGGCTTTGAGAGTGGTGCCTTCGCTCCCTTGCTAGCACCTTCACCAATATTAAGTAATTCCTTACGCTTGTGCAGCCTTTGATCCGTAGTTATGAACTTGACCGTCTCCACATGCCCTTTTCCATGCGGCTTGTGATCTTCTCTCTCTTGTTGAGCTTTATTTATTGCCACCCAATCGATCTCCGGTGGATCATAGACGTCTGATGACCCACAAGTATAGGGGCTGTATCGCAGTATTTTCGAGGGAAGTGAAACCCAATTTATTGATTCGACACAAGGGGAGCCAAAGAATATTTATAAGCCTTAACAACTGAGTTGTCAATTCAGCTGCACCTGGAAACAATCTTGCTCACAGCAGTTTATCAGTAGCAACAGTTTTGTAGTAGGAATAGTAAAGTAGCAGAAGTAGTAAAGTAAAGACAACAGTAACAATAGCAGCAAACAGTACGATTCGAGTGCGGTAGGCATAGGGATGGATGGACGGGCATTGCATGGACAAGACAATTCACATAGCAATCAGAACATAGGGCAATTGCAGATAAATAAGATAAAGCATCCAAGTACTAGATAATCCTAGGCATGTGTTCCATATATAGTCATACGTGCTCGCAATGAAAACTTGCACAACATCTTTTGTCCTGCCAACCCGTTTGCAGCGGGGCCTCAAGGGAACTATTGGCAATTAAGGTGCTCCTTTTAATAGAGCACCGGAGCAAAGCATTAACACTCCGTGAACACATGTGATCCTCACATCAAAGCCATTCCCTCCGGTTATCCAGATTTCTGTCACTTCGGGGCCCAATGGTTCCGAACAACAACATGTGTATACAACTTGCAGATAAGACCAAAAACAATACTATCATAATGAATCAATAACATGTTCAGATCTGAAATCATGGCACTTGGGCCCTAGTGACAAGCATTAAGCACAACAAGTCGCAACAAAGTCATAAAGCACTAATAGAAGATACTAGGCACCATGCCCTAACAATCTGATGCCATTACATGAATGATCTCATCCAATCCCTACCATCCCCATAGCCTACAGCGGGGGATTACTCACTCATACATGGGGGAAACATGGATGGTCGATGGAGAAGCGATGGTGATGATGATGGCGATGATCTCCTCCAATTCCCCGTCCCGGCAGGGTGCCAGAACAGAGTTTCTGGTACTGTTTCGTGGAATCTGGTGGTGGCGGCGGAGTAGAACTCCTTCTGGAAATACGTCGAACCCCCCTGAGTTTTTAGGTCAGAAGGCAACTTATAGGCGAAGAGGGAGACCGAGGGGCAGCCTGGGGCGGCCAGACCACCCCCTGGTTCGGCCTGGGCTTGCCCGTGTGGCCAGGTGGTGTGGCCTAGGCCCAACCCCCCTCCGTCTCGTATTCTGGCTCCGGGAGTCTTCTGGTGAAATAGGATTTTTGGCATATTTTCCGGGATTTTTCCTGAAAGTTGATTTTCTGCACAAAAAGTAGCCACCAAGGCAATTCTGCTGAAAACAGCGTCAGTCCGCGTTAGTTGCATCCAAATCACACAAGTTTAGAGGAGAAACAATAGCAAAAGTGTTCGGGAAAGTAGATACGTTTTGGACGTATCAACTCCCCCAAGCTTAGCTTATTGCTTGTCCTCAAGCAATTCAGTTGAAAACTGAGTGCGATAAAAGAACTTTCAGGAACACATTTGCTTCATATGATGTATATATTCTCAGCATGTGATCAACTACTTAGGCAATTCATAATAAAGAGTATGCTACTGAGTCTACTTAATAGTCATTGCAAGCTATGAAGAGATTCCAACTCAAAAAATAATAAGTAGCATGAAGCATAAACATAAGCAACATTACAATGCTCATAACAAGGTATGATAGAGTGGTATCTCGCTTGCCTTTGATTATGAATGCCAAGGAACCTCTGAAGTCCAAGTGAAGACTAGAAGTAAAGATGTCAAAGATACAAGCATCAAAGTCATAACACAAATAATCAAGTAATGAGACAAGCACAAAGAATGACAAATATGCTCTCAAGAAGGTGCTCAAAGAATATATGGAGACTCAACAAGTAAAAGAAAAGGGTTTTGAATAGTTTGAAAATCTTCCAAATGCTGAAAGTATGGTACTAATTAGCTTTGAGCTCTCATTGCCCCTATCATAAGCATCTTTAATGTGATTAAGGTGAAAGTGAGGTCCAATCTGAGTTATATGCTTGACAGACTATAAACTTAAAATCCCATGTCCCTTGAGTACGAGGGCCGCTTCTCATGCAACTCAACTTTAGTTACCGGTAAGTTCTTGTCATCGTAAATATGTGCATATCATAGAGAACCGCCAACGGGGTACCCCTTTCCTGATGATACGGAAGAATCCCCATATCAAAATGACAAGGCAAGCAAACAATGAGTATCTCGGCAATCTTCTTATTTACCATGGGAAAATGGTGTTTTTTCTCTCTTTCCTCTTTTCATAAATCTCTTTTTTTTTCTTTTTCTCAGTAGCTATCTCTCTCTTTTTTATAAGAAGAATGCTTCATAGATATCATTATGGTTACGCTGCAGGTTTCCACCATGTCAGCATGGATTAGACCAGCGGCCCAGGCGTTTCTCTAACACACATACATAACTCCATGGACTTACAAGCTCCCCTTTTATTTCACACCGACGACATCCGCAAACAAAAGAGCATGGTATCAACTGGGTATATATTTACAAGTGTTGAAAGTGTTCCCCGTGACAGCACGGTTCTGCTAATCCCTAGCCTATAATTTGCAAGCATATAACTTTCATGGATAGTCACAATGGTTCAGGTTTATTAAGTGCAGAAAATAAAGTGTGCCATCAAGTTCGTGAGAGCTTTACTAACTAACTTTCTCATAACAAGCAAACATTTTATTCGAAAGAAAATAAGGCATATTGAATATGCACAGAAGTAGCAAATGATGCTCATAGGTAGGTATGGTGGACACTTTGGAATATTTGGTTTAGGGAGTTGGAAACTTGAGTAAAACATACTCACTGTAAGTGAAGGCTAGCAATAGTAAGGGAGCGACAAACGAGAGAGCAATAGCTATCATAATCATGCTTGCAACAAAATAGGACTAAACATGGCATGAAAGTGATTCAAGATCCTCAAGGCAAAATAATTCATCGAGGCTTAACTGATTATTTCAGTCATGTGAATGCGTGAGCATGTGCCAAGTCAATTCAAATGAAACATTCAGAGGAGGATACCATGGTGCCATACCAAGTTATGAATAGAATAATGCAAGCAAACATTCATAAGACATGCTACAAACTATTAGCAATCTGGAACTAATCATACCAAAGCAAGAACTATTAAGCATCCAAAGATAACATACACCCTACACGAACAGACTAAGCATGCCCACAGTGATGAGTATATGTACAAAAATGAAAACAAATAGAGTTCGTTACCAGCCTCTTACCACGCCTCAAGTTGTCATTAATCGTCATTATTGCTCTTCACTTGTGTGGCTTGAATAATAATATGAAACTAATATTCCACTGAGGACTGCTGAACCCTGCAACAAACTCACAAAGCCAAAGAAGAACGACAAATATTTTTGTTGTTTTCGATTTTTAAAACAAGAACCAAAAAGGAAAAACAAGCAAAGCAAAATATTTTTGGGTTTTTCAAATAGTTCAAACAAGGCAAAAAGGGAAAAACAAACCAAGGCCAAAAGAAGAAGCAATCCAAAGAGAAACAACAGAAATATTTTTGGTCTTTTTGTGTTTTAGAAAGCAAAAGTAAAGAAAGAACGAAAACTAAAGAGAGAACGAAACATGAATATACAAAGTACCGACGCAACATGATAAGGAGATGAGTGCGGTGTCGGCGTACCACCCCCCAAGCTTAGGCTTTTGGCCTAAGTGGGTATCAATCCCAAGCCGGCCAGGATGACGTGTCACCGTAGTATGACGAGGAGGTACCCTCGTTCTGGTGCGAGCTCGAGTACGTCCCTCCGTAGTGAGCGGAGTGATCGTAGGAGGGTACATCCTCCTAGCGCTGCTCGTGAAAGCCCAGCAAGCGAAGCTACTCGTCCACCTCTTCCTTGGAGTGTGACCACGGTCTCTTATGAACACTAAACAAAGAAGGCTGTGGCAAAGGGATCTCCCTTTCATCCCCGTCAGTGAAAAGCATCCTATATACTAGACTGTTCAAATTAGAAGTAGAAGTGACAAAGTGATGAGTTTTCATAGCAACAAGATCAAGCCTCTGTGGTGCCAGCATAGTATCATTGAGGTCCACTAAAAGGCCTAATGCATTGACCATATGCGAGGCAATGATGCCCCCATAGATAGGCCCCCTAGCAGCTAGGCGGCGAGCAATAAGCGAGCCAAGGTTGTACCGAGTATCATTGTTAAGCGCAGCAGCAAGGAAGGCTAAATGATAGTTGGAGATATTACTTGTGTTCTCCCTACCCAGTATGCTAGTAGCAAGATAATATGCAAAGTATCTAAGAGCAGGGAGTTGGATATTTCTTATCTTTCCGCGTTGCGCCACGCGGTCATCATCATTGGTCACCCCTCGGTAAAGCTCCAGTAAATCAGCGGGCCGCCCTTGAATTTTCTTCATGGTCCCTGTCATGCTTACACCTACAATACTGCAAAATCTCTCCAAAGGCATGGTGAAGGGCAGATTATAAATTTTGAAAGAGATAGTTGACTGATAGGATGTGTTAGTAAACGTGAAGCTCTCAACAAAGGTTTTGGTGAGCATAGCGTATTGCTCACTCTCATCTTGCATATATGAAGTCAAACCAACCCTCTCAATCAGTAGCAAGAAATCATCAAGAATTCCTGCAGCTTGTAAGAAAGTAAAACAAGGAAAAGTGGATGGGTGAGCATCCCCATCATCCCTTTCATTACCAATATGAGTTGCAATGAGATCTTCGTTGTATGATGGCCAAAACTGAGAGGCTGATCTTGAGGGCCTCGACCTCCTAGGTGCATCACTCTCAAATATCTCTCCAAAGGTATGGTTGTTCATGCTTGGTATTCTGAAATTTAAACACCTATTAAACAAGTGATTGCAAAGTGAATATAATGAAGGTTTCTACTCATAGGGACTTGTAAGAGACCTAAACATGCATCAAAACTATATCTCTAAGCATCAAGCAAGCATACAAGCTCTCACACCCTGTCACCTACAGCAGCAAAATACTCAAGATATAATCCACTAAACACAAATCTACTTGGACAAGGGGAGGAGTCACATACCAGGGAACAAGTGCTCCAAATTTCAATAAGAAAGATGGGCTGAGCAAGGAGATCAAAAAAATCGAGAGCAAGCACAGCAAGAACGCGATTTTGAGCAATGAACTGAAGCTTACTCGGGAAAGAGAAGAAAGTGGCAGGTGAGAGAGTTAGTGGAGGGCCAGGGTGGCCCACACCATGGCATGGCGCCACCCAGGGCAGGCCGCGCTACCAGGTGGTGTGCCTGCCTGGTGGGTCCCCCTAGCACGTCCCAGGCACTCCGCTGCCCCTTTTTTCACGTAAAAATTTAATATGAATTTTCTAGAATTTTTCGAGACACTATATTTTTGGGCATTTTTCAGGAATAGAAGAATGATTTTCTGACAGACAGATTTTTTTTGAAATGATGCAAGGACAAAACAAAGCTAGAACTACAGAAGTTCTAAGACACTCTAACGTGCTAGCAACTAACAAAAAATAAAACTAAACGAAAGCAAAAACTAAAATGGATAGAACAGAAGTACACGGAAATAATCGTAGTGAAAACATTGTTTTGTTCAACAAAATCCTTTTGTTAACAAGGTTGATCAGGTCTTGTTACCAAAACAATTTCATATGAGACAAAACTTTGTATTCCACTAATGATTATGTTACCTCAACCTTGATAGCAATGGTCCCAATCATAATATTTTCAATTTTTTCTCTTGGTATGGGACAATATATTTCTCCAACTTGAATGCCCTCAACATGTTCAATTGAATTCAAACCATAAGTCCTTTCAATCTTCTTGGGGAAATAGACAGTATGTTCCTTGTCATTAACATTGAAAGTCACATTTCCTTGATTACAATTAATAACAGCTCTTGTAGTATTAAGAAAAGGTCTCCCAAGAATAATGGACATATTATCATCTTCAGGCATTTCAAGCACAACAAAATCAGTTAATATCAAGCAATTATGAGCCACTTGAACAGGTACATCCTCACATATACCAACAGGAATAGTGGTAGATTTATCAGCCATTTGCAAAGATATATCAGTTGGTATTAACTTTTCTAGTTGAAGCCTCTTATAGAGAGAGAAAGGCATAACACTAACTCCAGCTCCCAAATCACACAAAGCAGTTCTAACATAACTATTCTTAATAGAGCAAGGGATAGTTGGAATCCCTAGGTCTCCAAGTTTCTTAGGAACCTTACCATTGAAGGAATAATTAGCAAGCAAAGTAGAAATTTCTTCATTAGGGATCTTCCTTTTATTCGAGACAATATCCTTCATATACTTTGAGTAAGGAGGCAATTTAATAGCATCAGTCAAAGGAATTTGCAGGAATAAAGGTTTCATCCACTCACAAAACTTATTATAGTGTTCATCTTCCACTGACTTGTGTTTCTTATCAGGGAAAGGCATAGGTTTTTGGACCCAAGGATCTCTTTCACTACCATGTTTCTTAGCAACAAAATCTTCTTTAGTGTATTTAGTATTATTAGTGTGCTTTTCAGGTTCTTCTTCAACTTTTTCTTCATTAGGAACTTCATTTTCTTCATTACCACTTTCAGTTTCAGCATCAGAAATAGATATACTATTAGGATCTATAGCAAGTTCTGAGGGTTCTACAACAGTTTTATGTTTCTTTTTCCTTTTCTTATGAGTAGAGCCACTATTTTCAGCTTGTTGAGAATCCTGCTCAATTCTTTTGGGATGCCCCTCAGGATAAAGAGGATCCTGGGTAGCAGCACCACTTCTAGTTCTAATTTCATAAGCATGTTTTTCTTTAGCAGCATTAACTAGCAAGTCTGTCTGCACTTTAACGAGTTGATCTATTTGAGTTTCAACCATTTGAAAGTGTTTTAAAAATCATTTTAACATCACTAGAGGTTCTTTCCACAATATCTTTCAACTCAACAATAGCTCTAGTGTTCTCCATTAGATGATTTTGCACCCTTTTATTAAAATTATCTTGCTTAACAATAAAGATATCAAATTCTTCTAAGCATTGATCAGGAGGTTTAGAGTAAGGGACACCACCTTCATCAAAGTGTTGGAGAGAGTGTACCTCAATAGTGGGTGAGTAGGGAATAGGCTTACATAATTCTTCTATAGGAGGAAAATTCTTGACATCTGCAGCTTTAATTCCCTTCTCCTTAAGACATTTCTTAGCTTCCTTCATCACTTCATCCTTTAATTCAATAACTCCCCTCTTCTTCGATGTTGGAATAGGCACTGGTATAGTAGGTTCAGGTACAATTACTTCAGGTATAGCTGGTTTAGGAGGAGTCCAATCTTCATAGTTCTTGCTTATTTTAGCCATTAATTCCTCAGCTTCCTTTGGAGTCCTATTCCAGAAAACACAATCAACACAACTATCTAGGTATGTCCTAGATTCCTCGGTTAGTCCATTATAAAATATATCAAGAAGCTCATTCTTAGGTAATGGACTTGTAGCCTGTGCATGAACCAAAGCACAAAACCTTGCCCAAGATTCAGGCAATACCTCTTTTTCTCCCTGTTTAAAATCAAAAAGTTCTTGCAAAATAGCATGTCTAGCACTAGGAGGAAAATATTTCTGCAGGAATGTACTAATCAAGCAATCAGGGCTATCAATAGATCCAGGAGGTAAATTACTAAACCAAGTTTTAGCTTCTCCTTTCAGTAAAAATGGGAAAATCTTAGCAACAAAGTAAGTACGCATCTTAATATCATCAGAAAACAAGCCACTCATGGTAGACAGTTCATTTACCGCACTTTCATTCTTAGTCCCACAAAAAGGTTCTTTCTCGACAATAGCTATGTAAGATAGATCGAGAGAGAAATCATAATCTTCATCTATAATGTTTATGGGAGAAGAAGCAAACTTAACAATAGGAGACAATTTGGGTCTAATAGTACGCCTCTCAAGGAGACTCTTAGAAGCGCTCCTATCATGGGTGTTTTTACATTCTTTAATAAATTCATCGGTCAGCTCAACATAACCATCTTCAATATCATAACTCTCACTAGACTCGGGTGAACTAATAGGTGTGGTAGTGTCTTCATTAGGAGTTTCCGTATTTCCAGCTATAGTTCTAGCAATCGTAGAATCTAGGAAAGGACCTAATGAACCACTCTTATCAAGCACAGTAGAATCAGCATCATAAGCATCAGAAGTTTCAGATTCAGCAGTAGTAGCAATGTGTGTAGCAATATGTATGTGGTGGTGTAACGAGCTTACTCATAACAGATGGTGAATCAAGAGCCAATAGAGGTGTTCAGAACCGTACCTCTTCTTGTAGTGGATGGCAAAATAGGAACCTTGCCATCACGAGACTTACCCATGATGGATGGATAGCAGCGAACAATAGAGAATCCAAGTGAACTTGATAAATAAAGCTATGCTCCCCGGCAACGGCGCCAGAAAATAGTCTTGATGACCCACAAGTATAGGGGTGTATCGTAGTATTTTCGAGGGAAGTGAAACCTAATTTATTGATTCGACACAAGGGGAGCCAAATAATATTTATAAGCCTTAACAACTGAGTTGTCAATTCAGCTGCACCTGGAAACAATCTTGCTCACAGCAGTTTATCAGTAGCAACAGTTTTGTAGTAGGAATAGTAAAGTAGCAGCAATAGTAAATTAAAGATAGCAGTAACAATAGCAGAAAACAGTAGGATTCGAGTGCGGTAGGCATAGGGATGGATGGGTGGGCATTGCATGGACAAGACAATTCACATAACAATCAGAACATAGGGCAATTGAAGATAAATAAGATAAAGCATCCAAGTACTACATAATCCTAGGCATATGTTCCATATATAGTCATACGTGCTCGCAATGAGAACTTGCACAACATCTTTTGTCCTGCCAGCCCGTTTGCAGCGGGGCCTCAAGGGAACTATTGGAAATTAAGGTGCTCCTTTTAATAGAGCACCGGAGAAAAGCATTAACACTCCGTGAACACATGTGATCCTCACATCAAAGCCATTCCCTCGGGTTATCCCGATTTCTGTCACTTCGGGGCCATTGGTTACGGACAACAACGTGTGTATACAACTTGCAGATAAGACCAAAAACAATACTATCATAATGAATCAATAACATGTTTAGATCTGAAATCATGGCACTCGGGCCCTAGTGACAAACATTAAGCACAACAAGTCACAACAAAGTCATAAATCACTAATAGAAGATACTAGGCACCATGTCCTAACAATCTGATGCCATTACATGAACGATCTCATCCAATCCCTACCATCCCCATAGCCTACAATGGGGGATTACTCACTCATAGATGGGGGAAACATGGATGGTCGATGAAGAAGCGATGGTGATGATGATGGCGATGATCTCCTCCAATTCCCCGTCCCGGCAGGGTGCCAGAACGGAGTTTCTAGTACTGTTTCGTGGAATCTGGTGGTGGTGACGGAGCGGAACTCCTTCTGGAAAAACGTCGAACCCCCTGAGTTTTTAGGTCAGAAGGCAACTTATAGGCGAAGAGGGAGACCGACGGGCAGCCTGGGGTGGCCAGACCACCCCCTGGCGCGGCCTGGGCTTGCCCGCGCGGCCAGGTGGTGTGTCCTGGGCCTAGGTCCCCTCTGTCTCATATTCTGGCTCCGGGAGTCTTCTGGTGAAATAGGATTTTTGGCATATTTTCCAGGATTTTTCCTGAAAGTTGATTTTCTGCACAAAAGTAGCCACCAAGGCAATTCTGCTGAAAACAGCGTCAGTCCGTGTTAGTTGCATCCAAATCACACAAGTTTAGAGGAGAAACAATAGCAAAAGTGTCCGGGAAAGTAGATATGTTTTGGACGTATCAACGTCATGCCGGATGTAAACGTCAACCACGAAATCATCGGAATCGTTGTTGAAGTAGCTTGGCTCGATGTACTCCTTGTACCTCGGGCTAAAGCTCTCCACCTCCTCATCAGCGTCCTCCATGGATGGGCTGCTAGAGCGGTCCCTGGAAGGAGCAATGAGCCCCATGGGTTTCCCACAACCTAGGACGGGATAGCACATTGCTAGACTGGTTCCTGGAGATTATGATTAGAGAGAGACAATGGAAGTATATAAGGGGGGTCAGAGGTCGGTAAAACTTGTGAGAAACACCAAATTTTTGCCCAAGAAAAGAATCTTAACGAAACAGGGAAAGAAATCACGGATTTGGAAGTGTCCTACCGCGTAACGACCAACTATACGGTCACGGCCCGTATAGCTCCAGCCGTATAGTTAGTTTTGGGCAGATATTTCCAAATTTCTCGAGTCTAGGTCGATTAAATCATGACTCGAAACCGACAATAAGAGTTTTATTAGATGAATAAACGAAATGACAAACGAAAAGTGTCTGAGAGTTTAACGACCAACTATACGACCGGAATTTTGGGTCCGGTCGCATAGTTGCGATCGTATAGATACAGACACTGAAAATCAAAAGTATCTGAGAGTTTAACGACCAACTATACGGTCGGAATTTTGGCTCCGGTCATATAGTTGCGACCGTATAGGCTCAGATATCGAAAACAATTTCACAAAGATGATATAGATAGTTTAACGACCAACTATACAGCGGGAGCTTCCTCTCCGGTCGTATAGTTCCGCCTGTATAGTTGGTAAAAACCCTCTAAAACTTTAGGAAAACACAAGGAATTCAAAGGAAAAAATTCAAAAGTAAAATTTGTGAAAACAAATCACTTATTTGGGTAAGAACACTTACCTTGCACTTACCATTTGTTTATTCGGGGATGAAAAGTTCCTCCAACAAAAAAGACTTCTTCTCTCTTGGAGGAATTGACCTTAGTTCGTTGAGTAATTCTCGTAAAAAAAAATCACCAGGACTAAGGTTCCTCTCAACAAGATTGGTGTCTTGCTAGCAAAACATAGACACTGCATCTAACATCTTTATTTCTTTCCTCTGCATAATCTGCAACTCAAATTCTTGAAGTGAAAGAATCCAACGGATCAGTGTTGGCTTATGGTCTTTCCTCTCAAGGAGTTCTTTTAAACAATCACGATCCGTATGAACTCTTACCTTTGCATCAACTATGTAAGAACAAAATTTACCACAAGAGAAAAATACAGCAAAAAGATCCCTTTCTTCTTTAGGGTACTTCTTCTGAGCACCATTTAGAGTTCTACTAGCATGATGTATAATGTTAAATATGCAATCGATGTGTTGTCCTAGAGTTACTCCCACAACATCATCACTAGCTTCACATATTAAGTCAAAGGTTGTATCCTAGATAGTTGGTTTAATAATGGGACCATGGGATAAAGCATTTTTTAGTTTATCAAAGGCTTCAATATATTTATCGTCAAAATTAAATCTTACTCCCTTTTGCAGGAGGTTAGACAAAGGTTTAGATATTCTAGAGAAATTTCTAATGAACCTTCTATAAAAACCCACATGACCAAGGAAACTTCTTATAATATCCCTCGGTTGTGGCATTCTCTCTATTGCCTCAACCTTAGCTCTATCAACTTCAATTCCCTTACCTGATACCTTGTGTCCAAGGACTATACCTTCTTTGACCATAAAATGGCACTTCTCCCAGTTTAGAACAAGATTGGTTTCTTCACAATGCTGCAAAACTCTTTTGAGATTATCCAAGCAACTAGTAAATGAAGTTCCATAGACGGAAAAGTCATCCATAAATACTTCCATTATAAGTTCTATAAAATCAGCAAAAAATGCAGTCATGCATCTTTGAAAAGTAGCTGGAGCATTACATAAACCAAAAGGCATACATCAGTAAGCATGTAAACCATAAGGACTAATGAAAGTTGTTTTAAGTTGGTCATCAGGATGAACAGCTATTTGAGAAAAACCAGAGTATCTGTCCAAGTAACAAAAATGAGTATGGATTGCTAACCTTTCTAAAGTTTGATTTATGAATGGTAAAGGATAGTGATCTTTCCTAGTTTCTTTATTTAATTTTATGAAGTCTATGCACATCCTATGCCCAACAATAGTTCTAGTAGGTATCAATTCATTGTTTTCATTAGGAACAATAGTAAAACTGCCCTTCTTAGGCACAAAATGAACATGACTTACCCATTCACTTTCTTTAACATGATAGATTATACCCGCGTCCAATAAGCATAGAATTTCTTTTCTTACCACTTCCTTCATTTCAGGATTCAATCTTCTATTAAATTCTGCAACTAGTTTAGCACCTTCTTCCATGAATATTCGATGGACGGTTATCATGGGACTAATGCCCTTCAAATCATCCATTGAGTACCCAAAGGCCTTGTGATACTTCTTCAGTATCTTCATGAGTTCTTCTTCTTCTCCTGGAAGTTTTGCACTAATAATAACAGGAAATTCATTCATATCATCTAAAAACCTATATTTAAGATTATCTAGTAGAGCCTTCAACTCTGGGGGTGGTAGTTCCTCATCCCATCTCTTTTATGGCTCTTCAAAAGCCTCATCAGTTGGAGGTCCCATAATGGGAAGTGAATTGAATTCATCTTCTAGTTCTCCTAGGGACTTGTCCTCCATAACTATTTCTTCATAATTTGGATCTTCATTTATTTCTTCATCTTGATTACTAAAGAAAAGAGCGGCCATTTCCTCAATAGTTCTTTCTTCCTCTTCTTCTTGTATTTGTTGAGGCCCGTCTTTAAATTTGGAAAAGTGGAATTCATTTTCCGCTCCCCCAAGCTTAAGAGACACAATATCCTTCTTGAAATTAACATAGGCACCTATATCACCCAAAAAGTTCCTTCCAAGTATAATTGGGCAAAGAGTGTCAGCTGGCATATCAACAACTACAAAATCGATTGGAACGTCATTGTTGCCAATTGTGACAGTTGCATCTTCAACTACTCCCATTGGAAATCTAAGATTTTTACTAGCTAACATAATTGTCATATTAGTATTTTCAATTGTAGCCGGTGCTATTTCTTCTTTTATTTCTAAGTAGAAATCATAAGATATAACATTAACTTCACTGCCAAGATCACATAAACCATAATGTGAGGTTTCTTTAAATATGCACGGAAGAATAGACTTACCCACATCTTTTACCTTCGTTTTACCTTCAACCAATACGGAAGTCTCTTCATCAAGTTCAACTATTTAACAATGTGCGTACATAGCCATAATTGCTTCCTTGGTTACCTCTTCATCTTTGGTTTTTGTTCTAGATGTTCCACGACTTCTGGCATACTTTATTCTTCCTTCTTTTCCTGTACTTCTTTGACCTGTTCATATTCAACAATATTCTTTTGTGCAGTGTTAGGGAAAGACATCTCATTTGTTGGTTCTAGGGAGGCCAGTGTTGCTTTATCTTCTCTTTTCTTCTTAGGTTCGAGTGGTGGATCATACTTGACCGCACCCTCTTTTGGAGATTTGATATGTTCTGTAAAAGCTTTAACAACTTGCAACACAAGATCTGAATCCAAATAAAGTTCTTTAGATAATTATTTAACATGGCCTTTTTTATTATAGTCATGAATACAATCATGTTCTATTTCTATGCCTCCTTCACTTCCTAGACCAAAATTCCATGAAACTCTATGAACACGAATTCTATTAAGTAAATTCCAAGCTTTAGGTATAGGAAGATTCATTAAGGCTCCTTCCACGAAAGAGTCTAGTTCAATTTGATTAGGTTCAATTAAACCGCCATAAAATATATGCAATAAATACCATTCAGGTAAATCATGATGAGGACATAGACATAGTAAATCTTTAAATCTGATATAAGCTCTTACTAGTCCTTCATTAGAGCGATTCCTCCAAGTCATTATAAGACACCTACTTCCAAAAGACTTTGATAATGGATAATATTTTGATAGAAATTCACAGGCTAGATTATCCCAAGTAGTAGTGGCTTCAAGAGGTAGAGAACTATACCTTGAGAGAGCTGTACTTGTCAAAGTCTGACTAAATTTTTTAACCCTTACATCATCGGCAGTATATCCCGTCAATGGAAAAGTGCCACATATATCTTTGAAACATGCAATATGCTCATATGGATCATGATCTTCTTCATCTCCAGTAAATTGCTTCTTGTGTAAAATACCAAGTAGTAGAGGATTTATTTCAAACCCCCTTGTCTTCTCATTGGAGTTGTCTCTTTTACAATATCAAAGGGCTTCCCAAAGTAGTTGAGTGGGTTAACACTAGTCATATGCTCAAACTCCATCATGTTGGTGGAAACCTGTAAATCAAAACAAAACTTAGCAAGACAAAAATAAATAAGCAAAAACTAAAAGACCTACAGCGCTTAGCTCCTCGGCAACGGCGCCAGAAAATAGCTTGATGACTTCAAGTGCATAGATCGTTTATAGCTAGTTTCGAAATAAAGATATCAATCACACATGGAGAAGGAGTCTGAAGTCTAATAATTCTTGAAATAAATATTATGATAGAAATGCTAAATAAAGTTCTAAATAACAAGATAAAATGTGAGTATTGTGTAAAAGGGTGTTTTGGGGTTTTAGGTATAAGAGCAATAGTAAAGTAAAGTAAAATAACTAAATACACAAAGTAAGTATCGCGTATGTAAGAAAGATTGGAACCGCAATAGGGAAAAATCATTCTCAGGGAGTAGTGGATACACCACTAGCATTATAAGGAGCTAAGATAAATATTATTGTCATGCACATTCTCAACTATGTATGTGTGGGAGGAACTCCATATTTGGACAAATAGGCAGCAACCGCTACTCACATCATCCGCATAACCACAACAGTCAGCAATCGACATCAACCGAATTACTGTGCTATTAAGGGACGTAATCCCATATGACGTATCCCATGGCATGGATAGTGTTCCATGAGTTTCCTTGGATTCCCAAGTTGATACATAAGGAGTGCCAACAACTTTATAGTCACTGTAAGTGCTAACACACCTCTGTCTACCAACAAGTAGTTTCCTCCATCAAGTCCCCATGAGAGGAAAATATTGAGATGTCGACTTCTCTCAACATCAAGATGTAGAAAATCTAACACATGTTCATAGTGATGAATATCATAATAGACTTTATCTTATTTCAATCTCATACTAGGGTTTCTCCATCTCCCCAAGAACTAATGATCTACTCAGACATGGAGGCAATCAACATCATGGCAATAACAATGGAATCTATCATAGATGAATAGTACTTGTATAAATCCACAATGAGTATGGAAATTACAACAAGATCTAGACAAGATGTAGATGGGATGGATGGAGATGATGGTGATGTAGTGGTGGATGATGAAGATCGATGCCTTAGCCTACCAGATCTGCGCAGGGCGAAGATGGATCCCCGGTGGATGAGTTCCCCCTCCAGATGCCTTTCGGAGCTGAGGTTTCAGCGATTTCTAGGTGTTTTATATGTCATCTCTCTGATCCAGTTGCACGGGGTGAAACTATTTGAGGAGGCGGAGGTGGCGCCAACTATACGGCTGGAACTATACGACCGAAAAATTTATTCTGGTCGTATAGTTGGTCGTTGAACCCTTTGTCTCCTTTATTCGCTTCTGGTTTTCTTCTTTATGATTAATATTTCCCAAATAAGCGATTTACGTTATTTTTGACTCCTTTTATCCATAGTACAACTGCTCCAAGAATTGTATCCATTGGATCCATCATCTGTCATGATCCTGGTGAAAACAGACATAAAATGTGCACGCGAGCACTTTAAAATACGAATATCCTACATCTACAATGCAAAATAATATTGTAAAACATGATGCAAATATGCACTCATCAGGCTGCTATGTGTGCTCCCATGTAACCAATTTCCCCTACCTCAAGCAATCGTCGGGTGGGATGGAGGCCTGGTTCACCATCCTACAGGCTAGGAAGTTCGTAAAGGATCAAGAGCTTCACTTGTTGCCATCTGGTCTCCACAAAAGAGTCATAGACATGACGAATACCACCAATGCAAACATCAGAGCCGAGTTCCATGCCATCCAGCAGAATATTGGCATGATACTAATGAGGGATGTCTTGAAAAGGGGTGGCTTGTTCAACTACAGCGGTACCCCACTGAGTAACACAGAGATATAAACCCGCTTAGAAGCATGATGTGACATGAGGACATTCAGGATGCTTGATGGCATCCATCCCTTCCCGTCGAATGCATATGACGGGAGTCGTGGTCCTTGATCGAGTCACAAACTTGTCTCCTCCAAATGTTAGTAACGGTAGGCCTTTAGTATATTTGATGCTTTTATTTTTGCATACCTATCTCTCCCTTCAAATAACTATTAGTCATAGAATTACTTTAGTATATTTGATGCTTTTCTTTTTGCATACATAGATGTTATCTCTCTATTATGAATGTGCTAACAAGTAACATTTCTTTCTTGTGTGTGTGCATAGATGACATGGTATGTCGTGTACAAGGGCAAGGTTCCTGGAGTCTACGACGACTGGGAAGATTGTAGGAGGCAGGTCCACCGTTTCAGCGGCAAAAATTACAAGGGCTACACCACTTTGGAGGAGGCGGAAACTCGATACGCCAAGTTTCTAGCGCGGGGGAGAGAGATGTGGAGGAGATAGATGACCCCCTTTGTCGAGGGGTAACCTCGGCAATGTCCATGAAGAAGGACTTAGGGTTTCACGGAAAAGAGAACGTTGGGAATTTCATCGGATGTCAAGAGAACAATGGAGTCAAAGTCGCCTGAATATTTGGTGAATCACACTATTACAAATTGCTTGGGGATTGTTCGGTTATCTCGCCTAGGCTTCTCCTGTCCTATATATAATAGGTCGGGTCTCAAAGTTGTATGCGGATAGGTTACATATACATAATTACAATACCAACACGATGTCGGTCTTTTTCCCTCTTTCCTAATACAACTGCAGCCTTTGTCAGTTGCTCCTTTTGGGCCATTATCTTGACTCTTCATGGGTCGTAAGCCTTTCTTAAGGCCTAGGTAGCAAATCATAGGTACCCGAGTATTCATACCTATGTCAATAGCCCCCGAGACTCTACCTGAACCGTAGATTCGGGTTGAGTCTCAAAGGTATGCGTAGTTCTTTCCCTTTGTTCTTACTATTTTTAACTTTATAGGGATTTGGTACAACGAGCCTGATGCATCCAACGGATCAGGAATCAGTTAATTGCTCCTGGGCAATTGTCCTACATCAAATTAAAGTCCCTATTTATTACTGGCGTAACTCAGTTCGAGCCGCTGAGGTCTTAATGAATACTGAGTTCTAGTTTAATTTTATCGGGTACCCAACGCGTCCGTCGGGATTCTTCATCATATCGTAGATATGGATATATTATTGGTAGAGCGCATTCTTGTGCGATTACCAGGCCACACAGGATGAATCTCGGGGTCTTACCTTCATGTTTTTGAACATGGCATTCGGATTTTTGTTGTGTTTGGATGCGATCCGAGATTATTTGTATTTGGCTTTTGTCAGATGCCTGATTTTGTTTCTTATAGACCCTCCCAATAAGAGTTTTTTCTTTATCAGGTGCGCGTCAGCGCTCCTGGTAGGAGTAGCCCCCGAGGCTCTGTTCGGATGTATGCATCAGGACATAGGCTCGAAAATCTCTTACTATGATGTCAATGTTTCCTCAAATATTTGTCGGGTGCGCGACTAGAGCTCCCGATAGGAGTTGCCCCCGAGGATACAGTCGAATTTTTGTATTCGATTGTAGTCTTAATCTTTCCATGGAGGATTTTACTTCAACTCTCTATTTTGTTTTCTTCGGGTTCGTATCCTTGCCACTAAACCGCAATTTTATGTCTTGCTTGCTATGACGTCACTGATGACGAATTTTATCTTGTTGATTTCCAAAATATATGTCTTGACGAGATGTTTCGAATGTGGGACCATGCATCAGTAATGATGACGCGTGGTGGCGTATTCAGCAAAGTTGTTTGACTGCACATCCCCTTTTTCTATGTGAAGATCGAGGCGTCGTGCGAGGTTCTCCCTTTTTATCATAGTAATAACTACTAAAGACATTTTCCTTTTACAGGACCAATGGACATGTGTCACCATCCCGTGTGCTTGGGACCGTTCGATTTTACATCGAACGGTTTTAACTACATACCGTGGCTCTTTATAAAGGGGAGGTATCCCTTTTACTGCTTTTTACCTCTCCTTCGCTGGCTTCATCTTCTTCCTTGCGTTCTTGCCTTCCTCTATCCTTCTCGCGAACTCCTGCTTCGTTCTAGTGTTGCTCCTTCATCACCATGGGAACAAGCAAGGTGGGAACTTCCTCCATGGCCACCAAGGCCACTAGGAAGAGGGTCGTCGGATGGGCCCCTTCCAAGTGCACGACGCGGCAGCTACATGAGGCGCGGAACTCCGTCCATCTAGCGGAGGGTACCTTCAAGCTTCCTGGGGACAAAGCTGCTCCCATCCCCAAATCAGGTTGGAGGGTAATGTTTCTCTCCTTTCTTTTTCGCGGCCTTTCTCTCCCTGTCCACGAATTCCTTTGTGGTCTCCTTTTTGTCTATGGCGTGCAGCTGTATCAGCTCATGCCGAACTCTATCCTCCATGTTTCTTGTTTTGTCACTTTATGTGAATGCTTTCTCAGGATTCATCCCTATTGGGACCTGTGGAAGTATTTCTTTTACGTTCATCGTAATGCCACCGATACCATCGTCCATGATATTGGTGCCGCCATTTTCTCAGTTTGCTCTGATGTAGATTACTTTGATTTTAAGCGTGCTGAGTCCGTCCAAGGGTGGAAAACAAAGTGGTTTTACATCAAGGATCAATCAGTTGAGGGTCAGTCTTTCGGGTTAGCCCCCTTTGATCCTAAGAAAACTTGCTGCAAACTTGACTCCTGGGATCAGCGTGCCACTCCTGAAGAAATGGCGGAGATCGAACCCCTCCTTGTCTGTATTTCAAAACTATGGCATGAGGTTGGCAAGGAATTGTCGGGTCTTCAAATTCTGGCGTATTTCTTGCGGATTCGTGATGAGTGCATATTTGCATCATGTTTTACATTATTATTTTGCATTGTAGATGTAGGATCTTGGTATTTTACGGTGCTCGCGTGCACATTTTATGTCTATTTTCACCAGGATCAGGACAGATGATGGATACAATTCTTGGAGAAATTGTACTATGGAGAAAAGGAGCCAAAAACAACATAAATCGCTTATTTGGGAAATATTAATAATACCAGAAGAAAACCAGAAGCGAATGAGGGAGGCAGAGAGTCCAACAACCAACTATACGACTGGAGCAATTTTTTCTGGCTATATAGCTCCGGCCTTATAGTTGGTGCCACCTCCGCCTCGTCAAATAGTTTCACCCTGTACAATTGGTTTGAGGAGAAGACATACAAAACACCCAGAAATCACAGAAACCTCACCTTCGGAAGGATTTTACAGTTCTTGGGGAGATGGAGAAACCCTAGTATGAGACTGAAATAAGGTAAAGTCTATTATGATATTCAACGATGTGACCATGTGTTAAATTTTCTACATCTTGATGTTGAGAGAAGTCGACCTCTCAATATTTGCCTCTCGTGGGGACTTGATGGAGAAAACTACTTGTTGGTAGATGGAGGTGTGCTAGCACTTACAGTGACTATAAAGTTGTTGGCACCCCTTACGTATCAACTTGGGAAACCGACAAAACTCACAGAACACTATCCATGCCATGGGATACGTCCTACGGGATTACGTCCCTTAATAGCGCAGTAATTCGACTGATGTCGATTACTGACTGTTGTGGTTATGAGGATGATATGAGCAGCGATTGTTGCCTATTCGTCCAAATATGGAGTTCCTCCCACACATACATAGTTAAGAATGTTCATGATGATAATCTTTATCTTAAATCTTTATAATACTAGTGGTGTATCCGCTACTCCCTGAGAACGATTTTTCCCTACTGAAGTTCTAATCTCTCTTACATACGCGATACTTACTTTCTGTACTCAGTTGTTTTACTTTACTTTATTATTTCTCTTATATCCAAAACCCAAAAACACCTTTTTACACAATACTCGCATGTTTAGAACTTTATCTAGCATTTTTATCATAATATTCATTTCAAGAGTTATTAGACTTCAGACTCCTGCTCCCTGTAGGATCGATATCTTTATTTCGAAACTAGCTACAAACGATCTATACACTTGCAGTCATTAAGCTATTTTTTGGCGTCATTGCCGGGGAGCTAAGAGCTGTAGGTCTTTTAGTTTTTGTTATTTATTTTTGTCTTGCTAAATTTTGTTTTGAGTTACAAGTTTCCACCAACATAATGGAGTTTGAGCATATGACTAGTGCTAGCTCACTCAACCACTTTGGGAAGCCGTATGATATTTATAAAAGAGACAACTCCAATAAGAAGACAAGGGGGTTTGAAATAAATCCTCTACTACTTAGTATTCTACCAAAAAAGCAATTTACTAGAGTGTTGGGTCCGCAGCATAGAAAACAAAAAAATTCCTACGGTGTGAACTACACGCCAAGAACTATCTACTAGGTACAAAGCAACGGGTGGACATACATCCAACTAGAACTTACCCTCGAAGACAACGACTTTTGTTAACGAGTAGGAACTCGTGGTTGATGTAGTCGTACACTTGCCGATCTCAAGATCGTGAGGAAGTCCGAGCGCCGCAACTCAGCAGCGCATCCGCACTCGCACACACGTTCAAGCCACCGGACAACCACCACCTCCTCGCTCCAGCGATCCAGCGGAAGCAGCAACTCCTTCCAGACGAAATGCCACCAGGAACATGTATCTCGCTAATCCGAGACCATGGGGGAATAATTCTAGAGGGGGAGAGAGATCCTTCACAAGGAGGTGTGAGGATGAAGGAGGGAATGGGTGGCCTTTTATAGGAGGAGGGGGTGCCCCTCTCTCCATGGCCGGCGCATGGGAGGGTGACCCCTCACCTCCCCCATTCATGTGGTGGTAACCCCTCCACATTAAAATGCCTCTTCACATTCCCTTTTAAAGTCTCCACTTTAAATGCATTAAATTTCTCCAAATTTAATGCTCTCTCATTTAATAAAACTCTTTTTATTAAATTTATTCAGAATTTTGTTAATTACTTTAATTAACAAACATTCACATATAGCCCCTTGCAATATTTCAATATCACATGCAGAACCACTTTCTGCAATTTCACCCGAAACAATTTCCGGTTTCTATTGAAACAATTCCTGCGCTTTGCAATTCTTTCGTCTGAAACATATGTGCTCCAAAATGGTGTCGGGTAACTCTTAAGTGTGCCACCCTACGGTTCGCGAATAATGCAGACATGATCGAGACCCTTCTCCGATCAATAATCAGCAGCGGGACCTGTAGATCCGTACTGACTCCTACACATTCAACGATGACTTCTGTGATCGTGAGAACCTTTAATGCTTGTAACTAAATGCCTTTGTCTCTCGATATATTACATGTCCGAGATTCGATCATTGGTATCTCCATACCTAGTTTGATCTCGTTACCGACATGCACTCTTTTCTCGTTCCCGTGATATAACATTCTAGTGATCACATCACTTGCTTGCAAGCTATCTTAATGTGATATCACCAAGAGGGCCCAGAGTATATCTATCCGTCATCTGGATTCACAAATTCCACTCTTGATCCATGAGCCTCAACATAACACCTTCGTAGTACTGAACCCATCTTTATAGTCACCCTATAACGGTGTGACGTTTGATGTTATCAAGATACTCTTCCGGTGTTAGCAATTAACATGATCTCATGGTCTAAGGATAAAGATTACTTCGTATGATGTTATAGAAATATAAACACAATGACTTGATCGTAATGCTATACTTCGGATGAATGTTCATCACATCATTCCACCAATGGTGTGACCTTGTTATTAACAACATCCAATGTCCATGATCAGGAAACCTTGATCATCTTGTTAATCAACAAGCTAGTCTATAAGAGAGGCATAACTAGGAACCCTTTTTGTTTATTAAACACACATGTATTGATGTTTCCGATCAATACAATTCTAGCATGTAAAATAAACATCTATCATATATAAGGAATATATAATAAAAACTTTATTATTGCCTCTCAGGGCATATTTCCTTCAGTCTCCCACTTGCACTAGAGACAATAATATAGTTCACATAGTGATAAATCTAACACCCATGGAGTTATGGTGTTGATCATGTTTTGCCCTAGGGAGAACTTTAGTCAACGGATCTGCTACATTTAGGTCCGTGTGTACTTTACAAATCTTTATATCTCCATCCTTGACATGCTCGCGGATGGAGTGAAACCGGCGCTTAATATGCTTGGAATTCTTGTGAGACCTTGGTTCCTTTGCGTTGGCTATGGCTCCATTATTGTCACAATAGATCACCATTGGGTCCAACGCACTAGGAACCACACCTAGTTCCGTAATGAACTCTTTCATCCAAACCGCCTCCTGCGCCGCTTCTGAAGCAGCAACATATTCCGCCTCCATCATTGATCCAGCCACCACAGGTTGTTTGGAACTCCTCCAACTAACTGTTGCTCCATTCAAGAGAAATACGTATCCGGATTGAGACTTAGAGTCATCCGGATCGGTGTCAAAGCTAGCATCGACATAACACTTAGCGACTAGCTCTTCTTCACCTCCGTATATAAGAAACATATCCTTAGTTCTTCTCAAGTACTTGAGGATGTTCTTTACCGCTATCCAGTGTTCCGAACCTGGATCAGATTGGTTCCTACTAGTCAAACTAATAGCATGTGCCACATCCGGTCTTGTACATAGCATGGCATACATAATAGAGCCTATGGCCGAGGCATAGGGCATCTTATCCATCATCTCTCTTTCGTCCGCCGTAGCCAGACTTTGAGTCTTACTCAATGTCTTGCCTTGCAACATAGGTAAGAACCCCTTCTTACTTTCGTCCATATTAAACTTCTTTAATATCTTATCAAGGTATGTACTCTACGATAGCCCAATTAGGCGCCTTGATCTATCTCTATAGATTTTAATGCCTAATATATATGATGCTTCACCAAGGTCTTTCATCGAAAATTTGTTGTTTAGATAACTTTTAACACTGTTTAAAAGATCTATATCATTTCCAATCCATAATATGTCATCCACATATAATATCAGAAATGCCACATTGCTCCCACTCACTTTCTTGTAAATACAAGCCTCTCCATAATTTTGGACGAATCCAAACTCTTTGATCACCTCATCAAAGCGGAGATTCCAACTCCGGGATGCTTGCTTCGGTCCATAGATGGATCGCTGAAGTTTGCATACCTTATTAGCATCCTTAGGATCGACAAAACCCTTTGGTTGTATCATATACAACTCTTCTTCAATATTACCATTGAGGAACGCAGTTTTGACATCCATCTGCCATACATAATCGAAATATGCAAAAATTGCTAACATAATCCTAACCGACTTAAGCATCGCTACGGGAGAGAATGTCTCATCGTAGTTAACTCCTTGAATTTGTCGAAACTCCTTTGCGACAAGTCGAGCCTTATAGATGGTCACATTACCATCAGCATCAGTTTTTCTTTTGAAAATCCATTTATTCTCAACGGCCTTTCGGTCGTGAGGTAAGTCCACCAAGTTCCAAACTTGGTTCTCGTACATGGATTCCATCTCGGATTTCATGGCTTCTAGCCATTTGTTGGAATCCGGGCTCATCATCGCTTCTTCATACGTCGCAGGGTCATCCATTTCATCAACCATGAAATTCACAACAGGATTGCCGTACAGTTCAGGAGCTGCACGTGTCCTGCTTGACCTGCGAGGTTCGGTAGTGTCCTCTTTCGGAGTTTCATGATCATTATCATTAGCTCTCTCTTCATGAGGTGAAGTCAACTCCGAAACAACTTCCGGTGCTGCGCCACTCGCCATTCCATGAAGAGAAGGTTCAATAACCTCTTCGAGTTCTACCTTCCAACTACTCACACCTTTCGCGAGAAACTCCTTCTCAAGAAAGGATCCATTCTTGGCAACAAAAACCTTGCCCTCGGATCTGTGATAGAAGGTATACCCAATTGTTTCCTTAGGGTATCCTATGAAGATAAATTTTTCCGCTTTGGGTTCGAGTTTATCTGGTTGAAGTTTCTTCACATAAACATCGCATCCCCAAACCTTAAGAAATGACAGCTTAGGTTTGTTTCTAAACCATAATTCATACGGTGTCGTTTCAATGGATTTAGATGGTGCCTGATTTAAAGTGAATGCAGCTGTTTCCAGTGCATAACCCCAAAATGACAGTGGCGAGTCAGTCAGAGACATCATAGATCGAACCATATCCAATAAGGTACGATTACGATGTTCCGACACACCATTACGTTGCGGTGTTCTGGCAGGCGTGAGTTGTGAAACTATTCCACACTCTTTCATGTGTGTGCTAAACTCGTAACTTAGATACTCTCCTCCATGGTCAGACAGTAGAAATTTGATATTTCTATTACGATGATTTCCCACTTCATTCTGAAATTCCTTGAACTTTTCAAAAGTTTCAGACTTGTGTTTCATCAAATAGATATACCCATATCTACTCAAATCATCCGTGAAAGTAACAAAATAACGATATCCACCTCGCGCCGACACACTCATTGGTCCACACACATCAGTATGTATGATTTCCAATAGATCTGTCGCCCGTTCCATTAAACCGGAAAACGGTGTTCTAGTCATCTTGCCCATAAGGCATGGCCCACATGTATCAAATGATTCAAAATCAAGTGATTCCAAAAGTCCATCAGAATGGAGTTTCTTCATGCGGTTAACGCCAATATGACCTAGACGGCAGTGCCACATATATGTAGACATATCATCATCAAGTTTAATCTTTTTAGCATTAACATTATGAATGTGTGTAATATTACTATCGAGATCCAACAGAAATAAACCATTCAACATAGGTGCATGACCATAAAAGATATCATTCTTATAAATCGAACAACCATTGTTTTCAGATTTAAAGGAATGACCACTTTGCATCAAACACGATCCAGATACAATGTTCATGCTCAGTGCAGGCACTAAATAACAATTATTTAGGTTTATAACTAATCCCGGTGGCAAATGGAGAGGTAGCGTCCCGACGGCGATCACATCAACTTTTGATCCATTGTCGACCCGCATTCTGACCTCATCCCTTGCTAGTTGTCGCTTGTTCCATAGCCCCTGAACCGAGTTACATATATTAGCAACCGATCCCGTATCAAATACCCAGGTGCTACTGCGAGTACTAGTCAAGTACACATCAATAACATGTATATCACATATACCTTTGTTTGCCTTGCCGGACTTCTTGTCCACCAAATACTTGGGGCAAATGCGCTTCCAATGGCCAGTCCCCTTAGAATAGTAGCACTCGATGTCAGACTTAGGGCCAGCTCGGGGTTTGTTTTCAGGCGTGGCAACAGACTTGCCACCCTTCTTTCCCTTGTTCTTGCCTTTCTTGTCTTTCTTGAAACCGGTGGTCCTATTGATCATCAACACTTGATGTTCTTTCCTAATCTCCACTTCTGCAGTCTTAAGCATGGACAGAAGCTCGGGAAGAGACTTCTTCATGCCCTGCATATTATAGTTCATCACGAAGCTCTTGTAGCTAGGTGGCAGAGATTGGAGAACACGATGTATGCCTAAGTCAATGGGAATCGTTATTCCCAAGGACATAAGCTTATCGGCGTACCCAGACATTTTGAGTACATGCTCACTAACGGAGCTATTTTCCTCCATCATGTAGCTAAAGAACTTTTCTGTAGCATTATAACTCTCTACGGCAGCATGGGTATCGAAAATCATTTTCAATTCTCCCATGGTATCAAAGGCATTTCCATTTTCGAAACGCTTTCGAAGTTCTGGCTCTAGCCCATATAGTATGCCGCAATGAACTAAGTTGTGGTCCTCCTGACCAGTCACATAGACATTCTTTTCCTCGTCAGGGGCATCAGGAGCTGGTGGGGGGCCTAGCGGCGCATCTAGCACATATTGCTTTTGTGCAGCAGTGAGGAGAATCCTCAAATTCATAGCCCAGTTGGTGAAGTTGCTACCATTCGCAACAAGTTTCTCTTTCTCCATGAACACATTGAAATTAAAAGCAGGTGGTGCCATCTACAACAGAATTTGTAAAGTTTATTTAGAATAAGTTTATGATAGATTGACTTCAACTAATCCAAATTACTAATGAACTCCCACTCAAAAACGACATCCCTCGTGTCTTTTTGGTGATTACATGAACCAAATCCACTACACCAAGTCCGATCATCACGTGAGTTGATGTAGCTTCAAAGGCGAGCATCTATATGGGCATCATATCAACTATATGACTCATTCTTAACCTTTCGGTCCATGTTCCGAGGCCATGTCTGTACATGCTAGGCTTGCCAAGTAAGAACCTTAGTATTCGCGTGTGTAAAACTATCTTACACCCGTTCCTATCAAAGCGTAGATTCGAGTACACCCGATCATCACGTGATCTCTCGAAACACGATCCACATGCATACTTAAGGAAGAACACATTTTTATCTTGATATCTAAATGAGGTATCATCTTATAATTCTACCAAAAGCGCCAAACTAGCAGTATAAGATGCTAACATCTAATGTGTAAAGTGAGATGATATGGTCCATGCATTTGATCTCTATCACTTGCATCGTGGTATGATCTCTATCATTCCTTTGTGTGTAAGGCCAAGGTCTATGGAACTTACACGTTGAGTGTGTTGTAAGAGTATCTATCATACATCTACTTACAACAATACCATATCAATACACTAGCCCAGCAACAATCTAAACTAGACGCCTCTAATTTATCAATTGCAAGTTTTACGTGGCTTAGGGCTTTCGGAGATAGAACCGTTCTCACCTACGAACATGAACCACAACGAGGATAACTAAGTTATTAGCAACTTGTTGTAAATCAGATATTGACTATAGTAGGAGAGACAGACACCCGCTAGCCACTTATGCAAAACAAGTTGCATGTCAGTCGTGGAACCGGTCTCATGTACGATGACATGTAAGGTTGGTCCGGGCCGCTTCATCCCACTATGCCACCAATATCCAAAATACATAGAAGATGCAATAACATGATCATCATCGCCCACATATAAACATATGTATACTACCCGTGCAAAGCACCTACGCATAGATCAGGCTCTGATACCACTGTTGGGTCCGCAGCATATAAAACAAAAAATTTCCTACGGTGTGAACTACACGCCAAGATCTATCTACTAGGTACAAAGCAACGGGTGGACATACATCCAACGAGAACTTGCCCTCGAAGACAACGAGTTTTTTTAACGAGTAGGAACTCGTGGTTGATGTAGTCGTACACTTGTCGATCTCAAGATCGTGAGGAAGTCCGAGCGCCGCAACTCAACATTGCATCCGCACACGCACACACGTTCAAGCCACCGGACAACCTCCACCTCCTCGCTCCAGTGATCCAGTGGAAGCAACAACTCCTTCCAGACGAAATGCCACCGGGAACATGTATCTCGCTAATCCGAGACCATGGGGGAATAATTCTAGAGGGGGAGAGAGATCCTTCACAAGGAGGTGTGAGGATGAAGGAGGGAATGGGTGGCCTTTTATAGGAGGAGGGGGGTGCCCCTCTCTCCATGGCCGGCGCATGGGAGGGTGACCCCTCACCTCCCCCATTCATGTGGTGGTAACCCCTCCACATTAAAATGCCTCTTCACATTCCCTTTTAAAGTCTCCACTTTAAATGCATTAAATTTCTCCAAATTTAATGCTCTCTCATTTAATAAAACTCTTTTTATTAAATTTATTCAGAATTTTGTTAATTACTTTAATTAACAAACATTCACATATAGCCCCTTGCAATATTTCAATATCACATGCAGAACCACTTTCTGCAATTTCACCCGAAACAATTTCCGGTTTCTATTGAAACAATTCCTGCGCTTTGCAATTCTTTCGTCTGAAACATATGTGCTCCAAAATGGTGTCCGGTAACTCTTAAGTGTGCCACCCTACGGTTCGCGCATAATGCAGACATGATCGAGACCCTTCTCCGATCAATAATCAGCAGCGGGACCTGTAGATCCGTACTGACTCCTACACATTCAACGATGACTTCTGTGATCGTGAGAACCTTTAGCGCTTGTAACTAAATCCCTTTGTCTCTCGATATATTACATGTCCGACATTCGATCATCGATATCTCCATACCTAGTTTGATCTCGTTACCGACATGCACTCTTTTCTCGTTCCCGTGATATAACATTCTAGTGATCACATCACTTGCTTGCAAGCTATCTTAATGTGATATCACCGATAGGGCCCAGAGTATATCTATCCGTCATCTGGATTGAAAAATTCCACTCTTGATCCATGAGCCTCAACATAACACCTTCATAGTACTGAACCCATCTTTATAGTAAGATACTCTTCCGGTGTTAGCAATTAACATGATCTCATGGTCTAAGGATAAACATTACTTCGTATGATGTTATAGCAATATAAACATAATGACTTGATCGTAATGCTATACTTCGGATGAATGTTCATCACAACATTCCACCAATGGTGTGACCTTGTTATTAACAACATCCAATGTCCATGATTAGGAAACCTTGATCATCTTGTTAATCAACAAGCTAGTATATAAGAGAGGCATAACTAGGAACCCTTTTTGTTTATTAAACACACATGTATTGATGCTTCCGTTCAATACAATTCTAGCATGTAAAATAAACATCTATCATATATAAGGAATATATAATAACAACTTTATTATTGCCTCTCAGGGCATATTTCCTTCATAGAGATGAAGAAGATCCTAATCCATATGAGCACATTACATGTTTCAAATATATATGTGGCACTTTCCTATTGACAGGATATACCGCTGATGAGGTAAGGGTTAAACTTTTTAGTCAAACTTTGACAAGTACAGCTCTCTCATGGTATAGATCTCTACCACCTAAAGCCACTACTACTTGGGATAATCTGGCCTATGAATTGCTACCAAAATATTATCCATTATCAAAATCTTTTGGAATCAGGCGTCTTAGAATGACTTGGAAGAATTGTTCTAATGAAGGACTGGTAAGAGCTTATATTAGATTTATAGTTTTACTACGACTATGTCCTCATCATGATTTGCATGAATGGTATTTACTACATATCTTTTATGGCAGTTTAATTGAACCTAATAAAATTGAACTAGACTCTTTCGCGGAAGGAGCCTTTATGAATCTTCCTATACCTAAAGCTTGGGCTTTACTTAATAGAATTCGTGATCATAGAGTTTCATGGAATTTTGGTCTAGGAAGTGAAGGAGGCGTAGAAATAGAACATGATTGTATTCATGACTATAATAAAAAAGGCCATGTTAAAGAATTACCTAAGGAACTTTACTTGGATTCATATCTTGTGTTGCAAGTTGTTAAAGCTTTTACTGAACATATAAAAGCTCCAAAGGAGGGTCAGGACAAGTATGATCCATCACCCGAACCTAAGAAGAAAAGAGAAGATAAAGCAACACTGGTCTCCCTAGAACAAATGCATGAATTGCCTTTTCCCAATGCTGCACAAAAGCATATTCTTGAGTATGAACAGGTCAAAGCAGTACATGAGAAGAAGGAAGAGGAAAGCATGCCAGAAGTCGTGGAAGATCTGGAAGAAACCAAAGATGAAGAGGTAACCAATGAAGCAATTATGGCTATGTACTCACATTGTAACATAGTTGAACTTGATGAAGAGACTTCCATATTGGTTGAAGGTAAAACAAAGGTAAAAGATGTGGGTAGGCCTATTCTTCCCTACATATTTAAAGAAACCTCGCATTAGGGTTTATGTGATCTTGGCACCAAAGTTAATGTTATATCTTATGATTTCTACTTAGAAATAAAAGAAGAAATAGAACCAACTACAATTGAAGATGCAACTGTCACAATTGGCAATAAAAACTTTCCTATCGATTTTGTAGTTGTTGATATGCTAGCTGACACTCTTTGCCCAATTATATTTGGAAGGAACTTTTTGGGTGATATAGGTGCCTATATTAATTTCAAGAAGGAGATTGTGTCTCTTAAGCTTGGGGGAATAGAAAATAAATTCCATTTTTCCAAATTTAAAGACAGGCCTCCACAAATACAAGAAAAAGAAGAAGAGATAACTATTGAGGAAATGGCAGCTCTTTTCTTTAGTAATCAAGAAGAAGAAATAAATGAAGATCCAAATTATGAAGAAATAGTTATGGAGGACAAGCCCCTGGGAGAACTAGAAGATGAATTCGATTCACTTCCCATTTTGGGACCTCCAACCAATGAGGCTTTTGAAGAGCCAGAAAAGAGAGGGGACGAGGAACTACCACCCCCGGAGTTGAAGACTCTACCAGAAAATCTTAAATACAAGTTTTTAGATGATACAAATAAATTCCCTATTATTATTAGTGTTAAACTTTCAGGAGAAGAATAAGAAGAACTCATGAAGATACTTAAGGAGCATCGCCAGGCCTTTGGGTACTCAATGGATGACTTGAAAGGCATTAGTCCCATGATAGCCGTCCATATTCATGGAAGAAGGTGCTAAACCAGTTGCAGAGTTTAATAGAAGACTTAAGCCGGAAATGAAAGAAGTGGTAAGAAAAGAAATTGTACGCCTACTAGACGCAGGTATAATCAATCTTGTTAAAGAAAGTGAATGGGTAAGTCTTGTTCATTGTGTCCCTAAGAAGCGCGGTTTTACTGTTGTTCCCAATGAAAACAATGAATTGATACCTACTAGAACTGTTGTTGGGCATAGGATGTGTATAGACTTCAGGAAATTAAATAAAGAGACTAGGAAAGATCACTATCCATTAGCATTCATAGATCAAACTTTAGAAAGGTTAGCAAACCATACTCATTTTTGCTACTTCGACAGATACTCTAGTTTCTCTCAAATAGTTTTTCATCCTGATGATCAACTTAAAACAACTTTCATTAGTCCTTATGGTTTACATGCTTACCGACATATGCCTTTTTGTGTATTTAATGCTCCAGCTAGTTTTCAAAGATGCATGACTGCTATTTTTGCTGATTTTATAGAACTTATAATGGAAGTATTTATGGATGACTTTTCTGTCTATGGAACTTCGTTTACTAGTTGCTTGGATAATCTCAAAAGATTTTTGCAGCATTGTGAAGAAACTAATCTTTTTTTAAACTGGGAGAAGTGCATATTATGGTCAATGAATGTATAGTCCTTGGACACAAGGTATCAGGTAAGGGAACTGAAGTTGATAGATTTAAGGTTGAGGCAATAGAGAGAATGCCACAAACTAGGGATACTAAAGGTATAAGAAGTTTCCTTGGTCACGTGGGTTTTTATAGAAGGTTCATTAGAAATTTCTCTGGAATATCTAAACCTTTGGCAAACCTCTTGCAAAAGGGAATGATATTTAATTTTGATGATAAGTGTCTTGAAGCCTTTGATAGACTCAAAAATGCTTTATCTCGTGCTCCTTTTCTTAAACCACCTATCTAGGATACAACCTTTGATTTAATATGTGAAGCTAGCGATGATGTTGTAGCAGTAACTCTAGGACAACATATTGGTCGTAGATTTAATATTATACATCATGCTAGTAGAACTCTCGATGGTGCTCAAAAGAACTACCCTAAGGAAGAAAAGGAACTTTTTGCTGTATTTTTCTCTTGTGATAAATTTCGTTCCTATATAGTTGATGCAAAATTAAGAGTTCACATGGATCGTGATGGCTGAAAAGAACTCCTTGAGAGGAAAGACCATAAGCCAAGACTGATCCGTTGGATTATTTCACTTCAAGAATTTGAGTTGTAGATTATGCAGAGGCAAGAAATAAAGATATTGGATGTAGTGTCAATGATTACCCCGCAAGACACCAATCTTATTGAAAGGAACTTTAGTCCTGGTGGTTTTCGTTTACGGGAATTATTCAATGAACTAAGGTCAATTCCTCTAAAAGAGAACAAATCTTTGTTGTGGGAGGAACTTTTCATCCCCGAATAAATAAATGGTAAGTGCATGGTAAGTGTTCTTACCCAAATAAGTGATTTGTTTTCACAATTTCTACTTTTGAAAATTCTTCCTTTGAATTCCTTGTGTTTTTCTGAAGATTTAGAGGGGTTTTACCAACTATACAGGCAGAGCTATACGACCGAAGAGGAAGCTCCCGTCGTATAGTTGGTCATTAAACTCTCTGCATTCTTCGCAAAATTGTTTTTGCTATCTGAGCCTATACGGTTGCAACTATACGACCAGAGTCAAAAATTCCGACCGCATAGTTGATCGTTAAACTCTCAAATGGTTTTGCTTTTTAGGTGACTGTATCTATACAGTCGCAACTATATGACCGGAGCAAAAATTCCGGCCGTATAGTTGGTCGTTAAACTATCAGATACTTTTGATTTTCGGTGTTTGTATCTATATGGTTGCAACTATATGACCGGAGCAAAAATTTCGGCCGTATAGTTGGTCGTTAAACTTTTAAACACTTTTTTTGTTTGATCTTTTTGTTTGTTCATCTAAAAAAATCTGCACGGTTCTTATCGGTTCCGAGTCGTGATTTAATCGACTTGGACTCGAAATATTTGGAAATATCTGCCCGGAACCAACTACATGGCCGGAGCTATGCGAGCCGCACCAGTATAATTGGTCGTTACGCGGCAGGAAACTTCCAAATCCGTGATTTCTTTCCCTGTTTTGTTTAGATTCTTCTCTTGGGCGACAATTTGGTGCTTCTCACGAGTTTTACCGACCTTTGACCCCCCTTATATACTGCCATTGTCTCTCTCTCTAATCATAATCTCCAGGAACCAATCTAGCGATGCGCTATCCCATCCCAGGCCGTGGAAAACCCTTGGGGCTCATTGCTCCTTCCAAGACCGCTCTAGCAGCCCGTCCATGGAGGACGATGACGAGGAGGTGGAGAGGTTTAACCTGAGGTATAAGGAGTACATCGAGCCAAGATACTTCAACAATGATTCTGACGATGATGTGGTTGACGTCTACATCCACCATGACGTCTATTATCCACTAGAGATCAATTGGGCAGCAATGAAGAAAGCTCAACAAGAGAGAGAAGATCACAAACCACATGGAAAAGGGCATGTGGAGACGGTCAAGTTCATCACTACGGATCAAAGGCCACACAAGCGTAAGGAATTATCTAATATTGGTGCAGGTGCTATCAAGGGAGCTGAGGTACCACTCGCAAAGCCAATCATTGGTGCTCGTATGAAGGTTAATCCTCAAGAAGAGTGGAGGTATGGTTTCTACTTCCCTGATCCATCAATTATGGATGAGGAAGAAGAAGTTGTCCCCAGGACCAAGGATCGTGTGTGGGCATTAGAGATATATCACAAGCAGGAGCTACTCCATCGTGTTGAAGTCCGTCACCATCTCAATGAGATGGAGAAGAAGGAAGACCTCCTTCCATTGGTGACAAAGCTCGCTGATAGGGTGGACACTCTGCGGTCTAGTTTGCGGAGGTGCTATAGCCGCATAATTACTTTGGAGGAGACCAAGAAGAAGCTACGCACCACGGTGTTACATGCCATGGTGCCACAATTATCTACAACAATCACGGTATCAAATAATCGCAAGGTATTATTTGATCCCGCCTGGCTTGATTTCAAGCTTGGGAGATCTTTAAGACCTTGTAATCTATCCTATAAGTTTTTATTACTATTTTCGCATTAGTTCAAACTAGCAATAAAGTTTGCATCATTAGAATTCCCTTCAGGAATAGTTGATCCCTTTTATGAAATTCCGAGCTTATTATTATATATGGAGCAATATTGAGTTTGTGTTTGCTTTATTGATATATGAATGGATTGAGTATAATTTTACTTGCACTTGATGATAGCAATAGGAGTTTTCCACACCATTGGTATTAATGGACACCTCAAGATAATTTAGTCAATATGTTGTAAGTCTACGGTTTGATTTACAAACAAAAATTATCTATACAGTTAAATTGAAAAGGAAACCTTGAACAAAGGAAAAAAGAAAGTGCTATCAAAATAGAGTGAGAACAAGTCGAGGTAGAATCTTGAAGTCATAAAAATGCTTCATATACAATTGGAATTTGATAATTGAGATCGTTAAACTTTGAATTCCTACATGAAGTGGGATGTCTTGCTAGCTCCTTTGCACAACACTTAAACAAAAGTGTGAGCATATATACAAAAGAAAAGAAAAAGAGTGAGTGTGCAAAGAGAAAGTAGGCATATACCACTGTATTGTAGTATGACAAAGAGATACTTTTGAGATTCTGAATCCCAAGTGAATACGTCCTAAAACACTTGGGACTACCTTGCTAACTCATTCGGTTGAACCGGATAATTTTACATTATGTTGCGAGTCATCTTTTATGAACTATTGATCACTAAGGTGTGGAAGCCTGGTAATACTATTCAGATGGTTAGAATAAGGTACTATTCATGAACTTATTCCTATGTATCGTACATGATAAACACATGCTGGAATTTCCTCATTTATTTTATCGACTCAGCTTCATGAATATGAGGATCACATCCATTAAGCTAAAACTTGCTCGGGACGAGCAAGAGTCTAATCTTGGGGAAGTTGATGAGTGCATATTTGCATCATATTTTACATTATTATTTTGCATTGTAGATGTAGGATATTGGTATTTTTATGGCGCTCGCACGCACATTTTATGTCTATTTTCACCAGGATCAGGACAGATGATGGATCCAGTGGATACAATTCTTGGAGCAGTTGTACTTTGGAGAAAAGCAGTCAAAAACAATGTAAATCACTTATTTGGGAAATATTAATAATACCAGAAGAAAACCAGAAGCAAACAAGAGAGGCAGAGAGTCCAACGACCAACTATACGACCGAAGCAATTTTCTGACCGTATAGCTCTGGCCGTATAGTTGGCACCGCCTCCGCCTCGTCAAATAGTTTCACCCCGTGCAATTGGTTCGAGGAGACGACATACAGAACACCTAGAAATCGCAGAAACCTCACCTTCGGAAGGCATCTGGAGGGAGAACTCATCCACCAAGGATCCATCTTCGCCCTGCACAGATCTGGGAGGCTAAGGCATCGATCTTCATCATCCACTACTGCATCACCACCATCTCCATCCATCCCATCTATATCGTGTTTAGATCTTGTTGTAATTCCCGTACTTGTTATGGATTTATACAAGTACTATTCATCTATGATTGTTTACATTACCATTGCCATGATGTTGATTGCCTCCATGTCTGAGTAGATCATTAGTTCTTTGGGAGATGGAGAAACCCTAGTATGAGATTGAAATAAGGTAAAATATTATGATATTCATCGATGTGACCATGTGTTAGATTTTCTACATCTTGATGTTGAGAGAAGTCGATCTCTCAATATTTGCCTCTCGTCGGGACTTGATGGAGGAAACTACTTGTTGGTAGACGGAGGTGTGCTAGCACTTATAGTGACTATAAAGCTATTGGCACCCCTTACGTATCAACTTGGGAAACCGAAGAAACTCACGGAACACTATCCATGCCATGGGATACGTCCAACGGGATTACGTCCCTTAATAGTATAGTAATTCGATTGATGTCGATTGCTAACTGTTGTGGTTATGAGGATGATGTGAGCAACGGTTGTTGCCTATTCGTCCAAATATGGAGTTCCTCCCACACATACATAGTTGAGACTGTTCATGATGATAATTATGTTAAATCTTTATAATACTAGTGGGGTATATGCTACTCCCTGAGAATGCTTTTTCCCTACTGCAGTTCTAATCTCTCTTACATATGCGATATTTACTTTCTGTACTCAGTTGTTTTACTTTACTTTATTATTGCTCTTATACCCAAAACCCAAAAACACCTTTTTACACAATACTCGCATTTTATCTATCACTTGGAACTTTATCTAGCATTTCTATCGTAATATTTATTTCAAGAGTTATTAGACTTCAGACTCCTGCTCCCTGTGGGATCGATATCTTTATTTCGAAACTAGCTACAAATGATCTGTGCACTTGCAGTCATCAATTCGCGTGCAGCCTCTACAGGCCTGGCTTTCTGGTATGTGGGCAGATACCGGAAAAAGGACCCGATGAGAATTTCTTGGGACGATCTGACCCTCAAGGTTTATGAAAAGGGGTTCATAATTTCACGACCCTTATAGCGAAGAGTCCGGTTCCTTCTGATTGTTGTGTAGAGCCTTTAGGAAAGAAGAACCGCCTTGCCGAGGTAAATTCCTTTCTCTTTTGCTCTTTGTTCATCTCTATTTTTTGTTCTTTTACAATTGTTCTTTTTTGTGATTGATCGTCTTCTGTTTGTGCAAGATTATGATCATATATCCTGTCTTCCTCCTCTTCCTAAGAGCGGTGAGTTTCTCGCCAATCCTTCTGCTTCCGACAATCTCCCTATCGCTGGGACTGCTGCTAATGAGGAGATGGAGACGTCGACCGCAGACTCTTCGTCAGGAATGCTGTCGCTTCCGTCGGCTTGCTCTGAAGAGTTTCGCGTCGCGCCTGCTAGAGGAAAAAGGAAATGTCCTTACGCCGCAGAGACAATCGAAGACTTGGATGATTATACAGCCTCAAAACCTTTGGGCGTCGTTCCATTATCGTCGGTTCCTCCCCAGATCAATCTATGACGCTTTGCGCAGGACGTATGTTGGTAAGTACTTATCGCCTTTATTGTTTTGTTGGATGATTTAGTTGCTGATGCTCCCCTATTTTTTGTCCTCGTTCTTGTAGTGGTGATGATGTAGAAGACCCGCCCTTGTCTCCTCTTGGCACTTCTTTTGCTCCTTCTGCCAAGGTCCCAAAAGATTTGCTCACGTCTTTTGTGGATCCACTTATCTAGAAAGGCGTTGCCACTTTGCTGAAATCACCACTGCAGAAGAAAAGAAAATTGGCTGGCAAATACGTGATGATATCTAAGAGCCCCGTCGAGGTGGATATGCAGGACGTAAGTACATCAGTGATTTTTAATTTCACCATGGATCCTCCTTTACGTGTCTTTCCTAATGTCTTTCTTCGTAGCCTATGATGCGTGAGATGGTTGATATGGCCTCTCACTTCATCAAGATCCATAATGAAGCTGAAGGTCTGAAAGGTATATTTTTATCTTTTTGCGATTTCTGCGCTTCCTCCCCTTTTTCTGACTTTTTGCATTACTTTCTGATTTCTTTAGCCGAGGCCAAGGAGTCTGAGGTCATTCGATACGAGGCATTGAAGCGTGCCGATGATCTAGAGGCCAAACTTCGGATCACTGAAACAACTTTGGAAGAGGCCAAACAGAAAGCCAGCGTTGATGCCGAAGAAAAGGCCAAACAAGCCGCTACCCGAGATGAAAATCTTCGGAAGCGCTTGGGACCCTTAATGCCTCCTTGACTCATAAGTTTTTTGGCAAGGGAGAATTTTTGTTTCAGTCCTTATTTCTTTTGCGTTCTTACCGTCCCCCTCTTTTTTTTGGTATGTGTAGAGATGTCAGCCAAAACTTGCTGCTTGATGAAGATAAAAAGGTTGATCCTTTATTGGATATTTTTAGCACTTTGGAGGCTAACAGTGTTCGTGTGCGCAACCTTCTTAACCGCTCACGGTGCACCTTCAAGAGTATGCATGCCGAAGTCTTTCGGTCAAAGGAAGTGCCTGCTGATTTGAACGACCTCATCGCTATTTTTGGTTCTGATCCAATTCCTCTGGTTGGCTATAGTGTGACGCAATTGAAGAGCGGCACCGAAACTTTGATGGCATTGGCGATGGCGCACGGCAAGCAAGTCGACTGGGAGAAGGTTAGCTCCTCTATCCCAGCCAACTCCAATGGCCAAGCAGTTGATTTGAAGCCTTTCATTAAGAGATCCAAGAAATACGCTCGGCTGCTTCTAGGCATAAGCTCAGGTCCAGAGAAATCAGCTGTCCCTTCTTAGACTGGTGCTCCTTCTTCGGATGTTGCCCCTGCTTTAGCTAGTGCTCCTTCTGCTAATGCAACTTTGTCCTTGGAGAAATCAACTCCGAAGCTTTGGTTTGTAGTTTTCCGTGTTTCCTCTGCTACTATTGTAATGAATATTGAACTTACCATATTGCCGGAATGCTTCCTTTTGATGAAAACAAAATTTCTATATATATGCATATGAGTGGCTTTTTGTTTGCTGAAGGTCTTTTTTTTCATGTGCCTTGCCAGATTTTGAGTGATTCGGCGGCTCCTCATGTGCCTATGCAGACGTCGGATGCAACCCCGTCCTCATCTAGGATGGGTGCATGCAAGATTGCTATTGTACGTATGGTAGACCCGCCGTTATATGCTGAAAAATTGAGCAGGTGAAGAAGATTGAGAGAAAACTTCGGGTTGTTCAATCAATGGTGGATGTTGCCCAATCGAAAACACGCCAGGCCCTTGATCGTGAGGCATACTTTTTGGACGAGATTTCCAAGGCGAGTGAAAATATGCTATGTAAGTCCTTTTTACTTTTGCCTCCTGCTGCTCCCTTTTTTCCGGGATGCCAATGTTTTCTCTTTTTTGTTTTGTAGGCATTCGATTGTGCAAGAGGGAAGAAACCCAACGTCTGCGCAACCGAATTCAAACTCTTCTGTCTGCTTCCCAAATATCTGGGATAGACTTTTGGGTTGATCACCATCGTGCTTATCTCGTGGCTCTGCTCCAGGACCACGTATCCGAGGTGGAATGTCGTGGTGGTGTCACGGCAGATGCCATGGATAGGCTAAAGGTGGGGACTAATACACGCTAGGGGAATCCAGGGAGGGATAGTGAAGTGATTCTCCACACAGTTGTTTGTATTGCTTTACTTCCAAGATTACAAGTGTTCCTAGAGCTGTATTGGCGAGAGGAGGAAGAAGGAGCTCTCTTACTCTCACCCACATATCACACCTCAAAACCTAGCCAAATCAGAATAGCGGAACCCCCCTTCTACTGAAACCCTAGCCCCCCTTATATAGAGGGAGCTCGGTCTCTGCCTAGGGCATACGTGGAGGCATATTCCTAAGAATATGCCTCCTCCCAAAGTAGTAAGCCGACCGGTGTGATTTTCCCCCGCGTCACACACGCAGAGGCTACGTGAGCCTCTGCGGCGCCCGCGTCAGCCGACATGGGCGTCGTCACCCTTGTCGACCATGCCCCGGTGGTCCTGCCCTTGGTTGCTTCGCTCAGGTAGTGCATACCGGGGCTTCTTTGACCAGCGAGATTCCTTCCTTCTCCTAGAAGCTAGACGTGAGCCGGATCATAGTTGATCCGGCCACACCTATTCCTGCATACAAGTAAAACAAGCACTTCCGACTTACTGCTTAAGTCGGTTGAGACTTAGTTAGGCGAACGCCCCCTGGTCCGGGTTACCCCGTGATTCGGCCTGCCTTGAGGTGACCCGGCAAGCATCCGCTTTGGCATTGCCGAACCTCGGCTAACTCGGCCTTTATACCCCGGTGTGACCCTACCCGGGGGTATTCCCCCAACATTAGTCCCCGAAGCTGGTGCGGTCTTAGCTGCCTTGGCCGCTAAGGCCACATCAGGTTCAATTTCGAGCTCTGGTCGTTATTGCCGAGTTACCTCTTTACCTCGGATTATATGGATTTACGTTCCCTTCGCACATTCCAAGTTTTCACTTCCCGGCCGGGTTACCACTTTAATTCGGACCTCATGGTTTTACTTTCCCTCTGCACATTCCAAGTTTTCACTTGCTGGCCGGGTTACCATGGTTCCATCCGGGTCTTGTTTCCTTCTCTCGTACGCCAACCCATGTGGAGGGTAATCATTATGTTGTCTTATTTTAAGGGCTAGAACAGTAACCGCCGCAGTAATTTTCAGTTATCACTGTGCGTGGGTCACGTCATGCCTGCCTCCTCGTTTACCGCATCACAGCGTCACGTCATGGGATCATCTCCGCTCTGTTGCCTTTCGTGTGGCTCCCTGCTGATTGGCCGAGGTGGGCTATATACGGCCACACTATGTGGCTCATTCACAGGACGCGATCCCACTCACCCCTTGAGGGAGTGGTTAAATAGGGGAGGGGCGCACCCCTTAGGAGTTTTCCCCTTCCGCGCCCCTCTTCCCCTTGCTCTTCTTCTTTGTCTTCCTCGCGACCACGCCGTCGCCAGTGCTCCAAGTAGCAGCGCCGCCGCCGCACTGCTTCCCCGTGCCTCTGCATCGCCGCCACCGCTACACAACTCCCTCGCCACGGGTCCTCGCCAATCTAGGCCTCTGCCCCCCGTCGCCACTAGCGTCAGCGAGGGTAGCGAAGACCAGATGACGGAGGAGGAGCTCATCATCGCCGAGCAGGAGATGGAGGAGGACTCAGCGGTGGTGGACCGTGGTGCGTGGGCCGGGTCTTGGGTCTACCAAGATGACCAAGACTGGCTCTACCGGACCAGACGCATCCCCGCCGGTGTCGCCGCTCGTCTCGCCTCCTCCAAATTGCCCCCCTCACCCAATTCGGGTGAGTACGTCGTGTTCTTGTCCCACTTCCAACGGGGGTTCGGTTTTCCAGTGAGCGACTTTTTCCGGGATTGGCTTAGTACCTACGAACTCCAGCCGCACCACCTTCCTGCCAACACCATCACCTCTCTTTCCTCTTTCGCTTCTACGATCGAAGGCTATGCCGGACTATGGCCCACGAAGGAGCTATGGATCCAGTTTTTCGGCCTTCGTCGTAACGTCATCCCAAACATCCAACTTGATCCGGAGGACAAGCAGCTCACTCAATTCAGAGCTGCGTCCATCTCACCCCGGAGGCTTTCCGTTTTCCCCCGAATCACCGGGCTAGACTCCTGCAAAGGGTGGGCCCGGACCTTCTTTTATGTCCGGAATACGGGCATGGAAGACTTGATCCGGCCGCTTCCCTATACTCCGGGTCCACCTAACCCGGAGTTGTGGGATGTTGTCCCCAAGAAGCCCACGGCCTTGGCCAACCAGGTCAATAAGAGGTTCGTGGAGCTGAAGAAGCTCGGACTGCGCAACGAGGATGCTATGATCACTTTCGTGCGCAATCGAATTTCCCCCCTCCAGAGGCGCACCCACAAGGTGTGCCACATGAGCTTCGGCCGCGACCCCAACCGAACCTCATCCTTTGAGCTGAGCAACACGGAGATATATCGCCGGGTTAAGGCTCTCTTCACCACCCACAAGTACTTCTCCTCTGAGTGGACTTGGGGAATTGAGCATTATTGCCGCGATAGGCTTCCTCCCGCGATAAGATTCATGTTGCAAACTTACCCCGGACTAATTACATGTCGGTTATTGTTGCATTCTTGACTCTTTTGTTCTATCTTTTCCTCAGCTATTTCTTCAGCAGACCCTCAAGGACGGCACCGATCCGACCCTTAAGTGGGCGCCAGACCGGGAGACTCCGGATGAGGAAGAGCCAGACCAGGAGATGTTCCTCCCGATGACCGACGCCACAAAGCGACCCACCGGTAAATTCTCTTCTATTAGACATTGGCCCGATGATGAAGATGACTCGGATGTCGAGGTGATTGAACCTATTGAGGCTGTCCCCCTTTCTTTTGCTTTTCCGGCATCAAGATATCCCGGTGGGCACATCCACGAGGACTCTCCCCTTGCTACGGGCGAACCTGTTCCGGTAGCACCGAAGAAGAAGCGCGGGGCTGCTCCAAGTTCCTCCTCCGGACCTTCTCAGCCCGCTAAAAGGCGAAAGAAGTCCGGGGACAAGACTGCCTCCAAGCCAGTAGGCAAGGCCCCAGCACGAAGGGCTCGAAAACCCAAGGAGGCCCAAACCTCGGATGCGTAAGTCATTTTTCCTTCTGTAACTTACTCTTCCTTGCACTGTTGTAATTTCTCTTTTGACATTATTCTCTTTTGCAGGGCTCCGGTGGAGGTCCCTCAGAGTGGATCTAGCATCTCTTCACCGCTCCGACCTAGCCCTTCTCCCCCTCGTGACGACGAGTCGCATCCGCTGAGCCCTATTCCAGAGGGTTCTGCGGCTGCTTCGGGTTCTGCTCCACCTCGTCAAGAGGAGGGTAACCTTGGAGAGGGGGAGACCGGTCCAGCCGAGGCGACGACATCCACCACTTCGGCTTCGCCGCAACCAGCAACCACTGAAACTACCTCGACACCAGCACCAGCTCCAGTACCAGCAACCAAACCAGCACCAATACCAACTCCGGCATCAGCACCAACTCCGGCTGCAAAAACATCAGCAGCAGCACCAAGTCCAGCAACAAGAGCACCAGCGCCGAGCTCCTATGCCTCGTCTGAGTCTTCTCAACCTCGGCGAGGAACTACCCCGGCAGCTCCTAAGGGGAAATCCGCTGCGACGACTTCCTCTTCCCAGCAAGCAAGGGCAAAAAGGCTCCGGACGCTACCAAGCCAGCATTCGTCGAGGCTGGGCAGCGTACCCTCGCATCAATGCTTCCCAAGAAAGCTCCAGCAGTGAAGGATGCCCCTGCCGAGCCAACTGATGCACAGCAGATGGTTCTGCACACCAGCCCAGCCCTTGCCTTGGTTGAGAGGAAAGAAGCGCACGCGAAGGGCTTGGTGGCGCCCCATATGCCCACCGGTGAGCGGTACCCTCCGAACCTGATTGAATTTGTCATGAATTGGAACAAGGCGGAGTTCATCCACAACGACGATCTTCCGGAGAAGTTCGGCCCCGCTGAATTTTCTGCTCAAATGAACATAGTCGCTAAGGCAATTAACCTCGCGGGGCGGATGATGGAGGTACGTCGCTTCCCCTTTACATGCTGTAGATAATAACCATTAGTCCCCGAGCCTCCGGGGGAGTAACTTGTTACTCGGCCGGATGCTCTTTAAAAAAAACTAATGTAGCTCCATGAGAACTTCGAATATGCACACACCTAGAGCCGGGTTAAGTTCCACTTGGCCCGGATTTTGGTACACTTCGAATATGCACACCCCTAGAGCCGGGTTAAGTTCCACTTGGCCCGGATTTTAGTACACTTCGAATGCACACAGCTAGAGCCGGGTTAAGTTCCACTTGGCCCGGATTTTAGTACACTTCGAATATGCACACACCTAGAGCTGGGTTAAGTTCCACTTGGCCCGAATTTTAGTACACTTCAAATATGCACACACCTAGAGCCGGGTTAAGTTCCACTTGGCCCTAATTTTAGTACACTTCAAATATGCACACACCTAGAGCCGGGTTAAGTTCCACTTGGCCCGAATTTTAGTACACTTCGAATATGCACACACCTAGAGCCGGGTTAAGTTCCACTTGGCCCGGATTTTAGTACACTTCGAATATGCGCCAAGCTAATTTATGTTTCTGTATCCCTTTCAGGTGACCACCAATCACCGGAGTGCTGAATTCCAACGTTTGCTGGATACCCACAAGATGCTACGGGCAAAGCAGGCTGCACTTCTTGCGGAATACGAGAAAAGGGGTAAATTTCTTCCTTAGCGCTTCTTCATTTTTCTTCATCTTTCTCTGCCGAACTAATCTCATCATTCGGTTTCCGAAGCTGGGGTGGAGGCTGAGAACAAGATTATGCGGAAGAATCTGGAACAGATCAAGGGTAAGTCATTTTTGTCCGACTCTATAGTGTTTTCCACTTCCTTTTCTTCTTGGCTCGGCCAACATTCATACCTCGGCTCTGCCGGGTCAACACACTATTTTAGCATCGCTTGAAGATAGTGTGCCCGTGCCTGATATGATGCTGCATTTTCTCGAACAAGCAGGGCAACACCAAGCCGAGCTTAAGAAGAAAGATGATGAGCTCGCCCTCCTCCGGACCAAGGACGATGAGATCGCTAGGCTCAAGGCTGAGATGGAGAAAATGAAGGTCCAGCACCAATCCGAACTCCAAAAGGTTGGCCAGAATTACATAGAAGAGCGCGAGCGCCTCAATCTCCAGATCGCTAAGGACCAGGATTTACTCAAGGAGTCTGACATCCATCTAGGGTCGGCGAATGCCGAGCTTGAGCAGCTTCGCAAGAGACGTGATGACTGCACCAGGGAGCTGACCCGGATCCTCAGCCATATATCACGTAAGTTCCTTTCCCTTATCCGACCTACTTCTCTGGGTTACTTCATATGTCTTTTCTTTACCTTCTTCCTTTGTCTCTTTTCCAGGCAAATTTCCAGAGGGGACTCCTATTGCGAGCGCAGCAGTTGCCGACTTCTGCCGAGAAAGGGGTACTCCTGCCGCTCCTGATGGTGAAGAGATTCCCTATGACATGGAGGACCTGTTGGTCAGCTTGTCATCTCGCGTGGAGATCATCAAAAATTATGGCAAGGACATCCTCGACTTTGCAGTTCGCATCTTCAACACTTTCTGTCCCGGCGAAGATACTCCGGAGACCACCGCAATTCTCGTTGAGAAGCTAATGGAAACCGAGACTCAGCTCGACCTCTGGAGAGAGTCTGCTAGGCGTGCCGCAGTTGATACCATTCTCCACCACATACTCACATGGTATGAGAAAATTGATCTCAACCTCCTGACACACCTGCGCATAGGATCCAGATGGACCAATGACCCGGAGTGGGTGGCTCAGCGCCAGGCTTGCGCACATAGCCTCATCGAATATGCTCCCATTCATGAATGGGTTGAGAGGCCGAGCTTCCTGGAAGTAGCTGGGGACGAAGAGGTTGAGAATGATGAAGATGGCTCGGACGGTGATGGAGAAGATGACGCCTCGGATATTGAAGATGGCGAATATGATGCCGAACTTCCTCCTCCTGCCGCTCCTTGAGCGAAAAAACTTGAAAATTTATCAGATCCCCAGAATGCTACTAAGAGGTTGTATTCCATATACATGTGATATTTTGCTACTAAGTTCTTATGCCGGATTAACTTGGGCGTAGTCCCCGAGTTTCTTTTTCTTGTTCGTCCAATCTTTTGGCTCGGTTCGTGTCTACCTTCATTCGGTTTTACAACTTACGAATCCGAGCTTCAAAAATTGTCTTAACAATACTAGGAAACTTTTAGACTTAGCTCAAAAATAAAACTACATAATAACTTGAAAATAAATACAAGGTTAGTCTGAAAAACAAACGTTGGCTCAAATAAATTCTTTTCCTTAGTCGTTTTTCATGTGCTACGCAATTCCAAACTTGTTCTCTTGCTTTCCATGAAGCCAATTCTTGTTGGATAGCAGCAAGTCGAAGAGTTGGGTTCTTGGTGCTCACACATTACTAATCTGAGTTAAGTAGAATAACTTATTCCAGCTAACGCACAAAAAACAACAAACATTATTAAGGCAGCTCCCGAGTTACTGCTCGAGGTGCCAACATTTCATTGATAAGCTCATTGCCAACATACATACCGACATATGAGATGACTCGGATACATACACTTCTTAGCTAAGTGTAGAAAGGACGAAGTAGAGCTATATTCCATGGTCGCTTGGATTCCTCTCCGGACCTGTCTGCCTTGTTCTTTTCCTGTGGCTTTGCATCTACAAGATAATAAGAATCATTGTGCAATGCCTTGCTAACGATGAATGGCCCTTCCCATGGGGGGGATAATTTATGCATGCCAGCAGTACGTTGTACCAACCGGAGCACCAAATCGCCTTCCCGAAAGACTCGGGGGCATACTTTCCGGCTATGATAGCGTCGGAGATTTTGCTGATATATGGCGGATCTGGACAATGCCAGTTCTCTTGCTTCTTCCAGCAGATCAACATCATTTTGCCAGGCTTCTTGCACTTCGTCTTCTATGTATTGGGTGACCCTAGGCGAATCATGCTCTATGTCGGCTGGTAATACAGCTTCTGCCCCATATACCAAGAAAAATGGCATATAGCCTGTTGATCGATTCAGAGTTGTTCTTAAACTCCACAGTACCGCTGGTAGTTCTTCTATCCAGCAGCCCGCTGATCTTTGCAGCGGCTCAATGAGCCGGGGTTTTATCCCAGATAATACTAATCCGTTGGATCTTTCCACTTGTCCGTTCGATGCGGGGTGGGCTACCGAGGCTACGTCCAGCCGGATCTTCTTATCCCAGCAAAAACGCGCAAATGCTCCTTCCGCAAAATTTGTGCCATTATCAGTTAAGATACTGTGAGGATAGCCGTACCTCAAGATGATATCTTTGAGAAACGTTACGGCCGTAGCTCCATCACATTTTCTTATAGGCTTTACTTCAATCCACTTTGTAAACTTGTCCACCATTACCAGAATGTGAGTCATATTTCCCCTTGCTGGTTTGAACGGGCCAACCATATCCAAGCACCATACGACAAATGGCCAAGTAATTGGTATGGTCTTGAGTTCCGACATTGGCATATGTGTCTTGGTAGCGTACCTCTGACAACCATTACAATTTCTCACCAGATCTTCCGCTTGCTCTAAGGCATTTGGCCAGTAGAATCCGTGCCGGAAAGCTTTTGCTACCAAGGCTCGGGATGAGGCATGATGCCCGCATTCCCCCTGATGTATATCTCGGAGGATGTCAAGCCCTTCTTCCGGGTCAACACATCGCTGGAGGACATTGGTCACACTTCTTTTGTAAAGCTCGGAATTGATGATCGTGTAAGCCTTTGCCCTCCTCTGTGTTTGCCTGGATAGCACTTCCTCAGTGGGTAACGTTCCATCTTTCAGGAATTGAAATATAGGTAGTGCCCAAGCCGGTATTGTTCGCACAGGGAACATATCCTCATCAATCTCCATCTGATCCACCGGCATAACCTCAACTGGATCACGCTGAGCAGTCACCGGGTCTTGTGAAGCAGTCCCCGGGTTTACCGAAGCAGTCCCTGGGTTTGCCGAGGCAGTTCCCGGGTTTCGCGCACCACTTCCCATGTCAATGTCCATGGGCACAGCTCCGGATTCCATGTCCTCCAGGACATAGATTGAGTCGGTTTCTGGGGAGGGCCTGATGGATGGTTTCCTGAGGTGCTCTAATGCTACACCCGGTGGAATTGCTTGTCGGGTTGACCCAAGCTTCGACAGCATGTCGGCAGCCTCATTTTCCACCTGGGGTACATGGTGAAATTCGCATCCCTCAAAGTAACCAGATATCTTCTGCACATGAAATCTGTACAGTGCCATGTTTGGATCCAGGGCGTCCCACACTCCCGACACTTGCTGCACCACCAAATCCGAGTCGCCAAAGCATACGATCCGACGTATCCCAATCTCTTTTGCCACCTTGAGCCCGTGCACAAGTGCTTCATACTCAGCGACATTGTTTGATGCCGCGAAATGGATCTGCAGCACGTATTTCAGCTGGTCCTTCTTTGGTGAGGTAAGTACAGCTCCGGCACCTAGCCCAGTTTTGGTTTTTGATCCGTCAAAGTGCATTCGCCAATAGTACGGATCGGGTAGTGGCGGTTCGTATTGCACCTCAGCCCAGTCCACGAAAAAGCTGCCATAGCTTGGGATTTGATGGCTTCTCTTCTATCATATTGCGGAGCATAAGGAGCTAGCTCAATTGCCCATTTTGCAATCCTGCCACTCGCATCCCTGTTACTCATTATCTTGGATATGGGGGCCTCCCAAATGACCCTGATGGGATGCTCCTCAAAGTAGTGCTTCAGCTTCTTAGCGGCCATGTACACGCCATATGCCACCTTTTGATAATGTGGGTAGTTCTGCTTTGAGGCTGACAACACCTCGCTCAAGTAATACACTGGTCTTTGCACCGACTTACCTTCCTCGTCGCGCTCCACCACTATCACTTCACTTACAACTCGGTTGGTTGCGGCTATATAGAGCAACATTGGCTCCTTTGATAGTGGTGAGGCCAACACTGGTGCAGTGGCCAACATCTTTTTCAAGTGGGCAACGGCTTCATTGGCCTGCGGTGTCCAAACGAACTTGTCCGACTTTTTCATGAGTTGGTAAAGAGGCAATGCATTTTCTCCCAACCGACATACAAACCGACTTAACAAGGCCAGGCAACCTGTGAACTTCTAGACATCGTTAAGACACTTTGGCAGTTCCATTCATTCGATGGCCCGGATTTTAGTTGGATTGACCTCGATACCTCGGCTGGAAACAAGAAAACCGAGCAATTTCCCAGCCGGGACACCGAAGGTGCATTTTTCCGGGTTAAGCTTCATCCGGAACCTCCTTAGGTTCGCAAATGTTTGCCTGATGTCGTCAAGGAGCGTTTTGCTTTCCTTGGTCTTGATAACCACATCATCCACGTACACTTGTACATTTTGACCTATTTGGTCGTGCAAACATTTTTGCATACATCTTTGGTACGTTGCCCCTGCATTACGTAAACCAAACGGCATGGTGCGATAGCAATAAGCCCCATACGGGGTAATAAACGCAGTCTTTATTTGACCATCCGGATTTAGAGGTATCTGGTGGAAACCAGAATATGCATCAACGAATGACAACAATTCACATCCAGCAGTTGAGTCTATGACCTGATCTATTCTTGGCAGTGGAAATGGATCTTTTGGACACGCCTTGTTCAGGTTCATGTAATCGATACACATTCGCCAAACCACTGCCACGTTCGGGTCATCCTTCTTCTTCTCCACCAGCACCGGATTAGACAACCAATCCGGGTAAAGAACTTCCATGATAAATCCTGCAGCTAGCAACCGAGCTATCTCATCCCCGATGAATTTCCTCCTATCTTCGGCGAAGCGGCGGAGAGGTTGCTTCACTGGCTTAGCTCCGGGTCTTACATTCAAAGAGTGCTCGGCCAGCTCCCTCGGAACACCTTGCAAGTCCTGTGTGGACCAAGCAAAAATATCCCGATGATGAGCTCGCTTTCCTATTTATCACTTAACCCAGCACCAATTGTCACGGTGCGCTCCGGGAACATGTCATCAACTGGAACCTTCTTGGTGTCCTTTGTGGCTTGGAAAGAGACACTTCCATGCGGGTTACTCAGCACCGGCATATACTGCTGCGCGGACTGAGCCAATGCCGCCACCTCTTGAATTTTCCTTTTCTCCTACGCAATCACAAGTGACTCGGCTAAGTTAGACCCGGCAGACGCACACTCCATGGAACGTCGGAAATCCCCAGCAATGGTAATCACTCCGTTTGGTCCGGGCAATTTCATCTTCAAGTAGCTAATGTGACAACTTGCCATGAACTTGTTCAGCGCTGGCCTTCCGAGTAACGCATGGTATGCACTTTCCAAGTTCACCACCTCGAACTCCAAATTTTTGGTTCGGCAGTTATCCCTCGTGCCGAACAATACATCAACCCGGACCTTGCCTATGGGCTCACAAGAAATGCCGGGCACAATACCATGGAAAGTTGTCCTCGTGGGCTGTAGCATGTTTTTCGAGATACCCAACTTGTGCATTGTGTCCGCATACATGATGTTAATGCTGCTGCCATTGTCAATTAGTACCTTTGAGAAGCTTACATTAATGCTAGGCCCAATGAACGTCGGGTCCAGCACCAACGCATACGAACCAGGGCTTGGCATAAGCTTGGGATGATCCTTTATGCTCCAGGTGATTTCCTAATCAGACCAAGGCATGTACCTCGTCACTGTCGGCATCACTGCATTCACCTCCATATGCCTACGCTGCAAGCTTTTTCTATCTGTTTCCTCAGTGGTGAACACACAATAGCTCTGATGATGCTCCTTGTACTCATTTCTCCCCTCATTTCCGGGGTACCTCTGATCTGGCTGATGCTGATTTTCCACTTGATGCACTGCATCCCTTCTCTCATTGTTATCATACCTCGGCGGAGGGGGAGGCAACATTAGCTGTTGCGTGTTCGCTCCGGAGAGCAATTGCTGCCGGGGTAACTCATGCCGAGGCTGATCATTTCGGGGTGCCTGAGCATTCCCCGAACCACCTTGTTCAATCTTGCGCATCCACTCACATTGCCTCGTCGTATGACCCGCTGGGTTACTCGGATTTGGTGTGTGAAACTTACACGGCTGGTCCAACATCGAATCATAAGTATACCTCGGACGGTCCTTCTTTTCTTGCCACTGTCTCTTTTGATCTAGCGTCCAAGTTTTCTTGCCATCGTTTCTCGGAGTCCATTGGCCTCCAGTTTTATGGCGATGGCTGCCCCCTGCTCCGGGCTGATCCTGATTCACAGCTGCAACTTGTTGCGAACCGTATCGATGATCTGGTCTATCATCTCTTCTTTTTCCTCTGTAGTCACTCCTCTGGGATGATCCGGCTCCATCCCTATGATAGTACTCATCGTTTGACTCGTTTGATATAAGCCTAGGTTGAGTCGGATCACCCAAAGCATACGAATCTGCAATCCGGATCATCTCTGCCAATGTAGTTGGCATTTTCCTTTGCAACTTTTGCCACAGCTCGCTTGCATATCTGCACCCTTGTGCAAACCATGCTATGGCCTGTGATTCTATCACGCCCTCACACGAGTTTCTCACAGTACACCACCGGGTTAAAAACTCCCGATCCGTCTCATTAGGTCTTTGCTTGCACATAGCTAGGGTATGTGGCCTATTTGGCCTCTGATACGTACTCGAGAAATTGCTGATGAACATTTCCTCAAAATCTATCCAGCATTTGATGCTTCCGGGTGGCAAATTGTTCAGCCATACCCTTGTCGGTCCTTCCAACATCTGGGGTACATATCGTACAGCCCATCTCAAGTTGCAAGTGGCAATTTTCACATTCGTAGCATAGTTCATCAGCCAATCCTCCGGCTTGGTACTGCCTTCATACGTCTTCGTGCCCCTGGGTAACTGGAAGTTGGGTACCGGTGGCTCCTTCATGATCCGGGGTCCAAAACACGCAGGACCCGGTGGACCTTGACATTCGATCTGTTCCAACCTATACAGTCAATCCAGTTTCAACCTGGCATCATCTGGCATCAAATCCCTGCTTCCCAATCTTGACCCTATCACATGATAGTTTGGTCTTGGGTATCCCGCGTTTGCCATTTCTGAGTCTCCATCATTATACCTATCTTGCTCACGTGGAGCACCTCTCTGTTGCATACCTCAGCCGGCACTTTGCTCTTGCCTTGGTATATTCCGCTGTTGCGGTTGTCCTGCTCCTGCCGAGTTTCGCTGTCCGGCATTGCCGTTGACTGCATTCCCTTGACCGGCGTTGCCTTGGTCACGGTTACCTCGGCCAGCTTCACCTCGGCTCACACTCCGTCGATCATCATTTTTCTATGCTTCTTTTCCTTTCCCTACCCGTGTTGGGTCATACGGGACGATCTGTTTGTTCCGTCTGGCCGAGGTTACTACCTCTTCTCTCCTTGGACCACCATGAGGGGATGATGCGGCTCCAGCGGATTTCTCCGGGTTACCCATCGCCAAATGGACGATCTTGGAGGCTCCAACTCTCTCCGGGTTAGTTCGGAGTAGTTCTTCGTTTTGTCTGTTCGCCATCCGAACCAGCTCGTTAACCCTATCTTGTTGTCTTTGATGGGCTTCACCCATCAGACCCTCTAATTCGGATGCAGCTGCATCCGCTGCTCTGAGGTTCTTTGCCGGGGTACTGTACCTCGACAGCCCCACGGACATACAGTTTTCTGATTCCTCAATTCAAGTATCACCTTCTCTATTCATCTCGCTCATGAGATTTCTCCCCTTTACTTTTACAGCATCTACTTTGTTCGCCTTTGCATACTCACGTAGCGTCATATTCAACGACTGCTGAGCCGCGGCTATTTTCTTTGCGCCCTCTAGTATCTTTTGCCTAGTTTCTTCTAGCTCGGCCTGCGCTCGAGCCGGATCTACTGCTGCTACCACAGGGTTTGCCAAGCTATCCATCGCTTCCCTCAACACATTTTCCAGCCTCTCTAGCGGAGGACCTCTACCTTTCCTCGGTGCCTTAGGCGTTACCTCCGGATCTGGCGCCGGATCCTTGCTCACGCTCGCACCAGGCGTAGTCATCATCACCTCTGCGTGGTCCAGGGAGCGACCGACATGCGCCTCGCGTACCACATTGAGAGGCGGCTCCCCTGCCTCGACGACGTGGCGCGGATGAACGCACGACACGTCCACAGCAACGTAGACCTTGTGCGTGCCGAGCTTGACGAAGAGGCCATTGCACGGAAGTGGGCGCGTGCCGAAGCAGCCTGCGTTGTCGCTGACGAAGTCCAGCGCTCCAAAGCGCTGAACGAGCCCGGAGACGACGCGCTCGCTAGTGTCGATGAAGTTTCCCGTCCAGATCTTGACCCCTGCTAGCGCCGCCTTCCCCACGGTGGGCGCCAACTGTCATGGTGGTATCACGGCAGATGCCATGGATAGGCTAAAGGTGGGGACTAATACACGCTAGGGGAATCCAGGGAGGGATAGTGAAGTGATTCTCCACACAGTTGTTTGTATTGCTTTGCTTCCAAGATTACAAGTGCTCCTAGAGCTGTATTGGCGAGAGGAGGAAGAAGGAGCTCTCTTACTCTCACCCACAGATCACACCTCAAACCCTAGCCAAATCAGAATAGCGGAACCCCCCTTCTACTGAAACCCTAGCCCCCCTTATATAGAGGGAGCTCGGTCTCTGCCTAGGGCATACGTGAAGGGATATTCCTAAGAATATGCCTCCTCCCAAAGTAGTAAGCTGACCGGGGTGCTTTTCCCCCGCGTCACACACGCAGAGGCTACGTGAGCCTCTGCGGCGCCCGCGTCACCCGACATGGGCGTCGTCACCCTTGTCGGCCACGCCCCGGTGGTCCTGCCCTTGGTTGCTTCGCTCAGGTAGTGCGTACCGGGGCTTCTTTTGACCAGCGAGATTCCTTCCTTCTCCTAGAAGCTAGACGTGACCCGGATCATAGTTGATCCGGCCACACCTGTTCCTGCATACAAGTAAAACAGGCACTTCCGACTTACTGCTTAAGTCGGTTGAGACTTAGTTAGGCGAACGCCCCCTGGTCCGGGTTACCCCGTGATTCGGCCTGCCTTGAGGTGACCCGGCCAGCATCTGCTTTGGCATTGCCGAACCTCGGCTAACTCGGCCTTTATACCCCGGCGTGACCCTACCCGGGGGTATCCTCCCAACATGGAGAAATTTATCGAGTGTTGTCGTAGATCGCTGGCCATCGTTTATAATGCCATGTTTCCTCGGGATCCCCAGCCTTAGACTTTAGCTGATTTGATGACGAAGTTTCGATAGGGTGAATGGATCCATCATTTTGAAAAGCTTCAACTTGTGGTGGGTGCCAAACTTGCTCTTTCTTGGGTGCATGCGCATCATCCGACGCTTGATTTGGACGTCATATTGTCGCCTTCTCCTTCTGATGGTGGTCTTGTTAGTATGACGCCTCACTATACCGCCGCTCGTAGACCTGCGATCAGGATTGTCTAGAGGTTCCTAGAGGCAGACCAGGAGTTTTTTTTAATGGATTTTGTTATCTAACTGTTTCTTCTTTTTATTGTGTACCTTTGTACTTTTTTGAGAAATATTGTTTAGAGCTGTTGTATACTTGCCAAAAAGGTCATATGTTTATACGAGATTTTGATTGTATGTTGTATCTTTTTGTATGGGTCCCGACAAATTGCTACCCTTTGCTCGATTGCCTTCATGTGCCTTAGGAACTCTATACCAAGAAGTATTTTCTTTATTTATTGATAAGTATAAAGGGATACATTGTGTGGGCATGTTTGCCTGGCCGTTGGCCTTATTGAATATAGAAATATATAAGAGTAAATAATTTTCCTAAAAATTGTGGCTTCTGTCTTGAGATGCTCCATCATGCCCCTTGTTGACTTTGATGAGGGTGTCATCTTTTTCGACTAGAGGTGTCGTGTTTACACAGTGGACAAGAGAGAAAATAAGTTGGTTTACTAGGTCGCCTGTACTTGGGAAAACCGATGAATCTGCCTTCTTATGCGGGACCGGAAGTGGAGGTCGAATAAGTAGCTTTTGCGGGTGCACGGTGCTCCTGATTTTCTAGGGTTCGCTCGCTGCGTCCTTCGTGTAGTAGTTCTAATCTGCTATTTTCAGCTGGCCAAATTGCGTCTCCATCCTGAAGGATTCTAATATCTTGTTGAATTCTCGGTCACAGCTATCCGAACGACTGACGCTTCCTTTTACTGTTATGACCTCATTGGGGGCTGGCATTTTTAGCAGCAGGTATGCATAGTGGGGTACTGCCAGGAATCTAGCGAAAGCTAGTCGTCCCAGGATCACGTGGTATTGTGATGGCCAGTCCATGACTTTGAACTCTAGTTTCTCACGCCTGAAGTTGCTTCTCGATCCGAAGACTACATCGAGGTGCACTTTACCCAGAAGAGTTTTGGCTTTGCCTAGAACTATTCCATGGAACATTGTATCTGTTGGTGCTAGATTTTTTAGGGACCAGTTCATTGCTCGTAGAGTTTTAGCATAGATGAGGTTTATGCTACTCCCTATATCCAAGAAAACCTTGCTCATGTCGAACCCGCTGATTTGTGCCTCCACTATTAGTGCTGATTGGCTAGGTTGTGGGACCCGAAGTGGGTGGTCAGCTCTATTGAATGTTATTTCTTGTTCTGACCAACGAAGATACTCTGGTGTAGGAGGTGGTGCTGTTTCCGCCATGTTCACTTGTCTGGTGATTAGCTTTTGTGTCCTATTAGTGGGTCGTCCCTTCTGGATCATCGACATTGCTCCCTTAGATTTAGGGCACTCATCTTATTGGTCTGTTGTGTTTTGCGGTTGTCCTGCTGGTGGATGCCCTAGTGGTGGTGGTGGTGCACCGATAGCAAAAGCGCCAGGTGTAGTAACGTCGGTTTGCTACTTCGGTTGCCCTTGCACTGCATAGCTCTTGCATTTTTAAGAATGTTTGGCAATCCTTTAGGAGGTGATTGGATCGCCTTTTCCCTGTTGAGTCGATGTAGAAGTGCATATTGCATGGCCCTTCCAACATTTGTACTGACGACATAGGTGGGTCTCGATTTGTTGGCTGGTACCGTTGTTGTGGCTGGCTTCCACCAGCGCCGTCTGTAACTACCTCGGTGAATTACGCTCTTAGTTACATGCCTGGATAAACGAAAGTGGTTAAAATAGTACGGTGGGGCCCAGGGCCACTCACGGTAGACCTTTCGGCCGTCCTAACCACTTTCAGAACATCGGGACAAGAACGAGCGGCGTAATCGGCAGGCGAAGGGATCAACTATATACACAAATGAGTATGTATGCAAGCCACATACAACAGTCCTCAGAGCCATTCCATCTAAAAGAAATAGAAATATTGCAACGCCATACGGCAAGATTCAAATATCCTAGATAGAGATAATAATTTAGGATAGCTCCTCATACAACAAACATCAGAGTATCAGGCGGAAGCGGAAAACAAGATCCGAGTACGGATAAGAAGCAAATCGGCATAAGATGCCACATAAGTAAACACATCCCGCCCACAGTTTTCACGGATCCCCGTTCCCGGAATCTCTACACCGAGTGATCGTTGCCAACATCATCTGTCTCCTCCACCCAGTATCCATCTTGCGAATACACCTGTTCATCTGAATCAAACAATTTATCATGTGAGACCCTAGGGGTACTCAGCAAGTCTTTATGCCACTAAAGGGAACACAACCTAGGGTGACGCAATTGCAGCAAAAGATAAAGTGTAGCAATTCTATAGATACTCGCTAACCATCCGCCTAACCAATGATAGACGGATGTCTGTGAATTAAGAACAACAGTTATAACAGTATAATTAACAGATCCATCCGCCTCCTCGCTTACCAACGAGGAAGTGGACGAACAACCCCCATCCGTTGGCAGTTTTATTATCCATTCCATGAGTATTGCACTATTTACTAGTCAAGTACTTAGTCAAATTAAAAGCGTTACTTTAGTTATACTTGTCTATGATCGAGAAACTGTGCTCCAAGTCGTCCATAACCGCGGACACGGCTTTCAGAAAGATTTAACCTGCAGGGGTGCACGAATAGCAACACACACTCGATCAGCCTCGGAAAAACCAAATCAAAACCCAACGAGGCATTCACAACAAAGCAATCACAGGATTCCGAAATATTTCAGGGGGCCACCCCATTAAGCTACCCGCAACGAAGTTGGTCGGCTCCGAGACGGACCCAAGGTTTGTGTCAATGGCTATAAACGACTGGGAACCTGAAAGTGTGACCGGGCTTGTCAATACCGCGAAAACATTCCACGATCCAAAACAGTACAGGTGCTCCACGCACAATCTTAATAAAGCAGTAACATGGCATAAGTACAGGATAGTAATAAAGCCCCAAACTACTTTGTGGCCCCAAGAAATAAGAATGAATCAAGCTCTGGCTCAGGGGGGGTCCATAAGGCCTCCCGGATGTGGATAGTGCGAATAGTCAAGGAACGGGAATCAAGTACTCGGGGTCCTACGGGACACAAGTGAGCATGAGAAACCAAATAGCAGATATTGCTCACCGATGCCTCTTTCATTAGTTATCCCATTACTACACAGGTGAAGTTGTTTAGGCACCTCATTATCCATCAGACACTCACATACCCTATACATGCTTTTCTACGACTCGCATGGCTCAAACAACTCCTGTAGTAATGGCTCATGGGATGGAGGAACACGCTTTGGTGGGGTTTTAAAGTAAAGGCTATGAAGTACTTGGGATTCAATTTAATGCAATCACGACTCAATGATGCAAGAATAAGATAGAGGCAATAGGTACTATATGTATGCAAGCATGTGGTAGTGCTTGCCTGGCAGCTCAGTTGCAGCGAGAGATGGATCTGGGTAGTACTCCTGTGATTCCTAGTAATTCTCCTGTTGGGCGTCTGTTCGAAGAAGAACCAAACAAACAAGGGCCAACATAAATAAAGTGCACAAGAATATGAATTAAAATGCGACAATCAAACAAGCATGCCATGATGAATGATGCACAATTTACATGGCATTAAAGTAGCATGGCATGGTGAGGTGTGGGGTACAAGAATAAAGCATTTTATTATTTGTTTAGTCAAGTTTTATTGCCATAAACAGTTCAAATTTTTCATAATGACATGATACATGCTTCAATTCAGAACAAGGACTGCATAGATAGGACGGGCTCGTCGCGCTGATCGATTTAGACATATTATTTGCCAAATTTGGAGTTATAGAATTAAAGTTATTAATTTATTAAGAAAAGGGCAGTTTATTGTAATTTTAATCATCTCGAAAATTTAAAGTGTTCAAACATTATTTTGAATAGCATATTTGAATTCCTCACATTTTTCTGATTCAAAAACATATATTATTTGTATTAATTGGATTTATAATTTAAAAGTTATTTAAAATCTGATTTGAATTTGAATTTAAACATTTTGAATTTGTTTTATTAAAACAGATAAACGGAATTACTTTTGTTACCCAGCCCGAGCTAGCCCCAGTCGCTGACGAGTGGGACCAAACGGACTGGGCACACGCACACAGGGAAAGTCTTCTCACCGCGGCTTTACCTAGCCACAGCGAATGACAGGCGGGGCCAGCGGGCTGGGGCCCATGTGCCAGTGGCGGGACTCGCGGAGACTGATAGGTGGGGGGCGTGCTGGAGCGCGGGTTGAGGCCTAAGAGCTGGGGGGCTTAACTGCAAGATTGCTAGGGCGGCTGACAGGTGGAGCTCGGTGTACCGCAGGTTGAGCAGATCAAACAGTTGGGGGGGTTTTAGCAAAGTACGCGGCGGCACTGTGGATCTTCTCTATCGCGCGGGTGTCTGACAGAAAACAGCGCGTGGCGACAGAGCGCGCGGCGCGGGGGTCGAACCGGGGACCCGGGGCTCGCGCGTGGAGGCGGTAGCCACTGCGGTAGGGGTAGGGGTTGCTGACAGGGAGTAGCTAGGCGGCTAGATCTTCCTAGGCGACGCCACGGTCTGGAAACGAGCGCAGACGCCGGCGCGCACAGAGCGTTCGATGGAACGTCCGGTGCGACCAGGGCACGGCTTCGACAGCGAGGATGTCTAGGAGGGTCGGGCGCTCACCGTGGGGGTGTCGGTGGTGGTGGAACAGAGAGAGGTGCGGCGGGTCATCGATGCAGCTGGCGGTCCGGAGATCTAGGGTTTCGTCGGGGCGGCGCTGGGGATCCTCCTCGATCTCCTCGACCACTTCCACATCGCGCACGCCGGTAGGAACGAGGAGTAGGCGGCAGTACTGGCGGCGGCCGGCGAGAGAAGATGGCGTCGGAGAAGAAGAAGAAGAAAAGGAGAGGGCAGGGCTCCGAGGTGGATCTGGCGAGGCAGAGGAGACGTGGGGCGGAGGATAAAGTGAGGGAGAGGGAGGAGGGTTCCATGTGGGAGCGGGCAGAGATAAAGTGGCTTCGGCCACTTTTCCTCCTCCTCGATCACGTGCTCGACGTGAGCAGCCAGGGCAAGGGCAGGTAGGGCCTGGCAGGTGGGACAGCAGAGAGGAGCTCGGGGTGGGGCTAGCTCGGCAGAGAGAGAAAGAGAGAGGAGAGGGGAGGCTCGGCGAGCTAGGGTTAGCTTAGAGAGGGGCTCGGGTTAGCTAGGTAGAGGGCTCGGTTAGGGTTTTGTTAGGGTTGGGATAGGAGGGTAGCTGAGGTGGGGCCAGCATGGTAGAGAGAGAGAGAGAGAGAGAGAGAGAGAGAGAGAGAGAGAGAGAGAGAGAGAGAGAGAGAGAGAGAAAGAGAGAGAGGTGAGGTGAGGGTTAGGGTTTAGCTTAGAACTAGGGTTAGAGGGAAAAATAGAGGAAACTAGGGTTAGGAGATTAGGGTTCAAAAGAGGGTGACATGATGGTGTTGGAGAGAGGGTAGGGTGTAGGGTTTAAACCACATGAGCATAAGCATGATCAAGCATGAGGGGTTGGTAAGGTGCTGAGGGGTTTTGGTATGCATGATCAAGTGAGAGAATGATGGACATGGGGATGGTTTTACAAGCTCATGTATGGCACTACACATGTGAGGTTGATGAGATAGAGATGAAGAGAGAAAAAGAGAAAATCTCACAAGAGAAAGGTTCCACTCAAAGCAAGGAAAAACCAAAAGAAAAGAAATGGTGATGATGATGGTTGCATGGCCCATGCAAAACATTAAATGCCATGTTTAAATTCTTGTGAAAACAAAATATTAACATGGCATTATTCTTATGCATTCCCAAAATGTGGAATAAAGGCCAAGCAAAAAGGAATTGGAATTAGATCCACCCCAACCCACATGAGCTAGAATAATATCAAAAGAAAAAGAAATACAAGCTCATGGGTAATGGAATGGTGGAATTATAAGGTGATGACAAAGAAAGGTGATGGAGACGAATTAAAAGATATGCCCCCAACTCAACTTGGGCATCAGGCATTTATCAAGATTCAAATACAATCTATCAAGAGCCAAATACAATTAATAATGCATATGAGGGAAGAACCAAATCACAAGGGTTTTATATGATGCTCAAATGCAAGGTGGCATGATGACATGAGCATGATATAATTATGATGCAACAATTATATGTAAGGAGTAGCCATTATCTTACTAGACCAAGTAGCATTACAATTGTTAGAAAATTGGGATGCTACAACTCTCCCCCACTAAACAGGAATCTCGCCCCGAGATTCTAGGAAGAAGAAGAAGACTCAAAGAGGGTAGGATACTTGGCACGAAGCTCATCTTCACGTTCCCAAGTGGCTTCATCAATGGAATGGTGCGACCACTGCACCTTGCAGAACTTGATGGACTTGTTGCGAGTCCTTCTTTCTGCGACTTCAAGAATTTTTATGGGGTGTTCTTGATAAGACGGATCTTCTTGGAGATTGATGAGTTCATGGTCCACGATCCTGCCGGGATCCTTGAAGCACTTCTTGAGTTGAGAGATGTGGAAAACATCATGGACTTTGAGTTGTTCAGGGAGCTCAAGAGCTTAAGCAACTTCTCCTCTTCTTCCACGAATTTTGAAAGGACCGATGTATCTAGGAGCCAGCTTTCCTTTGATACCAAAGCGGTGCGTGCCTCCCATGGGAGTGACACGAAGGTAAACGAGATCACCCGAGACATACTCCATGTCCGTGTGCATCCTGTCATAATTGCTCTTCTGGCGACTTTGAGCAATCTTTAGATTTTCAAGAATGATGTGAACTTTCTCCTCCGCTTGAGTTACAATGTCGGGGCCAAACAATATTCTTTCACCTGCGCCCGACCAACCAATCGGAGTTCTGCATTTGCGACCATAGAGAGCCTCAAATGGTGCCATCTTTAGACTTTTCTGGAAGCTGTTGTTGTAAGAGAATTCAGCATAAGGAAGACATTCTTCCCACTTCATGCCGAAAGAGATAACGCAAGCACGGAGCATATCTTCCAGAATCTGATTGATCCTTTCAACTTGTCCTTGCGACTGAGGGTGGTAAGCTATGCTGAAGTTTAATTTTGTTCCCAAAGCATTATGGAAACTTCCCCAGAACTTGGACGTGAAGATGCTTCCACGGTCTGAGCTGATCTCAAGAGGAACTCCATACAGAGAGACAATTCTGTTGATATAGAGCTCAGCCAACTGAATTGCAGAAATTGTTTCCTTGACTGGAAAGAAGTGAGCTACTTTAGAAAGCCTGTCAATGACAACAAAGATTGCATTGTTGCCCTTCTGCGACCTTGGAAAACCAGTGATAAAGTCCATCTCTACTTTCTCCCATTTCCATTCCGGAGGCTTCAATGGCTGTAGAAGACCGGAAGGATTCTGATGGACAGCTTTAACTCTGCGACAGACATCACACTCCGAGACATACTTGGCACAATATCGTTTCAATCCAGGCCACCAATATTGTGTTTTCAAGTCCATGTACATCTTAGTGCTGCCAGGGTGGATAGAAAGAACAGTATCGTGCGCCTCCTTGAGAACTTGTTCTCTTAAACCCGGGTAGTTCGGAACAAACATCCGGTGTTCAAAGAAAAGAGTGCCTTGGTCGTCAATGTGGAAAGACTCATACTTCGGAAGCTGAATGTTGGAGATGATCTTTTTAGTGTAAGGATCACCAAGTTGAATGGAACGAACTTTTTCTTCCAAGAGAGGTGTTGCTAGAAGGTTCAGAAGATACCCTTGATCCACAATTTCAAGGTTTAGCTTGCGGAATTCCTCGCACAAGAGAGGTTGTTGTTCTTCCACCATGAGATTGTTAACATAAGCTTTTCAGCTGAGAGCATCGGCCATGACATTGGCCTTGCCCAGAGTGTAGTTGATGGTCAAATCGAAATCATTGATTGTTTCAATCCACCTTCTCTGACGAAGTTGAGATCCGGCTGTGTGAAGATATACTTCAGACTCTTGTGATCAGAAAAGATCTCACAACGGTTGCCAAGCAAGTAATGCCTCCATACTTTCAAAGCAAAGACAACTGCTGCGAGTTCGAGGTCATGTGTAGGATAGTTGATCTCATGCGTCTTCAACTGTCGAGAGGCATAAGCAACAACTTGCTTTTCTTGCATAAGGACCGCACCCAATCCTTGCAATGAGGCATCACAGAATATCTGGAAGGGCTTTGATGTATCTGGAGGAACCAAGACTGGTGTGGAAGGGAGCTTCTCTTTGAGTGTTTCAAAGCTTGCTTGACATGCAGGAGTCCAAAGGTATTTCTTGCCTTTCTTGAGAAGATCGGTAAGAGGCTTCGCAATCTTTGAGAAGTTTTGAACAAAGCGACGACAGTAACTGGCCAAACCAAGGAAACTCCGGACTTCTTTGACATTTATGCGTGGAAGCCAATCCATACTTGTCTTAATAGTTTCTGGGTTGACGGCAATGCCCTTGGCAGAGATGACGTGACCAAGGTAGGTGACTTGAGGCAGCCAGAACTCACACTTGGAGAACTTTGCATACAGGCGGTTCTCACGAAGCTTGTTTAGGACACACCGAAGGTGTTCTTCCTTTGACTTAGAATAGACTAGAATGTCATCCAGATAGACCACAACAAACTTATCAAGATACTCCATGAAAACCGAGTTCATAAGCCTCGAGAAGGTGGCAGGTGCGTTGGTGAGACCGAAAGACATGACCGTGTACTCATACAGGCCATAGCGAGTGGTGAAAGCTGTTTTGGGAACATCTTCCTTGCGGATCTTGATTTGATGATATCCACTTCTCAAATCAAGTTTAGAGAATACCACAGCTCCAGCTAGTTGATCGAAGAGATCATTAATCTGCGGAAGGGGATATTTATTCTTGATTGTTTTAGCATTGAGTGCCCGATAGTCAACACAAAGTCTATCAGTCTTGTCTCGCTTCTTCACAAAGATGGTTGGGCTACCCCAAGAAGAAGTACTGTGCTGAATGAAACTCAACTTCTCTTTTTCATCCAACTGACGTTTGAGTTCAGCCAACTCAGCAGGACCCATTTTATAAGGCCGCTTGGAGATAGGAGCGGTACCAGGTTCAAGTTCAATGACAAACTCAACCTCACGATCCGGAGGCATACCTAGCAACTCTTCAGGAAAAACATCTGGAAACTCACAGACCACCGGAACACTCTGAATACCTTCCATAGCATCATCATTCAGAGCCACCAAAGAGTAAAGCTGAATTGTAGGAGTCAGACTTGGAGAATAGACTATATGGCCTTCAGGAATTTTCAAAGAAACCGAACGTTCAGCACAATCAATCACAGCTGCATTTGCTGTTAACCAATCCATGCCCAAGATAACATCAATATCAGAATTGCCCAGAACAATAAAGGAAGCCGGAAATGAAGAGCCACCAATCTCAATTTGATTGCCATGGCTGATCTTGGTAGATAACAATCTTGCCCCGGGAGAAAGAACCATTAACTTCTTATCCAGCTGGTCTATAACAAGCTCATGCTCATTTGCAAATTTGTGAGAAACGAAAGAATGTGAAGCACGAGAATCAAACAAAACTCATGCAGGAACTGAGTTAACATGAAGCATACCCATGACAACTCCAGGTGCATGCTCAGCTTGAGCGACGTTGACACAGTTGGCACGAGCAACCGTAGACCCAGGCTTAGTGTTGATGTTGAGAGCCCGAGGTGGAGGTGCACGAACCATAGGAGAACTTGCCACAGGTCTTGGAGGTGGTGGTGGAAGAGCTTTGTTGTTCATTGGACAATTCCAGTGCTGATGCCCAGTGTTTCCACAAGTGTAACAAGCACCAGGTGGGCGTGGGGCAACGTAGCCAGGGACTCCGCTAGGCACTCCAGGGTAGTTGTGGTTGTCGCCCCTAGGAGCCGCAGTGAAGGAGTTTGGTGGCCTTGCTGCGTAGCTTGACGGTCTTGGTGGAGCCGGGAGCGACGGTGGGGTGTTAGGAACCCAGACACGACGCTTAGAAGGAGCTGTCATAGCAGAAGAGCTTGCTGTATCGCGGTTGTGTTTCTTTGACTCCTCAAACACTTGCCTACTTGCTTCTTCCTGCAGAGCTATGTGTTGGAGTTCTAGAAAAGACGCCGGCCTTGCATGAGTGATTGCATATTTGATGGAAGCATTGAGGCCTTGCCGGAACCTCTTTTGCTTTTTCTTGTCATTAGAGATCTCATCGCCACCATACCGAGAAAGGTTCATGAAGTTTCTGATGTAGGTATTGACATTGTCAGTGCCCTGCTTGAGGTTGAGAAACACTTCCTTCATCCTTTCCATGACAATTTCTGACAGATATTGCTCTTTGAAAGCCCCAGTGAATTGCTCCCAAGTAGGCTGAAAACCAGAGAGGTCTGCCTTGAGGTAATTTTCCCACCACAGAGCTGCATCTCCCTTCAGAAGGTGAGTGGCACATTTGACCCATTCTTGCTCGAGAACATCCGCAGTCATCAACAACATTGACACTTCACAAAGCCAATGATCCGCATCAAGTGGCTGATCAGACACCTCAAATTGGCGTGGGTTGAACTTGAGAAAACTCTTGATGTCTCCTCGCTTGGGAGGTGGAGGTAGCGGAACAAACTCATTCCTCCTCACGCTTTCCTCGAAGCGCTGCTGGTTCTGCTGCATAGTGCCCAAAGCATTTGCAATACTTGCCAAAGCAGCCCCCAGTTCAGGTGGTATGTCCACCTCAGAACGGCGTGGTGGTGCCATCATGTGATTGATAAAAACACAAATCAGTACTATAATGGAGAATGATAATAATCCAAAATAGTACCAAAATGGAATTAACCAAGATTAAAGGATGCAATTCACTGAGATGATATTAAAATATCAACAAAGTTTAAGGCAACTAAAAGATATTAAGCATAACGCACACGACTGAACAAGGAGTGTGGTACACAAACTAACAAAGAAATTTTTTCCACAAATTTCGGCATTAAAATACCACTATATGCGCAAAACCACTTCACGAATCAAGATTAGTAACTCTACTAGTTCAACATACAAGAGCAAATGATAAAAGTAGTGGTCTGGTCGCGACTCCATCCCGCACTCAAATCATTACTCTGCACATGAATCAGTAAAACACATATCCCAACACCTTCTTCTTAAGATGAACCTAAAGATTGGTAACTACGAAAAAGAACACCCCAACAAGATAACGTCGGATAACAAAGAGTAAGATAGATCGCATCGGTATACAACGAATCAGAATAGATCGGGTTGGTTTACAAAGGCTTGTCGGTATGGAATGTACCAACATTTGATAACCAAAAGGCAGATAGTGATAACATTTGGATGCAACAGATAGACAAGGAATTACACACACACACACAAACACAACCTATGGTACTACGGAACAGAGAACACGTGAATCCTAGTTTGAATTTTAGCAAAGGATTGAAAACGTTACACTTCCTTACCAGAAAAAGGGCGGGTGGGTGGGTAAGAAGAAAAATGGAAGCAGTCCTACTCTCACGTTTTTGTTTTTCCCTAGTATACATAGCTACCAAAAATATTTGCTAGACTGACAACGACCATTTTGGCTGAGACCCTGAAGGGCGGGATGGCTCTGATACCAATTATAACTACCTCGGTGCATTACGCTCTTAGTTACATGCCTGGATGAACGAAAGTGGTTAAAATAGTACGGTGGGGCCCAGGGTCACTCACGGTAGACCTTTCGGCCGTCCTAACCACTTTCAGAACATCGGGACAAGAACGAGCGGCGTAATCGGCAGGCTAAGGGATCAACTACATACACAAATGAGTATGTATGCAAGCCACATACAACAGTCCTCAGAGCCATTCCATCTAAAAGAAATAGAAATATTGCAACGCCATACGGCAAGATTCAAATATCCTAGATAGAGATAATAATTTAGGATAGCTCCTCATACAACAAACATCAGAGTATCAGGCGGAAGCGGAAAACAAGATCCGAGTACGGATAAGAAGCAAATCGGCATAAGATGCCACATAAGTAAACACATCCCGCCCACAGATTTCATGGATCTTCGTTCCTGGAATCTCTACACTGAGTGATCGTTGCCAACATCATCTGTCTCCTCCACCCAGTATCCATCTTGCGAATACACCTGTTCATCTGAATCAAACAATTTATCGTGTGAGACCCTAGGGGTACTCAGCAAGTCTTTATGCCACTAAAGGGGACACAACCTAGGGTGACGCAATTGCAGGAAAAGATAAAGTGTAGCAATTCTATAGATACTCGCTAACCATCTGCCTAACCAATGATAGACGGATGTCCGTGAATTAAGAACAACAGTTATAACAGTATAATTAACAGATCCATCCGCCTCCTCGCTTACCAACGAGGAAGTGGACGAACAACCCCCATCCGTTGGCAGTTTTATTATCCATTCCATGAGTATTGCACTATTTACTAGTCAAGTACTTAGTCAAATTAAAAGCGGTACTTTAGTTATACTTGTCTATGATCGAGAAACTGTGCTCCAAGTCGTCCATAACCGCGGACACGGCTTTCAGAAAGATTTACCCTGCAGGGGTGCACGAATAGCAACACACACTCGATCAACCTCGGAAAAACCAAATCAAAACCCAACGAGGCATTCACGACAAAGCAATCACAGGATTCCGAAATATTTCAGGGGGCCACCCCATTAAGCTACCCGCAACGAAGTTGGCCGGCTCCGAGACGGACCCAAGGTTTGTGTCAATGGCTGTAAACGACTGGGAACCCGAAAGTGTGACTGGGCTTGTCGATACCGCGAAAACATTCCACGATCCAAAACAGTACAGGTGCTCCACGCACAATCTTAATAAAGCAGTAACATGGCATAAGTACATGATAGTAATAAAGCCCCAAACTACTTTGTGGCCCCAAGAAATAAGAATGAATCAAGCTCTAGCTCAGGGGGGTCCATAAGGCCTCCCGGATGTGGATAGTGCGAATAGTCAAGGAACAGGAATCAAGTACTCGGGGTCCTACGGGACACAAGTGAGCATGAGAAACCAAATAGCAGATATTGCTCACCGATGCCTCTTTCATTAGTTATCCCATTACTACACAGGTGAAGTTGTTTAGGCACCTCATTATCCATCAGACACTCACATACCCTATACATGCTTTTCTACGACTCGCATGGCTCAAACAACTCCTGTAGTAATGGCTCATGGGATGGAGGAACAAGCTTTGGTGGGGTTTAAAAGTAAAGGCTATGCAGTACTTGGGATTCAATTTAATGCAATCGTGACTCAATGATGCAAGAATAAGATAGAGGCAATAGGTACTATATGTATGCAAGCATGTGGTAGTGCTTGCCTGGCAGCTCAGTTGCAGCGAGAGATGGATCTGGGTAGTACTCATGTGATTCCTGGTAATTCTCCTATTGGGCGTCTGTTCGAAGAAGAACCAAACAAACAAGGGCCAATATAAATAAAGTGCACAAGCATATGAATTAAAATGCGACAAGCAAACAAGCATGCCATGATGAATGATGCACAATTTACATGGCATTAAAGTAGCATGGCATGGTGAGGTGTGGGATACAAGAATAAAGCATTTTATTATTTGTTTAGTCAAGTTTTATTGCCATAAACAGTTCAAATTTTTCATAATGACATGATACATGCTTCAATTCAGAACAAGGACTGCATAGATAGGACGGGCTCGTCGCGCTGATCGATTTAGACATATTATTTGCCAAATTTGGAGTTATAGAATTAAAGTTATTAATTTATTAAGAAAAGGGCATTTTATTGTAATTTTAATCATCTCGAAAATTTAAAGTATTCAAACATTATTTTGAATAGCATATTTGAATTCCTCACATTTTTCTGATTCAAAAACATATATTATTTGTATTAATTGGATTTATAATTTAAAAGTTATTTAAAATCTGATTTGAATTTGAATTTAAACATTTTGAATTTGTTTTATTAAAACAGATAAACGGAATTACTTTTGTTACCCAGCCCGAGCTAGCCCCAGTCGCTGACGAGTGGGACCAAACGGACTGGGCACACGCGCACAGGGAAAGTCTTCTCACCGCGGCTTTACCTAGCCACAGCGAATGACAGGCGGGGACAGCGGGCTAGGGCCCATGTGCCAGTGGCGGGACTCGCAGAGACTGACAGGTGGGGGGCGTGCTGGAGCGCGGGTTGAGGCCAGAGAGCTGGGGGGCTTAACTTCAAGATTGCCAGGGCGGCTGACAGGTGGGGCTCGGTGTACCGCGGGTTGACCAGATCAAAAAGTTGGGGGGGTTAGCAAAGTACGCGATGGCACTGTGGATCTTCTCTGTCGCGCGGGTGTCTGACAGAAAACAGCGCGCGGCGACAGAGCGCGCGGCACGGGGGTCGAACCGGGGACCTGGGGCTCGCGCGCGGAGGCGGCAGCCACTGCGGTAGGGCCTGGCAGGTGGGACAGCAGAGAGGAGCTCGGGGTGGGGCTAGCTCGGCAGAGAGAGAAAGAGAGAGGAGAGGGGAGGCTCGGCGAGCTAGGGTTAGCTTAGAGAGGGGCTCGGGTTAGCTAGGTAGAGGGCTCGGTTAGGGTTTTGTTAGGGTTGGGATAGGAGGGTAGCTGAGGTGGGGCCAGCATGGTAGAGAGAGAGAGAGAGAGAGAGAGAGAGAGAGAGATAGAGAGAGAGAGAGAGAGAGAGAGAGAGGTGAGGTGAGGGTTAGGGTTTAGCTTAGAACTAGGGTTAGAGGGAAAAATAGAGGAAACTAGGGTTAGGGGATTAGGGTTCAAAAGAGGGTGACATGATGGTGTTGGAGAGAGGGTAGGGTGTAGGGTTTAAACCACATGAGCATAAGCATGATCAAGCATGAGGGGTTGGTAAGGTGATGAGGGGTTTTGGTATGCATGATCAAGTGAGAGAATGATGGACATGGGGATGGTTTTACAAGCTCATGCATGGCACTACACATGTGAGGTTGATGAGATAGAGATGAAGAGAGAAAAAGAGAAAATCTCACAAGAGAAAGGTTCCACTCAAAGCAAGGAAAAACCAAAAGAAAAGAAATGGTGATGATGATGGTTGCATGGCCCATGCAAAACATTAAATGCCATGTTTAAATTCTTGTGAAAACAAAATATTAACATGGCATTATTCTTATGCATTCCCAAAATGTGGAATAAAGGCCAAGCAAAAAGGAATTGGAATTAGATCCACCCCAACCCACATGAGCTAGAATAATATCAAAAGAAAAAGAAATACAAGCTCATGGGTAATGGAATGGTGGAATTATAAGGTGATGACAAAGAAAGGTGATGGAGAGGAATTAAAAGATATGCCCCCAACTCAACTTGGGCATCAGGCATTTATAAAGATTCAAATACAATCTATCAAGAGCCAAATACAATTAATAATGCATATGAGGGAAGAACCAAATCACAAGGGTTTTATATGATGCTCAAATGCAAGGTGGCATGATGACATGAGCATGATATAATTATGATGCAACAATTATATGTAAGGAGTAGCCATTATCTTACTAGACCAAGTAGCATTACAATTGTTAGACAATTGGGATGCTACACCGTCCCTGTTACTGTGGTACCCGTTGTTGTAGTCATCCCTTCGTCAATTGTCCCCTCTAGAAAAACTGGATGCAACATAACTTGGTGTGATATACCCATCGTTGTTTCGTCTCCTTCTATCGTTATTGCACCTATCCCTGTCTTCTTCGGGTGAGCGGGATCTTTTGTTGTGTAATGCATCTTCTCCATCGGCCCAACGATTGGCTATGTCCATCAGCTGCAAAATTATTATTGGTTTGATTCGTCCCAATTCTTCAATGAATTCTTGCCGTCGAAGTCCATCGTTGAAGGCATCGATTGCTCTTTCATCGGATATGGATTCATCCGAGTTTTTTATAGTGTTCCATCGCTAGACAAGGGCTCGTAATGATTCTCCTAGATTTTGCTTACAGGCTCGCAATTGTTCCAGAGACGCGGGCCGCTTGAATGTGGACTAGAAATTCCTGATAAATTTGTCCTCAAGGTCGTTCCAACTACTGATAGAATCTTCGGGTAGTTGTTTTAGCCAGGAGCGGGCTACGCTAGTTAGGTGCAGCTGTAAGCTTTGCATTGCGGTAGCCTTGGAGCCGCCTTGTAGCTTGACTGTTGCCAGATAATCTGTTAACCGGGCATTGGGCTCTTGGAGGCCATCATATTTCTGATGATCGTGAGGTAGTTTGAAATCTTTTGGTACTGTAGTCTTGTGAAACCGTCGGGTAAAGAAACTGGCTCCACATAGTTCTTGCTCTTCCTCACTTTCACTGTCATAATATCTTCGGCTGCTACGCTCTTCCCTGGATCAATCAATCCTTCATTATGTAATATCGTTTCTTGCATCATTCCATGGCTCTGATCCTGAGAAGTGGACCCGATATGGCGATCGTGATCATTGGGTGTGACCTATCTGCTGAGGGCTGCTACGATGGCATGGGGATCTGTCGGGTTGCCGCGTGGTTCCCTGCTCTGCTTGCGCGAGAGATGCTCCTACCATGCCGAGGTTCATCAGGGTGGAGCGGTGGAGGGCTACACGAGGATCGTCGGGTGAAGGTTGAGTTGTGATCAGATATGTTTGTGCAGCCACAATTGCTATTTGGGCCGTTTTTGCATTTATATTTCTTGCCTGATCTATTGACATAAACGACAGATCTAGGTCTCGGATCAGTTCACTTCTTTTTGTTTTGGGGATGTTCTTTAATCGAGATGTTCCCCTCCTTGGTGGTGCTCCTCCTGTTACGCTTCCTGATCCTCAGGTAGAGCTCAGTTGTGCTCGTCACAGGCTGGATTCGTCGGCAAGCCTTTTTCTTTCATCGAGCTGCCTTTGCATCCTTAGCATGTCTCTTTTTTTATGATGAAGCAAATATTGATATGCCAGTATATCTTCACGTGTGGTGTTAGCTGTCATGGGGACTGCACCCGAAATTGCCGCTCTTACTTTTTGCCATGCTTCGGCTGGTAGCCGAAGAGTTTGTCTCTCGCCTCTACATGGTTCTCCTCCTCCTGGGGTTGGGCAGTTGTTTGTTGGGTCTTCCCCGTTTCCACAATCTCCTTCGTTTCCGTGGTTTCCTGCATTGTCGCTTGATAAGATATCGTCGGGGTTAAAAATAGGATTACCATTGGAGTATTGCTGAGTCGAGGCATCTCCGATGGTCACGCAGACTTGGTGCTGGGTAATATATGAACTGGTGACACCGTCATCTGAATTGAGGGAGACACTGTCAGGTGGATCAGTGAAATCCATTAGTTTCTGTTCCGGGTAGATTTATGCCATCCTTATCCCAAAGTCAATACTTTCACTACTTTCCTCTGGTTCATAGTTTGCTAGGCTTTTTCCATATTGTGGAGTTAGTGGGGACTCTGATCCAAAGGAGAGATTGTTGTAAAGACCATCAAGATCCCCCAGATCTGTCCCATCTTGCTTGTTCTCTTTTGGTGCTTCGATTTCCACCGTGACCTCCATGGAGGATCCGACGGATGATGCTGGTATCGTCGTAAGCGTAGTCTTTTCCACCGACGGTTCTTATGTAATCAGGGCCGAAGGGTGTAATTCTTTGGGGTCTTCTACTTGGAAGTGGAAGCTTCCGATGATTAGATCGGATCCACCGTTGAATTCGGCGGGTACTATCACAGGGGTGGGCGGGTGTGGAACCACTTTTGTTGGGTTGCAGCTTGAAAAAGAGAGTTCCGCCGAATCCATGGTTCTAGCGTTCAAGTTTCCCACAGACGGCGCCATCGAGGGGTAACCTCGGTAATGTCCATGAAGGACTTAGGGCTTCGCGGAAAAGAGAACGCTGGGAATTTTGTCAGATGTCAGGAGAACAATGAAGTCAAAGTCGCCTGAATATTTGGTGAATCGCACTATTACAAATTGCTTGGGGATTGTTCGGTTATCTCGCCTAGGCTTCTCCCGTCTTATATATAATAGGTCGGGTCTCAAAGTTGTATACCGATAGGTTACATATACATAATTACAATACCAACACGATATCGGTCTTTTCCCCTCTTTCCTAATACAACTATAGCCTTTGTCGGTTGCTCCATTTGGGCCATTATCTTGACTCTTCATGAGCCGTAAGCCTTTCTTCAGGCCTAGGTAGCGAATCATAGGTACCCGAGTATTCATACATATGTCACCCTTTGTCGTGATGATGCTCGCAGCCACCGCCACCTCTCTAGTGTATTATGTCATTGTTGTTTAGCTAGGTCGTGCGACTCCGGAGACTTGTGTCTATGTTTGTGTAATATTTGCTAGTTGGAGTCGAAGTTTTAACCATATATGGTTGACTTTCTACACTTGTGTTATCTATTTGTGTTAATGATGCATGCTATGAACCATATGATGTGTATACTTTGCTATCATTCTGGTATTGCATATTATTGTGTATATTCTAGTGTATATTCTGTGTATTCTGAGCAGTTTTTTTACTCCTGTTAATAATACCATCGGCGAACGGATGCACTACCCCTGGCGAGCCGCAGTTCGCATGTGGTAGGGGGCACTACCCCCGGCGAATAGGAAAGGGCGTCCGTGGTACTGGAGTACCTCTGGCAAAAAATTCTGTTCGCCGGCGATGACAAATATTACCCTCGGCAAATAATCGCATGCGCTGGCGATGTGGCATTACCGCCGGCGAGGTGGTCGCCGGCGAGTCTGAACTCACCGGTGATAGGACATTTTGGTGCGCCGAGGATAAGGTTTTCCCAACTAGTGGTCGTCGTTGGCACGGCGTGTGTTGTTGTTGTTGACAGGTTCCGCTCGGGCGGCGGCTTGGCGACGAGCACGCTCACTGCTGGTTTCGTCGGCCATGTCAACAAGGAGGGGTGAGAGATGCGCCTCAGCATCTACCTGGCGCGCCAAATGTTGGAAATTGTCTCTACAGGGTACCTCTCGAAGTAGGATGAGATTGAACACATGGGATGAACACGATCTCCCTGAAACCCCTAGAGGATTTGGCGAGAAAACAGCAGGAAACACGATAGAAAGACACAAAGAGTTCACCCAGGTTTAGGCCACCGTGCGGTGTAAAACCCTACTCATGCGGTGTGAATCCAATGGAGCTAGGAAAGAGCCAATATCATGTGTACCTAGCTACCTCCTTCAGGATCCAATTTATTTGTTGTCATTATGTACTCGCTACAACCTACACGGGGCATACTGACCAATGGAACCAGATGCTTGAGATGTGAGACAGTAACTGCAATGGACGAAACATTTTTTAAATGGTCTGTTCCGCGACAGAACACTGGATCCCTTGGGCCATAATGGGCCTAATCGAAATCAAATGGAAATGTCGCAACGGCTCTCCCACCGTTTCCAAATCCACCATCTCTGCTTCTTGCGAACACTTGCAGGTTGCAGGTTCCCCTCGCTCCCCAAAAAGACTTGCAGGTTGCAGGCGCATTGCCAGCATATAATCACATCTTCTCCCACCCGTGCGCCCTTCCCCTCTTGCTTTGTTCTCCAAGCTTCCTCCATCCCTCTTCTGTTTCCTCTGTTCTGCTTCTGCTCTTGAGCTCCCCGCCTCGATCTCGCGCAGTTCTTGCAAAGGCGTTCTATCGCTGGCCTCGTCGCACCTCGGCGCGTGCACGGCGTGAGCGGGGTCGCGAGATGGCCGACTGGAGAAGGAGGTCCATTGCCGGCGGACCGTCGCCGTCGACACCCAATGAAGACATCCCCGGCGCCTTGCACTTGGATTTCTTCTACCGCCCGAGCGCCGCCCGCATCTCCTTCTCGTGCGATGGAGGTACCGGAAACGATCGCGCCCTGTTCTTTCTTGTGATGGTTCTTGGTTTAGACTGCGGTTTCTTTGGTTTGCAGCCGGAGGCACCAGCCAGCTTGAGGCGGCGATCAGGTCGACGCCGCGGTGGACGTTGGCCAACGCGTTGACCGACGAGGCCTTCCTCCTACCTCCAGGTGCATACCGCGCACTTCTTTAAGTTCTTGGGTTCTTGAATTCTGATGAAAAAGTTCCGATTCTTGGTTTCTTGCAGCCGATGGCGATAGCAAGATGGCCGTGGCGTCGCCGGCGACCACGGACGAGGCCTCTCCGTTGCAGCCGCGACAGTGTCAGGTGAGCTCCCCGTGCCTGTCGTCTACTCCGCTTCCGTCGCGTTTTGGATTGTTGCGTCAGTCGTCACAACTGGATTTCTTGGTTTCTTGCAGCCGGTTGGAACAGCGGCGACTGGAGGAGGTGGGTCGGGCTCGCGCCGCCAGCTATCATTTGTCGCCGATCATGTCGCCGTCTCCTTGGACAACAATGAAGGTGGGTTGCCCAGGAAAGATTCAGTTTTCTGTTATTGCCTTATTGGCCGTAAGGTTCTCGATGACGGGAGTTCGGTTTCATCGTTTCTTGCAGCCGGCGAGGAGGGGAAGAAGCACGTGTCACGATTGTGCGATGAAGTTTTGGACGAGGATGACATGTCGTCAGGAAGCAGCGATGGGGACTATGAGGGAATGCCGTCAGGGCGCGGCGAAGACGACGACGAGGCAATCTCGCCCGGGCGCGGCGAAGACTACGACAAGGCAATGTCGTCAGGGCACAGCGAAGAGGATGACGAGGATGAGGAGGAAGAAGAGGAGGAGCCTCAGCCTCGGGTCCGGGGCATGTGCTACGAAGTTTTGGACGAGGATGACATATCGTCAGGACGTAGCGATGGGGACTATGAGGGAATGTCTTCAGGGGACGGCGAAGAGGATGGCGAGGATGAGGACGATGCGGAGGATGGCGAGGATGAGGATGATGACGATGCGGACGATGAGGAGGAAGAAGAAGAGGAGCCTCAGGGCCCGGTAATGTGCGGTGACTGCGGGATCGGGGAGGCGTCGTTGATGCTCATGCCGTGCAGGGATGTCTGCTACTGCGCAGCCTGCTACGAGAACGCCCGGGGGGACAACGGCCCAGCAGGGGTCCCTTGCCTTGATTGTGGTCAGATAGCTGAGCGGGCACACCCTCTGTCTGGACGTTTGGAGCCGAAGAAGAAGTCCAGGTAAGGCAAAGCGCCAACTGCCTGTTCAAACGTCCAACTCTGTTCCTGTTTCAGTTTGGGCAGCCTAAAGACTGGTGTCTGCTTCATCTTGGGCTGTTTGGTCAGAGATACGGTAAATCGATGTCCTGATCATCTGTCTTAGGGGGATTTAGTTGATATACGTTCATTTTTTTGTGCTTAATTCATGGAGAATCATACTATTTGCAGATTCTCACTGCGTGTGTAATGCACATTCAGTTAGCTTGATGTATCAGGAAGTGAATGACAATGGATGCACATTCAGTTAGTCCATCAGTTATGATTGATATGTAACTGTATACACTTTTGTTTTGACTTCTGATGAATAAGTATTCTGCAATTCTGAAAAATTCATGAGTGTATCAGCAGAAAAATGCTAGTCGGCACTGTTACATCAGCTCTACTGGTTATGCGAAAGTTTCTAGGTAATGTCTATTCAAATCTAGCTCCAGCAACACAGGGGTCTGATTTTGTCTACAGTTTCAGGATTAACCAGTACAGCATTATGAGGTTTGAGATATGTGTTAGAGACTGGTTTCAGTTGGGATATCACATGGTTCAGTCCAGGATTCTATTTATTTTTATTTTGGACAGATTTAGGTAATTCTGATTTCCATTTCAACTAAAAGGCCAATTTATGTCTGAATTTGACTGAAATCAATAGATTAAATGCTTTTTCATTTTGAACAAGAGTTGATATATCACTTTACTTTTATATGTTTTTCACATCTAAACGATACTGGCATAAATCATCAAACTTTTGGACTTTTTAATCAAACATTATGGAAAAGAACCCTTGTTCAGTCCAATTAGCATACTAAAGGACATGGTAATGTCCAAGAGTAAATTAGGTCGAAATATTACTATGCATGACTATGTAAGCTCAATTACAGTTAACAACTTCCGCATGTGGATAACATAGGAAAATAGGGTAGATTCATTAGTACAGCAATCTGAAGATGATTGGTCAAAATCATCAGACACGCATGCAGTACTACTACTCAAAATATGAAAGAACTTTGCGAGCATATAAAACGCCAATATTGCTACTCCCTCCGATCTAAATTAATGTTCTCAGATTTGGCTAGATTCGGATGTATCTAGCACTAAAACATTAATTTGGATTGAAGGGAGTATGTTTGTTCTTTAGAATTTTGATGATGTAATTATCCTTGGACCTGTTCATTGATTTTACAATTCATATTTAGTAACCTTGATGTATAATGCATATGAATCTGACAGACTGATTTCAATCAAGATATGAATCAGAAACACTGGTTTCAATCAAGGATTCTATATTCGGTTCTGATCAGGTTTAGGTAATTCTGATTTTCATTTCAACCTAAAGTACAACTTTAGTTTGCCTGAATTTAACTCAAATCAATCTATCTTGGAGGACACTTTTGCAAAAAAATAAACTCTTTTTAAATTTGGCAAGAGTAAAGGTATCACTGTTTCATTATGTTTTGACTAAATGTAAACGGTACTCGCGGATATCACCTAAATTTTGGATTGTATTTTATCAAACATGATGGAAAAGAACCATGGTTTTCAGTCTAGTTCTGCATACAGAAAGGCATGGCAGTTTCCTAGAGTAGATTAGGTCTAAATGGAACCAGCAATGTAAGATCAGTTACAGTTGCTAACTTCCTCGTGTCGACAAGATCCGGGAACAGAGTACATACATTAGTAACAGAAAACTGAAGATATTTAGTTTCAAAATCATCAGACACTCAGGCAGTACTGCTCAAAACATGAAAGAGCTTAGGAGCACATAAAACACCAGTATTGCTCTGGTCATTCTTTTGTGTGTTAGATGATGTAATTATACCTGTACTTTCTCATGGGCTGTATAATGCATATTTAGTTAGCATGATGTATCAGCAAGTGAATGACAGTGGATGTTGTGCTCCGTCAGTAATGATTCATGCGTGTAACTGTATAAGCCTCTGTTCTAACTTCTGATCATATCAAGCAATTCTGAATTTGTGAAGAATTTATAAGAAAATATATGTTATAAACAAAGAAGCATTTTTTTCTCCACTTCCAATGACGATTACGCGACGTTGCTACCCGCCGCCTGCTGATCACGTAAGTTGAGCTCCAGCCACATAAGCAAATGTGTGATCTCATCTCAGTTGAAGAACTACAGTTTCACGTTTGAGATATCTTTTTAAGAGAAAAAAACTTTTTTGAGATATGTTGAGCATTTTGTTCAGGGTACCACTAGGTGCGGTTTAAATTTCCTTATTTTGGATTCTGCTATTTTCGGTCATTTGAATTTTCAGTTCAGCCGAAGGAAAATAATTGTCAGAAATCAATGGGTTCATTTTTAATGAAATTAAACAAGTCAAATTTAACTTGCTTTATTTTGGCTCCAGCACAAGTATGCTGATTTGTGTTACTTAAATCCTTGGTAATCACTAGAATCACCCTTTCGTGATGAAATTTCAAGGCAAAATTAATATGATTCAGTTTAGATGGAACCAATCACTCTAGCTTTCTTTAGTGCAGTCTATTTGCAAGCTCAATAACTCTTGCCATGTTATGAAGTTTCCCATATGGACAGCATCCAGAAACAGAGTAGATGCATTAACAGAGCAACCTAGTGACAAATGTTTTTGCAGTTCAGACCATACCATAGAGAACTCTGAACCACATAAACACCCATTGCTCCCAAAAGTGCTGTTTGTTGACACAAAAGTTCAGATCGAAGCCTAGATTATTTATATGCACAGATTGCAACCCAGATGATTCCACACATTTGCTTCGGGTTTCTACAGGCTGATCATACAGGGCTGGTTGATCGGCTGAGAGCTAAGAACTTAGTACTGCTCGTAGACCAAAACTAGAGAACAAGCTGCAGAACAGAGGGCATCATGCTCCAATTCTTTTAGAATATTTTTTCATTAATTTTAAAAATAATACACGATTTTTATTTTTTCAGAAATAATACACTGTCGTTTACGCTGCAGCTCTAATTGTCCACAGCAGAGACGATTAGTGCTCCAGCCTATGTGGTCCGTCGTGTCATGGTCCTTGGTATACAATATTTCCCCTTTCTCCTTTCACCGTTGACCTTCTGGTAAAAATACAACATTTATCATTTTGAGAGAAAAATGCAGCATTGAATAACGAGTATGAGACTTTTTTCGTGAGTCTCCCGTTAACGGACCGTAAAAACATGGTTTCTGAAATGTATGAGGTCCCTTTCAAACTTTGATCCATAATATGTTTTCTAGTACGTATTATACTTTTTTTTGAAAAAAGAATATATTAATATCAGAAGATACCAATTACACCCAGCCTCAGCAACAACGCATGCTCTAGTGGACTTAAGGATACACACAACCTAGAAAAAAAAGAATTACAAAAAAAGTCTCGCTACAGAGAACGATTCCTCGAAACAACGACACTAACACCACGAAAACGAGAATAGTAGTCCAACCACTTCAATAGCGACGTCTTCAAGAAGGAAACAATGCACCTGGTAAAACATCATAGGTTTTCACCGTGAAGAAAATCACCACTCACAAAACAATGTCTTCAACAAGATCATTGCCAGCAGGGGCGAAGCCGTGGGGGCGAGCAGGGGCTAGAACCCCCCCCCCCCCCCCTCTAGCTACAGGTTGTATACTTGTATATACTACTACATGTGAGATTAATGTAAGGAGATAAACACAAATATCTTTTCCCTCACATTAGGGTTTTCTTCTCTCGCGGCGCCCATGGCGACACCGTCGTTGAGAACTCTCTTTCCTGATCCCTCCTTCCTCCCTCACTTGCGACTCCTGGGTGCTTCGGCCTCGGTTCTCGTGTGCGGTGGACGTTGGGTTTCTCGGGGGAACTGTCGTGGTGGCCAACTGGTCTCTGATGGCGACGGATCCGGATGGTGCTTCGCCGAGTGGAGGCGATGTAAGCTTGGAAGCAATGATGAAACAACTTGGCATTGAGGAGGATGATCTGGACGATGTAATTTTCGAGGAGGAGGATCAACTACCCCCGGAGGCAACCAGATGGCTCGCCATTTCTAGGGTTGCTGTGGATGGGGATTATTCGAGTTTCTGGTTCTATAAGAACATGCGGTCGGCATCGGATATGGCAAGATAAGTGCATACAAAACCTTAGAGGGTAACCTCCACTCTTTTCAGTTTGAGTGCCTTGGTGATTGGGAGAGGGTCATGGAAGGAGGCCCTTGGAGCATCAGGGGTAACCCGGTGGTGATTGTGCCGTGGGATGGGTTTACTAAACCCTCAACGATTGATCTCAACTACATTGACATTTGGATACAGATACATGATCTCCCAATCGGATATGCCCCTATGTTGAAATCCCTTGCTTCTAAAGTGGGGATCTTCCTGACAGCTCAAGGTGCCTCAAATGATTTTGAGGGTAACTTTTATCGTGCAAAAGTGAAGTTGGACATTAGGAAACCTCTGAAAATTGTGGTATCGATGATAAGGGCTAATGAAAGAGAACTTTCTTTAGTGAAGTATGAAAAACTTCCAAATTGGCATCAAGTGTGTTGCCATCTAGGTCATGAATATAAGGATCACGGGGATGGCCTTCACTCTCCGCAAGAATTAATCTTCAAGAATTTCCGTGTTGGCTGGTTAGTTCATTCTGGTGGGCGGCCTACTCGCGGTAGGAGAAGTGGGCGTGGTAGAGGTGTATTTTCTGGAAGGGGTGGTGGTGATCGCCCTAGTTACAACAAGGAAGATGTCCCCATGCCGGAAAAAGATGATGTGGGCACTGAACCGATTATGGATGATCTTGAGATGGATGATGTGGAAAGAAGCAAAAAAGAGAGGTGCTACGGGAAAGACTACTTTGGCGTTGGTATTGCCTGGCATGGTAGCTACTATGACTGAAAATTTAGTTGGGAATTCGGCAAATAATATGAGCCTGCCACCAAAACGAGAACCAAAACAAACAAGGACGGGTGAGGATTTGAAAGATAACTTTGGAAACACAAAACTGATATCGGCGGCTCTCAAGAAGGGGGATGTCCGGGAGCAATGAAAATCCTAGCTTATAATAGTCGTGGCCTTCTAGGGGCTGCGGCTATCCAGGCTCTGCTAAATTTATTTAAACGGAGCTATCCGGATATTTTGTTTCTGTCTGAAACTCATCTGGAGGAGTGGCTGTCAGAGTGTTTAAGAAGGAAACTGAATATGTATTACAAGGAGGTTGTGTTTAGTGATGGTAGGAGTGGGGGTCTGCTACTCTTATGGAAAAGAGAAGTACAAGTTTCGATATGGCAAAAATCGAGGAACTTTATTGATGCTGAGATTGGTATTGGCGTTGAGAATGTCTGGTGGTTTACGGGGTCCTACGGTGAACCAAGATGGTAGGACAAGCATTTATCTTGGCAATACCTTCATGATCTGAATGTCACTATAAACATGCCATGGCTAGTAATGGGTGATCTAAACGAGATTTTGTATCCTTTTGAAAAAGAAGGTGGAAACCCTAGGCCGGTTCATTTTATGCAAGCTTTCAGGGATGCTCTCATTGACTGTAACCTTGCGGATTTCGGGTTTACAGGACATAAATTCACTTGGCATAGAGGGAGGATCAGAGAGAGGCTAGATCGAGCTTTGACTAATGATAGCTAGAATACGAGGTTTGGGGACGCTACGCTACAGAACATGGAATATAGCCGCTCTGATCACCAGCCCATCCTCATGGAATTCGACATTGAAAATGCCCACCCAATATTGAGTCCTAATGTGCTGCGCTTTCAGGCCAAGTGGCTCAAAGAGCCCAGATTCCGCCAGGTTGTGGAAGAAGCTTAGGAGCTTGCCGGGATCGTTGGCAGGAAAACTAGTGTTTGTCCATAAGCAGCTGCACAGATGGGACAAAACAATACTACAAAAATCAAAAAGGAAAATAAAAGAAGCCCAAAAGGATTTCTAAAAGGTGGCATTTGGTCCGCTTACAGATGACAGTATTTTGCAACAGCGTGAGATTGCAAGGGAGATTGAAAAGCTGCTCCAATAGGAGGAAATTCAGTAGGCCCAACATAGCAGGCTAAACTGGTTATAGTTTGGTGACAAAAACACTACTTATTTTCGTAACTTCGCAAATGAGAGGAGGAGAAGAAATATGATTAAAAAGCTCATGGATGACAATGGTAACTAGCATGAAGGTTGTCCATCCCTTAACCCAATAATTTCACAGTATTTTGCTGGTCTGTTCTCAATAGAAATTGATGAGCCGGATCTAGATCTTCTCGCTAAGGTTATAGCAAAAGTTACTACTCTAATGAATGAACAGCTGATGAAGCCATATTCGGCTGAAGAGGTAAAGAAAGCCCTCTTCTCAATTGGAGACATGAAGGCCCCGGGGGATGATGGTTTACATGCCGTGTTTTTCAAAGAATGTTGGAATATTTTGGGGGAAGCGATTATAGCTGAAGTTCTTGAGACGATCAACAATAAAAATGTTCCCCCAGGTTGGAATGACACAGTTATTATCCTTATTCCTAAGGTTGAAGCCCTAGAGTAAATTACCCAATATAGACCAATTAGCCTTTGCAACGTTTTGTACAAGGTAATTTCTAAAATGATTGCTTTTAGGCTGAAACATGTTCTTGATGATGTTATATCGCCTATCCAAAGTGCCTTTGTCCCAGGAAGATTGATCACCGATAATGTCTCGCTATCATATTAAAGCCTTCAAACAATAAAAATAAGAAAAAAGGAAAATGGGGATATTGTGTTGTTAAGCTAGATATGTATAAGGCTTATGTCCGGGTGGAGTGGAACTTTCTGGAGAATATGATAATTTAGCTAGGTTTTCATAATGACTTTGTGGCTCTGTTGATGAGCTATGTCAGATTGGTGACTTATAATATTAGATTCAATAATCAAGAAACCGAGTCATTTATGCCCAATAGGGGTCTGCGCCAGGGGATCCTTTATCCCCATATTTTGTTTGTGCTTTGTGTAGAAGGATTATCAAGTCTTCTGGCTCATAGAGAGGAGGTTCGTGGTATGAAAGGTGTTAGGGTCTACAGAAATGTCCATCAGTCTCGCATTTTCTCTTTGTTGATGATTCTCTTATTCTTATGAAAGCTAATATGATTAATGCAACCTCATTGAGACAGATTCTTGATCAATACTGTGCAAGCTCTAGAAAATTGGCGAGTCAGGCAAAGTCTAGCATCTTATTTAGTCCTAATATGGATCCTAACATCCGTGCTGAAGTATGTACTAAACTCAATATTATGACGGAAGCGGTATCTGAGAAATATCTTGGACTTCCTACTCTAATTGGCGCAAGACACAGTGAGAGATTTCTTTACTTATTGGAAATAATTATTAAGAGATTGGAGGGATGGAAATAAAAATTCCTATCTATGGGTGGTAAGGATATTTTACTGAAAGCAGTCATTCAGTCTATTCCAGTTTATGCTATGTCTGTCTTTAAGATCCCATTGAGCTTGTGTAAGGATATAACATATGCTATAGCGGCCTTTTGGTGGGGTGACACTGAGGAAAAAAATCGCATGCACTAGATGGCTTGGTGGAAAATATGTATACCAAAGAAAATTGGAGGAATGGGCTTCAAAGATATTCATGTTTTTAACCTGGCAATGTTGGAAAAGCATAGCTCGAGACTTATAACTAACCCAGATTCTTTATGTGCTGAGGTTCTCAAAGCTAAATATTATCCAGATGGGAACATATTGAAGGCGGTGCCAAAATAAGGTTCTTCGTTCACCTGGCAGAGTATTATTGCGAGGCTTGCAACTTTTAAAAGGGGACATATCTGGAGAGTAGGGTTGGGGGAGAAGATTAATGTTTGGGATGATCACCGGATCCCTAGTAGCCCGGACCGAAAGATTCAAACCTCAAAAGGTAATACAACACTGAGAACGGTTAATGAGCTTATTGACGCTGACTCTTATAGCTTAGATGAGGATAAAATAAGGGATATTTTCATCCCCTGGACGTGGAAAGAATTATGAGAATCCCGTTGAGCACAACCCACAATGAGGATTTTATTGCGTGGCACTTTACAAAAACATATTCTTTCTTAGTTTGGTCAGCATACAACATTGAGTGGAACCTCTGTCATGGTAAAAGAATGTCCAACAACGAAACTGGTTCTTCTTCGAGTAATCCGGTGTGGCATATTTTGTGGAAGTTGAATATACCGAGCAAAATTAAAATCTTCGGGTGAAAGGAGCTGCATGGTATAGTCCTTGGGTATTCGATCCTTGCAAATAGACATATTCTAGTCTCTGTCCAATGTCCGATTTGCTTGCAGGGGCTGAAGATATTAGGCATTTCATGTTTACTTGTAAACGAGCGAAAGAAGTGTGGTCTTCTTTGGCCCTTCTTAATGTGATTGATTCAGCTTTACATGTTGCCTGATCGGGCTCAGTAGTCTTGGAGGAAATTCTCTGCACCAAAGCTCTAACTACTGTTCATCATGGTGGACTAGTAAATATTGGTCTGAGGGAAGCAATTCTATGTGGAGCCTAGTATATTTGATGGCAGCGTCGAGAATTTGTAAAAGGTGAGAAAATTGCCACACCAGCCTTGTCAGCCTTCTTGATTCAGGCGCTGGTTAGTAACTACAAAGTTGCTATCACTGAGAGTGCGATCTGTGATGTTAAGTGAAGTAGACCCCTGCAAATACCTATAAGCTAAACATAGATGCGTGTTATTTCCCTGATCCTTCAGGATCCGTGAGCGCTATTCTACGTAATTCAAAAGGGCATGCAATTGCAGGATGTAGTGAAGTCCTGGAACACCTTCTTGATGCTACTACTGTGGAGACAACATCACTTCTGAAGGGACTGCAGATGATTGAACAACTGGGGTGCGTCCCTGTCATTATCGAGACTGACGCTCTTGAGCTTGCACAAGCTTACAATGGTGATATTGAGATCTGGAGTCCATACACGGCGATTTTGGCGGAGTGCTTTGTTACTGCTCATAGGATTGGTCAGTTCACGGTTCAGCACTGCTTCCGGGAAGCTAATTCGTTAGCTCATTTCCTTGCCAAACATACCTTTGAGATGAAGGTTCCTATGGCCTGGGAGCATGATACTCCTAGTTTCATTAAACGCCATGTAATAAATAACGTAATTCTGTTTTAAGAGGCTGCAAGTTTTAGACGCACTCTTTTTCTTTACCAAGGTATATAAGGGGACTGGAAGGTTCTAATGAGACGGTTTGCAGACTAATATATGATGTTTCAGAAAAAAATGTAAGGAGATAAACACACTATTAATTAGCACATGTTTAGTTTATTCAAATTTAGTCCAACAAACAAAGCCCACTAGCCCATGTATCTATCGAGTGGCCTTGTTTTCTCTGATTAGAACTTCATAAGTCTCTACATCTGGCCAAAAAAAAAGAACTTCAAAAGTCTCTACATATGGCCATATAGTATGTCAATGGAAATTAGTAAATCGATCTACAATCGATAAACTGTACGTCTCGGTGTTACAGCACTGTGTGTCACCGCCCTGCTCCCGCCACTTGCCGCCTTAATACACGACAAATACGAGATTAGAGAAGGATAGGGCCAGGTTGTGCTAACCGCTCCAGCGTTGCGCCTCGACCGGTGTGGAATTTGTGATTATGTATGTCTATACCTAAGGTATGGTGTGTATTAATATTATAATCCAATTTATACATGCTACTAACCAGTTTCGTTTTCTTTAGAATGAGAAATATATATATCAATTTTTACACTATCATAGAGTTGAAAGACGAAATACCATAGAGTTGAAAGACAAAAGTAAGACAAGAATCGAAAGTTGAATTATTTTTCTGAAAAAAATGTGTTTCAAAAAATGAAGAGAAAGACATAAAATAGAATAGACACCAACGATTTGTCACATTCTATTTTTCTATTGATACTATATGTAAGACAAATCAACCCGCCGATTTTTCCCCTATATCATTCCGTGGTTGTCGTCCTCCTCATCCCCCTATGATCAAATCCTGGATCCGCTCCTGATTGCCAGGCACAACCAGTTAATGCCATACTTTGGATTTTCATACAAAACTTCATACAATCTTCGTTAGCAATATTAGTGCACTCAAGATAATGAGTTTTTTTGGTTCAGTCTTAACACAAGTAAATTTTTTATTAAAACACAAGCTACTGTAGCACTTCCCTCAAAAAGCTCAATTTCTCAAAAAGAACCCAAAAAGGAATCAATAAGAAGCAAATGCAAATAATGGCAGAAATCTGTCAAAACAAACCAGCAGGTAAAAAACGATTTTTTCGAAGACCTTCTGTTGCTAAAATCGAAAAGTGTTGACCTAGCGAAAGTTGGATAACAACCTGGGGCAGAAGCATAAAAAATTACAGCTCAAACCGACGTACAGAGATTTTTCACGAATTTTTACAGCGAAGCACAAAAATCTGTTTCGGTACAACAACTTTCCCAAGCATTACTTCTCTCTCATTAGAGGTTACTCTTGGCACAAAAACCACACAAAAAATATAAGGAGAGGTTATTACTAAGCAATAACTTCTAAGAGTCAACTAGAACTTTTGGGTTATCTCCCAATAAGTACTTTTCTTTAACGCCTTTAAGTTAGACATAAGAAGAAAGAAAAGAATCAAGTATTCTCAAATAAAGAAGCATTAAAACAAGATTTCTTGCCCCTACTTTTCTTACCTTTGTTCTTATCCTTGGGGAAAGTGTGATTGTTTGGTGGAGAAGAAAAGTGCATGATGCCCTTTTCCACATCTATTATTGCTCCAAGGAGTATAAGTAGGAATCTTCCAAGTGTAATTTGTCCTTTTCCTACACATTTAATAACAAGATAGTTAGCTGACACCACTTTCCCTAAAATCTTCGTAAACACTCCTTCAGCTATTCCAATGGGTAATATTGTGACATTATTTGCAAGAGATATTTCTTCTCCCCCTTTAGAAAGTCCCCAAAGATTCAAAGATTCATGATATCTTTAGGCATAAGACAAAATTCATGATATCACAGCGTGCATGAAAAGTTTCATTATTTATAACAACTTTTACTGTAGGAAGCCATTTTGAGGGTTCAGAATTTATTGGAACATAATCATGATGCTCTCTAAGCATGTTATAGCATTCTTTTAAACTAGCAGTGTGGGCCTCAAGAGTATTCAATCTAGCAAATATATTTATAAAGGAAGAATCAGATTTGGTAGGCAAGTTATATGTTATGACCAACTTCTTTATGGCTTTGCAAGCTTCATCCTCATTGCATTGGAGAAAATATCCTCCCAGTACAGCATCCAGGGCATATCTATAGCAAAGAGCGGTTCCAAAGTAAAAACTGCGAAGAAACAAGTTTTGAGTCATTTTAGGTTCAGCCTTTTCATGTAAATCACAGATTCTAAACCAAGCTTCTTTGAAACTCTGTTCAATTCCTTGTTTGAAAGTAAAAATCATTTCCTCATGTGACGTAGTGATTGGAGCAATGCTAGACATAATGGCAACTTAAGGTAGGAACTAATAATTTTTTTTGTTTTTAATATAGAAAGCAAACTAGTACAACTAATTTTTTGTGTTTTTGATAAAGAAACAAGCAAATAAGGCAAAAATAAACTAAGCAAAAAAAAACAAAGTAAAGAGATTGGTTATGAGGGACTCCCCTTGTGAAGATGTCCTTAACTCCCCGGCAACGGCGCCAGAAAAAGAGCTTGATGGCTCAAAATATATTCGAGCTCGTTGGGGAACCCCAAGAGGAAGGTATGATGAGCACAACAGCAAGTTTTCCCTCAATTATGAAACCAAGGTTATCAAACCAGTAGGAGCAAGGAAACACCTCCAAGGTGTTATTTTCAACTTGAAATCCTGCACAACACAACCACAGAACTTTGCCCCCAACTTACAATGAGGTTGTCAATCTCACTGGTTTTGCTAAAAACTAAGGATTAAACGTATTGTGTGGAAGATAGTAATAGCTTGCAGAAACTAAACAGAACACAGTAAATAGATTGTAGATTGATGTTAAAATAATGGACCGGGGTCCATAGTTCACTAGTGGTGATTCTCCTTAAGATAGACGACATGTTGGGTGAACAAATCATAGCGGAGAAAATGACAAACATCAAGAAAACATACATGCATATACTAATCATCTTGACTCCTATGAGATTTGATTGTGCATTACAACATTATACATAGACCGCAATCCAACTGCATCTATGGCTAATAATCCACCTTCAGGTTATCATCCGAATTCCCTCCAGTATTAAGTTGCAAGCAACAGACAATTACATTAAGCAAAGTATGTAAAGTAAACAATACGATTGTTCTATAAACAAAGGATTGCTGTTTTCTCTCTAGTAGCAACATCACATCTAGTACCTTAGAGATTTCTGTCACTTCCCCAGATTTCTAGAGGCATGAACCCACTATCGAGCATAAATACTCCATCTTGAAGTTGCTAGCATCTACTTGGCCAAGATAGCTAGTAACAACGGAGAGCATGCAAGATCACAAATAACAAAGACATGATAGAATCAATAATCAATCTGAAATAGCCTCTCAATATCCATCGGATCCCCGCAAACACAACATTTAAGATTACAAATAGATGATCTTAATCATGAATGGAGCTCACAAGATCTAAACATGGTAACACAAAGGAGAAGAACCAACCATCTAGCTACTACATGGACCCGTAGTCTAGGGATGAACTACTCACGCATCACACCGGAGGCAGGCACGGTGATGAAGAAGGCCTTCAGGGTAATCTCTCCCCTCCGACAGGGTGCCGAGAAGTGCTTCAGATTCCTCCCGATCTAGGAATGGAGATGACAGCGGCTACAAACTCTTTCGTGGAATTTTGATCAGGTCCTTAGGGTTTCTATATCAGAGGCATCTTATAGGTGAAAGGGGAGGCCGAGGGGGTGCCCGAGGCGGCCGCACTACCCCCAGGCGTGGGCCAGGCCTGGCCACGCAGCCAGGTGGTGTGGCCGGCCCCTGGCCCCTCGTCTCGTCTTCTGGCTCCATGTTCCCCTCGGTAAAATATTGACTTTGGCTTTTGTCCGGTCCAATTTCGAGAATATTCATTTTCTGGCTTTTCTGAAACCAAAAACAGCAGAAAACAGACAACTCGCACTGTGGCATCTTGTTAATAGGTTAGTTTCAGAAAATGTAAGAAAGTAGATATAAAACAAGTAAGAAACATCAAAAATAATAGATACGTTTGCAACGTATCAGCCGCCGCCTCCATGTCGTCGCCCCGCTGCTAGAGGCCTCAGGCCTCGGCCCTGCCTAGGTCACGGCGCCCTGCTCCCTCAATCTACGCCACGCTGCCTCCCGCGTGACACGATCGGACACCCAACTCCGCCACCGTCGCTTCGACCGGATGGGCGCCTCCGGAGCCGCCTGGGAGGGAGGCGACCTGGGAGGGTTAGGGTTTCGGTACTATACTATTCTTATCTTTTCTGGTGTGTTTCGGTTTCATACTTTTTTTAAAACCCATTAATATCATGATTCATGCAAGAAATAGCGGTCAGAGTATGAAATTCAATAATACATGTATGTCCATAACAACATCCGAGAGTAGTATTACTATGTTTAATCTATCCTAACAACTACCCCTCCATTTTCAAATATAAGATGTTTTAGCTTTTGTGAAGTTAATGTATTTACTCCCGTGTACTAAATCACCTACACTTATTATATATCGGAGGGAGTAGATTTTTTAGTGTGTATATTCAGAGTGAACCTACACACTAAAATACGTCCAGATACATCCGTTTTATAAAACCTAAAACGCCTTATATTTTGAAACGGATCGAGTACCATGTTAGGTTCTTTTATTGAAAGTATTTCACACCACACGATGCCAATAAATTTAGAAACTTATTTTCCGATTATAGGTAGAGCATTCTTTTTTCTTTGCGGGGAAATGGTTGGCTTTTAGAATACATGACTGGTATACCATCCGTACTTTCCTTTAGAAAATTGTTTAGCACAATAATCTAAACATATATTTGTAACTGTAAATATTTTATAAAATCACATATTTTTGAAGAGGATATTCATGCAAAAATAAAGTATCAATGGAGAGTTGACAATAGTACTAAACTACTAATCGTGTACGCCGTAAATGTTAGGTCTAACCATCCACGCCATGGACGATTAGTCCCTGGACATGATGGGCCACGTAGGTTGCAGCACTAGTCGCCCAGGGTGTAACCGATTAGTGGCTGCCGTGTACAGTGTGAACAACGGCGTATTATTTTTGAATAAAACAGTTTATTATATCTAGAATTAAGGGGAAAATATTTCAAAAATCATCATACTCGGGCCTCTAGTGGGCCTTCTATGGGCCACCAAGAATACCCTCCCTCTGATCTGCTCCGTGTGGGTCTGGGCGTCATGGGCCATGGGCTGGCAGCATCTGTTTATGGAAAGAAAAAAGTGGGAAGGCGCAAGAGGAGGAGGACATCGAACAAGTGTGAAGAAGCAATAGAATACTCGCTATCTCTCTTTCTGTGCTGTTCAAGTCGATCGATCGTGCAACGGGGCGAGCCGCGAGCGTGATATGTGTGTGTGTGCGCGCGCACGGCGCACCAAAGGTATTCGCTGCATACCGCGTTTCCAAAAGCATGGCGCTAAATTTTGGCACAAAAGCATTATGGCTTTCCACCGACGAGATCGAGCGACGCAAAAAAAGAAGAGCAGTACAGCACTAGCACGCTCACGCGTCACGATGCAGTTACTGGAACTGCAGTCGAGTCCACTGCATCGCTCACCCATCCTCGCACGCTTTCTCCGTGATGGGAGAGCCCGAAGCTGCAGCCCCAGACGTGAAAGCAAGACCCAAGCCCAGCTGTTGCCCACGTCGAGATGAGTGCACCATGGATGCAACACGATCTTGTCGTTTTCATCGCGCCGGGTCCCGCCACCACCAGCTGCCCCGGCGGACCATGGCCACAGGAAAATAAAGTAATGATGAAACCCACTCCGCACTGTCGCTTACCGGTGGGCCGCCTACTCGCTAGGTCGCTACTCAAGCCTAGCCTGTGGGTTCCAGAACCACCCACAGTTTTCGGTCCGCTTTCCGCCCAGGCACCACGTCACGGCGCTCGAACCCTCGTGTCGCGTACCGCACCTCTCCGCTCTATATCACGCGCGCTCCCTCCACCTCCCCTGAACCCGAGCTCAAGCAGCAGAACCCGCACCCACCCTCCCTCTCTCTCTTCACCAAAGCAAAGAAAGGCTGTCTGCTCGAGCTCTGCCCCGATGGCCTCCTGCGCCTTCTTCTTCTTCGAGGCGGAGCCGCTCCGCGAGGCCGCGGGGAGCCACGCGCCGCCGGCGCTGGACGCGTGCGCGCTCTGCGCCAAGCCGCTGGCACGGAACAGCGACATCTTCATGTACCGGGGCGACACCCCCTTCTGCAGCGAGGACTGCCGCTACGAGCAGATGCACCACGACGCCGCCGTCGCAAGGCAGCAGGCAAGCTCCAGGCGGAAGCAGCAGCAGCAGCAGGCGCAGGCGCAGGCGAAGCGCGGCGTGCACGAGGCGCCGTCATCACGGGCGCCGGTCTCCGCCAAGGCCAACGTGTCCGTGGCGAGCTAGCTACTACTATAAGCGAGCCACCCTGGGCTAGTAGCTACTCCTACGTAGCTAGTACTATGAATCAAGTGCTTTGCCTTGGGATGAAGAAGGAAGCGAGATGGGAGGATCTGGAGACGCGGGATTGATTCTGTGACGGCCATTTTTTTTTTTTTGGTTCGATGGTGTACGACGGCCATGTTTTTGCTGCTGATGTGAACCGTAACATGATCATCGCGGGCTCAAACTGTCATCATCAATTTGGCCATAGAATGTTCTCGTGCAGGATCCCCGCTTTTGATATTAGTAGATCCTTTTGGGTTGATGGGTATGAGGAGGGAGAGCCGGTGTGAAAGAGCACCGTGGCTGTGTAATTATTCGAGGCAATCGTACAAAGTTGTACCAGTATTTCCCAAATTTTGGTCCAAATCAGATCCATGTTCTTTGCTCTTTGTCTGAGCGATGAGTATTTCGATTTGATGCTTTTTTGCTGGAAACGAGACCACTTCTGGTAGTAATTTACTCTCTCTCTTTTCATGCTTCTGATGGACTACAAACGAGATGCTGTTTGGTAGCTAATCTCTCAACTCTGAAGAATACTGAACCTGTACAGCCAAACCATGTAGTGAACCTGGACCGTCTATCAGCCAAACCATGTACTAGTACTAGTACTGAAGAATTAATTACCATGATCATGATCTCCCAGAGAAATAAATGACCATGACCGTATTTCCCTCGAGCCAGGCAAAAGAGAAAACCAATCAGCGATCACACTCCCAAGTCCCCACCGTCAGTCAGATTCGTTGAACATTTCAACCCACTCCTCAATTATTTCCTGCACACTACTCAGCGCCGAGTCATCGCTGAAAAGCACGCGAAGGAAGCAACAAAACAAACCAAGAGGGGTCGCGTCACGTCTGGGCTGGCTGGCTGTTGTGGACGTGCAACCGCCCATGTGTCGCCCGATCGCTACGAGACGGACCGTGACTCACCACGTATCGCCGGGCCCACGCCGATAAATAAACACTTTATTCGTACTCCCCCCACCACTCTTCAGCGAACACCTGTGTGGCCCAGCCGTGACAGCGAATGGTTCCAATAATTTTTTTATTTGAGGCGCTCTCTCTGTATACCTTTCCGAAACAGCGGTTTTTAGAAGTATTCTTCACCGAAAGCCCTACATACGTGCCTGTCGCGTTAGTACAGGAACTTTGTAGTCTTTCGCCAGCCCGCTCCGTGTCACACACTTTTTTCGTAGTACTGTACAACTATTTGTGTTTTTGTGTGATCGAGCGAGCCTCGTGAGAGGGAATGGTTCCAATATTTGAATTTTTGAGGCGCCCTACAATTTGCCACTGTCCTTTCACCGAAAGCTAGCAAGCAGAGGCAGGCGTACAAGTAATTTGTAGCTTTTCACCGGCCTCTAGCTGCTCAACAAGTGTGCGTTGCGCCAATGATCACGTATGACATATATTACCGTGTTTCACTGCTAAGCCGTGTACATAAACAAAACCGGGCGCAGATCTCGAGAAAGCTGTCTCCCGGACCGAAGCCTGCCCGATCAAAGCATAGGACCTGGCAGCTCGTAGCTCGGCTAAACAATTCCTGGCAGTGGCTCTCGCTGCACGGGTAGCTCGTAGCTGGCGCTGTTGTGTCACACAAGTTCGTGCGCCTGACTGGGGTAGAGATAGTAGAGAGGATCTGCGCATGTGCCCGCCCACCCCCCAGCGTCTGGCCACACCGTTCGCAAGCTGCTGCCTGGCGCGCATGCACAACACCACCCCTAAAAGCTTCCCTTGCAGACCACTCAATAGAGCGCATAGGTTGGGTTCTTTTATTTTCCTTTCCCTAAAAGATCGCATTTGATCAGTTCTTCTCAAAAATCGGGAATGATACGAAATGCGCAGTGCTAGCTCGCTATCATTAGCGTGCCTAACCATGTGGGAATGTGGGGCACCTGTCCCGGATGTTGGCCAAAAGGCTGGCGCCACTAATTATCGGCCTTGACACGATCGCATTAGTTTAAACTGATCGAATCTGCCTAATGATGGTACTCTGTCCGACTCAAATTAATTGACTTGTTTTTTGTCTAGATTCGAAGGTATTAATTTGTGTCGCAGGGAGTAGTAGATCTGACGCCGGCGATTCCGACTGAGGGACAGCGAATTCTTCCGCGTTTGTTTTTGACGAAACGAATATTTACTCGGATTTCTCGGGGAGAAAAGCGGAGCGAGCAAATGTACAGTGTCAGTCCAGGTAAGGTACGAGCAGACTGCTAGGGCGCTCGGGCGCTCGGCTAGCAGAGCACACAGGTTTGGGGTACATCGAGGGCGACGTCTCTGTCAGGCGGTGGGACCCCCATCCACGTCTCTCGGACATAACAAACATGGTTCCTGTCGTTTTCGCCGCGGTGGAGCCACGTCTGCCATCGGACACCCACCGCGCGTGGGCAGCGGGTCCGTGGGGCCAGCCCTAATAAACGGAAAAGACCAAAACCGCTCCGTCGTCCATGGTATGGCCTGAGCCCGTGTGCAAGGCTGGGCTGGGCTGGGCTAGTCACGGCCGCGCCGAACCAGTTTTCTTCTCCCGAGTCGCCGTGACCGTCGTCACCAGGCGTCCAGGCACCATATATGCCCACCCTCCCCCCTTCGCTCTCTACACCCAACTCGCTCGCACCGCCGCACCAGAATCAGCGAGCGCCGAAAAGCTCAGCTCGCCTTCCTCGAAAGTCACATACACGCGTACTCCATGGCGGCATCTCTCGCCTGCTCCTTCTTCTTCGACGCCGAGCCGGTAGGCGAGCCTGGCATGCCCGCGCAGGACGCGTGCGCGCTCTGCGCCAAGCACTTTGCCCGCGACAGCGACATCTTCATGTACAGAGGGGACACGCCCTTCTGCAGCGAGGAGTGCCGCGACGAGCAGATGCACCTCGACGCCGCCTACGCCAGGCAGGCGGCCAGGGCGGCCGCGCGGAGGCAGAAGCAGTTCTCGTCGGGAACGGCGTCCGGGCGCGGGCACCGGGAGTCCAGGGAGGTGCCCGTTGCGAGCTAACCGGCGAGAGCGAGAAGCTGTTAGCTGTAGGCCTGGTGAGGAGGAAAGGCTGTGTTTGAGCCAGCGAGCAAGATCTGCGCTCGCGAAGCCGCTGCTGCCCTTGGCGCGAGATTGAGGGATGGACCTGTCTTCAGTTGAAGAAGCAAGATGCAGGTCCGCGAAGGCCGACGTGTCCGTGGCGACCCGCGAGCTAGCTAGTTGGGCCGCCCCGGATCAATGGTGTGTGTAGTGTAGCTTGGGCTGCAGCTAGCCCCGCGAACTAGCAGTAGGAATTAAAATGCTTCTGTAATTCTGTACCCTGCCTTGGGCTGCAGCTGCACTGCATAGCACGGGGAGTTGGGAGTTGCTCTTCGACGGCCAGTTTGAGCTGCGCCGATCGATTCATTTCGTCAGAGGCGGATCCGAACAACGCAATCAAAGTAGAACCAGTTTTGACTTGCTCCCTAAACCGCTGCTGTCCATGGCAAAAAGACCGAGGAATGAACCGGTCTTGGTCGAAGAAGCAAGATGCGGCCGGGTCCGCGAAGGCTGATGTGTCCGCGTCGACTGGTTGAGCCGCCCCGGATCGATCGTGTAGTTCAGTACTAGGAATTGAGATGCTCCTGTATACCTGTGCTTTGCCTGGCGCTGCAATGGCAAACTCGGGTGGGTGGAGTTGCACGGGGAAGGCCAGCTCGAGCTGCGGCGATCAATGGATTTTGTGAGAGCCAGATCAATCAAAGTAATAGAACCAGTTTTGACTTCGATAATATTTCCACCGTTAGGAAATATAAGACATTTTAGCTTTGTACAATGAGTGTATGTAGACAGTTTTTAGTGTGTAGATTCACTATAAACCTCTACGAACATATACACTAAAAGTTATCTAGATACATTCGATTCACAAAAATAAAACATCTTATATTTCCGAATGGAGGGAGTACTAGTATGAACATGAGTACTTATGATTCCGCATTTAGAAATTTATCAAAATTAGCATTTCTAAGTTTTGGAAAAAAAAATCCAACAATATTTGAGCTGAAGCATATAATGCATATTCATGTGCTTTCTTTGTTAAATAATACTATGATCGTATAGCGTCCGAGGAACCGAGAAAATAGAAATGCTGCGGTTTATGTTACAGTATTTGGTTAACTTTTTGGTCGCAGGTTGAATGTGTACATATTTAAAAAAAATACGTCCATATTTTCTAAAACATAAAAAATAATGGTATTTTTCCTAATGTTAAAATTCAAGATCAGATTTAGCCAGGTTTATTACAACGAGGTAGGCCATGACTCACGACGTACCGCCAGTCCCACCCCGGAAAAAACCCCAGATCTTTATCTGTATTACCCCTGCTATTGTTCCGACCGGTGATTGCTCAAACTACTAGTTCTATTATAAAACTAGGTCTCCAAACAACGTTGATATTTCTCTTTTGTCGCTTTTGTATCTCCCTTTTAATACCTTTTATCTTTTCTATTTTTTAATGTTTCAACTATGACACAATGCAATACGAATTCAAAACTTCTGAGCAAAATTAGCCGGATAGTCCAGTGTAACTTGGCCCGATATTCCGAGGCGCCGGAAAGTCAGGTGTAAAACAGTCAGACACTCTGATCTAACTAGCCGAATTTTTTTGCACTTCAAACCCTAATGAACAACCAGCTCAGAGCAAACTAGTCTCGTAGGTATGTTTCTAGACACAGATGTTGTAGAAAGGTTGTAGTTAAGCTGACACAAATGAACACTGTGTGGACTCGGACAAGTAAATGAAAACTAGCGGAACACGGTGTGAAAGACTCAAAAATGAAGAACAAAACGATAACAAGAAAAACCTAGACACTACGAATCGTACTGGAAGAGATCGGATCAAAGACACGACAATGACCCGTAACTAAGACTCAACTCCGATGCAATCTAGGTTATGAAAAAGACTAAATCCTAATATTTTTGTATGGCTTTTTCTGTATAGGAAAAAAAAGTAAATTATGGATAGATTTATGAATGATTACCGAGGAAACCCTGGAATCTGATACCAAGATAATACCAAGAGTGGATTATGGCTCTTATACCAAGATGATATGGGAATGCCCGATCTTCTCAGTAAGCGAGATAGATTTATGGTGATAGTGATGGAGATAACGTGTATGCCGCTCACAAACCTCTCGATCGATCCCCAATGCCAATTCAACGGCTCTCAATCCTTGTATATATTTGCAACTTAACACACTTGCACACGTAGCCGCTGACCATGAAGCGGTGATATAACCTTCTAATTCCCAATGGAATAGCAAATCACACAAAACTTGCAATTGGCTAATTCACAATGAAATAACTAATCACACTTGATTGATAGTAGCAAATACACCATATCGATACAAATTGGTGTAGTGGTTCAATTGATTGCAAGTAGCAACTCGATAGATCTAGGGTTTACTTTAAATATGGTATTCTTTAGCTAAGGAGGCGTCCTAGGGCTTATATGGGCGGCTGGGACGGCCAAAAACCGAAACAAAAACATGTCTGACTCAAACTGATACAAGCCAATTCGGAACAGATCCATCGGCGGCCGGATATTCTGGTCGGTATAGGCCGGACATCCTGGGTGATGCACACAAGACAGTCCGGTCCGGCGGAATCTTCAAAGTTTCCGGGTAGCTTCCTATTTGGGCTTCTGATTGGCAACCACCTCGGCGCGTCTCAGGACAGGCCAGACTATCCGGGTGGAATGCGCCGGACACTCCGGGTGACTTGAATTTCTTCGCATCATTTTTTATGATCATTTCCTCGTCTAGTGTGTCTGCTTCCCGCACGTCCCTCGTACATCCTTGGATGATCTTCACGTCGGGCTCCTCGTCTTCCTCCCTCTCCTTCCCACTGGCGCTAGTCTGATGGGTATTCAATCTTGTGATATTTTTCAATGTTAGTCTAAACATGCAGAATTATCATACTCTATGATTGTAGTTTTGTTTGTGCTCCCTAGCTCTCTGGCCAGCACTTGTGTGACCGAGCCTCAAGAGCGAGTGATCCCAACATTGTTTTTCGAGGCGCCCTACAATTTGCCACTATTCTTTCGCCAAAGCCCGAGGTCCATCTAATTTGAAGATTTTCACTAGCCACTAACTGCTCAACAAGTGTGTGCACGCTTCACTGCTAAACCGTGTACATAAACAAAATTGTGCGCGGATCTTGAGAAAGCTGTCTCCTAGAACGAAGCTGCCCGATCAAAAGACTTAAGGACCTTCCCGTAAAACAAACCATAGAGTTGATGAAACCTGGCAGACTCACTCTCGGCTAAACAACACATATTCCCATGAAACTGCTTGGTGGATCTCGCTGCACGGAATCAGATCGCTCGTATAGTAGCTGGTTGTGTCACAAGTTCGTGCAATCGTGCGTCTGATTGGGACGGACAGGATCAGCGCATGTGCACCCGCCCACCTCCCAGCGTCTGGCTACACTGTTTCCCAAACTGCTGCCTGGCGCGAATGCACCACACCTCCCAAAGCTTCCCTTTCGGACCACTCAATAGAAAAAAAAGGTTTCTTTTATTTTCTTTTTCCAAAAGATCGCATTTGATCATTTCTTTTTGGAAATTGATGTGGTTCCCCCTCGCGTCGTCCTGCTCGCGCGCCGTTGGATCGGACGCGATTGAACCGTTCATTTCGCGCCACGTCGACCCTTCCCCCGAAGCGAGTAGTGTCGTGACCCCCGCGTCCGCACCCGCACCAGTGTGAGTTCATTCGACCGAGACGACCCCTGCGTCCGCACCCGCAGGCGACCGAGACGGAGATGCACGCGACCGCGTGGCGAGGCCGCTCGTCGACGGCGAGGGTTGTGGTCGGTGATGGCGCCGCCGGCGGTCCGATCTTCCGGTTCGTCTCCCTCTCCTCCTTCTTTCTGGCTTCTCTCCCAGCGCACGCGCTCGATTTCCCCTTCAATTTCTCTAACCCTAGGTTTGCTGCAGGGCAAAAATCTCGGATGGTGGTCGGGGATGGCGCTCGATTGAAGAAGAAGACCGGTCGGAAGGGGAAGCTAACCGGCGCGGCCTTATCCATGGCGGTGAGTTCATCTTCATCTCCGCCGGTTAGGGTTAGGGTTTTCCTCCATTTTTACTGTGTACTCGGTGCGGTTGGATTAAGGTTCTAGTGTTGTTTGATGTGGTGCTACTGAAACCCTTCGTGTTGTTTACTGTGTACTCGGTGCGGTTGGATTAAGGTTCTAGTGTCTGAATTGATCATGCAACTACTCATATCTGTAAGAAACTGTAATTTGCTAGGTTTTTGATGTTTGCTGCAATGTTGCTTGATGTGGTGCCCTATACAACTATGAATCTTCTGTTGTTTTTTGGTTGTTTTCAGTAGCTTTTATAGGTAGACTTGTCGTTAGTTTTTTTTTGCTGCAATGTTGCTTGCTTGATGTTCCCCATTCAAATAGTGTTTGCTACAATGTTTCTTGATGTGATGCCCCATAAAACTAATTTTGCTACATTATGCATGTGTCCTACCTTTTTAATTGTTTCAGTAGCTTTTATAGGCAGATTTGTCCTTACTTTTCTACCCTTAAACAGCAAAAAAAATTAGTAGCTTGTTTCAGTAGCTTTCAGTAGCTTTTATTAGTGAACAAGGCAGATTTTTTTTGTTTTAATGCAGCTGCTACATTATCAATTAGTTTTGCTGCACTGAGTTTTGTTTTTCGTGTTTGATGTTGTGCAGGAGGATAGGGCGAAGACATGGATGGCAAAAAACCGGCTATCTGCAAAGCGTTTGCTCACCCTGGCGCAAGGTCTTAATCCCGAAAAGCAAGCAGTTATTGCTGCGAAGAGTGCATTCAGAGCTTATTTAGAGGTGTCGCCATTCAGGATTCCTAGTGGGTTGATAGATTACATTGCATTGCACACTGATCCAAATCTACGGGAGTATAAAACACGCAAAACATGATGGTTTTCACAAGAGATATGGTGAAGAAGGTGTTCGGAATTCACTGCGGCAACAAACCTGTAGAGCCCCTGAGTAAAAGTGACCCCTGCGAGCTTCGGAACATTTACAAAGCTGGCAGCACCAGGGCTGAGCTAGCTACTACAGTTGATTTGCTCAAATCATGTGCCAACACGGATGAAGCAACGATAATCCGGACATGGGATCTTCTTTGCTTGGCTCTCGTGGTTGCTCCTAAGAGCTCTAATAACATTAGCATTGAATATCTTGCCTCCATGGTTGACCCCACCAAGACCGATCAATATGCTTGGGATGAGCACCTTCTGGATTTAGCTATGGCACAAGTCGATCATATTCGGAAGCAAAAGGCGATGCCACTGAAGCTCACTGAGGAAGAGACAAAATATGAGTTCTGGATCACTAGCCCTTTTGCTTTTCTCGGTGTATGTTATTTATCTTCATTCCTTTTTTAGTTTGGTTTATGATTCGTTCAACTTTTTGTTTATGTTCCTTACTAGTTTGTTGTTTCATTGCCTATAACAGATTGCATACATGGACCATTTGAGCTTCCCGCGAGACTGTGGCCATGTATTCAACAAGTCTCTACCAAGAGTATGCTTTGTGACAAACAGTGACTTCGATTTTGTTGTGGAACACGACCTTGAGCTTGAGATATTGAACAATACTATAGTTTTCGGTTGGCGCCCGGTACGGCATTTTTGGCAGCTTTTCAACGTGATTTTGTTGGAGATATGCCCAAGAGGCAATAATAAAAGTGGTTATTATTATATCTTTGTGTTTATGATGAATGTTTACATCCCATGCTATAATTGTATTATTAGGAAACACTAATACATGTGTGTTTTGTAAACATGCAAGAGTCCCTAGTAAGCCTCTTGTTGAACTAGCTTGTTGATTGATTGATGATCATGGTTTCCTGATCATGGACATAAGGATGTGATTAATAACAAGGTTATATCATTAGGAGAATGATGTGATGGACACACACCCGTACTAAGCGTAGCATAAGATTAAGTCATTAAGTTCGTATTGCTGTAAGCTTTTTAATGCATAGTAACCTAATCCTTCGACCATGAGGTTGTGTTAATCACCATCACCGGATGGGTACTTTGATGACATCAAACACCGCTTCCTAACTGGGTGGTCATAAATGTGTCATTGGGTATTCTGAAAGTATGTGTTGAAGCGCATGAACCAAGATTGAGATTTGTCCATCCATATGACGGATAGATATGCTCTGGGCCCTCTCGGTGGAATGTCATCTAGTTAGCTTGCAAGCATGTGACTAGGTCTCAAGGGATGACATATCATGGAACGAGTAAAGAGTACTTATCTGTAACGAGGTAGAACTAGGTATGGAGATACCGACGATCAAACCTCGGATAAGTATAATATCGCGAGACAAAGGGAATTGGTTTCGTATGTAAATGGTTCAATAGATCACGAAGTCATCGTTGAGTATGTGGGAGCCATTATGGATCTCTAGGTCCCGCTGATGGTTATTGATAGGAGATGTGTCTTTGTCATGTCTACATATTCACGAACCGTAGGGTGACACACTTAAGGTTCGAAGTTGTTTTAAGTAGATATGGAATGTGCGTTGGAGACCGAATGTTGTTCGGAGTCTCGGAATGGATCCGGGACATCACGAGGAGATCCGGAATTGTCCGGAGAATAAGATTCATATATAGGGGATCATTTTCTGAGTTAGGAAATGTTCCGGAGTGTTTGTATGAGGATTCTAGAAGGTTTCGGAATGTTCCGGAAGGTTCTGGAAGGTTTCTTGGAGTTTGCTTGAAAACCAAGGAAGGGATCAAGGAGTCCTGATGGGTCAAGACTAGGAGTCGTGGGGGAGGAGGACTCCTCCCCCCTCCCCAATCCGCCGGCCTAGGAGGTGGGGAGTCCTACTAGGACTCCCCCTCCCCAAGGCGCCCTCCCCCCTTTAAATAGAGGGGCAGGGCGCCACCTCCTGGCCCTCCTCCATAACTCCCAATCTCTGCCGCCTCTCTCATCCTCCTTTCTTCTGCACATGCATAGGCGAAGCCCTGCAGAATTCTCTACTCCACCACCACCACCACACCGTCGTGCTGCTAGGATTCCGTGGAGAAGATCTACTACCTCCGCTGCTCGCTGGAACGAGGAGAGGAAGGTCTGCTTCGACTCCGCACGTGTGACCGACTGCGGAAGCGCTGCCCGAACGCGGCGCCGAAAGGATCATCCACTTGACCAATTGCGGAAGCGGTGCCGGAACGCGACGCCGGAAGGATCGTCCACACGATCTTGAGATCGGCAAGTGATCAACTACATCAACCACGAGATCTAATCTCGTTAACGCTTTCGGATCTACGAGGGTTAGTTCCTATCTATCTCGTTGCACATATCTAATAGATTAGATCTTGGCTTTTATCTAGATTAGATCTGGGTTTTGTTCGTTCTTGCGGTAGAAATTTTTTGTTTTCCATGCTACGAACCAATTAGTGGTATCAGAGCCGTATCTATGCGTAGATCTGTTGCACGAGTAGAACACAATGTTTTTGTGGGCGTTGATGCTTTTGTTATCGGTGTCTTAGCGTGTACTTTGCATCTTGCGGCATGGTGGGATGAAGCGGCTCGGGCTAACATTACATGTCATCGCACATGAGACTTGCTCCACGCTTGACGTGCAACTTGCTTTGCACAAGTGGCTTTGTGGGTGTCTGTCTCTCCCACCATAGTTAAGATTCAATTTACAATGAGCATCTGACAACACTTGTATCAACGTTGTGGTCCTTGTTCGTAGGTAAGATCGGTCTTATGCGAAAGCCCCAAACCACGTAAAACATGCAAAGAAAATTAGAGGCGTCTAACTTGTTTTTGCAGGGGTTTTGTGATGTGATATGGCCATCATGTGATTATGATTGTATTTTATGTATGCAATGATCCTTGTTGTAATATGGCAACCGGCAGGAGCCTAATGGTTGTCTTTAATTCTGTTAAGACCTGCGTGTCTATTCATCTTGTAATAGCTTTATTCCAAGTAGTTGTAATAGTTGCTGGTGATGATGGACAACCATGAAGCGGCGCCACTGACCTTGACGCAATGCTGGTGATGATGGAGATCATGTTCGTGCTTTGGAGATGGAGATAAAAGGCGCAAGAAGAAAGGGCCATATCATATCACACTAATTATGAATTGCCTGTGATGTTAATCCTTTATGCATCTTATATTGCTTAGATCGCGACGGTAGCATTATAAGATGATCCCTCTCACTAAAATATCAAGTAATAAAGTGTTCACCCTTAGTTGGCACCGTTGCTAAGACTCGTCGTTTCGAAGCATCTCGTGATGATCGGGTGTGATAGATTCTACGTGTGCATACAACGGGTGCAAGCCAGATTTGCACATGCGGAAACTAAGGTTACCTTGACGAGCCTAGCATGTACATACATGGTCTCGGAACACGGAATACCGGAAGGTAGAGCATGAGTCATATAAATGATATGATGAACATGAAGATTGTTCGCCGATGAAACTACATCTTCTCTCGTGAAGATCGGACTTGGTGTAGTGGACTTGGTTCGTGTAATCACTAAGACAATGTGAGGGATGTTGTTTTGAGTGGGAGTTCACCTAGTTAACTTAAGTATTAAATTTGAACTCAATTTGTCATAAACTTAGTCTAGACTACTTGCAAATTGTTGTAGATTATGGCGACCCCCTCCATCAATTTCAATGCGTTCCTAGAGAAAGAAAAGCTTAAGAACAATGGAAGCAATTTCATGGACTGGTTCCGTGGACTGAAGATCGTCCTCAGGGCCGGTCAATTGACCTATGTGCTCGAAGCACCGCTAGGTGACCCACCTGCAGATAATGCCACCGATGACGAAAAGAATGTTTTCGCCACTCGGAAAAATCATTACTCCACAGTTCAGTGTGCCATCCTGTACGGTTTAGAATCAGAGCTCCAAAAGCGTTTTGAGCACCACGACCCGTTCGAGATCATTAAGGAGCTCAGGCTAATTTTTGAGACTCGCGCGGCCATGGAGAGCTATGAGGCCTCCGAAAAGTTCTTTAATTGTAAGATGGAAGAGGGAAGCTCCGTTAGCGAGCACGTGCTCACCATGTCTGGGTACGCAAAGAAACTCCAAGAATTGGGGATATCGATTCCTAATAAATTGGGGATTCACCATCTCCTTCAATCACTGCCACCAAGTTACAAGAACTTTGTGATGAACTACAACATGCACTGCATCAACAAGACGTTGCCTGAACTATCGTCCATGCTGAAAACTGCTGAAGTGGAGATCAAGAAGGAGCACCAAGTGTTGATGGTCAATAAGACCACCAATTTCAAGAGACAGGGCAAGCCTAGGAACAAGGGCAACTTCAAGAAGGACGGCAAGAAAGCTGCCGCACCTGCTAAGAAGCCCAAGGCTGGTCCTAAGCCTGAAACTGAGTGCTTCTACTACAAGGGTGCTGGTCACTGGAAGCGTAACTGCCCCAAGTACCTGGCGGGTCTGAAGAACGGCAACATCAAGAAGAAAGGTATATTTGATATATGTGTTATAGATGTGTATCTTACTAGTAATCGTAGTAGTGCCTGGGTATTTGATACTAGTTCGGTTGCTCATATTTGTAACTCGAAACAGGAGCTGCGGAATAAACGAAGACTGGCAAGAGACGAAGTGACGATGCGCGTTGGAAATGGCTCCAAGGTTGATGTGATCGCCGTCGGCACGCTCCCTCTACATCTACCTTCGGGATTAGTTTTAAATTTGAATAATTGTTATTTGGTGCCTGCGTTAAGCATGAACATTATATCTAGATCCTGTTTATTGTGAGACAGTTACTCTTTTAAGTCCGAGAATAAAGGTTGTTCGATTTATATGAGTAATATCTTTTATGGTAATGCACCTGAGATGAATGGTTTATTCTTACTGAATCTCGATAGTAGTGATACACATGTTCACAACATAGATGCTAAACGAATAAAATTGAATGATAATTCTACATACATGTGGCACTGTCGTCTTGGCCATATTGGAGTGAAGCGTATGAAGAAACTCCATTCTGATGGACTTCTTGAATCACTCGAAAGATGCGAAGCATGTCTAATGGGAAAAATGACTAAGACTCCATTCTCTGGTACAATGGAGCGAGCTACAGACTTATTGGAAATAATACATACCGATGTGTGCGGTCCAATGAGTGTAGCATCGCGTGGTGGATATCGTTATGTTCTCACTTTCACGGATGACTTGAGTAGATATGGATATGTCTACTTTATGAAACATAAGTCCGAAACTTTCAAGAAGTTTAAGGAATTTCAAAGTGAAGTGGAAAATCATTGTAACAAGAAGATTAAATTTCTGCGTTCTGACCGCGGAGGTGAATATCTGAGTTATGAGTTTGGCATGCATTTAAAGAAATGTGGAATACTTTCGCAGTTGACACCGCCGGGAACACCACAACGTAATGGTGTGTCCGAACGTCGTAATCGAACTCTCTTAGATATGGTTCGGTCTATGATGTCTCTTACAGATTTACCGTTATCATTTTGGGGCTATGCATTAGAGACAGCCGCATTCACTTTAAATAGGGCACCATCTAAATCGTTGAAACGACACCATACGAATTGTGGTTTGGTAAGAAACCTAAGTTGTCATTCCTTAAAGTTTGGGTTTGCGAAGCATATGTAAAGAAGTTACAACCTGATAAGCTAGAACCCAAAGCGGAGAAATGCGTCTTCATAGGATACCCTAAAGAAACAATTGGGTATACCTTCTATCATAGATCTGAAGGCAAAGTTTTCGTTGCCAAGAATGGATCCTTTCTTGAGAAGGAGTTTCTCTCGAAGGAGGTGACTGGAAGGAAAGTAGAACTCGATGAGGTTATTGAACTTTCTCTCGAATTTGAGAGTAGCGCAGCACCGGAAGATGTTTTTGTGTCGCCTGCACCAATTGAAGAGGAAGCTAATGATAATGATCATGAAACTTCAAACGAAGTTACTACTGAACCTCGCAGGTCAACGAGGGTTCGTACCAATCCTGATTGGTATGACTCTGCCTTGAACGTCATGTTGGTGGACAACACTGATGACCCTGCAACGTATGAAGAAGCTATGGTGAGCCCAGATTCCGGCAAATGGCTAGAAGCCATGAAATCCGAAATGGGATCCATGTACGAAAACCAAGTGTGGACTTTGGTGGACTTACCGGATGGCCGTAAGGCTGTCGAGACCAAATGGATTTTCAAGAGAAAAACAGATGCTGACGGTAATGTTACCGTCTATAAAGCTCGACTTGTCGCGAAAGGGTTCCGACAAATTCAAGGAGTTGACTATGATGAGACTTTCTCACCAGTAGCGAAGCTAAAGTCTGTGAGGATTTTGTTAGCAATTGCTGCACATTTCGATTATGAGATTTGGCAGATGGATGTCAAAACGGCGTTCCTTAATGGTGACATTGAGGAAGAGTTGTATATGGTACAACCCAAGGGTTTTGTCGATCCTAAAGATGCTGACAAGGTATGCAAGCTTCAGCGCTCCATTTATGGACTAAAGCAAGCATCCCGGAGTTGGAATCAACGTTTTGATAAAGTAATCAAAAACTTTGGATTTATACAAACTTATGGAGAAGCTTGTATTTACAAGAAAGTGAGTGGGAGCTCTATAGCATTCCTAGTACTATATGTAGATGACATATTGTTGATTGGGAATGATATAGAACTTCTTAATAGCGTCAAAACCTATTTGAATAATAGTTTTTCAATGAAGGATCTTGGTGAAGCGGCATACATTCTAGCATCAAGATTTATAGAGATAGATCAAGACGCCTAATAGCGCTTTCACAAAGTACATACTTGGACAAAGTTATAAAGAAGTTTAGAATGGAAGATAACAAGAAAGGGTTCGTGCCCATGTTGTCAGGTAAGACCTTGAGTAAAACTCAAAGTCCAGCTACGGCAGAAGATAGAGAGAAAATGAATAATATTCCCTATGCCTCAGCCATGGGTTCTATCATGTATGCCATGCTGTGTACAAGACCGGATATAGCACATGCTGTTAGTTTGACTAGAAGATATCAAAGTGATCCTGGAATGGAGCACTGGACAGCGGTCAAGAATATCCTAAAGTACCTAAATAGGACTAAGGATATGGTTCTTTCTTATGGAGGTGATGAACAGCTTGTTGTAAACGGTTACACTGATGCTAGTTGGAACACCGATCCGGATGACTCGAAGTCACAGTCGGGATACGTATTTATTTTGAATGGTGCTGCAGTGAGCTGGAGGAGTGCGAAGCAAAGCGTTGTGGCGAAATCTTCAACTGAATCAGAATACGTAGTTGCTTCAGAGGCTGCACAAGAAGCCGTTTGGATGAAGGAATTCATTACTGAACCCGGCGTGGTTCCCAGTGTGTTGGACCCGATGGCCATCTACTGTGACAACACAGGTGCCATAGCTAATGCACAGGAGCCAAGGTCACATAGCAAGCTGAAGCACATCAAGCTACGTTTCCACGCTATTCGCGAGTATGTCCGAGATGGTGACATAAAGATTTGCAAAGTACACACTGATCTGAATGTGGCAGATCCGTTGACTAAACCTCTCCCTAGGGAAAAGCATGACCAACACCAGAACGCCATGGGTGTTCGGTATATTACCATGTAATCTGGATTATTGACTCTAGTGCAAGTGGGAGACTGTTGGAGATATGCCAAGGAGGCAATAATAAAAGTGGTTATTATTATATCTTTGTGTTTATGATGAATGTTTACATCCCATGCTATAATTGTATTATTAGGAAACACTAATACATGTGTGTTTTGTAAACATGTAAGAGTCCCTAGTAAGCCTCTTGTTGAACTAGCTTGTTGATTGATTGATGATCATGGTTTCCTGATCATGGACATAAGGATGTGATTAATAACAAGGTTATATCATTAGGAGAATGATGTGATGGACACACACCCGTAGTAAGCGTAGCATAAGATTAAGCCATTAAGTTCGTATTGCTGTAAGCTTTTAAATGCATAGTAACCTAATCCTTCGACCATGAGGTTGTGTTAATCACCATCACCGGATGGGTACTTTGATGACATCAAACACCGCTTCCTAACTGGGTGGTCATAAAGGTGTCATTGGGTATTCTGAAAGTATGTGTTGAAGCGCATGAACCAAGATTGAGATTTTTCCATCCATATGACGGATAGATATGCTCTGGGCCCTCTCGGTGGAATGTCATCTAGTTAGCTTGCAAGCATGTGACTAGGTCACAAGGGATGACATATCACGGAACGAGTAAAGAGTACTTATCAGTAACGAGGTAGAACTAGGTATGGAGATACCGACGATCAAACCTCGGATAAGTATAATATCGCGAGCCAAAGGGAATTGGTTTCGTATGTAAATGGTTCAATCGATCACGAAGTCATCGTTGAGTATGTGGGAGCCATTATGGATCTCTAGGTCCCGCTGATGGTTATTGATAGGAGATGTGTCTCTGTCATGTCTACATATTCACGAACCGTAGGATGACACACTTAAGGTTCGAAGTTGTTTTAAGTAGATATGGAATGTGAGTTGGAGACCGAATATTGTTCGGAGTCTCGGAATGGATCCGGGACATCACGAGGAGATCCGGAATTGTCTAGAGAATAAGATTCATATATAGGGGATCATTTTCTAAGTTAGGAAATGTTCCGAAGTGTTTGTATGAGGATTCTAGAAGGTTTCGGAATGTTCCGGAAGGTTCTGGAAGGTTTCTTGGAGTTTGCTTGAAAACCAAGGAAGGGGTCAAGGAGTCCTGATGGGTCAAGACTAGGAGTCGTGGGGGAGGAGGACTCCTCCCCCCTCCCCAATCCGCCGGCCTAGGAGGTGGGGAGTCCTACTAGGACTCCCCCTCCCCAAGGCGCCCTCCCCCCTTTAAATAGAGGGGCAGGGGCGCCACCTCCTGGCCCTCGTCCATAACTCCCAATCTCTGCCGCCTCTCTCCTCCTCCTTTCTTCTGCACAGGCATAGGCGAAGCCCTGCAGAATTCTCTACTCCACCACCACCACCACACCGTCGTGCTGCTGGGATTCCGTGGAGAAGATCTACTACCTCCGCTGCTCGCTGGAACAAGGAGAGGAAGGTGTGCTTCGACTCCGCACGTGTGACCGACTGCGGAAGCGCTGCCCGAACGCGGCACCGGAAGGATCGTCCACTTGACCAACTGCGGAAGCGCTGCCAGAACGCGAAGCCGGAAGGATCGTCCACACGATCTTGAGATCGGCAAGTGATCGACTACATCAACCACGAGATCTAACCTCGTTAACGCTTTCGGATCTACGAGGGTTAGTTCCTATCTATCTCGTTGCACATATCTAATAGATTAGATCTTGGCTTTTATCTAGATTAGATCTGGGTTTTGTTCGTTCTTGCGGTAGAATTTTTTTGTTTTCCATGCTACGAACCCATCATATTTTTTTGTTACATTTTTTGCTTTGTTTATCATCTTACTACATCCTCATTGTGTGTAGTTCCTCCCATTGTCGGAAACTCCGTACAACACTGATCCTGTTAATGAGCAAGAAAACCAAGCTCCTCCTGCTCCTGCTGTAGATGAAAATGAAGTCAACCTTTCAACTTCGTTGAATGAACGGCTTGTGTTTCCTAGTAGCCAAGAACTGGAGGTATAGAATCTGCTGCATTGATGTTCTAGTATTGCTACATTGCCTAACATAGTTTGCTAACTTAGGCTCAAAAAACTGCTTCCATGTATGCTTCAGCTTGTTTGCACTAATTTGTCTGTTAGTAACATTGAAGCTGCAAAACTGTTTAGTTCTTGCTACATTAGCTTTCATAGTTTGCTACATTAGTTTTAATTTGTAGCTTCATATGTTTTCTGTAATTGCTAACTTCTTTTCTTTTTGTTTTGTGTTACCAATAGGTACCTACTCGCTTCAAGCACTTGGCTGAGAAGCATAAGGCTATTTGGGCATCTGATGTTGAATCAACAGTGAAGAATCTTGCTGTTGGGTTGAAACGGATGCATTCCCAATGGCTGCTCTTTTGGTCGACATTGATTCACAATTGAAAGAAGGAGCTGGTCCTAGTGTTGTTTCCATCTGATGTAGTAGTAGACGATGAAGAAGAACATGAAAATGTGAACAAGGAGTAAGAAACCTATGATGGTTTGGACAAGTCTGCTGATGTTGATGCAAGAGCATATGCAGCGAAAGAGGATGTCACTAAAGCAAGAGAGGATGAAGCAAAAGAAATTGAGACAAAAGCTAGATGTGACAAGCAGCAAGAGTCTGAGGCGCACACACATGTTGACATCTCGGATATGCCACAGACTGCTATAGTCTGGGACTCATCACCCATGGGAGGAATTGATGTCCCAGAGCAGCAACCTGTTGATAGCCCAGTCAGGTCACCGCGGCGTCGTGACCCATCCCCTTGTCCTCCACATATAGACCCTGAAGCTTGGAATCGTGCTCCTGAAGCTCCAGGGTTCGACCTGCTTTCGCAAGATTCTTTTGGTTATGAAGCAAACGTAGGTATACCAGCTATCAAGGTACCAGATTCTGCTGTCTCTTTTGCTCCTGAGACGACCAGTGTAGTGGAGCCAGCTGAAGCATGTATGTTCCTTTATCCTTTGCAGCATTTTTTACATTGTTATGTATTGCTTCTCCCCTACATTTGCCGCGTGAGTAAAAAATTGATTTTTTTGTCTCTGCAAGGTGTTGTGACGGTTGAAGGAAGCTCTGGGATGGTCACACATGAGAAGAAGACGAGGTTCAAGAGGGCAGCAAAGGTTGATCTTACACCTCCAAAGGTTAAGAAGATCAAGATCTCTAAAGATCGGGAAGAAATCTATTCCAAGTTTGTCTTAAATGGAAGGACAACGAAGAGACTCACAAAGAAGATGAGGGATGAGGGCCATGGGCAGTGAGTTTTCTGTCAGCTATTTTTTTGCTTCAGAAGCTATTGAATTCTGCTACAATTGATTTATTTTTTAGCTCATTAAGTGTATATTTTTTGCTACACTGATTTTATGTCTTGTTTTCTTTCCTATTTATATGTGGATGCTTCATTAGTGTCTATTTATGCTACAATTGTGTTATCCAGTAGCTTTTCTACTATTAAAAAGTAGAAACATCAGTATTCCTAAGTTGATTTTTTCATGTTTTTCGATATGCTTCAACTTTTTTTTTGCTTCAGAAGCTTTTGATTTCTCTACAATTGTTTAAACTTTTAGCTCACCGAGGTGTATTTTGTTGCTACACTGATTAGATGTCTTTCAATCTTTCATGTTTTTGGATATGCTGCATCTATTTTATTGCTTCATTAATGTTATTCAGTAGCTTCTTTAGTACATATTTCTTGCTACATGATTATCATGTTTTCTGTTCTTCCTTCAATTTGTGCAAAAATAATATGTTTTCTGTTCTTCCTTCAAATTGCTACATGACTTTTTGTTTCTTCATTTGCAGGAAATGTTTTGTGCAAATTGGACGCTACTTTTGCACGTACAAGGGTTTTAAAGAATCTTTGAAGCCGCGAGCATATCTTAGTACCGAGGTGATGGACGTGTGGATTGAGAAGTTCAACCACGAGGCTTTAATTGTTTGCAAAAATAGTGCACGCCAAAAAATAAGATATGCGTTCACGCATCACATTGTGGTGAGTAAGACATTGCATAGTACTATTTTTGGTACATTCCTGTTTTGCTTCGTCACCTAACTTTGTTTTTGTTACCTTGGATGACAGGAAAAACTAATTGTTGATCCCAAGAAATTCAACGCAGCAGGTTGTATGGACGAGTTCAATGAACAGTGTGCAAAGTTCAAGATTCTCAAATGTGATATTGTGAGTTATTTTTCCTTTTTATTTTCTGCTATTCTCTTTATTTTTTTGTTGCTATTCTCTTCATCTTGTAGCAAGATCCGCTGAATGTACCTCTATATGCCGCTTAATCTATTTTTGTTTACATGCTGCGAGATAGCTCTACTTTCCTACTGTGAGAAATGAGCACTGGGCTGTACCTACTGTCAACTTAATGATGAAGCAATACCACATCTTTGATTCGATGAAGATGGACAAAGGGGCTGGTGTCTTGGATGATCTTGCGCGGAATCTGGTCAGTATTGTAGCAAGACATATGCATGTTATTTTTAGTAGCTTTCTTCCTTTCTTAACCATCCTTCTTTGCTTCAATGGTGCAGTTTTCGAACTTCACCACTCTTGTCAATGCGTCAAAGAAAGCACCTAAACTTGCTGAAGAGATGGAGCTATACCTTCTCAAAACTCCTGATGATCCGCAGCAAGTAACATTGTAAGTTTTCATATTTTAGCATCTCATTTTTTTCCAAATGATTCCATCATTAGTTTATTGCTCATATTGTGGTTCTTATTTGCTGCTTTTCTTTATTTTTCAGATTTGACTGCGGTTCTTTGGCATACTGTTCATGGAGAATTTCAATGGCAAGATCATGGCTGAATTCGACAACAACTACTGCCCGGATCTTCGCAGGACCCTTGCAGCAGATATCATCAAAGCAAGGGAAAACAAAGAGTCGGTTGAGAAGCTCATGGAGGAGGAATTGAACCCAAAGTAGCTTAGCATATGTAGTAGCAGTAGTGAGAAAAAAGCATTTTGTTAACTCAAACACTTTCCTTGTCTATTTGACCGTTACCTTTTGATGTAACAATGAATTATGGTTCTACTCGCATAACTAGTTTTTGTGCTGTTAACACAATTGGTAATGACAATCTGGTGTTGATGATTATTTCCTCTTTTTTGTCTTTTCCCTGTTATTTTGCTGAACAAATACTGCGATCCTTCATGCTTGCAGTAAAAAAATATGTTTGCTACATTTGTGTTATATAAATGCTACAATCTATTGTATTAACTGTTGCAATAGTAAACATGATATGCTACCTATGTGTGGCAGATTTTTGCATCGAATTTTATGACAACACATGCCAGATTTTTTTATGTATTTGCTGCATACGAACGATTGACATGCTAGAAATGTAAATAATCCCATAAACAAGGGAAATTCTACTTGAGGTATTCATCCCATTTATTATGAAATCTGGACATATTTTGATTTTTGCTACATTATAAGAGCAGAAATGCTAGCATAGCTGAACTTTGTTGCTCACAATGTAATAATATTTGCTGCCAGATAATGTTCCAGGATGACAATAATCTGGAATATGAAGAATTTTTCATATTACTGCACACACAAGAAGGAGAACTTTTCATATTGTTGCACACACTTTTCAGAAATTGTACAGATAGGATGATAATAATAAATAATTGATGCCACATAAAAATAGTTGCTAGAACTGTTCACACATGTTGCTGCACACACAGTCAATATATTTTGCTATGTAGCACTATTACATTCCAATGTTTACTGTATGTATGGAAGAAAAAATAGCTAATCAAACCTAGAGATTCAAATCTATCTTCGCAGCATTTCCCGACATCAAAGCTTGGAATAGGGCACATTGCTGCACCGTGTGACCGTCTTGATGGCAGTACGGGCACGTCTGCGCCTTTGGCTTCTGCTTGGTTGTTCCCTTCATTGTCTTCTTCTCTTGGGATGTCGTTCGTCTTCCTCTGCTTTCTTCCTTCTCTTAGCATTCTTTTCGTCACGAATCTCAACCAATGGCTTTCTTCTAACTGACTTCTTCTTTGGAGGCCCCTTTGGCTTAACTCGTGATGGGTTCTTTAGCATGCTACTAGGAACATCATGTGGAGCTTCTTGTTGTTGCTCCTGTGTGCCTATAGGTTGTTGTTCAACATGCTGCGGATGTAAGCATTCTTCAGGAGCCACACCATTCTTCAAGACCCTGCTTTTCAATACTCCAACTGCAAGAAAAATAAGTTTCGCACATTGTCAGAGAATGTTATGATAGTTACTTCAAGCAAAAAGACATTACTGAAGCAAAAAACACATTTTTGAAGCAAAAACACATTACTGAAGCAAAAAACACAATAGCAGCAAGAAACACATTACAACACCCACCTTCCCCAGAGTGGCACTGTTGTCGTATCCAATGTAAAGCCTGCATTATCTTTACGATCAAGCATCAGGTTCTGGCACAAGTCATATTGCTGCACAAAGTTCCATATTGTGTCACTTGGCCGAACTAGTGTTTTGAAGTAGCTGTTTAGGCCTTTAGATCTGCCAGTTGTGCTGGTGAATGGGAAGAAACTTTTTCTAAAATATACTGGTGCCCATGTATTCCTTGATCTCCACATGTTTTGTAGGTGAGTGTTCTCAACCATCTCAAAGGTTTGCAGCATTGTCTGCCAGCAGACCTCAAACTCAGCAACCGTGTTAGTGCCATAGATACATGCATAGAATGCTTCTCCGAATGGATGACCCTCTCTCAAGTGAGGTCCGAGCTTCGTTCTTGCTAGACGCAACACATGGAATAAACAGCATTTGTGAACTGCATCAGGAAACACATTTTTTATTGCCTTACCCATTGCTTGGTCCTGATTAGTCATGATATGGTTAGGGCACAACCCATTTGCAGCTTTCTTCACTTCTTTGAAAACCCATTCAAATGTTTCAATTGTTTCATCAGGCAGGAGAGCACATCCCAAAACCATTGTGTGTGTGTGATTGTTTATACCCACAAGAGGAGCAAATGGAAGGTTGTATTTGTTCGTGCAAAAGGTCGTGTCGAAGAACACACCGTCTTTGTACTTGGGGTACAATGCCCTTGTCCTTCCATCAACCCAAAAGAGTGCTCGCACAGCGTTCTCCTTATCTACCTGATTCTCAAAGAAGAACCGAGGGCATTCCGCCTTTCTCATCTCGAAGTATTCAATTGTCATGCTCAAATCATGCTCCGAAACTTCTTCTCGCAGCATTGTTCTGATATTGGAAACATCACGCTTCACATACCCAAGGCATCTAGGATCACCCCCATGGACACTGCCGAGGCACCCCATCATCTGCGCTGTAGTTATGTTTTGCTCATGCAAGGTCTGGATTAGCTGGAAATCCTCTTCGGAAACTTTCCTGTGAGAACGATAATACCTACGCTTCCCAGTTTGCTGCACCATTGGATGGGTATGCTCCTCGTTGAAAACTGTTACAGTCCACTTCCCGTCTCGCTTCCCAACAAGCATTTTGGCTTTACAACCAAGCCGCAGCAACCTGTTTCTTTGCTTTGAGTTAGCGACATCCTTCTTCAAACCTGCTTGTTTGCTTCGAGGTTTCTGTGCAGAAGTGTTGCTCATGTCAATTGTAGCATCTTCTCCGTTGGCAGCAAGACCAGTTGTGCTACGCTGTTGTTTTGCTTCATCAACAGGCTTCCCGGTGTGCACACACTCAAACACCCTGCTCAGAATAGTGCCCTTTGCTGCTCCCCTTGCCATGCTGTATTTTGTATTTCCTATGTGTGTCCCGAAGCCAAGCTTAAAAGCATAGTCATTATACACTTGCTGCGCCACGTCGAGGTCATCAAAGGTCATACCAACACAAGGAACAACCGGCTATGAGCAAATCTCTTCCCCATGATCTTCAACAGTAATAGAAGCATTGTCACTTGCTACACTTTGAGGCTCAGATTGAAATTATGTTCTTTGTTGTCCTTCATCATGGCCTTCTCCAATGTCAGCAGCATAACCTTCCGGAGGCTAGTTTAGGTCAAACCCACCAAGCATTGTATCAGCTACAAATCCCTGCAGTTCAAAATTAGCTTCAGAAATGCAAATCACAAGAGAAAAAATTCTACAAATTAACGCAGCATATAAACCATTTTTTAGTTTGCTTCTGAATCATTCGCTACAACAATAAATTGCTAACAGAATCAATTGCTACCATATTTGGTACATATAATTCTTTTCTGTTTTTTTGGTGAATCAATTGCTACTGCAGCAATATGATAGTAAAAAAATTGCTACTGCAGAATCAATTGCTACCATATTGCTACCAAATACGCAGAATCAATTGCTAACAGAATCAATTGCTACTGCAGCAATATGATAGTAAAAAAGCTGCATAACCGAATTCTATTCCTCAACTTCAAACCCTAGCTGCAAAAAGTTGAAGGAGATTCTTACAGATGGAGCTGGCTGGTCAATCTCGGGGTCTTGATCAAAGAATACACCGGGATTGTTGTACCGGCCGGACCACTGCTGCTTCAACTGAGCTCTGGCGCCGACGCTCGCCGAATAGGATCCTTGCCGTCGCTCGCCGAATCTAGGGTTCGAAGCACTGCTCGAGGCGATGATTGGTGGTGGATTGACGTGGTGAGGATGTCCGGGGGTGGGGTACCGGATGGATGTGCGCAGGTGAGCCATGGGCGGCGCCGTGATTTGCTGCAGCTGTCCTCGTGGCGCCGCCGTGCGCCGCCGCCGAGGAAGAGCTGCAAGGACGCGGGTTCTGTTATGTTTTCGGTTTTCTGCAATCGAACGTTTTCTTGCTTCTGAAGCAAACGCGGGATTTTAAGGGTGGCGGAGAGGGAGATTCGACGGCCGCGATCAGTCCGATCGGACGGCTCCGGACCAGGACGATGGGAAGCCCCATCGTCCGGGGGACGCGTAGCGCGCGCCTTTCTTTTTTCTTCTTAAAAAATCAAGTACTAGTATGATACGAAGTGCGCGGTGCTAGATCAGTATCATTAGCGTGCCTAACCATGTGGGAATGTGGGGCACCTGTCCCGGATGTTGGCCAAAAGTCTGGCGCGCTAATTATTGGCCCTAACACGTTCACATTAGTTTAAACTGATCGAATCTGCCTAATGATGGTACTAGATCACTACTACTGATCTGATGCCCACGATTCCGACTAGAGGGACGGCAAATTCTCCCGCCTTTGTTATTGGAGAATCGAATATTTATTCAGATTTCTGCGCGGAGAAAAGCAGAGCGAGTAAATGTACAGCGTGCCTGCTTGTATTTCCGATCCAGGTAAGGTACGAGCAGACTGCTATCGCGTTCGGCTAGCACACAGGATAGTGGTACATCGAGTGTGACGTCTTCTGTGGCGACCTCTCTCCGTCTCTGTCAGGCGGTGGGACCGACGTCCACGTCTCTCTGACATAGTAACAACATGGTTCCTGTCGTTTTCGCCGCGGGGGAGCCACGTCTGCCATCGGGCCAACAACCGCGCGTGGGCAGCGGGTCCCAAACGGAAAAGACCAAAACTGCTCCGTAGTCCATGGTTAGCCCCGTACGGCGTGCGGTATGGCCTGAGCCCGTGTGCTGGGCTTGGGCTCGTCACGCCCGCGCCGAACCAGTTTTCAGCTCGTCATCAGGCACCATATATGCCACCCATCCCCCTTCGCTTTCTCCACCCAGCTCGCTCGCTCGCTCGCTCCCCCTCTACGATCTTCCAGCACCAGAACCAGCAAGCGCACTTGCGACGCGCCGAACCTCACTCAGCTCGCCTCGCTCGAAAGTCACATACACGCATACTCCATGGCCACGTCTCTCGCCTGCTCCTTCTTCTTCGACGCCGAGCCGGCCCGCGAGCACGGCATGCCCGCGCAGGACGCGTGCGCGCTCTGCGCCAAGCACTTTGCCCGCGACAGCGACATCTTCATGTACAAGGGGGACACGCCCTTCTGCAGCGAGGAGTGCCGCGACGAGCAGATGCACCTCGACGCCGCCTACGCCAGGCAGAAGCAGTTCTCGTCGGGAACCTTATCCGGCCGCGGGCACCGGGAGTCGAGGGAGGTGCCAGTCGCGAGCTAACCGGCGGGAGCGCGCAGTTGTAGGCGTAGTGAAAAGAGGAAAGCCTATGTTTCAGCCAGCAAGATCTGCGCTGTCCATGGCGCGAGATTGAGGACTGAACCTGTCTTGGTCGAAGAAACAAGATGCAGCTCCGCGACGGCCGACGATGTCCGTGGCGGCCGGCGAGCTAGCCAGTTGAGCCGCCCCGGACCAAATCGTGTGCGTAGCTTACTGCTAGTAGTAGGAATTAAAATGATCCTGTAGATCTGTGCTCTCCCTTGGGCTGCAGTGCAGAGCTCGACGGCCAGTTTGAGCTGCGCCGATCGATTCATTTTGTCAGAGGCGGATGCGAACAACGCAATCAAAGTACTCCCTCCGCCCTATAAAAGATGTCGCAAGTCCTCTACCCTCTTAGTTCAAATTAGATTTTCAAAAAACTCCCTAATACAATCAAAGCATTCCAAATTTGGCTAATTCAAACTCAAATCTTGGCGTTGTGCTCGCAGTCCGCCGCTCCCCCGCAATCTCCGGCATCCATCGCTCCCCACGCGGTCCGCCGCCGCTCCGGTCGCCATCGAAGGGATCCAGCGTCGGTCGCCCCACCTGACCCTGTTCGCCGTTGAAGGACTCCCGTGGGGGTCGCCCTGCTCCGCGGACGCCGCCCTTAATCACGGGGGCTGAGCTCGGGCGTTATGGCGGCGCCTCCCTTGTCGCCCCGAAGCGCCTACCTCATCGAGGCCAAGCCTGACGAATCCGCCTAGAAAACAAAACAAATTCTAAGCGTATGCGGAATAAATCCCGAGATCCATCTATGAGATGTACGCAACGAGAGGGGATTTGGCATTACATACCCTTTGTAGATTCCAAAACGTTACGATCTTAGATCGTTGGTGGTGCAGAATTCTCGCGTCGGATCAATCCGATGTAGACTCCTCTTCCTCAGTCCAAGTGCCACACGAACGGCACCTCCGCGGTATCCCCACGTACGGCCCGAAACCGACTCCTCCTTCTCGATCCAGTAAGTTTAGGTGGAGTGGTTTGTGAGAATCCGATAGCACAACGGCGTGCATACGGATGTATGGTGGAAATTCTGCAGGGCTTCGCCAAGCGCCTACGAAGGTGGAAGAATAGGCAAAAGAACTACAGGCAAACTGGGAAGAAAAAAGACTCAGCCCGCCGGCTAGACAATCTGCCAGACTTAGACTAGACAATCTTGTCGCCTGCTCTATTTATAGGCAAATGGCCGAGCGTTGCTCATACGTGTACATTCCAAGTTGAAACGCTCCGATAATCAATTTCATTAATCGTGCTAGGAAACGCATGTGCCACGTAACGTGCAATCAATCAAATTAATTTGCTGAATGTTACATGCTCAAGCCACCACGTGAAGGTCCAATGGCACTAGGTCGAATGGCCTTTTTTTCCTTTTCTTTTCTTTTCTTTTGTTTGGGATCGGTGCGGAAAACAAAAAATTCCTACGTTGAACCCCAGAAACTTGCCTAGGATCTATTTATGTAATAATGCGGTAACGGTCCATGCGTAGAGAATACATACCCTTGTAGACCGTACACGGTTAACGTTCCGCGGGGAACGTGGTTGAAGTAGTCGTACTCATAGCCGACCTCAAGGTTGCGAAGCTCCTCGCATGTCACCCCTTACTCCTTCTTGATCTTCATCATCTTCATCGTGCAACAGCTCCGGCTCACGACATTTAAGCGCCCCAAGTGTTGCGCCTCGTGTCACCCCTTACTCCTTCTTTTTCCTTTTTTCTTTTTCTGCAGTTTTATTTCTAGACTATTTCCCTCCGAGGATTTAGTCTAATATAAAAAATGCTTTTATAAATCTTAACTTAAATATTATTTAAATATATTAATTCACAATTAACATATAATAAATATATATTTAAATTCCCATTTATCTGAAAACACTTTTTCGGGCTTTTCCTTTATTCTTTCTCCGAACGGCTTCGGATCTCTCCGCGGAATGATTCCGGCTTTCTCTCTTTCTCTACTGTGATTCCATCTCAGGAATGATCGTTCTCATTGTACCCTTAAGTGTATCCTCTCACGGCTCGGGAATGCTCTAGACATGATCTGTATCAATGATCAACAGAGGGACCAGGGATGTCCATGTGACCCCTATGCATTCCTGATGACAATGTCGTTTGAACCGTCTAAATGTAGCATCCTTTTCCTTTTGTTTCTCGATACAACTTGTCCGAGATCCGATCACTGGTATCCCATACCTTGTTCAATCTCGTTCACAACAAGTTCTGTTTTCTTGTTACCGTGAAATTACATCCCCGTGACCTAGTCACATTTTGCAACATTTATAGATGTAATCTCACCAAGACGGCCGTATGTATCTTTACCCGTCATGTGGGTGAACCAATCCCGGTCTTGCAGTCACATGTCATCTACTATTCCTTCGGAATACCCAGCGTACACCTTTATGGCCACCGCATTACCATATGACGGTTGATGCAGTCTAAGCAGCCTAGGGAAACAGTGAGTAATATGAGCTCACGGTATAGGGAGAAGGAGTCTAGGTATATTTGTTGCAACAATGAACTATATGACTTGATCGTGTTGCAATCCTTCGAGGAATGTCCAACCACATCATTCTCCAATGATATGATCTCGTTGTCAGTCGGCATAAAGGCCCATGATCTTGAAACCCAGATCATCTTCGTGACCAACGAACTAGTATGAATAGAGGCTACTAGGGACTTGGTTGTTTCATACCACATCTGTACCAATGTTTCTACTTGGCACAGTTATAGAACAATATGAAACAATTATAAACTAATTGAGATATGACAATAAAAACCTATTTATTATTTGCCTCTAGGGCATATCTCCTTCATTCTCCCACTTGCACTAGAGTACAAATAATCCAACTTGCATTTTACTCATATAAATCATATACCATATGCGTTTACAAATCATGCATGCTCATGGGAAACGTCATGTCCATGTTCTGTTTTACTAGATCATTATGTCTTTTGCAAATCGTTAATGTCTTCGTAATTTTGACATTCACTCCATTATCTTATAATGGGTCGAAGTATTTGTTTGGCGACAAAGTGAGACTTTTGTTTCTAGTGTTTATGATGACGGTCATTTTCACTATTGTCATCTGAACTTAGAAACACACTTTGCTATTCTTTGTGTATATACTATAGTCATGGCAGCAGAACGAGGCCGGATTCTAGGAGCTTATAGTGACGTTATATCAACCTCGAGGGCTTTCTCATGGGCACTGGGCCCTGGGACACATCATTCTATGTTAAAAGCAAACTAGCTCCGCCATAACATTACACATCACATCGGATGCAGCCTTTATACTTCTATATCTATGTAGATCCTACTGCATGAAATGCATCTATGCCACTTACATTGCTTCTTGCTAATTATGTACAAACTTAATTCTGGTTCAGTGATCAACTCAGGAATCACTTAAAGACACGTTCTTACTGTTAAGACTTTGTCCTACCAACCAGAACCTCAGGTTACTTTATGTCGAGTATACAACATGGTTATATGGAAGAACCTATGACTGAGGCATAGGAGTCTCTTTCTTTCAACCATAGTTGCAATACTCAATGCTTCATACAGTGAGAACTTCTTTCTTACTTTGTTCCATTCTGAGCTACTTCAGAATCTTGCTTAAGACTTTCTGAACATCTTTCAGAATCAAGTCTAGGAAGCATTCAACATTCAGTGTTTATTAAACTTACTGATCTATCTTGATAGATCTTTATTGTTTAATAACTTCAACTTCATCCTTACTTAAATATTATTAACACCAATCACATCATTCACATATGTCGTCCACATATTATAGAATGATTTCACGCTCCCACTCAAATGTGACATTCATATTTGAGATCTAGAGATTTCACTTAGCTCCCACTCAAAATATGTTAGCTACATATTATGAATTAGCCAAGCTGATTTGCTCCCACTCAAATCTAGGTCCTCTCGATAATCTTGGAGATTCCAAAATTCCTTGATCACCATCAAATCAAGAATTCCACTAACGAGATTTCAATGACTATTCATTTCTCGTACTTAAGTCCATCACGCTTCTTTGTATTTCATAGGTATGTCTTGTTCAAAACATGACAAGTGAATCAACAATATAATTCTACAAACTCGTAGAATATACAGTTGAATCATACTTACTTTAGTAAAAGTATTCATTGAAACTCTATGATCATTATCAATAGTTTCTCCTCTATTTGTAGAGTTTGGATTTACGAAACAAATTCCGCTGCGCCACTCAACAATTCGGAGGTAAGGTCAAATACATTGTTTTGATCTTTTACTTTTTTCCACCTGTATCTTCATTCACGTTGACTTTGGACAACATCAGGTTTGCCCCTTTGTGGAAGATGCATTCATAGCTTCCTAAGAATGCTCTACAAAGACTTGTTTATTCACCACGACTTCGACTTGTCGAAATCTCCAGAAACTCAAACGTGCCATAACACTTATGGTGTTGTTTCCACGAATCTTTAGATGTTCCTTTGTATTTTCAATGAGTGTTTGCTTATTTTGATCTCTAACTCTAAACGACAACTATAACCCCGATAAGAGATAATATTATACCATATGTATCTAATACATAATGATTATGATGTTTAGACATTTCAACAAAGTTTGGATTTATCCAATTATCATAATTTGTGAAACATCTTTCACAAGTCCCTTTAATGCTAAATTTAACTTGAATACCTTAGTCATGTCGATCAAATCAAAGAGACTTCGTATTCTTGTTAATTTCAATATCCCATTTTGTTATGAACTCATTTGAACAATTCAAATCATTTCAAACTTATGTTTCATTAAGTAAATACACTTATTCACTTAAGTCCACAATAAATGATTTCCACTACTTGTTGAAAATATGATACATCATTATGTATAAGATTCAACATTTCTTCGCATATCACCGTTTTACCAGAATGCGGAGTTTTGGTCATTCTGCCCAAGAGGCATGGTTTTGCAAAGTCTCTAGATTAAGCATTTAGGACCCCGATCTTTTATAAAGAACCTACAATAACCAAAATGACTTAAACTGTAGTGTCATTTCATTATTAAACTTTGGATATCTTTTAGCATTCTAATCCTTTATAAATGTTTAAACTATTATCATTAATATAGTGGTGAGAATAACTTATTTATAATCGCAATGTGACCATAAGGTATTGTTCGTACGAATATTACAAACTGGTTTGTAACTTGTTCATATGAATAATCGTCTCGCCAAAAGCAAGACACACAAACAAGGATTACAAATTGTATTCAAGTCCACTAATCCAAATGACAAACTTTGAGGAAAGAGGTGATGTCGGCCATCAACTGATTTGCTTGCCGTCATCAAGTCACATTGCCTCAAAACCAGCAATTCTCAAGCAGATCCTCCTGTTTTCACAAAACAAGACAAGTATCAAATACTTTGCAAACTGCAACGAGTTTTGCAAGGACCACATTTATAATTTGTGTATCTTACATATACCTTTTCATCCATGACCTTCATTTGTAATCAAGCCCTTCTGAGAGTTCTCAACTTTAATGCAAGATCACTAAGTGTTTTTCCAAACATTCTCTTTTCATCCATGATGGAGGAAAACCCATCCAATGGCTCATACTCTATGTGCCTTATTCTGTAGAATACAAAATGTAGCCCAACTCTCTATCGAATGGAGAATGGCTTGTTGGATGATTATGGAGAAAACACAAACATTGCGGAGTCATCGAATTATCTCCTAATGGTTATTGTATCAAGAAGAGAAAATCACCTTTTACGAGGATATCCCTCAGGCGTGGGTATTAATTTATGAAGTTGGACCCTTTTGCTAAATTCCAAATTAAGCAATATATTCCCATGGTCGCAAAGGACCTCAATGGGATAGGCCAAGGTCTACTAAGATATTTGCAAACAGACATCTAGACAAAGTTTATAATAAGAGATCAATTTATAATTGGTCTTCACTAAAATTGTCATCCCCTAGACATCTTTAGTGATCGCATGATCCCTATCCTCTGCACCTCCCCCGATCATCACGGCCATTAGTGCATTAGCAAACGTAGACATTCACTAATGTCAATCACATCATCCATGTAACTCATGCTCGATCTTTCGATCTCTTGTGTTCCGAGGCCATGTCTATACATGCTAGGCTCACCAAATCTAACTTGTGTGTATTCGTTGTGCAACATGACTTACACCCACTGTATGCGAACGTAGATATGTCTGACCCCCGATCATCACGGTCGGCCTCATACCGAAGAACTTTCTTGGTGGTGCACACACAAGGGGAACATGGAACATTGGAATTAAATAGGGATTATCTTATTTGCTACCGTTGAGTATCTAAATACTAGCACACAATAAGATGTAAAACAGGTATCAACATCATATATATAATGTGATATGATATGGTCTTTCTTGTCGCGCCTTGATCTCCATCGAGCGCTCCGGCATGATCTCCATCTTGCCCTTGGTTTGACGCCAAGTCCACGACGCCGCCACCAGGTCGTCCATCGGAACGATGACTATTACTATACTACTTAGTAACATAAAAGTAAACTACTTTACCTTCGCAACGACTAATGCCATATCATAATCACATGCCCCCTGCAAAATAAAGTTAGAGGCCTCTTCTTTATCTATTGCAAGTTTTACGTGGTTGTTAGGGCTTTCGCACTAGAACCGTTTCTAAACTACGAACTTTCCAACCACAACATGGATCCGACAGTTGTCTCTACTACACCCCTTTCGGGGCCCTCCGTTGTAAATTCCATACCAACTATTGAATGAGAGACAGACACCCGCTAGCCACTTATACGGTACACGCCGTATGTTGAGCGTGGAACCAGTCTCACGTAGGAATACGCGTAAGGTTGGTCCGGGCCGCTTCATCAAACAATGCCACGATATAAACAAGTACACGTTAGAGGGTAACGACTAATGGATCAATGCCCGCACAATACTTGTGCGTACTGGCCGTACAACACTCCTACACATAGATCGGTTCTGATACCACTATTGGGGATCGGTGCGAAAAACAAAAAATTCCTACGTTGAACCCTAGAAACTTGCCTAGGATCTATCTATGTAGTAATGCGGTAACGGCCGATGCGTAGAGAATACATATCCTTGTAGACCGTAGGCGGTTAACGTTCCGCGGGGAACATGGTTGAAGTAGTCGTACTCGTAGCCGACCTCAAGGTCGCAAAGCTCCTCGCAGGTCACCCCTTGCTCCTTCTTGATCTTTATCATCTTCATCGTGCAACAGCTCCGGCTCACGACATTTAAGCGCCCCAAGTGTTGCACCTCGTGTCTTCGTACACATCCGGTGCACGATGAGACATCCGGCTCCCCGATCCCGCCGGGAGTGCGGAAGTTGATATCCGGCTAGGAATCCCTGCAGCGCAATGGCGTACTGCAGGTGTGCCTCGATCGCACAGCCCAGACTTGGGGCCATGGTCACGAGGTATAGAGAGAGGGAGGGAGAGAGAGTCAACCAAAGGACTTCTCAAGTTGTGTGTTTAATCCCACCCATGGGCACCCCTTTATATAGGGGGAGAGGGTGTGCCCTCCCCATTAGGTTAGCCATGTGGGACTATTAATAAAAAGAAAATATCAGATATTTTCCTCCTGGCCGAATGGGCCAAATTATCTCAGCCCAATAGGCAAAACAGGAAATAGCCAATTAAAAAGAAAAGGGAAACAGCAGCTAGCTGCAGCTAGCCGGGTGGGTCGACCACCTTCCTCACGAGGCCCAGCTCGCCAGCCAGGCGCCCAGCGGCCGGGTGGGCCGGCGCCCGCCCCACGACCCAGCAGCACCAGCGGCCAGCGGCGACGGCCAGGGGAGGCGACCCGGGTGGGCCTTTGGCCCCGCGTGGCCCAGCAAGCCAGCCAGGCGCACCCGCGTGGGCCGGGGTCGAGCCGGCCAGCCCAGCGGCTGTTGCTGCTCTGCTTTTTCTTTTTCTTTTTCCTTTTTTCTTTTTCTGCAGTTTTATTTTTAGACTATTTCCCCCCAGGGATTTAGTCTAATATAAAAATTTCTTTTATAAATCTTAACTTAAATATTATTTAGAATATATTAATTCACAATTAACATATAATAAATATATATTTAAATTCCCATTTATTCGAAAACACTTTTTTAGGCTTTTCCTTTATTCTTTCTACGAACGGCTTCGGATCTCTCCGCGGAATGATTCCGGCTTTCTCTCTTTCTCTACTATGATTCCATCTCACGAATGATCGCTCTCATTGTACCCTTAAGTGTATCCTCTCACGGCTCGGGAATGCTCTAGACATGATCTGTATCAATGATCAACAGAGGACCAGGGATGTCCATGTGACCCCTATGCATTCCTCATGACAATGTCTTTTGAACCGTCTAAATGTAGCATCCTCTTCCTTTTGTTTCACCATACAACTTGTACGAGATCCGATCACTGGTATCTCATACCTTGTTCAATCTCGTTCACAACAAGTTCTATTTTCTTGTTACTGTGATATTGTTGGGTCCGCAGCATAGAAAACAAAAAATTCCTACGATGAGAACTACAAGCCAAGATCTATCTATTAGGTACAGAGCAACGGGTGGACATAAATCTATCGAGAACTTACCCTCGAAGACAACGAGTTTTGTTAATGAGTAGGAACTCGTGGTTGATCTAGTCGTACGCTTGCCGATCTCAAGATCGTGTGGAAGTCTGAGCGCCGCAACTCAGCAGCGCATCCGTACTCGCACACACGTTCAAGCCACCGGACAACCTCCAGCTCCTCGCTCCAGCGATCCAGTAGAAGCAGCAACTCCTTCCAGACGAAATGCCACCGGGAACATGTATCTCGCTAATCCGAGACCATGGGGGAATAATTCTAGAGGGGGAGAAAGATCCTTCACGAGGAGGTGTGAGGAAGAAGGAGGAAGAGGGTGGCCTTTTATAGGATGAGGGGGGTGCCCCTCCCCATGGCCAGCGCCTCAAGGGGGTGCCCCTTCACCTCCTCCATTCATGATTTGGTAACCCCTCCACATTCCTTTTAAAGTCCCCACTTTAAATGCATTAAAATTCTCTAAGTTTAATGCTCTCTCATTTAATAAAACTCTTTTATTAAATTTATTCAGAATTTTGTTAATTACTTTAATTAACAAACATTCACATATAACCCCTTGCAATATTTCAATATCACATGCAGAACCACTTTCTGCAATTTCACCCGAAACAATTTCCGGTTTCTATCGAAACAATTCCTGCGCTTTGCAATTCTCTCGTCTGAAACATATATGCTCCAAAATGGTGTCCAGTAACTCTTAAGTGTGTCACCCTACGGTTCGCGAATGATACAGACATGATTGAGACTCCTCTCAGATCAATAATCAGAAGCGGGACTTGGAGATCCATACTGACTCATGCATATTCAACGATGACTTCTGTGATCGTGAGAACCTTTAACGCTTGTAATTTAATCCCTTTATCTCATGATATAATACATGTCCGAGATTCGATCATCGGTATCAAAATACCTACTTTGATCTCGTTACCGACATGTACTCTTTTCTCGTTCCCGTGATATCACATTCTAGTGATCACATCACTTGCTTGCAAGCTATCTTAATGTGATATCATCGAGAGGGCCCAGAGTATATCTACCCGTCATCGGGATTGACAAATTCCACTCTTGATCCATGAGCCTCAACATAACACCTTCGTAGTACTGAGCCCATCTTTATAGTCACCCTGTTACGGTGTGACGTTTGATGTTATCAAGATACTCTTCCGGTGTTAGCAATTAACACGATCTCATGGTCTAAGGATAAAGATTACTTCGTATGATGTTATAGAAATATAAATATAATGACTTGATCGTAATGCTATACTTCGGATGAATGTTCATCACATCATTTCATAAATGCTGTGACCTTGTTATTAACAACCTCCAATGTCCATGATCAGGAAACCTTGATCATCTTGTTAATCAACAAGCTAGTTTATAAGAGAGGAATAACTAGGAACCCATTTTGTTTATTAAACACACATGTATTGATGTTTCCGATCAATACAATTCTAGCATGCAAAATAAACTTCTATCATATATAAGGAATACATAATAACAACTTTATTATTGCCTCTTAGGGCATATTTCCTTCAGTCTCCCACTTGCACTAGAGACAATAACCTAGTTCACATAGTGATAAATCTAACACCCATGGAGTTCTGGTGTTGATCATGTTTTTCCCTAGAGAGAGATTTAGTCAACGGATCTTCTATATTTAGGTCCGTCTGTACTTTACAAATCTTTATATCTCCATCCTTGACATGCTCGCGGATGGAGTGAAAATGGCGCTTAATATGCTTGGAATTCTTGTGAGACCTCGGTTCCTTGGCGTTGGCTATGGCTCCATTCTTGTCACAATAGATCACCATTGGGTCCAATGCACTAGGAACCACACATAGTTCTGTAATGAACTCTTTCATCCAAACCGCTTCCTGCGCCGCTTCTGAAGCAGCAACATATTCTGCCTCCGTCGTTGATCCAGCCACCACAGGTTGTTTGGAACTCCTCCAACTAACTGCTGCTCCGTTCAAGAGAAATACGTATCCAGATTGAGACTTAGAGTCATCCAGGTTAGTGTCAAAGCTAGCATCGACATAACACTTAGCGACTAGTCATCTCCGTATATAAGAAACATATATATAGTTCTTCTCAAGTACTTGAGGATGTTCTTGACTGCTATCCAGTGTTCCGAACCTAGATCAGATTGGTACCTACTAGTCAAACTAATAGCATGTGCCACATCTGGTCTTGTACATAGCATGGCATACATAATAGAGCCTATGGCCGAGGCATAGGGGATCTTATCCATTATCTCTCTTTCTTCCGCCGTAGCCGGACTTTGAGTCTTGCTCAATGTCTTGCCTTGCAACATAGGTAAGAACCCCTTCTTACTTCCGTCCATATTAAACTTTTTTAATATCTTATCAAGGTATGTACTCTGCGATAGCCCAATTAGGCGCCTTGATCTATCTCTATAGATTTTAATGCCTAATATATATGACGCTTCACCAAGGTCTTTCATCGAAAATTTGCTGTTTAGATAACTTTTAACACTGTTTAAAAGATCTATATCATTTCCAATCAATAATATGTCATCCACATATAATATCAGAAAATCCACATTGCTCCCACTCACTTTCTTGTAAATACAAGCCTCTTCATAAGTTTGGACAAATCCAAACTCTTTGATCACCTCATCAAAGCCGAGATTCCAACTCCGGGATGCTTGCTTCAGTCCATAGATGGATCGCTAAAGTTTGCATACCTTATTAACATCCTTACGATTGACAAAACCCTTAGGTTGTATCATATACAACTCTTCTTCAATATTACCATTGAGGAACGCAGTTGTGACATCCATCTGCCATATTTCATAATTGAAATATGCAGCAATTGCGAACATAATCCTAACCGACTTAAGCATCGCTACGGGAGAGAATGTCTCATCGTAGTTAACTCCTTGAATTTTTCGAAACCCCTTTGTGACAAGTCGAGTCTTATAGATGGTCACATTACCATCAGCATCAGTTTTTCTTTTGAAAATCCATTTATTCTCAACGGCCTTTCGATCGTGAGGTGAGTCCACCAAGGTAGAAATCTGGTTCTCGTACATGGATTCCATCTTGGATTTCATGGCTTCTAGCCATTTGTTGGAATCCGGGCTCATCGTCGCTTCTTCATACGTCGGAGGGTCATCTATTTCATCAACCATGAAATTCACAACAGGATTGCCGTACACTCAGAAGCTGCACGTGTCCTACTTGACCTGCGAGGTTCAGTAGTGTCCTCTTTCGGAGTTTCATGATCAATATCATTAGCTCTCTCTTCATTAGGTGAAGTCAACTCTGAAACAATTTCCGGTGCTGCGCTACTCGCCATTTCATGAAGAGAAGGTTAACCTCTTCGAGTTCTACCTTTCGACTACTCACACCTTTCGCGAGAAACTCCTTCTCAAGAAAGGATCCTTTCTTGGCAACAAAAACCTTGCCCTCGGATCTGTGATAGAAGGTATACCCAATCGTTTACTTAGGGTATCCTATGAAGACGCATTTTTCCGCTTTGAGTTCGAGTTTATCCGGCTGAAGTTTCTTCACATAAACATTGTATCCCCAAACTTTAAGAAATGACAACTTAGGTTTGTTTCCAAACCATAATTCATACGGTGTCGTTTCAACGGATTTAGATGGTGCCCGATTTAAAGTGAATGCAGTTGTTTCCAGTGCATAACCCCAAAGTGACAGTAGCAAGTCAGTCAGAGACATCATAGATTGAACCATATCCTATAAAGTACGATTACAACGTTCCGACACATAATTACGTTGTGGTGTTCCGGCAGGCGTGAGTTGTGAAACTATTCCACACTCTTTCATGTGTGTGCTAAACTCGTAACTTAGATACCCACCTCCACGGTCGGACCGCAGAAATTTGAACTTTCTATTACGATGATTTTCCACTTCATTCTGAAATTCTTTGAACTTTTCAAAGGTTTCAGACTTGTGTTTCATCAAATAGATATACCCGTATCTACTTAAATCATCCGTGAAAGTAACAAAATAACGATATCCACCTCGCGCCGACACACTCATTGGTCCACACACATGAGTATGTATGATTTCCAATAAATCTGTCGCCCGTTCCATTGAAACGGAAAACGGCGTTCTAGTCATCTTGCCCATAAGGCATGGCTCACATGTATCAAATGATTGAAAATCAAGTGATTCCAAAAGTCCATCAGAATGGAGTTTCTTCATGCGTTTAACGCCAATATGACCTAGACGGCAGTGCCACATATATGCAGATATGTCATTATCAAGTTTAATCCTTTTAGCATCAACGTTATGAATATGCGTAATACTACTATCGAGATCGAAATAAACCATTCAACATAGGTGCATGACCATAAAAGATATCATTCTTATAAATCGAACAACCATTGTTTTCAGATTTAAAGGAATAACCACTTTGTATCAAACACGATCCGGATACAATGTTCATGCTCAGTGCAGGCACCAAATAACAATTATTTAGGTTTATAACTAATCCCGATGGCATATGGAGAGGTAGCGTCCCGACGACGATCACATCAACTCTTGATCCATTGCCGACCCGCATCCTGACCTCATCCCTTGCTAGTTGTCGCTTGTTCCGCAGCCCCTGAACCGAGTTACATATATTAGCAACCGATCCCGTATCATATACCCAGGTGCTACTGCGAGTACTAGTCAAGTACACATCAATAACATGTATATCATATATACCTTTGTTTGCCTTGCCGGACTTCTTGTCCGCCAAATACTTGGGGAAATTGCGCTTCCAATGGCCAGTCCCCTTGCAATAGTAACACTCGGTGTCAGACTTAGGGCCAGCTCGGGGTTTCTCTTCAGGTGCAGCAACAGAGTTGCCACCCTTCTTTCCCTTGTGCTTGCCTTTCTTGTCCTTCTTGAAACCGGTGGTCTTATTGATCATCAACGCTTGATGTTCTTTCCTAATCTCCACTTCTGTAGTCTTAAGCATTGACAGAAGCTCGGGAAGAGACTTCTTCATGCCTTGCATATTATAGTTCGTCACGAAGCTCTTGTAGCTAGGTGGCAGAGATTGGAGAACACGATATATGCCTAAGTCAATGGGAATCGTTATTCCCAAGGACACAAGCTTATCAGCGTACCCAGACATTTTCAGTACATGCTCACTAACGGAGCTGTTCTCCTCCATCATGCAGCTAAAGAACTTTTCAGTAGCATTATAACTCTCTACGGCAGCATGGGTATCGAAAATCATCTTCAATTCTCCCATAGTATCAAAGGCATTGCCATTTTCAAAACGCTTTCGAAGTTTTGGCTCTAGCCCATATAGTATGCCATAATGAACTAAGTTGTAGTCCTCCTGACGAGTCATATAGATATTCTTTTCCTTGTCAGGGGCATCAGGAGCTGGTGGGGGGCCTAGCGGCGCCTCTAGCACATATTGCTTTTGTGCAGCAGTGAGGAGAATCCTCAAATTCATAGCCCAGTTGGTGAAGTTGCTACCATTCGCAGCAAGTTTCTCTTTCTCCATGAACACATTGAAATTAAAAGCAGGTGGTGCCATCTACAACAGAATCTGTAAAGTTTATTTAGACTAAGTTTATGATAGAGTGAGTTCAACTAATCCAAATTACTAATGAACTCCCACTCAAAAACGACATCCCTCGTGTCCTTTTGGTGATTACATGAACCAAATCCACTACACCAAGTCCGATCATCACGTGAGTTGATGTAGCTTCAAAGGCGAGCATCTATATGGACATCATATCAACTATATGACTCATGCTTAACCTTTCGGTCCGTGTTCTGAGGCCATGTCTCTACATGCTAGGCTCGCCAAGTAAGAACCTTAGTATTCGCGTGTGTAAAACTGTCTTACACCTGTTCCTATGAAAGCGTAGATTCGAGTACACCCGATCATCACGTGATGTCTCGAAACACGATCCACAGAATGGTGCATACTTAAGGAAGAACACATTTTTATCTTGATATCTAAATGAGGGATCATCTTACAATGCTACAAAAAGCACCAAACTAGCAGTATAAGATGTTAACATCTAATGTGTAAAGTGAGATGATATGGTCCATGCATTTGATCTCTATCATTTGCACCGTGGTATGATCTCTATCATTCCTTTGTGTGTAAGTCCAAGGTCTATGGAACTTACACGTTGAATGTGTTGTAAGAGTATCTATCATACATCTACTTACAATAATACCATATCAAGACACTAGCCCAGTAACGATCTAAACTAGACGCCTCTAATTTATTGCAAGTTTTACGTGGCTTAGGGCTTTCGGAGATAGAATCGTTCTTACCTACGAACATGAACCACAACAAGGATAACCAAGTTATTAGCAACTCGTTGTAAATCAGATATTGACTATAGTAGGAGAGACAGACACCCGCCATTCACTTATGCAAAACAAGTTGCATGTCAGTCATGGAACCGGTCTCATGTACGATGACATGTAAGGTTGGTCCGGGCCGCTTCATCCCACTATGCGACCAATATCCAAAATACATAGAAGATGCAATAACATGATCATCATCGCCCACATATAAACATATGTGTACTACCCGTGCAAAGCACCTACGCATAAACCTGGCTCTGATACCACTGTTGGGTCTGCAGCATAGAAAAAAATCCTACGATGAGAACTATACGCCAAGATCTATCTACTAGGTATAGAGAAACAGGTGGACATACATCCATCGAGAACTAACCCTCGAAGACAACGAGTTTTGTTAACGAGTAGGATCTCGTGGTTGATGTAGTCGTACACTTGCCGATCTCAAGATCGTGTGGAAGTCCGAGCGCCGCAACTCAGTAGCGCATCCGTACTCACACACACGTTCAAGCCACCGGACAACCTCCACCTCCTCGCTCCAGCGATCCAGCAGAAGCAACAACTCCTTCCAGACGAAATGCCACCGGGAACATCTATCTCGCTAATCCGAGACCATGGGGGAATAATTCTAGAGGGGGAGAGAGATCCTTCACGAGGAGGTGTGAGGAAGAAGGAGGAAGAGGGTGGCCTTTTATAGGAGGAGGGGGTGCCCCTCCCCATGGCCGGCGCCTCAAGGGGGTGCCCCTTCACCTCCTCCATTCACGATTTGGTAACCCCTCCACATTCCTTTTAAAGTCCCCACTTTAAATGCATTAATGCTCTCTCATTTAATAAAACTCTTTTATTAAATTTATTCAGAATTTCGTTACTTACTTTAATTAACAAACATTCACATATAACCCCTTGCAATATTTCAATATCACATGCAGAACCACTTTCTGCAATTTCACCCGAAACAATTTCCGGTTTCTAACGAAACAATTCTTGCGCTTTGCAATTCTTTCATTTGAAACATATGTGCTCCAAAATGGTGTCCGGTAACTCTGAAGTGTGTCACCCTACGGTTCGCGAATAATGCAGACATGATTGAGACTCCTCTGAGATCAATAATCAGAAGCGGGACCTGGAGATCCATACTGACTCCTGCATATTCAACGGTGACTTCTATGATCGTGAGAACCTTTAATGCTTGTAATTTAATCCCTTTGTCTCATGATATAATACATGTCCAAGATTCGATCATCGGTATCCAAATACCTAGTTTGATCTCGTTACCGACATGCACTCTTTTCTTGTTCCCGTAATATAACATTCTAGTGATCACATCACTTTCTTGCAAGCTATCTTAATGTGATATCACCGAGAGGGCCCAGAGTATATCTATCCGTCATCGGGATTGACAAATTCCACCCTTGATCCATGAGCCTCAACATAACACCTTCATAGTACTGAACCCATCTTTATAGTAATATATATATATTTAAATTCCCATTTATCTGAAAACACTTTTCCGGGCTTTTCCTTTATTCTTTCTCCGAACGGTTTCAGATCTCTCCGTGGAATGATTCCGGCTTTCTCTCTTTCTCTACTGCGATTCCATCTCATGAATGATCGCTCTCATTGTACCCTTAAGTGTATCCTCTCACGGCTCGGGAATGCTCTAGACATGATCTGTATCAATGATCAACAGAGGGACCATGGATGTCCATGTGACCCCTATGCATTCCTGATGACAATGTCGTTTGAACCGTCTAAACATCATCTTCCTTTTGTTTCTCGATACAACTTGTCTGAGATCCGATCACTAGTATCCCATACCTTGTTCAATCTCATTCACAACAAGTTTTGTTTTCTTGTTACCGTGATATTACATCCCCGTGACCTAGTCACATGTTGCAACATTTATAGATGTAATCTCACCAAGCCGACCGTATGTATCTTTACCCGTCATGTGGGTGAACAAATCCCGGTCTTGCAGTCACATGTCATCTACTGTTCCTTTGGAGTACCCAACGTACACCTTTATGGCCACCGCATTACCAGATGACGGTTGATGCAGTCTAAGCAGCCTAGGGAAACAGTGAGTAATATGAGCTCACGGTCTAAGGAGAAGGAGTCTAGGTATAGCTGTTGCAACAATGTATGACTTGATCGTGTTGCAATCCTTCGAGGAATGTCCAACCACATCATTCTCCAATGATATGATCTCGTTGTCAGTCGGCATAAATACCCATGATCTTGAAACCTACATCATCTTCGTGACCAACGAACTAGTATGAATAGAGGCTACTAGGGACTTGGTTGTTTCATACCACACCTGTACCAATGTTTCTACTTAGCACAGTTATAGCATAATATGAAACTATTATGAACTAATTGAGATATGGCAATAAAAACCTATTTATTATTTGCCTCTAGGGCATATCTCCTTCATCTTTGCCTTCTTTTGCCCCACACGTTGCCCTCACATGGAGCTAATCAAATTGGCCCATTTAAGCTATTATCGTGTGGGCTAGTTTATCTTATATTTATTTCCATTAAATAAATATATTTATCAATATTCATTGATTCAGTTAATTAATAAATCATTGACATTCTTCGTGGAACAATTCCGTATATCCAAATCAAAATTCGATATCACCATATATAATTCTCACGAAACCCTAGCGATGCCGAATGTTAAGTGTGTGACCCGACGGCTTCGTAAATAAGCGGACATGGTCGAGACACTTCTCGGACCAATAACCAATAGCGGGAGCATGGATATCCATAATGGCTCCCACAAACTATACGAAAAAAACTATCCGATATTTCATTCCTTTTGTCTCGCGATATTTTACTTGCCCGAGATTCGATCGTCGGTATCTCCATACCTAGTTCAATCTCGTTACCTGCAAGTCTCTTTACTCGTTCCGTAATATTATATCGCGTGACTAACTTCCTTAGTCACATGCTTGCAAGCAACTTTGGATATATTACTACCGAGAGGGCCTATAGATATCTCTCCGTCACTGGGAGTGACAAATTCCAGTTTTGATCCATGCAACTAACAAGCACCGTCCGAGATACATGAAAAACACCTTTATAATCACCCTGTTATGAAGCGACGTTTGATGCCCCCAAGGCATTCTTTTGGACTTATTAGATTACATGATCTCATGGTCTTAGGAATTGGAAACCAGGTAATATGAGGATTGGAATTTGGAACTTAGTGACACGATCAAATTGCTATTCTTTATTTGGGTCTATCCATCACATCATTCTCCTAATGATATGACCTCATTATTAATCAACATCACATGTTCATGGTTAGGAATCCATAACCATCATTTAATTAATGAGCTAGTTAAGTAGAGGCTCACTAGGGACAAGGTGTTGTTCATATTCCACGCATGTATTATGATTCCGTTTAATACAATTATAGCATGGATAATAAACATTTATCACGAACAATGAAATATGAATAATAAACATTTTATTATTGCCTCTAGGGCATATTTCCAACAGTCTCCCACTTGCACTAGAGTCAATAATCTAGTTTACATTTGGTAACAATCTAACACCCATAGCCTCCTGGTGCTGATCTTGTTTTGCTCGTGGAAGAGGCTTAGTCAACGGATCCGCGACATTTAGGTCCGTGTGTACTTTGCAAATCTTTATGTCACCTTCTTTGACATACTAACGAATAGTGTGAAAACGGCGCTTGATATGCTTGGATTTCTGGTGAGACCTCGACTCTTTGGCATGGGCAATGGCACCAGTGTTGTCACAATAGATAGCCATAGGATCCAACACACTCGGAACCACACCAAGTTTGGATATGAACTGCTTCATCCAAACTCCTTCCTGAGCAGCTTCGGAAGCCGCCACATATTCCGCTTCAGTTGTAGATGCAGCAATGACGCTCTGCTTGGAGCTCCTCCAGCTTATAGCTCCTCCATTCAAAATAAACACGTATCTAGATTGACACTTAGAGTCATCCGGATCGGTGTTGAAACTAGCATCGACGTAACCTTTTACGACAAGCTCTTCATCACCGCCATAGACAAGAAACATATCCTTAGTTCTTTTCAGATACTTTAGGATGTTCTTAACCAATGTCCAGTGTTCCACTCCTGGATCACTTTGGTACCTGCTAGTCAAACTAATAGCATGGCACACATCTGGTCTAGTACACATCATGGCATACATGATAGAGCTTATGGCTGAAGCATAGGGAACACTATTCGTCTTTTCTCTTTCTTCTGTCGTAGCTGGACATTGAGTCTTACTCAATGTCTTACCTTATAACATGGGCAAGAACCCTTTCTTTGCATCTTCCATTCTGAACCTTTTCAGAACTTTATCAAGGTATGTACTTTGAGTCAAACCTATTAAGCGTCTTGATCTATCTCTATAGATTTTGATGCCTAATATGTACGCTGCTTCACCAAGGTCTTTCATTGAAAAACTTTTATTCAAATAAGCCTTAACACTTTCAAGTAGTTCTATGCCATTTCCAATCAATAATATGTCATCCACATATAGTATTAGAAATGCAATAGAGCTCCCACTCACTTTCTTGTAAATACAAGCTTCTCCGAAAGTTTGGACAAATCCAAACCATTTGATCACCTCATCAAAGCGGAGATTCCAACTCCGAGATGCTTGCTTCAGCGCATAAATGGAACGCTGAGGTTTGCATACTTTATTAGCATCATTAGGATCGACAAAACCTTTGGGTTGCACCATGTACAACTCTTCCTTAATGTTACCATTAAGGAACGCAGTTTTGACATCCATCTGCCAAATTTCATAATCAAAAAATGCAGCAATTGCTAATAAAATCCGAACAGACTTTAGCATCTCTACCGGTGAGTAAGTCTCATCGTAGTCAACTCATTGAATTTGCCGAAAACCTTTTGCGACAAGTCGAGCTTTATAGACGGTAACATTACCATCAACGTCTGTTTTTCTTGTAAAGGTCCATTGGTTCTCAATAGCCTTGCGGTCATTGGGTAAGTCCACCAAAGTCCATACTTGGTTTTCATACATAGATCCCATTTCAGATTTCATGGCTTCTAACCATTTATTGGAATCTAGGCTCATCATCGCTTCCTCATAGGTCGTAGGTTCATCATCATTGTCTAACAACATGATATTCACGACGTAGTCACCGTGCCATTCTGGAGCAGCACACGACCTAGTCGACCTACGAACTTCGGTATGAGCATTCTTCGAAGTTTCATGATCATTATCATTAGCTTCCTCTCTAGTAGGTGTAGGCGCCACATCAGGAACAACTTCCGACGCTACGCTACTTTCTACTTCGAGGGCAGGTTCGACAACCTCGTCTAGCTCTACCTTCCTCCCACTCACTCCTTTCGAGAGAAACTCCTTCTCTAGAAAGGTTCCGTTCTTTGCGACAAACACTTTGCCTTTGGATCTATGATAGAAGGTGTACCTAATAGTTTCCTTAGGGTATCCTATGAAGACGCATTTTTCCGATTTGGGTTCGAGTTTATCAGGCTGTAGCCTTTTGACATAAACGTCGCATCCCCAAACTTTAAGAAATGATAGCTTAGGTTTCTTGGCAAACCATAATTCATACGGTGTCGTTTCAACGGATTTATATGGTGCCCTATTTAAAGTGAATGCGGATGTCTCTAATGCATAACCCCAAAATGACAGTGGAAAATCTGTAAGAGACATCATAGAGCGTACCATATCTAATAAAGTGCGATTACGATGTTCAGACACACCGTCACGCTGTGGTGTTCCAGGTGGCGTGAGTTGTGAAACGATTCCACATTTCTTCAAATGCATACCAAACTCAAAACTCAAATACTTGCCTCCACGATCAGATCACAGAAACTTGATTTTCTTGTTGCGATGATTCTCTACTTCATTCTGAAATTCTTTGAACTTTTTAAATGTTTCAGACTTGTGTTTCATTAAGTAAATATACCCATATCTACTCAAATCATCTGTAAAGGTAAGAAAATAACAATATCCACCGCGTGTCGAAGTACTCATTGGACCACATACATCGGTATATATTATTTCCAACAAGTGACTTGCCCTCTCCATTGTACCGGAGAATGGAGTTCTAGTCATCTTTCCCATGAGGCATGATTCACATGTATCAAATGATTCGAAATCAAGTGACTCAAGAAGTCCATCGTTATGGAGTTTCTTCATACGCTTTACACCAATATGACCCAAACAGCAGTGCCACAAGTATGTGGTATTATCATCATTCAACTTGCATCTTTTGGCATTAACATTATGAACATGTGTATTACTACTATCGAGATTTAATAGAAATAAACCATTCACATCCGGTGCATGACCATAAAAGATATTATTCATATAGAAAGAACAACCTTTGTTCTCAGACTTAAATGAATAACCGTCTCGCAATAAACATTATCAGATATAATGTTCATGCTCAACGCAGGCACTAAATAACAATTATTGAGGTTTAAAACTAATCCCGAAGGTAGATGTAGAGGGAGCGTGCCGACGACGATCACATCAACTCTTGATCCATTCCCCACGCGCATCGTCATCTCATCCTTAGCTAGGTGTCGTCTATTCTGCAGCCCCTATTTCGAGATACAAATATTAGCAACTGAACCGGTATCAAATACCCAGGCGTTACTACGAGCACTAGTAAGGTACACATCAATAACATGTATATCACATATACCTTTGTTGACTTTGCCAGCCTTCTTATCTGCCAAGTATTTTGGGCAGTTGCGCTTCTAGTGACCTTTGCCCTTGAAGTAGAAGCACACTGTGTCCAGCTTAGGTCCAGCCTTGGGCTTCTTTCAAGGATTGGCAACAGATTTGCCGTCCTTCTTAGAGCTGCCCTTTTTCCCCTTAGCCTTCTTGAAGCTTGTGGTCTTCTTGACCCTTGATGATCTCTCTTGATGTCCACCTCCGCAGTTTTCAGCATTGCGGAGAGTTCTGTGATCGACTTGTTCGCACCACCCATGTTGTAATTCAGCACAAACCCTTTGTAGCTTGGTGGCAGTGATTGCAGAACTCTATCCGTCGTGAGTTCCTTTGGAATCTTGCATTCCAATTCCTCAAGACGTTGAACATATCCTGTCATCTTAATAACGTGCTCGCTCACAGAGCTGTGCTCATCCATCTTAGTAGAGAAGAACTTGTCGGAAATCTCATATCGTTCAATACGAGATTGGGTCTCAAAAATAGCTTTGAGTTCCTTTACCATCTCATGGGCATCCGTGAGTTCAAAACGCTTCTGGAGTTCAGGCTCCAAAGATTGGAGCAATGCGCACCTCACAAGCATGTAGTCATCATAGTGTGTCTCGTACACGTTGCGCTCATCCTGAGTCGCAGTATCAGTAGGGGGTCACCTAGCGGACTTTCTAGCACATAGAACTTCTTCATGCCAGCGAGGATAATCCTCGCATTGCGGTGCCAGTTGGTGAAGTTTGACCCATTGTCTTTTAGTTTTTCTTTGTCTAGGAATGTGTTGAAGTTGAAGGAAGCTAAAGCCTTAGACATCTACAACAAATATTTGCAAGTTTAGACTATGTTCATGGTAATTAGTTCAAGTTAATCAATTATTAAATGAACTCCCACTAAACTCAACATTCCTCAAGTTGCTTAGTGACACATGATCGAAATTTACTAAACCAAGTCCGATCATCACGTGAGTTGGTGTAGTTTCAAAGGTGAACATCAGCATGTTGATCATATCATCCATATGACTCATGTTTGACCTTTCAGTCAGATGTGTTCTGAGGCCATGTCTGCATATGCTAGGATCGTCAAGCTAACCATAGTGTTCCGCGTGTGCAACATGGCTTACACCCGTTGTATGTGAACGTAGAATCTATCACACCCGATCATCACGTGGTGCTTCAAAACGACGAACTTTCGCAACGGTGCTTACTATGGGAGAACACTTTTATCTTGATATTTTAGTGTGAGGAATCATCTTATAATGCTACCATCGTGATCTAATCAAGCAAAATAATATACATAAAAGGATAAACATCTCATGCAATTTATAATGCGACATGATATGGCCTTTTTCTTCTTGTGCTTTTGATTTCCATCTTAAAGCACGGCATGATCTCCATCATCACCGGCACGACGCCGAGGTCATGGGCGCCATGAGCATATTTGCTTCCACCAACTATTGCTTCTACATCTATTGCTACTCTAGTGATAAAGTAAAGCAATTAAATGCCATTTAAACATTGGCACGCAGGCCATACAATAAATAAAGACAACCATATGGCTCCTACCGGTTGCCAAACTCATCGACATGCAAGTCGTGAAAATATTACAAAACATGATCATCTCATACATCAAATATATCACATCATATTTTGGCCATATCACATCACATGCCCCTGCGAAAATAAGTTAGACGTCCTCTACTTTGTTATTGCAAATTTTACGTGGTTTTGAGGCTGTACTTAGGAAAAACCGTTCTTACTTACGCATAAACCACAATGTTGATAAACGTGTTGTCTTTATTACACCCTTTCGGGCCCTCCGTTGTAAAAGAAATATTCACTATAGTAGGAGATACTGACACCCGCAAGCCACTTATGCAAAACAAGTTGCATATCAAGCGTGAAACCGGTCTCGCATAAGAGTACGCGTAAAGTTGGTTTCAGGGCGCTTCATCCTACTATGCCGCAATATTAACTAGTACACATGAGAGGGTAACAACATGATCATCAACTCCCACAAAAACATTGTGTTCTACTCGTATCATACATCTACGCATAGATCTAGGCTCTGATACCGCTGATGGGATTCGTAGCATAGAAAACAAAAAATTTCCTACGTATATGCGGAATAAATCCCGAGATCCATCTATAAGATGTAGGCAACGAGAGGGGATTTGTCATTACATATCCTTTGTAGATTCCAAAGCGTTACGATCTTAGATCGTTGGTGGTGAAGAATTCCCGCGTCGGATCAATCCGATGTAGACTCCTCTTCCTCAGTCCAAGTGCCGCACGAATGGCACCTTCGCGGTATCCACACGTACGGCCCGACACCGACTCCTTCTCGATCCAGCAAGTTTAGGTGGAGTGGTTTGTGAGAATCCGATAGCACAACGGCGTGCTGACGGATGTATGGTGGAAATTCTGCAGGGCTTCGTCAAGCGCCTGTGAAGGTGGAAGAATAGGCAAAAGAACTACAAGCAATCTGGAAAGAAAAGGACTCAGCCTGCCGGCTAGACAATTTGCCAGACTAGACAATCTTGTCGCCTGCTCTATTTATAGGCAAATGGCCGAGCGTTACTCATACGTGTACATTCAAGTTGAAACGCTCCAGCAATCAATTCCATTAATCGTGCTAGGAAACACATGTGCCAGGTAACGTGCAATCAATCAAATTAATTTGATGAATGTTACATGCTCAAGCCACCGAGTGAAGGTCCAATGGCACTAGGTCGAATGGCTTTTTTTTCTTTTCTTTTCTTTTCTTTGCCTTCTTTTGCCCCACACGTTGCCCTCACATGGAGCTAATCAAATTGTCCCATTTAAGCTATTATCTTATGGGCTAATTTATCTTATATTTATTTCCATTAAATAAATATATTTATCAATATTCATTAATTCAGTTAATTAATAAATCATTGACATTCTTCCCGAAACAATTCCGTATATCCAAATCAAAATTCGATATCACCATATATAATTCTCACGAAACCCTAGCGATGCCGAATGTTAAGTGTGTGACCCGACGGCTTCGTAAATAAGCGGACATGGTCGAGACACTTCTCGGACCAATAACCAATAGCGGGAGCATGGATATCCATAATGGCTCCCACAAACTATACGAAAAAAACTATCCGATATTTCATTCCTTTTGTCTCGCGATATTTTACTTGCCCGAGATTCGATCGTCGGTATCTCCATACCTAGTTCAATCTCGTTACCTGCAAGTCTCTTTACTCGTTCCGTAATATTATATCGCGTGACTAACTTCCTTAGTCACATGCTTGCAAGCAACTTTGGATATATTACTACCGAGAGGGCCTATAGATATCTCTCCATCACTGGGAGTGACAAATTCCAGTTTTGATCCATGCAACTAACAAGCACCGTCCGAGATACATGAAAAACACCTTTATAATCACCCTGTTATGAAGCGACGTTTGATGCCCCCAAGGCATTCTTTTGGACTTATTAGATTACATGATCTCATGGTCTTAGGAATTGGAAACCAGGTAATATGAGGATTGGCATTTGGAACTTAGTGACACGATCAAATTGCTATTCTTTATTTGGGTCTATCCATCACATCATTCTCCTAATGATACGATCTCATTATTAATCAACGTCACATGTTCATGGTTAAGAATCCATAACCATCATTTAATCAATGAGCTAGTTAAGTAGAGGCTCACTAGGGACAAGATGTTGTTCATATTCCACGCATGTATTATGATTCCGTTGAATACAATTATAGCATGGATAATAAACATTTATCACGAACAATGAAATATAAATAATAAACATTTTATTATTGCCTCTAGGACATATTTCCAACAATCCTCCCTTTTGTTGTGCGGCGCGCTCGCCTTGCTCGCTGCCATCCGGCCGGCCGGCCGGCCGGCTTGCTGGCTGAAAACGCCTCTAGATTTTTCGCTGATCCGCGAGCATCCAGCTCCTGTTGCGCTTCCCGCTGGACGCTAGTGTTGATCGCATCAAGCAACAGTAGTGCTTCATGCCGCTGCTCTGCTCCCCAGCCTCCTCCTCATCGTCAGCACAGGAGCAACTCCACCCTCGCAGCCCCGCCCGTTCTTGTAGCAGCGGAACCTCGTTGTGCTCCTCGGTGGTGCACCGCCGCATAGCCACTTCTTCGACCACAACGCCGAGCTCGCCGTCGTGGTCCGCCGCTTGCTGCCGCTAGAACTCATCACCATAGCTCCTCTGGTGACCAAAAACCGGCGGTGCCGCCACCCAAGTGTTTCTCAGTAAATCTGTTCATCAATCTAGCAAATGACAGACTGAATATTCAGGTCAGTGCAGACTGAATATTTAGTAAATTGCAGGCATACTGATGCAAAGTTTCAGTGCACTGTCAAGTTCATTGAGATAATTTCAGGAGGAATGAAGTAGAAAATGTGATGTAATCGAGTACTTATGTGTACTTATCATTAACAGTAGGATAAGTAGACGTGCATGTGCTATATCAGTTAAATGACTTAGATGCCCAGGGCATCAAAAAATAATAATGTTGTCAGGATTTATAGCCTCTTATGCTACACCAGATATCATACTTGCAAAATAGAGAGTAGCACGACAGTGTAGATTAGAAGAAACATAAACCTTGAACAAGAAAAGAAGTCATAAATGCTAGAAATTGTGCAAGCATGGACCATAATAAAGAGAAGGTGCTATGCTGTATGTGGTACTATTTCATCTTACCTATGTCAATCTCCATGTCCAGCTTACTGAGGGTTTTCTTCAGTGAATCTGAAGAATGGATGAAGCTTCATAACAGAAGCTACCCGTTCATATTTATACTATAATTGAGAAATTCAGAGTTGGTGCAGGAATATAACAAAAGAAGAATTACAACATAAAAAACTCACCAGGCTTTTCTTAATGACATGAAAATTCTCAAACTTCAAGCAAAGATATAGTGTATTTAGAAATAGCTGTAGCACAACAAAGAAACTATTCAAGTGAGAAGAAGCAAGTTGCTTGGCTAAACTCGTCTAACTAGAGAGGTGAAAATGTTGACACATTTAACAGACTCTTAGTGTTAAATATAGTATATAAGTTATAACCGTTGCCTCTTTATTGCAAAATCCCAGTATTCACTGTAAAAGGTTTGTGGTAGTAGGAATACTAATCACACTGACTAGGTTAGTTACATGCAGATTATTTAAGGAATAAATTAAACCATGAACATGCCACTTATCTTTACACAAATCCAATATTGGCAACAATACATCAGTAGACAAGCACCATTAATTTTAAATGCTAATATGATGGAGCATCTAGGAGTCTAAATCAGAAAATAAATTAGAGCAGCACTGAGCTATACAATGTTTGTTGTGAGAACTTAGATCAAAGTGAGACTGCGTGAATCATCTATTGTCGTACCTAACATTTTTTTATTAAATTCATTGTTTCTTTACAGATCAACTGTTCTCTGTTGGAATATACACTGTACTAGGACTGGACAGAGTTCAGAAATAGAGTGTGTAGTCTGAACTATGAAGTGATGAAACAATCTACAAGCTAATAGACTTGGAGGTTGAAATTTTTTATTGTGATTAACCAAGAATAGCATTAATGCAAATCTTGTCCTAGAACAAGATATCCACTAGGAAAAATTAGGAAAGAGCATACCCTTCCACAAAGGAAAGCTAATGTATCAGCAGCAAATGAGTATATTTATATCATGAAGCTTACAACAAAAATTGACCTAAAACATATTCACTTGTGAAGATAAATAAAAAATTACCGTATTCACTTGTGAGTCCATGCTCATTTGTGTTTCCTAAGTTTAAGCTATAAATTCCATCACTGCAAGTAAATTGTCTAGAAATTTTGTACTCCACCAAAATGCAAAGTTTGTAACTTAAAATATTGTTTGGAACTACACAAAAATGCGAAAACGCCTAAGTTTGAAGCCACGCAACACAACAAGATATTCGGGAAGGCACAAGAGTTGATTTTGGAGAATTCATAGTCTGGATTTTGTAAAAATGGAGAGGGAGAGGTCGTGCTCACATGGTAGGAGGGGCACCGGCCTTGAAGCGGCCGCTGGATGGCAGCTGAGAGTAGTAGAAGCAAGCCAGAGAGGAGTCCGGCGGCTTCAGCTCGGGGAAGACGTGTCTTTTGCTCTGTCAGTAGCAGCTCCCCGTCTTCAGCTCCGGCTTCGGCAACTCACGGTCTTCAGCTCCAGCAGAAGCAAGTCCCCGATGGGGTCCTCAGTATCGTAGCTCCAGAAGGCCACCACCACTATAGATATAGCACCACCGCTGCATATCTAGCCGCCGGAGTGGGGGGAAATCACATCTTGAAATCGAGAGGAAAGTGGACACACACGGGAGGAAGAAGGAGGAGACGACGACGCGCGAGAGAAAAAGGGAGGCGGCAGCGTAACGCGGGGGAAGCAAGGCGGAGGCGACGGCGTTGGGCGGGAAGGGTGGCGGCGGCGGGGGGGTGATACATTGCAAATGTATCTATAATTTTTGATGCTCCATACTTGGTTTTATCCACTTTAAATATGCTTATGATAGGGGCAATGAGAGCTCAAAGCTAATGAGTACCATACTTTCAGCATTTGGAAGCCTTTCAAATTATGCAAAACCTTTTCCTTTACTTGTTGAGTCTCCACTTATTCTTTGAGCACTTTCTTGAGAGCATAGTGGCCATTCTTAGTTCTATGTGCATTGTCCCAAGACTTGTTGATTGATGCATACCTTGATATTGCTTGTTTTAAACTATTTGTATCTAGTCACTCTTGTGAACTTTGAAGGTGTCCTATGCATTTATATTTGCTACTCTATGAGGGACACGCTGATTACCACTATGCTATGTTTTCTTTATGTGAAACAAACAAACGTCTTGCATAACATTGTTATTAGTGAATCTTTTGTTTGTGTCTTTTCATGTTGCATCATAGTTTTTTGTCTTATTGCTAGAACTTAGTCTTTCATGTTATGATTGAAGTACTATGATCCCAGCTTTGAATGTTTTATGAATACTTTGATCAAGTCTTTGATGGTGCATGTCACCTCAAAAATTATTCTTTCTTTTTATCACTTACCTACTCGAGGACGAGCAGGAGTTAAGCTTGGGAATGTTGATACATTGCAAATGTATCTATAATTTTTGATGCTCCATGCTTGGTTTTATCCACTTTCTTGTGTTTTGTCCACACTTTGGAGTACTTTTCATATGATTTCTTGGACTAACCTATTAACAAGAGCCACGGTGCCAGCTGCCTGTTTTCTACTGTTTTTGGTTCCAGGAAAGTCAGAAAATAAATATTCTCGGAATTGGACGGGACAAAAGCCAAAGTGCCTATTTTTTCAGAAGACTCACGGAGCCAGAATACGAGACGGTGGGGGGCCAGGGCCTGGCACCACCCCTAGGCACGGGCTAGGCCTGACCGCGCCAGGGCATGGTGTGGTGGCCCCATGCACCCCCTCGGCCTCTCTCTTCGCCTATAAGGAGCCTTCTGACCTAAAAACTTCGAGGGGTTCGATGTTTTTCCACGAAAAGTTCCGCTGCACCGCCGCCACCGAAGGGGAGCTTCGGGGGGATAGAAAGTCTCTGTTCCGACACCCTGCCGGGACAGGGAAGTTTCCCCGGAGCCATCTTCATCGATCTTCACCATCATCTCCATCGACCATCCATGTTTCTCCCATCTATGAGTGAGTAATCCACCGCTGTAGGCTATGGGGATGGTAGGGATTGGATGAGATCGTTCATGTAATGGCATCAGATTGTTAGGGCATGGTGCCTAGTATCTTTTATTAGTGCTTTATGACTTTGTTGCAACTTGTTGTGCTTAATGCTTGTCACTAGGGCCCGAGTGCCATGATTTCAGATCTGAACATATTATTGATTCATTATGATAGTATTGTTTCTGGTCTTATCTACAAGTTGTATACACACGTTGTTGTCCGGAACCTATGGCCCCGAAGTGACAGAAATCGGGATAACCGGAAGGGAAAGGCTTTGATGTGAGGATCACGTGTGTTCACAGAGTGCTAATGCTTTGCTCCGGTGCTCTATTAAAAGGAGTACCTTAATTGCCAGTAGTTCCCTAGAGGCCCCGCTGCAAACGGGCTGGCGGGACAAAATATGTTGTGCAAGTTCTCATTGCGAGCACGTATGACTATATATGAAACACATGCCTAGGATTGTCTAGTACTTGGGTGCTTTATCTTATTTATCTGCAATTGCCCTATGTTCTGATTGCTATGTGAATTGTCTTGTCCATGCAACGCCCGTCCATCCATCCCTATGCCTACCGCACTCCAATCCCATTGTTTACTGCTTTTGTTACTACTGTCTTTGCTTTGCTACTGCTGTTACTTTGCTATTCCTATTACAAAACTGTTGCTACTGATAAACTGCTGTGAGCAAGATTGTTTCCAGGTGTAGCTGAATTGACAACTCAGTTGTTAAGGCTTATAAATATTCTTTGGCTCCCCTTGTGTCGAATCAATAAATTGGGTTTTACTTCGCTCGAAAATACTGCGATACACCCCCTATACTTGTGGGTCATCAAGACAATTTTCTGGCGCCGTTGCCGGGGAGCATAGCTTTATTTATCAAGTTCACTTGGATTCACTATTGTTCAAGCTAAGTTTATTTTCTCCTTGTTTTCTTGTTTCTTTATCAAAAATACAAAAAAAGTAGTTCCTACTCTAGTTGTTATTTTAGTTGGTTTGTTATTGTCTTGCCTTATCATGCTTGTTGTCAATGGTTGGTTTCTTTGAAACTGAAGCTTATTGGCAAGGTGGGTTCACGGAAGATCAAAAATATTATTATAAGGAACACCGCTTGTCACAAAAAGGGAAACACTTATGGGAACAAATTGATAGATTGTATACCATTGCTAGAAACGTGTGCTCTACTTATAATGTTACTTATTGCTGTGATGAATCTCGTTGCAGAAAGAGGTATAAACACCTCCCTTTTCAATGTGAGTATAATGATAATGATACCGTATCTTCCTATGCTAAAGGAATTTATGACTTTTATGATGCGGAACAAATTGAAGAATTTATTGCTTGGAAGGGTGCTTTTGAACTTGCTAGTTTGCTTGAAAATATTGATGATTCACCTTATAAGTATGAGGTTTATGGGATACTTAAATTTTGCTTTGATAATTACAAGGATGAAAATGGCAATATTCTTGAATATTTTAATAGATGCTCTCCACAAATGGAAGATACTAACGCCTTGCAGGATCCTATGGAAGAAGAAATTGATGAACCTGAAATCTCATTAGATTAAAAAGAGGAGGAGAGTGATGAACAAAAGGAGGAAGAATGGATTAGCTACCCATGCCTACCTTCTAATGAGAGTAACTCTTTATTCCTTACATTATTTGATTGTCCTCCATGCTTACTAAAGGAGGATGATTGTTATGTTCCTGAGGATTCTCTTGAAAAGGTTTATGATAAAACTCTAGTGCTTGTAGGTCATGAAAAGCATGCTTTATGTGATAGTTATATTATTGAGTTTATTCATTGGGCTACTGGAAATTATTATGAGAGAGGAAAATATGGTGGTAGAAGTTTTCATGATATTGAAACACCTCTCTATGTGCTGAAAGTTTTGAAGTTACTCTTGTTTTATCTTCCTATGCCTGTCACTTTGTTCTTTGCGAATTTATTTGCTTACACGATTCCTATGCATAGGAAGTGGGTTAGACTTAAATGTGTTTTGAATTTGCTTCTTGATGCTCTCTTTTACTTCAACTGATATTTCTTATGAGAGCATCCTCTCAAACTTTTATGCCTGAAGATGATAATATGTCTATTATTCTTGGGAAACCTTTTCTAAATACTGCAGGAGCTGTTATTAATTGTAATCAAGGGAAGGTGACCTTCAATGTCAATGACAAGGAACATACTATCTATTTCCCCAAGAAGATTTATAGGACTTATGGTTTTGAATTCAATTGAACATGTTGAGGGCATTCAAGTTAGAGAAATATATTGTCCCATACCAAGAGAAAAAATTTGAAAATATTATGATTCGGACCATTGCTATCAAGGTTGAGGTAACATAATCATTAGTGGAATACAAAGTTTTGTCTCATATGAAATTGTTTTGGTAACAAGACCTAATCAACCTTGTTAACAATAGGATTTCATTGAACAAAACAATGTTTTCACCATGATTATCTCCGCTTACTTCTATTCTATCCATTTTAGTTTTTGCTTATGCCTAACTTAAAGGCGTTAAAGAAAAGTACTTATTGGGAGATAACCCAAAAGTTTTAGATGAGTCTTGGAAGTTATTACTTCAGTAATAACCGCTCCTTATCCTTTTTATTTGCTTTTTGTGCCAAGAGAAACCTCTAATGAGAGAGAAGTAATGATTGGAAAAGTTGTTGTCCCGAAACAGATTTCTATGCTTCACCGTAAAAATTCGTGAGAGAGCTCTGTATGTCGGATTGAGCTGTAATGTTTTGTGCTTCTGCCCAGGTTGTTATCTAACTTTCGTTAGTTCAACACGTTTTGATTTGAGCAACAGAAGGTCTTTGAAAAAATTCGTCTTTACCTGCTGGTCTGTTTTGACAGATTTCTGCCATTTTCTGCATTTGCTTCTTGTTAGTTCCTTCTTGAGTTCTTTTGGGGAATTGAGCTTTCTGAGGGAAGTGCTACAGTAGCTAGTGTTCTAATGGAAGTTTATTTGGTGTTAGAACTGAACCTTAAGACTTATTTATCTTAAGTGTACTAATGTTGCTAATAAAGATTGTGTGAAGTTTTGTATGAAGGAAAAATTTCAGGTGTATGGAAGGAATGAGTAATGAGATGAAGAATGGACTAAAGCTCAAGCTTGGGGATGCCACGCATGTCACCCCAAGAAATATCCAAGAAGTACAAGCGTCAAAGCTTGGGGATGCCCAAGGCATCCCCTTCCTCATCAATAAAAATCTCAGGTTTCTTCCAACCACTTCATTTTTATTGTTTCATGCACAATTGTGTTGTTCTTGGAGCGTCTTCTTTTTTATTTTCATTTTGGTTTTTGGTTTGCATGGTTTTCTTAGTTTTCTGAATAAATTGGTTGGACCCCCTCTTTCATGCATTGGTGTTCAAATAGTCTGGTTTGGATTGGAAAAGAGTAGGAAAGCTCATGCGTAAGTGGTAAAGAGAGCTTGTTTTTGACTGTGGCCTATGCTTTGTCATGCCATGCTTGATATTGTTCTGGCTTTATCCTTAGTTCTTTGTTGTAGCATGACTTGTTATAAACAATTGAGATTGCTTAATGTGCCTTGGATGAATCATGCGTTGTTTTAGCATATTAAAGCATAGTATAATGGTATTCTCCTTTGATGCTTTATTTGGGTTGACTTGGCACATGCTCACACCATGTTATGACTATCTCAAGTCACCATAAGCCTTTATGATCCTTTAGTTTTCAACTTGTAGTATCACTTTATGCTTTGATCAATGATGTTTTGCCGCTCTGCATGATTATTGCCATTATTGCTCTCTCGTTTGTCGCTCCCTTACTATTGCTAGCCTTCACTTTCACTGAGTATGTTTTACTCAAGTTTCCAACTCCCTTAAACCAAATATTGCCAAAGTGTCCACCATACCTACCTATTAGCATCATTTGCTACTTCCGTGCATATTCAATATGCCTTGTTTCCTTCCAAATAAAATGTTTGCTTGTTTTGAGAAAGTTAGTTAGTAAAGCTCTCACGAACTTGATGGCACACTTTATTTTCTGCACTTAATAAACCTGAACCATTGTGAACTCTCCATGGAAGTTATATGCTTGCAAATTATAGGCTAGGGATTAGCAGAACCGTGCTGTCACGGGGAACACTTTCAACACTTGTAAATATATACCCAGTTGATACCTTTCTCTTTTGTTTGCGGATGTCGTCGGTGTGAAATAAAAGGGGAGATTGTAAGTCCATGGAGTTATGTATGTGTGTTAGAGAAACGCATGGGCCGATGGTCTAATCCATGCTGACATGATGGAAACCTGCAGCGTAACCATAATGATATCTATGAAGCATTCTTCTTATAAAAAAGAGAGAGATAGATATTGAGAAAAAAAAGAGTTTTATGAAAAGAGGAAAGAGAGAAACAAGCACCATTTTCCCATGGTAAATAAGAAGATTGCTGAGATACTCATTGTCTGCATGCCTTGTCATTTTGATATGGGGATTCTTCCGTATCATCGGGCAAGGGGTACCCCGTTGGCGGTTCTCAATGATACGCACATACTTACGATGACAAGAACTTACCGGTAACTAAAGTTGAGTAGCATGAGGAGCGGCCCTCGTACTCAAGGGACTTGGGATTTTCAGTTTATAGTCTGTCAAGCATATAACTCAGATTGGACCTCACTTTCACCTTAACCACTTTAAAGATGCTTATGATAGGGGCAATGAGAGCTCAAAGCTAATGAGTACCATACTTTCAGCATTTGGAAGCCTTTCAAATTATGCAAAACCTTTTCCTTTACTTGTTGAGTCTCCACTTATTCTTTGAGCACTTTCTTGAGAGCATAGTGGCCATTCTTAGTTCTATGTGCATTGTCCCAAGACTTGTTGATTGATGCATACCTTGATATTGCTTGTTTTAAACTATTTGTATCTAGTCACTCTTGTGAACTTTGAAGGTGTCCTATGCATTTATATTTGCTACTCTATGAGGGACACGCTGATTACCACTATGCTATGTTTTCTTTATGTGAAACAAACAAACGTCTTGCATAACATTGTTATTAGTGAATCTTTTGTTTGTGTCTTTTCATGTTGCATCATAGTTTTTTGTCTTATTGCTAGAACTTAGTCTTTCATGTTATGATTGAAGTACTATGATCCCAGCTTTGAATGTTTTATGAATACTTTGATCAAGTCTTTGATGGTGCATGTCACCTCAAAAATTATTCTTTCTTTTTATCACTTACCTACTCGAGGACGAGCAGGAGTTAAGCTTGGGAATGTTGATACATTGCAAATGTATCTATAATTTTTGATGCTCCATGCTTGGTTTTATCCACTTTCTTGTGTTTTGTCCACACTTTGGAGTACTTTTCATATGATTTCTTGGACTAACCTATTAACAAGAGCCACGGTGCCAGCTGCCTGTTTTCTGCTGTTTTTGGTTCCAGGAAAGTCAGAAAATAAATATTCTCGGAATTGGACGGGACAAAATCCAAAGTGCCTATTTTTTCAGAAGACTCACGGAGCCAGAATACGAGACGGTGGGGGGCCAGGGCCTGGCACCACCCCCAGGCACGGGCTAGGCCTGACCGCGCCAGGGCATGGTGTGGTGGCCCCAGGCACCCCCTCGGCCTCTCTCTTCGCCTATAAGGAGCCTTCTGACCTAAAAACTTCGAGGGGTTCGATGTTTTTCCACGAAAAGTTCCGCTGCACCGCCGCCACCGAAGGGGAGATTCGGAGGACAGAAAGTCTCTGTTCCGACACCCTGCCGGGACAGGGAAGTTTCCCCGGAGCCATCTCCATCGATCTTCACCATCATCTCCATCGACCATCCATGTTTCTCCCATCTATGAGTGAGTAATCCACCGCTGTAGGCTATGGGGATGGTAGGGATTGGATGAGATCGTTCATGTAATGGCATCAGATTGTTAGGGCATGGTGCCTAGTATCTTTTATTAGTGCTTTATAACTTTGTTGCAACTTGTTTTGCTTAATGCTTGTCACTAGGGCCCGAGTGCCATGATTTCAGATCTGAACATATTATTGATTCATTATGATAGTATTGTTTCTGGTCTTATCTACAAGTTGTATACACACGTTGTTGTCCGGAACCTATGGCCCCGAAGTGACAGAAATCGGGATAACCGGAAGGGAAAGGCTTTGATGTGAGGATCACGTGTGTTCACAGAGTGCTAATGCTTTGCTCCGGTGCTCTATTAAAAGGAGTACCTTAATTGCCAGTAGTTCCCTAGAGGCCCCGCTGCAAACGGGCTGGCGGGACAAAATATGTTGTGCAAGTTCTCATTGCGAGCACGTATGACTATATATGGAACACATGCCTAGGATTGTCTAGTACTTGGGTGCTTTATCTTATTTATCTGCAATTGCCCTATGTTCTGATTGCTATGTGAATTGTCTTGTCCATACAACGCCCGTCCATCCATCCCTATGCCTACCGCACTCGAATCCCATTGTTTACTGCTTTTGTTACTACTGTCTTTGCTTTACTACTGCTGTTACTTTGCTATTCCTACTACAAAACTGTTGCTACTGATAAACTGCTGTGAGCAAGATTGTTTCCAGGTGCAGCTGAATTGACAACTCAGTTGTTAAGACTTATAAATATTCTTTGGCTCCCCTTATGTCGAATCAATAAATTGATTTCACTTCCCTCGAAAATACAACGATACACCCCATATACTTGTGGGTCATCAGGGGGCGTCGGATGACGTCGAGCGAGTAATGGGAGACAGAGAGAGGACTCGGAGGAGGAAGAAGACGTGTCGCGTGGACCTCGGGGTTTGTCGGGAATTTGGCAAGGGGATTTTTGCCAAACGATCCTCCTGACATCTTTTCTGGGACGGAGGGAGTAGAACCAGTTTTGACTTCGATAATACTACTATGGTCCATGATCAACCTCATCTGAATTTGATTAGTGTCCTAATTCTGAATTTGACTAGTGTCCTAATTCTGAATTTGACGATTTATGATACTACGGTTTCTGAACTTGGGTGCTTGCACAAGTGATTGTTGTGCACTCGTGATTTATGTCTGAAATGAATGGTTTACTTCTTATTGTCAGGTCTCCGTTCCTCCTAATTTTCCACCTCCTCCTCGCCTATCCATGGAGATGCTTTAGGTCTAGTTTATTTTACTCGAGTTTGTTCTGAAAAAATTGTTCTCTACTGTTGAAAAGTACCATCTACTCCCTCAGTTTCAAAATATAAGACGTTTTAGCTTTGTAAAGTCTATACACTAAAAGAAGTCTTATATTTTGAAACGGAGGGAGCAGTTTCCACTGTATTACATATACTGATAAAAATATTTGAACTCAGCCACCCACAACCCAAACCATTCAAGATGAACCGCTCGTAGACCATGACCATTGCACCAAAATCCGGGACAGCTGCCCCTACCTAAACATCAACAACTTCCTCAGAGGCGCGTCGACCAAGCCGATAACCCATGCAGTCCGATGTTGCCACTCGAACCATGGTGAGTCGTTGCCCTTCCTGATAGGATCATTGTCGCATGGCTCTCCTTGACGCACGATCATGAACCACCCGGTGTCGACGCCCCGGCATCCACCAACCATGGTAGTAGTAGACGCATATGTATCAGTCACAAGGCAGGCCCTCCAAGGAGACGCCTCCAACAAGGTGACGATGTAACCATCATCCTCGCTTGCTTCGGCATCTCGAAGCAAGTGCATTTGCTCGGGGTGCCCATCACCCTGTCGACGAACGAGAATGGAGCACCTCGACGATGCCCCCAAGAGGCGAACGACACCAAGACGTCGTCTCGACGACACCAACCATCGTTGGTCTAGGGCTTTCACCTGGAGCTCCTTCTTTCCCTAGAGGTACGGGGGAAAATGATGCCATCCAAATCTTGGGAGCATTGCATGCTGAAGAAAGCTCTGTGCCGCCATCCGCCTAGCAACAACAAGTCAGATCATTTTAACATTTGTTTGACAATAAATTATTTTAATATGTATATTTCTCATACTTCTCATGTAAGGTTCCTAATTATTTTATGAGAGACACGCTCCAAGGTGGCGGCTAAAACCCATATAGTGTTCCTTCCTTCTAGCGGCGACGCCATCGGTCCGTCCTGTCTCCGACGGCCTTAGGACCTTGAAGGCGTGGCGGACCACGGTTCCTCACTGGCGGGAGGTCTGCGTATTTTGTTTAGACTGTTTTCAGTGTCTTCTTTAGTATATCGACGCGGCGTCTATGTTCTGAAGTCAGAATAAGGTACTTCCTTCCTATTCTTGCTCTAGGGGTGCGTTTAGTATCGACAGAGGGCGCATAGAGTCATGTCTGATCTCTTGCGATCCGGTCATTTTTCTTATTCGCTGTTTGCGCTCAATCTCTTTCCATCTATGTTTGTCATCTTCGGCGATGGTTGCAGCACGGGTGTGATGATCCTTTGGAGTCTTAGCACGACGACCTCATGTCCGTCTACGACAATAAGCTCTACTATGACAAGTTTTGCTCGACTCTGGTTATGGTGGGGTGTGGACCATGGACGTCTTCGGCTCGTTCTAGTGTTACGTAGTCGTCGGTAGGTGTTTTAATGACTTATTTACAATTTTTATTATTCTTAAGACTTTTTATACTGTTGTTGACGATTATCGATAGGATGTTGAAATTTAGCAAAAAAGAAAGAAAGAAAAAAAAGTGTGAAGAAACCAACAACCCTGAGGGGTCGCGTCACAACTAGGCTGGATGGTGTGGACGTGCAACAACCCATGTGTCCGATGGCTACGAGGTATAGACCGTGACTCAGCACAAATTGCTGGTCCCACGTAAGAAGAAACCAGCGCTTTATTCGTACTCCTCCACTCCTCAACAAACATCTGTGTGGTCAGGTTCCAAAGAAAATCATGTAAAAAAAAGGTTCCACAGAGAATGAATTCGATAGCACTATTTTCTTCCTCTAGAATTAAATAGATTTACATTTGTCCACATTTATATCTATCAGTACTTTAGTCTGGATTTACATAATCTCTAGAAATAAGTGTCTTAGATTTGTCTAAATTCTCATATATCTATACTTTAAGTCGTGTCTGGATACATGTGAATTTTGACAAATGCGAGTCACTTATTTCTAGACGGAGGGAATATATCTAATCCAAAACACGTCTATGTACTCCCTCCATTCTAAAATATAAGATGTTTTAGCTTTTACGAAGCGAATGTATCTAGACACTTTTTTATATGTTGGTTCGGAGTGAATCTACACATAAAAAAGTATAGATACATTCGTTTCACAAAGGCTAAATCATTTTATATTTTATAGTGTAGAAATTACATGCGAGACAAATGTGAGTAATTTAAGGGTCATGTACTTTTGTACTATGTGATCTCTATAAATTTCTCACACCTCCACCGAAAGAATCAAACGCCTGTCAGCCATATTTTGTTGGCTTTTATCTGCCACTAAGTATCAAATAATTTATTCGTATGCCCAGAAAAAGTAAGCTTCACATCCTATATTTAATTTGTTTGGAAACCACATTTCTAGGACTTTATAAATTATGTGCTGGCATATTTATATTTCAAAGGCACGGTAGAAGTTTTGGATCAAAATACATTATAGTTTGTGCTACACAAAATGATAAGCTTTTGACCAAAAATGTGTTTTATTGTCCTAAATATACAACCAGAGAAAGACTTAAGGGGTCTCTGGCTAGCACAAGAGGCGGTGTGCTAGATAACCCGAGTTTAAATCTCACTTTCTCCTATATATGAGTAGTGTCTAGTTCCTCCTGGACACTCTTTCATCTTTCATCTTAAATATACAACTAAAAAAATAATTTTCTATAGCTCAAAATACCACACAATTTCTACCAAAACTTCGTAATAATATCTAGGGAATGTGTATGCATTTGCAGGATAAATTTTGTGTTTCTTTGAACTCAAAAGTACAAATTTAAAAATTACTAATATAGGGAGCACGGGGGCTGCAAATCCGTTCTCTAACCCCAATCCCCACTCTACAGCAATCATCTTTACAGCGAAGTCTGGACATCTAACACTACCATCACAGACTTTGAGTCGCCCTATAATTCAGAATGTGTTTTTGACTCAAGAGGACAGGAGCTTCCTTCATTTTAGAAAATTCATAAATCATATTTATATGTTTTAAGAATATCTGAAAATGATCCTGAACATAGTTTTTTTAATCGGAGAAAAAAGATTTGCCTCATTCCATTAAATAAGGAGAAGAGTCATGACATCATGACTATAACAAAAAGGAAAACGAAACAAAGCTTAAGGGACTACTCACCCAACATTCCAACACTCAAACATTTTGCTCCCACGGTGACCCAAAGTTTCGTCTCTTCTTTGATGATCCCATGTAGGATAGTAGTAGAAGCGGATTTGTTGCGGAAAACACGTGCATTTCTTTCTTTCCAAATGGTCCAACTAACAAGCATTGTGATGATACCCATGGCTTTGCGGTTATAGTTGGATTTGCAAGACATCACCACCCACCAATCTTAAACATTGAGTTCCGAAGACCACAAGTGAGTTTGTATGCAAGGAAGCCCAAGCCAATGTTTGATCATGCCCCAAAGCCTCTTGGTGTAACGACAATGGGAGAAGAGGTGAGCCGTCGTCTCTTAGGTTTTCTTGCAAAGAGGACAAATTCCACAATTAGTCCACCCTCTTTTTTCGAGACGGTCCGCCGTCCAAAGCCTATTTTGGATGGCCAATCAAGCAAAGAATTTTATCTTAGGTGGTGCCCAAGCCTTGCAAATCATTTTGTTAAAGAGAGTAGTGGTGGATCCGAAGAATTGCGCGTTGCAGGCTGACGTCGAAGAGTATTCTCCATTGTTATTGAGGTTCCAAACTATTGTATCTCCTGCCTCCTCTATAAGTTGCACTTCATTGAGTTTGATCCAAAGATTGATATATTGTTGTAAGTTGGCAATTGTCAAGGTGGCATTGAGATGTAGAGCTTGCTTGGTATTCCACTTCTTCCTAGTAGAGGCCTCGAAAATGAGAGGGGCGGTATTTATACGTATTTATCTAAAGGAAGGAACAAATGCGGATAAGAGATTTTTTTAATTCTGTTTCACTATTCCACTCCATCTAAGATCTAAGAAACAACCCAATGCAATTAAATTCCACGAATATACAAAAAAAATAGATACAGGGTATCAAACCTTGCTATAGAGTTTTTGCTTCAAAGAAAGAAATATCATATAGAGTCCGGGAATGAAATATAGTCAGCGAATGAAGCGGTTCATTAACAACTCATTTTACAAATAAAAAATAAATAAAAGAAAGCATGCCTTCTTTACCATATCTTGTATTTATCGTACTTTTGCCCTGGGGTCTCTTTACGATGTCTTTGGGAGCCTCCCCCATTGAGCCATGGGGATTCCTTAACACGGAATTCTTTGCATCGTGGGCTACACAAAAATGACAAAAATCTAAAAACTTGTGGGCTTTGAAAATAAACATGCACGAATCCACACTTTTATCAATTTTGTGTAGCTCCTAATATAAAGCTTTTAAAATTTATATTTTATAGGCTCGAGTATATTTTTATTTTTTAAACTTGTAAACATTTTTTTATTTTTTAAAACACAAGGAGCATTGGAGCTCTAGGCGAAAATGTCCACTCCCTATGATTTAGCCCATCTCTAGCAGCACGACCCATCCAGTCCTTGCCCGTCCGAACTAGTTCGCGCGAACAAAAGGACAGGTGGCGCGACCCAAACGGACCGATGCATTCGGCGGTTCCCATGTCCACAAAATTTGGGGCACGAATGCATCAGGCGGGCGCGCCACAGACTGCACGTGTGTCCGGGTGTCGACCGATGGGGCCCATGTGAAGCGGCACACATTGCCCGATGGAACCTAACCATTACGCTGCCGACGCTGACCGCTTGTGAGGCCGCTTCTCTGCATGCGCCATTGGACGTCGAGCCAATTCCCATGCCTTCCACCGCTTTCCTGCCTTTTCCCCTCTATCGTGCTGGCTATATCTTGGCCATTTTCGACTCGTCCTTCGCCATCTCCATCTACCTCCTCTAATCGAAGCCGAGAAACCCACCACATGACCACCGTCATGTACATCGTCCGCCTCGGCCTTCACGTTTGGGAGGCGCGTGCCTTGTACTAGGCGAACTATTCGGCGCCTCCGGACTCCTTCTGACGAGGGTTTAACTCATCAATGCCCATTGTTATGGACTTGAGTTTTGGAGAAGGACGGAGCGCCGGAGACATCTATCGGCTAGCAAACAAGCACACATGGGACAAAAGATTTACCCAGGTCCAGGCCTCGTAGAGGTCCCTACTCCTGCTTGTCTGCTCGTCGAATTATCGAAGGAGTCGAAAGTTACAATGGTGCGCAGATGCAATCTGGCGAGGGTTGTGGAAACTAGGGTTGCGTGTGTGCTCTTCGTCGCCCCCTCCTAGCCTTTATATAGATAGGCTAGGTCTCGGGTAGCAGGTCGAGTCGGTTACAAGTTAGGGTTTTTCCCCTTCAAACTTTCTATCTTTAACTTCTTCTTGTTCTTCAAGCAATCGAGAGTCCGTAGGCCACTCGAATCCCTTGTTTTGGGCCTTGGCGATACCGTGGGCCTGTACGTGTTTGGACCGTATATACCAAGCTCGAGTACCTGTAGGGTATACCCATGTCAGTAGCCCCCGAGTTTCCAGTGGAATCGCAGATTCGACTGGGGACTTTTTGAAGTCTTCGAGTGCCTGACTGCATTTCGACTGCTTTTATTTGTGTCATAGGGATTGTTGATATACGCGCCTGATATAACCGAAGTATCAGTATCAGTTAACCACCTTAGGGTGAAACAACGCAATCTACTCGAACTCGAGTCCCCAGACTCGAATCCGGAAAAGTGCTGGCGTAATTCGACTCAGGCCACGGAGGTCTTACAGGAGTCGAATTCCAGTTATATGGGTGTGAGCACTCGACGTGTCCGTCAAGGCATGTTCATCGTACCTGTAGGCACGAATATATTTCTGGTAGTGCGCAGCTAATGCGTTGCCAGGCCTTATTCAGGTCTTACGCTGTAAGCGCGGCATCCGAATTTTATCATCGCGGAGACGATTCGGGTGGCCCAGGAGACGCAGTCTCTTTGTAGGGAAAATTATGAGGCGGTGTCGCCATGGGCTTCGAGTGCGGATGTTATCAACACACAGCTTTCTGTATAAATAATCATAGGGTGCGCGACCAGCGCTCCCTATGGGAGGAGCCCCCGAGTGCCTGGTTGAGTCGAAGACTCAGGCAGGGACTAAATAGCCTTTGCGACTGCTGTCGTCTTTTGCTTGCTCGTTTCAGTCGAATTTTTTTCCGGCACTCCCTATGGGAGTAACCCATGTCCATAGTCGAACCGTATTTCGAGTGGTTGGGTTTACTTTGTATTGTCCATGTTCCTGAAAAAGAAAAGAAAACCGTAGGGTGCGCGGCCAGCGCTCCCTATGGAGTAGCCCCCGAGTGCTTGGTGGAGTCGAAGACTCCAGCAAGGACTAAAGTAGTCGAATTTTTCCACTACGTAGCTTTGATGACGTCAGTGCTGACGCTTGCATGACCTCAGTTGCCCGCGTGAACGAGTTTGACGGGACGTGACGAGCGGTGGGTCCCACTTCCTGACTTTGATTTGACTGGGCGTGCGTAATCTTTATTATAACTGCGCCTCCTCGATTTCCGTGCGTAATGGGAGTAGTGGAGGGACGGTTCGTGCTTCCTCTTCTCCACGTGTCCAACGCGATGTGTGCCACACGTCCGGTAGGGTTTTTCTGAGCCGTTGGATTGCATCTTCCAGGGGTTAAGTAGGGGCGCCGCGACGGTAATTTTCCCATCTGCGCTCTTTCTTCCTTGCTGTCATCGCCATTGCTGTTGCTCTCTGCTTCCTTGCGCTCTTTCTTGCTGCGGTGCTGGACCAGCTCCGCATCTTCCCCAGCTACTTCCTCCGTTCTCACCGCCGTCGCGCAATGGGAAAGAAGAAGGGAGAAGCTGTTGTTGATTCCGTGGCCACCGCTGCCGCAGCGAAGAAGAAGGGTGGCTCCGCTGCTGCAGGCACCAGCACCGCCACCGGCGGGAAGAAGAAGGTCGCGGGCACCCGCGTGACAAATGGTGCGTGGCGCCCTTCCATCATCAAGGCGTCGGATCTCCGTCTTCTTCGACAAGAAGGAGTTATCTCCGCAGCAGTCGAGTATACGTGCGTCCCCAGCGGTGAGGCCATTCCTTCTCCTCCCGCTGGTTTTCGAGTGATGTTTCTTGCATTCGTCATTCGCGGTCTTTCCTTGACTCTCCACCCCTTTCTTAGGGGTCTTCTTTGTTTCTACGGGCTCCAGCCCAGCTGTCCCCAAATTCGATTCTCCACATCACCTGCTTCATCACTCTTTGCGAGTGCTGGCTCGGAATCGAGCCACACATTGGTCTTTTCAAGCGCATTTTTAAATTGAAGCGTCAGTCCCCATCTGGCTCTTTAGTTTACGACGTAGGTGGTTGCGGAATGCATGTCGACCCATCCGCCACCTACTTTGACATCAAGCTCACCAAGTCTGTCCAGGGATGGAGGGACAGATGGTTCTATGTCCGCGATCAGAAGTCCAAATATGAGCACTTTGGACTTGCGCTCTTCGATCCCGTGACTCCCTGCAAGAAGATGCGTTCCTGGAAGAACGTAGTTATGCCTGGCGAGCTCGCGGAGATAGACGTGATGTATCAACGCGTCTGCGACCTCGAGAGTCGCATATGCGCAGAAGAGGGAGGTTGCGCCCTTATCCGAACCTGGCTGCGCCATCGCGTCCAACCCCTTCAAGCTAGAGTTCATCCCATGTTTCAATGGGCTGGCACCGATGATGCCACTCGCTTATCTGCCGATGGCATGTCCGCAAGTGAGGTGGATAAGAGGGTTCGACTGGTCACGAAGTACACCGGCAAGGATGTGCTTCCGAATGAGCCAGTTGTTCCTCCTTTTGATGCTTCGAATCCTCCTCCTGAGGTATAGTTGTGCTACGCAGTAGCTTATTTTCTCAATTACTTTTCTGTTGCCTACTTGATTTTTGCTGATTTTTGTTGTCTGTATGCAGGATTGGGCGGTGTCGCCTTGTATGCCTCCTCTCCCTGAGGGGGTTATTCCTCGAGAAGCTTTGGAAGAGGACGAGTCTGAGTCGACTGTCCCTTCTGATGTGGAGGAGGAAGCCCCCGAGTCCGAGAGTCCGGACACTCGCAAGCATTCGCGCAGCAAGGATTCGGACGCGTCGTCTCCTTCGACTCCAGAAGGCACGGGTGGTGGTGCGGAGTCGCCAATTCCTGCCGTCCTTGTGAGGACTGTGGCACCGTCTTCTCGCAAGAAGATGCGATTGCCTAAGGAGTCTTCGTCGGAGTCGGCGGAGGCCACGTTTGATCTTGACAAGTTTGACTGGTAAGTTTTCAAGTTCATTTGCTCTTCTCTATTTTCTTCTTGTTGACTTGCCCTGGAGTTTGCCTTTGCTCAAGGTAAGTTTTGCTCTTGTAGTCAAGAGGCGTCGTCATCTTCTGGCGACGTCGAATTTTTGAAGGAATCTGGAGTCGCGACCTCAAAGGCCAAGAAAGAGGTCGAGCGCGCTCCTTCCCCTCCAGTGGCGGCCCAATCCGGGCACAACTCTTCCAGCTCTCCCCACGCAGGGGAGCATCGAATGGTTGCCCGGATGACGGGACAACAAACATCTTCGGAGTCATTGGAGGACCATGTAAGTATAGTTGTTTCCTCCTTTGTAGTGTTGTAGTCGATGTTATATATTTCCTCTAATGCTTCTTTGGTTGTGCGACAGCTCCTTGTAAAGGAGGCCGCGCAAGTGGCAGAGCAGATGATGGCGATGGGTCGCCAGCATGCAATGCTGGAGACGCATCACCGCGTGGTCGAAAGTGAGTGTTCTACACTTATTCTTTTTCGTCTTCTCCTTTGTTTGTATAGTCGACTGATAGTCAACTTTTGATTTCCATGTAGCTGAACATAACGCTTTACTGCGCAATGTCGCCACCTTGGAGAAAACGCTTGCCGCGGCTATGAAGGGTCGCGACGAGGCACTCGCGGCTCGTGACGAGGCACAGAAGCGTGAGGAGGATCTGCGTGCCTCCTTTGCGGCCAGGAAGAAGTTGTTCGAAGAACAATTGTTCTCAGTCGCCAAGGCTCTCTCAGGTATTTTTGCTTGTGGATATTGTTATCCTTCTCTGCATCGAATGTTTTTGCTAGTGAAGTTGAAGTTTTGATCCATGTGTAGGTTCATGTACAGATGCTGGCGATTTGAGCTTCGACCCGCAGGCCCTTCGTCGCGATGACGCTTTGGCAGGTGCGGTGGCTGCAGTCGAGGACCATAGCGCCGTCGTCCAAGATACACTTTCCAAGGCCAAGGTCGCCCTCAGTCGCCTCCGAGAGGAGTTGATGCCGAAGGCGGAGCTAGTCGATAATATGGACGAGCTGGCGGAGTCACTCGCCGGGGGTATGCCTTCCACCTACAAGAACTCCCTCCACGCGGCTGGCGCGACCATGTCACTCGCCATGGTGCAGGCCCACGAAATCGAGATCGATCCCTCCACGGTGTCGAAGGCGATGCCTGTTGGCGTAGATGGTCAGCAGGTAGTCTTCGCTCCTTTTGCGATTGCCTGTGGCAAATATGGGCATCACTTGATAAATACTGTCGCGAAGTACTCGGAGGAGCTCCAACGTGCTAAGAAGGCGGCGAAGGCTGCGGCCTCAGGGGCCGGCGGAAAGTCAGTGGCATCTGACATTGCCACGGATTTGATGAAAACCCCGAAGCCGTCGAAGTCGAAGAAGCCAGCTGCTCCGTAGTTAGCTTTTTGTAATAGTTGATTGATTGTCCATTTGTTTAAGAACATGCCTGCTGGCGAGTGTGTCTGTTGATACTTATTAAGGTCTTGAATGCATCTGACCCTTTTGCCTTTGTGTTGATTTAGTCGCCTTATTTGCTTCTATCTTGACTTGTGGTAGGGTACATCAAGTGATCCCGTGGGAGGAACCAAGGACTCGCCATCTCTTGGTGATACAGTGGCACCACCGCGCTCTAGGGTAGAGGAGCTATCCTTGCTTTCACGACTTCGTGACCGCGTGAAGCAGCTGGAGCGTGAGTTGCCCGTGATCCGCGGTAGCGCAGACATGTGGAAGTCGAAGGCGGAAAAAGCCGCCGCCCGCGAGCAGTATCTTCTTGGCGAGGTGGCGCAGCTAGGCGACCAGTTTAAGTGTTAGTTTGCCTATTCTCATCTTTTCCTTTGTAGTTTCTCGCAGCGGTACGTTGTACTCATGCTATTGATGTTGCTTCATGTAGTTGTTAGCGCGCGCCATCCACAGGAGGAGAAGGATAGGATTGACATTCTCCTTCATGATCTCACCTAGGAGCAACTTCAAGAGAGTGGATACTTCTAGGTAGATCATGATCGTGCGACTGCGTTGGCGACCCTGCAGGATCGCGCGTCACGAGTGCTGCTTTTTTTGAAGAAGTCGCAGTCGTGCCTGAAGAACATTTATCGGGCGATGTTTCTGCTGGAAGATACTCCATCAAGCCTGCTGGCTCTTCTTGCCAAATTTCAAGATCTGTCCGCGGTTCGCGAGTGCGTGAGGCAGCAGTTGGTGGCTGGTGCCAAGGCTGCCCTCTCAATGGTGCGATTGCATAGGCCTAACGTGGATATTGCCGCCATTGCCTCTGGGCCGCCAGCGCCACCAGCAGGATCTGCCTGGAATATGGTACCGCACTATCAGGTAGTGGACCGTCCAGCAGAGGAGATCGTCGACTTCTTTGAGGAACAAACCAACGTTCATCTGTTGCAAGAGTAGCCAAATTTGTATCATGCACATAAGTGTACTTGTGTTGTAAAGTTCGTATAGATGTTGTAGATAATTAATTGTCGAATGTGTATAAAGAGCTCTGTGAGCGTGAGGTGCGTTGCACTATGCGAGTCCTTTTCGTTAGCCTGGCCATCTTTTATCTCGGTCCCTTGTCAACCTGTCAGGTGCGTTGCAGCTGAGTTGAGGTCGTGTTTTAAGGGTTTCGTTTGATGTACCAGCTACTCAGGATACCGCGTTTTGGTTCGAAGAACAGATGTGTATAGGGTGGCGCAGCCCCCGAGTATATAAATTGAAAAAGTTAAGGAGAACACAGAGTTTTGGGGCACTTAGCTTTTATTCGAAGAACAGTGCGAGGTACAATGTGTGGCTAAGTAGCCTTGGCTGAGTAGCCTTATTTGCAATGGAAAAGTAAAAACGAACTAAGGGTAGAAGCGTCGCAGCTGTGCGACGTTCCAGGGGTTGAAGTATGCGACTCCTGTCTCTAAATCTTTAAGGCGATAGGCGCCACCTGGGATTACTTCTGTAATCACGTACGGTCCTTCCCAGGGGGACTCGAGCTTGAGATGCCCTTGTTTCTTCAGTCGCAAAACCAGGTCACCTTCGACGAAGGATCTGGGGCGAAGCCTCCTACCTTGGTAGTTACGCAGGTTCTGCTGGTAGATCGTGGATCTTTCTGCGGCGATTTCCCTTGCTTCGTCAAGGAGGTCGACGGAGTCTTTGAGTGCGAGGGATGATTCATGTTCGCTGTAGGCGACCACGCGTGGCGCTTTGTACCGTACTTCGGCAGGTAGCACTACCTCTGCTCCTTGCACCATAAAGAATGGCGTGTAGCCCGTGGCGCTGTTTGGAGTTGTACGTAGGCTCTAGAGTACGGATTGCAGTTCATCCGGCCAACAGCCCGCGGCTTGTTCGAGTGGTCGGAGGAGTCGCTTCTTGATGCCGCTGCAGACGAGCCTGTTTGCCTTTTCCACCTGACCGTTGGTCTGTGGATGCGCTACTGAGGCGTAGCTGTTGTTGATACCTAGGTTCTCGCAGAATTCTTGGAACTCCTTAGATGTGAAGTTTGTCCTGTTGTCGGTGATGGTGCTATATGGCACCCCGAAGCGGTAGATGATGGACTCAAAGAATTTGATTGCGCTGTGCACGGATTGGTTGGTTACTGGCATGGCCTCAATCCACTTGGTGAATTTGTCGACTGCGACCAAGAGGTAGACGTAGCCTCCTCGCGAGGACCTTGGAAGCTTGCCGACCATGTCGAGCCCCCATTGCGCGAAGGGCCAGGCCAATGGGATTGGTCGTAGCTCTGTGCCCGGTGCGTGCGGCTTGCCCGCGAATCGCTGGCAAGCGTTGCATTTTTGGACGATATCCTTGGCGTCGGGCATGGCCGTAGGCCAGTAGAATCCAGCTCGTAGAGATTTGGCCACGAGGGCGCGACTGTCGGCGTGGTGCCCGCAGGTCCCTTAATGGATGTCGAGGAGAACTGCGCTTCCATCGGCCATGGAGACGCATCATTGTAACACTCCTGTGATGTTGCGTTTATATAGTTCGCCATTGACAACGGCGAATGCCTTGGAGCACCGCGCGATGTGCTGTGCATCTGCGGATCGTCCGGTGGCCTCTTGCTGAGGAGGTACGTGATGTACGGCTGCGTCCATGATTGCTCGATCAGCATGACGCTCATAGGTCCTTCGAGTCCGGTGTCCAGCTCCAAGTCATCGAGTGCCATGGGCTCATTGGGTGGTGTAGCCCCCGAGTCCGTTGCTGCGCTTGTTTTCTTCTCTGCGGCCTTTGGCTTGATGGAGCGTTCGCATATGCGCTCGAGAAATACCCCAGGTGGTATGGGGGCGCAGGTAGAGCCTATGTTGGCGAGTGCGTCCGCCTCCTCGTTGCTTTCGCGACCTACGTGTCATAGCTCGCAACCATCGAAGTCTCCTTCGAGTGTATCATAGAGATCGCGGTACGCGATCATGTTATTGTTCAGTGCGTCGCACTCATGCATTGTTTGGTTGACGAACAACTTGGAGTCGCCATATATGATGAGCCTCTTGGCGCCGCAAACTTTGGCCATCCTCATCCCGTGCAACAGGGCCTCGTATTCAGCCTCGTTGTTTGAGGCCGTGAACTACATTCGCAGAATATACTTCAGCTTGTCTCCTTGAGGTGATGTCAGTATGATGCCTGCGCCTGCTCTGTCTTTCCGCTTGAACCCATCGAAGTGCATTTTCTAGAGGTAGGACATATCTGGCTTGTCCGGGAGTTGGTTCTCCATCCAGTGCACGAGGAAGTCAGGGAGAACTTGCGACTTGATTGCGTCGCGTTTTTCATACGTGATGTCTCGTGGAGACAATTCTATTCCCCAAAGCGCGACTCGCCCCGTGGCTTCGGGGTTATTGAGGATATGTCCCAACGGTGCGTCGCTGACCACCACGATTGGGTGTTCCTGGAAGTAGTGGCGCAGTCGCCGGGCGGTCATAAAGACGTCGTACGCCAGCTTCTGGTAGTGCGGGTACCGCTGTTTTGTTGGCGTGAGGACCTCGCTGAGATAGTATACTGGGAGTTGTACGCCGTGGACCTTGTTTTCCTCAGCCCGCTCGACGACGAGCACTGTGCTGACCACCTGGTTGGTGGCGAAGATGTACAGCAATAGTGGTTCCCTTTCTCGTGGAGTCACCAGCACTGGCGAAGTGGATAGCAGGCGCTTGAGATCTTCGAATGCTTCTTGTGCTTCATTGGTCCACTCGAATTTTTTAGCTTTGTGGAGGAGCTGGTAGAAGGGCAGTGCCTTTTCACCCATCCAACTGATAAATTGACTAAGGGCCGCGATTCGTCCGGCCAGTTGTTGGACGCCTCTTATGTTCTTCGGCTTCTCCATGGCCAGTATGGCTTTTATCTTCTTCAGGTTCACCTCGATTCCCCTCGCGGAGATGAGATACCCAAGTAGCTGTCCAGATGGTACGCCGAAGGCGTATTTGTCCGGATTGAGCTTGATCCGGTAGCCGTCGAGGTTGATAAAGGTTTCGCGCAAATCGTCGATTAGAGAGGCTTCCTCCTTGGTCTTGATTACTATGTCGTCGACATAGACTTGGATGTTGCGACCTAGTTGTTCCTTGACGCAAGCCTGCATGCACCGCTGGTAGGTGGCTCCCGCGTTTTTAGCCCGAAGGGCATTGTGTTGTAGCAGAACACACCAAAGGGCGTTGTAAACGCTGTTTTCTCTTGATCTTCCTCCTTCATTCGAATTTGATTATAGCCTGAGTAGGCGTCGAGGAAGCAGAGACGCTCGCATCCTGCGGTGGAGTCGATGATCTGGTCGATCCGTGGCAGCGGGAAGTGATCCTTTGGGCAGTGCTTGTTCAGAGAAGTGAAGTCCACGCACATCCGCAGGATATCCGTGTCCTTTTTTGGTACCAGCACCGTATTGGCGAGCCAAGTTCTTTCCTTGATCTCGCGTATGAACTTGGCCTCGAGGAGTCTGTCGATCTCCATTCTGACTGCCTGCGCCCGTGGCTCAGATAGTCGCCTGATTGTTTGCTTGACTGGCCTTGCGTCAGGGTTGACGTTGAGTGCGTGCTCGGCGAATTCCCTGAGAACTCCTAGAATGTCCGCAGGACACCAGGCAAAAAATTCCCAGTGCTCACGGAGGTATTCGACGAGCGCGAGTTCCTATGCGGGACTCAAGTTGTTGGCGATGAGGGTCGTCTTGGCGGGATCCGATGGATGGACCTGCACCTTCTTTGTGTGCACAGATGAGTTGAAGGAGAGGTCAGGTGAGCTTGGCCTGCTCAGGGGGGGCAGACTGTTGTCTATCGTCTCTTTCAGTCTTGCGAGTTCCTCATGCATGCCAAAGGACTAGGAGATTCTGTTGAATTCCCTGTCGCAACTGTCAGATCGCTCAAAGCTACCGTTGATCGTGATGACGCCGTTGGGGCTTGGCATTTTCATCTGCGGGTAGGCGTAGTGGGGCACTGCCATGAACCTAGCGAACGCGACGCGCCCGAGGATGCAGTGGTATTGTGAGGGCCAGTCGACGACCTCAAAGTCAATGCGTTCGCGCTGGAAGTTCTTCGGCGTGCCGAAGATGACGTCGAGGTTGATTTTGCCCAGGGGGTATACGCCTTTCCCTGGGACGATGCCATGGAACGTTGTGTCCGATGCCTCCAGGCAGGTTAGAGGGATCCTCATCGCTCGCAAGGTACTCGTGAATATGAGGTTTATGCCGCTTCCGCCGTCCATAAAGACGCGACTCATGTCGAATCCTCCATTTGCACCTCGAGTACAAGGGGGCAATGTCCTGGGCGAGGTATCTGAGGCGGGTGGTCGTGTTTGTTGAAGATGATGCACGACTCGCTGCCACTAAGGTACTCAGTGGTGGATGGTGGCGAGTGCGTGGCCAAGTTGACTTGGGGAGTGATGGCCTCTGCACCCTGTTGGAGGGGCGCCCTTTTTGGATCATCATGGTACCCATGGCTCATGGGTATGGTTCTCCTCCGTGGTGCTGGTCCGGTGCGGCTCCGTTCGGGGGTGGCCCAGGTGGTGGTGGTGGTGCGCCGTGTGCCACGGCGCCTGGAGCGGCTCCGTAGCCTCTCTCGACTGCGATGCGGTTCATCCGAACCAATCCCTCGTGTAGCTTGAGGAACTCGCGGCAGTCTTTGAGGAGGTGGCTAGACTTTCTCTTGCCGTCATGCTTGTTGATGTAGAAGTGTACCGTGCATGGCCCGGACAGTTTATCCTCGATGGAGGTCGTCGGTGCCTCATCGCGAGTGCGGCGTTGCCATACTTGCGTGGTTTTCCCGGAGTCGTGGTATCCGCTGTTGCGGTTATCGTCGCGTCTATCGGCGTAGCCGGCTGCGAACATGTTGACATCGTCGCGACCATCGTAGATGCGCATGCGACGCTTGCCTCGGCGGTCGCGTCTGCGTTCGAGTTCCACCTCTTCGTCGGAGTGAGCGCGATTCTTCACCGAATCTTCTCCAGCGGCCCACCGATTCGCGATCTCCATCAGGTGGTTGATGGTCTGGGGCTTTGAGCGGCCCAGCTCCTCCCTGAGCTCTAGCGGCGGACGCCGCCGTTGAATGCATCAATCGCGCGGTCTTCCGAGATGTTTTCCGTGGAGTTCTTGATGATGGACCACCTTTGGATGTATGAGCGCAGCGATTCGCCAGATCTTTGCTGGCAGCATCTCAGTTCTTCGATTGATGCGGTCTGTTTGTATGTGACCTTAAAGTTGCGCACGAAGCTGTAAACCAGCTCATCCCAACTGCGAATGGATCCGCGTGGGAGGTTATTGAGCCATGCTCGGGCGACGCCATGCAGCTATAGCTGCAAACATTGCATGGCAGTACTTCGACTGCCTCCGTGGAGCCTGGCGGAGGAGATGTGATCCTCCAGCCAGATCTTGGGGTCCTGCAGACTGTCGAATTTCGGGTTCTCCGATGGGAGTTTAAACCCTTTAGGCATCCGCTTCTGCCTAATGGATCTGCTGAAGCATCTGGCGCCGCAGAGCACCCCATCTTCTTCTTCCGTGTCAGTTGACCGAGCACGTCGTGCCCTTGACTTGTAGATCTTGCGTTGCGTGAGGTCGTCGCGTGCATCGTAGTCACGATCATGTCGTCGTGAGCGGCGGCGCTGAGACAGGTCGTGACTGTCGTCGCTGGATGAGGGCGAGGAGTGGCGCTTTGCTAGCGCTTTGCCCTTTTTTGGGTCTGGTGTTGGCTCCTTGTCGAGGGCGGCCTCGATTAATCCCAAGCCCGCAATCGTAGATCGGTGCATGGCAGTTCGGGGATCTCCAGCTGGCGGCTGGTTGTTGAGTAGGTACATGGTGGCTACCGTCACCGCAGCCTGCGGCGCTCTAGGAACCACGTTGCCTCTCGTGTCGACTGTCATAGATCCAAAGTCGAGGACTTTCGCGGCCTCTATGCGCTCTTGTTCGGTGAGGTGAGCCATCCGCGACTGCCTCTTCTTGGCGAGGTACTCATTGCCCTTTGAGGAAGATCCTCCGTAGGAGGAGAGCCCGACGCGACGAAGGCTCGATTCGTCCGCTGCCTTTTTACGCGCCTCAAGTTGCGCGATTGTTTGCACCTGGCGCTTGAATTCATCCTTCAAGAGCAAGTGGTAGCCCATCAGCAGTTCTTGCGGGGACCCAAAGGGTAGCGGTGTGCCCCGTAGGGCCTCGCGACAGCGAGCCCACTCTTGCTCGTTGAGCTTGATCACGACGCGTTCGCCGGTTTGCTCATTGATTATGCTGGGAGGTTCGACTGCTCCTCCGTTGTTGACGGGAACGCGATTGCCGCCGTTACCGCCGTTGCCACCGTTGCCGGCGTTGGGTGGATCGGTGCCGTTGCCAGGGTTGCCACCGTTGTCGCGATTGGCAGAGGTGTCGCCTGCGTTGATGACGGCGCACATGAAGTGATTGGTGTCCTCGCGCTCGTCGGCGTCCTAGCGCGGTACTCGCCGTACTCCTCGCCATCGCCACGCTACCCGGGGATGCTCGTCGGCGTCCTAGCGCGGTACTCGCCGTACTCCTCGTCGGCGTCCTAGCGCCGGTGAATGACGAGCAGGCCAGCCCAACGCGCAGGCGCCGCGCGCTCGTCGCCTCGTGGCCACCTCCGCTTGGGCAGGCACAAGCCCGAGCCCAAGAAGGAGTGGACGCCATCGTCGGAGTACAAGGCGGCAGCGCTCTAGCTAGCAGACGGCGAGGACCCAGAAGAATTTCCGGGCCAGAGGATGCTGGAGCGGGCATCCTTCAACGCCGTCCTGCCGGCCACCGACGAGTTCGCGGCCAGGTGGTCCGCGCAGGACTGGCGGTGAGAGCAGGCCGAGCGCGCCAGGCGCCACGGGCTCGTCGTCGACATCGACGGTGACAAGGGGGCGACTGGTCCTTCCACGAGGCCGACGCGCAGGACCAGCCGCGAGGGCTGCAGCCGCCTACCGCCGGCGAAGGACAAGCCGCCTAGCGACCACGACGAGAAGGACAACTTGTTCGACTACGCCGCGGCGATGTACTGACGGCTCTTGATCGGCCGTGGCCGCCATTAGATGGTGTTTTTTTCTTGTAAATTTCTGTTAAATTTAAACTGTTCGTCTATGTTTCGGTGAATTTTGAACTGTTTGCTCAAATTTCTACTAAATTTAAAATATTTAAATTTCGTTATGGGGGGCACGGTTGAGATCCGGTGCCCTCCTATTTGACAACATCGTGCCGGCGTCCTCCCATACAGGCAAAAAGGGCCACGCCGGAGAACGTATGGGAATTACGAGTGGACATGCTCTTAGCCATGTTTTTCTGTGCTGAAAAAAACCCGGGGCTACTAGCATTTGTACTCCGACGTGCTGGACCGCGACCTATTTTCTTTTGGCGGACATATGGAAGATTTGGGTTGCCGGTTTGGGTCGTGCGGATTGCAAACTAGTACTCCTCTTTCTCCCCCATCCCCCAAAGTGTGAGATTCACGTCAGCTAGTACAAGTACTTGCAGTCTCTCGGCTGACTCATCGGCCACTGGTTTGGCGACAAGTGGACATTGCTCCTTCTCCCGGAGGTGATGAAATCTACGGTCTACACCATTCTCGCTCGAGGAATCGCAAGTTGCAGGCGCCAATGATCACATACAGTGTTTCACTGCTAAGGCTGGTCATAGTGGGAGTATCATATTACTAGTATATAATAATAGTGTATGATACTATATCTTTAATGGTTAGTATCATCTAGTAGTATCATAGTACCATTGTATTTAATTTTTTCTACAATCTCAATGCAATTGTGTGTATGAGATGTATTGATCATTAAATTACATAGTTTCACGTGCTATGATACGGCTACTAACACCTCTCTCTTTATTAATTATGGTGCCACGTCAGATTTTTGCCAAGGTGGCATGCATGATACTAGGCCTTTCACAATGGGTGTTTCTTAACGCAGTATCCTAGGTGTATTGTCTATGTGACATGTCATTTAATGAAGAAAGAGAGTGTTGTTGTATCTTAGGCCTTTCACAATTGACCGTTTCTTAGCGCGCTATCATAGACAATATCATATTCTAAGAAACGGTGTCTACAATGGGCTGTTTCTTAAGGGTATATCTTATGAGGTCATGCATTTAATGATTTAGGGCTCATGCATGCATAGGATTGGGCTAGCCAATTTTTCTGCCTATGGTTGCGTGCAGGAGGTGTAGCTTAGCTAAGATACAACACCACTCTCTTTCATCATTAACTATAGTGCCACATAAGCAAATTGTCTAGGATATAGAGCTAAGATACACCCATTGTGAAAGGCCTTAGCTAAGCTACACCCCTTGCACGGTATCATAGGCAAAAACTTGGCTAGACCAATCACACACATGCATGAGACTAAAATCATTAAATACAACACCACTAAGAAACACCATCTAAGAAACAATGCATTGTCATTGTTGTTTTTTAAGTTTTAATTACTTCTAGGAAAACGTGCTAAGAAACACATCATTGTGAAAGGCCTAAGAGCAAGTACAATAAGGTCCAGTCAGCGGACTATAGGATTTAAAATAGTATATTTGTGCTTAGTTGGATGGGAGAGAAGAGGAGAGAGAAGAGGAGTGGATGCTTAGTTAGAGCAAGTATAATAAGTCCTAGCCAGCTGGCTATAAGCATTACACTAGTATTATTTTGCTTAGTTGGATGAGAGAGAAGAGGTGGGAGAAGAGAGGTGGGCTCTCATGCAATAGCCGGCGCTTGCGCGTGCTTCTAGGCAGTTTGTGAGTATGTGAGTGGTCCATTGACATATAAAGTACTAAATCTTTGAAGGTAACTATTGTAATACTTGACTATAAGCTGACTATAGATAACCTTATAGCCAGCAAGCTGGCTATACTATTGGAATTGCTCTTAAGAGCCAGCTGCAGCACGTGCTCCTAGGCACTATGTGAGAGTGAAAAGTGGGTCATAAATTAATAAAGTAGTATATGTTTACCTCTAACTATTATACATATTGGCTATTAGATTAACTCTAGATGATCTGGACATGGCTTATAGCCAACGGCTGGCTCTACTCTTGTCCTTGCTCTAAGCCTAAGCCACGCACATAAACAAAAGCGGCCGCGGATCTCGAGAAAGCTGTCTCCCCGGACGAAGCTTGCCCCCAACAAATGATCTGCCCTAAACAAAATTATTACAGGAAACGAGACCAGGCAGCGCCTCGGCTAAACAGCACAGACTTCATGAGCTGCTTCCTTCCCTAGAAAGATTTCGGCATAAAAATAAAATCCGTAGGTCACAAGGATCAGTCATAGCTGGCGCTGTTGTATGACAAATTCGTGTGTTTGATAGGGGTAGACAGGATCAGCTCATGTGCGCCCGTCCACCTCCCACCGTCTGGCTACACTGTTCACAAGCTGCTGCCTGGCGAGCATGCACCATACCATATGGACCACTCAATATGAAAATTGCACTTCGATTTCTTTTACATTTTATTTTAAGAAATCGCATATGATAACTTAGTTTTCTTCTCTCAAAAAGATCGAGAATGATACGGACTGCGCACTGCTAGCTCAGTATCATTGGCGTGCCTAACCATGTGGGGGCACCTGTCTTGGATGTTGGCGAAAAGGCTGGCGCCCTAATTATCGATGATCGCGGTTTATTTAAGCCCAGATTTCTCTAGTGATGGAGTAGATTTGATGCCCACGATTCCTGGTAGAGGGACAGCAAATTCTTTCGATTTTACAAACGGGAAGAAAATATTTGCTCGCATCTTTCCCAGAGAAAATTAGAGCGACTATTTGTACAGCTTTCTTGCACATAATTTGTATTTTATTGTTTGCGAATCTTGTAGAGAGTATTTCCAATTGGTTGATGCTACTAGTACAGCGACGTGCGAGTAGACTAGCAGGACGCTAGCACACAGGTTTGCGGCTACATCGACGTTTCTGGAGCTACCTCTCTCCGTCTCTGTCAGGCGGTGGGACCTCCTTCACGTCTCTCGGACATGGCTCCCATCGTTTTCGCTGCGGTGGAGCCACGTACGTACGTGGCCAGGGTCTGCAGTCGGGCGGGCGCCTGGCCAGTGGCCACCCACCGTATGGCACCGTGGTCCGTGGGACATCTCGAAACTGAAAGGATCAAACCGCCTCAGTCCGTCTCGCTCTCGCCCGCGCCGGGACCAGTTCTCGCGCAGCCATAATATGCCCAGCCTCCCCCTCGCTCTCCTCCCCCAACTCGCTCAGTCCCTCCCCCTTCCCTCGCACCCGTTCGCCACGCAGCTTGCTCTGCGCCACTGCTCCTTGCTCGAAACTCACACAGTATACACATACTCCATGGCGGCATCTGTCGCCTGCTCCTTCTTCTTCGACGCCGAGCCGCTCGCCGAGCACGCCATGCCCGCGCAGGACGCGTGCGCGCTCTGCACCAAGCAGCTCGCGCGCGACAGCGACGTCTTCATGTACAGAGGGGACACGCCATTCTGCAGCGAGGACTGCCGCGACGAGCAGATGAGGGTCGACGCCAGGCAGGCGGCGAAGGCGGCCGCACGGAGGCAGAAGCAGTTCTCTTCGGGAACCGCGTCCGGGCGCGGGCGCCGGGAGTCCAGGGAGGTGCCCGTCGCGAGCTAACCGGCCGGCTATGTTTGAGCGAGCAAGATCTGCGTTCGCGAAGCCGCTGTTGCTCCCGTCGAGTTCTGATTCAGCAGGGAGAGGTCGAGGAAAGAACCTGCCTTGGTTGAAGACACAGTCAAACAACGGAAGATTAATCAGGCTGCAGAGGAGGGGATGGATTGGATCTGAAGCAGGAGTAGGCAATAAATCAAGATTAATTACACTGTTTATTTAAGTTTAGTGCGCCCATGTCATCTGTGCAACCCTCTGTCTTTGGTGCTCGTGTCCTGATACTTCTGTACAAGAGCCAATCTGCTCTCATACAAGTAGCACGCCGTGTAATCATTCAAGCAAATCGATACTAGTGTAGTACTAGTATTGAGCAGACCGATCTGCTCGAAATCAGTGCGCTTACACTACCGAGTTTTACAGGGTGACTTCCGCTAATGCAGGTTTTTGTTTTGTTCGATAGCTCCCGTGAGCTTATGGTTTTCAAAAACAAAAAATAATTATCAGTTTTGAAAAAAGAAACTGATTAAGTTATAGTAGATTTTTTTTTCAAAATTCTACCAATCTATTAATAATCATCAACAACAATACAAAGAGTCTCGAAATTAATAATAAAAATTACAAATAGATCGACCACCTACACTGGCACGAGCCGAAGGCGCGTCGCCATCCTCGCCCCTCCGTCACCGGAGCTGGGCAAAGCTTGTCGGAGTAGAGCTTGTTGTAGAGCAGCAATCATCGTCGAAGATGAACAACGTAGAGCGAAAGAGACTGATCTCAAAACATACCAACAAAAACGACCGGATCCCAAGCCGTCGGACATATGACTCAACGCGCCATCCGCTGATGCTAGACTCACCACGAGAGCGAGAATAGAGCGGGAATGACTTTATTCTAACTTTTGAACGTAGCCGCTGCCAAGTTATAGTAGATATTCATATAGCTGTGGTATGCATATTACACTCCCCCGCGACAGTCTATTTTTTATAGATTACACATAAAAATATAAATTTAATCAAACATGCTAGATATAATATGCATTCATGTGTTTTATTAATATATTTTAAGATTCAAGATTTAAGTTAAAAAATCTACATGTAGCTAAGGCCTACCTCTTGTACTATCTTTTTTCTGTTCCGAAATTGTTGTAAGCTGTAAAACACATAAGCATGCCAATGGGATTTTCTCTTGGGTTTGTACACGACTCACTTTTCTACCAAGGCATCAACAATCAAAATACTCGCATTTTCTCGAGAAAGAAGACAAACGAGATTTAACAAGTTCTAAAATCTACAACCATGCAAATAAGAATGTGAATCCCTAACAAATAAGGTGGCTAAACTTGGCTGACAAAGATTCAAACTAACTCTATCGAGCATCAAGGATCCATATGGGCCTTGTGTTCGAAACTTTTTCTTTGTTTGATAACTTTGTTTTGAGCTGGGGACGCCACCAGATCTATAAGCACCGAAAGGGTACGTACGCGAGAAGAGAAGGAGAGGCAGCGGCATACCCATCTAGGGTTCTTTCCCTCCAGCAAAGCAACCGGTCCGTCCTGTCTCCGGCGGCCTTAGGACCTTGGAGGCGTGGCGGATTACGGCATCTCGCCGGCGGGAGATTTCAGTGTTTTGTTTACACTATTTTTGGTGTCTTCTTTAGGATGTTGAGGTGGCGACTATGTCGTGAGGCCAGAATAAATTCCTTCCCGCCTTATCCTCGCTCTGGTGATGCGTCTAACATCAGTGGAAGACGCGTGGAGTCATGTGTCCGACCGATTCCTTGGGATCTGGTCATTTTTTATATGTGTGTTTTGAGTTCAGTCTCTTCCAATCTACGTTGTTCATCTTCGGCGATGATTGTTACTCTAGTGCGCTGGTCCTTTGAGGCCTTAGCACGACGACTTCCCGTATGTCTACTACAACAAGCTCTACTATGACAAGCTTTCCTCGGCTCCGGTGATAGAAGGGTGAGGACGGCGGCGCGCCTTCGCCTCGTGCTAGTGGTTATAGTCGTCGCTAGGTGGTCCAATGACCTATCTGTAATCTTTATTACTTTTGATCTGTTTGTACTACTATTGATGGTTCTTAATAGATCGGTGGAATTTCGTAAAAAAAACGTTCTTTGTACTACTATTGAGAGTTTTTAATAGTTCGGAGTAGTGACTAAGAAAAGGCAAAAGCATGTGGAAATATTCGATTGTTTGAGCAATTCATGTGTACCCTTTTGCCGTACGACGTGTCAACTGGTCATCGCCGAGTCAGCAGTAGAAGATTACGAGCCAGCGGGCCAATGAGGCTTGGCAGGAAGACGTTGACGTGCAAGAGAAAGATGTGCCCGAGCCCGATCAGCACCAGGCAGGCGGTGGCTCACAGCGTATGCAGCACGTCGTGACACAACGCCGTTCGTGCCCAGCGAAACCCAACGCTTTATTGGTTACAACTTACAAGTACTTCTCCCACTGCACAATCAACACCACCAAAGACCTGCTGGAGTCAGTCGCGAAAAGAGCGTGCCAGTGCGTCATGGTATTTTGTAGTTTTGCGCCGGTCTCTGTCTGTCAAAACGAGTGCTAGCAGAGGGGAGTTCTTCTTCCAGTGGATGGTTTCGATCTGTAGCAGCATCTTTCTCGCGAGATTACTTGCGAACTCCTCCCGTCACCATGCCTGATCTCCAATGGCTTCTGGTGGACGCTGCTGTGTAGTATGATTAGCTTAGCTCCATGCGTCTGATTGAGCAGACAACATCTGCAGTCGGGCCGACCTCCCGGTGCCTCGGCGACTGTAGACGAGGTGCTGCGTGGCGCGTCCGCACTACCTTCCCGTATGGAGCACCGATACATCTAGGTTTGGAGTGAACCTAGACACTAAAAGAGGTCCAGATACACTCAGTTCACAAAACTAAAACATCTAATATTTTGAAACAGAGGAAGTAGATGATACCCTACGCTTTGCTGCAGCAAATTAGTTCAATTAATAGAAAAATACGTATGAGAAAAACAAAGAAACACGGTTAAAGTACTTCGGTTAATTTTTACTACACATTGACCATTCGAACCCCATAAGAAACTATCACTTTGAATCTGTCTTTGCAAGTTGCAAAAAAGAAGGCAGTCATTGTTTTATGTCTAAATCATGTTGTATTTTGTAAATGTAATATTTTTGTGTAGATGATCGGAATGGTGAATGACCAATGAGACATACCAATATTTGGCCGAATAATGTAGTTGTTGTATTCAAGCATGCTGTACCAATCTGCATGTTAGCTCCCTATAAAAATCAGAATGTTAGCGCCACAATACTTCAACTTATCCCTCTTTCTCTACTCAGAAAATGGAAACGAAGAAACCCATGATTATTAGGGTTCAATTTAGGATTTAAAATATCCAAATCTTTGATGATTTTGATAGTAGGAAGGAATGAACATACCAAGAAATGGCTAGTACTATATTCTTGATTCTTTATGTAGAACCCAATCCGTTCTGGATTCCCAACTGAACCAAGCTAGTCTAGCATAGCAAGCAGTGTAATGTCTGTAGCAGTAGACTGAAACGGAAGGATAAAGTGACACCTTGCACGCACCTATTCATATGATTTACAGCAATCCGTATAAGATGCTCATGGTATTGTGGTAGTCCAGTGATCATGAGTAAGAAAGAAAAATATTGTATAGTAACGATCCGAGAGTTAAGACTGCCGACGAACCTAGGAAGCACCAACAGAGTAAGAATCCTAATTACCTCAATTTTATTTTGTTGAAATAGAAGATTCGTTTGGATAAAGCAAGGAAGCGATGGATCTTTGACATTGTCTCCACCACTCTGCTAATATTTGGAATACAACAGGATTAATCATAGAATGGATACTATCAATATGAGCTACATGGCAGTATACTAAAATTGACAAAATTATCAAGCGATAGTGGCAAGGAATAACATCCGTTGAACACCATACCACAACTAATTTGTTGTATAATTCATCAAGGGAGCAATGGCAGGGTAACGACTATAGAATTGGCAGTAGTGACTCTAAAACTGCCCGGCAAGGAAGAACTGGAGCTAACCGGCTGCATGCCCAAGAAGAACAATCATGAACATGCACCGTGGTCCACACGCTGCCGGCAGCGCTCAACTTGTACATAAATTGAGATCATATGCTTCTCAGAAGATATGAACTGAAAACACTTCCCGGGTGTAATAAATTGTTCAGCAAACAAAAAGACGCCTTCTGAGAGTCATCCTCTATGGAGTTGTACCGCTATAGGTTGAATACTTGGACTTCCTTGCAAAATCAGGCGTGTTCCTGGGGAGATTACATACGCCATATTTTAGATCAGCTAAATTTATACCATCGTACAAAAGACATTAGAAGAGAATTATAGAAAATATAAAATAAGGAATAGATAGTCGTGAGGGAGGACTGGTCTGAGCAAGGAAGCCAGGACCGCAATCTCTAGCAGTGGTCTGCATATTCAGCATGCATGTTGTTGTTGGTGGCTGCTGCCAGGCGTGAAGGGAAATCGCCTGGTATTGTGGGCATGGAATCATGCAGCGAGAACAGCGCAACGCTTCCATATATTGTTAGCGGACGCAGATGCCCGGCTTGAAAATATGAGGAAGAACCAAACAATGAGAAACGGATCGCCGTAGTGGATGCATTACTGGATCTCAATCACGGGAGTTTAAATGTTGCTCTAATGGGGACGTGAATCAATGATGCACTAATGGGGAGGTGGACAAACAATGCGTGGTTACATTTGTACACGGTGAATTAAGACTAATGCATGCATCTCATTAACCTGATGATGTGGCAAAAAAATTTTTTACTCAGGTGGCCTTGATGAGGTTGCATGCTTGCATGTCGAGAGAAATAACCTAGTGAGGATGACATATTTAGTTATTATAGATGCTAGGTCTTCATCATTAGCGATCCTAACCTTGTCGCCTGTGGCCCGTACGTTTTGTTAAAGTGCAGGAGCCCCAATTATCGTCGCTAAGACGTGGGCATTAGTTTAGCTATGCCAAAGTTTGAGTAGATTTGATGCCCTGGTTTCCGACAAGCTGCACGGCGGATGCTTGTGCGCCATTGACGCGAAAGAAGAGCAGGTTGCAATATTTTTTTCCGGTCCCGTTGGTCGGAGCGAGCGCTAGCAGCCTAGCCAGCACCCGGTTTTTCTCTGCATCGACGGGGACATCTCCGAGAGAGACGCCTGTCATCCCAGTGCAAGTAATTTGTAGTTATTGATGTGCCATCCGGTGTCAAATAATTTATTTATTCGTTACACCACGGAAAAAGTAAACACCAGCTCTCCCTATATTTAAACTCTTTGGAGGACATATTTTGTGACTCTTAAATATTTTCTCCCTCAGTCTCAAGTTGTCTAGGTATGAATGCATTTAACCATATAGTAGATAAATCCTTATCTACAAAACGTTGAGCAGTTAATTTGGAACAGAGGTAGTACAAAACCATACACTCATACATACTTATATTTTGAAGGCATGGTATTTTTTTTAGGGGCAATACATTATATTAGCGCTATACAAAAGGACAATTTTTTTTACCAAAAATATGTTTTTTAGTCCTACATATACATCCCAAAAGTTATTTTTCTGTAGCTCAAAATACAACATAATTTCTCAAACACTACCACAGGAGACTTTGAGGAGCCCTATACTTTTACAACTAGTATCCTTTAGCCAATTTGCAGTCTGTCAGCGACTCACGGGCCACTGGTTCGGCGACAAGTGTGCATTGCTGCTTCTCCAGGTGGAGATTCTGCCTACAGCATTCTCGCTCGAGGAATCGCTAGTTGCAAGCGTCAATGATCACATACAGTGTTTCAATGCTAAGCCACGCACATAAACAAAAGCGGCCGCGGATCTCGAGAAAGCTGTCTCCCCGGACGAAGCTTGCCCCCAACAAATGATCTGCCCTAAACAAATTATTACTGTACAAGAAACGAGACCTGGCAGCGTTTCGCTAAACAACACAGATCTTACGAGTTGCCTCCTTCACTAGAAAGATTTCGGCATAAAAATGAATTCCGATGGTCGCACGGATCGCTCGTAGCTGGCGCTGTTGTATGACAAGTTCGTGCGTTTGATTGGGGCGGTGGATCTGTGCATGTGCGCAGGCCCACCTCCCAGCTTCTGGTCTGGCTACACTGTTCACAAGCTGCTGCCTGGCGTGCATGCACCACTACGACTCCAAAAGTTCCCGTATGGACCACTCAACAGAAAAAATAGCACTTCGATTTATTCCTTTTCTTTTTCCCAAAAGATGTTATTTGATAAGTTATTTTTTTTCTTCTCTGAAAATATCAAGAATGATACGAAATACACCGCGGCAGTAGTATAAAGCCTGGATCTGCTGCCTAATTTTATGATGTAGATTTGATGCCCACGATTCCGTCCCGCTCCCGCGCAACCATATATGCCCGGCCTCCCCCTCTCGCTTTCCTCAACAAACTCGCTCCCTCCCCCGCCCCCTTTGCCTGCACCCGCTCACCCCGAAGCGTAGCGCAACTTTGCTAGAAAGTCACACATACCATGGCGGCCTCTCTCGCCTGCGCCTTCTTCTTCGACGCCGAGCCGCTCGGCGAGCACGGCATGCCCGCGCAGGACGCGTGCGCGCTCTGCACCAAGCCGCTGGCGCGCGACAGCGACGTCTTCATGTACAGAGGGGACACCCCCTTCTGCAGCGAGGACTGCCGCGACGAGCAGATGCAGCTGGACGCCAGGCAGGCGGCCAAAACCGCCGCGCGGAGGCAGAAGCAGTTCTCCGCGCGAACGGCGTCCGGGCACCGGGAGTCCAGGGAGGTGCCCGTCGCGAGCTAACCGGCCGGCTATGTTTGAGCGAGCAAGATCTGCGTTCGCGAAGCCGCTGTTGCTCGCGGCTGAGTTCTGAATCAGCAGCGAGAGGTCGAGGAAAGAACTCGCCGCCCTGGTTGAAGATTAATCAGGCTGCAGAGATGGACTGGATCTGAAAAAGGCGATCAATCAAGATTAGTTACACGGTTTAGTTTAGGGCACCCGTGTGGCCATGTGTGCAACCCTCCGTGGTTTCCCTCCACTCTCCAGTATGTCTTTGGTGTTCGTGTCGTGGTACTTCCGTACAAGAGAGCCAATCTGCTCCAATACAGAAGTAGCTCCTCACCATGTAATCTTTCAAGCAAATCGATATAGAGCACAGCGACCTGCTCAAGATCAGCGTCCGCTTACACTTAGTCATCGGACTAAAGTAGCAATATTTATAGCGTGCCTTCCTAAATCCTAATGCAGAGTTCTTGTTTGATAGCTCCCGTGAGCTCCTCATTGTTTTTTAAATAATAATGATCAATTTTGCAAAAAATCTGATTTAGCTAGTGGATACACATAGCTGTGGTATGCATATTTTGTGTTTTTACTGATAACGTGTTCTATTGTGGGTTACATAAAAGTCATGCAAGTTGTGGTTCTACCTATACGAAGGAGGTCTCCGGGTTTGTCTTCTTCGGAACATTGAGGCGGTGACTATGTCCTAAGGTCAGAATAGAGTCCTCCCCGTCCTATATGTCCTCGTTCTGGTGGTGTGTCTAGCATCACTAGAGGACGCGCGGAGTCGTGTGTACGGCGGATTTTTTGAGATCCAGTCGTTCTTCGTATAGGTTGGTATGGTTTGAGGTCAGTCTCTTCCGATCTATGGTTATCATCTTCAGCGATGATTGCTGATCTGGTGCGCTGGTCCTTTGGGGCCTTAGCACGACGATTTCCCGCCTGTCTAATACAACAAGCTCTACTACGACAAGCTTTGTCTGACTTTTGGTAATGGAGGGGCGAGGACGGTGGCGTGCCTTCAGCTCGTGCTAGTGTTTGTAGTCGTCGCTATGTGGTCCTATGACCTATTTGAATTTTTATTACTTTTGAGGCTCTTTGTACTACTGTTGGATTATTAATAGATCGGTGAAATTTCGCAAAACAAAACTATACGAATAATGAATAACACCCCATGTCGGTCCATTTTCTACATATTACACATAAATATATATTCAATATAATTTAATCGAACGTGCTAGATAGCATATGTAGTCACAATATTTTTAGTATATTTTAAGGTTCAAGATTTTTTGAGGTGAAAAAGAAGCTACATGTATAGCTAAGGACTACCTCTTGTGCTATCTTTTCTCCGTTCCTAAATTGTTGTAAGCTGTAAAGCACATAAGCATGCCAATGGGATTTTTCTCTTGGATTTGTACATGGCTCTCTTTTCTATTAGTGCATCAAGAACCAAAATACTCATGTTTTCTCAAAAAAGAAGTCAAATGAGATTAAACAAGCTCAATCCTTAGATGTTTATGATGTGATAAAAAATAACAATAATCGAATATCTTTGCAAGTAAGAAAGTGAATCCCTAACAAATAAGGTGGCTAAATTCAAGACAAAGATTCAACCTACCTCTATCTAGCATCAACAATCCCCTTTATCGCCCTTGTGTTCGACATTATTTTCTTGTTTGGTTACTTTGTTTTGAGCATGTAGTGTACATGTGTCATATTGTAATCTCTCACTTCAAGAGTTAATTCACCTTTATATAATTCCAAGAACCAAACAAAAAAGGGCTTCCTATCTTAGAGTTTCTGTGCTGACACCAAGAAAATACGAACACTAAGATCCATGCAAATAAAAAATAGGAGAAAAAAAATACTCGTCAGATTCATTGAAAGGCAATGGATATCAACTAGGAAATGATAATTTTCCCATAAAATAACTTACCCGTTAGATAAAAAAAATGGAATTGATAGGTTGACAAATTACCGAAAATAAGGTGCGGACAATGGGGTTTTATTTTATGGAACAAACTTGCTCGTTTTCTTACGTTTACTTTTGCATGTAATGGCAGTGCTCTCTTATTTTGATCTGCAAATATGATGACTATATAGTGCTTTTGGTCGGATATGAAATCAGTCCTCGCCAAACCGAGAACAGTTTTTTTTTTTTTAAACGGAAACTGAGAAGAAGAGAAATGACTACAGGTTTTCTGCGGTAGTAACACGGAGTACTAGTAACTAGGAAAAGGAAAAAGCAAGTGGAAATGTTGGCTTCTTTGAGCATTTCATATGTGCCCTTTTGCTCTACGACGTGTCACTGGTCACCGCCGAGTCACCAATGGAGAAATTGTGGGAGCCAGCGGGCGAATGATGATGGCTTGGCTGGAAGACGTTGACGTGCAACAGAAGACGTGCCCGATCACCACCAGGCAGGCGGTGACTCGCAGCGTATGCAGCACGTCGCGATGTCGTGTCGACGCCGTTGGTGCCCAGCAAAAAACCCAACGCGTTATTGGTTACTCCAGCCAAGACCTGGAGTCGTCGCGAAAAGAGCGTGCTAGTACTAGGAGTACAATAACTTTCAACCGCGTGCGTTCTGGTATTTTGCATCTGCAACTGTAAGAGCATCTTTCTCGCGAGATTACCTGCGACCTCCCATGGTTACGTGAGATGCTTCGGTGTGAAGCCACCACGTAAACAAAGTGGGGTGCAGACCTCGAGAAAGCTGCGGCTGCCTCCTAGAACGAAGCCTGCCCTGCGTGACGCCAGTGCAAGATGCCATTGGCCCGTGGGATATTCGCACAAGGAGGACGTCGCCCAAGAAACCGCGCCTCGAAATATTGAGGCGTGTAGGTGTACGAGATTGCAACTTGCAAGGTGCATCGACCCCCTTGCGCCGAAACCTGGCAGCCTCTCGGCTAAACAACACACGCATCCTTCTCCCCGAAGTCTTCCGTCACCGTACCTACATCTCCAGTGGCTTGGGGTGGGCGCTGCTGTGTAGGGGTATGCTTAGGTTAGGCCATGCGTGTGATTGAGTAGACAAGATCTGCTGCAGTCATTTCGCACAAAAAAAAGAAGATCTGCTGCAGCCGTGCCGGCCTCCTGGTGTCTTTACACGAGGTGCCGCCTGGCGTACATGCACTGCTCTTGAAAAGATTCCTGTATGGAGCACCGACTCTATAGTAAAATAAAAGATGATGCATCGAACTCTTTTCTTGTTCTCTTTTTCTTTCAATTTTCTGAAAAGGACACCACGTATGGTATTTGCTACAGCTTCCCGTACGTTTTGTTAAAGTCCTGGAGCCCCCCAAGTATTCCTTCAAAAAAAAGTTGGCATTAGTTTAACTAAACCAAGGTTAGAGCAGATTTGATGCCCGGGTTTCCGACAAGTTGCACGGCGGATGCTTGTGCATCACTTATTGACGCCAATACCAGCTCCCTTTTGCTCCCAACGAGGAGCAAGTTGGACTAGTTTTTTCCGGTTCCCGTAGATCGGAGCCAGCGCTAGCAGCCTAGCCAGCACCCGGTTTTTCTCTGCATCGACGGAGACATCTCCGTCCGAGAGCGTGGATCCCCTGACTTTAGGCAACTCAAAGCTGGTCACTTTGAGTCCCTGACACGAGGAGCCCGTCACATACGGGCCTACATGTCAGTTGCTTAAGTCACCTAAATTCTCAGTCGCTCCGAGAGACACGCCTGTACGTTTCTTTCAGAGATTGCCCCCCCAGGCCAGGCCACGCCACGAATAACTCTGTCCGTGTCGTTCTCGTCGCCGGTGGAGCCGAGCGAGCGAGTGCCTGGCCCACGGAGGCCCTCCAGCCAACCACCGCACTCCACCGTGGCACATGCGTCAGTAAACAAGTCCAACCACTCTCCTTCGTCCACGGTTACTACTCCAGCAGTCCAGGATTTGCTGCCATACTCGTCCATATATACCCAGCACCCCCGTTCGTTCACCTCAGCCCGCAAACTCGCTTCTTCCTCCCCCACACCGAACCGAAAGCAGCAACGCCCGGCTAGCTCAACCGCAGCCTTTCTTCCTAGTCCTACCTGAATACCATGGCGGCGTCCCTGGCCTGCGCCTTCTTCTTCGACGCCGAGCCGGTCGGCGAGCACGGGAGGCACGAGCTGGACGCGTGCGCGCTCTGCCCCAAGCCGCTCGCGCGCGACAGCGACGTCTTCATGTACAGAGGGGACACCCCCTTCTGCAGCGAGGAATGCCGCCACGAGCAGATGCGCCTCGACGCTGTCTGCGAGAGGCACGCGGCCCGGAGGGTGCAGCGGCGGTACTCGTCGTCGGGAACGACCGAGTCCCGTCGCGGCCAGAGAGAGGCCAGGAAGGTGTCCATCGCGAGCTAGCTAGCACCGGGCCGGACCACCGCGCGGTAGTCGATGAAAGTTTTGTTTGTAAGCTACAAGATCTCTACTCCGTCGATTTGGGAAGCCACCTGAGATGTCTCCGGTGCTCTTGCGTAAAGCCGGAGATGCACCTCGGCGCAGCCTAGCTGCCGGAAGCCCGAAGCGTAGTTGCCCGTACCTTGCTCTCGAGATATGAGTCCAAGCGAGCAATCAGCGGTTGGGGAAAACTCGAGTTTTTCTCGATCGGTCTGTGCCGTCCCGATCAATTGTTTGTTTTCGGTGGCAAACGAAATGGAAAAGGCCGTGTGGATCTGATGAGCATGATTCAGTTTATTTAACTTCAGTTTGGGTCACTCGTGCGCGCGCGCGCTCTCTCTCTCTCATACATTGTGGTGATCGCATTTTTATTTGGTTTTGTGTACGAGAAGCTAAACCCACACATTGTTCAAGGCCACCGTCGTGGTTGAAAAAATTCATGACAATTGGATAAATTTTGTTGCGCCAAATTTTCCTACTCCCTCCAACCTAAATTATTTGACTCAAATTTATTAAGATAGGGATGTCTAGATACAATCAAATCTACATTAGATAAATCTAAGTAAACTAATTTGGATCGGAGAGAATACTTAACTTACTCTTTACATAACTGAGATGTACATAGCCGCAACAAGTCCATACACAAAAAGAATTAAACGGCAAGAGGCCCATGATGATGGAAGGCTAATTTGTCATCCTCAAAACAAATTTGCGTGCCCCTTTATAATTAAAATCATTCACGTCTAAACCAATACAAGGTCATGAGGTGATCCTCTTACAAAACAGATCAAAAATAAAAACAGAATATAAGAAGATCAAAACTTTCCCCCTGAATAGGTAACAAGGCCGAGGGGAATCGGGGCTCCATGACGCCGCCCTCAAGAGGGTAATGACGCAACGTGTCACCATCATCGAGACCACATGGTTAAGGGTTTTCGCCCGGAACTCTAGCATGGAGGAGGTAACCACGATAGCTCCATATAGGTGTGTCAAATTTCTTCATATTTTTCGACTTATGACAAATGATAATCAGAATAAATATAAGTGTTAGAACATGTACATCGATAGATAAGAGGACCTTTGTTTATGGGTACCACTTCCACATCTTTTAAAAAAGGATAAAAAGGGATTACTCGTGTCTCATTAGACTAACTGAGAATTAAATATTTCTCAATCGATTTTACAAATAAGTTTGTAACAATTTGTTCATAAGAGCAAATATCATTACTCCATTCGATTTAAATTAATGGACTTAGATATGTCTAGATTTATATGTATCTAAACATGTTTTAGTCGTTAGATACATCCGAATCTGGATAAAACGAAGTCGATTAATTTAGATCGGAGGGAGTAGTATTGTGTCTGTCAAACAAGAATGCTTGCAAACGCTGCAAAGTTGTTCAAACATAAGAATGTGAAATCTTCGCTAATAATGTTCTTCTCAGAGTTCAAGTAAGTGCGATCGTAAATCTCGTAAACTCTTTCACAAGTCACAGCACTATAACTTCTCGATAAAGCAATATGGAATTTACTCTATTTTATTTGTACTCTTCAGTTTGGTTGTGCTCCTCTAAAGGAAAGCGCTCTTAGTTTCCACCTTCCTGGTTTCCTCTATTTGTGTACGTTGCAAAAGCGATCACCGGAGAATAAACAAAACAGAACTTCCATTGTCTAGAGTGAGAAAAAAACAGCTTATCTTCCTGTACGTCTCTGTCGCCACTCACCGCCGAGTCAGAGCCATTAGGAGATGATGCGGCATGGCTTGGCCTTGGAGCTCCGACGAATCATGTGCCCCGTGAGTCGTCACCACCAAGTCGACCGTGACTCGGTGAATAGCAAGCCAACAAACACCGTATATCGTCCACAGCCTGATTCTTAAGCTGTCATATGAAAATTAATTAACGAGACTAATACTACTTTACTCGCACTCCACGAGTAGTACTCAGCAGCAGCACTCAGCAGTCGACAGCGAATGCTTCCAGCTCCAATACTCCCAAATCTTCACAGCTTTCTTCCAGAGAAAATGTCGATCTTCTCCCGAGATGTGCTTGCATAATCCGATGATTAGGTCCAGTCCAATGCTTCACTTTTAAGCCACAGAATACAAAATCGCGCGCAGATCTCAAGCAAGCTGCTCCCCAGAACGAAGCCTGCCTGCTTGGCCGGCAAGAACGGCGCGCTACCGTAATGCCAAGTGCCAATGGAATCTCAATCTTGAGCCATGCAACTTTGCAAGATGCTCCCCCCGTGATACTCCCTACATTAACAAACCAGGCTACCACTCGGTTAAGGGCATGTTTGGTACGGCGCAGACCCGTTTCTCGCATGGGAGAAAAAGAAAATACACGTGTTTTGTTGCACACACGACAGAAAATCTTTGCATCACGCGAGTTCTAAAACAGGTCTTAGCCTGACGAGGGTTTAACTCATTAATATTCATTGTTATAGACTTGGGTTTGGAGAAGGAGAGAACGCTGGAGGCATCAGTCGGCTAACAAACAAGCACACATGGACGCAAGTTTTACCCAGGTTCAAGCCTCGTAGAGGTTCCTACTCCTGCTTGTCTGCTCTTGAAATTAACAAAGTAATCGAAGATTATAGGGGCGCGCAGAAGCAATCTGGCGAGAGTTGTGGAAACTAGGGTTGCGTGTGTGTCCTCCTCGCTGTCCCCTCCTAGCCTTTATATAGATAGGCTAGGTCTCGGGTAGCAGATCGAGTCGGTTACAGATTAGGATTGTCCCTTTGAACTTTGTATCTTAAGCTTCTTCTTGTCTCGCAAGCAATTGAGAGTCCGTGGGCCACTCGAATTGTCCATTGGGCTTTGGCAACACCGTGGGCTTCCGCCGTATCTGGACCGTACATACCAAACTCGAGTACCTGTAGGGTATACCCATGTCACAGCCTGACCCTGGTAGAACGTCGGAATCACATTTTTCCACGGAGCCAACTTCTTCTCGCGCTCGCGGGAGGAAAAGAGGCACGGGTTGGTGCAATGAGGAATGGTCGGAGCTCGCCAGCGGGCGGCAAATTCCGGCGGAAGAAAATGGGGTCACCGATCGCCCATTCGCATCGCCTATTTAAACTGCTCCGCCCCGCTCCAATTTCCGCGCCACCATTTCTCCCCCATTTCGAGCTCTCCTTTCAAATCCTCTTCTTCACCGACGAGCAGGTAAGCGGCGCCTCCCACTCCGGTGGACCTACCTCATCTCCGGCAAGCCTTTGTCCTCGGCTATCCCTGACATGTCGTCCTTGTCGGTCGAAATTGAGATAGTGGTAAGAGACGTCTAACCCTAGCTCTCGCAACTTAGATCTGTTATCATGTTCTCGCTCATAGTTCATGTGTTTGCTTGTGTTCGCTCCTAATAAATCTGGACCTTTTGTGTTCATTATTCATGATGTACTATGAGGATTGTCATGTGGTGTGCGTAGGATTAGTGTTACATGTATAGTTCTTCCCTTATAACAGAACACATTGTGTATCTCTGGTGTCATAGGAGTTGGTTGCGTCCCCTGATCTGTCGGCAACCACTATGCTGTCTCTCCATTATCTGCCGATGTCTGATGCAGTGTGCAAGAAGAAGTTGACCATGACATGGCCAACATCTCTGTCCACCTTCGTCTTGAATCGAGTCTGCTAGTTGATCCAAAAAGGGGTTTCAGTTGTTCGGAGATTTAAAGAGGCGGACATGCACTTGATTGCAGATGATATCTTCATGTTCTGTGACCGGACAGTCTCTGCGTACCAGGTGTACAATCACATGAGGCACTGGAGAGTTAGGTGGATTCAGGTGTTGAGGATCAAGAGGCTTGAGAACGTGCGCTTGGTTGAGGCGACCTCAACTATCATGATGAACGACGACTATTACTATGCGCACATTAAGGTTTGATATATTTGCACTTGCATATATTGAGTATTTGCAAAGCTCACATATGAACTACACGTCTTAAACTAACTGTGATTTTCATATAGGCTAGCCAAAGGACACCGAGTTGATCAACAAGCCCATTGAGAACAATGCTCAGATGAAGATGATCTACGATCCTTGCATTTCCACTATGCCCATCTTTGCGACCACGATACACCGTGCTCTTAGCCACCTGCTGGAGCACAGTGGACAGGCGATCAGGTATCTTGCGCAACATGAGCTGGTTCACGGTCTTCCTGAACAAGCACTACCTCTGAGTAGCGGTCTGAGCTGGTCGAGGAGGTGCTGGTAACGGTTTTGATGACGACAATTGTGATGTATATTTTGGAGTAGCTAGGCTCATGAACTTTGGTTGCAGCGACCCCTGAACTATGGTCTGTATATTTTGGTGGTATTGAGTTATAACCCCTCCTTTTGTGACGAACATCTGCTGCATCACGGGCAGTTGTTCGTGAACTCATGATGAAGCACACACATCTTGGCTGATTATCCGGATTTAGTCTTATCTAGGTGTTCTCTGAATTTCAATTGTCTTAACTTTATTGTGTGTTGTGTTGTTGGCATAGGTAAGCTCACCACATGAGCAAAGAGGTAAGGATATCTGAGAGAATGCAACTAGCCAAACGAGTTCTAAATTGCTAAAAACCAAGAAAACATGCAAACAAATAAGTGGGGCATTTCTTTCCAAAACACAGAAAAATGGAAAAATAAACCAAATGAAATGCACTTTAGGCACGAGAGGTTGTATTGGCACGCGCAATTTTCATAGAGTCATGATCTCCAGGTGTGACTAACAAGCACGATCAATTAAACATTTTATGTCTGTCTGTCAAACGAGTGTTAGCAGAGGCGTTCTTCTTCCAGTGTCTTGAGATTACTTGCGAACTATTACGTGTGCGCTGCTTCGTTGTGAACCCACGTAAGCAAACTGGGGTGCATACCTCGAGAAAGCTGCCTCCTAGAACGAAGCCTGCCTGACGCCAGCTGGCAAGAAAGAACGTCAACCCCCTGAAACAAAGAGCCATGGTTGGAATCTTGAAGCGTGCAGGAGTACGGGATTGCAGCTTGCAAGGTGCATCGTTCCCTCTTGCACCGAAGCGTGCGCGGCAACCCAGATGAAACTTGGCAGCCTCTCAAGCGAAATAACACAGAAGCCGCGCGCATCCTTCGCCCCAAAGTTTGCATCACAACTATACCTCCGTTTGCTTGTGGGCGCTCATGCGTCTGGTTGAGTAGACAAGATCTGCAGTCGTACGTGCCGACCTCCCGATGCCCCCCCTCCCGTTGACTGTAGTACACGATGTGCTAGCTGCCTGGCGCGCATGCACTGCTCTTGAAAAGAAAGAGAAGGCATCAATCTCTTTTCTCGTTCACTTAAAAGGACACCACGTATATGCTACTTACAAACAAGTGCGCATGCATTTGCTACTGCCTCCCGTACGATTGTTTAAGTGCCGGAGCCCCAATTATCGTACCCTAAGATGTTGGCATTAGTTTAACTAAAGGTTAGTGTTAGAGTAGATTTGATGCCCGGGTTTCCGACAAGTTGCACGCCGAATGCTTGTGCGCCACTTATTGGCGCGAATACCAGCTCGCTTTTGCTCCCGAAGAGGAGCACGTTGGACTGGACTAGTTTTTTCCGGTTCCCGTAGATCGGAGCCAGCGCTAGCACCCGGTTTTTCTCTGCATCAACAGCGAAAGTCTCTGATACTGTACCGTGGATCGCCTGACTTCAGGGAACTCGAAGTTGGTGACTTTGAGTCACTAACACGTGGACCCCGTCATATGTAGAGCCTACATGTCAGATATTATAAATAAAGTCACCTAAAATAAGAAAGCGAAAGTTAGCAAATTCTCAGTCGCTCCGAGAGAGACGCTTCTACGTTTCTTTCAGAGATCGGGACCCCTGTCCACGTCACGAATAACTCTGCCCGTGTCGTTCTCGTCGCCCGTGGAGCCGAGCCGAGCGAGTGCCTGGCCCACGGCGGCCCTGCAGCCAACCACCGCACTCCACCGTGGTTCATGCGTCAGTAAACAAGTCCAATCACTCCTTGCTTCGTCCACGGTTACTACTCCAGCAGTCCAGGCTCCGCTGCCATGCTCGTCCATATATACCCAGCAGCATCCCGCATCATTCACCTCAGCTCAGAAACTCGCCTCTTCCTCCCCACACCGAAAGCAGCAGCGCCCCGGTTAATAAGCTACTGCTACCTCCATCCATGGCGGCGTCCCTGGCCTGCGCCTTCTTCTTCGACGCCGAGCCAGTCGGCGAGCACGGCATGCCCGCGCTGGACGTGTGCGCGCTCTGCGCCAAGCCGCTGCCGCGCGACAGCGACGTCTTCATGTACAGAGGGGACACCCCCTTCTGCAGCGAGGACTGCCGCCACCAGCAGATGCGCCTCGACGCCGTCTGCGAGAGGCACGCGGCCCGCAGGCTGCAGCGGCCGTACTCGTCGGGAACGACGGGGGCCCATCGCGGACAGCGAGAGTCCACCAAGGTGTCCATCGCGAGCTAACCGGCCGATCGAGGAATGTTTTGTTTGAAGCAACAAGATCTGTATTCTGAAGATAGAGCCGTCGATTTGGGGAGGCACATGAGATGTCTCCGGCGCTCTCGCGTAAGCCGGAGAGATGCACCTCGGCGTAGCCTAGCTGCGGGAGGCACCAAGCATAGTTGCCCGTACCTAGCTATCAAGATGTGTCCATGGCGAGCTAAAAGCCGCGCGGTTGGGGAAAAACCCGAGTTTTTCTCGGTCTCGGTCTGTGCTGTACCGATCAATTGTTTCTCCTGGTTGGAAAACGAAATAGAAAAGGCCGTATCGATCTGAAGAACATGATTCAGTTTGGGCCACTCGTGCTCCTTCTCTTATATCGTGGTGATCGCATTTTATGTTCTAGCGCCAAATTTTCTCATGTTTCCTGACTGATGGCAAAAGATAACTAGGAAAAACAACAAGGTTACAACCTAGTACTACATGTTTTTATTTTTGAACGGGGACATATCACCCGGCCTCTGCGATGCACACAACTTTTTTTATTACACCATTTACAACATCTTATAAGGGTACCGACGACTCGCTACTCCCACGACACCGATGAAGGCGGTGTTCATGAACACGATCACCCTACATCACACCAACATGCATCATCTAAAAATCGAAGGCCTCCAAGTCGTCCACTGGCGAGCTAGTGGCACGATCGGACCGGCAAACCCTCAGCGCGTAGCAATACACGCTACAAAAATCCTCGGCGGGGCCGTCTTCCGCATACCCATATTCAGAAGAAATCAATGCAATGACCTTGCGAGAACAGCTGTCAACACCACCACGATGTCAAACATCTCGCCACCCCGTGGGTCCAACACATGCACGCGCATTCGACAATAAGACCCCTCAGCACCATGCCACAGAGTCCGGCCATCCGATGCAGCTTGAATCACCGGGAGATCCGTCGTGCGTAGCACCTACCAAACCAGACAATGACGGTTAGACATGACTTGACATCTCCAGCGGACTCTCCATGCAAGACGAAGCCACTCCTCCGCCATCCAGCAATGCTTCACAAACGATTCTCCCAAGAGAGAATGCGTCACCGCAGCGACGCCATCGCCTGACTTGGAAACTAGATCCTAAGGTTTTTCCTGGAGCAACACGAGTGACGTTGACCATGATGCCTTCATCAAAATAACAGTTTTCACCTGCCAATCGCGGCTCAGTTTTTTTGTGGCAATTAGGTCTCTCCCCGAATCGTAGCAAGGACTAGAAGATGGATCCCAGGATTCACCAAATCAGCCTCAGGCCGACTACCTTCGACGGAGAAGATGACCACCACCACCAAGCCCAGGGCCTCCGCCCCATGTGTCCTCGTGATGCGGAGCAATACCCAGAGGCCAGAGGGCCTTCGCACGACTCACCGGTCGATGATGAAGATGGCAATAGAATTGGACATGCTTTCGATCCTAGGAAAAGGCCCAATATCAATACCACCACCGCCTCGAGCCAGCCCCGCCACCCGCAGATCGGACGACGTCGTTCCCAGACGCTAGTGCACCGGCATCACCACCAAAGATAAGGGGGGCAGGCCACTGTCGCCCGAGAACACGTACATCAATAGATAAGATGATCTTTTGTTATGGGTTCCACTTCCACGTGGTTTATAAAGGATAAAACGGGATTACTCATGTCTCACTAGACCAAAAAGAAAATTAACTAAATCTCATTCGATTTTATAAATAAGTTGTATGGATCTAGAAATATATCCACTGCATTGTAAGTTTGTAACAGTTTGTTCATAAGAGCGAATAGAATTAGTATGGTCTATGTGAAATAAGAATGTTGGCAAACACTACGAAACTGTTCATAAGTAAGCATGTGCAATCTTCACTATAATGTTCTTCTCATAGTTCAAGTAAGTGCGCTCGTAAATCTTGTAAACTCTTTCACAGGTCACAACACCATAACTTTTAGGAAAAATAATACAGTATGGAATTTACTCTTCTTTTTTGTACTCTTCTTTTTCCGTCTTACTATCCCCCTCCTGGTTTCTTCGACTCTATACGTTGCAAAATAAAAGCAACCACTTAGTATAAACAAAACAGAACTTGCATTGTGTGGAGTGAGTAAAGAAAACGTCAGAGAGGAGAAAAATTATCACACTCGAAAGTCAGATCGGTTGAACAATTCCGTTTGTCATCTCCCTGTACGTCTCTGTCGCCACTCATCGCCGAGTCAGAGCCATCAGGAGATGATGCGGCATTGCTTGGACTGCGAGCTCCGACGAATGGCGTGGGGACATCGCACATACTACACCCAATCATGTCGACCGTGACTCGGTGAATATTCAGCAAGCCAACAAACACCGTATCGTCCACGTCCTGATCCTTAAGCTGTCATATGGAAATTAACTAACGAGACTAATAATGCTTTACTCGCACTCCAGGAGTAGTAGTCAGCACAGCTGCACTCAGCAGTCGACAGCGAATGCTTGCAGCTCCAAATAACTCGCCGCGCATGTCAGTGATCTGTATCCACGCACTTCAGTCTCTGTCGAATACTCCCAAATCTTCACTGCCTTCTTCCAGAGAAAATGTCGATCTTCTCCCGAGATGTGCTTGCATAATCCGATGATTACCTCCAGTCCAATGCTTCACTGTTGAGCCAGTGAAAACAAAATCGCGCGCAGATCTCGATGAAGCTGCTCCCCAGGACGAAGCCTGCCTGCTTGGCCGGCAAGAACGCTGGGCTAGTACAGTAGTAGTGCTGCCAAGTGCCAATGGAATCACAATCTTGAGCCGTGCAACTGCAGTTGCAAGGTGCTTCCCCTGTGATAGTACCAAACGTGCACGACTCCCTAGATTAACAAAACAGGCCACCATTCAGTTAAACAACTCATTTCACATTTTCTCCCGTAGCATTCTTCTCTCCAAGGTACCAAAGACTGAGAGAACTGCGTGAGCCTCCTCTGACTCGCGGATGGCGCGCTCCTCGTCTTCGTCGCGCCACCAGTCCGACTCGTGGATGGCGCTCGACGACGCCTCCCCGACGTGCATGTACCTCCGGATTGGTCCACCGCCGCCCGCTTCTTCGCGTCGATGGAGCAGACCCACTTCTTGTGGTGCTCGTCGGCGCACGGGCTTCTTCCGTCGCCGCCACGGCCGCTCCCCCGCCGCTACAACCACCCTCTGGCGAAACCCTCTGACTCGCGAGTCCATGGGCTTCTAGGTGGCTCCGGTCTGTTCCTGTAGGCGCCGCGATTGCTCGTCGGAACTCGGAACGAACGCGGCGGCACGAGCGTGCTAGGGTTCGGCGGTGGAGGAGTGTGGGTTTTGACCTGTATCCGCATGTTCGGCTAGTAGAAGTAGGGGGCGAGGCGGGCCGTTTCCAGGGACATGTGAAAATTTAATACGTTTCTAGGGACACTAAAATTTTCTAAATTTGGAGGTATCCAGTACTCCCTCCGTTTCATAATATAAGAGATGCTTTAGCTTTTATGAAACGATGTATCTAGATATATTTTAGTGAGTGAACCTAAATATTAAAAGATGTCTAGATACATTTGACAAAACCTAAAACATCTTACATTTTAAAATGGAGGACTACTAAATAGTGTCTATAGATCCAAATTTAGAGAAATTTTTGACATCTATTTTAACACGGACGGAGTATAATTATTACGTTGCAAAAGCAATGACAGGAGAATAAACATAACAAGGTTTCCATTTGTAAGGAGTGAGTAAAGAAAACGTCAGAGCGTAGAAAAATTATCCCACTCGAAAGCTAGAACTGTTGAACAATTCCCACCCAACCCCTACGTACGTCTCTGTCGCCACTCATCGCCGAGTCAGAGCCATCAGGAGATGATGCGGCATGGCTTGGACTTGATACAAACCAATCATGTGCCCCGTCAGTCCGTCACCATCAGGTCGACCGTGACTCGGTGAATATTCAGCAGCCCAACAACACTCTATCCTCCACAGCCTGATCTAGTACTCCCTCCGACCCATATTAGTTGATTCGAATTTGTCTAGATTCGGATATATCTAGACATGTTTTAGTATTAGATACATCCGAATCTAGATAAATCCAAATCAACTAATATGGATTGAGGGAGTACTTCTTTTTAAAGCTACCATACAAATTAACAAGCTCCAAATACTACTCACGAGTACTAGTACTCAGCAGCAGCACTCAGCAGTCGACACCGACCTCCAGCTCCAAATAACTCGCCGCGCATGTCAGTGGTCTGTATGCACGCACTTCAGTCTGTGTCGAATACCCCCAAAGTTTCACTGCTATCTTCCAGAGGAAATGTCTTCTCCATTGGTGCATACGGTCCAGTCTAATAATGCTTGGCGCAGATCTGGAGCAAGCTGCTCCCCAAGACGAAGCCTGCCTGCTTGGCCGGCAAGACCGTATTGCCAAGTGCCAAAATGGAATCTCAATCTTGAGCCGTGCAACTCTAGTTGCAAGGCGCTTCCCCCGTGATACCTAACGTGCACGATCCCAAAGATTAACAAAGCAGCCCGCCACTCGGTTAAACAACTCATTTCACATTTTCTCCAGAAGCAATCTTCTCTCAAAAGTATCGTGCGTTTGAGTGCGGAGCGGGGACAAGAACTGCGTGCGAGCCAGCTGACTGTTCACAGGGTGCTGTCTGGCGTGCATGCACCGCAGCTCTTTAAGACTCCCACGACACTCTTACTGTAATGAGGGGACCTTGATTTGTTTTCCTTTTCCTGTTTGATAAAAATATATCACGCATAGTACTACGCTCCACGATAGTCACTGGCTTTTGCTAATTTGCCGTCTATCGTTAGCGTGGGCGGCTAACCATGTGGGGCGCCTGTCTCCTATGTTGGCCAAAAGGCTGGTGCCCTAATTATCAGCACAAAGCGTCAGTACTAGTTTAAGCAAGCCAACCTAATCTTTGTCAAAATGTGCTTAATCATACATTTACAACGACAATATTGAAATTTGCAACAACCAAAAATAGTGTCGGATCATTTTATATGTCTACGAGAAAAAGCGGAATTGCTATGAGTAGCTAGTCGAAGCAAGGTAATGTTTTTTTTTGAAAGCACAATATATTAGGTGCAAGCCGCCTCATTAAAACCTTCCAGTCCCTTTCGGTATCCTGGTAAGGAAAAATAGTGCGTCTAAAACTTGCAGCCTCTGGGTTCAACACAGTTACATCATTCGAGCGGTTACATCTTTAATTACATCAATCTTTAATTACATCAGATAAAATAAACCCCGGAGGGTCCCATCCCAAACTAAAAGCTCTTTTGAATCATATGCATGTTTAGCTAGTAGATGAGCCACTCCATTTGCTTCCCGCATACAGTGCTTGAATGAGATTCCAGGTATTGTGTTTGCTTTTAAAAAGCATTCCGCCAAGATAGCCGAATAGGGATTCCACACTTCCATTGTTCCATTGCAGCATTCGATCAGTTCAAGGCAGTCTGATTTAATAATCACCTTTGAACATCCCTTCTCTTCAATGAACTCCAGACCTTTCAACAAACTAGCTGCTTCTGCCGCTGCAGCCGAACGGAGGTTGTTTGTAGGACAACAAAAGCCTGCAATTGCCTCACCCGTATGATCTCGAAGAACACCACCTGCAACACCAGAACCATCAATATGCTAGGAAGCATCAATATTGAGTTTATATGAGCCAAAACCTGGTTTTACCCATCTCGGCGGTTCCATCTTCAGATTTGAACTAGATGTATTATAATTGGATGTCAAGGCATTAATCGCAAAAGTAAGGTAATGTTTTAAAACAACTAGGGGTGGAATGATAAGTTGTACATCCTTTGTGTCAAATTAGATGTCCGAGATTATAGTTACATAGGAATCTAGATAATTTTTTTACGTCTAATTCGACGCGTAGGAAGTATAACCTTTCTTCTGAAATGTTTTGTACAACCTAAGTTTTAGGGGTTGTTTGAGCCATACTTTGCCAAGCCAAAGTTTTGCTAGCCAAATTTTAATAGGCACGTGTTTGGTTTGTGCCACACTTTTGCTTGCTATATTTTATTACCCCTATGGCCATTTATTATAGAGTTATCATTTTTGCTAACTTTTCCCAAAGTTTGCCTTCAAAATTTTCAGCCACACCTTTTGTGGTTGCCACACTTTTATGAATTGCCACACTTTGGCTTGGCAAAAAGTGGCTAAGAACCAAACAAAGCCTTATATTTTCTCGAGAAACCGAAGTTTTGCACTATGATAGCTCAATGAGTTAGCTTTGATAAATTAGTAGTTAATTATATCAACTTTGGTCATCCTCTTTGGACCAATAATTTGTTAAGCCTCCGTCAACGATGAGAACTGTGGATGTCATGTTAAGTTTCGTGGCGAAATGGATATTTTCTCAAACTCTGAGAGCGAACATTACAATTTATTTATGCTATGTGGGGAACTAAATACTACCTCCGAACTAAAAAGAATGTTGCAGATTTGTGTAAATACGAATCCTATACACTAAAACATATCTAGATACGTGTGAATGTAGACAAATCTTCGATACCTTTTTGGACAGAGGAAGTATATAAATCGTGAACAAATTTATGAAGTTTGTTTATTATTTAACGAATTCATGATCAAGTAAGAATTAGACGCTACCTAAATGTGTTTATGACTGTTCACAGGGTGCTGCCTGGTGTGCATGCACCACAACTCTTTAAGATTCCTTGCCACACTTACTGAAAGGAGGGGACCTTGATTTTTTCATTTTCCTGTTTGATAAAAATATATCACGCATAGTACTACGCTCCACGATAGTCACTGGCTTTTGCTAATTTGCCGTCTATCGTTAGCGTGGGCGGCTAACCATGTGGGGCGCCTGTCTCCTATGTTGGCCAAAAGGCTGGCGCCCTAATTATCAGCACAAAGCGTCGGTACTAGTTTAAGCACGCCAACCTAATCTGGGCACTTTTTTTTGTCAAAATGTGCTTAATCATACATTTACAACAACAATATTGAAACTCGCAACACCAAAAAATATTGCTGCCCCAAGTTTCCGGTTAGGGGCCCGTTGCATTCTTCAACATTGATCATTGAAGCCAATACCAACCCCACTATTTTGCTACGAAAAGCGCATGTATTTCCGTGTCGGATCATTTTATATGTCTACGAAAAAAAAGCGGAATTGCTATGAGTAGCTAGTCAAAGCAAGGTAATGTTTTAAAAACTAGGGGTGGGATGATAAGTTGTACATCCTTTGAATCAAATTAGATGTCCGGGATTATAGTTACATACGAATCTAGACTGTCTAATTCGAGGCATAGGAAGTATAACTTTTCTTCTGAAATGTTTTGTACAACCTAAGTTTTAGGGGTTGTTTGAGCCATAATTTGCCAGACCAAACTTTGGCTAGCCACACTTTAATAGGTATGTCTTTGGTTTGTGCCACGGCTCGCTATATTTTTTTATCCCTATGGTCCATTTGTCATAGAGTAATCATTTTTGCCAACTTTTCTCAAAGTTTGGCTTCAAAATTTGCTGCCACACTTTGGCTTGGCAAAATGTAGCTAAGAACCAAATAAGGTATTTTCTCGAGAAACCGAAGTTTTGCCCTACGATAGCTCAATGAGTTAGCTTTGATAAATTAGTTGCAACTTTGGTCATCCTCTTTGGACCAGTAATTTGTTAAGCCTGTTAAGTTTCGTGGCGAAATGGATATTTTCTCAAACTCTGAGAGCGAACATTATAATTTATTTACGCTATGTGGGGAACTAAATACTACCTTCGAACTAAAAAGAATGTTGCAGATTTGTGTAAATACGAATCTATACACTAAAACATATCTAGATACGTGTGAATCTAGGCAAATCTTCGATATCTTTTTGGACAGAGGAAGTATATAAATTGTAAACAAATTTATGAAGTTGTTTATTATTTAACGAATTCATGATCAATTAAGAATTAGACGCTACCTAAATGTGTGTATGTAAGTTTTCCTGCATGGATACATTTTTTTAGAAAATAGCACTACATTAGTAATAAGACAATAAGGACGATTCAAAATTTCCACCAGGCGGTTTTGCATCCGAGAGAATATGCTCTTGTTTTTTGAAATGAATTTTAGACACATCTTAAAATGTTAAAAAATCCAGCAAAAATGATGTGTGTACATCTCGATGTTCTATGTACTCGCAAAGTTGTTTCACAGAAAACTAATATTTTTTCTGTCGTGCGTAAAAGAATACAAATGCGGTGCTAAAAGAACCTCTTCAAGAGTCATTTCTTTATTTTTTTACACATGACACACAAGGAATGTCGCTTTACCACGAAACTAGTAGTGCTGCACGTAGAATGTTGAGATGTACACGCGGAATTTTTGTTCGGATTTTATTTGACATTTTAATGTTATTTGTCCGGTGGGGGAGCGTGTGCACCCTAGATCAAGAATGAATTTTTGAGATTCAAGAGCAATGTCCACTTCCATTAGATTAGACGGGACGTCGCACGGACATGACATGATTCCTGTTGTTTTCGTCACGGCAAGAGTGAGTGCGTGTCCAGCACGGGACAGTTAATAAATCCGAGTAAGTGCTCAATTATGTTCGGTGCATCATGCGACCAGCGCGAAGAGACGAAATTAAGAATATTCTGCATGTGGCGCAAGAGACCTTTGAGGGCAAATATCTGGGGTTGCCCACCCCTGAAGGAAGAATGAATAGAGGGAAATTTCAGAACCTCATGGAGAAACTAATGCAACTCCTGCTACAACGGGGAGAAAACTTTCTTACGCAAGGAGGAAAAGAGATTCTGATCAAAGCAATCGCCCAAGCCCTTCCGGTTTATGTCATGGGGATATTCAAATTACCAGTGGGGCTCCTAGATGACTTCACGAAGCTTATTCGTGATTTCTGGTGGGGATCTGAGGGCGGGAAGCGGAAAACACACTAGATATCCTGGGATAGTCTGCTTCGACCAAAGTGCCAGGGGGGTGTCGGATTTCGGGACATGCAACTTTTCAACCAGGCGCTGCTGGCGCGCCAGGCCTGGCGGCTGCTGCAGCAACCGAATACCCTATGCGCCCAGATCCTCAAAGCAAAGTACTTTCCGAATGGCTTGCTCACAGACATGGTCTTTACTGGGAATGCTTCGGCAACGTGGCGAGCTATCGAGTATGGGCTGGAACTCCTCAAGAAGGGCATCATATGGTGAGTAGGAAATGGCACAATGATCAGAGTATGGCGAGACCCATGGATCCCGCGAGTCACAACGCTCAAACCAATAACGAGACAAGGGAGATGTAGGCACAGGTGGGTATCAGACTTCTTAAACCCTGATGGGTCTTGGGACGAACAACTCCTGAGGCGATGGTTCCTGCCTATTGATGTGCAAGATATCCTGAAGATCCGCGCGTCGAGTAGAAATGAAGCTGACTTCATAGCCTGGAATCCAGAGAAGGGCGGTGTATTTACAGTGCGAAGCGCCTATCAGCTTGCCTTCAACGAGCTGCTCTATGCGGATGGGATGTGGGCGACGAGCGAGCGGCCGTTAGGGGATTCAGCAGATTGGAAACTGACCTGGCAGTGCCTAGTACCTCCGAAGGTGAGAATCTTTGCCTGGAAGCTAGCTCGGAATGCACTCGCCACCCAGGAAAACATCTGCCGCCGAGGAATGGATATATGCGCAAGATGCCGGATTTGTGGTGCTGGGGACGAGACATCCTTCCATGCCATGAGGACCTGCCCCCACGCGGCTGGCCTCTGGGAGGTGATGCGCGTATGCTGGGATCTCCCAGAGGATGATAAACTCTTCTGCACTAACCCAGATTGGTTCCTACATGCAATACAAGGCCTGACTAGCAAACAGCGGGCAGTGCTACTAATGCTCCTTTGGCGCATATGGCACAACCACAACGAGCTCACTCACCAGAAGAAAATTGTGCCGATGGAGAGCTCACGACGATTCCTCGAGAGCTATCTGGAATCCCTCCTGCTAATCACACAACACCCACGGGTGGACTTGGAAAAAGGTAAGCAGGTGGTCTCACATGTGCAGGGTTTCCACAAGGAAAGACACCGAGAAGATGGGCACCGGAAGGCGAGGAAGAAGTGGACACCACCGGTGGAGGGCTGGGTAAAACTAAATGTTGATGGCGCCTTCACATCGGATGGTCGAGCAGGAGCTGGGATGATCTTGCGTGATCATAAAGGCGAAGTCGTTTTCGCCGCCTGTCGCCGCCTACGTACCTGTGAGGATGCTTTGGAAGCGGAGATATCAGCAATGGAGGAAGGCCTGGCGCTCGCCTTACACTGGTCAAAGGAGAAGATAATCCTTGAGTCGGACTGCTCCGAGGCGATAGGGTTGATTGATCTGAGAGCACCGAATTTATCTAGACATGCTACGTGGGTTTCTGTAACCCGAGAGCAGCTTAGGGAGAGGGAGTTTGCAGTTATGAAGGTTGATCGTGTAGCAAATAGCGCAAGCGATGGCCTAGCTCAGATAGGTAGAGTACAGGGAAGAACCGCAGTCTGGTTGCGAAATTCCCCACCTGAAATTGCCGAGGCGATTGAACTTGATTGTACACACCTGTCTGTTTAATTTAATCCCTTTGCCCGCAAAAAAAAGAGTGAGTGCGTGTCATTTATCGGCCATCAAGCCAACCACTACACTACACCGTGGCCCAATACGGCGAACCGCTCCATCATCCAGCACGGGCGCATTCTTTTTCTCTCTAAAAAAGAGGACGTGAGCCTCCCCTCTTCCTCTCCCCTCTCCCTCCCGCGAGTTTTGAGAGTCGCTTGTAGAGTGCCGGCTCGATCCTGAGCCCTCTCTGCCGGCCTCGCCGGCCGGAGAGGGTGGAGGAGAGGTGCCGGAGTAGTTCTTAGGAGTAGTTTTAGGTGTTTGGGCCAGGTGCATGTAGTTTGGAGTAGGGTTCGAGATCTCTCTGGCCAGATCTGGCACATCCGGTGGCGGTGGTGGCTGGTCTTTCTCCGGTGGTCGGAGGTGGCGACGGCTATCCTGTGGCCGAGGATCTCCGTTTATAAGGTCAGCGCTCCTCTTCTCCTCAATGGCGGTGCTCTGCTTCTTCTCCCACTTCTGGACGGCCGTGGTGGCGGGGGGTCGTGGATAAGGAGCGGTGTTGCTGCTGAGGGGTTTGGGGGCTGGGGTCTTCTGCTCTGCCGCTTCGGCGAGGCGGTAGGTGGTCGTCGTTTGAGGGGCTGGTCGTGCTCCCATGGAGGGAGGAGGCTTCCAACTCTCTCGATGTGGCGAGCCCCCACGCCAATAAGTTTCGCCATCCCGGAGCTTCTAGTTCTACATCGACGCGTGTTTCTCCTCCTCTCCTTTGGCCAACCGTGGTGGCGAGGAAGGGAGACTGGGGGAGGCTGTCGTCGCTGCTGGCTCGGAAGCTCTTCGAAGCTGCGCCTGCTTGTGCTTTTTCGCAGTGGCCCTTGAGCAGCGGTGAGTCTGCAAGGCCTCTGCCTCTTCTGGCCGAAAGGCGGTCGTGGGCATCAACCTCCATTGGAGGCCCCCTTCTGAAGCTTGGATCCAGAGCTCTGTGTCTTGATGAGGGCAAGTGGTTCGTCCCCGCCGGCGTCAAGACAGCTGGCTTCTTGCTTCTTCTCCGGTTGTATAGGCGTCACGAGCAAGAGACCTCGATCTCGCTGGCTCTCGGCCGGAGATCGCCGGAGTCTGGTGACGGAGGCACCTAGGGTTGGAATTGTAATCTTCGTTTTAGGTTTCTGGTGCTTTGTGTAAAGTGAAGGCCCCATTTCTTATTATCTAGCTTGGCTAGGGTGTGTTTTGCAAAGAGGCCTCCCATATCTTGTACATGCCACGCCCTATAATCGCAGCTTCTATGGTCGCTGAGACCCTTTTATCGTTAAAAAAAAAAATCCAGCACGGGCGCGGTATTGTCCGACCCGTGGGCACCGGACCACAGTTTTCCGACGCCCTCGCGTTGCCGTGTCCGCCCCCACGCACCATATATACCCAGGCGGCCAGGTCTTCCCCTCCCCTTCACCCACCTCGCTCCCGTGTCTTCCTCCCTACCTCCTCCCCTGGAGCAAACACACTGCTCGATCAAGCGCGGTCTTGCTCCGAACACTCCTACGCACGCAGCATGGCGGCATCAGTAGCCTGCGCCTTCTTCTTCGACGCCGAGCCGGCGGGCGAGCACGGCGTGCCCGCGCTGGACGCGTGCGCGCTCTGCGCCAAGCCGCTGGCGCGCGACAGCGACATCTTCATGTACCGAGGGGACACCCCCTTCTGCAGCGAGGACTGCCGCGACGAGCAGATGCAGCTCGACGTCGTCTACGCCAGGCAGACCGCCCGGCGGCTGCAGCGGTACGCTTCCGGAGCAGCGGCGCGCCGTGGGCACCAAGAGACCAGGAAGGTCTCCGTCGCGAGCTGACCGGTGCCAGAGCGCCAAGCTGCGCGCCTGGCTGTGGAACAGTTTTGTATGTGGCATCAGCAAGATCTGAAGAAGCATCGACGTTGATGAATTCTCCCCTGCGCTCTTGCCGGAGCCGGAGAAGGGTCAGGCATGCGTCAGGTGCTACCCGGCCGGTGAGGCAGGTAGCAGCCATGGAGAGTTAAATTAAACAGGGCTGATTGGCGTCTCGGTTGAAGAAAGAAGGCAAATCCAGGCAGATCACCCCGGGTGTTTAACCTCAGTTTGGCATGTCTGATCAATTTATACAGTGTCATCCTGTTTCTGTAAATCCATCAATTTTGCCATGCTGATGCTCTCCGAATCAACGCCATCGTGCCTTTTTGCTCCTCGTTCGTCTCCTTTCATGAATTAGGAACCCAACATTGTTCCTAGTGGGTGAGCTGAATACGCAAAACACGCCAGACGTGAGATCTAAGTATGGCGCACCATCGCCAGACTCGTTGAACATCTCATCAAATGTTAATTTTTCTTTATTCAGCAGAACTACTCATCGCCGAGTCAGAGCCAGCACGTACGAGTACGACCAACCGTGTGTCTAAGTCTCATCAGTATTATCTGCAGGGATATACTGGAGCAATTTCGATACTGGAGTATTCCCAATCCAAATCATCCTATGCCGAGAAGGCTCGCTGACGGTACTATCTGCAGGGGGCTCCAGTGGTTTCGTGCAATGCTTGAGTGCAAAGCCACGTTAGACAAACAGAGCGCAGATCTGGAGGACGAACTCTGCGAGCACGAGCACGAGCACGAGCCTGACCGAAACTGAGAGAGAGACTCCCAACGGAATCTTGAGCGGTGCAGCTGCGATGTTCTTCCCCCTTGATACAGAACGTGCACAGCCACGCTGTTAAATTAATCTGGTGGCAATCTCTCGGTTAGACAGCTCATTTCATAGTTTCTCTGCCCGTAGGTTGCAGCTGCGGTACATTACTCCCTCCGTTTCAAATAAAGTGAGTGAATCTACACCCTAAAAGAAGTATGGATACAGGTGTTTCATAAAAATGCTAAAATATCTTATATTTTTAAATGGAGAGAGTAAGTGCTTGGTGGCGTGCATGCACCACCTCAATATTCCCATATGCATTTTTTTGTGTATATTTCCTTTTGCGAGAAAATGATTCCCTAATACTAATCAGGGGGACATCGACTATTTTCTTTGCACGTACAGCTATCTATTGTTGCCACTGCATAACCACGCATGAGAGGTGCCTGCCTTGATCTTATGTTAGCAAAAAGGCTCGCGCCGAAATTATAAGCACTAAAACATAATTGGGAAAATCTAAGAGGAGGCGCCACACGCGGCTCTCTTCCATGCGGCGCGCTGAGATTCGCGAAATCGATCGCTCCGCATGGTCAACTACCAGTCGCTGCACCTTATCTCTTATCCCTTCCCGAGTTATTCCTCAGTCACCACGAAAATTCCCCTCCCCAAATCGTGACGGAGCCGACGAGTGCGTGGAGGAGACGGCGGTCTCCAGCGCATGGAGGTCTCCACCAGGCCAGCGCTGATGAGCGCGAGGAGGAGGCGCCCGTCTCTAGCGTAGGGAGACCTCTGCCAGACCACCGCCGAGCTCCAGTAGGTGGTGCCTATCTCGCTGATGATGACCGCAAGGAGGCGCATGTCTCTAGCGCAGGGAGAGCTCCGCCAGGCCGTCGCCGACGGGGGCGAGGAGGAGGCCCCCGTCGCTAGCATGGGATGCTGCCCAATGGGCGGTTGTGGAGACCTTCGCGAACACGCACCGGGGAAGACCATGGCTTACGAGCACGAAGATTAGGATTCCATCCCTAGCATGGGGGCATGGCCGCCACTGAGCACGCGCCGGGGCTACCGCTGTCAAGCATGAAGTGGGGAAGGCGCATGGAGAGATGTGCAGGAGGAAGAGGCGTTCGTCGGCCGTAGTCAACGAGGGCGGGGAGTAGGCCGCTGCAGGCAACTGCAAGGAGGTCACTGCCGACGGGCAGGTTGAATCTGTGAGCCCGATGCTTGACTGAGTTTTTCCTCTACCCTACACCTTGATCTGTTGGATTTTTTCTCTTGATGTTCGGTGGAATTCGTCGTGGATTTTTGCAGGTGAAATAAGATGTGAGTGATTCCCTGGTTGCATATGTCTACAAGGACGGAATTAGAATGGTAGAGCCAAGTAGGCATTAAGAATTAGAATTTGGCAACTTGGCATTATGATATTGGTAGCCAGACACTGTGAATTTGGCAATTAGGCATTAGGAATTTGGAAACTAAGTACTGTGAATTTGGCAAGCATCAACAAATTATATTAGAGCTTGGAAATCACTAACCCAGTATCTAGCAACCATGCACCTGAAACTTGGCAACTATGCATATGGAACCGACGCCGACAAGTGCAAGGAGGCGCCCGCGAGGAGGGGGTGTTCATCTCGAGCGCGGGGAGAGTGTCGAGAAGGCCATCGATGGTGAGAAAGCACCAGGGAGAGCGCCACAACCACAAAGATGCAGCGGGGATGCCGGCGCAGCCAAGCGTGAGGCCAGTGTCGACGATGAGCACATCAAGGCGCTGCAAGTGCATTACATGCCTGAGTTTTCTATCCCCCCAACATTTGAAATCTGTAGGCTCTGGTCTCGTTGATTTTTCCAAACAAGAGAATTTTATCTGGCAACCAAGCGAATTTTATCAAGCAATCGTTACTAGTTAATCTGGCATCTATATTCTTATAAATTTCTTGATGACTTCATCTTGGTTAAAGCCTAGCATCGAAGTATAACATATGGCAGTCATTCATAGTTAATTTGGCAAGTATATCTTTTTAATATTTTCTTGATGAATTTACCTTGGTTAAAATCTGGCAACCAAGTGTAATTTATCTGTCAGTCAGGCAATTCTATATTTTATAATTTCTTTGATAACTCCAGTCATTCCTAGTTAATCTGGCAATTCTATATTTTATAATTTCTTTGATAACTCCACCTCGGTTATAAATCTGGCATATAAGTGTATTTTATTTGACAGTCATCTCTAGATGAGCTAGCAGCATCTTACAATTCTCCATGTTTTTATCTGGCAACCATATAGGCAGGTAGTGTGTTCATACCTACTCTGTGTCAAATGGTAGCTCTGTCCTTCGTGTATAAATATCATGGTGAGAAAACTAGCAATAGATTAGGGTAAACACAAAGTAAACATATCGATGATTGTCTAGGGTAAAGGAAAAGATGACTTTGCCTTTTTTGTACCATACTGCATCGATGGTAGTTCAACATAGTGTAATTTAACCTGTACCGATGTGAGATGGGGCTGTTGCAAAACCAGTGACGCCATTGTGCTAGTGGCTACTACTCAGTAATAGCATTGATCGTTTAGCTTACGATTGCATGCAACGGGACGGGGTGGTCGACCGAATAAGGGTATCTGAGTGGTCCTAGAAAAAGGAAAGTACAGACGTGGACCTAGAAAAAGGAAAGAAAAAGTTCCGAAATCTCTTTCGGTCAACCGTCGCACAGGAGCTACCCGGGTGCGGCGCCGCTGGGTAGCACAGTCCAACATTATTGTAGCAAAGCTTCCTGATCATATGTTGACACAAGCACATATCCAAAAAGTAGTATTCTCAGATTTGTCTACATTCGGATGTATATAGCACATACCTAGATACATTCGAATCTAGACGAATCTAGACAAATATGAGAACATTAATATGGATCGGAAAAAGTACCACAATGATACCTAAGATTCCGACTAGAGGCACATATGATTTCAATGTAATGATTATTGGTACGAATACTCACTCCACAATTATGCGGTTGCAAAAAAAGTTAACTTCTGGTGGAATATTATAAAACTTGACTTTGACTAAACCTAATATATGAAGATTGATTTATGATTCATCTCTTAATAGAAGGCTCAAGGGAAATCGATGAAGTAAAACATCACGTCTACATCGCACCGGAAAACTTACTTTGGTTTATAATGAGATATTAGCTAGCACATGTTTACCCCATTCTCACATTCTGTTGATTAAGTGATATTTTATTAAGTCAAAGGTTGTGTCAAGCCAATGCCAACGACACAATTATATCTGGCCTCTGTGTACAAGATACAAAAACGCGTGAGCAAGAAAGTAAAAAGTCTAAGCCGAATTAGATGGAGCCGCTAGGTGCTCCCAGCAAGGCGTGACATGGCGGCTAGGATGGCCTCTAGTGGTGGTGTTGTCGCCAGAGGTGAATAGGAACAACGAGCCCATCGAAATGTTTGAAAGTGACGCACAAAGCCATGCGCTAACTATCGGGATTTTGATTCCTGATCATAAATTTGTAGGTGTGAGGTTTTTTTTATCACGATTCATTGGGCTAACAACCTCAGGACACACAAGATTTATACAGGTTCAGGCCCTAAGTATCTACCCAGTAACGTCCCTAGGTCATGTGTCAACTTTATTTTATTGAGCGTGCGGGGTGCTCGAAAGGTTATAAAGGGGTGTATCGGCTAGAGGTTAGCCGGTACGTGAGGTGGACGTCGACTAGGAGTCTAGCATGCGTGTCAAGTCTCTCCTTTCCTAGGAAAAGGAGTCTAAGTGGAATGGAATGGTAGATATGCTCTAAGAGCTTAAATATGAACTAGCTATGAACTACTTCCCTAGTGAGCTTCTCGTCAGAGATTTTTGGTCTTGGATGTGGATTTTGATGTGTTGTGGTGGCTCTTAAGTAGAACGTGAATGGGGTTGAATTGAATGCCGAATGTCTTCTCGCTCCTCCTTTGTGGACTGCTCCTTTTATACCCTCGGCCTTGAATATTAGCGTATGGTCGAGGAGTTACCGCCGTGTTGGATGAGACATGGCGGTGCGTGGCTTGGCCGCCACGCTTATGTTATTATTAGCACGCCGTCGAGCGCCAAACTCCTATCGATGATGTCAATGTGGAATTCCGAGCCTCTGGGGTGTCTCTGTCAGCTGGAAGGTTGGGATGTGATGCAACGAGGGGTGCCAGACCTTGTCGCTCAACCTAGGGAATCTTCCAAACATCCGGATGTATGGTCAAATCTACTGATGTGTGCGTCGTGTCCTATTACATACGCGCGGATTCCCGGGCCGTGGCCCTTTCCGCACGCCTAGCCATCATGACCCTGTCAGGGTGTGCGATGTAAAACTCCAAACTATCTCATAACCATAGTAACATTCTCTTAGTTGAAGGGGGCACACCAACTACTATGTACACTCACATAATGCCTAGTGTTGAGAATAAAGTCACAGAGCTTCAAGATTGATAAAATCTACATGGCTCTTGCAATTGATGGGTATATTGCTAATAGAAAAAATTCCGCCTTAACGAGAGACGTCAATCTAGGGGTTTTTTACTTGGTGGGTGGGGTATAACCACCCACACAACCATCCAACCATAGTTTTGTTTTCATATTGTGTAATAGTTGTTATAAATATTTATATTTTGATAGAAAGTACAAAACACACATGTGTTTCCATTGTGGAAACTCAAGAAAAACATGAATGCATATTTGAGAATGAAACCAATAAAAAATGAGCAATGCCAAACATATAAACTCACATGTAGATAACTCATACAAAATATATTTTCCTATTTTCTTGCTGCTAATTTACAATCATTCACTCTAGAAACCTCCATCAACATATTTATTATACATGTTCACTCTAGAGTTCTCAATCTATATATTTCAAGATATTGAAATAGCAGCAAAAGTATAATAATATACTGTAACATATTTAATGATACATATTAATTCATGAAAAATGTGATTTTGTCATTGTTATTTTGCATAGATCTTAGAAGATATAATTCAACTAAAACTCTTAGCAATGTCTCTCAAACAATGATTGTTTTAAATCTTGGCCACAAGTTTTGCTACAAAATATGGCTTCAATTTAACAAATCAAGGTGTATTTGCAAATATAAATGTGTCAACTAAACTACATTGTTTGTATCCTACAATTGAGCAATGCGGTTATGTGGGTAACCATTATGAAATAAAATAGCGTAATTTAATCTTGGCTTTGATTTCATAAATCATAATTAAGTAAATAAGTTTCTTATAAATAATTAAAAACTACTCTTTCTCATATTGGACCCACATATTGTTTGAGTTAACAGACCAATAAGTTATCATAAATATAGAAAAAGCGGGTCCAAATATTGAACTTTAGTCCATCATGATTATCCCAATACTTACCAAATTTCTCCTTATTGTTTTCTGCCATAAAGTATAGTCCAACTTCTAATTTTTCATGAATAATTATGACTATGTTATTATGGATCAACATGAATTATGAAACAAATTAGCCGATGTATCTTTAGAGAATCTTACCGGCACATTATAAAATAGGTTGAATACTAAAATCAGTTGTATGTCTTCCAACCAGTCTTTTGGATATGAGAGGACCACCAACTTTAGAAAAATATATGATGCACTAGTACTTATATTCATAACCTAATCTTTTGAAAGATTTTTCGAACACAACTGTAGCATCGAGTATAACATAAAATCGAATTTCATCTTGTATTAACACCTGACGAAAGAGATTCTATTCCTCTAAACAAATATCCTAGATAGGCCTTCTTCACAATATTTTGAAAGATTTTTCTGATTCTTGCAGCCGATGCATTACAATATTTCAAATCCTTCTTCACAAATAAGTTCACAATGTGTGCACAAACACCACACATGTAAGAATTAATTGTTAGATATTATTGATTCCCAATGTTTGGTAACAATTATGAAATACTAGACTACAGTATTTACTTGCATCATCAATGGTTAGGGTATTCCATTGTCCCACTCGAGTAGGCATTCTTCTACCTGTGTGCCAAGAGTATCACATGCATGATTAGGTACAAGAAAAGTTTAACACATCCCTTTCAAGTTCCCACCGATTGGTTATCTAGTATGTAGTCAAACTCGTGTAATTCTGGTTCTGAATAGATGTCCATGTATCAATCGTCAAACATACTTGTTGATGCCTTAAAATTTACCGCAACTTGGTATTTTCATGTAAGTACATATTCAAATAGTCCCTAGCAACTGTGTAATGATAAGGAGGTTCAAACTATGGTTAGAGAGTGACATAGGTATGATTACTCGGATACTTATGATTCGCTATCCTATATTGGGTAAAAGGCTTACAACCCATGAAAGTTTCAGATGATAGCCCAAGGAAGCAACCGACAAAGGCTTTGATTGTATTAGGAAAGAGACTATGAACCGACATTGTGTTGGTATTATAAATTACGTGTGTATGAAACCTATTTGCATACAGCTTTGAGACCTGGCCTATTATATATAGGACGGGAGAAGCCCAACCAAGGGTAACCGAAATCTAGAGGAAAACTTGTAATAGTACGATTTCTCAATATTCAGACGACTTTGACTCCATTGTTTTCCAGATATCCGATGAAATCCCCAACGTTCTCTTTTCCGCGAAACCCTAAGTCCATCACCATGGGCATTGCTGAGGTTACCCCTCGTCAATTGGCGCCGTCTGTGGGAAACCCGAACGCTGGAACAATGGATTTGGCAGGCCGCTCTCCACCAAGCATCAACCCGACAAAAGCAGATCCACGCCTGCCCACCCCTGTATTGGTACTCGCCGATTTCAATGGCGGATCCGATCTGATCATCGGAAGTTTCCACTTCCAAGTAGAGGACCCGCAAGAATCGCACCCTTCGGCCTTGGTCACATCAGAACCATCGGTGCAAAAACCTACGCCTGCGGCAGTACCAGCATCTACCATCGGATCCTCCACGAATGTCACAGCACAGATCAAAGAAGGCGAAGAAGGCGAGCAAATCGAAATGGATCTGGGGGACCTTGATGGCCTTCATGGTAATCTCTCCCTCGGGTCAGGTCCTGAGCCAACTCCACCACACGAAGCAAACCCGACAAACTTAGAACCCGAAGAAAGTAGCGAAAACATCGACTTCGAAGAAATGATGGCAAAGATCTATCAAGAACTACAATCTCGGAATACTATCAGCACATCCTTTGAAGTAGAAGATGACGCCATCGTCCCACGTATAACACGCCACCAAGTGTGCATGATCAACGGGGATACCTCAACACCACGCAACTCTAACGATAATCCTATCCTCAACCCCGATGATATTTTATCAGATGACAATGCAGGAAACCACGACAATGAAGAAGACCATGGAAACGGAGGAGAAACAGTAGATAATCGCATAGTCCAAGGAAGAGGCGAAGAACCGCACGTAGGAGAGAGGCAAAGACTTCGACTACTAGCATCGGCATGGCAAAAAGCAAGGGAAGCAATTTCAGGAGCAGTTCTAATGATAGCGGATGCTTCATATGAGGATCTATCAACATACTAGTATCTGCTTCACCGCAAGAAGAGAGACCTACGTAGGATGTAGAGGCAACTCGACGAAAGAAAGAGATTAGTCGATGAATCTAGCTTACGACGGGCACAGTTAAGCTCTACTTGAGCATCATGCGGCGTAACAGGAGGAGCACCACCAATAAGGGTAACATCTCAACTGCAGCATATCCCTGAAGCAGAAAGAAGTGGACTCATTCGAGATCTCGACCTATCATTAATGTTGATTGACCAAGCAGGAAACATCAAGGCAAAAACGGCTCAGGCGGCCATTGTGGCCACGCAAACATATCTGATCACAACTCAGCCCGCACCCGACGATCCGCGTGCAGCCCTCCACCGCTCCCCTCTGATTAACCTCGGCATGGTGGGAGCCTCTCTCGCGGAAGAAGAGCAAGGAATCGCGCAACAACCTGATAGATCCCCCCATTGTTACAGCAGTCCTTGGCAAGTGGGACACACCCGACGATCTCGATCGCCACACCAGGCGCATCTCGTAGGACCCGAGACACGAAGCAACACAAGAAACGACAACACGCAACACAAGAGCAATGGATCAAGAGATGAAAACCGCAGCCGACGATATCATGATGGATACAACAAAGACGATTACGAGCTATGCGGGGCCAGCTGTTTTACGCAGCGGATTCGCAAAACCTCAGTACCCAAGGACTTCAAACTTCCACACGACCGCCACAAGTACGATGGACTCTAGTAACCCGAAGCATGGTTAGCAGATTATTTGGCCACTGTCAAATTACAAGGCGTCTCCACAACTACCACAATGCAAAGCCTACAACTACATCTCACCGGCGCCGCAAGATCATGGCTCAGGCAGTTACCCGAAGATTCCATCGGTAGCTGGAACGACCTGGAAGATAAGTTCATACGGCACTTCCAATCCATGTTTAAATGACCAGCATACTTGGAGCAGTTGCGAGCGTGCAAGCAAAAAACTAGGGAATCAATAAGAGCATTCATCCAAAGATGGAATATCATCAAAAACTCAGTTGAGTCCATATCCGATGAAAGGGACATCTACGCATTCAACGATGGCCTCTGTCGCTGAGAATTCATAGAAGAACTGGGACGGGTTAAACCCAAAACAATCTCACAGCTGATGGAAATAGCAAATCGCTGGACTGATGGGGAGGACGCACTACATAATAAGCGTACACGATCACCCGAAGAAGACAGGGATAAACACGGCAAAGATAGAAGAAGAAGGAACAAAGATGGAAACATGGGACCGAGTTATGTCGTAGGCGGTTTCTCGGGTGAAGGTAACAACAGAAGCAATGACTACAATGGTGGATATCGCCAGAGCAGGGACGACGTCGGAGGAAGCCAGTCAACACAGCGATATCAGCCAAGAGCACGAGACCCACCCATGTCCGTGATGCAAATGCTGGAAGGACCCTATAATATGCATTTTTACGTCGACTCAGCAGGCAGACGACAATATAACCACCTCATGAAAGACTGTCGAACATTCCTGAAGATGCAGGAGCTATGTAATGCAAAGGCAACCGAAGCGGTAAATTGAGGATACACATCTACGCCTAGCACACTAGCCATTGGCGCACCACCACCACCAGCGGCACCACCACAAAACACAAATGATCAAAACAATGAGTACCCTAGGTCAAAAGGAGCAATGTCCGTGATTCAGAAAAGGCGTCCATCCAACAGAACTCAGAAGCTCATCACAAGACAAATCAATATGGTAGAAATAGCAACATCAGCCACACCTGAATATCTACACTGGTCAGAGCAAGAAATCACATTCAGTAGAGCCGATCACCGGCTTCGGTTCCCACGACCAGGTCACTCATCCTTGATAGTCGAAGGAGAAATTGGTGGGTTCGATATGAGGTGTTTATGGACGTAGGAAGCAGCATAAATCTGATCTACGCAAAAACACTGAGAACAATGGGCTACCCCTGGAAAATCTCGCGCCAACAGAAACATCTTTCCACGGAAAAGTACCAGGTAAAGCCAAAATTCCTTTAGGAAAAGTATTTCTTGACGTGTTTTTGGTTCCAAAGTAAATCTCAAGCGAGAAAAACTTGAATTCGAAGTCATGGACTGACCATCATAATATCATGCGATCCTGGGATGACCAACCTTCGCACAGTTTATGGCAGTGCCGCATTATGCGTACCTAGTCATGAAAATGCCAGCACCAAAGGGAATCATCACGGTAAAAGGAAGCTTCACACGTGCCGACAATTGTGATTGGGAGTTCAACAAAAAAATTGAATCTTTCAGGATGGCAAGGTGAAAGATCGGTATAGGCGACTAGAGGGTGGGTGAATAGGAGCTACTCAAATTTTAACTACTTTTCAAATTAAGGCTAAACACAAAGTAAGTTCTCTAGATGTGCACTAGGTGAGAGAACTTAAAGGATACAAGCAAGCAAGTAACAATAAGTAAAGAGTAGAGGATAGAAGTAACCGAGAGTAGACACGGAGATGTTTTCCCGAAGTTCCTTCCTTTTGAGGGGAAGTACGTCTCCGTTGGAGGGGTGGGTGGTACTAAGACCACCAGCGCCACAGAAGGCCTCACCCTATTCTCCCAAGAACCCGATCCACTATGCGGTGACCTTGAAGGTGGCAACCGAAACCTTTACAAACTTGTTGAGAAGACCTCCACACACCCGGAGTCTCCCAACACAATCCCAAAGCTTTACAACAAATGCCCGAGCTCCGAGATCGACCTCTTCCGTCTAGGGTTCAAACAACCCAAGAGTAACAAGGTCCACAAAGGAAAACACGGGGGAATCAACTTTGCTTTGGTGGAAACCTAGATCTAGACCTCCTTCACCAAGCCTCAAAGTATCAAGGAGATTGGAGGGCTAGGGAGGGAGTTCTAGTAGAAATGAAGCTCAAGAACAATGGAGGAGAGAGATAAAAGAGTCAAACTTCTTGTTGGAGAAGAAGGCTCTATTTATACCCTCAAGAGGGATCTGCCCGTTGCAGCCAGTCGCCAACCAGTAGTACCGGACCTATGAGCGGTAGTACCGGAAAACAGCGGTACTACCGGACAGGTACCGGACAGGGTACCGGGTTGGTGCTAGCTGCATCGGCGTGGCTTCTGTCCCCGCGGTGGCAGTGGCTCTGGGAAGCGGTGCTACCGCTAAGCGGTAGTACCACTTACTGATGTCTACGCACTTCTATTCTTGTAGATAGTAGTTGGGCCTCCAAGTGCAGAGGTTTGTAGAACAGCAGCAGGTTTTCCCTTAAGTGGATCACCCAAGGTTTATCAAACTCAGGGAGGAAGTGGTCAAAGGTATCCCCTCTCAAGCAACCCTGTAATCAAGATATAAGAAGTCTCTTGTGTCCCTAACACACCCAATACACTTGTCAGGTGTATAGGTGCACTAGTTCGGCGAAGAGATAGTGAAATACAAGTGGTGTGGATAATTATAAGTGGTAACGGTGATAGAAAATATCTTGATGGCATGTGGTTGATGTGGGAAAAGACTAAAGGAAAACTAAAATAAAGATAGAAGCAAGCAAACATGTAATAGATCTAATAGCAAACGGTGTTTCAGTGCTTAGAAACAAGGCCTAGGGATCATACTTTCACTAGTGAACACTGTCATATAAATATATTATCTTCATGATACTATGCTGAACTACTCTCCGGTTGGACACTCTAATACATGGTAGGGCTATAACAACACACCTCAAAGTTCATATTTCCCATCTAGATAACCCCACACTGTCACCTTGAGTACTAGATGGTTCAAACAAACACCACAATTTTATAGAAACATCCAACTCCAAATATAACTCATAACAAGTATTTGAAATCTCTAGCCTAAGTGCCACCATGGTGTGCACACTTTCAACTTCAAACACATGGGGAGAGTAGAGATCTATTAAAGCACTTGAGTAGCCAGGTAGATCTACTTGATTACAAAGCTCATGATCACAATATGATCATGCATAGAGAGAGATGAACACATAGCTACCGGTAGAACCCTTATCCTCAAGAGAGAACTACTCCCTCCTCATCATGGGAATCAACAACGGTGATGGAGATGGCGGTGGAGATCGATGGAGATGGCTCCGGGGGCACTTCCCTGTCCCGGCAGGGTGCCAAAACAGAAACTTTCTGTCCCCCGAATCTCCTCTTCGGTGGTGGCGGCGCTGCGGAACTTTTCGTGGATTTCTGATTGACCCCCTAGGGTTTTCGTCTCGGGAGGCATATATAGGCGAAGGGGCAAGGTCGGTGGCCAGCCAAGGGGCCCACACCATGCCTTGGCGCAACCAGGGGGACCCGCGCCTAGGGGTGGTGTGGCCACCCTGTGGCCCCTCTCCGTCTCTCCTTCTGGCTTCGTGAGTCTTCTGGTACAATATCAACTTTGGCTTTTGTCCCGTCCAATTCCGAGAATATTCATTTTCTGACTTTCCTAGAACCAAAAACAGCAGAAAACAGGCAGCTGGCACTGTGGCTCTTGTGAATAGGTTAGTCCAAGAAATTCATATGAAAAGTACTCCAAAGTGTGGACAAAACATAAGAAAGTAGATAAAACCAAGCATGGAACATCAAAAATTATGGATACGTTTGCAATGTATCAACATCCCCAAGCTTAACTCCTGCTCGTCCTCGAGTAGGTAAGTGATAAAAAAGAAAGAATAATTTTTGAGGTGACATGCACCATCATAAACTTGATCAAATTATCATTCATAGCTAGGATCATAGTACTTCAATCATAACATGAAAGACAAAGTTCTAACAATAAGGCAAAGCAACTATGTTGCAACATGAAAAGGCATAAACAAAATATTCATGAATAACAATGCTTTGCAAGACGTTTGTTTTTTTCACATAAAGAAAACATAGCATAGTGGCATTCAGCTTGTCCCTCATAGAGTAGCAAACATAAATGCATAGGACACCTTCAAAGTTCATAAGAGTGACTAGATACAAATATTTTAAAACAAGCAATATCAAAGTTATGCATCAATCAACATGTCTTGGGACAATGCACATAGAACTAAGAATGGCCACTATGCTCTCAAAGTAGGTGCATAAAGATAAAAGGTGGAGACTCAACATAAAAGTAAAAGAAGGGCCTTCATAGAAGGAAGTAGAGATTCGAGTTTCATAAAGATCTTCCAAAAATTATGGTACTTATTAGCTTTCAGCTCTCATTGCCCCTATCATAAGCATCTTGAAGTGATTAAGGTTAAAGTGAACAAACTATGGTGTATATGCTTGACGAAGTATAAATTGGAAATCTCATGTCCCTTGAATACGAGGGCCGCTCCTCATGCTACTCAAGTTTAGTTACCGGTAAGTTCTTGTCATTATAAGTACATGTGTATCATAGAGAACCGCCAACCGGGTACCCCTTGCCCGATGATACGGAAGAATCCCCATATCAAAATGACAAGGCAAGCAGACAACGAGCATCTCAGCAATCTTCTTATTTACCATGGGAATATGGTGCTTTTTTATCTCTTTCCTCTTTTCATAATCTCTTTTTTCTTTTTCTCTTTTTTTCTCAATATCTGACTCTTTTTTTATAAGAAGAATGCTTCATAGACAGCTCATTATGGTTTAACTCATCAATGCCCATTGTTATGGACTTGGTTTTTGGAGAAGGAGGGAGCGCTGGAGACATCTATAGGCTAGCAAACAAGCACACAGGGGACTCAAAGATTTACCCAGGTTCAGGCCTCGTAGAGGTCCCTACTCCTGCTTGTCTGCTCGTGGAATTATCGAAGGAATTGAAGATTACAATGGTGCGCAGATGCAATCTGGCGAGGGTTGTGGAAACTAGGGTTGCATGTGTCCTTCTCGCTGCCCCCTCCTAGCCTTTATATAGTGAAGCTAGGTCTCGGGAAGCAGGTCGAGTCGTTTACAGGTTAGGGTTTTCCCCTTTGAACTTTCTATCTTTAGCTTCTTCTTGTTCTTCAAGCAATCGAGAGTCCATAGGCTACTCGAGTCCTCTCTTGGGACTTGGCGACACCGTGGGCTTCCACTGTATTCAGGCTGTATATACCAAACTCAAGTACCTATAGGGTATACCCATGTAAGTAGCCCCCGAGTGTCCAATGGAATCGCAGATTCGACTGGGGACTTTATGAAACCTTTCGAGTGCATGAATGAGTATATTTTCGACTGCTTTGTTTGTGTCATAGGGTTTGTTGATGTGCGTGCCTGATTTAACCAATGTATCGGTATCAGTTAACTACCTTAGGGTAAAACAACGCAATCTACTCGAACTCGAGTCCCCGGACTCGAATCCGGAAAAGTGCCGGTGTAATTCGACTCAAGCCGCGGAGGTCTTACATGAGTCGAATTCCAGTTATATGGGTGTGAGCACTCGACACGTCCGTCGAGGCATGTTCATCGTACCTGTAGGTACGGATATATTTCTGGTAGTGCGCAACAAATGCGTTGCCAGGCCTTATTCAGGTCTTATCTTCACGCTGTAAGCGCGGCATCTGAATTTTATCATCGCGGAGACAATTCGGGTGACCCAGGAGACGCAGTCTCTTTGTAGGGAAAAATTATGAGGCGGTGTCGCCATAGCATTCGAGTGTGGATGTTATCAACACACAGTACTTTGTACAAATAATCATAGGGTGCGCGACCAGCGCTCCCTATGGGAGTATCCCCCTAGTGCCTAGTTGAGTCGAAGACTCAGGCAGGGACTAAAGAACTTTCGCGACTGCTGTCATCTTTTGTTTGCTTGTTTCAGTCGAATTTGTTTCCGGCGCTCCCTATGGGAGTAACCCATGTCCATAGTCGAACCGTGTTTCGAGTGGTTGGGTTTGCCTTGATTGTCTATGTTCCTGATAAAGAAAAAGAAAAATCGTAGGGTGCGCAACCTGCGCTCCCTATGGGAGTAGCCCCCGAGTGCTTGGTGGAGTCAAAGACTCGAGCAAGGACTAAAGTAGTCGAAGTCTTCTGCTGCATAGTTTTGATGACTTCAGTGCTGATGATTTCATGACCTCAGTTGCCCGCGTGAGCAAGTTTGACGGGACGTGACGAGCGGTGGGTCCCACTCCCTAACTTTGATTTGACCGGGCGTGCGTAATCTTTATTTTAATTGCGCCTCCTCGATTTCTGCGCGTACTGGGAGCAGTGGGGGGATGGTTCACATTTTAGCTCCTCCACGTGTCAAGCACGATGAACGCCACGCGTCCAGTAGGGTATCTCTGAGTCGTTGGATGGCATCTTCCAGGGGTTAAGTAGTGACACTGCGACGGTAATTTCTCATCTGCCTTCATTCATCCTTTGCCTCCATCGCCATTTCCGCTGCTCCTCTACTTTCTCTGTGCTCTTTTCTTCCACGGCGCTGGACCAGCTCCACACGTTTTCCAGCTACTTCCTTCGGTCGCATCACCGCCACGCAATGGGGAAGAAGAATTGAGGTGCTGCGGCCGATTCCGTGGCTATCGCTGCTGCGGCGAAGAAGAAGGGCAGCTCCACCACTGCGGGCATCAACACCGCCGCCGGCGGGAAGAAGAAGGGCACGAGAGCCCGCGTCACGAATGGCGCGTGGCGTCCCTCCATCATCAAGTCCTCTGATCTTCGTCTTCTTCGCCAAGACGGAGTGCTCTCCGCTGCAGTCGCCGACGCGCGTGTCCCAGGCGGTGAGATAATCCCTTCTCCTCCCGCTGGTTTTCGAGTGATGTTCTTGGCGTTCATCATTCGCGGTCTCTCGTTTCCCCTGCATCCTTTCTTCAGGGGCCTCCTTTGTTTTTACGGGCTTCAGCTATATCAGCTGTCCCCGAACTCTATCCTCCACATCTCTTGCTTCATCACCCTCTACGACTGCTAGCTCGGAATCGAGCCGCACTTTGGCCTCTTCAAGCGCCTCTTCAAGTTGAAGTGCCAATCTGCGTCTGGCTCCTTAGTCTACGATGTAGGTGGTTGCGGAATCCACGTCGACCCATCCGCCACCTATTTCGACATAAGCTCACAGCGTCCGTCCAAGGGTGGAGGGACAAGTGGTTCTACGTCAGCGACGAGAAGGCTGATGGGGAGCACTTCGGACTCGCACCCTTTGATCCCGCGACGCCGTGCAGGAGGAGGCGCTCCTGGAAGAATATAGTCATGCATGGCGAGTCCGCGGAGACAGATGTGCTGTATGAGCGCGTCTGCGACCTCGAGAGTCGCATAGGCAAAGAGGAGGGAGGCTGTGCCCTCATTCGCACGTGGCTGCGCCGTCGCGTCCAGCCCCTGCAGGCCAGAGTCCACCCCATGTTTCGGTGGGCTGGCGCTGACGATGTCACTCGCGTGTCTGCCGATGGCATGTCCGCGAGTGAGGTGGATAAAAGGGTTCGACTGGTCACCAAGTACACCGTCAAGGATGTGCTCCCTAGTGAGCCAGTTGTTCCTCCGTTTGATGCTGCTAACCCTCCTCCTAAGGTATAGTTCTGCTACGTAGTAGCTTAGTTTGTCGATTGCTTCTCTGCTGTTTCTTATATTTGTGCTAAATTGTTGTTTGTATGCAGGATTGGGTGTTGTCACCCTGTATGCCCCCTCTTCCTGAGGGGGTTATCCCTCGCGAGGCCTTGGAAGAGGATGAGTCGGAGTCGACCGTCCCATCTGATGTTGAGGAGGAAGCCCCCGAGTCCGGTAGTCCGGATACTCGCAAGCATTCGCGCAGCGAGGATCCCGATGTGTCGTCTCCTTCGACTCCGAAAGGTGCAGGCGTTGGTGCGGAGTCGCTGATCCCTGCCATTCCCATGAGTGCCGTGGCGCCTTCTTCTCGCAAGAAGATGCGACTGCCAAAGGAGTCCTCGTCAGAGTCGGGGGATCCAACCTTTGACTTTGATAATTTTGAGTGGTAAGTATTCAAATCTTCCTTTTTGGTTCTTCTTTGCAGTTGTCTTTTCTTGATGTTGATTTTATCTTGTAGTCAGCAGGCGTCGTCATCTTCTGGCGACGTCCAATTTTTGAAAGAATCAGGAGTCGCAACTTCATGGGCCAAGAAAGAGGCCGAGCGTGCTCCTTCCCCTCCATTGGCGGCCCACTCCGGGCATAACTCTTCCAGCTCTCTGCATGAAGGGGAGCATCGAATGGTTGCCCGAATGACGGCACACCAAACAACTTCGGAGTCATTGGAGGATCATGTAAGTGTAGGATTTATTCTTCTGGTGTTGTAGTCGATGCTACTTATGGCATCTGCTAACTTTGTTGCTTTCTTTATTGCGACAGCTCCTTGTGAAGGAAGCTGCTCATCTGGCGGACCAAGTGCTTGCGATGGGTCGACAGCATACAATGCTGGATACTTGCTGTCGCGTGGTGGAAAGTAAGTACCTTTTCTTCTCATTCTTCTACATCATTGTCCTGTAGTCGACTGATAGTCAATCCCTTCTGTGCTGTCTTGCAGCTGAACATAATGCCCTTCTTCGCGACGTCACCGCCATGGAAAACACGCTCGCCACGGCTGTGAAGAGTTGTGATGAGGCAATCACGGTGCGTGACGAGGCGCAAAAGCGTGAAGAGGGCATGCGTGCCTCCATTGCAGCTAGGGAGAAGTTGTTCGAAGAACAGCTTTTCCCGATTGCCAAGGCCCTCTCAGGCACCTTGCTTGGATATCATTATCGTTCTTTTGTTCGATTTTTATTGCTAGTGGTGACTTTCGTGCCCAAGTGTGGGTTTATGTACAGATGCTGGTGATTTGAGCTTTGATCCTCAGACCCTCCACCGTGATGATGCCTTGGCGGGTGCACTTTCAGCAGTCGAGGATCGCAGCACCGCCGTACAAGATATGCTCTCCAAGGCCAAGGGCGTGCTCAGTCACCTCCGGGAGGAGTTGATGCCCAAGGCTGAGCTAATCGAGAACATGGACGAGCTGGTGGAGTCTCTCGTCGGGGGTGTTCCTTCAAGCTTCAAGAACTCACTCCGTGCGGCTGGCGCGTCCATGTCACTTGCCATGGTGCAGGCCCACGGAGTCGAGGTTGATCCTGAAGCGGTTTCAAAGGCATTCCCCGTTAGTGCGGACGACCAGTAGGTAGTCTTTGCTCCCTTCGCGACTGCCTGTGGCAAATATGGTCCGCAGCTGATTAATACGGTTGCGAAGTACTCTGAGGAGCTACAGCGAGCCAAGAAGGCGGTAAAGGCTGCGGCATCAGGGGCTGGCAGAAAGTCAGTGGCATCTGACACTGCCACGGACTCGATGAAGCCCCCGAAGCCGTCGAAGTCAAAGAAGCCAATCGCTCCTCAATAGCTTTGTAATAGTTAATTAGTTTATGTCCTCTGTCAAGAACATGCCTGTTGGCGAGTGTATCTGCTGATACTTTTGCTAGTCTTGAATGCACTTGAATCTTTTGTCTTTGTGTCGATTTGATCGTCTTATTTGCTTCTATCTTGGCTTGTGGTAGGGTATATCAAATGATCCTTTGAGGGAACCTCAGGACTCGCCGCCCCTTGATGATACTTTGGCACCGCCGCGCTCCAGGGTAGATGAGTTGTCGCTGCTTTCGCGACTATGTGACCGCGTGAAGCAGCTGGAGCGTGAATTGCCCGTGCTCCGCGGTAACGCGGATGTATGGAAGTCAAAGGCGGAGAAAGCTGCCGCTCGAGAGCAGTATCTGTTGGGAGAGATGACGCAGCTTGGCGACCAATTTAAGTGTTAGTTTGCTTACTCTTATCGTTTCCTTTGTAGTCACTCACCGTGATGCGCTGTCCTTATGCTTCCGTTGTTGCTTTGAATAGTTGTCAGCGCGCGCCATCCGCAGGATGAGAAGGATAGGATTGCCATTCGCATGCATGATCTGACCCAAGAGCAACTTCAGGAGAGTGGGTACTTCTGGGTGGATCATGATCGTGCGATTGCGCTGGCGACCCTGCAGGATCGTGCATCACGAGTGCTACAGTTTCTGAAGAAGTCACAGTCATGCTTGAAGAACATTTATCGGACGATGTTTCCGGTGGATGTTGCTCCCTCAAGCCTGCTGGCCCTTCTTGCCAAGTTCCAATACTTGGCTGCGGTTCGCAAGTGCGTAAGACAATCGTTTGTGGCTGGTGCCAAGGCTGCTCTGTCGCTGGTGCGACTGCATAGGCCTGACGTAGACGTTGCGGCAATTGCGGCTAGGCCACCTATGCCACCAGCAGGTTCAGCTTGGAATATGGTGCCGCACTACCAGGTAGTGGACCGCCCAGCCGAGGAGATCGTTGATTTTTTCGAGGAGCAGACCAACATTCTTTTGTTGCAGTAGTAGCTTAATTTTGTATCCTGCACATAAGTATACCAATGTTTGTAAAGTTCGTATATACGGTGTATAACTGACTATCGATTATGTATAAAGAGCTTGTTAGCGTGTGAGTGCGTTGCACTATGCAATTCCTTTTCGTTAGCCTGGTCATGTGCTTTATCTCAGTCCCTTGTCAACTTGTCAGGTGCGTTGCAACTAGGTTGATGTTGCGTCAAGGGTTTCGATTGATATGCCAGCTACTCAGGATATCGCGTTTTAGTTCGTAGAACAGATGCGTATAGGGTGGCGCAGCCCCCGAGTAGATAAATTATGGAAAAATAAAGGGGAACACAGAGTTTTGGGGCACTTAGCTTTATTTATTCAAGGGACAGTACGAAGTAAAATGTGTGGCTAAGTAGCCTTGGCTGCGTGCCTTATTTGTAACGTAAAAGAAAAACGACTAAGGGTAGAAGCGTCGCAGTTGCACGACGTTCCAGGGGTTGGAGTATGCGACTCCTGTCTCTAAATCTTGAAGGCGATAGACGCCACCTGGGATTACTTCTGTAATCACATATGGTCCCTCCCAGGGGGACTCGAACTTGAGATGTCCTTGCGGCTTCAGTCGCAGGACCAGGTTGCCTTCGACGAAGGATCTAGGGTGTAGCCTCCTACTGTGGTAGTTGCACAGGTTCTGCTGGTAGATCGTTGATCTTTCGGGGGCGATTTCCCTTGCCTCGTCAAGGAGGTCGACGGAGTCTTCGAGTGCGAGGGATGACTTCTTGTTCGCTGTAAGCGACCACACACGGTGCTTTGTACCGTACCTCGGCGGGTAGTACTGCTTCAGCCCCGTGCACCATAAAGAACGGGGTGTAGCCCGTAGCACTATTTGGAGTTGTGCGTAGGCTCCAGAGTACTAATTGCAGTTCGTCTGGCCAGCAACCCGCGGCTTGCTCGAGTGGCCGGAGGAGTCACTTCTTGATGCCACCGCAGACAAGCCCGTTTGCTTTTTCCACTTGACCGTTGGTCTGTGGATGCGCTACCGAGGCGTAGCTGATGTTGATCCCCAGATTCTCGCAGAATTCTTGGAACTCCTTGGATGTGAAGTTTGTCCCGTTGTCAGTGATGATGTTGTGCGGTACTCCGAAGCGGTAGATGATGGACTCGAAGAATTTGATGGTCACTGGCATGGCCTCAATCCACTTGGTGAATTTGTCGACTGCGACCAAGAGGTAGACGTAGCCTCCTCGTGAGGACCTTGGGAGTTTGCCAACCATGTCGAGTCCCCATTGCGCGAAGGGCCATGCCAATGGAATTGGCCATAGCTCTACGCCAGGTGCGTGCGGCTTGTCCGCGAATCGCTGGCAAGCGTTGCATTTTTGGACGATGTCCTTGGCATCGCGCATGGCCGTAGTCCAGTAGAATCCAGCTCGTAGAGCTTTGGCAACGAGGGCGCGACTATCGGCGTGATGCCCGCAGGTCCCCTCATGGATGTCGAGTAGAACAGCTCTTCCATCGGCCGTGGAGATGCATCGTTGGAGTACTCATGTGATGCTACGTTTATACAGTTCGCCGTTGATAACATCGAATGCCTTGGATCGCCGCACGATTTGCCGTGCATCAGTCGGATCGTCCGGTAGCCTCTTGCTGAGGAGGTATGTGATGTATGGTTGTCTCCAAGATTGCTCAATCATCATGACGCTCATTGGTCCCTCGAGTCCTGTGTCCAGCTCCAAGTCATCGAGTGCCATTGGCTCATTGGGTGGCGTAGCCTCCGAGTCCGTTGCTGCGCTTGTTCTTCTTTGCGGCCTTTGGCTTGATGGAGCGTTTGCAGATACGCTCGAGAAATACCCCAGGTGGTATGGGGCCGCAGGTAGAGCCTGTGTTGGCGAGTGCATCCGCCTCTTCATTGCTTTCGCGACCTACGTGCCACAGTTCACAGCCGTCGAAGTCCCCTTCGAATGTGTCGTAGAGGTCGCGATACGCGATCATATTGTCGTTCAGTGCGTCGCACTCATGCATTGTTTGGTTGACGACCAACTTGGAGTCGCCGTATATAATGAGCCTCTTGGCGCCGCAGGCTTTTGCCATCCTCATCCCGTGTAGCAAGGCCTCGTATTCAGCTTCATTGTTGGAGGCGGTGAACTGCGTTCGCAGGATATATTTTAGCTTGTCACCTTGAGGTGATGTCAGTATGACACCTGCACCTGCTCCGTCCTTCCGCTTGGATCCATCGAAGTGCATTGTCCAGAGGTAGGACATATCTGGTTTGTCAGGGAGCTGGTTCTCCATCCAGTGCACGAGGAAGTCAGGAAGAACTTGCGACTTGATTGCGTCACGCTTTTCGTATGTAATGTCCCGTGGAGACAATTCTATTCCCAAGAGCGCGACTCGTCCCGTGGCGTCGGGGTTATTGAGGATATGCCCCAATGGGGCGTCGTTGACCACCACGATTGGGTGTTCCTGGAAGTAATGGCGCAGTCGCCGGGCGGTCATGAAGACGTCGTACGCCAGCTTCTGGTAGTGCGGGTACCGCTGTTTTGTTGGGGTGAGGACCTCACTGAGGTAGTATACTGGGCGTGGTACCCCGTGGACCTTGTTTTCCTCGGCTCGTTCGACCACAAGTACCGTGCTGACCACTTGGTTGGTGGCAGAGATATACAGCAACATCGGTTCCCTTTCTCGTGGGGTCACCAGTACTGGTGAAGTGGATAGCAGGCGCTTGAGGTCTTCAAATGCTTCTTGCGCTTCATTGGTCCACTCGAACTTTTCAGCATTGCGGAGGAGTTGGTAGAAGGGCAGTGCCTTTTCTCCCATCCGACTGATGAATCGACTGAGGGCCACGATTCGCCCAGCCAGCTGCTGGACGCCCCTTATTTTTTCGGCTTCTCCATGGCCAGTATGGCTTTTATTTTCTTCGGGTTTGCCTCGATTCCCCTCGTGGAGATGAGGTACCCGAGTAGTTGCCCTGATGGGACGCCAAAGGCACATTTGTTCGGATTGAGCTTGATCCGGTAGCGGTCGAGGTTGGCGAAGGGTTCGCGCAAATCGTTGATTAGGGAGGCTTCCTCCTTGGTCTTGATTACTATGTCGTCGATATAGACTTGAATGTTGTGACCAAGCTGCTCTTTAAGGCAAGCCTGCATGCACCGTTGGTAGGTGGCTCCTGCGTTTTTTAGCCCGAAAGGCATTGTGTTGTAGCAGAACACACCCAAGGGCGTTGTAAACGCTGTTTTTTCTGGATCATCCTCCTTCATTCGAATTTGATTATAGCCTGAGTAGGCGTCGAGGAAGCAGAGGTGCTCGCATCCCGCGGTGGAGTCGATGATCTGGTCGATTCGCGGCAGCAGGAAGTGATCCTTTGGACAGTGCTTATTTAAAGAGGTGAAGTCCACGCACATCCGTAGGATATCCGTGCCCTTTTTTGGTACTAGCACCATGTTGGCGAGCCAAGTGCTTTCCTTGATCTTGCGTATGAATTTGGCGTTGAGGAGTCTGTTGATCTCCATTCCGACTGCCTTTGCTCTTGGCTCGGATAATCGCCGGATTGTTTGCTTGACCGGCCTTGCGTTTGGGTTGACGTTGAGTCCGTGCTCGGAGAATTCCCTGGGAACTCCTGGCATGTCCGCTGGACACCAGGCGAAAATTTCCTAGTGCTCACGGAGGAATTCGACGAGCACGAGTTCCTATGCGGGACTCAAGTTGTTGGCGATGAGGGCCGTCTTGGCGGGATCCGATGGGTGGACCTGCACTTTCTTTGTATGCACCGATGAGTCGAAGGACAAATCAGGTGAGCTTGGCCTGCTTAGGGGAGGTAGACTGTTGTCTGTCGACTCCTTCAGTCTCGCGAGTTCTTCCTGCATGCTGAAGGACTGGGAGATTCTGTTGAATTCCTTGTCGCAACTGTCAGATCTCTCGAAGCTCTCGTTAACTGTGATGACACCATTGGGACCTGGCATTTTCATCTGCAGGTAGGCGTAGTTTGGTACTGCCATGAACATAGCGGACGCGACACGTCCGAGGATGCAATGGTATTGTGAGGGCCAGTCAACGACCTCAAAGTCAATGCGCTCATGCCGGAAGTTCTTCGGCGTGCCAAAGATGACGTCGAGGTTGATTTTGCCCAGGGGATATACACCTTTCCCTGGGATGATGCCGTGGAATGTTGTGTCCGAGGCCTCCAGGCAAGTTAGAGGGATCCTCATTGCTCGCAAGGTACTTGCGAATATGAGGTTGATGCCGCTTCCACCATCCATGAAGACGCGGCTCATGTCGAAGCCTCCGATTTGTGCCTCGAGTACGAGGGGGCAATGGCCTAGACGGGTTACTTGAGGCGGATGGTCGTGTTTGTCGAAGGTGATGCAGGGCTCGCTTCTGCTGAGGTACTCAGTAGTAGATGGTGGCGAGTGTGTGGCCAGGTTGACTTGGCGAGTGATGGCCTTCTGCACCCGATTCGAGGGGCGTCCTTTTTGGATCATCATGGTGCCCATGGCCCGTGGGTACGGTTCGCCTCCGTGGTGCTGGTCCGGCGCAGCTGCATTCGAGGGTGGCCCAGGTGGTGGTGGCGGAGCGCCATGTGCCACGGCGCCTAGAGCGGCTTCAAAGCCTCTTTTGACTGCGTTGCGGTTCATCCGAACGAATCCCTCGTGTAGCTTGAGGAACTCGCAGCAGTCCTTGAGGAGGTGGCTGGACTTCTTGTTTCCATCATGCTTGTCGATGTAGAAGTGCACCGTACATGGCCCAGACAGTTTGTCTTCGATGGATGTCGCGGGTGCCTCATCGCAATTGCGGCGTTGCCACACTTGCGTGGTTTTCCCGGAGTCGCAGTATCCACCGCTACGGTATCCGTTGTTGCGGTTATCGTCGCGTCTGTCAGCGTAGCCAGCTGCGACCATGTTGATGTCGTCGCGGTCATCGTAGATGCGCATGCGGCGTTTGCATCGGCGATCGCATCTGCGCTCGAGTTCCGCCTCCTCGTCGGAGTGAACACGATTCTTCACCGAATCTTCTCCATCGGCCCACCGATTCATGATTTCCATCAGGTGGTCGATGGTCTTGGGCTTTGAGCGGCCCAGCTCCTCCCTGAGCTCTAGGCGGCGGACGCCGCCGTTGAATGCGTCAACCGCGCGATCCTCCGAGATGTTCACTTCGGAGTTCTTGATGATGGACCACCTTTGGATGTAGGAGCGTAGCGATTCGCCCGATCTTTGCTAGCAGCATCTCAGATCTTCGATTGATGCAGGCCGCTTGTACGTGCCCTTGAAGTTGTGCACGAAGCTGTAAACCAGCTCATCCCAGCTGCGAATGGATCCGCGTGGGAGGTTGTTGAGCCACGTTCAGGCGGCGCCTTGCAGCTGTAGCTGTAAGCATTGCATGGCCGTGCTTTGACTGCCGCCGTGGATCCTGACAGAGGAGATGTGGTCCTCCAGCCAGATCTTCGGGTCTTGTACGCCGTCAAACTTCGGGTTCTCTGACGGGAGTTTGAACCCCTTGGGCATTCGCTTTTGCCTGATGGATCTGCTGAAGCATCTGGCGCTGCAGAGCTCCACATCTTCCTCTTCCGAATCAGTCGACCGGGCGCGTCGCGCCCTTGATTTGTCGATCTTGCGCTGCGTGAGGTCATCGCACGCATCATAGTCGCAGTCATGTCACCGTGAGCGACGGCGTCAAGATAATTCATGATTGTCATCGCTGGATGAGGGCGAGGAGTAGCGCTTTGCTAGCACTTTGCCCTTTTTCGGCTCAGGTGGTGGCTCTTTTTCGAGAGCAGCCTCGATTAGTCCCAAGCCCGCGATCGTAGATCGGTGCATGGCGGCTCGGGGATCTCCAGCTGGTGGCTGGTTGTTGAGGAGGTACATGGTGGCTGCCGTCACCGTGGCTTGTGGCGTCTTGGGGACCACGTTGCCACGTGTGTCGACTGTCATAGAGCTGAAGTCGAGGACCTTTGCAGCTTCTATGCGTTTTTGCTCGGTGAGATGGGCCATCCGAGACCACCTCTTGTTCGCGAGGTACTCGTTGCCCTTTGAGGAGGACCCTCAGTGAGAGGAGAGCCCAGCATGTCGAAGACTCGACTCGTTTGCCGCCTTTTTACGTGCTTTGAGCTGCGCGATTGTTTGTGCCTGGCGCTTAAATTCCTCCTGCAGGAGCCAATGGTATCCCATCAGACGTTCTTGCGAGGATCCAGGGGGTAAAGGGTTCCCCGTAGGGCCTCGCGACAGCGAGCCCATTCAAGCTCATTGAGCTTGACCACGACGCGTTCGCCGGTTTGCTCATTGGTTATGGTTGGAGGTTCGATTGCCCCTTCGTTGTTGACGGAAGTGCGATTGCCGCCATTGGCACCGTTGCCTCCGTTGCCACCGTTCGGCGGGTCGGTTTCGTTGCCGCGGTTTCCCGTGTTGTCGCGATTGACGGAGGTGTCGCCTGTGTTGATGACGGCACACATGAAGTGATTGGGGAAGCTGCTGCTCCCGCAACTCTCAGATCCGGAGCCGTAGGCTTCATCTTCTGTTGCCAGATCGCTTAGATCGGACTCGCGACTGTTGTCGCTGACCGTGTTCTCGACTGTTGTCGGGGTGCTGAGTTCACTGAGGGTGCCGATCGATGGAGGGAACCATGATGCTGGGGCAATCGTCGGCACTGTCGGCTGGTTAGGCATGCGAAGCGTGCCCATCTGACCAACTTGGAAGCGGAAGCTCCCGATTGCCAGGCTGCTTCCATCGCCCACGGACTCGAAGGCCGGGCGAGTGGCCGGCGTGTGGACGGTGAAGTCGAACGCGCCGAAGAGTTGGCGAATCTCCGCTGTTGCGGAGTTGTAGATCGTGGTTGATGGGGCTGAAGAAGCCGCAACATCAACACTCCCAATTCTCACAGACGGCGCCAATTAACGAGGGTTTAACTCATCAATGCCCATTGTTATGGACTTGGGTTTTGGAGAAGGAGGGAGCGCTGGAGACATCTATCGGCTAGCAAACAAGCACACAGGGGACTCGAAGATTTACCCAGGTTCAGGCCTCGTAGAGGTCCCTACTCCTGCTTGTCTGCTTGTGGAATTATCGAAGGAATCGAAGATTACAATGGTGCGTAGATGCAATCTGGCGAGGGTTGTGGAAACTAGGGTTGCGTGTGTCCTTCTCGCCGCCCCTCCTAGCCTTTATATAGATAGGCTAGGTCTCGGTAGCAGGTCGAGTCGGTTACAGGTTAGGGTTTTCCCCTTTGAACTTTCTATCTTTAGCTTCTTCTTGCTATTCAAGCAATCGAGAGTCCGTAGGCTACTCGAGTCCTCTCTTGGGCCTTGGTGACACCGTGGGCTTCCACTGTATTCATGCCAGATATACCAAACTCGAGTACCTGTAGGGTATACCCATGTCAGTTACGCTGTAGGTTTCCACCATGTCAGCATGGATTAGACCAGCGGCCCAGGCGTTTCTCTAACACATATACATAACTCCTGGGACTTACAAGCTCCCCTTCCATTTCACACCGACGACATCCATAGACAAAAGAGCATGATATCAACTAGGTACAAAGTACAAGTGCAATGTTGAAAGCGTTCCCCATGACAGCATGGTTCTGCTAATCCCCAACAAATAAGTGCAAGCATATACAACATAGACGACACAATGGTTCAAGTTTATTAAGGGCAAGAAAATTAAAGTGTGCCATCAAGTTCGTGAGAGCTTTAATCACTAGTTTTCTCATAAAAAGTTTAATTCAGAAGGTAGATAAAAACATGAATATACTTGGAATACCATATGCTAATAGGTTGATATGGTGGACTCTTTGGAAAAACTTGGTTTAAGGAGTTGGATGCATGAGTGGAACTCATACTTGGTTGTGGATGCTAGCAAAAGACTGGGAGCGACAAACTAAGAGAGCAATAATGGCCATAATCATGTAGAGCGACAAAACATCATTGATCAAAGCATAAAGTGATACTACAAGTTGAAAACTAAAGGATCATAAAGGCTATGGTGACTTGGGATAGTCACAACATGGTGTGAGCATGTGCCAAGTCAACCCAAATAAAGCATCAAAGGAGAATACCACAATACTACGCTTTAATATGCTAAAACGGCGCCTGATTCTTCCAAGGCACATTAAGCAATCTCAATTGTTTATAACAAGTCATGCTACAACAAAGAATACTAAGCATAAAGCCAAAAATATATCAAGCATGGCATGACAAAGCATAGGCCACAGTCAAAAACAAGCTCTCTTTACCACTTAAGCATGAACTTTCCTACTCTTTTCCAATCCAAACCAAACTATTTAAAAACCAATGTATGAAAGAGGGGGTCCAACCAATTTATTCAGCAAACTAAGAAAACCAAGCAAACGAAAAACCAAAACGAAAACGAAAAAGAAGACGCTCGAAGAACAACACAACTGTGCATGAAACGATAAAAATAAAGCATTTGGAAGGAACCTGGGATTTTTATTAATGAAGAGGGGATGCCTTGGGCATCCCCAAGCTTTGACGCTTGTACTTTTTGGATATTTCTTGTGGTGACACGCGAGGCATCTCCAAGCTTGAGCTTTAGTCAATCCTTCATCTCATTACTCATTCCTTCCATACACCTGAAAGATTTTCTTCATACAAAACTTCACACAATCTTTATTAGCAACATTAGTGCACTCAAGATAATAGGTCTTTAGGTTCTGTTACAACACCAATAAAACTTACATTAAAACACAAGCTACTGTAGCACTTCCCTAAAAAAGCTCAATTCCCTAAAAAAAACTCAAAAAGGAACCAACAAGAAGCAAATGCAAATAATGGCAGAAATCTGTCAAAACAGACCAGCAGGTAAAGACGAATTTCTTCGAAGCCCTTCTGTTGCTCAAATCGAAAAGTGTTGAACTAAAGAAAGTTATATAACAACCTGGGGCATAAGCAGAAAAATGCACGCCTCAAAAGGACATATAGTGATTTTACACGAATTTTTACGGTGAAGCACAAAAATCTGTTTCGGGACAGCAACTTTCCCAAGCATTACTTCCCTCTCATTAGAGGTTACTCTTGGCACAAAAAGCAAATAAAAAGGATAAGTAGAGGTTATTACTGAAGTAATAACTTCCAAGATTCATCTAAAACTTTTGGGTTAGCTCCCAATAAGTACTTTTCTTTAACGCCTTTAAGTTAGGCATGATAGTTTGAGAAGATGCTTACATAAGAAATATGAATTGAAGTAAAAGAGAGCATAAAGAAGCAAACTCAAAGCATATTTAAGTCAAACCCACTTCCTATGAATAGGAATCTTGTAAAGAAACAATTCATGAAAGCACAAAGCAACAATCATAGGAAGCCAAAGCAAGTGCAACTTCAAAAATTTCAACATAAAGATGGGAAACTTAATATTGTTGAGATACATAAAACCATGTTTCCCTCTCTCATAATAACTTTTAGTAGCATCATGAATAAAATTAACAATATAACAATGACATGAAACATTCTTATCATGAGCCATATGCATAAAATAATTAATACTCCCCACATAAACATAGTCATTCTTATTAATTGTAGTAGGAGCAAATTCAACAAAATAGCTATCATTATTATTCTCATCACCATAATCATAAAATATAGGAGGCATATTGTAATCGTAATTAATATTCTCCTCAATAGTAGGTGGACTGAAAATATCATATTCATCATTGTAATCATCATAAATTGGAGGCATAGTATCATCATAAGCAATAGAATAATTATCTTCCAAAGTGTGTTCATTTGTAAACATATCATCACTGGAAGGATCATGGATAGCACTAATAGTACAACAATTATTAATATCATCATTTTCGGAATTGGTACCAAAGAGATTTTCAATATCAAAAGTAGTTTGCTTTTCCCAATCATGATCACTATTATAGGTAACAGGCATAGGAACATAATCGGGTTCAGGCTCATCAAAAACTATAATAGGAGCAACATGCTTAGGGGAAAATACCGTTTCCTCTCTACTTTTACTCCTCCTCTTCTTCTTTTTCTTCTTCTCTTTAGGAGGGAGAGGCTTGAAAGGAAGCTTCTCCATATACCCTGGTTCATTGTTAGAGACAATAGAAGAAACTTTGGAGGATTCCTCCTTTTCATTAATAAGAACGAAACACATATTAGTCCTGCCATATTTTGGTAAAACCTCATCTTTTATAATATTTTGTATGTAAGTATTTGTGTGACAATTATCAATATAATACAGATGACAACCATGCAGGACACTATTCATACCAAAAGCACTCATATCTACCAACGAAGTTTTTCTTGATAATTCTTCACCCCCAAAAAATAATGTAAGTTCATCATGCTGATTAGGAGTGATCATGTCATCACAATACAAACTTGCAGTACTCATTGGATTAGAAGGGCTATTATTATGGCCTGAGCATTGAAAATTGAAATGACCCACTTCAAAGCAAAGTTCACAAATAAAAGGATAAATGGCACAAACTTTTTTACCAAGATCATTTAAAGCCCTATACCACATTCTAGTTTTTCATTCCTGTTGGTGATACAATATTTTTCTTCAATTTTATTATTCTCACAAGGTCTATGTATTCCACAAAAATTAACATGCTTGTAAGAAATAATACTTTCAGAGGTTTGAGCATGTTTATTACTATCATTAATAACAATTTCATTTTCCATGCAAGTGTCTTTAAAAGGATCATGATACATGTCCCATTTTTCTTTAGGAGCATTAATATGAGAAGCAAAGGATCTAAAACAATCAATAATAATTTGAGGATCAAGACCATATTTAGCACTAAGCTCTTGAAAATCAGAAGTTTCATCGAAAGACTTAATGCAATCATACTCATAGCTCATACCTGGTTCTTTACCTTTGTTGTTATCCCAATCTTTGGTATTGCTTTGAATTGTTTCAAGAAGATCCCACTTAGCTTTGACCTCCTTACTTGTGAAGGATCCCTCTAAACATGTATCTAGATAGTCCTTGTAATGTCCTGAAAGCCTTGCATATAAATTATTAATAACAATATTACTGGGGAGCTCATGAATGGGACATTTGAGCATTAGTGACTTCAATCTCCCCCATGCTTGGGAAATACTTTCTCCATCACGTGGATGAAAATTATAAATGTAATTCCTATCTTTATGAATTTCATGAGGAGGATAAATTTAGAGTAAAAGAGAGATTCAAGTTCCTTCCACTCCAAATGATGGGGATCATCTAGTAACTCATACCACTCTCTTACTTTGCCCTTAAGTGATAAAGGGAATAGCTTCCTCTTAACTTAGTCCATTGAAATACCTACACACTTGAACAACTCGCATAATTCATGTATAAAGAGTAAATGATCACTAGGATGGACAATTGCATCTCCAAAATAACCGTTATTCATAACACGTTCAACAATTTTTATAGGTATTTTATAAGGGATGCTTTCAGTATGTGGATTTAAAATATCACGGGTATCATTAGAATTACCACATATGGGAGATAAAGTATCATCAGAGCAAATTTTCTTCTTTAAAGCTGGGGAACTAAAAAGATCATTTTTATAAATGCTAACTTCCCCAAGCTTAGACGTTTCCATAGCATTAGTAATAAAGGTGTTCAAAAGATTCATACCAATAACATTGCTATTATCATGCAAAGAAAGTTCCATGGGTTTTTTAATTTTCTTTTCAGGCAATTCATGTTCTACATTAGGAAAAATACTAAAAAGCTCTCTAATTTTGTTGTTGTTTTCCATTAAGCCTAACTAGTGAAAATAAAAACAGGAAACAAAAAGACAAAATTGTAGAATCTAAAGGAAATAACTTCGAGCACTCACACCGGAGGATGTGAGTACCTTTTACCTTACCTCCCCGGCAACGGCGCCAAAAATACCTTGATGTCTACGCACTTCTATTCTCGTAGACAGTTGTTGGGCCTCCAAGTGCAGAGGTTTGTAGAACAGCAGCAAGTTTTCCCTTAAGTGGATCACCCAAGGTTTATCGAACTCAGGGAGGAAGTGGTCAAAGGTATCCCCTCTCAAGCAACCCTGCAATCAAGATACAAGAAGTCTCTTGTGTCCCCAACACACCCAATACACTTGTTAGGTGTATAGGTGCACTAGTTCGGCGAAGAGATAGTGAAATACAAGTGGTAACGGTGATAGAAAATAGCTTGATGGTGTGTGGTTGATGTGGGAAAATACTAAAGGAAAAGTAAAATAAAGATAGAAGCAAGCAAACATGTAATAGATCTAATAGCAAACGGTGTTTCAGTGCTTAGAAACAAGGCCTAGGGATCATACTTTCACTAGTGAACACTCTCATATAAATATATTATCTTCATGATACTACACTGAACTACTCTCCGGTTGGACACTCTAATCCATGGTAGGGCTATAACCACACACCTCAAAGTTCATCTTTCCCATCTCGATAACCCCACACTGTCACCTTGAGTACTAGATGGTTCAAACAAACACCACAATTTCATAGAAACATAAAAATCCAAATATAACTCAGAACAAGTATTTGAAATCTCTAGCCTAAGTGCCATCATGGTGTGCACACTGTCAACTTCACACACATGGGGAGATCAGATATCTATTAAAGCACTTGAGTAGCAAGGTAGATCTACTTGATTACAAAGCTCATGATCACAATATGATCATGCATAGAGAGAGATGAACACATAGCTACCGGTAGAACCCTTAGCCTTAAGAGAGAACTACTCCCTCCTCATCATGGGAATCAGCAATGGTGATGGAGATGGCGGTGGAGACCGATGGAGATGGCTCCGGGGGCACTTCCCCGTCCCGGCAGGGTGCCGGAACAGAGACTTTCTGTCCCTCGGATCTCCCCTTCGATGGTGGTGGCGCTACCGAACTTTTCGTGGATTTCTGATTGACCCCCTAGGGTTTTCGTCCCGGGAGGCATATATAGGAAAAGGGGCAAGGTCGGTGGCCAGCTAGGGGGCCCACACCATGCCCTGGCGCGACAAGGGGGGACCCATGCCTAGGGGTAGTTTGGCCACCCTGTGGCCCCTCTCCATTTCTCCTTCTGGCTCCGTGAGTCTTCTGGTAAAATATCAACTTTGGCTTTTGTCCCGTCCAATTCCGAGAATATTCATTTTATGAGTTCCTGGAACCAAAAACAGCAGAAAACAGGCAGCTGGCACTGTGGCTCTTGTTAATAGGTTAGTCCAAGAAATCATATGAAAAGTACTCCAAAGTGTGGACAAAACATAAGAAAGTAGATAAAACCAAGCATGGAACATCAAAAATTATGGATACGTTTGCAATGTATCACTTACCAGAGCGGTGGTACCGGACGGGGGCGGTGGTACCAGTCAGTGGTACCGGGGAGAACTGAGGGGAGGCACAAATGTCCAAGGCGCCTCAGAGTCCCGCGGTACCGCTAAGCGGTACTACCGGGGAGAACAGAGAGGAGGCACAAATAGCCAAGGCGCCTCAGACTCCCGCGGTACCGCCAAGCATTAGTACCGGTTCGGAAATCCGGTACTACCGTACAGCACAGAGGAGGATACCACAGCCACAAGGCCAGATACCTCCTGATATCTCCACTAGAGGGAAATCTTGAGGTTTGAAAAATAGAGATGATTCCACCCAAACTTTCCAGCATGGACCCCCTCTTGATAGTACGGTGTTCCTACGACTCAAGCAAAAAGCCCTAGAAAAACTATATCTTGAGAGAACATTTTAGAGGGTAACCGAATGCCCTTTTCTTCGTTAAAACCTGTGACTCACTTAGCAAATGATTATTCCGGCACATGTGTTGTCAACAAACATCAAAAACACATAGGATAGGAAATGCCCTTTCACAAGGGAGTTCGAATAACTCAAAACTTCAGTAAACGTAGAACCACTAGAAGTAGCGTGTGTCAATCCCGATCAGGCTTTTGACACGGCAAAGGACACAAAAGAAGTACAGATCCACCCCGTCAACCCGATGAAAACAACATCTGTGGCTTCTAATCTTGATCCCGCATAGGAAAGCACGCTCATCGAGTTCCTCTGTGAGCACTGGGAGATCTTCACATGGCTACCTTCTCACATGCCGGGGATTCCCAGTGAACTCGCTGAGCACGTATTAAATTTGGATCCAAAGGTGAAGCCAGTAAAGCAATCGCTTCGTCACTTCATAGAACCAAAGCGTAAAGCCATTGGAAAGGAGCTCCATCGCCTTACTGATGCCAATTTTATGAAAGAACTAACAAAAGCGGAGTGGGTTGCCAACCCAGTATTTGTTCCAAAGAAAAATACTATAAAACTTCGGATTGCATCGACTTTACTGCACTGAACATACATTGTCCAAAAGATCACTTCCCATTGCCGCGAATCTACCAAATAATCGATGCAACCGCGGGATGCGAACGTCTTTCTTTTTTGGATGCTTAATCAGGATACCACCTGACATGTGTATGCCTGATAGGCACCCGACTATAGCGTACCTGGTGCGGCTCGACGGAAGGCCCACTCGAAGATATATCGAGGTCCATGACGCCCATGATGGTTCGACTGGTACGAAGACCATATGGACACGGACCCCTAAACATACAAGACAAGGAAACCTCAAAACTAGAGTTTGAATCTAACTTGTAACCAAATCGTATTGGTACCTGAGACCTAGCCTCCCCATATATAAAGGCTAGGAGGGTCCAACGAGAAGGCAACCTCTCAATCGCGACTCCCATAATAAACAATAGATCTAGACATCGATCTCTCGTACATACGCCAGATCTAATCTGCGCATACACCGCCATCGGTGATATTGTAATCCTTCGGATCATCATCAATCAAAAGCAAACAAGCAGCAGTAGGGTCCTCCACGAGGCCTGAACCTAGGTAAACCTTGCGTCCCTGTGTGCTTGTTTGCTAGCCGATCGAGACTTCCAGCGCTTCCCAATTCCTCGAACCTAAGTCCATAACAATGGGCATTGATGAGTTAAATCCTCGTCACCACCAGATTAGGATGAAGGAAGAAGATCAGGAGAAAACAATGTTTATCACGCCTTATGGCGTATTCTGTTACACAACAATGCCCTTTAGCTTAAAGAACACCGGAGCAACATATCAACGGATGATGCAGAAATGTTTGGGAAGCCAAATAGGCACAAACGTACAAGTATACATCGAGTACGTTATAGTTACAACAAGACAAGGATCTGCACTCATCATGGACCTCAAAGAAACATTCGGAAATCTCGACAAGTTTAGCATCAAGCTGAACCCGAAGAAATGCTCCTTTGGAGTCCCGACAGGGCAACTCCTCGGATACTTGGTATCAGCTAGAGGAATCGAGGATAATCCCGAGAAAATACAAGCAATTCTAACAATGAAGAAGCCAACAAATCTACGTGGCATACAACAGCTGGCAGGGCGGGGTAGCGGCACTCAGTCATTTCATTGCAAGGTTAGGAGAAAAAGCTGACATTTTATGCCCTTATGAGGAAATCGGAAAATTCGAATGGACAGAAGAAGCTCAGCGTGCCTTTGAAGACCTCAAAAGGACACTTTCGACATGTCCTGTCGTTGTGTCGCCAAAAGAGAAAGAGCCTTTACTACTGTATATTGTTGCCACAAATCAGGTGGTTAGCACGGTCTTGGTCATGGAGCAACCCAAAGAAGGAAAAACCCATGGTGTGCAGAGGCCAGTCTACTTCCTAAGCGAGGTCATATCGCCATCCAAACAAAGGTACCCACATTACCAAAAACTAGTATATTGGGTATTTATGATAGAACGAAAACTACGCCATTATTTTTCGGAACATCCGATCATAGTGGTTAATGAAGCACATTTGTCAAGCATCCTCAACAATCCAGAAGCAACTGGGCGTGTCTCTCTATGGGGCATCAAATTATCCCCTCGAGATATCATGTATGAGAAGCGCAAAGCAATCAAGTCGCAAGTACTACCGGATTTCATCATAGAATGGATAGAGTTGCAATGTGCGGGTCCACCAGACATTTCTAGTGCCTGGACAATGTACTTTGATGGATCAAAAAGAACGGAAGGAGCAGGAGCAAGAGCAGTAGTCATACTAATATCACCACAAGGTGACAAAATGCATTATATACTTTGGATGAGCTTTGCAAACGCGTCCAATAACGAAGCTGAATACGAGGCCTTGTTGCATGGCATGCAAATGGCCAAAGCTTGCGGTGTAACTCGCCTCAAAATCTTTAGAGATTCTAATCTTGTGGCATAGCAAGCAATGAACAAGTGCGACACCGTCAGTGAAAATATGATTGCTTATCGCAATCTATATAGCGTTATGGAAGCTCAATTTGATGGGTGTGAAGTATTGCATATAGGGAGAGTAAGCAATGAAGAAGCCGACAACCTAGCAAACATCGGATCCTTGTGCTTACCAATACCACCTTGAGTTTTTTGTGAAGAAATAACGGAGCGATCAATCAAATCAAAAAGAGTCTCCGAGGTTGTAGCACCAAAAACAGGGAAAAAGAAACATCCACAAAAAGACTCGGGGGCTCCATCAGAAACCAAGAGTATAGAGGAGGCCACCGAAGAAGAGGAGTAGGAAATTGGAGAGGTCATGCTAATTGAGCGTACCTAGATGTAGCCGTATATAGCATATATGACTAAGGGAGAACTACCTGAAGATGTGATAGAAGCCCGGTGAATCACCCAAAGATCGAAGGCCTTCAGAATAGTCAAAGGGGAGTTGTATAAGAGAAGTATTTCGGGCGTGTTGCAGCGTTGCGTAACACCCGAAGAAGGAAAAATCATACTCAAAGATATACATGAAGGAGTTTGTTGTCACCATGCTAGTAGCCGAGCAATTGCTGCGAAAGCATTCATGGCAGGATTTTACTGGCTGTAGCATCCCCATTGTCTAACAATGGTAATGCTACTTGGTCTAGTAAGATAATGGCTACTCCTATATATAATTGTTGCATCATAATTATATCATGCTCATGTCATCATGCCACCTTGCATTTGAGCATCATATAAAACCCTTTTTCTTTGGTTCTTCTCTCATATGCATTATTAATTGTATTTGCCTCTTGATATTTTATTTGGTTATTGATATATTGTCAAATGCCCAAGTTGAGTTGGGGGCATATCCTTTATTTCAATTCCACCACCTTTCTTTGTCACCACCTTATAATTCCACCACCCTATTATCCATGAGCTTGTAATTCTTTTTCTTTTGATTTTAATCGAGCTCATGTGGGTGGGGTGGATCTAGTTTAACATTTCTTTGCTGGGCCTTTTTCTCCACTTCTTGGGAATGCATTAGAATAATGCCATATCATTATTTTTGTTCTCACAAAATAAATCATGGCATTTATTATTTTGCATGGGCCATGCAACCTTCATCACCATCTTTCATCTCATTGACTTTCCTTTTGTTATATTGGATCTTTTCTTTGTGGATCATCTCCATCCTTTCGTCATCCCCATATTCCCATCCACATCATTTTATTTTATTTTTATTTCTCCATACATGATCCAAATGAGGCCTCTTCCCATAATTCTTTTCCTCCTCTTTTCCTTGATTACTTTTGAACCTCATCTTAGCCTAAATCCAAGCCCTCTCCTCACTCCCTAGTTTGCCCTGTTCCATTACTCAAATATGCAAAAACTCCCAAAAAGATTATTTCTTGGGCTGGTTTAAATCTGCAACAAATCAAAATATAAACCAAAACAGATAATAAAACAAAAAGAAATAAAAAGGAGAAAGACCTTACCTGCAGCCCAGAGTAGCAGCCTCACCCGTTCGCGGCCCATCTCCCGGCCCACTTCCCCAGCTGGCCTCCCCAGCCCGTACCGCTTCAGCGCCGTCGCCACATACCCCTGTTCCTCTTCTTTCTGCCTCTAACGCCGTCTCGCTCGCTCCCTCTCAGCCCCAGACGGAAAGCAGTCGCGGGAAAGTGGCCGTCCTCCGTCGTCAGTCCACGCCGCCCGCACGCCAGCCCCTCCTCCTTATCCTCGCGCCGAGCCACCTTTTCCTAACCCTAGCTCTGCTCCGTTCCCCTCTCCCTCTTGTCCGTGTGTCCGCCGCCAGTCATAGCTCCGTGCCTCCGTTTTCGTCCTCGCCGGTGACCGGGAACACGCCGGGAAGCGTCGCCGCAGACCGTGGAGTCGATCCCGCCCGCTGGGAGACGCCAAGCTCGCCGTAGCCGCCCCCCTCGCCGACGAGCAGCATACCACCGCAGCAGCCCCGCCGTCCCCCTCCGCTCCGACTACCTCCTGCCCCGATTCCAGTGGGAGTCAATCAAGGTGCGCCCCCTCTTTCCCTCCCATTTTCCCCCTCGCCACGTGCCTAGCGCCGCCAATAATTGGCCCCCACCAGCGAGCCGCCCGCCGACGCGCAGTCCCAGCCTGGAGCCCCCCTCTGTTCCCCGATGTGCCCCGTCCAGCACAGCCCGCCACCGCCAACCCTTCCTAAACAAGATCGGTACCCGAAGCCTCCCTCTGCAATTTCCGTTTTGGCGGCCAGAGCTATCTCGCCGCGGATGCGACGCCATCCTCGCTGGAAGTCCGCGCCGTCGTCAGGTGTCGCTGCCAATTCAGAGAAGAGACGCCGGATTCAGTTCAGAGCCCGCGTGGCATTTTTGCGAAAAGCCCCCTAACTCCGGTCGATCACGCCTAGGTCCCTCGCCGCCCAGTGCCCCACCTGTCAGCCGCCTGGGAACTTGCAGAAAACCCCCTAGCATACCCGGCTCTCAACCCGCACTCCGTACCCGCTGCGCGACGGGCTTCACTCATGCCCCCTCGCTGTCACGTGGGGTCAGCGTCACCGTCGGGCCCGCATGTCAGCGCCTGGGCTGGCTAAGCCGCGGTAGCAGAAGATTTTTCTCGCGCGCATGGCCCTAGTCTGCAGTGGCCCACCCGTCAGCGTCTGGACTAGGGTTGCCTGAGGTGTAAAAATGTTTTCTGTTTGTCTGTTTTAATTAAACCTTTTCCAAATTGATTTAAATTCAAATTCAAATCAGATTTAAATAACTTTTCAAATATAAATCGAAATAATTCAAATAATATATGTTTTGGAATCAGAAAAATGTGAGGAATTCAAATATGCCACTCAAAATAATGTTTGAAAACTTTAAAATTTCGAGATGATTAAAATTACAATAAAATGCCCTTTTCCTTAATTAATTCATAACTTTATTCTACAACTCCAAATTTGACAAATAATATGTCTAAATCGATCAGCGCGACGAGCCCGTTCTATTTATGCAGTCCTTGTTTTGAATTGAAGCATGCATCATGACATTCTTACAAATCTGAACTGTTTATGGCAATAAAAATTGGACTAAATAAATAATAAAATGCTTTAATTCTTGCACCACACCTCACCCTTGCCATGCTACTTTAATGCCATGTAAATTGTGCATCATGCATCATGGCATGCTTGATTGCTTGTCGCATTTTAATTCATATGCTTGTGCACTTTATTTATGTTGGCCCTTGCTTGTTTGGTTCTTCTTCGAATAGACGCCCAGCAGGAGAATTACTAGGAATCATAGGAGTACTACCCAGATCCATCTCTCGCTTCAATTGAGCTGCCAGGCAAGCACTACCACATGCTTGCATACATACAGTACCTATTGCCTCTATCTTATTCTTGCATCATTGAGTCGCGATTGCATTAAATTGAATCCCAAGTACTGCATAGCCTTTACTTTTAAACCCCACCGAAGCTTGTTCCTCCATCCCATGAGCCATTAATACAGGAGTTGTTTGAGCCATGCAAGTCGTAGAACAGCATGTGTGGGGTATGTGAGTGTCTGATGAATAACGAGGTACCTAAACAACTTAACCGGAGTAGTAATGGGATAACTGATGAAAGAGGCACCGGTGAGCAATATCTGCTATTTGGTTCTTCATGCTCACTTGTGAGCCGTAGGACCCCGAGTACTTGATTCCTGTTCCTTGCCTATTCGCACTATCCACATCCGGGAGGCCTTATGGACCCCCCTGAGCCAGAGCTTGATTCATCCTTATTTCTTGGGGCCACAAAGTAGTTTGGGGCTTTATTACTATCATGTCCTTATGCCATGTTACTGTTTTATTAAGATTGTGCGAGGAGCACCTATACTGTTTAAGAATTGCGGAGTGTTTTCGCGGTATCGACAAGCCCAGTCACATTTTTGGGTTCCCAGTCGTTTACAGCCATTGGCGCAAACCGTGGGTCCGTCTCGGAGCTGGCCAACTTCGTTGCGGGTAGCTTAATGGGGTGGCCCCCTGAAATATTTCTGAATCCTGTGATCGCTTTGTCGTGAATGCCTCGTTGGGTTTTGATTTGTTTTTTCCGAGGTTGATCGAGTGTGTGTTGCTATTCGTGCACCCCTGCAGGGTAAATCTTTCTGAAAGCCCTGTCCGTGGTTATGGACGACTTGGAGCATAGTTTCTCGATCATAGACAAGTATAACTAAAGTACCGCTTTTAATTTGACTAAGTACTTGACTAGTAAATAGTGCAACACTCATGGCATGCTTAATAAAACTGCCAACAGATGATGGGGGATGTTCGTCCGCTTCCTCGTTGGTAAGCGAGGAGGAGGATGGATCTGTTAATTATACTGTTATAACTGTTGTTCTTAATTCACGGACTTCCGTCTATCTTTAGTTAGGCGGAAGGTTAGCGAGTATCTATAGACTTGTTAGTTATTATCTTTTGCTGCAATTGCGTCACCCCAGGTTGTGTCCCCTTTAGTGGCATTAAGACTTGCTGCGTACCCCTAGGGTCTCACACGATAAATTGTTTGATTCAGATGAACAGGTGTACCCGCAAGATGGATACTAGGTGGAAGAGACAGATGATGTTGGCAACGATCGTTCGGTGTAGAGATTCCGGGAACGGGGATCTGTGAGATCTGTGGGCGGGATGTGTTTACTTATGGGGCATCTTATGCCGATTTGCTTCTTATCCGTACTCGGATCTTGTTTTCCCCTTCCGCCTGATACTCTGATGTGTGATGTATGAGGAGCTATCCTAATCTATTATATCTATCTAGGACATTTGAATCTTGATGTATGGCGTTGCAATATTTCTATTTCTTTTAGATGGAATGGCTCTGAGGACTGTTGTATGTGGCTTGCATACATACTCATTTGTGTATGTAGTTGATCCCTTCGCCTGCCGATTACGCCGCTCGTTCTTGTTCTGATGTCTGAAAGTGGTTAGGATGGTCGAAAGGTCTACCGTGAGTGGCCCTGGGCCCCACCGTACTATTTTAACCACTTTCGTTCATCCAGGCATGTAACTAAGAGCATAATTCACCGAGGTAGTTACAATTGGTATCAGAGCCATCCCGCCCTTCAGGGTCTCAGCCAAAATGGTCGTTGTCAGTCTAGCAAATATTTTGGTAGTTATGTATACTAGGGAAAAACAAACGTGAGAGTAGGACTGCTTCCATTTTTCTTCTTACCCACTCACCCACCCTTTTCTAGTAAGGAAGTGTAACGTTTTCAATCCTCTTCTAAAAATTCAAACTAGGATTCACGTGTTCTGGGTTCCGTAGTACCATAGGTTGTGTGTGTGTGTGTGTGTGTAATTCCTTGTCTACCTGTTGCATCCAAATGTTATCACTATCTGCCTTTTGGTTATCAACTGTTGGTACATTCCATACCGACAGGCCTTTGTAAACCGACGCGATCTATTCTGATTCGTTGTATACCGATGCGATCTATCTTACTCTTTGTTATCCGACGTTATCTTGTTGGGGTGTTCTTTTTCGTAGTTACCAATCTTTAGGTTCATCTTAAGAAGAAGGTATTGGGATATGTGTTTTACTGATTCATGTGCAAAGTAATGATTTGAGTGCGGGATGGAGTCGCGACCATACCACTGCTTTTATCATTTGCTTTTGTATATTGAACTAGTAGAGTTACTAATCTTGAATCGTTAAGTGGTTTTGCGCATATAGCGGTATTTTAATGCCGAAATTTGCGGAATTTTTTTCTTTGTTAGTTGTGTACCACACTCCTTGTTCAGTCATGTGTGTTATGCTTAATATCTTCTAGTTGCCTTGAACTTTGTTGATATTTTAATATCATCTCAGTGAATTGCATTCTTTAATCTTGATTAATTCCATTTTGGTACTATTTTGGATTATTAATTCTTCATTATAGTACTGACTTGTGTTTTATATCAATCACAGGATGGCACCACCACGCCGTTCTGAGGAGGACATACCACCTGAACTTGGGGCTGCTTTGGCAAGTATTGCAAATGCTTTGGGCACTATGCAGCAGAACCAGCAGCGCTTCGAGGAAAGCGTGAGGAGGAATGAGTTTGCTCCGCTACCTCCACCTCCCAAGCGAGGAGACATCAAGAGTTTTCTCAAGTTCAACCCACGCCAATTTGAGGTGTCTGATCAGCCACTTGATGCGGATGATTGGCTTCGTGAAGTGTCAAGGTTGCTGATGACTGCGGATGTTCCCGAGCAAGAATGGGTCAAATGTGCCACTCACCTTCTGAAGGGAGATGCAGCTCTCTGGTGGGAAAATTACCTCAAGGCAGATCTTTCTGGGTTTCAGCCTACTTGGGAGTGATTCACTGCTGCTTTCAAAGAGCAATATTTGTCAGAAATTGTCATGGAAAGGATGAAGGAAGTGTTTCTCAACCGAAGCAGGGCACTGGCAATGTCAACACCTACATCAGAAACTTCATGAACCTGTCTCGTTATGGTGGCGATGAGATCTCTGATGACAAGAAGAAGCAAAAGAGGTTTCGGCAAGGCCTCAATGCTTCCATCAAATATGCAATCACTCATGCAAGGCCGGCATCTTTCCTGGAACTTCAACATACAGCTCTGCAGGAAGAAGCAAGTAGGCAAGTGTTTGAGGAGTCAAAGAAACACAGCCATGATACAGCAAGCTCTTCTGCTATGACAACTCCTTCTAAGCGTCGTGTCTGGGTTCCTAACACCCCACCGTCGCTCCCTGCTCCACCGAGACCTTCAAGCTACGCACCAAGGCCACCAAACTCCTTCACTGCGGCTCCCAGGGGCTACAACCACAACTACCCTGGAGCGCCTGGCGGAGTCCCTGGCTACGTTGCACCACGTCCACCTGGTGCTTGCTATACTTGTGGAAACACTGGGCATCAGCACTGGAATTGTCCTATGAACAACAAAGCTCTTCCACCACCACCTCCAAGACCTGCGACAAGTGCTCCTATGATTCGTGCACCTCCACCTCGGGCTCTCAACATCAACACTAAGCCGGGGTCTACGGTTGCTCGTGCCAACTGTGTCAACATCGCTCAAGCTGAGCATGCACCTGGAGTTGTCATGGGTATGCTTCCTGTTAACTCAGTTTCTGCACGAGTGTTGTTTGATTCTGGTGCATCACATTCTTTTATCTCTACGAGTTTTGCTGATAGGAATGGGTTATCTATGGATCCTCTCCCCAAGCATTTAATGGTTCTTTCTCCTGGAGCAACAATGGCATCTTCTAAAATCAGCCATAACAATCAAATTGAGATTGGTGGTTCTTCGTTTCCGGCTTCCTTAATTATTATGGGAAATTCTGATATTGATGTTATCTTGGGCATGGATTGGTTGACAGCAAATGCAGCTGTGATTGATTGTGCTGAATGTTCGGTTTCTCTGAAAATTCCTGAAGGCCATATAGTCTATTCTCCAAGTCTGACTCCTGCAATTCAGCTTTATTCTTTGGCGGCTCTGAATGATGATGCTATGGAAGGTATTCAGAGTGTTCCTGTTGTCTGTGAGTTTCCAGATGTCTTTCCTGAAGAGTTGCCAGGTATGCCTCCGGATCATGAGGTTGAGTTTGTCATTGAACTTGAACCTGGTACCGCTCCTATCTCCAAGCGGCCTTATAAAATGGGTCCTGCTGAGTTGGCTGAACTCAAACGTCAGTTGGATGAACAAGAGAAGTTGGGTTTCATTCAGCACAGTACTTCTTCTTGGGGTAGTCCAACCATCTTTGTGAAGAAGCGAGACAAGACTGATAGACTTTGTGTTGACTATCGGGCACTCAATGCTAAAACCATCAAGAATAAATATCCCCTTCCGCGGATTAATGATCTCTTCGATCAGCTAGCGGGAGCTGTGGTATTCTCTAAGCTTGATTTGAGAAGTGGTTACCATCAAATCAAGATCCGCAAGGAAGATGTTCCTAAAACAGCGTTCACCACCCGCTATGGCCTGTATGAGTACACAGTCATGTCTTTCGGTCTCACCAATGCACCTGCCACCTTCTCGAGGCTTATGAACTCGGTTTTCATGGAATATCTTGATAAGTTCGTTGTGGTCTATCTGGATGACATTCTAGTCTATTCTAAGTCAAAAGAAGAACATGAAGAACACCTACGGTGTGTCCTAAACAAGCTTCGTGAGAACTGTCTGTATGCAAAGTTCTCCAAGTGTGAATTCTGGCTGCCTCAAGTCACATACCTTGGTCACGTCATCTCTGCCAAGGGCATTGCCGTCAACCCGGAAACTATTAAGACAATTATGGACTGGCTTCCACCCATAAATGTCAAAGAAGTCCAGTAGGAGAATTACCAGGAATCACAGGAGTACTACCCAGATCCATCTCTCGCTTCAACTGAGCTGCCAGGCAAGCACTACCACATGCTTGCATACATACAGTACCTATTGCCTCTATCTTATTCTTGCATCATTGAGTCGCAATTGCATTAAATTGAATCCCAAGTACTGCATAGCCTTTACTTTTAAACCCCACCGAAGCTTGTTCCTCCATCCCATGAGCCATTACTACAGGAGTTGTTTGAGCCATGCGAGTCGTAGAACAGCATGTGTAGGGTATGTGAGTGTCTGATGAATAACGAGATACCTAAACAACTTAACCGGAGTAGTAATGGGATAACTAATGAAAGAGGCACCGGTGAGCAATATCTGCTATTTGCTTCTTCATGCTCACTTGTGACCCGTAGGACCCTGAGTACTTGATTCCTGTTCCTTGCCTATTTGCACTATCCACATCCGGGAGGCCTTATGGACCCCCCTGAGCCAGAGCTTGATTCATCCTTATTTCTTGGGGCCACAAAGTAGTTTGGGGCTTTATTACTATCCTGTACTTATGCCATGTTACTGTTTTATTAAGATTGTGCGAGGAGCACCTGTACTGTTTAAGAATAGCGGAGTGTTTTCGCGGTATCGACAAGCCTAGTCACATTTTCGGGTTCCCAGTCGTTTACAGCCATTGGCGCAAACCTTGGGTCCGACTCGGAGCCGGCCAACTTCGTTGCGGGTAGCTTAATGGGGTGGCCCCCTGAAATATTTCTGAATCCTGTGATCGCTTTGTCGTGAATGCCTCGTTGGGTTTTGATTTGGTTTTTCCGAGTTTGATCGAGTGTGTGTTGCTATTCGTGCACCCCTGCAGGGTAAATCTTTCTGAAAGCCGTGTCCGCGGTTATGGACGACTTGGAGCACAGTTTCGCGATCATAGACAAGTATAACTAAAGTACCGCTTTTAATTTGACTAAGTACTTGACTAGTAAATAGTGCAACACTCATGGCATGGTTAATAAAACTACCAACGGATGATGGGGGATGTTCGTCCGCTTCCTTGTTGGTAAGCGAGGAGGAGGATGGATCTGTTAATTATACTGTTATAACTGTTGTTCTTAATTCACGGACTTCCGTCTATCTTTGGTTAGGCGGAAGGTTAGCGAGTATCTATAGACTTGTTAGTTATTATCTTTTGCTGCAATTGCGTCACCCCAGGTTGTGTCCCCTTTAGTGGCATTAAGACTTGCTGAGTACCCCTAGGGTCTCACACGATAAATTGTCTGATTCCGATGAACAGGTGTACCCGCAAGATGGATACTGGGTGGAAGAGACAGATGATGTTGGCAACGATCGTTTGGTGTAGAGATTCCGGGAATGGGGATCTGTGAGATCTGTGGGCGGGATGTGTTTACTTATGGGGTATCTTATGCCGATTTGCTTCTTATCCGTACTCGGATCTTGTTTTCCGCTTCTGCCTGATACTCTGATGTGTGATGTATGAGGAGCTATCCTAATCTATTATATCTATCTAGGACATTTGAATCTTGCTGTATGGCATTGCAATATTTCTATTTCTTTTAGATGGAATGGCTCTGAGGACTGTTGTATGTGGCTTTCATACATACTCATTTGCGTATGTAGTTGATCCCTTCGCCTGCCGATTACGCCGCTCGTTCTTGTCCCGATGTCTGAAAGTGGTTAGGACGGCCGAAAGGTTTACCGTGAGTGGCCATGGGCCCCACCGTACTATTTTAACCACTTTGATTCATCCAGGCATGTAACTAAGAGCGTAATTCACCGAGGTAGTTACACTGGCTCACTGTAGTTCTAGATGCAAAAGATATTGTCAGAACATGTGAAGCGTGTCAACGATTCACAACAAAGCCTGGAGCACCCGCCGCTGAGTTGAATCCTATACCTTTGGCTTGACCTTTTGCTCAGTGGGGACTCGATATGGTAGGAAAACTTCACAAATCATCGCCAGGAGAACACGTCTTTCTGCTAGTAGCAGTCGACAAATTTACTAAATGGATTGAAGCAATGCCTGTCACCACCCAAGACAGAACTTTGGCTGTGAATTTTGTTAAATCCAAAGTATTTCGGTTTGGCGTACCAAACAGCATCATCACAGACAATGGGACAAACGTCACTTCCAATGAGTTCAAGGAGTACTACCAGGAGATGGGTATCAAAGTAAGCTACGCTTCGGTAACTCACCCACAAACAAATGAATAGGTACAAAAGCCAATGGACTAGTTACTGTTGGACTCAAGAAAAGACTACTAGCACCGCTTGATAGAGCAAAAGGAGCATGGGTTGATGAATTGCCATCTGTCTTATGGATTTTACGTACAACTCCAAATAATTCAACGCAAGAGACACCTTTCTTTTTGGTCCACGGCGCAGAAGTTGTGCTTCCTGTTGAGGTGTCACATGAATCCCCAAGAGTAGCTGCATATGATGAAGAGGAATCAAGAGAAGCACTTGAAGATGATGTGGATGCACTTGATGAAGCTCGAGATGAAGCCCTACAAAGAGCAAATATGTACTAGTAAAACTTACGCAATTACCACAGCAGAAGATTGTGGCCTAGGTCCTTCGCAGTAGATGACCTAGTTCTTCGCCTCAAGCAAGATAGCCTCAAGAAGTTAGAATCGCCATGGGAAGGACCATACATTGTCACAAAAGTTATTCCTAGAGAAGCATATCGACTATAAGACAAGAAAACAGGAGTAAATTACTCAAATCTATGGAACATAGCATAGCTACGACGCTTTTACGTATAAGATTATTTACAATATGATAAGAGTTACAGGTCGGCTTCTTAAGCCAGAATATTCAGGCCAACAGCTAGATGCCATCCGTCCAAAGAATAATGTATCATCGATTTTTCGCCTTATGTATAAAGAGATTAGTTTTTCGTACCTTAAGCTCTTTATTATTGTTCAAAAGATCTATGTTTTCCATTAAGCTAACAACAACTATGATCCTATGTCCAGATATAGACATTCGAACATAGCCTCGGGGGCTACTCCCATCGAGAGTGCTGGCGCGCACCCGATAGAAATCCAATTGTGTATAAAATGAAAATATTCATGATTAAAAATACCTTTGAGTTTTACATCAATGTATCCGCAAAAGGTATCCTTAAAAGAAAGATTACTCCCATCGGGAGCCAGTATAAGGCATTAAAACTATTTGATAAATCAGCCTAGCAAGGCAACCGCCGAAAAAGCCAAAAATCTTGGATCACGCTCAAACACAACAAAAATCCGAATGTCGTGTTCAGAAACATGAAGGTAAGACCCCAGGATTCGTCCCGTGTGGCCTGGTAATCGCATAAGAATGCGCTCTACCAGTAAAGTATCCGTATCAACGATACGATGAAAATCCTAACGAACGCGTTGGGTACCCGATAAAATAGAAGCTGGAATTCAGTATTCGGTAAGACCTCAGCGGCCTGAACTGAATTACGCTAGTAATAACTTCCGAGTTCAGGCCTAGTGACTTGAATTTGATGTAGGACAACCTTGTTTTTACCCAGGAGTAATTAACTGATTTCCGATCCATCGAAAGCATCAGACTCATTGTAGCAAATCCTTATATAGGTATGATTACTTTGAGAAACTTTGAGAAGAAGGAAGCAAATCCCTATATAGGAAGCATCCGAATACCAAAAATAAAGAATAAAGAAATAAAACATAAAGGAAAAGAAGGAAAAAGAAACTTTGAGACTCAACCTGAAACTGCGGTTCAAGTAGAGTCTCGGGGGCTACTGACATAGGTATGATTACTCAGATGCGTATGATTCGCTACCTTGTATTGGGTAAAATGCTTATAGCCCATTAAGGTTTCGGATGACAGCCCAAGGAAGCAACCGACAAAGGCTTTGATTGTATTAGAAAAGAGATTATGAACCAACATTATGTTGGTATTGTAAATTACGCGTATATGAAACCTATCCGCATACAGCTTTAAGACCCGGCGTATTATGTATAGGACGGAAGAAGCCCAAACGAGGGTAACCGAAATCTAGAGAACAACTTGTAATAGTGCGATTTCTCAATATTCAGACGACTTTGATTCCATTGTTTTCCTGACATCCAACAAAATCCCCAGCGTTCTCTTTTCCGCGAAATCCTAAGTCCATCACCATGTTGCCGAGGTTACCCCTCGTCAGAGAGTTTTTGAATATTCCGTGAAGCCTTCACCTTCTACAACACTAAAAGGGTATACATCCATGATAATCATCTTAGCAAGAGCTAGACCACAATCCACTGCACTGAATCAATGTAAAGACACTTTTTTGCTTCTCATGGCCTATGAACAGACAACTAACGCGATGGCATTTCCGCTCCTTCCCTAAAGTGATAGTTCCATATGGAAAGCTCGATCATACTCATACACCGGGTAGGAAACTACAGATTGGGACGGGACAGTCCTTGGTGATAGTTCCTACTCCCTCCGTTCGTAAATAAGTGCACTTCTAGCTTTTGCCTTAGTCAAACTTAATTAAATTTGACCAATTTTATATATAAATATAGTAACATATATTACATCAAATTGATATGAAACTAAATTTAAAAACATATCTACTGGTACCAACGTAGTGTTATAAATATTGTCATGTTTTTCTAAAGAGGTGATCAAACTTTACTTAGAACAAAAGCTAGAAGTACACTTATTTAGGGACGGAGGAAGTTGTCTTAGAACTTTTTCTTAAACACCGTGTTAGCCTAATAAATCAGAATAGAAGCAGTACAAGCAATGACGTGACCTCGTCCGTCGTCGCCACCAAGTCGACCATGACTCGGTGAATCTTCAGCAAGCCAACAACACCGTATTGTCCACAACCCGATCTGCCTTTTCTTTTAAGCTATCCTGCAGAAATTAACAAGGCTAATAATATTCTCGCAAATGGCGATCGTCTCCCGATCTACCAAATGGTGATCGTCTTCGGAGATGTGCATTCTCCGATGATTACGTTCGATGCTTCACTGTTTGCTCCCCAGGACGAAAACAAACTGGGCGCAGATCTGGAGCAAGCTGCTCCCCAGGACGAAGCCTGTCTGCTTGGCCGGCAAATGCCAATAGAATCTTGAGCCGTGCAACTGCAGTTGCAGGGTGCTTCCCCGTGATACCAAACGTGCATGATCCCGAAATTAACAAACCAGTCCACCACTCAGTTAAACAACTCATTTCACATTTTCTCCAGCAGCATTCTTCCCCCCAAAGCACTCAAAGCATGAAGACCGAGAGAGAAAGAGGTCGCTTGTAGCTGCCCACTGCCACGTGTTCCGGTGTGGAGCGGAGACAAGAACTGCGTGTGCGTATTGAATTGCATGCACTAGCCAATGCAACCAACAGTTCGAACTGATGAAAAGAACTAGACAATATATTTCAACACTCACCCTACGTCTTTCACTCTTTGGGCTATTGTGACGTTTGTTTTGGGAAGCCGCAATATTTGTTTTTAATTCTTGCGTTGGCCAGGATTTGATCCTAAAATCTCCTGCTTTGATACCATATTGAATTGCATGCACTAGCCAATGCAACCAAAAGTACGAACTGATTAAAAGAGCTAGAAAATATATTTCAACAGTGAGCAATGTGCTGTCTGGCGTGCGTGCACCACAGCTCTTCATTCCCTTGCGACACCTACTAAAAGGAGGGGACCTCCAATTTTTTTCCTTTTTTTTGCCCTTTCCTGTTGGATAACAGTATCACGCATAATAAGCTCGACGATATGCATTGAACACTGCTAAATGCTAATTTGCCATCAATTATTAGGTTGTCTAACCATGTGGGGCGCATGTCCCGTATGTTGACGAAAAGGCTGGCGCCCTAATTATCAGCACTAATCATAAGCATTAGTTTAAGCAAAGCTTCCAAATCTCTGTACTTTTCTTTTGAGACGTGCATTATCTTTTAAGTACACCAAGAATACATTGATGCTCCAGGTTTTTCCCGACTTGAGGCACATCGGAGTATTTTGCTAGGAAGAGCGGATGATGTATCCACGTCTCCTATCAGTTTATATATGGTGGCCGGTAAAAGTAGAAGCTGATGGTTTATAAATTGCCTGCGGACGGATGAGTTGTGTAACCTTCTTTCTTGTAAAATTGCATTATAATAAACTAAGTCTTTCCTTATGAACCTCATGAATCTAGAGAGTTTCGATAAATTAGTTGTTCTTTGTACTATCAACTTTGCTAATCCTAATCGATGGAGAATTTGTTAATTCTTGGATGTGATGTTAAGAATCTAAGATTCGTGCAGAAATGTACATTTGTTCAAATTTAACGAACAATACAATTATTATTTTCACTATACGGAGAAGTACTATTTGAATGTGAACAATTTTTCAAACTTGTATGAACAAATTTATGAAGTTGTCTACTATTTAAAAAATTCTCGTACAAAATAAAGAGTTATAGAATTCCTAATTGTGTTTATGACAGTATTCTGTGCGGGCACATTTGTTATCCCAGAAAATTGCACTGCATCTATAAGACAATAAGGACGTTCCAAAGTACTCCCTCCGTTCCAATTTACTTTGCGCGGATGAACAGTGCACGCAAAACGAGGTGGCCGATTTATCTCTTATTTTTTACTTTTTTCTCCTCGATTTATCTCTCAGGCCAACCACCGCAATCCAGCATGGGCACGGTATTGTGCGACCCGTGGGCGTCCCGACCGCGCACCTTCCTGGTCTCTTGGTTTCCGACGCCCTTGCGTTTCCGTGTCCGTCTCCACGCACCATATATACCCAAGGCCTTCCCCTGACCTTCACCAAGCTCGCTCCCCTCTTCCTCCCCCGCACCAAAAGCAGCAAACACACTGCTCCATCAAGCGCGCTCTTGTCCCTCCGAACACTCCTACCCACGCAGCATGGCGGCATCAGTAGCCTGCTCCTTCTTCTTCGACGCCGAGCCGGCAGGCGAGGCCGGCATGCCCGCGCTGGACGCGTGCGCGCTCTGCGCCAAGCCGCTGGCGCGCGACAGCGACATCTTCATGTACAGAGGGGACACCCCCTTCTGCAGCGACGACTGCCGCGACGAGCAGATGCAGCTCGACGCCGTCTACGCCAGGCAGGCCGCCCGGCGGCTGCAGCGGTACTCCTCCGGAGCAGCCGCGCGTCGTGGGCACCAAGAGACAAGGAAGGTGTCCGTTGCGAGCTGACCGGCTCACCGCCGGCCACAGCGCCAAGCTGCGCGCCTGCCTGAGAAACAGTTTTGTTCGTGACTAGTATCAGTGAGATCTGAAGCAAGCATCGATTTTGGGATAACGGTGATTTCTCCCCGGCGCCGGCCGCCGGGGAAGGATCAAGCATGCGTCAGTTGCTACCCGGCCCGCGAGGCAGGACGCTGCGGTCCGTCCTGCCTGCGGCACTCGCAGCTTCCCACGTCTGTATGTAGCCATGGAGAGTCAATTAAACAGCGCTGGTTGGCGTGTCGAGTGCGCTGATTGTTGATTAACCTCAGTTTGGCATGCCCGATCAATTTGTACAGTGTCATTCTGCTTCTGCATATCCATGAACTTTGCTCTGAATCAACGCACTGGTGCCTTTTCACTCCTCGCTGTGCATGAACCCATTACGCAAAACGCCAGATGTGATGAGATTTAAAGTATCGCGCCCCATCGTCAGACTCGTTGAACATCTCAGATTTAAGTTTTGCTTTCTTTATTCAGCGCAACTACTCATCGCCGAGTTAGAGCCGGCAGTAGATGACCCATGAGCTACCACCAACCATGTCTCTCATCTGTACCACCACGTAGGCCGTGACTCACTGCATAGGCAGGAGTATTCTAAAACCTAATCATCTTATTGCCGGTGGTCACTGCCTGTCGAAGATGTCGAGCTCGCTGACAGTAGTATCTGCTGGGGCTCCAATGGTTACGTGCAATGCTTGAGTGCAAAGCCACATTACACAAACTGACCGCAGATCTAACTAGAGGAAGCTGTCCCCCGAGGAAAAACTGTGCGTGAGCCTGACTGAAACCGAGACACAGTCTCCAACCGGAATCTTGAGCCGTGCAGCTGCGAGGTTCTTCACCCTTGATACAAAACGTGCACAGAGATAAATTAACATATTGGCAATCTCTCATCTCTGCAAAGTCTCGAGACTGCCCATAGGTTGCAGCAGCATATGATTCCCCAGCAACACTACTAACTCTTCCGTAGTTATTTCTGATTGTTAAACCAAAATATCACGTGCCGTACACTGCAAGAGAGGCACATACATACATCTATCTATTATTGCCGCTGCATAGCCACGCATGTGAGGTGCCTGCCTATGTTGGCAAAAAGGTTGGCGCCGAAATTATCAGCACTGAGACGTTATTAGTTTAAGCACTGCTTCCTAATCATATACTGACACAAGCACACCACAAACCATAATTGATGCCTAAGATTCCGACTAGAGGCACATACTTATATATGATTCCAATGCAATGATTATTGGCACCAAAACTCACTCCACACTTTTGCAGTTTCAAAAGAAGTTGAGCTTCCGGTCAATTTGTATATGGTACGAGGGTATCAGCCTGTCGAATTCCAGTGAAATGATGATTATTGCATTTGCTACTACCATACTCTCTCTATGTTTTATATTACTCCGCATTATAAGGTTGGGAATTTTCGACAATCATAGATCGAAAGCTAGTAATAATATTTGTAAAACCAAATAAATATTACTATAAGTCTAATACTACTATAAATTTTTACGTTATATACATTTGGTATTATATATGTTAATAGTTTATTATAGATAGTTAGTCAAATATTACAAAGCTTGACTTCGACTAAACCCAATAAGCGAAGTAATACAAAACGGAGAGAGTATACAATTAGGATAAGCAAATAACCATCTTATTTTCTATGATATCGTATGAATGGTTTATGATTCATTTCTTAAGAAACGGCTCAGGAAAATTGGAAAGGTGAAGCAAAACAGCCCCTTCACGTCTACATAGCACCGGAAAACTTACTTTGGTTTATAGCGAGATATTAGCTAGCACACGGTATGAACCCCTTTCTCATGTTATGTTGATTAACTGAGCTTTTATTAACTCAAAGGCCGCATCAAGCCGATACAAACGAGAGAATTATACCCGGCCTCGGTGTACAAGATACACACAACCCATGAACAAGAAAGGAAAAACTCAACCGATGGACAAGACACAAACTATGCCGACATCCATGTTGGTTAAAAACCTCTTTGACTGTCTTGTCCACCTCGCTCTTTTGCTCTAGCAGTTCCGAGAGCACCAAGTGGAAGCCAATGCGTACACGAGTATATAGTCGCCAATGGAGAAGGAGATTACTTTTCAAATACAACATCATTCATGTAAAACCACAATGCTCAATAAAAGGCTAATGTTTTTCTGAGAATATGCTTTTAAAATTTTGATGGGGTCATGCTTAGCCAACCGCCACGCATATGTGCAACAGACTGTAGTGAATACATGTTTGATGCAACCAGACTTATAGATCCGGAAAAGAAATGTCTAATTCTCTCATCATGATAAAAGCAACATCTTTACTATGCACCAATTCTACTTTGCGAGAGGATCTTAAACCCCCTATTACAAAAGAAAGATATTAGTCTTTAAACAGACCTTTATTTTCAAAGTTTTCTTATCGTTAATTGGTGAATCTACCTAGACCAATGCATGTTACACAAAATTGACCACAACCCCGTCATCTTCATGCAATTACATAGTAACAAATCATCTCGAGGCATCAGAACCAACCGATGAAGACGCTGTAACAATTGATTCAATAAATTTATCTATTTCCAATCAAGTCTCGCCCGAAGGGGGACGCCATGAAAATATGACCCCATCACCTCTTTAGTTGTGACAAATTTATGCACGACCATATTTTACATGCATGTATACAGATAACTCAATTGAACATTTTCCAACCAGGTGTCATTGCAGAAACGTGCTTGAGAGTCGCCTCTAATGATGATGCCAGAAACCTAACAAAGTATTGTTTCAAATTCATCAAACCAACTTAGGAATGAGAGTCACTTGGTTTTCAATGGGTTTGAGATAAAGCATGTGAATCAATATACTTATCTACAACACATCCGGCCACACCCCATTCTCAGTACGGACTTTTAAACTAACATTTACAAAGTAATGAACTGTTTTTATCCTTCAAAACATGGATTCATAATGCACCTTGATTATTTGAACAACATAGGATACACCTTTTTGCTAGGCGGTACTCTTTATATTTTCTTGATCACTTTATCAGTAGAAGCTAGACCGACTTGTTGGTACAAGGAACAATGATAATGTGTATTATACCATAATGGCAATCATATAGTTTACTAAGATCAAACATCTACCACTGGATAAGTATTTACCTTTGTACTTCTAATCCTTTTAGCTATAAAATCCTCCACTTGTTTCTAATATGTTCTCGCGACTCTAAGAAAATGAATATCTATCTTATTGGTAATCATAGAGTTCATTAATTCCAAAATTCCATCAATCGATATGTATTTTCCTTCCCAACTACTAATCATTTTCTCAATACGTTTCAACACTTGTTTCCATTACGCTATCGTGACTATGATAATGATTTAGTATCATGGGACAACGGATGTGAAACTCACAATTCTCACACATGAAAACAAAAGCATACTCAGCCTCATAGGCCTCACCAAAGCACAATTGTTTGTGAAAGTTTATTTTTAGCCTAGAAATTCCTCAAAAGCATAAATTACAAATTCGAGGTTCTTGGTCATTTGCAGATTATGATTCATAAGTAGAGTAGTATCATACACATAGATAAGAATTTTTTTTGCTAGGGGTATAGACATAACGAGTAGGCTGAAACTAGTGGTATTTTTTCACTAGGACGAATCGTAGTAGCACAGTTATAATTTTAGCGAGAAATATTGACACGGTCGTAGAAAAGTCGAGCCGAATAGCTAGCAAAAGTTTATTTTTCGCCTAGAAAAATCCTCAAAAGCTCAAAGTACAAATTCGGCGTTCTTTGCCTTTTCCAGATTATGATTCATAAGTAGAATAATATCATCCACACACAGTAAAATGGAAAAAATCTTCATCAGCAAGATGTAAACAACACCATGTATTTGATTATCCACTTCTACACATTCAGTAAGGACAATTACCATATTTTCCACAATATTGAACAACATTGGTGAGAGTGGATCACCTTGTTTTAGATTTTATTTTTTGTCCAGAAGTAGTAGCTAGCATCACCAGTGACATTAATAGCTACACTACCTCTATAAATACATCTATCCATTTTCATAAAAAACGAGAAAAACCTTTCCTCCTTAGAGTATGTTGCAGAAAAGGCCCTTTTACCTTATTATAGTCTTTTCAAAATCATGAAACATTTCATCTTATATTTTCAGATTACACATCTTATATTTTTGCAGTGCAATTCATGAACCGTTTCATGTAGGATAACTACCCATCGAGAATAGTTCTACCATGCATGAATGCCGATTGTGATGGGCGTGTCACCTTATTGGCTTTACTATTCAGCAGGTTAGCCACAACTTTTGTGAAATCTTGAAGCTGACATTTAGTAAGGACATGGCTTTGCATTGATGAAATGTTGCAAGCTTCCTAAATCTTTGGTAAATGAATAATATCCCCAAAGTTTGGTTGGAGAGTTCTAGATCACCACTATGGAATTCATTAAACAACTGTAACAATTCATGTTTAATTATATCCTAGATATTTTGATACAATTTTGTCAGGAACCCATTCTGAAACATGAGCGATATCACTAGTCTGGTCTTTATTTAAGGAGAGGACACTCTCATCTAGGATCCAAAGAAGCTTTTATAGATATAAGATATGTACCTTTTCGGGAAATCTGCCCCTTCAATTCTATCCTCCTCTTGATCAAGCTCATAATTTGCTTGTTCCTATATTGAAAGTTTGCTATCAGATGACAATACCATGTATAATTATTGAAATATATATTGTCTAGCCTCTTATCATAAGTTAGTATTTTTGGTTGAGTTGGCATTTGCATGAATTGAATATGGTATCATATTCACTAGGTCTTAAGTTCAAGACCCTAACATCGTAGTATTAAAAAAAGTTATGCGGCCTACATCAAATTAGTGTAACGACTAAAATAATCTAGACATGAGGGGGGGTGTTTAATTGTGTTGATTATCCTCGTTCCATCAGTTCTTCCTCGCGAAGTAATTTTGTTGTTTGTGCATGAACTTGCTTCTTAACCTCAACCTCTTGCACTTGCACCCGTAGCTCTTTATTTTCTGAAATCTCACCGCGCTCGTCAATTATGATAGATGACATTTTTTATGTTTTGTTTTGTTTCTCACATGTCAACAACGCTTTTGCCTCGCAATTCAACGGGCAGGAGACATGTGATTGGGGAATGGTAAATCCAGAGCGGACAAAAGTGTAGAAGGATAGAGAGGGAGAGAGATTGACGGAATATGTTGGATGTATTATTGAGCCTCGTGAGAGAGTATATATAGGCGTACAGGAATCATCTTGGAGTGCAAGACAAGACACGAGATCTATCTCTATCCTAGATTACCTAACTGTACACGTATACTCTAACATCCCCCCCCCAGTCATAGCGGTAACGTCATGAACTACTGAAACGTCGCGGACGGTCAGACTGGAGATAAACCGAAGTAGCATCCAGTAGGCTGACATCCCCCCACAGTCCGAGCGGGAACGCCGTGGACGGTGTCGCAGCGAGGTAGCTTGGACTGTAGAGGAAGCTGATGATGCTCAAGCGAGGTGGTAGCCCTTGTGCCGATGTCGAGGGAGCCGAGAGCGTGAGGTGGTGCCATGGTCGAGGTAGCCGTGCGATGGGTCGCCGTGGTCGATGTCATGGTCGGGGATGCCGGTGTCGAGGTACCCGCACGTGAAGCCGCATGCGCATAATGCGCGAGGAGGATGACGGAGACGCGTTGAGACAATCGTCGAGGGTGTCGGTGTCGAGGCCGATGTAGTCCGAGCCATCGAGGACGAGGTGCAGCCATAGTTTTGCCAGAACTAGGCGCACGTCGGGGACGAACGCACACTCCGGTTTTGCCAGAACTGGGTATGCAAAGAAGAACTCGTCGGTGACGCGGTCGAGGCAGTCGTAGAAAGGTTGATGCCGAAGAAGACGTTGTCGAAGCTGATGAAGACGAGGCGCCGGTCCGAGCTTGCCAGACTCGGGAACGCATCAGGGACGAAGGCACTCCCGATGTTGCCAGTACCAGGCGTGCGGGGGCAGAGACCATCATGAACTTGTCGCCATGTCAGAAAGACTAGCAGAGGAAGCCTCCAGAGCGGTTGCGACGCGCAGAGCGGCTAAGGGAGAGATGCCGGCGCTGTCCGCGATTGTCGGAATATAGTAGCAGGTGGTGTAGTCGGGGATGAGGCGATGACACTGGCGGTAAAGTTGTAGTGGACGAAGACGTAGAAGGCGGCGAAAACAACAACGACCCGGGGTAGTCATGCTGGATGCCTGGAGTGGTGCCTGCGATGGCGAGAGGGCGCCCTGCAGGTTACCTTGTGAAGCGCGGCGGCGGTCCTCGAAGTAGGCGAGGAAGAACCCGTCGACGTGACAAAGACCGTGTGCAGACGGCGGCGATACGCGCAGTAGGAGATGTCGCGGTGGAAGCCGAGGACGTCGATGCACGGGGACGACAAAGTAGACTTCGTGCAACGACGCTACGACCCGAGGGGGCGGCATAGCTGCAGGCGCAAGTCGATGCAGCGGCTGGGACCAACTACGTACACGCCAAGGAAGTCCCGTTGGAAGCCGGTAGCATGGACCAAAGGCGGCGGTGCCGCGGCCCGAAGGGGCGACGCAGCGGCAACCCGTAACTCGATCGGTGGTAGACGCGTGCTCGGGGACGTGCTTGGCGTAGACAGGCGCGAGATCGGTTGATCAGACCGACGATGCGCCATATGCGCCATGTCGTAGATCAGAGTCGATGGTAGTGTTGTCGGTGAAGTCCTGAATGATGACGACGAAGACGATCCAAGGGGGTGGCCGTGGTAGCCTTCCAAGGAAGGCGTGGCAGCCGTCCGCGGTGCGCGGCAGCCTGCCGTGAGACCGCGATAGCCTGCCGAGGCAGGTGCAACGACGAAGGCAGTAGGCGCACGGGTATGGTGTAGATCGTCGATGCCGATGGTCGGAGTAGAGGTGCGGCGATAACGACGGCGGTGGGCGACTCAATCCGATCTAAGATCAGTAAACCAAAAAAGAAAATCGATCAAGAGATCGAAAAAAGATTTACAGGACAGCCGATCACGGATCGGCGGACGAACCCTACGTACGGGTCGCGCGGTCCCCGGCGGAGATCATGAAGATCGACCTCCCCGTGGGCGGCACGGCAGAAGCGTGTTGGCGAGCGACGGCGCTAGGGTTTAGGAAGTGGCGGCGGCGGCGCTAAGTCAAGGATCTTACCGCTCTGATACCATGTAGAAGGATAGAGACGGAGAGAGATTGACGGAATATGTTGGATCTATTATTGAGTCTCATGGGCGAGTATATATACAGAGAGCACCTTAGAGTAGAAGACAAGTCACGAGATCTATCTCTATCCTAGATTACCTAACCGTGTATATATATATATATATATATATATATATATATATATATATATATGTATATATATATGGGGCAACACGTCCAAAAAAAGTCGGACGGAAAAATATATATATATATATTTTTTTTTCCGTCCGACTTTTTTTAACGTGTTTGCCCCTGCAAGTTCGGAGTAATTACAAGGCCTGCCACCGCTTATGTAAACAACCTGGTTCGTCAACTCCACGCGACTCCGCTAAGGACGCCTCCCCAATCCTAGCGTCAATGTCGTCTCCTCTCCCCACAGCGCTTACTACCCTCAGCTCTGGCCCTTACATCGCCGCCATCCGAGGGGAGAGGAATCCACCGCTAAGTAAAGGATACGCGTTCCCGTTAGGTGAAAAAAATTCCCCGAACGAAATCCCGGACCGCTGCGCCGCCCTGGGTCTCCGACGCCGCCCCTCCGCTCCTCTACCACCGGTGCTCTTCATGCTGCCTCACCCAGCTCCAGTCGCGATGCCTCACTGATCCCCCTCCGTCGGTCGCCGGGATGGCCGGTCGGAGGGCGGCGAGTCAAGAGGACGGAGGCGGTGGATCGGGAGGGGTGTTGCTCACCGTCGTCTGCGGCTACTGGTCTTGGTCGCGGTCGTCCGCGGCGTGAAGACTGCTCGTCCTTCCCGAGCGTCTATCTCCGAGTCGCTTTTCCCTGTCCAGGTCGTGGCTCAATCTGCATGTCTGCGCTGTTGCCCCCTGACATTCTGTGATGAGTGTGGACATGCATCTGTGCCGGGCGTGCTTGCTGTGTGTGATGCAGATTCGTTTTATTTTATTTTTGTGGGGATTGTTATTAGCTATGAATTAGCAAATGTGTTGATTTATGGCCTTTGGACTTTGTTATCTACAAATTAGTACATGTATGGATGCGTCTACCTACCTTGAATTCTGATGCATGGCCAAGATTAGACTACGGCCGATCAGGTGAAGCTCGAGGAGGAATCGATTTGCTTGTTCAGTAATTTTTTCTGATCCGATTGGCCTTTTGTGTGTCCTAGTAATTTTTTCTGATCCATTGGCCTTTTCTGTGTCCCACTTTGGACATCCTGGTCAGGCCTTGTTCGTCCCCACCAGGTAAGAACACATAGAAGTTGGGGTTTGTTGCACACAAGGTGTTTGATGATGCCGCTGAAATAAAAACCCATGCTACCGTCGTTTTCAGTTTCTCATATTACCTTGTCATGGACGGTCAAAGTGTTTTGTTCCAGACGGGTAAAACGTAAAACGATTGTTTGATTTTCTTTCTCCACATTCCTGACAACATTGATTTGAATAGCATGAAGTTTAGTCGGACTTGGGCAGGGCTGAGGTAATTCATCCACGCATTTACTCGACAATGGTAGCAAAGACCCCTGGGTGAAATATGATTTTATCCGATACATGAACTCCCAACCATAAGCTACTGCCTGAAAACATTTAATTAAAAAAAACGTGGCCGCGGGGGGGGGGGGGGGGGGGGGAGGGGATGATCCCTCCATTGTTTATACGTTGTTAGATAGATATGAGAACTTTTTGTACTTTTTCAGCACAAATAGCACCCCGAGAAATCCACGCCTTGCGCAGGATTCGAACTCACGTGTGCGGGTTCAACACTCTGAACTCCAGCCACTGAGCCCGCACTCAGTTCTCAAAAACATTTAATTCTATGAACTATCTTAAGTGTCATTTGGTACACACACACATTTTGGGCTCTTTTCTACATTTGCCAGTCCGAATTTGTTACTACCTCCGTTCTAAAATAAGTTTCTCAATTTTGGCTAAAATCGCATGTTTCTAGACATTAAAACGTGTGTGTATCTAGACATTTGGATCGGAGAGAGTACTATACTTTATTCAAGCATCATCAATTACAATCATTGGATAACATAGGCAGAATTTCTCATTTTTAAGTGATAAAGTGATACTTTAATAATTGTGTTTACAACCTATATTCCTGCTAAAATTAATGGCTAAAATTGCATGTATCTAGACACTAAAATGTGTCAGATACATGCGTATCTAGCCAAAACTAAGACACGTATTTAGATCTGAGAGAGTACTATACTTCATTCAAGCATCATCATTTACAATCATTGGATAACATAGGAAGAATTGCTCAGTTTTTAAGTGATAAAGTGATACTTTAATGATTAAGTTTACAACCTATATTCCTGCTAAAATTAATTAAAATACGGCAAATTCCTATTGGTTTATTAAGTGCATGCTTCTAATGTATTATGAGGACACCAGAGGTTGTAGCAACCATATGCAGGTATATCATCTTCATACATTTGTAATATTACATTTCCTATGATGTATCTTGGTGCTCTTTTCTGATGTCATGTCTTTAATTTAGCGTGGGGCCGTTGCAACGCACAGGCTTTGCGCTATATGTGCTTAGCACTGATATCTTAAGCACTTATGGTTGTGTGTATCTCTACATTGTTTCATGTTTGTTCAAATGTAGACTGACATCAACATATCACGTATTTAACTGAACTGTAGCTTAATCCGATTAGACAAAGGGGCGCACCATGTTATTTTGAAGGCACAAATTCATGTCTTACAAACCGATTTGTCGGCTTTCTGACTTCAAAAGATGATGTGTTATTGTCTTTGATCACTAATCATATTCCACTTGCTTTTTCTTTGGCATGCATGTACATGAGGGCTTGAGGAAGCTGATTGTTCTATCGGTAGACATCTGGATGTGTTCTTCGAAAAAACGAGTCTCAATATTATGTAATACCCCTTGTTTTCTAAAGTAACAGCCATTTGACCAAGTTGTTGTGTCACAGAAATAGTTGTAATATTCAGTCTTTGGTCATGTCAAAAAAACTATTGGCAACAAAAAAGCTAATGCTAGCAGTTCTTTCTCATTAAAACTACATGGATTTTAATTTATTTGCACAAAGTGAATAAAAAATAATTAACAAGTATTAGCCATAGATAACTTCATAAGAACTAAATTAAGAAACTATTTTTTTGCAGGTTCATTCTCGTGCATGTGTATAAAACAAGGATGCTGGCATTTATTCTTTTGTTGTTGCTTTCTTGATTTAACACTGGAAATTTGCTTATTCTATCTTCTCAGTGAGGTATACATGAGACCAAAATTTATATGTTTTGGATGTTCACATCTTTTTTCTTAATAGATGTTCACAACCTTAATATCTGATATTTCGTTGATACGATCGCCGCGCCAGCATCTGCATCGATCGTCAAACTTATTATGACTGACAAGCGATTGAGGAGGGATAATCTAAAAGGGAGATGAGGAGATACTTTTGAATTGAAGTTAGTGGAGGAAATCCTTGGTTGGAAGGGGCCGAGATGCCTAAAAGGAGGCATGCCAAGCAAGGCTCTATGTTTGTTGTGACACAATAACAAATTATCGTCTCTCAGCTCTTTTGTTCCGTAGCAACGCACGGGCATTCAGCTAGTATTTAACAAAAAGTATCACACTTGAAGGTCATACTACTATATTCGCTGAACCTTCCGTTGTTTATTTTAGTGTACGTCTCACTACTCATCGCTGAGTCAGATCCATCATGAGGACGCGTCATGGCCTGGCTGGATTGTGTCGACAGTGGAGTACAACCAAAACCATGTGGCCTCATCCGTCGTCACTAGCATAGGTCGTGACTCACCATCTGCCAAACCACAAGATAAAAGACCTCACACCTTTTCTCCACAGCCTTTTTCTCAAAGGAAAGCATTCCACAGCAAATTAGTTATAAACCTCAAACTTTATTGGTACACTTCAGTGCGAACACTCCCGGGTAAAAAATATCACCTTGCACGTCAGTACATTTTGGTGACGCTGACGCCCCTATGAACACTTCACTGCATCCATGGAGGCTGGAGAAAATGTCGATCTCTCTGACGAGGTTCTTCGTAGACTCTGATGATTACGACCAACGCCTCACTATGCAAGCCACCAAAACTTTTCCGACGTGTTAAAAGCTGCAATCCTGCATGATCGACCACCTGTCTGCCTCCAAGCGCATTTGATTGCGAGGCCTAGGAAATATCTGCATACGAGCGAGTCGACCACCCGTCTACCTCCAAGCGCCAAGGTTGGTTATGGTACCTGCTCGCAAGGACAAAAGGTGATTGCTGCTTGGCGTACGTGCATGCACCAAAGTTTCTAAAGGAGGGGATCTCGATTTCTCCTCTCCTCCCTCTCTTTCCGTATTCTACGTTGTTTTTGAAAACACAACACCTCATGTGTGATACTACTGACCGTCTGACTACAGTAAGAACCATGGACCATAACAGCCCTTGATAATTTTATGTGCGATGGCCTTTTATTTTTCAATAATGCTATTATCGAAAGTTTAGACTTGAGAAAAATAGTATTTACGGGAAGTCAATTCACCTTGGCCAACCGTAGAGGAAACCAACTTACGAGAAATAACACAGTTCTTGCTAAGCGTAGAGTGGGAACAAAAGTTTTATCTAGTCAGTGTTTGAGCTTCAACGCGCTCACACTTGGGTTCTAACCAAACACTTGTATTTCTTGATTCGGGTCCTCAGGCAGCGATTCTACGCAATAAATCGCTATTTTCTTTCAAGTTAGCATGGCTGCGCGCAGAGAGAGACGATAGAGTCCAAGTGGGATTTGTGAGCGAAGGTAAAACGTGTTCAAGAAGGAGCAATAATACAAAATACTTTTATCTTATTGCTAATGGTAAACATTGAAGGAACAGATCTTCAAACTAGAGGAAAAATGAATGAACGATTATAGGGAGGATAATACAGTGTATATCACAGAATACTACTATAAGAAATTATTTGGAGCCTTGGCAAAAAATAATTTTACTCTCATAGAGTTTGATATACCTCGACTCTCCCCACCAAAAAAAATGTAATTCTTACATCTGAATTCACATAGAAAGAGGTGTATGATGATATTATGCAGATGGAGAAAAGTAAAGCTCATGGTCCAGATGGATTCCCTGTTGAGTTCTACCAAGTTTGTTGGGCGTTTATCAAAGAGGATTTGATGAGTATATTTGTCATGTTCCACCAAGGGAACCTATGTATTTTCCACCTAAACTTTGATACTATTATTCTACTCCAAAAAAAATCAATTCAAATTCAACAATATAAACCTATTTGTCTACTTAATATGTGACATGGGTATCCCTACGGGTACCTGAGATTAGCCTATACGATCTGGCCCAAGAGAAGCCCACGGTGAAAATGGAGCCTAGGAAGGTTCGGGTGGCCCAAGCCCAGGGAGATGCGACTCCTTGGAGGACACGCCAATAGGAAACTTAAAAGGGAAAAACCCTACTCTGTAACCGACTCGGCCTGCTATCCCGAGACCTGGCCTCCCTATATAAAATACTAGAGGGGGAAGCGAGAAGGATATAGCAATCCTAGTTCATACACCATCAGATTGCTTTTGCGCACCCCTATAAACCTTCGCTTCCTCCATTAATCAAGAGCAGACAAGCAGGAGTAGAGTTACTTCCGAGGACCTGAACCTGGGTAAACCCCATGTCCCCGATGTGCTTATTTGCTAGCTGATCGATGCCTTCAGCGCTCCCCACTTCCTTAAACCCAAGTCCATCATCCATGGTCATTGACGACTTAACCTCTCATCAATATGAGTTTTATAATTTTCACAAAACTAGGCACTAATCGGGTAACCAGTATAGCATATGAGGTAATTCGGCCAACCCAAATAGCTTTTACGCCTGGATGACACATTCTGGCACAAGTTCTCATTCTCCGCGAAACAATTCATGAACTCCATTGGAAAAATTTCGATGGAGTTCTTCATAAAATAGATTTTGGGAAGCCTTATTATAAGGTTAATTGGGACTTCCTCCAACAATCACTTCGTATGAAAGGTTTTGACCCTAAATAGTGTGATTGGATAAATGATTTTGTTATTAAAGGGAGCGTTGGTATTAGTGTAAATGATGTCATATGACATTATTTCTGAAGGCAAAAAGGGTTACATCAAGGGGGCCCATTCTCTCTGTTGTTATTCAATATAGTCACAGATATGCAAGCTATCATTATTGCTAGGGAAAAAGAGGATCGCCAAGTTGCTGGTTTAATCCCACATTTGGTAGATGGGATTTGCTAGTATCTATATATATAGTACGTTGATGATACGATTCTCTTTATGGAACATGATCTTGTGAATGCTTTAAACATGAAACTTATACTATGCTTTTTTTACCAGTCTTCGAGACTAAAGTTAAATTTTTATAAAAGTGAATTTTTTGTCTCGGTTATGCTAAGGATGTTCAGGATCAATACAGAAACCTTTTATGCTGTGAAATGGGGTCTTTCCCATTTAGATATTTGGATATTTCTAATTCATTATAGAAAGATGAAAATGGCGAATGTAGAAGTCTATAGATGATCGGTTTGAGGAAACGTTAGGTAAATGGATTGTAAGTTACTATAATATGGAGATCGCTTAGTGACGAGGGTTTAACTTGTCAATGATCATTGTTATGGACTTGGGTTTTGGAGAAGGAGGGAGCGCTGGAGGCATCAGTCGGCTAGCAAACAAGCACACAAGGACGCAAGGTTTACCCAGGTTCAGGCCTCGTAGAGCTCCCTACTCCTGCTTGTCTGCTCTTGGAATTAACGAAGGAATCAAAGATTACAGGGGGCGCGCAGATGCAATCTGGTGAGAGTTGTGGAAACTAGGGTTGTGATTGTCCTCCTCGCCGCCCCTCCTAGCCTTTATATAGATAGTCTAGGTCTCGGGTAGCAGGTCGAGTCGGTTACAGATTAGGGTTCGCCCTTTGAACTTTCTATCTTAAGATTCTTCTTGTCTCGCAAGCAATCGCAGAGTCCGTGGATCACCCTAATTCTGCATTGGGCCTTGGCAACGCCGTGGACTTCTGCCGTATTTGGGACGTATATACCAAACTCGAGTACATGTAGGGTATACCCATGTCAGTATCCCCCGGGTGTTCAGTGGAATTGCAGATTCGACTAGGGATTCTATGAACTCTTTCGAGTGCATGACTGAGCATTTTTCGAGTGTTTGGTTCGTGTCATAGGGATTGTTGATATATGTGCCTGATTTATCCGATGTATCGGTATCAGTTAACTGCCTTAGGGCAAAACAACGCAATCTGCTCAAACTCGAGTCCCCGGACTCGAATTCTGAAAAGTGCTGGCGTAATTCGACTCAGGCCGTGGAGGTCTTATAGGAGTCGAATTCTAGTGTATAAGTGCGAGCACTCGACGCGTCCGTCAAGGCATGTTCATCATACCTGCTGGCACGGATATATTTCTAGTAGTGCGCAGCAGATGTATTGCTAGGCCTTGTTCAGGTCTTATCTTCATGCTGCAAGCGCGACATCCGAAATTTTGGTCATCGCGGAGATGATTCGGGTGGCCCAGGAGACGTGGTCTCTTTGTAGGGAAAGTATGAGGCGGAGTCACCATAGCATTCGAGTGTGGATGTTATCAACACACGGTACAATGTACAAAAAATCATAGGGTGTGCGGCCAGCGCTCACTATGGGAGTATCCTCCGAGTGCCTGGTTGAGTCAAAGACTCGAACGGGGACTAAAAACCTTTTGCGACTGTTGTCGTCTTTTGTTGCTTGTTTCAGTCGAATTTGCTTCCGGTGCTTCCTATGGGAGTAACCCATAATTCACAATCGAATCATAGATTCGAGAGATGGGATTGTCTTGAATGTTCATATACCTGCATAAAGATAATCGTAGGGTGCGCGACCAGCGCTCCCTATGGGAGTAGCCCCCGAGTGCTTGGTTGAGTCGAAGACTCGAGTAAGGACTAAAGTAGTCAAAAATTTCTTCTACTGGAATCGATGACGTCAGTGCTGATGATGTGATGACCTCAGTTGCCCGCGTGAGAGGTTTTGACGGGACATGACGAGCGGTGAGTCCCACTTTCTGACTTCGATTTGACTAGGCGTGCGTAATCTTCTGTTTCAACCGCGTCTCCTTAATTTCCGCATGTAATGGGAATAGTGGGGGACGGTTCGTGGTTCAGCTTCGCCACGTGTCGATGGCGATGTGCGCCACGCGTCCAGTAAGGTTTCTGCTGACCGTTGGATGGCATCCGTGAAGAGGTTAAGTAGCAGCGCAGCTGCGGTAAATTTCCCCATCTCTTCTTACTCGTGCCTCCTTCACCATTGCTGCTCTCTCTGCTTCATTGCGCACTTCCTCTTCGTGGCACTGGACGATCTCCGTGTTTTCCCCAATTACTTTCTCCGTTCTCACCGCCATCGATAGATGGGTAAGAAGAAAGGAGGCGTCGCCGCTGGATCTGCAGCCACCATTGCCGCCACCAAGAAGAAGGGCGATACCACCTCCGTGGGAACCAGCGCCGCCGGTGTTGGGAAGAAGAAGGGTGCGGGTACCCGCATCACCAACGGCGCCTGGCAAGCGTCCATCATCAAGCCTTCTGAGCTGCATCTTCATCACCAAGATGGAGTTCTTCCATCCGCGGAAGACGACTCGCGAGTGCCCGGTGACGAGGTAATCCCTTGTCCTTCTTTGGGTTTCCGGGTGATGGTCCTTATGTTCATCATCCGAGGTCTCTCTCTCCTCCTGCATCCTTTCTTCAGGGGTCTCCTTTCTTTCTATGGGCTCCAGCTGCACCAGCTGTCCCCAAATTCCATTCTCCATATCTCATGCTTGGTCACGCTTTCCGAGTGCTGGCTCGGCATCGAGCCACACTTTGGCCTCTTCAAGAGGCTTTTTAAGCTGAAACGTCAGTCGGTGTCCGGTTCGGTAGTCTACGACGTAGGAGGCTGCGGGATCCACGTCGACTCCTCTATCACCTACTTTGACATCAAGCTCATCGCGTCCGTCCAAGGGTGGAGAGACAAGTGGTTCTACATTCGCGACCAGAAGGCTGACGGAGAGCCCTATAGACTCGCGCCCTTTGACCCCGCGGCGCCTTGCAAGAGGAGGCGCTCCAAGAAGAATGTCGTGATGCCTGGCGAGTCCGAGGAAATGGAGGTGCTGTATAAGCGCGTCTACGACCTCGAAAGTTGCATAGGCAAAGAAGAGGGAGGCGCCGCTCTCATTCGCACGTGGTTGCACTGCCGCGTCCAGCCTCTACAGGCCAGAGTCCACCCAATGTACTGCTAGGCTGGTGCGAGCGATGTCACTCGCTTATCTGCTGATGGCATTTCTGCGGGTGAGGTAGACAGGAGGTTGCGATTGGTGACCAAATATACCGCCAAGGAGGATCTCCCGGGCGAGCCATTCGTGCCTCCATTCGAGGCCTCTAACCCTCCTCCTGAGGTAGAATTGTTCTATGAAGTAGTTTTCTTTGTCGATTGCCACCAAGTACTCGATATATAGTGATGTATCTTCTGAATGCAGGATTGGAAGGTGTCTTCCAATTTGCCTCCTCGCCCTGAAGGAGTTATCCCTCACGAAGTGGAGGAAGAGGACGAGTCGGAGTTGACCGTACCAATTGAAGAAGAAGAGGGAGCCCCCGAGTCCAGCGACCATGATACTCGCAAGCGTTCTCGCAGCAAGGACTCAGATGCCTCTTCACCGACGACGTCGGAAGGTCCTTCGGTTGTTATAGAGGAGCCAATACCCGCCATTCCTGTGCGTGCCATGGTTCCTCCTACTCGAAAGAAGTTGCGACTGCCGAAGGAGTCGTCGGAGGAGGAATCCTTCGACCTTAACAAATTTAACTGGTGAGTTCTGCATTCTCGATCTCGTCTTGGTTTCTTTTTGGAGTTGCTTTCCTGAAGTTTTTGTTGGACGTGTTTTGTAGTCAAGCAGCGTCGTCGTCTTCTGACGATGTGCAATTTTTTAAGGAGGCCTTCTCCTCCAGTGGTGGCCCACTCCGGGCATAATTCTTCAAGTTCCCCGCATGCTTGGGAACACCAGATGGTTGCCCGGACGACTACATGGCAGTCATCTTCGGAGTCCCTGGAGTATCACGTAAGCTTCCTTTTTGCTGTTTTGGCAGTCGAATTTATACTTTGTGCTGCCGCTGAACCTTTGTTTTCCTTTTTGATGCAGCTTATTGTGAAGGAAGCTTCTTGCCTGGTGGATCAAATTCTTGTCATGGGTCGACAACACGCTCTACTGGACAATTGCCATCGTGTCATCAAAGGTTAGTTTTCGTTTCGTCTTTTTCTTTTTGAAATTTGTGAATTCGATTGATGATACACCATGTGCTTTATAGTTGAGCACAATGAACTTCTCTGTCGCATGACGTCCCTCGAGAAGGGGCTTGCCACGGCGGAGCAAAAGCGCGACGAGGCAATCATAGCCTTGGAAGAGTCGTGAAAGCGTGAAGAGGATTTGTGCTCTTCCACCGTTGAAAGGGAGAAGTTGTTCGAAGAACAACTTTTCTCGATTGCCAAGGCCTTCTCAGGTAATTGTCAGTTTTCATTTGCATTGCTCCTTGTTTAATGTCATATTGCTGTGCTAACACCTTGTGTATGCAGATGCCGGAGGCCTAAGCTTTGACGCCCAGGCCCTTTGTCGCGCGGATGCGTTGGCTGGTGCCGTTGCCGCAATCGAGGACCGCAGCGCTTCCCATCAGGGGACGTTGACGAAGGCCAAGGGTGTGCTCAGTCGCATCCGTAAAGATCTAACTCCCAAGGCTGAGCTGATTGACAACCTTGAGGACCTGGTGGAATCCCTTGCTGGGGGTGTTCCCATGGACTTCAAGAACTCCCATCGGTGTGTTGGTGCTACCATGGCACTCGCGATGGCGCAGGCCCATGGCGTGGAGTTGGATCCCTCCACTATCTTCAAGGTGATGCCCCTCGGTGCAGATGGACAACAGGTAGTGTTTGCTCCCTTCGCTACTGGCTGTGGTAAATATGGGCCGTTGCTCATCGACACAGTCGCAAAATATTCTACGGAGCTGCAACGAGCGAAGAAGGCAGCGAAGACTGCGGCATCGCAATGTGTCGCGCGTTAGTCGGATCATCTGGCAGCCACTTGCTGAGTAGATATGTGATGTAGGGTTGTGTCCAAGATGGCTCGATCATCATGACGCCCATTGGTCCTTCGAGTCCTGTATCAAGCTCCAGGTCATCGAGTGCCACTGGCTCGCTAGGTGGCATAGCCCCCGAGTCCGTTGACGTGCTTGCTTTCTTCTCTGGAGCCTTGGACTTGATGGAGCGCTCGCAGATGCGCTCGAGAAATACCCCAGGTGGTATGGGGCGCAGGTGGAGCCAATATTGGTGAGTAAGTCCGCCTCATCATTGCTTTCGCGGCCCATATGTCGCAGCTCACAACCGTCGAAGTCTCCTTCGATTGTATTGTAGAGGTCGCGATAAGCGATCATGTTGTCGCTCAGTGCGTCGCATTCGTGCATCGTTTGATTGACCACCAGTTTGGAGTCGCCGTAGATGATGAGCCTTTTGGCGTCGCAGGCTTTCGACATCCGCATCCCATGGATTAGGGATTCGTACTCAGCTTCCTTATTGGAGGTGGTGAACCGCATTCGCCGAATGTATTTCATCTTGTCTCCCTAGGGCGATGTCAGTATGACACCTGCGCCAGCTCCGTCCTTTCGCTTGGACCCGTCGAAGTGCATTGTCCAAAGGTAGGACATATCTGGCTTGTCGGGGAGCTGGTTCTCCATCTAGTGCACAAGGAAATTCGGGAGAGCTTACGACTTGATTGCGTCGCATTTTTCGTATGTGACGTCTAGTGGAGACAATTCGATTCCCTAGAGCGCGACTCGTCCGGTGGAATCAGGATAATTGAGTATATGCCCAAGCGGGGCATCATTTACCACCACGATTGGGTGCTCCTGAAAGTAGAGGTGCAGTCGTGTAGCTGTCATGAAGACACCGTAGGCTAGCTTCTAGTAATGCGGGTACCGCTGCTTTGTTGGCGTGAGCACCTCGCTGAGGTAGTATACTAGGCGTTGCACCCCGTGGACTTTATTTTCTTTGGCTCGTTCCACCACGAGCACAGTGCTGACCACCTGGTTGGTGGCGGAGATGTAGAGTAGTAGTGGCTCCTTTTCGCGAGGCGTCACCAGTACTGGCGAGGTGGATAGTAGATGCTTGAGGTCCTCGAATGCTTCTTGCGCTTCGTCTATCCACTCGAACTTGTCTGCTATGCGGAGGAGTTGGTAGAAGGGCAGTGCCTTTTCGCCCATTCGACTGATGAATCGACTGAGCACCGCGATTCGCCCAGCCAGCTGATGGACGCCTTTTACGTTTTTCGGATTCTCCATGGCCAGTATGGCCTTTATTTTCTCCGGGTTTGCTTCGATCCCTCTCGCGGAGATGAGATATCCGAGTAACTGCCCAGATGGCACGCCGAAGGCGCATTTGTCTGGATTGAGCTTGATCCGGTAGCTGTCGAGGTTGGTGAAGGTCTCACGGAGATCGTCGATTAACGAAGCTTCCTCCTTGGTTTTGATGACAATGTCATCAACGTAGACTTGGATGTTGCGACCAAGTTGATTCTTGAGGCAGGCCTGCATGCACCGCTGATATGTAGCTCCTGTGTTTTTTAGCCCAAAGGGCATGGTGTTGTAGCAGAACACACCAAAGGGCGTCGTAAACACCGTCTTCTCTTGGTATTCCTCCTTCATTCGAATCTGATTGTAACCTGAGTAGGCGTAGACGAAGCAGAGGCGTTCACATCCTGTAGTGGAGTCGATGATTTGGTCGATTTGCGTCAATGGGAAGTGATCCTTTGGGCAATGCTTATTCAGGAGGTAAAGTACACGCACATCCGCAGGATATCCGTGTCCTTTTTGGGTACCAGCACTGTGTTGGTGAGCCAGGTGCTTTCCTTGATCTCGCGTATGAAGTTTGCGTCGAGGAGTTTGTTGATCTCCATTCTGACTGCCTTTGCCCTTGGTTTAGACAGTCACCGTATTGTCTGCTTGACTGGCCTTGCGTCTGGGTTTACGTTGAGTGAATACTCGGCGAATTCCCTGGGAACCCCTGGCATGTCCGCTGGACACCAGGCGAAGATTTCCTAGTGCTCATGGAGGAATTCGACGAGTGCGAGTTCCTATGCGGAACTCAAGTTGTTGGCGATGAGGGTTGTCTTGGTCGGGTCCATTGGGTGGACCTGAACTTTCTTCGTGTGTACCGACGAGTCGAAGGACAGGTCGGGTGAAATTGGCCTGCTCAGGGGAGGCAGACTATTGTATGTCGACTCCTTCAATCTTGCGAGTTCCTCCTGCATGCCGAAGGACTGGGAGATTCTATTAAATTCCCTGTCGCAGCTGTCGGACCTCTCGAAGTTTCCGTTGATTGTGATGAAGCTCTTTGGACCTAGCATTTTCATCTGCAGGTAGGCGTAGTGCGTCACCGCCATGAACCTAGCGAACGCAACGCGTCCGAGGATGCAGTGGTATTGTGAGGGCCAGTCGACGACTTCAAAGTCGATGCGTTCTCGCCAAAAGTTTTGCGGTGTGCCGAAGACGACGTCGAGGTTGGTCTTGCCCAGGGGATATATGCCCTTCCCTGGGATGATGCCGTGGAACGTCGTGTCTGAGACTTCCAGGCAAGTTAGTGGGATCCTCATCACACGCAAGGTACTCGCGAACATGAGGGTGATGCCGCTTCCACCGTCCATGAAGACACGACTCATATCGATGCCCCCGATCTGTGCCTCGAGTACGAGGGGACAGTGGCCTAGACGAGGAACTTTACGCGGATGATCGCGCTTGTCGAAGGTGATGCAGGAGTCGCTTCCACTGAGGTACTCAGTGGTAGAGGGTGGGGAGTTTATCGCCAGATTTACTTGGCGAGTCCCTTTTGGATCATCCCCATGTTGCCCACGGCTCGTGGGTATGGTTCGCCTCCGTGATGCTTGTCCGACACGGTCACGGGTGGTGGTGGCCTGGGCGGTGGTGGACGAGCTCCATGTGCCACAACGCCTGGAGCAACTCCATAGCCCCTATTGACCGCGTCGTGATTCATCCGAGCCAGGACCTCATGGAGTTTGAGGAACTCACGGCAGTCCTTGAGAAGGTGGGTGGATTTCATCTTGTCGTCGTGCTTGTCAATGTAGAAGTGCATGTTCCATGGACCGGACAGTTTGTCCTGATAGATGTTGCGGGTTCCTCTTCACGAGTGCGGCGCTTCCACACCTGTGTGGTTTTTCCACTGTCGTGGTATCCACCACTATGATATTCGCTGCTGCGGTTGTCAGCGTAGCCAGCTGCGACCATGTTGACCTCGTCGCGGTCATCGTAGACACGCATTCGATGTTTGCCTCGACGGTCGCGTCTGCGCCCGAGGTCATCGTCATCGTCGGAGTAGGTGCAGTTTTTCACCAAGTCTTTTCCGTCTGCCCATTGATTCGTGATTTCCATCAGGTGGTCGATTGTTTTGGGCTTAGAGCGGCCCAGCTCTTCCCTGAGCTCTATACGGTGGACGCCACCGTTGAATGCGTCGATTGCGCGATCCTCCGAGATGTTTTCTGCGGAGTTCTTGATGACGGACCACCTCTGGATGTATGAGCGTAGCGACTCGCCGGACCTTTGCTGGCAACTTCTTAGTTCTTCGATTGATGCGGGCCTTTTGTAAGTGCCCTTGAAGTTGCACACAAAGTTGTAGACCAGCTCTTCCCATCTGCGAATGGATCCGCGCGGGAGGTTGTTGAGCCATGCGCGACCGGCGCCCTGCAGCTGTAGCTAAAGGCATTACATGGTCGTGCTTCGACTCCCGCCATGTATCGTGACGGAGGAGATGTCGTTCTCCAACCAGATTTTCGGGTCCTACAAGCCGTCAAATTTTGGGTTCTCCGACAGGAGCTTGAACCCCTTAGGCATTCGCTTCTGCCTAATGGCCCTGCTGAAGCATCTGGCGCCACAGAGCTCAGTCTCGTCGAACGAGCACGCCTTTCCCGCATCTTGTCGACTTTCCGCTGCGTGATGTCATCACGCACGTCGTAGTCGCAATCGTGCCGCCGTGAGCAACGTCGTCGTGACAGATCTGGAGGAGTGCGAGTAGTACTTGTCCAGAGCCTTGCTTTTCTTTGGCTCTGGTGTTGGTTCTTTGTCGAGGGAGGCCTCAATTAACCCTAGGCCCGCGATCGTAGATCGGTGCATGGTAGCTCGTGGATCTCCAGCCGGTGGCTGGTTGTTGAGGAGGTACATGGTAGCCACCGTTACCGCGGCTTGCGGCATTTTTGGGAGCACGTTTCCCCGCGTATCCACCGTCATGGAGCTGAAGTCGAGGACTTTCATGGCTTCTACGTGTTCTTGCTCGGTGAGGTCGGCCAGTCGAGATCGCCTCTTGTTGGCCACGTACTCATTGCCTTTGGAGGAGGATCCTCTGTGGGAGGAGAGCCCGGCTCGTCGAAGACTCGACTCGTCCGCCGCCTTTCTGCGCGCCTCGAGTTGCGCGATCACTTGCTGCTGGCACTTGAACTCCTCTTTCAGCAGCCAATGGTAGCCCATCAGCATGTCCTGCAAGGTGTTGGGGGGCAGAGGATTGCCCCGTAAAGCTTCTCGATAGCGGGCCCAGTCGTTGTCGTTGAGCCTGATCAGCATGCATTCGCCGGTGTTCTCATTCGCCGTGAGCAAAGGTTCTCCTCCCGTCCAATTGTTGATGGGCGCGCCATTGCCACCGTTGGTGGGGCCGCCGTTGGGTATGCCGTTGTTGGGTATGCCGCCATTGGGTGGCCCGGTGCCGGATCTGGTGCCGGCGTTTTCGCGATTGGTGGTGGTATCACCCGCGTTGATGACGACGCACATGAAGTGGTTGGGGAGGCTGTTGCTCCCGCAACTTTTAGATCCGGAGCCGTAGGCTCCATCTTGTGTGGCTAGACCACCTAGATCGGGTCCACGGCTACTGTCGTTGACCGTGCTACCAGCTATTGCCAGGTCATTGAGCTCGCCGAGGGTGCCGATTGGTGGCGGGAACCACGATGCTGGGGCAATCGCAGGTGTTGTCGGCTGGTCAGGCATGTGAAGCGTGCCCAGTTGACCGACCTGGAAGCGGAAGGTCCAAATCGCCAAGCTGATCCCATCGCCCACGGACTCGAAAGTCGGGCGAGTGGCTGGCGTATGGACAGTGAAGTCGAAAGTGCCGAAAAGCTAGCGAATCTCTGCTGTTGCAGAGTTGTAGATCGCGGTTGATGGGGCCGAAGAAGCCGCAACATCAGTACTCCCAATTCCCACAGACGACACCAATTGACGAGGGTTTAACTCGTCAATGCCCATTGTTATGGACTTGGGTTTTGGAGAAGGAGGAAGCACTGGAGGCATCAGTCGGCTAGCAAACAAGCACACAGGGATGCAAGGTTTACCCAGGTTCAGGCCTCGTAGAGGTCCCTACTCCTGCTTGTCTGCTCTTGGAATTAACGAAGGAATCGAAGATTACAGGGGCGCGCAGATGCAATATGGCGAGAGTTGTGGAAACTAGGGTTGTGATTGTCCTCCTCACCGTCCCCTCCTAGCCTTTATATAGATAGGCTAGGTCTCGGGTAGCAGGTCGAGTCGGTTACAGATTAGGGTTCGCCCTTTGAAATTTCTATCTTAAGCTTCTTCATGTCTCGCAAGCATCGAAGAGTCCGTGGATCACCCGAATTCTGCATTGGGCCTTGGCAACACCGTGGACTTCTGCCGTATCTGGGCCGTATATACCAAACTCGAGTACCTGTAGGTTATACCCATGTCACTTAGTACTCATCAACTCATTCTCAACTAGTTTTCCCATATATATGTTATCCTTTTTATACCTATAGGAGTGTGCAAAAGATTGAATTTCTTTATATCGGTCTTTTTTCTAGAGTGATGAATACAAAATAAAGTATAGATTAACTATGTGTAACATCATATTCCGACCAAAATATCAAGGGAGACTTGGGGTGGAAGTTTTGGATAATAAGAATAAGTTTTTAGTTGGTAAGTGGATGTTTAAACTCTTAAAATGAAGAAGGGGCGTGGATAGAATTGCTACAACATATATATCTACATTCTAATGGACTCTTCCAAGTAAAGTTAAACTAATGGACCCACCTTTCTGAAAAATATAAATGAAGGTCAAAGAAGATCTTTTCTCTTTTAAGATAGGGAACGGCCTAAACACACGGTTTTGGGAAGATTCTTTGCTAGGGGATAAACCACTAGCTCAACAATATCCTACATTTTACAATATTTTCCAACATAAGAATGTCACGGCTTATCGGAGTTTTAGCTTTAATTTAGCTTTTAGAAGAAACCTTACAGATAACAAGTGGACAAGAACTTGACCGCCTCATGTAATTTTACGGTGAAGTATATGTTCCTTGATCTAACGAGCGGACGTAGTATATTCCTACGGAAGTATCTATGAAAAATTAAACCACGACTAAAAAATAAGAATCTTTATGTGGTTGTTGTACCACGAAGGTATTTTGGAAAAAGGTAACCTTGCTAAAAGTAATTGGAATGAAGTAAAACATGTTGTTTTTGTAACGCAAGATGAGACAATTCAACATTTGTGTTTTGAGTGCTCAGTTGCTAAGTTGTGTGGCGCATTTTCATATGACTTTCAGTTTATCACCTCAAAAAACATTAGTAACTTATTTAGAAATTGGTTGCATGGACTTGATAAATGAGTCAAAAGTCAAATTAGAGTTGGGAGAACCTGGCCAGTAGCCTAGTGGTTGGGTCGCAGTTGGTGTACCCAACGACTTGAGTTCGATCTCTGCCAGGGACGAACTTTCAGAATTCTTATGCCGACCCGCTTCTACTATATCAAAAAAAGTGTCTAGCTCCTCTTATCACTGTTTCATCAAATTAGAGTTGGTAAATATGCTTTACTATGGGCTATGTGGCATTTCCGAAAAGATTATCTTTAACAAATCCAAACATGCTTCAAAGTTATTCCCCTTAATATCCATTGGACCTGTATGTGGTTGTGCCTCCAGCTAGAGGCGCTCCGGTAGGGCATGGATTCTGGGTGTAGTCCTTTGGAAATGGTTGCACATGTTTTATTCAACAGGTACAACCAGCATCTTGATGGCAGGCTCACATGTTAATGCGCTAGCGCTTTATTTTCCGTTTTTCCTTTTAGATGGTTGATTCACGTGGCAACCTTATATGATCTATGAGCTGCAATAATTTTGGTTATGTGACCTAGAGACCTTTTGGTCCTAATAAAGGTTGTATGTATCGATTTGATGCACAGGCTAGGGATGTGTTCCCCCTTTTAGGAAAAATAGCACCAAGTTGTGGCAAAAAAGTTAGAAAAATCCTTGTCACAGAATTCTGCCATGGCGCCTTTGGCGAAGTTGGTGCCGTTGTCCGTTATGATGTTGTGCGGGTAGCTGTACCGGTAGATGAGCTCGCGTAGGAACTTGGTAGCTGTCTTGCCGTCACACTTTCTGATCGGCTTGGATTCGACCCATTTGGTGAACTTGTCGACCGCAACCAGGAGGTGGGTGAAGCCGGATGGGGCCTTCTTGAACGGGCCGACCATGTCCATGCCCCATACGGCAAATGGCCATGTGATGGGGATGGTCTTGAGTGCCGAACCAAGGAGATGCGTCTGGTTGGCGTACTTCTGGCACCCGACGCATCGCTGGACGATGTCGTGGCATCGGTGTGCGCGGTGGGCCAGTAGAAGTCGTGCCGCATGGCCTTGGCGATCAGTGACTTGGCGCCAGCGTGGTGGCCGCAGTCACCGGCGTGGGTGTCCTGGAGGATCTTGCAGCCTTCTTCTGGCTGTACGTAGCGCTGGAACACGCCGATCACGCTGCGTTTGTGGAGCTCGCCATTGTTGATGACGAAGGATTTGCAGCGGCGCACAATCATTCGCGCTTCCGTCTCGTTGCTTGGGAGGATCTTGTGCTCGAGGAAGGCGACATATGGTGTCGTCCTGTCGCTAGGCTCCACGATCATGGCGCTGGAACACGCCTCCTCATTCTTTCGCCTGTCGATCCACTCGACTGAGTAGCCATCGAAGTGTCCTCCCAGCTGGTCTACCGCTTGGCGGTATGCTATCATTGTCGGGGAGACGGCGTTGTAGGTTCCGACGACTAAGTCGGAGTCGCCATAGCACCGTAGGCAGTTGATGTTCATCTCCTTGGCGGCCCGCATGCCGTGAAGGAGGGCCTCATATTCTTCCATGTTGTTGGTGCAGGGCTTGAAGTTGAGGTGGAGCACGTAGCGGAGCTTGTCTCCTTTAGGGGAGGTCAGTATGACCCCGGCACCGTCGGTGTTCTTGGACCCGTCGAAATGGAGCGACCAGTAGTGGAGGTATGGTAGCTTCTCCGGCCGTTGTGCTTCTTCCCAGTCTGCGAGGAAATCAGCCAGGGCTTGCGACTTGATCGCTTTGCGGGGCTCGTATTTGATGTTGTGGACGCCGATTTCGACAGCTCACTTGGCGACTCGCCCAATTGCCTCGTGATTGCGTATTATGTCCTGCAATGGTGCGGAGGAGACGACTGTGATTGGGTGCTCCTAGAAGTAATGAGGGAGTCACCGTTGAGCTCGGAATACCGTGTATACCAGTTTCTGGTATTGTGGGTAGCGTTGTCTTAAGTCCGTAAGGACTTCGCTGATGTAGTAGACGGGGCGCTGTATGGGGCGTTCCTTGCCCTCCTCTGGCTGTTCGACGACCATCATGGCGCTGACAACTCGAGTGGAGGCTGCCACATAGACGAACATTGGCTCTTTGTCGATTGGGGCAGCTAAGAGTGGAGCCGCGAGTAGCACTTCCTTGAGTGCTTTGAGTGCGTTGTTCGCCTCCGCATCCCATTGGAACATGCGGTTCTTGCGCATCAGGCGGTAGAGGGGCGTTACCTTCTCACCGAGCCAAGGGATGAAGTGACTGAGAGCCGCGACTCGCCCGACCAACTTCCGGACGTCACACAGGCACTCGGGTTTCCTGAGTCGCGCGATGGTGTCGATCTTGGTGGGGTTGGACTCGATGCCTCGTTTGGAGACCACGTATCCCAGGAGTTGTCCAGTGGGGACACCGAAGGTGCATTTCCCTGGGTTGATCTTGATGTTGTACCTCTGCAGGTTTGCAAAGGTTTCGGCCAGGTCAACGAGCAGGTCGTCCTGGCGGGTGGATTTTACCACCACGTCGTCGATATAGACGTGTATGTTGCGGCCAATTTGGCTCGCGAGGCACTCCTGCATGCACCTTTGGTAGGTTGCGCCGACGTTCTTGAGGCCGAACGTCATGGTCGTGTAGCATAAGGCGCTGAATGGCGTGATGAACGCCGTCCTCTCCTCATCCTCGACCGCCATTTTGATCTGGTTGTAGCCAGAATACGCATCAAGGAAGCACAGCGACTCTGATCCCGCGGTCGAGTCGATGATCTGATCGATGCTCGGTAGGACGAACTCCTCCTTCGGGCATGCGCTGTTGAGGTTGGTGTAATCGATACAGATTCTCCATGTGTTGTTCTTTTTCAGGACTAGGACTGGGTTTGCCAGCCACTTGGAGTATTTGATTGGCCAAATGAAGCCTGCGGCTAGCAGGCGTTGTACTTCTTCGGCGATTGCTCGACGACGCTCTTCATTGAAGGGCCACAGCGACTGCTTTATTGGTCGCACTTTGGGGTCATGTAACACCCCAGCATTAGAGCTTAGAAATAAGTTGAACACAGGTATGTGCAATGCATTCATGCATAGGAAATCCGGATAATTTTCGCGCTTTTAAATAAAACTTTTCAAAGTGATTGAAGCTTCTCTTAACTTGGTGGATCTGAAGTAGATCATGAAGTTGACTGCGATAAGTTACAATATGACCTTTGCTAAAACCTTATCTTTGGGTAATATAATTTGATCTAAGGGTAGATCAAATATAATAAAACTAAGTCACAACATACTATTTTATAAGGAGTACTTGATCTTCTAGAGATAATTACATGGTATTCCATACCACAACTCAAGGATGAATACTTAATCTTCTACATATGATATCAAGGTATTACCTACCACAAACCTTGAATAGCAAAGTAAGTATATAACTTAAGTAAAAGAAACTCTATAACTAAATCTTGAAACAGTAGTTTGCCATAATTACTCCTACCCATGAGAATCATGGTAGTTTCTAAACACTAACTATTATTACAAATAGACTAGGAATGGAAGTCTAGCCAAGACCATCCATTACATACCCTTAGTGTCATGATAATAGGTGACATTCCTATTTAACCTTGACCTATTGTGTTAACCTTTCAAATACCTTAAGTAAATTAATATGAAGGAAGAACTAGATATGGTTGAGTGTACCATCATCAATGGGGTGTGATCCTTAGTGGAGATCAAACCATTTGATGTTGGAGGAGTTAACTCACTCATGAGTTAACTAGAAGCAGTACCTAAACCCAAGAGTTAAGCTAGTAATTGAGGAGCTATGAGAAATCTAGTAGTATTAGTACATTAGATAACAATCTTGTTAGGACAAGTGGATATAAACTTAGAATAAGATTGCTTAACAAGATAAGTCTATGGAGTGACTAATACAAGTTTACTACTTAGTTGAGTATAGATCTTGATCAAACAATTAGAAGCCTAAGCTTTGTATGATCAAAGGATGGTGGTCATTATTCTCAAGTCACTTGAGAATAGATGATTAGGTGTTGAAGAAGAGTTATGAATATACCAAGTTAGGCAAGTCCTAGTAAGCTGAATCATCTAGCTTGATCATTAGAAGTCAAGCTAGAGTATGTTGAAGTATATGATGAGTTGTATGGAGTAGTTAGAGGCATAATGCTTTAGTCAAGTTAATACAAGAACAGACTTGTATTATGGGAGTATTACTATACCTATTTCAAAGGATTGATATCCTTTGTATGTATAGTAAGGATTGTAGTCTTGCAAACCTTGGAAGTAGTTGCAAGATGGATTTAAAGATGTTAATAGATGGAGTTAGTACTAGCTACATTGATAGGTGCATTAATGGTAGTTAATTAAGAAGGGTTATATACTAGGAGTAAGAATGGAGTAATGTTGAAGTGACATGACCATGTCATCATGTGATGATGGATATGGTGGAATCATATGATTGTCTTATTCAGGAAGATGTGATCTTTGTGAATAAGATAAGAAAGATATATGGAGCATATGTAGGAAAGGAATTCCTTATCTCAAGATAAGCTTAGTGAAGTATTGAGGTAAGAATTCTTTAGAAACCTTTAGCTAGCTATACATGCAGCCATGACAAGACCCATGTCTACTTCATTATTCAAAACCCTAGAATCAGATGGATAGTGAAACAATTTCCTATTCCTAGGTAACTATTGAACAATACCTCTTGGACAACTAAGGTTTCAAGAGGTAATTAGAGAACCAGGTGAGTGTTTGAGAAGCCTTGTCTACCAGTTGTCTTAAACCCTAATAAAGACCTAGTCTCTTATACCATCAATATCACCTAAGTGAAGCAATTCTACCATCTTACTCTATGTGGAGATATTAAACCCACTCATGGATTTAGAAGTAGTATCCCTAAACCTTGATCCTTGTCCCGGTTTATAATTGAAAATGGGTTATTAAATCCTCTCAAAACCTATGTACCCGTATTTGAATAAACCTTAGTATTTCTCTACCAATGATTAATATTGGTTCATTATTACCTAACCAAAAGTGTTCTGTGGTAATTCTAAAGTTTACAAACAAAGTAGAATTGGATTTGGCAAATCACCAAATATGGAGGATCATGAAACTTATATCATCCCATTAAAAACCACAAAGATTAAATTCCTTATAATGTATTTAGATAAATCCTTTATGAAGATAAGTAGGAACAAGATTCTATATACATGAATACACATCTCAAACTAGTACCATTCAAATTATCAAGTGAAGCTAGAATAATTTCTATAAGATGTTCTTATAGGAAGAAAATCCCTAAAAAAACACTCCTTATTAGTATTTCTTAAATGAAAAAGACATTTAATATAGTGAACATATTTTAATGCACAACAAGAAATGTAGAGAAATTGGTTATAATTAATCTCTATCATAATATCCATGTCTTAAAAAAATTATGGATATTTAAATTCCTAGAGAAAATTCAAACTTAAAAAGGTTTTGTAAAAGAAGAGAAAACAAAAAATGAAATTAAAAAGGAAAAGGAATAGGAGCAATGCAGCAAGTGCAGCCCACGGCCCATTTCTTTCGCACTTAACCGTCGCCCGCGAGCGCCAGTCTCCACCCTTCGCTCACTTCGCCATAGCCCAAGACCAGTCCAAGCCCAGATACCCTTTCGCCATTTCTTTTCCCTTTCTTCTTCCTCTCGCCAGAAGGACCGCGTCGGGAAGCAGCTCGCTGGCGAGCGCTTCACCGTCCGCCACCGCTGAGATGATCGCCACACTACGATTCGTGCTACCGACGCCGCCCTCGTTTATAAGAAACTGTCCACACACAGAGCGAACCCTATCTTCTCTTCTTCCTCCTCCTTCCTTAGCCGCCAAAACCCTACCTCGCTGGAGCTCCGAGTTGCCGCCGTTCTCGAGCTCACCTTGGAGTTATGAGTACACCGTTGGAACCACCTCGAAGTCCTCGTTCTTCTAAGCCAGGCCACAGAAGCCGAAGAGCTCCCAAATGGCTCAATCGATACCTCACTGCCGCCGCCGTTCACGGGAGTTTCCCATCGATTCCGGTCACCATTCACTTCATCGACCGCACCACTACATTCCTGGTGAGTCACTAAGTCTTCCAGTACCCCCTCGAATCCTCTTTCGCTTTGAATCATTCTTGCACCGTAATTCGTCGTCGGCCGCCGCATTTCATCGTCGCCGGAGCCACTCCGATGACCACTTTCTGGCGGCGTGCCCATAGATCGATGTGCCTCGTACTCCTCGTTCCAACACACCACTTCACAACCACGTGCGCGCTCGCATACCTCGCCGCCGATGACCATACGGTGGTGGCTGGCGAGGTGACGTCGCACTCACGTCACACCTACGTCACCACCCGTCCAGCCAGCCAGTTTTACTTGGTCCATGCCCATGTGGCATGTGACGTGGCGGAAGCCCCACCAGTTAGTGGCTCTGGGTAAAATAAATTGGGTATTGAAAGTCTTTTATTCCACGTAGTAGGTGACGTGGCCACTGGCCCATATATCTGTGACTTAGACTAGGTTGGTATAAAAAGACAATTCTTATTTAGGATACAAATTAGATAATATAAATTCGATTATAAATATATTTTAGGAATTTAGGAAAATGATTAAATCTTGTTAATTGAATAACTTTTGTTTTATAATTCAGAAAAATGTATATAATATATCAAAATGCTTAGAAAAATAAAAGTTATATTATAAAATTATTATCAAATATTATTGTGTTAACTATTTAAATATTTAATAAAGAGTTTATAAGTAATAATACTTTGAAAATTAATATTTCAATATTGGTAAATAAGAAAAATATAATTAATAGACCAAAATTCTTAGAAAAACAAAATCTATAGTTAAAAACTTGTTTCATTTATTTTTATTTCACTTAAATAAATATTTATTATATTAAGTATTTATAAAGTGATTAAATTAATAAATATCATATCTTATTATTTAAAAATCACAAAAATACTTATAATATACCCAAATGATCACAAAAAATGAAATCTACACACTAAAAATATCAACCCATACTTTTGAAATAAAATAAAAGGTATAGGTATAATAAATCTTAATTTAAACCCTTTTCTTTTCTTTTAATTTATGAAAAATATATGAACCTTTACTATTCTCTTTGGCATTATCTGTTTGAAGTCTAAAAAAATGTAATAACAAGTCAATTAATGTTGAGTGAAGGTAACATAGGTAAAATAATTTTAAAATGTCACTACTAAAACTATCATCTCAAATTAAGAGTATTTTAATTTTCCTAAAAAGATTTTACCAATTATAAAATCAACTAAAATAGTATATTGTTTATCACAAGAATAGTATGCACTTGTAACATCACCAAACTCTTATTTACTAGTTCTTTCACCAGTTTGATAAAACCACTTAAAGATGTAAACTAAATTCCAAAGTAATTGAAGTAATATCTATTATTTACTTATTAAGTATAACCATTGATTTTTAAGATAGAAAAGTAAATGCATTCCCTTATACTATGATTGTTTAATGTAATAATGTTTTCCTTTTTAATAATCTTAGTTAATAAGAAACCTTAAAGTATTAGCTTTAAGTTTAAATACTTTTTACTTTGTAAAATAATGTTTTCCTCAAGAGTTACTCTTTTAAGCAACATTAAAAGTAAACCTTGAACACTTGTTTAAAAGCTCTACTTGATTCTTAATCTTGTTTAAGAAATATTCTAGAGACCATGATCCATTTGAATGCTTTAGTATTGTATACTACTTGTTGCATTTACTTATTGTTTCACACATACTCTTACAAGCCTTAATAAGACGCACAAGGGTGAATTTGTTATAAAAGTGCAACACATTCTAAAGAACTCATTCCCAGTTTCCAAACCCTAGATTAGATACGACTATTCCGGGGATTCGCGTTTATCAAATTGCATTACATTACTTATGCATTGTTGTATCTTGCTTCTTTAAACATTAGTCCTTACTGGACCAATGATGCTATTTACAGAATTTGGATCTTCTATTGTCTTGAAGACCGTGAGTGCATAATCTTGCAATTACCAAAGGCAAGTTCACAACTTGCTCATGTCCTTTGATTATTTTCTATGCTTGTAACTCGACTGTGTCATCACCTGTATTTCAAAAAGGACAGAAAATACTATTTTCATAATAATATGATTATGGATTATTTACCAAGTGGTAATAATCTATTGATACAGTTCCAGTGGTAAAGGAACATAATATCTAGGACTTAACAACCAATGTCTCTAGTGATTCTACTGCCGTATAATACGTGTCAACCATGAGATTTGGAATAGGACAGAGAAGTCAGCTGTATCTTCTTCCTTTCATATGGAGGCAAGATGACCTTATCGTGACGTTCGGATTCCCGATGTGGATCCAACATATGGGTGGGCACCCTTAGGCCCCACGATTTTGGTGTCTAGATTATTTATGAGTGGCTGTCGGAGGTATAGCCAGACCTCCAGGGGCACCACCAGCACATAGAGTCTTCGGGAACTCCCCATGGTTATAGCTTGCCCTAGTTGGCGGCTTAACGGAGGTGTAGTCAGCCCCGGAGGATCGTGCAGACATATGGGGTCGTGGATAAGGTAGCGATTGGCTTGGATCTTAAGTTGGGCCTCAAACCAAGGAAGTTTGAACGGGGACATACTCCCGGTTGTGCAACAAAGCTTATGGTCTCTTGTGGGAAAAGTGATGTACCTCTGCAGAGTGTAAAAATTGTGACATGTTACTCCCTGTTCTGGGAAGGATCTACGAACGCGGCAGGAAAGGAACCCCACGAAGGTTCTGGTCAACCTATGAAGGCTGTCGGACATAGTTTTCAGAATAAAAGCAACCTTTGAAGAAATGTTTAGATAAACCTGCATTGCCTATGACCTATGGTATGTGGCTATAGAGATAGTGCATCATACACTCCTTTTTAGTGAACTTGCTGAGTATGCTCGTACTCAATTGTACCTTCTTAACCCTTGCTAGGTCCTAAGCCGTTGAAGACGACGTCAATATCAATTTCTGCTCAAGAAACCATCATCGACAACTCAAGTTCTTCAATAAAGTCAATGAAGTCAACATATACATCAGCTGAAGTGAAGATAAAGTGTCGGTTTAGATAGGAGTAGATTCTCTAGCCATAAAACCTATTTCTGTAGAGCATTGCAATAGCAGCAATGGCAAGCCAAATAGTTTAGATACTAGTCTTAGTTACTAGATAGTTCTGAGTTATTATTTCTGTGTCTTCTTTGTAAGAAGTTCTTTCTCTCTCTTTAACCTAGAGTGCTCTCTGGATCTTTCGTAAAGAGTCGAGTTGTAACCTATAGTCATGTCTTGGACCTGCTGTGCTTCTGTTGTACCACTCTGAGGGATGTAATACTAGTGAACGGTGTTTCATTGGTGTTATGTCAATGACTATAGTGTACTACATCATGTAGTGGTATGCTGGATCACCGCAGGTCGGCGTTGAGTTTGTGCTCAGCGAGTTCCCTCGGGACACCTGGCATGTCAGATGGTTTCCATGCGAAGATATCGCGATTCTCACGGAGGAACCCGATGAGCGTGCTTTCCTATACGGGGCTCATGTGCGCCCTAATGGTGACCGTCTGGCTGGATTCGCTCGGGACGAGCTCGACAGTGCGGGTGTGCGTGGTCGCCTCAAACATGGAACTCGTGGAGGTTGGCTTATTCAGTATGGTGGGGTCGCCCTTGTTGATGTTGCCCGCGTATTTCACAAGCTCCTCCACCTGGTCAGTCTCCGCGACGATGATGGCGTCAGTGAGCTCAGCGCCTTTGTCTTCACATTCCACGGCCATATCGGGGTCATCGTGGACGGTGATGATGCCGCTTGACCCTGGAAGCTTCATCATGTTGTAGGCGTAGTGGGGGTCGCCATGAATTTGGCGAACGTTTGGCGTCCCAGGATGCAGTGGTAGAGGCTAAGGAAGTTCACCAGCTCGAACACGATCCTCTCGGTGCGGTAGTTTGCTGGTGTGCCGAAGGTGACTGGCAGCGTCACTTTTCCAATCGGGTACGCCTTCTGACCGGGGACGATGTTGTGGAAGGTTGTCCGGGTCGGCTCGATTGCTGCTTCTAGGAGCTGGAGCCTCTTGAACGTGTCCAGCTACATGATGTTGATGGAGCTCCTGCCGTCCATCAGTGTCTTGCGTAGCCAGTAGTCGGCTACCTTGGGCCTGACCACCAGGGCGACTCGCCCTAGATATTCGATCCTGGGCACGTGATCCTGGCGACTCTAGGTGATGCTTTGCTCGGACCAGTTGAGGAAGCGGGGGATGTCAACTTGGGTCACCGCATTCACGGTGACCGCGCGGGCGAGGACCTTCTTATCGTGTTTGGTGTCGAGCCTGGTGAAGGTGTGTAGCAAGACGGCGGCATGTCCAAACCCTCCGGCATTGTCGTTGTCCCCTGGTGGGTTATTGTTGGGGGTCCTCCCTTGCTCACCTTGCCTTTTCGATCTCTTTAAGAGAATGGCAGTCCGCGGTGGTGTGGGTGGCGGGTTTTCCCTCCCTGCTATGGTAGATGCAGGGCTGGTTGAGCAAGGCGGTGGGGGTCGAATTTTGGCCTTGCCGCGTTGTTGGCGTGGTAATTTCCGCTGTCGCGGTAGTTTCCTCCGTCGCGGCGGAAGTTCTTTGGGCCGCGTTGGCTGTAGTCGGCGTTGGCGACGAAGTCGACTCACCCATCACTACGGCGCTTGCCGGTGATGCGAGTGTTGTTGTAGTGCATGTCGCGTTGTCGCCCGCTGTCGTGGCCACTGGTGCGGCGTCTTCCTCCCGACATATCATCGGAGTCCTAGTTGGGGTCCTCTTCCGTGTAGCGCTTGGCGATCTCGAGGAGGTTAGGGATGTTGTCGAGCGTCCGGTAGACCCTCTTGATCTTAGCGACCAGGGGCCCGTACCGGCACACGTTCTTAAAGAAACGTATCGCCGTGTCCGGGTGGATGCCGGATGCGTTGATCCATAGTTCCTTCCACCTTTGGATCCAGTGGCGGGTCAACTCGCGTTGTCCCTGGATGCATCACTCCAGATCCTCAATGGTGGTGGCGCAGGTGTAAGAACCCTCAAAGTGCCTGACAAAGGCATCCCGGATCTCCTCCCAGGAGTCAATGCTGTCGGCGGGGAGGATGTTGATCCATTGCCAGGTCGCACCCTCCATCATCAGGGGAGGTAGCGAGTGGCTAGCAGGTCGGTGTGGCCGGCGATTCCCATTTCCATGAGGTATGTGTCCAGCCAGACTGCTGGATTGTACGTCGGTTCGTACTTTTTGATCTCCTTGGGCGCCTTGAAGTTGGCGGGGTACTTCTCTCCTCGGATCATAGGTCCGAAGCACTAGGGGCCGACTCGGCTGAGTGAGCCCCTGGGTTTAGGGTCACCGCGGTTAGTGAGGGTGTGCCTCAAGTCGTTGGGCAGGCGCGCCCGCCAAGCCTGGTTGTTGACAATGTGCGTTCGGGCATCGATGGGTTGCCCGTTGGCGGCGACCGTGTTGTTCACCGGTCGTGGCTCGTTGGTGGAGAGCGCGGGGTTGGCGGCCCGTGGCTGGTTCGCCAGGGGCTATGGCGGTGGGCAGGTCACGACGTTGGCGACGGTTGGGTGACCACTTGAGGCCGCCCTGCTTGCCGAGGATCGGGAATACATCCGCCCCCGTGGGTTGACTCCTGCAGCTTGCTGCTCGATGGCCCTGGCGAGTAGGGCCTTGGCATACTGGATCTGCAGCACGCCTTCTCCTTGAACGTCGAGGTTTGTGACTGCGGCGTCGGCCACGATGACGTTGTCCATCGAGGTGGAGTACAGTGGGAGTCCGTTGGCGTCGCGGGCCTGTGGCGAGATTATGATCCACGGTTGGTCCGGCGGGGGCGCGTGACCAATGGGTGGTGGCAGGGCCCCAGTCGCCGGTGTGCCGGGTGGTGGTCGATTGCTGCCACCTGGTGGTGCGTCCTCGTAGTACTCGCGTTTAGCAGCGCATGCGGGGTCGCTCTCATCGTTGAAGTTTAGGACATGGCCTTGGACGTTGGAGTTCAGGCGGGTCCTAATGCGGCGCTGGTGATAGAGCGACAACTCCTATGCCGTTGCTCGCTCGAGGCAGAATTTCTCGCGCTCGGCTAGCTCCTTGCGTTGCGCTTCCTCTAGTCACAGGCGGGCTTCCTCTACCTCCGTGGCCGTGGCAGTTGCCGGGATCGGCGTGGAGAATGGATCTGGCGGGGCGACCGTGATGCCCGCCATGTAGATCGCGTTGAAGCGATTGGATCTGGCACGGTAGTCCTCGGGGGACACCGAGCCGGAGTCAGAGTCGAAGATCCCGAGGATGGAGTAGTCCTCAAAGTCCTCAGGGTTGGAGACCCAAGTGATGGAGTCCTCCTGTGATGCTGTGGTGATGGATCCGTCGACCGAGGCAGGGGTCACGGAGTCGGCATCGTCATGGAGGGCCACGTCGTCCGCGGCGGTGTTGGTCTCGGGCGCGTTGCTAGCGGCCGAGTCGTACTCGGAGGCGAGGCTCCTGATGCATCGGACCTGCTCCTCCGAGAGCAAATCGCGGCGTGGCAGTGATCTGCCGAAGATCACCATCGCCGCTGGGTTGACTGCGCCGGTGAAGCCGACGAAAAGGTTGATGGTGCTGACCGGCATTATCGTGCTGTGGGTGATCAGGTGCAATGCTGGGATGTAGCTGCTGGGCAGGATCTGTAAGATCCCGCCGATGGCGATCATGCGGCCGGTGGCGATCGGCCGATCGATCAGCGAGTAGGGTCTCACCGTAGAACTCAGGCCAGTCTGGCTAGGCCCCACGATGGGTGCCACTGTTGTGGAAATGGCCACGGCAGTCGCCTGTACAGGCAGCGATTGATAGAATCAAGGGCGAGAGCTGGCGACAATCTACAGTGTGAGATGGGGGCGAATGCACATGGTTTACCTAGGTTCGCCCCCCGGAGGGTAAAGTCCTACTCCTGCTAGATTAGATTGATGGAGAGCGAGTTACAGGGGTGGCAAGCTTGAAGGTGTGTATGATGGAACGTAAGTCCTTAGAGTACCCTAGGGAGGCTTATATAGAAAGCACCTCGCTAGGGTTTACAGTTTACAACCGAACAAGATATGGATTCGGAGGCTTTGACCTAATTCGACTGGGCTTCGTGTACGCTTCTGGGCCTCCAGTCTCCAATTGCTAGGCCTTCTCCTCAGTCGCATTCCAGTCGTCGTCCTGCAGGCCCACTTGCGAGGCGTTTGGCCCAATCGGAACGTCCTGCTGGGCATACCCCATTCGGCATATCCCCATCAATATTAGCATGGAGAATTCACACAAATTTAAGCAAAGTTGTATAATAATTTGGCGACCTATGTTCAAAAAATTTGATGCCCAATATACCAAAACTACCAGAAGATTAATGTCGTGCAATGCGAGATCATCATAAATTTAGGGATAAATAGAAAATCAATATGTTCCCCTTCATCTATGGAGGAGGAGCGAATGTATGTGAGGGAAGAGGGAGAAAGGGAGTTGAGGAATGCGGATGAGATGCGGGACGTGAAGGTTGGTAGATGTGCTCAAGGGGAAGATGTACCCCCTATTGTCTTTCTAGCGGCTAGAAGTGTTGGGCCATGTAGAGATAAACACAACTTCTCTATGCAATTCTCCCAAGATCCAGCTCAGGTGATAGGCCACGAGATTACCGCTAGAAGCGCAGATGCGGATCTTGATGTAGCGCGTCAGAGCAATGCAGTCCGATCCCACAAATAGCTCCTCTAGATCCGTCAAAAACTCAGTAGCTCCTACGAATCCCCACGAACTCCTTCGTCTCCAGTGTCACACATGCAACGAATCTACCGGTATCCACACATGCAGGAAGGAGCACCAGGCAAAGGATTGCTAGAACCTATCTAGCTCGATTTGGAGTGGAGAAAGTGACGGCTAGGTCAGAGAATATCCCTTATCACTCTACTTATATACACTCCTAGTTGAGCTCAACACTTGAGGTCATATAGGTTGTATCCCAATGCCCATATGAATCTAATCTACATGGGCCCCTTACCATAATGTGTGACACTCTGTAGGTTCACGCACACTTGGACACGACATGAGGTATACCTCCAAGTATCTCGTCATGGCTTTGAGTCCAAATCAATCACATGAACACGTGGTCTCATGTTGATAAATGGTAGTGGCCTCTGGCAAGACCTCCCAACTCCCAAGGGTCGTAAATTCTAGAAGACAACCTTCAATGCGACTTTCATCCCAGTCTCTTTGCCACACAATATACCTTGTCAAGCTATAGGCGACTAGTTGACATCCTTTTAATGGCTCGACTCTCTTCTCATTCCGTGATATAAGAGTCACTGGACTAATACTTAGTCTGACTACTCAGTTAACACTTAACTGAGACACGCATGGTCATGCTTCTGAATCTATCAGATGAGTGGGAACAAAGAATATGTCTCTATTACGGATGGGAAAATCTCATCTTGGTTATCCACGTCATGCAGCTTGATTCACAGTCGACCTGAACTCTACCTTTATAACTACCCTTTTACGGAACAATGTTTGTTAGAACCTAAACCGGTTGATTCACAACTCGGATCATGCGATCACCTTAGGTCAAAGGATTCGGTTGCTTGAGATTGCAAATGACAACATGCTTGTTGCTTCTCAACTGTGGGTTGGTCCTATTTTCTAAACACTTTAGCCAAAAGAGTGCAAGTCATATTGGCATCACCATGCCATGACAAGTGGAACCAAGTCATCATCCGACTTGCACATTGATCTAAGTTGTGTGTCCAGCAGAACCTTGACGACCAAGGACAATCTAGTATGAACAACATGAATATATAGTTCCACAGCTGAATCACATATTCAGTGATATATATTAGATTTTTATACAAGGACACCTTAATAACTTTATGAATACATTGGAAATAACATCATGCGTGATTGCATCTACGTCATATTCCCAACATGATGAGTAATACACGATTCGGCTCCAAAATCGTGAATCCCAATGACTGTTTTCTTGTATATCATTGGGATTCACGATTTTGAGAATATAGAGTTCCATATATATTTGGATTAAGTGCACACATTTAATTTCTACACACTTATACATTTAATAGATTGTTGACACTAAATAGGTACATTCAGTAGAGGGACATGTTGTAATATTTGCATATGCAAAAAATTGCGCAATTGGACCTAGCTATTGAAACCATAGCAACACACGGATATTAAGCTAGTGTATATAATTTATACTGTTAGAGTCTAGACATATTTGGTAGTCCAATATTGTAATCCAATTCTATCTCTATTAGGCTTCCTGTCCCCCAAGTCTTCTAGTACTATATAAACAGCCTAAGGGCTCATGATGTAATCACCTCAAGCAATATCAATACAATCAGTATTTCCGCAATCTTCAATAGTATCAGAGCGGGTCACTCCTCGGCCTAGGGTTTAGCCACCACCGCTTCCGCCACGCCGCCCCCGGGGAGATCCTTCTCCACCGAGGTCCACGCAATAGTAGATTAGATCTTCTTCGGAAAAAAAATTCGTCGGCCGCTTGACCAGCGTTTCTTCTTCTTTTGCCGATCATAGATCGGATTGCATCGTCTACAGCCGCATGTTGTCATCACGTGCCTCTACTTCAACCTCGGCGTCGACTCATCTCTGGTAGATCATCAGCAACGATCGTGCCAAGGAGGCTCCGCGCGGTGTCCATGGTCATGTGCTGCATCAGCTGCTCTGTCCTCACATCGTCACCACGCCAGCCTGTCTTCGCCAACATCGACCGAGACGCACGTCCCTTGGTACGCGCCTCGCCATCAACAAAGGGCTGCAACTTCATCAACCGTGGTCATCATCGCCGACAACCATCTACACCAACATCATCGCCACATCGTCGCCGCCACCACCAATCGTGGTCATCGTCAACGCCAACAAGTTCTTCTCCACGAGCGATGCCGTGCTCATACAAGCGGAAAATACGGGTCTAATCCCCGAAATCGACTACCGCTATAATTCAATCGCGATCGACAACTACCACCGTCGTCTTTGTCCACCACGACCTTGCCGCCAGAGGCGCAATCTAATTTTTATTTGTACAAGTCTGTGCTCAATTTTTCTTCTTGCAGTCACTTCATCTACTCCGACACGGCGGACAACTTCTACACCGACCATTTACGGAAATTTTTCTTTGCTCCTCAATCCGGCTCTAGCACACATGGCTCATGATGGTCCCTGTCTTCGCACGTCCGGTATTGGCAACACCGATGCGTGCCTTCGTCCCCGACATACTCCCGAATCTGGCAAGCTCGGCATTGTGAGTTCTTTGCTCCTCAATTACTACGGCGAATTCGCTAGGCTCAAACAACGACATCGACCACAACACAACAACAACATCGACATCATCGACTTTATCAACAACGACAACTTCCCCAACAGCACCATCGACCACAACTACAGCGCCCTCACTCCGGGCTATGTCGATATCGGCAACAATGGCTACCACCTCACCTTTGGTTTATTCTCTAGTCAGACCGTCCGCGTCACTACCGATCCGACTACGGGGGAGGGGGGTGTTAGAGTATATTACAACTAGACATATTTGGTAGTTCAATATTGTAATCCAATTCTATCTCTATTAGGCTTCTTGCCCCCCAAGTCTTCTAGTACTATATAAACAGCCTAAGGGCTCACGATATAATCACCTCAAGCAATATCAATACAATCAGTACTTCCGCAATCTTTTAACCACTGTTTCCGAATATAGGATGTTATGTGAGTTTAATTTAAACTCCCAACACGTTTTATATTCATGAACATACTCCCTCCATTCACAATTACCTCGTGTTCTGAGTTTAGTCAAAGTCAAACTTTGCAAATTTTAACGAACAATATACGAAAAAACATCAACATCCATGATTTTCAATGCATATAATATGAAAATATGGTTTATGACAATTTTAATACAATAGTTTTTACATTGTTAATAACTTAATATTGATATTTTATCTAAATATATGATCAAAGCTTACAATTTTTGGCTTTGACTAAACCCAGGACGTGTGAATGGAAAGAGTAGTGGGTTTGTTTTCAAAACGGTTTTGCAGCATAGAAAGTAATAATTGTTATGAATAAGAAGATATTTTGCAAACACCATTAAAGCATGTTCAAGAGCTATGTCGACCACTCAGACCCCGGTCGACGTAGGGCCCACATTATACGATTCCTGTCCATTGTCGTCGCGGTGGAGCCGGTTGTGTGGGTCCTATTGGCGTGGCAAGTTGAACCTTGCCCAGATCTTTTGCCGTCCGCTTACAAGCACGATATATACCCCGTGCCTACGCTTCCCTGAACTCACATCGCTCGCTCTAGATCCCCTCTTCCTCCAGCTGCAAACTCACGGAGAAACTTTGCTCTGCAGTCTGCTCCTCGAAAACCACCTAGACTTATATACCATGGCGGCATCTGTAGCCAGCTCTTTCTTCTTCGACGACGAGCTGGTGGGCGAGCGCGGCATGCCCGCGCAGGACGCGTGCGCGCTCTGCGCCAAGCGGCTGGCGCGGGAGAACGACGTCTTCATGTACAGAGGGGACACCCCTTTCTGCAGCGATGAGTGCCGCCATAAGCAGATGAGGGTCGACGCCGCCGGCGAAAGGCACGCGGCCCGGAGGCTGCGGCCGTACTCGTCCTCCGTAACGGAGTCCCATCGTGAGTCCGGGAAGGTGTCCGTCGCGAGCTGACCGGCCAGAGCGTGCTCCAGCGAGATCCGAAGATCCATCAATTTTGGGATGATGGTATCTCTCTGGCGCTCTTGGGCACCAGGCGCTGTCCAGCGAAGCAGGAAGCAGCGGCGCCCGCAGCGTCTTGGTTTGGTTGAAGAAGGAAACGATGGAAGCACATCACCGTGTGTCGAACTTCTGTTAATTTTGGCTAAATCCGATCCGCCCTACTTTGTGATTATATGTTTGTGTATCCATGAATTTGGCTGTTGTGATGCTCTGAATGAAATGAAAAAGCTCGTCCTTTGTCACCCCTCGATCTCTCGTCATGAATTACCAACCGGATCTTGCTCTTTGCTCAAAAAAAATGCTAGCTAATCGCTAGACGACAAACCAGTAAGACTCCCCAGAGCGTGAAGTGAGTGCACAAAACGCTACGGCGGACGTGATAAAAGTATCTCAGGCTCCAACGTCAGACTCGTCGAACATCCCCCATGTTATTTTTTCTGTATTGTATGGAGTACTACTCATCGCCGAGTCAGAGCCACCAGCATGACGCGGACATCTCACGTACGAGCGGTACGATCGACCAACAGTGTGTCTCATCAGCAGTACTCCCTCCGTTTCCTAATATAAAACATAACATAGCCGTATTTTAGCGTGTAGGTTCGGAGAGGTTCACTCGAATCTATACACTAAAATATGTCTAGATACACTACCTTTACAAATCTAAATCATCTTATATTTTAAAACGGAAGGAGTACCATCCAGTAGGAAGTGACTCGCTGCATATAGCAGTAGGAAGAGATTGAAAAGAGGATTTAGGGTTTTATGTAGCAGCAGGAAGAGATTGAAAAGAGGATTTAGGATTTTGTGTAGCAGCAGGAAGAGATTGAAAAGAGGATTTAGCATTTTGTGCGTAGGTCAAAAGCCCTGCACGTGCTCCATGACCACATACAAGTTACATACGTATACAACACGCATACGTGATACACGACAGATGGTTAGTCTAAATACAATTCTAACACTCCTCTCAATCTAAACCGCTACATATAAGTACAATTCTAACACTCCTCTCAATCTAAACTGCTAAATATAAAGTTAAGATTGGACTTAAATCTATCTAACATCGGTCGTGTGGCTGGCTCAAGCCCGGTCCTAAGATTTCAGGGGCTCGGGGCGAAACTAAAATTTTGGGCCCCGTTATAGAACTTTTAAATAATGTAAACCATACATGCTATAAATAAAAAATTTAGAAAGTCTCTTATTTTAATATTTATATCAAATATTTTGAGCAAGCAAGCCACCTCATTAGAAACCTTCCAGTCCCTTTAGTTATCCTGGTAAGGAAAAGAGTGCGTCTGAAACTAGCTGCTCCAATAATGCAATTACATATTACCTCAGAAATTTCTTATCACACTTCTAGATGCGAAGTCATTGATGATGGTATCAATATCAATCTCATCTAATAATTTCTTCTCGATGCATATAGTAGCCAAACCATATAACCCCTCTTGCGACATTGTAAACCTCAGATGGTTCTTCAACAATTACTAATCAAATTTCCATTAGCAAATTAGAGCATAGACAATGCAGTGAATTAGAGAAATCGGGCTACCTTCTGTAGAGGAGCGGCTGCTGTAGATCGCAGATGAGCGGCTACGGGCGTGCGTGTAAGGAACTGCTGCGTGCGGCTGCGGGCGGGCGTGCGTGTAAGGATCCGGGCAGGCGAGACTGCTCTGGAATCCGGATCCCGATTCCTGATCCCCTCCGTGGAAGTGGAACACGGAGACGAAGCGATCTCATTCTCGTCCCGTACGCCCGTCCACGTTCGATCAATCCCGTCCAATTTTTCGCGTCGGCTGGACGGTGGCCGGTGGGCAGTGATCGATCGATCTCGTCTAGGTTTGTGCGAGCGTGAGCATGACTGCCTTCTCGCCTTCTCGGAACCAGAGTTAGAGGCCCGTTAGCCGGCCCAACTGCTAAGCTATATTTTTTCTCAGATAGGCATATATATGGGCTTCTATACTACACTAGATATACCTGCAGGGGGCCCCTAAAAATTTTGGGCCCGAGGCGGCTGCCCCTTCCGCCCCCTCCCCTTGGGCCGGGCCTGGGCTGGTTTAGTGAATACATCAGCCAGCAGGTCATGAGTAGAGATGAACCTAACATCTAGTTCACCGGCTGCTACTCGTTCTCGCACAAAATGGAAATCAATCTCAATGTGCTTAGTTCGAGAATGAAAGACTGGATTCGCCGTCGTCAGGTAAGTAGCCCCAAGATATTAAACCACAATATGGGGGCACGCTGCCAAGTCACACCAAGCTCCTTAAGTAGAGAGTCTATCCATATAGCTTCAACAACACCATTCGTCAATGCCTTATACTTTGCCTGAGTACTAGATCTCAAGACTGTGGGTTGCTTCTTCGAACTCCAAGAGATGAGGTTCAGACCAACAAACACGGCAAACCCACTCATGGACTGTCTGTCATCCATACATCCTGCCCAATCCATATCCGTAAAAATACTGATAACAGATGATGATGGGTTGCGAATACTCAAGCCAGTCTGATGTTCATTTCACATATCGCAGAATTCCCTTCACCGACTCCTAGTGTACATTAGTCGGCTGCAACATAAACTTGCAAACCTTATTTATCGCAAAAGAGTGGTGGCAGGATTACAATTATCCATGTTGATTGAGAAGATCAAGGGCATACTTCCGTTGAGTCAACGGCATTCCCCCTGAATTGTATGATGCCTCTAATCTAAGGAATTACTCCAGTCGTCTCAAGTTCTTAATAGAAAAATTGTTAGAGAGAGAACGAACCAGATGATCCACAACCTCCTTAAGTAGAAGAGCATGAATATATGTACCCCATCAGGTGAGGAAATGAAGATCGACGTATCATCCTTGGAGGAAACAAACCCAAGCTGATGGAGAAGCTAACTCAGTCGCGCATACCAAGCCCGTGGAAACTGTTTCATGCCATAAATAGACTATTGAAGCTTAAAGACATGAGAAGGATACCTCACATCTTCAAAGCCTAGCGGTTGTTGCGTGTAGACATCCTCAGCCAGGAACCCATGCAAGAAAGCATGGCTAACTTCAACATGCCGAAGACTCCAGCCGTGAGAGACTACGAGAGACAATACCAGGCGAACTGTGGCTGGCTTCATGATTGGACGAAAGTATCGCCATAGTCAATCCCATGCTGCTCAGTAAAACCATGAGCTACTAACCGCACTTTGTTCTTGTTGATAGACCCATCAGGACGGTGCTTGGTTTTGAAGATCCACTTGCTGCCAACGATATTGATGCCAGGTGGTCAAGGAACTAGGGTCCATGTGCCAGTCTACTGCAAAGCAGCAAACTCATCCGACATAGCTGCATGCCATGTCGTCTTGTGAAGCACCTCTCGGTGTGATGTTGGAGCAGCAAAGAACACACGGCGACGCGAATCATAATGAACCGTGTCATCGGTGTATACCTTCTCATGACGTGTATGATCACGATGACGAGTGATCATCATATGCTGAGGCTCGATAGGTGGGCCAGCCGAGGGCATTGCAGCCAATGTCACGGCAGTGGGTGACACGAGCTGGCCAGGAATGGGCTGGTGTAGGCAGATCCAGGGCAGCCGCCGGCGAATGCGACAGCTAATGCACATCAATCACATGCTCCCTGTGTATGTTGATCGCAGGCTCCAGGGAGTGATCTGAAGGAGGCACCGACATCTGCACAGTAACACAATCACCTTGCATAGGTGGATCAGTAGACAAATAGGACAGGTCATAACTTCGCATAGGCTCACACGAATAGCTTGTTCAAGAGTGGACACATCAACATAGACGCCGGGAGTAGAAAACGGAAACACAAACTCATCAAACACAACGTCATGTGAGATGTAAATTCTCCCTGTGGATCTATCCAAGCACTTGTATCCCTTATGCATAGGGTTGTACCCCAAACACACATCTTAGAACAGAATTCTAATTTGTGGGAGTTCTATTTATAAAGGCTAGGCCAACAGGCACACGCAAAAATACGAAGGAAGGAGTAGTCGGGCTAAATATGCATGAGTCTATAAATAGGTGTTTCCTTTTTTATGACAGGAGTAGGCATACAGTTAATGAGAAAACACGCAGTAATGAAAGCTTCATCCCAATAACGTAGAGGAAGTTGTGAGTGTGCAAGAAGTGCAAGGCCTGTCTACACCAAGTGACGGTGTTTGCGCTCAGCAATCCCGTTTTGTTGAGAGGTGTGGGGGAACAAGACATGATGAACTATGTTAGTGCGCTCAAAATAGTGATGAAGTCGATGATATGCCCCACCCTAATCAAACTGAACTGCCTTGATATTAGCATTCAAAAGACGTTTAACATGAGCCTAGAATGCATAAAAGACTTGCTCAACATTAGACTTGTATTTTAGAAGATATATCCAACAAAAACGAGGATAGTCATCCACAAAGCTAACATAATACCTGTACCTCCTAGAGGAACACTGGCCAGCCCCCAAACATCGGAGTGAATCAATTCAATAAGTACTGTAGAAACACGAGAAGACGATGTGTAAGGTAACCGATGACTTTTGGCACGTTGACAAACATCACATACTAAAGAATTATTGTTTGAAAGAGAACACGAAAAGCTCATTAGTTCTAACAATATTTGGAACTACATTATTCGATGGATGACCAAGGCGTTGATGCCATTGATGGGAAGTGGCACCGGCCGACGTATGACACAACAAAGATGAAGCTTTGATGAACAGGATGGGATACATACCACCTTGACTCCTTACGATAAGAAGGACCCTCCTTGTGATTTTGTTCTTTACACAGAAAAAGTGACGATGAAATTCAACAAACACGTCATTGTCACAAACAAGATGATAAATAGAAAGGAGATTTAGACGAGCATCAGGCACATGAAGAATATTTTTGAGATGAAGTGATGAACCAGCTAAAAGTGAATGACCAATATGCGAAATTCACAAACCTGCACCATTGGCCACTTGTACCGAATCCTTTCCATCGTAGCGCTCGTAAGCATGAAGACATGCCAGCTCGCTCGTCAAGTGATCCGTCGTCCCTGAATCCATGATCCCGGGGTTGTTGTTGTAAGTTTTCATAGAAGCTTTGCTAGAATGCTGTTATGGAGGCTGATAGTTGGAGTCATAGCGGTTGCAAAAATCCTTAGCTTCATTCCCCTAGTTGCCGCAAAGCTGACAACATGGTCTCCAGCAACGCTGGCCGCCGTTCCCGTCGCCATTGCGGCCGTTTTTGTTGCGACCACCATCATTGCGGCCATCATTCCAGCCACCATTGTAGCCTCCATCATTGCGACCGTAGCCGCTGTTCCAGCCGCCATTGCAGCCTCCATCATTGTGGCCATATCCGCCATCGTTGCAACCATAACCCCGCCATCCTATCGACCACTATCGTTGCGGCAGTAGCCGCCGTTCCCGCCATTCACGCCGTTCCGCGCGTGCCCTTGCTGGTGAAAGGATCATATGGGCACCTAGAGGGGGGGTGAATAGGTGCTACTTCAAATTTTACTCTTTTTCAAATTAGGGTTTGACACAAAAGGTAAATTTTCTAGATTATGCAACTATGGTGAATTTACCTATATGTCAATCTAGCACAAACACTAAGCAAGAACAAGATAAGTAAAGTGCAGTAAAGGATAGAAGTAACCAAAGTGGAGCACACGGAGACACAATGGTTTGTTTCCCGTAGTTCCTTCCATTTGAGGGGAACTATGTCTACGTTTGGAGAGGAGGTGGTTTCAAACCACCAACGCCACGAGAGGCCTCCCTTGTTCTCCGATGAACATCACCCCAACGGGTTCGATTCACCTCTTCCACTATATCGGCAACCATCGAGGTGGAATCCAACACCTTTACAACAAGTTCGAGACACACATCCACAACCTAATTGGAGGCTCACGAATACAAGAAAGCTGTCAAACAATCAAAGATAAGCTTGAAAGAACCAAATCAAAAGCTAGGGTTTCCAAAGAAACACTAGAGCAAGGGGCCCTCAAGTGAATGAGGGGTAAATGAAGATCTCTCTTGGTGAAGCTATAGATCAAGGCCTCCTCCTTCGATTCTCCAAAGATCAATGACTTTGGATGGTTGAGTGAAGAGATCTTGAGGATTTGGTGGCTCAAATGGTGATGTTGTTCTTGAACTGGTCGAGCAGCTCCCAAGGTAGAAGAAGGGGCCTTTATATAGGGCCACTGGAATTAGGGTTGTTGGGAGCCACTTACCCCGGACAGTCCGGCTCAACTGGACACTCCGGGAGACTACCACCGGACACTCCGGTCTAGCAGAGTTTCCGGCCAGAGTCCGGCCAGTGTCCGAGTGGTGTCCAATGTGGCATACTCACTATCCGCACCGGGCGAAGAAAATCTTGCGAATCCTCAAGGCCGGATAGTCTGGCAGAAACCGGCCGGATAGTCCGGTGGGCCCGGACACTTCGGCGCACAACTGCCGGACAGTCCAGCAGGACTTTGTCTCTACACAGATTTGTTCCTGGGGACCCCTTTTCCTTAGGTACAATTTACAATAATATAGCTGATATCTCCTGAAACATTTAACAATAGATTAAACCTATCCAAGTGTTGTCAACAAACATCAAAACAATATGAAGGGGCATAAATGCCCTTTCAGCTGGCCATGATTGTTGTAGGGGCGGTAGGAAGATCCGCCGCCTTGGTAGGCGGGGTTAGGATGTGTTGACGCGTTTACCAAGGATGACCATCCCTCCGCATGCGCCTGTTGCGCTTGGAGAGACTGGTTGCCGATGGTGAGCGACGTGGCAATGGAGTTGTACGCAGAGCCGAGCCTAATGATGATATAGTCAATGAGTTTGTCGTCGGATACGGGAGCTCCGGCGGCGGCCATGGCATCTGCGAATGACTTCATCTTGTGCATGTACGCGGTGGTGGAGAGATCTCCCTTCCGTGTAGACGTCAGCTGATAGCGGACATGGTGGACATTGGTGCGACTCTGAGCGACGTACATGGCATGGACACCGTTCCACACCATAGCAGCGGTTTTGCAACAGATGAGCTGATTGGTGATATCGGGCTCCATGGAGCCGAAGAGGAGTCAACGACCCGCTGGTCCTGAGACCACCAACGAGCGTACTCTAGATTGACGGCCTTGTCACCTTCTCCCTCCGTGATGGGCTTCTCGGACGACGCGACAGTTTCATCAAGGTGAATATGGAGACCGACGACTGAGAGATTGGGGAGAAGGATGCCCTTCCAGAGGTTGAAGTCGCATGCCTCCAAGCGAACTGAGATCGTGGGAACAACTTCAGCGGAGATGGTTGCGGTCGAGGAGGAAGCCATGGCCCCTACGGCCGTGGAGAGCTGGAGGGCAGACAACGTCATCGCGGTCGCGGAGGAGTCTCGGCGGCAGCAGATGGATCGCACAGCGGCAGCGGCGGGCGAGACTCCCGGCGGCTACGGGCTCTGATACCAAGATTGAAAAGAGGATTTAGGGTTTTGTGCGTAGGTCAAAATCCCCACACGTGCTCCACTTATATAGTCATGACCACATACAAGTTACATACATATACAGCACATATACAACAAGTGGGTTAGACATATACAACAAGTGGGTTAGTCTGAATACAATTCAAACAAGCAGCACATATCGTTAATTTAGAGTTTAATAGTACTAACTGGTTAAATATAGAAGACTGAGACACAAAATATAGTTCTTTCTCAACATGTGTATTGCTACACACGGTTGCAAGTGACATATTAATCAAATAATCTATCATATTAAAATCAATACATTTTTTTTGTCATAGCAAAGCGAATTGTCGTAATTTACTTTGTGAAATAAAGACATCTTCTTAACAATTTATGTGTTCTACTCAATTAATTTAATAGTCAGATAAAAAATTTGTGGCTAGAATTTAATAAGAGAGCAGTAGTCATATTTTTGACCATTTGAAATTAACACCTTAGTCCATCTTAAGTGGACTCCCATATTTGATCACACCAAGGAAATAAAGGCTCATGATGTTTATCTTTGACTCATAGTAACGTGTCAAGAGATTTGTCATGACTTAGTGTGCTATATACTACCTGAAGAACATGGTGGTATGTGAATAATGACACTATGGCGAGAAAATATCACAAGGTACAAAAATGAACTAACCCATACGAATATATGAGTAACAATGAATATAGAAAAATAGCAAGAAATATACCATGTGAAAGTTGAATTATCTTCATCAGAGGTTTTGAAATATTATACGACATGTAGAGCTCGAATAGTATGACCCCAAGATTAGCAGACAAACGGTTGTGAAGGACAGACTTCTCACAAGAAATATTGCCAAAGTTCCAAATTCACCAAACTACCGAGGAAAATAAGACAACGTATGAGAACCACCAGCTCCGTAGATTAGGCTGGTCATAGTGGTAGTATCATACTACTAGTATCATATGCATGATACTAGTGTTTGATAGTATGATACTAGTGTTTGATACTATCTCCATAGTGCATGCTATCATATATATATCATATTAGTACTATATTTAATGATTTGTAGAATCTCAATGCAAAATTATGTACAAGATTTATTTGCATGAGTATTTTCTAGTTTTACGTGCTATGATACGGTATCTACCTATGATACTCTAATCATCTCTTTCTTCATTAATTTGTTGTGCCACATTAGATTTTTGCCAACATGGCATGCATGATACTAGCTACTACGTATTATACTCCTACTAGGACCAGCCTTATGGCATGATAAACTGTGATCCATACAAGAACATCGAGATCTGCATAGAGCTAATATAGCTTCATTCCACAATGCACAATCTCAACCACCGCGAGATTGTCACGAATAGTGCACTAACCTAACATAGATAAACTACACCCTCGAGACTTATTGGAGGGTAGATTCAATGCGAGGGGAATTCTAAAGTCATAGAAGCAACTAGCCTCCTTCATGGATGATCCTTATAGGCACACCTCTCATTCTACAACACTAACATAAGAAAAATAACCTTACAAACTCCATAAATGTATTATTTTCCGTCAAATAGTGAGAATGTGCAAAAAATCAATAAAAGTATTTCCAGGGTAATTTCGACATAGTGACAATCCTCATCTTTCTAAGAAAAATAAAGACGTTGGGTCACTGTGCTAGTTGATACCATTAAAGCATGTTAGCTATGTCGACCGCTGGACCCCCGTCGACGTTGCGCCTACAGTGTAGTACGATTCCTGTCCGTCGTCGGGGTGGAGCCAGGTGTGTGGGCAAGTGGAACCGTGCCGAGATCTTTTGCCGCCCCCCTGCAAGCACGATATATACCCCCGTGCCTACTCTTCCCTGAACTCACAACGCTGCTCCAGTCTCTAGATCCCCTCTTCCTCCAGCTGCAAACGCACTGCGAAGATTTTGCCTGCTCCTCGAAAACCACCTAGACTGATATACCATGGCGGCATCTGTAGCCAGCTCTTTCTTCTTCGACGACGAGCTGGTGGGCGAGCGCGGCATGCCCGCGCAGGACGCGTGCGCGCTCTGTGGCAAGCTGCTGGCGCGGGAGGACGACGTCTTCATGTACAGAGGGGACACCCCCTTCTGCAGCGACGAGTGCCGCCACAAGCAGATGCGGGTTGACGCCGCCGGCGAAAGGCACGCGGCCCGGATGCTGCGGCCGTACTCATCCTCCGTGACGGAGTCCCATCGTGGGCAGCGAGAGTCCGGGAAGGTGTCCGTCGCGAGCTGACCGGCCAGAGCGCACGCCAATGTACGAGAGATCCGGAGAACCATCAATTTTTGGATGATGGTATCTCTAAGGTGCTTTGGGCACCAGGCGCTGCCTGGCCAGCGAGGCAGGAAGCAGCGGCGTCCGCAGCTTCTTGGGATGCTTGAAGATGGCAACGATCGAAGCACATCAGCCCTACTTTGTGATTTTGTGATTGTGTATCCATGAATTTGGCTGTTCCGATGCTCTGAATGAAATGAACACACACTCGTCCTTTGTCACTCCTCGATCTTTCTTGTCATGAATTACCAACCGGAGATTTCTCCTTGCTCACAAAGAAAATGCTAGCTAATCGGTAGAGGACAAACGCAGTGCGTGAACTGAGTGCAGAAAACGCTAGTACAGTGGATGAGATTAAAGTATCTCAGACTCCAACGTCAGACTCGTCGAACATCTCCCATGTTATTTTTTCTGTATTGTATGGAGTACTACTCCTCGCCGAGTCAGAGCCAGCAGCATGACGCGGACATCTCAGGTACGGGTGGTCCGACCAACCGTGTGTCTCATCAGCACTAGCGCACGTAGGCCGTGACTCATTGCATATGCAGCAGCCAGCAGTGCACATCGTGCACGGCGGTTATGGGCACGTTTTGGTTGACTGCACAGATTTCACCTCTTCCTGAGCTGCCCCTGGGGCAAGACCCTAGAGAAACGGCATGTTCTTCCCCTCATTTGGTTGCTCGCAATTTTTTAGATCGTATTGGATGAGACGCATTTATCACCTTGTTTAGTTGTCTGCAGAAATTAGTTTTAGTTTGGTCGAGAGAAATGAGAGATGTTTGGTTGCCCATATATGGTTGCATATTGTTACCATGTTCTAAATTTGGTGAGCTTACCAACAATACTACATATACGATCATACATAGGGACTAGAGGAACACGCGCGATTCGCCGCGCGTCTTCATAGCGTTGTCGCACAGTGTGACCATTGTGTCACACTAACCGATGCTTTAATCGTGACACCGCTTAAAACGTATATGTTTATAGTGTCATTGTCCATGGAGACACTCAATCCCGTCTTTAGCAGTCGGGCCTTCTCGATCTCTTCCTGATTCTCACCGTAGACGGTCGTTTAGCCGTGTGGAGAATAAAGTACGACTTATTTAACACATCTCCATTATTTATTGATGGATGTCAAATTATTAGAGTTCAGTGCAACACAGAAGACATGATTTATTTTGGGTACCGACGGAAGCATATCATGTTGGATCTTACTCGAGGAGATAGTTGATTTAACCGCTCAGGTCTTTAAGACTTCAAGAATTATAAGGGCAATTTAAGAAACGTTTTAGATTTTGGCACAAGGACTCAAATTGTTTCCAACTTGACCCTGTGATAGACCTTCCCTCCCACCTCCCGCACGGCGGTGCGTCTGAAGGTGTCATCAATAGAGGTCACCGCGCGACCCCTAGCACTCGGATGTCTACATCCTTCCATTCATATCACCAGATCGTCAACTATGACACAGTGGACGCCTAGGTCGATTCCATGGTGATTGCTGAAGAGAAACTTAACGCCGGCAAGAGGTCCGTCAACTACCAATCTTAAGAGCATATCCAACATTTTGCACTAAAAGAGTGCATGACTTTTTGGTTTTTGGGGGCCATTTTGGCTGTTTTAGTGGGTGCGGTAGGCTACAACATTTCCAGGCGCACTAAAATGCAACTCTATGCAGGCAATAGTTTTCCAGCCGCACTAAAATAAGCCACGATTGGCTTCCACTTGCCAATATTAAACACATCTCAACTTGCCAAGATCAAATAAAAGTGATGAACATATAAATCTAATTCCCAACACATACATATAAATTCAAGAACATGACTTGATCATCATAGCATAGACTAAATCCATGGCATAGTTCAAAATCATAGCATAATTCAACACAACCAAGTTCATCACAATTGAAGTTCAAATAAACACATAAAACATTAACATCAATGCCTACGACCATCATGCCTCGTCCTTTCCATGGGCATCTCCATATTGTGCTTCATCATCATTGGAAACTTGGACGGTGTTGGTGTATTCTAGGAGCACGTGCCATCACCCATGTAAACTCCAAAACAACCACTCATGGGAGGCATGGGAGATACCATGATAGTCATGAATGAACCCATTCTAGCTCCCATGTCAACCATTGTAGATCCCATGCCTCCAATGCCACCTGAAGGTGCTCCCATATCGTCAATGCCACCTATTGTAGCTCCCATGGGTGCACCCATGCCTCCAATGCCTTCCATAGGTGTATCCATGCCACCAATGCCGCCCAAATAGGTACACCCATGCCACCCATGCCTCCAATGCCACTTGTAGGTGGTTCCATGCCGCCAAATCCTCCTATAGGTGCACTCATTCCACTCATGCCTCCCTTAGGCGTTGCCATGCCACCCATGTATCCTCCCATGTTAACACCTCCCATATATCCATTCATGTAACTTTCCATCTTTCTTTTTTGATCCAAGACTTGATCACGGCAAAGGTTGATGTATTCCTTTTTCCTTTCATCCAGGTTGGTTGTGACCATGAAGAAGATACTTTTCTCATGCTCCATGAGACAGATAGTTTCTTTGATAGCAACTTTCTTATCCTCTACGAAGGCCCTCCTCTCCTCAGCTACATCCCTTCTCTCATCGCTCGTCGACCTATCCTGTATTTCTTTGTTTCTCGAAAACTTCCTCTCCTCAAAAGCTTCCTTTCTTGCACTCACAATAGCGTCCAATGACTTCTTTATGTCACCATCTCTAGTCTTCTTCCCCTTTTATTTTGCTTGTTTCCTTCTAGTGGGTCTTATTTTTGTTTTTTCAATGGAGTTTGGAGTAGGGATTATCTTTACATCCTTGCTTGATGCTTCATCGTCATCTATGATTCTTGCCTCCATAGTTGACTTTGTCTCTCTTTGGTACTTGCAACACATAACATTCTTCCATTTCTCTTCATTCTCTAGCTCCTTATAATAATGGGTGATGACCCACAAGTATAGGGGGTGTATCGCAGTATTTTCGATAAGTAAGAGTGTCGAACCCAACGAGGAGCAGAAGGTGCTGGCTTGTCGTGGTGGTTTCACGGCAGATGGCATGGATAGGCTAAAGGTGGGGACTAATACACGCTAGGGGAATCCAGGGAGGGATAATGAGGTGATTCCTCACACAGAAGTTTGTATTTGCTTTGCTTCCAAGATTACAAGTGCTCCTAGAGCTGTATTGGTGAGAGGAGGAACAAGAAGCTCTCTTAATCTCACACACAGTTCACCCCAAAAACCCTCCACCAAATCAGAATAGCGGAACCCCTTCTTCAGAGGCCCTAGCCCTCCTTATATAGGGGTGGCTAGGTCTCCACTTAGGGCATACGTGGAGGCATATTCCTGAGAATATGCCTTCTCCCAAAGTAGTAAACCGACCGGGTTGCTTTTCCCCCGCGTCACACATGCAGAGGCTATGTGAGCCTCTGCGGCGCCTGCGTCAGCCGACATGAGCATCGTCACCCTTGTCGGCCACGCCTCGGTGGTCCTCCCCTTGTCCGCTTCGCTCATGCAGTGCGTACCGAGGCTTCTTTTGACCAGCGAGATTCCTTCCTTCTCCTAGAAGCTAGATGTGACCCGGATCATAGTTGATCCGGCCACACCCGTTCCTGCATACAAGTTAAATAGGCATTTCTGACTTACTGCTTAAGTCGGATGAGACTTAGTTAGGCGGACGCCCCCTAGTCCGGGTTACCCCGTGATTCGGCCTGCCTTGAGGTGACCCGGCCAGCATCCTCTTTGGCCTTGCCGAACCTCGGCTAACTCGGCCTTTATACTCCAGCGTGACCCTACCCGGGGGTATCCCCCCAACATTAGTCCCCGAAGCTGGTGCGGTCTTAGCTGCCTTGGCTGCTAAGGCCACATCAGGTTCAATTATATTTGTGCTTTGGACGCTATTTCCGAGTTACCTCCTTATCTCGGATTATATGGATTTACATTCCCTTCGCACGTTCCAAGTTTTCACTTGCCGGCCGGGTTACCACTTCAACTCGGACCTCATGGTTTTTACTTTCCCTCTGGACATTCCAAGTGTTCACTTGCTGGCCGGGTTACCACGGTTCTATCCGGGTCTTCCTTCCTTCTCTCGTACGCCAACACACGTGGAGGCTAATCATTAGGTTGCCTTATTTTAAGGGCCAGCTACAGTAACCGCCGCAGTAATTGTCTGTTATCACTGCGCGCGGGTCACGTCATGCCTGCCTCCTCGTTTACCGTATCAACGCGTCACGTCATGGGATCAACTCCACTCTGTGGCCTTCCGTGTGGCTCCTTGCTGATTGGTCGATGCGGATAATACACGACCACGTCGTGTGGCGTGCCCGCAGGATACGATCCCACTTTCCCCTCGTGGGAGAGGTTAAATAGGGGAGGGGCGCACCCCTTAGGCTTTCCCCTTTCTGCACCCCTCTGCCCCTTGCTCTTCTTCTTCTTCGTCTTCCCCACGACAGCGCCGCCGCCAGTGCTTCCAAGTAGCAGCGCCACCGCCGCACCTTTTCCCCCACACCTCTACATCGTCGCCACCGCTACGCGCCTCCTCCACCACGGGTCGCTGCCAATCTAGGCCTTTGCCCCCGCCGCCGCTAGCGCCAGCGAGGGCAGCGAACACCAGATGACGGAGGAGGAGCTCGTCGTCGCCGAGCAAGAAATGGAGGAGGACGCCGCGACGGCGGACCGCGGTGCGTGGGCCGGGTACTGGGTCTGTCAAGACGACCTGGACTGGCTCTACCACACCAGACGCATTCCCGCCGGCGTCGCTACGCGTATCGCCTCCGCCGAATTAGCCCCCTCACCCAATCCGGGTGAGTACGTTGTGTTCTTGTCTCACTTCTAGCGGGGGTTCGGTTTGCCGGTCAACGATTTCTTCCGGGATTGGCTAAACACCTACGAACTCCAGCCGTACCACCTTCCTGCCAACGCCATTACTTCTCTTTCCGCTTTCGCTTCTACGATCAAAGGCTATGCCGGACTATGGCCCACGAAGGAGCTATGGATCCGGTTTTTTGGCCTTCGTCGTAATGTCATTCCGAACGTAGAGCTAGATCTGGAGGACAAGCAACTCACTCAGTTCGGAGCTACGTCCATCTCACCCTGGAGGTTTTCTGTTTTCCCCCGAGTCACCGGGCTGGACTCTTGCAAAGGATGGGCCCGGACTTTCTTTTATGTCCGGAATACGGGCACCGAAGACTTGATCCGGCTGCTTCACTATGCTCCGGGTCCACCTAACCCGGAATTGTGGGATGTCGTCCCCAAGAAGCCCACGGCCTTGGCCAACCAGGTCAACCAGAGGTTCACGGAGCTGAAGAAGCTCGGGTTGCGCAATGAGGATGCTATGATCACGTTCGTGCGCAACCGGATCTCCCCCTCCAGAAGCGCACTCAAGAGGTGTGTCACATGAGCTTCGGCCGCGATCCCAACCGGACCTCATCCTTTGAGTTGAGCAACACGGAGATCTATCGCTGGGTTAAGGCTCTCTTCACCACCCACAAGGACTTCTCCGCTGAATGGACGTGGGGAATTGAGCATTATTGCCGTCATAGGCTTCCTCCTGCGGTAAGCCTCGTGGCGTAAACTTACTCCGATTTTAATTTTATGTCGGTCATTGTTGCATTTTTGACTCTGTTGTTCATTCTTTTCCTCAGCTATTCCTTCAGCAGACCCTCGAGGACGGCATCGATCCGACCCTTAAGTGGGCGCCCGACCGGGAGACCCCGGACGAGGAAGAGCCGGACTAGGAGATGTTCCTCCCGATGACCGACGCTACGAAACGACCCACCGGTAAACTCTCTTCTATTAGAGATTGGCCCGATGATGAAGATGACTCGGATGTCGAGGTGATGGAACCTGTTGACGCTGTCCCCCTTTCTTATGCTTTTCCGGCATCAGCTAACCTTGGTGGGCATATCCACGAGGACCCTCCCCTTGCTATGGGCGAACCTGTTCTGGTAGCGCCGAAGAAGAAGCACGGAGCCGCATCAAGTTCCTCCTCCGGACCTTCTTAGCCCGCCAAAAGGCGAAAGAAGTCCGGAGACAAGACTGCCTCCAAGCCAGCAGGCAAGGCCCCAACGCGAAGGGCTTGGAAACCCAGGGAGCCCCAAACCTCGAATGCGTAAGTCTTTTTCCCCTCTGCAACTTGTTCTTCATTGCATTGTTGTAGTCTCTTTTTTGACACTATTTGATTCGGCAGGGCTGCGGTGGAGGTCCCTTAGAGTGGATCTAGCATCTCTTCGCCGCTCCGACCTAGCCCTTCTCCCCCTCGTGACGGCGGGTCACGCCCGCTGAGCCCTATTTCAGAGGGTTCTGCGACTGCTCCGGGTTCTATTCCACCTCGTCAAGAGGGGGGTAACCTCGGAACGGGGGAGACCGGCCCAGCCGAGGCGGCAGCATCCACAACTTCGGCTTCACCGCAACCAGCAACTACTGAGACTACCTCGGCACCAGCACCAGCTCCAGTACCAGCAACCAAACCAGCACCAACACCAACTCCGGCACCAACACCAACTCCGGTGGCAAGAACATCAGCAACGACACCAGCTCTAGCAACCAGAGCACCAGCGCCAAGCTCCTCGGCCTCGTCTGAGTCTTCTCAATCTCGGCGAGGAAACACTCCGGCAGATCCTAAGGGAAAATCCGCTGCAACCACTTCCTCTTCCCAGCAGCCAAAGGGAAAAAAAGGCTCCTGACGCTACTAAGGCAGCGTTCGTCGAGGCTGGGAAGCGTACCCTCGCATCCATGCTCCCCAAGAAAGCTCCAGCAGCGAAGAACGCCCCTGCCGAGCCAACCGATGCACAACAAATGGTTCTGCACACCAGCCCAGCCCTTGCCTTGGTTGAGAGGAAGGAGGCGCATGCGAAGGGCTTGGTGGCGCCCCATATGCCCACCGGCGAGCGGTACCCTTCGATGTTGATTGAATTCGTCAACAACTGGAACAAAAGCGGAATTCATCCATGAGGATGATCTCCCGGAGAGGTTTGGCCCCGCCGAATTTTCCGCCCAAATGAACACAGCCGCTAAGGCAATCAACCTCACGGGTCGGATGATGGAGGTACGTCGCTTCCCCTTTACATGTTGTAGATAATGATGATATAACCATTAGTCCCCGAGCCTCCGGGGGAGTAACTTGTTACTCGGCTGGATGCTCCTTAGAAAACCAATGTAGCTCCAAGATAACTTCGAATAGGCACACTCCTAGAGCCGGGTTAAGTTCCACTTGACCCGGATCTTGTACACTTCGAATATGCACACACCTAGAGCCGGGTTAAGTTCCACTTGGCCCGGATCTTGTACACTTTGAATATGCACACACCTAGAACCGGGTTAAGTTCCACTTGGCTCGGATCTTGTACACTTTGAATATGCACACACCTAGAGCCGGGTTAAGTTCCACTTGGCCCGGATCTTGTACACTTCGAATATGCACACACCTTGAGCCGGGTTAAGTTCCACTTGGCCCGGATCTTATACACATCGAAAATGCACCAAGCTAATTTATGTTTTTGCACTCTTTTCAGGTGACCACCAATCGCCGGAGTGCTGAATTCCAGCGTCTCCTGGATACTCACAAGATGCTACGCGCAAAGCAAGCTGCACTTCTCGTGGAATACAAGAAAAGGGGTAAATTTCTCCCTTGGCATTGCTCCATTTTTATTCATCTTCCTCTGTCGAACTAATCTCATCATTCGGTGTCCGACCTTACTGTGCTTTCCATCTCCTTTTCTCCTTGGCTCGGTAAACATTCATACCTCGGCTCTGCCGGGTCAACACACTATTTCAGCATCTCTTGAAGATAGTGTGCCCGTGCCTGATATGATGTTGCATTTTCTCGAACAAGCAGAGCAGCACCAAGCCGTGCTCAAGAAAAAAGATGATGAGCTCGCCCTCCTCCGGACCAAGGACGATGAGATCGCTAGGCTCAAGGCCGAGATAGAGAAAATGAGAGTCCGGCACCAGTCCGAGCTCCAATAGGTTGGCTAGGATTTCACAGAAGAGCGCGAGCGCCTCACTCTCCAGATTGCCAAGGACCAGGATCTGCTCAAGGAGTCCGACATCCATCTTGGGTCGGTGAATGCTGAGCTTGCGCAGCTTCGCAAAAGGCGTGATGACTGTACCAGGGAGCTGACCCGGATCCTTAGCCATATATCACATAAGTTCCTTCCCTTATCCGACATACTTCTTTGGGTTACTTCATATGTCTTTTCTTTACCTTCTTCCTTTGCCTTGTTTTCAGGCAAATTTCCAGAGGGCACTGCTATTGCGAGCGCAGTAGTTGCGGACTTCCGCCAAGAAAGGGGTACCCCCACTGCTCCTGACGGTGAAGAGATTCCCTATGACATGGAGGACCTGTTGGTCAGCTTGTCATCTCACGTGGAGCTCATCAAGAATTATGGCAAGGACATCCTCGACGTTGCAGTTCGCATCTTCAACACGTTCTGGCCTGGAGAAGATACTCCGGAGACCACCACAATTCTTGTTGAGAAGCTGATGGAAACCGAGACCCAGCTCGACCTCTGGAAGGAGTCCGTTGGACGCGCTGCAGCTGATACCGTTCTTCACCACATACTTACATGGTATGAGAAGATCGATCTCAACCTCCTGACGCGTCTGCGCACCGGATCCAAATGGACCAATGACCCGGAGTGGGTAGCTTGACGTCAGGCTTGCGCCCATAGCCTCATCGAATACGCTCCCATTCATGAATGGGTTGAGGGACCGAGCTTCCTGGAAGCGTCTGGGGACGAAGAGGTTGAGAACGATGAAGATGGCTCGGACGGTGATGAAGAGGACGATGCTTCGGATATTGAAGACGGTGAAGATGACGCCGAACTTCCTCCTCCTGCTGCTCCTTGAGCGAAAAAAAAATTGAAAATTTGTCAGATCCTCGGTATGCCGGGTGGAATTGTATCCCATATACATGTGATATTTTGCTACTAAGTTCCTATGCCGGATTAACTTGGGCGTAGTCCCCGAGTTTCTTTTTCTTGTTCGTCCAATCTTTTAGCTCGGCTCGTGTCTACCTTGATTCGGTTTTACGACTTACGAATCCGAGCCTCAAAAATTGTCTTAACAATACTGGGAAACTTTTAGGCTTAGCTCAAAAATAAAATATCATAACAATTTGAAAGTAAACACAAGGTTAGTCCGAAAAACAAACGTCGGCTCGATTAAGTTCTTTTCCTTAGTCGTTTTTCGTGTGCTACGCAATTCTAAACTTGTTCTCTTGCTTGCCATGAAGCCAATTCTTGTTGGACAGCAGCAAGTCGAAGAGTTGGGTTCTTGGTGCTCACACATTACTAATCCGAGTTAAGTAGAACAACTTATTCCAGCTAACGCACAAAAGACAACAAATATTATTAAGGCAGTCCCCGAGTTACTGCTCGAGGTGCCAACATTTCATTGATTAGCTCATTGTCGCCATACATACCGAAACATGAGAAGACTCGGATACATACACTTCTTTGCTAAGTGTAGAAGGGACGAAGTAGGCTATATTCCATGGACACTTAGATTCCTCGCCAGAACTGTCCGCCTGGTTCTTTTATTGTGGATTTGCATCTATAAGATAATAAGAATCATTGTGCAACGCTTTGCTCACGATGAATGGCCCTTCCCATGGGGGGGATAATTTATGCATGCCAGTAGTACGTTGTACTAACCGGAGCACCAGATCGCCTTCGCGAAAGACTCGGGGGCTTACTTTCCGGCTATGATAGTGTCGGAGATTTTGCTGATATATGGCGAATCTGGACAATGCCAGTTCTCTCGCTTCTTCTAGCAGATCAACATCATTTTGCCGGGCTTCTTGCACTTCGGCTTCTGTGTATTGGGTGACCCTAGGCGAATCATGCTCTATGTCGGCTGGTAATACAACTTCTGCCCCATATACCAGAAAAACGGCATGTAGCCTGTTGATCGATTTGGAGTTGTTCTTAAACTCCACAGTACCGCTGGTAGCTCTTCTATCCAGCACCCCGCTGATCTTTGCAGCGGCTCAATGAGTCGGGGTTTTATCCCGGATAATACTAATCCGTTGGATCTTTCCACTTGTCCGTTCGATGCGGGGTGGGCTACCGAGGCTACGTCCAGCCGGATCTTCTTATCCCGGCAAAAACGCGCGAATGCTCCTTCTGCAAAATTTGTGCCATTATCGGTTATGATACTGTGAGGATAACCGTACCTCAAGATGATGTCCTTGAGAAATGTTACGGTCGTAGCTCCATCACATTTTCTTATAGGCTTCACTTCAATCCATTTCGTAAACTTGTCCACCATGACCAAAATGTGAGTCATATTTCCCCTTGCTGGTTTGAACGGACCAACCATATCCAAGCACCATACGGCAAATGGCCATGTAATTGGTATGGTCTTGAGTTCCGACATTGGCATATGTGTATTGGTAGCATACCTCTGACAACCATTACATTTTCTCACCAGATCTTCTACTTGCTCTAAGGCACTTGGCCAGTAGAATCTGTGTCGGAAAGCTTTTGCCACCAAGGCTCGGGACGAGGCATGATGCCCACACTCCCCTTGATGTATATCTCGGAGGATGTCAAGCCCTTCTTCCGGGTCAACGCATCGCTGGAGGACGTTGGTCACACTCCTTTTGTATAGTTCGGAATTGATGATCATGTACGCCTTTGCCCTCCTCTGTGTTTGCCTGGACAACACTTCCTTAGTGGGTAACGTTCCATCTTTTAGGAATTGGAATATAGGTAGTGCCCAAGCTAGTATCGCTCGCACATGGAACACGTCCTCATCAATTTCCATCATATCCACTGGCATAACCTCAGCCGGATCAGGCTGAGCAGTCCCCGGGTCTTGCGAAGCAGTCCCCGGGTTCGCCGAGGCACTCCCCGGGTCTTGCGAAGCAGTCCCCGGGTTCGCCGAGGCAGTCCCCGGGTTTCGCGTGCCACCTCCTGTGTCAAACATCCATGGGCACAACTCCGGATTCCGTGTCCTCCGGGACATAAATGGAGTCGGTTTCTGGGGATGGTCTGATGGATGGTTTCCTGAGGTGCTCTAATGCTACACCCGGTGGAACTGCTTGTCGGGTTGACCCGAGCTTTGACAGCATGTCGGCAGCCTTATTTTCCACCCGGGGTACATGACGAAATTCGCACCCCTCAAAGTAACCAGATATCTTCTGCACATGAAATCTGTAGAGTGCCATGTTTGGATCAAGGGCGTCCCATAGTCCCGACACTTGCTGTACCACCAAATCCGAGTCGCCAAAGCATATGATCCGACGTATCCCAATCTCTTTTGCCACCTTAAGCCCGTGCACAAGCGCTTCATACTCAGCGACATTGTTTGATGCCGCGAAATGGATCTGCAGCACGTATTTCAGCTGGTCCTTCTTTGGCGAGGTAAGTACAACTCCGGCACCTAGCCTGGTTTTTGTTTTTGATCCATCAAAGTGCATTCGCCAATAGTTTGGATCTGCCAACAGCGGTTCGTATTGCACCTCGGCGCAGTCCACAAAAAAGTCCGCCACAGCTTGAGACTTGATTGACTCTCTTCTGTCATATTGTGGCGCATAAGGAGCTAGTTCAATTGCCCATTTTGCAATTCTTCCACTCGCATCCTTGTTACTCATTATCTCGGATATGGGGACCTCACATATGACCCTGATAGGATGTTCCTCAAACTAGTGCTTTAGCTTCTTAGCGGCCATGTACACGCCATACGCCACCTTTTGATAGTGTGGATAGTTCTGCTTTGAGGCTGATAACACCTCGCTCAGGTAATACACTGGCCTTTGCACCAACTTACCTTCCTCGTTGCGCTCCACCACTATCACTCCACTTACAACTCGGTTGGCTGCGGCTATGTAGATCAACATTGGCTCCTTTGATAATGGTGAGGCTAACTTTGGTGCAGTGGCTAACATCTTCTTCAGGTGGGCAAAGGCTTCATTGGCCTGCGGCGTCCAAACGAACTTATCCGACTTTTTCATGAGTTGGTAGAGAGGCAATGCCTTTTCTCCCAACCGACATACAAACCGACTTAGCGATGCCAGGCAACCCGTGAACTTTTGGACATCGTTAAGACACTTCGGCAGTTCCATCCGTTCGATGGCCCAGATTTTAGTTGGATTAACCTCGATACCTCGGCTGGAAACAAGAAAACCGAGCAATTTCCCAGCCGGGACACCGAAGGTACATTTTTCCGGGTTAAGTTTCATCCGGAACCTTCTTAGGTTCGCAAACGTTTGCCTGATATCGTCAAGGAGCGTTTTGCTTTTCTTGGTCTTGATAACCACATCATCTACGTACACTTGTACATTTTGGCCAATTTGGTCGTGCAAACATTTTTGCATACATCTCTAGTACGTGGCCTCTGCATTACGTAAACCAAATGGCTAGTGGTATGGATCAGGAATTCTCTGCAAATACTTAGCAAACGGATTTTTAAGGGTTTTCGATAAAGCAAGTAAACAAAGTACGAATAAATAAAAGACAGTAGGAATAAATGCAGCAAGTGGCCCAATCCTTTTATGCAGCAAAGGACAAGCCGGTTGTATTTCTATAGATGACCAAACGTTCTCGAGGACACGTGGGAAGACTGTCAAGTGCTTTCGCTTCATATAGTCGATTAATCTTCTCTAGCTTGCTAAGTGTTGTGTGGGTGAACCTGTGCTAATGTACCATCCCATCCAAGACTTAATACATACTTGTGATTAAACCCCCTTGCAAACATCCGTAAGTACAAGAAAGTAATTAAGGTAGAAACCTAACCACAGCTTTAAACTCTAAGACCCTTACGTCCCTTGTGCAATGGTTTCCTAACGGGGGTTCAGGTTTCTGTCACTCTGGCAACCCCTACGATTAGTAGCCAAATACACAATGCATTCCCCTAGGCCCATATAGGTGAAGTGTCATGTAGTCGACGTTCACATGACAACACTAGAAGAAGTACACCACAACTTAAATAACAATCTATTGAATCTTTCTCAACGCAACTCCACTACTAACAACAAGACTTCTCACATGTCCTCAAGAACAAAACGAACTACTCACAAGACTGTTGGAGATATGCCCAAGAGGCAATAATAAAGTGGTTATTATTATATCTTTATGTTTATGATAAATGTTTACATCCCATGCTATAATTGTATTAACCGGAAACATTAATACTTGTGTGTTTTGTAAACATAAGAGAGTCCCTAGTAAGCCTCTTGTTGAACTAGCTTGTTGATTAATTGATGATCATGGTTTCCTGATCATGGACATTAGGATGTGATTAATAACAAGGTTATGTCATTAGGAGAATGATATGATGGACACACACCCATAGTAAGCGTAGCATAAGATCAAGTCATTAAGTTCGTATTGCTGTAAGCTTTCAAATACATAGTAACCTAATCCTTCGACCATGAGGTTGTGTTAATCACCATCACAGGATGGGTACTTTGATGACATCAAACACCGCTTCGTAACTGGGTGGTCATAAAGGTGTCATTGGGTATTCTGAAAGTATGTGTTGAAGCGCATGAACCAAGATTGGGATTTGTCCATCCATATGACGGATAGATATGCTCTGGGCCCTCTTGGTGGAATGTCATCTATTTAGCTTGCAAGCATGTGACTGGGTCACAAAGGATGACATATCACGGAACGAGTAAAGAGTACTTATCAGTAACGAGGTAGAACTAGGTATGGAGATACCGACGATCAAACCTCGGATAAGTATAGTATCGCGAGACAAAGGGAATTGGTTTCATATGTAAGTGGTTCAATCGATCGCGAAGTCATCGTTGAGTATGTGGGAGCCATTATGGATCTCCAGGTCCCGCTGATGGTTATTGATAGGAGATGTGTCTCTATCATGTCTACATATTCACGAACCGTAGGGTGACACACTTAAGGTTCGAAGTTGTTTTAAGTAGATATGGAATGTGCGTTGGAGACCGAATGTTGTTCGGAGTCTCGGAATGGATCTGGGACATCACGAGGAGATCCGGAATGGTCCGGAGAATAAGATTCATATATAGGAGATCATTTTATGAGATAGGAAATGTTCCGGAGTGTTTGTATGAGGATTCTAGAAGGTTTCGGAATGTTCCGGAAGGTTCTAGAAGATATCTTGGAGTTTGCTTGAAAATCAAGATAGGGATCAAGGAGTCCTGTTGGGTCAAGATAAGGAGTCGTGGGGGAGGAGGATTCCTCCCCACCTCCCCAACCCGCCGGCCCCATAGGAGGGGAGTCCTACAAGGACTCCCCTTCCCTAGCGCGCCCTCCCCTCTTTAAATAGAGGGGTAGGGGCGCCCCCTCCTCTCACGCTCTCATAACGTCCAATCTCTGCCGCCTCTCTCCTCCACCATCTTCTGCACAGGCATAGGCGAAGCCCTGCAGAATTCTCTACTCCACCACCACCACCACGCCGTCGTGCTGCTGGGATTCCGTGGAGAAGATCTACTACCTCCGCTGCTCGCTGGAACGGGGAGAGGAAGGTCTGCTTCGACTCCGCACGTGTGATCGACTGCGGAAGCGCTGCCAAATCGTGGCGCCGGAAGGATCGTCTACTTGACCAAGGGCGGAAGCGCTGCTGGAACGCGACGCCGGAAGGATCGTCTACTTGACCGAGGGCGGAAGCGCTGCTGGATCGCGACGCCGGAAGGATCGTCCACACGATCTTGAGATCGGCAAGTGATCGACTACATCAACCACGAGATCTAATCTCGTTAACGCTTTCGGATCTACGAGGGTTAGTTCCCATCTATCTCGTTGCTCATGTCTAATAGATTAGATCTTGGCTTTTATCTAGATTAGATCTAGGTTTTGTTCGTTCTTGCGGTAGAAAATTTTTGTTTTCCATGCTACGAACCCATCAGTGGTATCAGAGCCGTATCTATGCGTAGATCTGTTGCACGAGTAGAACACAATGTTTTTGTGGGCGTTGATGCTTTTGTTGTCGGTGTCTTAGCGTGTACTTTGCATCTTGCGGCATGGTGGGATGAAGCGGCTCGGGCTAACATTACATGTCATCGTACATGAGACTTGCTCCACGCTTGACGTGCAACTTGCTTTGCACAAGTGGCTTTGCGGGTGTCTGTCTCTCCCACCATAGTTAAGATTCAATTTACAATGAGCATCTTGACAACACTTGTATCAACGTTGTGGTCCTTGTTCGTAGGTAAGATCGATCTTATGCGAAAGCCCCAAACCACGTAAAATATGCAAAGAAAATTAGAGGCGTCTAACTTGTTTTTGCAGGGGTTTTGTGATGTGATATGGCCATCATGTGATTATGATTATATTTGATGTATGCAATGATCCTTGTTGTAATATGGCAACCGGCAGGAGCCTAATGGTTGTCTTTAATTCTGTTAAGACCTGCGTGTCTATTCATCTTGTAATAGCTTTATTCCAAGTAGTTGTAATAGTTACTAGTGATGATGGACAACCATGAAGCGGCGCCACTGACCTTGACGCAATGCTGGTGATGATGGAGATCATGTTCGTGCTTTGGAGATGGAGATCAAAGGCGCAAGAAGAAAGGGCCATATCATATCACACTTATTATGAATTGCCTGTGATGTTAATCCTTTATGCATCTTGTATTGCTTAGATCGCGACGGTAGCATTATAAGATGATCCCTCTCACTAAATATCAAGTAATAAAGTGTTCATCCTTAGTTGGCACCGTTGCTAAGACTCGTCGTTTCAAAGCATCTCGTGATGATCGGGTGTGATAGACTCTACGTGTGCATACAACGGGTGCAAGCCAGATTTGCACATGCAGAAACTAAGGTTAACCTTGACGAGCCTAGCATGTACAGACATGGTCTCGGAACACGGAATACCGAAAGGTAAAGCATGAGTCATATGGATGATATGATGAACATGTTGATTGTTCGCCTTTAAAGCTACATCATCTCACGTGATGATCGGACTTGGTGTAGTGGATTTGGTTCGTGTAATCACTAAAACAACTCGAGGGATGTTGTTTTGAGTGGGAGTTTATTTGTAATTTGGATTAGTCAAACTCAATTTATCATAAACACAATCAAAGTGAAATTGCAAAGTTTGTTGCAGTCATTGGCATCCGTTCACCACCTTACGCTTAGTTATAGTTGAGATAGTAGAGCTACAGAAATTCTGGATATTTGCTTTACGAACTGGTATCGTATTGTTTTGAGTGTCAATCTAAAGTTTAAAAGTCATATTGCAAACTTTCAGCAAACTCCGTTTACTCTGTGAAGTTTAATAAACAGTATTAAATCAAGAGTAACAATTCCAGTGTTAGTATCTAATGTATCATGTTTGTTTCCATGATTCTTGATACTCAAAAGATTGTTTTTGATATCAAGTTTATCTAAAAGCTGAAAGCAATGTTTCAGAAACCATCATATGTGAAAGGTATTGCGATATCTAAAACAATGTGTTGGTTACAACATGATAGAGTATACGTCCTCATATTTGATGAGAATTTGTGAAGGTTTGAGACGCTAGTCGTCCTAATCCTCCAAAAGGTTTTGAAAAAGAAACATTATACTCACAGTTCACCTTTATAAGCTATAGCAGCTTGATCATGAAAGTTGTCATGATAAGGATGAATAGAAGATATAAGTAAAATGTTTACTACGCTAAAAGATTACTAAAGAATGGATTTTTGAAAGAACACCAAACATTTGATGATGGTGATCCACCTCAAAGTGCAAGTCCAAAGGTATTAGTAGTTGACTATATACGCTTTGTACCATGTGTCATGTTGATGACACCACTATTGATGTTGATAGATTCTTTTAAATGAAAAGGAATTGCTGAAAGAGAATCTATAAAATATTTGGCAGAAAATAAAAGGTTGGAGATGTCCAACTTAGACATATAGAAGATATACATGTTATGGTTGTATTCCTTGCTTGTTAAACAATGTGGTTCTCCGGTATTGGATACCGAATTGGTTGGTATGCTATGTCATACAGGACAACACAATTCATGAACTACAATGGCCTAAGTAACTAGCAAGAGAATGAGTGATGATGTTCATCGAAAACAAATAAAATGTTCTTGTGTTTTTTCGTTGACATCAAACCTAGCCTTCAAGATTTGTTTTAATAAATTGTTATTTTGTTCCGGTATTACGAGAACAATGGTTGTTCAAATAATTACCGTATTCCATAAAGGATGGATGAACTTTTACAAGTCTGGTGGGAGAAATCACATCCATAAAAACTAATGCTAAAATGTCGCAAGACAAATGATTGAAAGATCACTTGCGAAGTGACGCCGCCGTTTAAATTATATTGGAAGGGATACATGATGAAACTCCATGTTGATGGATTTTTGGAGTCTTTGATTTTGATCAATTGACGCATGTGAGACTTTCCTCGAGATAATTGAAACTCCGTCCATGGGCCAGAGAGGAACGGATGACTAGCTTATTGGAATTTGTACATATTGATGTATATAGTCCATTATGTGTAGTCGTGGGCGATGGATTTCAACTTCATATGCTTTCTCCGAAGATTTGAGTGAGTATATGTATATACTTACTCAATAAGGAAGAAGTATGAAACATTTGAAAAATGTTCAAAGACTTTCAAGATGAAGTGAAAAATCATTGTAACAAGAAAATAAAATAGTTTATGATTGGATCATAAAGAAAGGTGTTTGAGTTACAAGTTTAGCAAAACACCTAAGATTTGAGGAATTGTTCCATGGATTTGCATTTCCCAAAACACCATAGGAGTATGGAGTGTTCAAGATATGTAATGAAACCTTGTTTGACATGGTAAGATCAAAGGTGCCATTTATAAAACTGCCATTATGTTTTAAAGATTGAAGCTTTAGAGACTACCGCTTTTACACTGAAAAGAGCACCATCATGATCCGGTGAAATGACACCATATGAGTTATGGTTTGGGATAAAACCCGAATTGTCTTTTCTTAAATTTTGGTATGCTATGCATAAGTAAAATGTTTACAACCAAAGTCGGATAAGCACGTCTTTGTAGGTTATCCCAAAGAATTTGTTGGGAATTTCTCCATAACACTGAGGACAAAAGAGTTTGTTACTTGGAACGTCAAGTTTCTTGAGAAGGAATTTTTGTGAAAAGTTAAGTGGGAGGACAATAGAACTTTGATAAGGTTGTTGAACCTTAGCTATATGTGCTAAGTAGCGCAGCGCCGGAAAGTGTCCCGGTGACGGCCACAATGCTCATGGCTCTCGTGATTACAAAAGGTGTGATCTCGGAGATTAGAGTTCCTATAGAACCGTGTGGGTCGGCAAGAATCAAATAGTAAGATTTGATAAGCAAGTCGTTATTGTTTTGACAATGATGAACCGACTACATGCAAATAAGCGATGATGGGCCCTGACTCCATAAAATGACTAGAAGTCATGGAATCCGTGATAGTATCCATACACGAGAAATCAAGTTTCTGAACTTAGAAGACCCTCCGGAAAGGTGTGAAGCCTATCGGTCGTGTTTGGATCTATAAATAAATAGACATGAATGTTTCAAATCTATGAAATAGTCGACATGTCGGAAAGAGTTTACGACAATGTTCAAGGAATTGACTATGATAAGATTTGATCTTTCATAAGCGATATTTAGTCTAGACGGATTAATGTAGCAACCACTACATATATTTTGGTATATGGTAGTTGAACAAACAAAACAAGTTCTTCTAATAGAATGGTTACCTAGGACGTGTACATGACACGATCCAAAGGGTTTTGTTAATTCAAAGGATGCTAAAAGAGTATGCAAAACTTCAATGGTTGAAGTAAGCATAGCGGAGTTGGAATCTTCACCATGATGAAACTGTTAAAAGACTTTAAATTCATCGGAGATGATGAAGATGCTTGCATTTTTGCAAGAAATTAAGTGGGAGCGCTAAGACATATTTCTAATACATTATGTGAAAGACATATTGTTAATTAGAAATGATGTATCTTTTATTGACACAGGTTAAGAATTTCATTTTGATGAAAGACTTAGGCATAACCCAAGAATTAGGCATCAATGTCTATATGGATAGATTGAGGCGCTAATATGGTTTTGCCAAATGTACATAGATAAGACGTTGAATGAGTTCAATATGGAAACAACAAGAAAGGTTCTTGACGCACGGAAAGGACTGAAATCAAGATTCAAGTGTTTTGACACTTGGTGAAATCACAAGAATATTTTGATCAATCATTCTTTGAGATGTACACATCCAGATATATCCTATGCTCTAAATGTTATGAGCATATACTAGAATGATTCATAAGATGATCATTGGACAATAGTAAAGATATTCTTATGAGCTTTGGAAGAACTAAGAATATATCATGTATAAGTGACAAATAGTTAAAGGTAGTTCATTGTAAAGTGTTACATTGGTACTAGTTTTGTCACAAGATACAAATTAAATTTATCTCAATTTAAACTATGGGTGGCACAATGTAATGGAAAGGAAGTTCTATAACGGATTTGGTTGAGTACCAAAGTTAAAACATTGCAACAGATACTACAACAAAAGGCTAAGTATATGACTACTATTTTAGCAGTAAATGAGGGCATTTGCGTCAAGTAGTTTGTTATCAAACTAGGTGTGGTTCCTAGAGGGCTAATACTATGAAGATATATTGTGTGACAATAATATCAACATATTTTAAGCCGAAGGAACTAAAGGTCTCACCAAAGGACCAAATTTATACAATGCCATCTCATTGGAGAATGAGTAAAGCGTAGAGACGCGAAGACATGCAAATACACACGGACCTGGAAGTGTCAGATCCGAAGATTATGTTTACCACTAGCAATAGTGTCTATACAACACCAGAAAGCCATAGGTGTTGAATGCACAAGTTTTTAACTAGATTATTGACTCTAGTGCAAGTGGGAGACTGTTGGAGATATGCCCAAGAGGCAATAATAAAGTGGTTATTATTATATCTTTATGTTTATGATAAATGTTTACATCCCATGATATAATTGTATTAACCGGAAACATTAATACTTGTGTGTTTTGTAAACATAAGAGAGTCCCTAGTAAGCCTCTTGTTGAACTAGCTTGTTGATTAATTGATGATCATGGTTTCCTGATCATGGACATTAGGATGTGATTAATAACAAGGTTATGTCATTAGGAGAATGATATGATGGACACACACCCATAGTAAGCGTAGCATAAGATCAAGTCATTAAGTTCGTATTGCTGTAAGCTTTCAAATACATAGTAACCTAATCCTTCGACCATGAGGTTGTGTTAATCACCATCACAGGATGGGTACTTTGATGACATCAAACACCGCTTCGTAACTGGGTGGTCATAAAGGTGTCATTGGGTATTCTGAAAGTATGTGTTGAAGCGCATGAACCAAGATTGGGATTTGTCCATCCATATGACGGATAGATATGCTCTGGGCCCTCTCGGTGGAATGTCATCTATTTAGCTTGCAAGCATGTGACTGGGTCACAAAGGATGACATATCACGGAACGAGTAAAGAGTACTTATCAGTAACGAGGTAGAACTAGGTATGGAGATACCGACGATCAAACCTCGGATAAGTATAGTATCGCGAGACAAAGGGAATTGGTTTCATATGTAAGTGGTTCAATCGATCGCGAAGTCATCGTTGAGTATGTGGGAGCCATTATGGATCTCCAGGTCCCGCTGATGGTTATTGATAGGAGATGTGTCTCTATCATGTCTACATATTCACGAACCGTAGGGTGACACACTTAAGGTTCAAAGTTGTTTTAAGTAGATATGGAATGTGCGTTGGAGACCGAATGTTGTTCGGAGTCTCGGAATGGATCTGGGACATCACGAGGAGATCCGGAATGGTCCGGAGAATAAGATTCATATATAGGAGATCATTTTATGAGATAGGAAATGTTCCGGAGTGTTTGTATGAGGATTCTAGAAGGTTTCGGAATGTTTCGGAAGGTTCTAGAAGATATCTTGGAGTTTGCTTGAAAATCAAGATAGGGATCAAGGAGTCCTGTTGGGTCAAGATAAGGAGTCGTGGGGGAGGAGGATTCCTCCCCACCTCCCCAACCCGCCGGCCCCATAGGAGGGGAGTCCTACAAGGACTCCCCTTCCCTAGCGCGCCCTCCCCTCTTTAAATAGAGGGGCAGGGGCGCCCCCTCCTCTCACGCTCTCATAACGTCCAATCTCTGCCGCCTCTCTCCTCCACCATCTTCTGCACAGGCATAGGCGAAGCCCTGCAGAATTCTCTACTCCACCACCACCACCACGCCGTCGTGCTGCTGGGATTCCGTGGAGAAGATCTACTACCTCCGCTGCTCGCTGGAACGGGGAGAGGAAGGTCTGCTTCGACTCCGCACGTGTGACCGACTGCGGAAGCGCTGCCAAATCGTGGCGCCGGAAGGATCGTCTACTTGACCAAGGGCGGAAGCGCTGCTGGAACGCGACGCCGGAAGGATCGTCTACTTGACCGAGGGCGGAAGCGCTGCTGGATCGCGACGCCGGAAGGATCGTCCACACGATCTTGAGATCGGCAAGTGATCGACTACATCAACCACGAGATCTAATCTCGTTAACGCTTTCGGATCTACGAGGGTTAGTTCCCATCTATCTCGTTGCTCATGTCTAATAGATTAGATCTTGGCTTTTATCTAGATTAGATCTAGGTTTTGTTCGTTCTTGCGGTAGAAAATTTTTGTTTTCCATGCTACGAACCCATCAGTGGTATCAGAGCCGTATCTATGCGTAGATCTGTTGCACGAGTAGAACACAATGTTTTTGTGGGCGTTGATGCTTTTGTTGTCGGTGTCTTAGCGTGTACTTTGCATCTTGCGGCATGGTGGGATGAAGCGGCTCGGGCTAACATTACATGTCATCGTACATGAGACTTGCTCCACGCTTGACGTGCAACTTGCTTTGCACAAGTGGCTTTGCGGGTGTCTGTCTCTCCCACCATAGTTAAGATTCAATTTACAATGAGCATCTTGACAACACTTGTATCAACGTTGTGGTCCTTGTTCGTAGGTAAGATCGATCTTATGCGAAAGCCCCAAACCACGTAAAATATGCAAAGAAAATTAGAGGCGTCTAACTTGTTTTTGCAGGGGTTTTGTGATGTGATATGGCCATCATGTGATTATGATTATATTTGATGTATGCAATGATCCTTGTTGTAATATGGCAACCGGCAGGAGCCTAATGGTTGTCTTTAATTCTGTTAAGACCTGCGTGTCTATTCATCTTGTAATAGCTTTATTCCAAGTAGTTGTAATAGTTACTAGTGATGATGGACAACCATGAAGCGGCGCCACTGACCTTGACGCAATGCTGGTGATGATGGAGATCATGTTCGTGCTTTGGAGATGGAGATCAAAGGCGCAAGAAGAAAGGGCCATATCATATCACACTTATTATGAATTGCCTGTGATGTTAATCCTTTATGCATCTTGTATTGCTTAGATCGCGACGGTAGCATTATAAGATGATCCCTCTCACTAAATATCAAGTAATAAAGTGTTCATCCTTAGTTGGCACCGTTGCTAAGACTCGTCGTTTCAAAGCATCTCGTGATGATCGGGTGTGATAGACTCTACGTGTGCATACAACGGGTGCAAGCCAGATTTGCACATGCAGAAACTAAGGTTAACCTTGACGAGCCTAGCATGTACAGACATGGTCTCGGAACACGGAATACCGAAAGGTAAAGCATGAGTCATATGGATGATATGATGAACATGTTGATTGTTCGCCTTTAAAGCTACATCATCTCACGTGATGATCGGACTTGGTGTAGTGGATTTGGTTCGTGTAATCACTAAAACAACTCGAGGGATGTTGTTTTGAGTGGGAGTTTATTTGTAATTTGGATTAGTCAAACTCAATTTATCATAAACACAATCAAAGTGAAATTGCAAAGTTTGTTGCAGTCATTGGCATCCGTTCACCACCTTACGCTTAGTTATAGTTGAGATAGTAGAGCTACAGAAATTCTGGATATTTGCTTTACGAACTGGTATCGTATTGTTTTGAGTGTCAATCTAAAGTTTAAAAGTCATATTGCAAACTTTCAGCAAACTCCGTTTACTCTGTGAAGTTTAATAAACAGTATTAAATCAAGAGTAACAATTCCAGTGTTAGTATCTAATGTATCATGTTTGTTTCCATGATTCTTGATACTCAAAAGATTGTTTTTGATATCAAGTTTATCTAAAAGCTGAAAGCAATGTTTCAGAAACCATCATATGTGAAAGGTATTGCGATATCTAAAACAATGTGTTGGTTACAACATGATAGAGTATACGTCCTCATATTTGATGAGAATTTGTGAAGGTTTGAGAACGCTAGTCGTCCTAATCCTCCAAAGGTTTTGAAAAAGAAACATTATACTCACAGTTCACCTTTATAAGCTATAGCAGCTTGATCATGAAAGTTGTCATGATAAGGATGAATAGAAGATATAAGTAAAATGTTTACTACGCTAAAAGATTACTAAAGAATGGATTTTTGAAAGAACACCAAACATTTGATGATGGTGATCCACCTCAAAGTGCAAGTCCAAAGGTATTAGTAGTTGACTATATACGCTTTGTACCATGTGTCATGTTGATGACACCACTATTGATTTTGATAGATTCTTTTAAACTATGAAAAGGAATTGCTGAAAGAGAATTCTATAAAATATTTGGCAGAAAATAAAAGGTTGGAGATGTCCAACAGATACTACAACAAAAGGCTAAGTATATGACTACTATTTTAGCAGTAATGAGGGCATTTGCGTCAAGTAGTTTGTTATCAAACTAGGTGTGGTTCCTAGAGGGCTAATACTATGAAGATATATTGTGTGACAATATATCAACATATTTTAAAGCCGAAGGAACTAAAGGTCTCACCAAAGGACCAAATTTATAACAATGCCATCTCATTGGAGAATGAGTAAAGCGTAGAGACGCGAAGACATGCAAATACACACGGACCTGGAAGTGTCAGATCCGAAGATTATGTTTACCACTAGCAATAGTGTCTATACAACACCAGAAAGCCATAGTGTTGAATGCACAAGTTTTTAACTAGATTATTGACTCTAGTGCAAGTGGGAGACTGTTGGAGATATGCCCAAGAGGCAATAATAAAGTGGTTATTATTATATCTTTATGTTTATGATAAATGTTTACATCCCATGATATAATTGTATTAACCGGAAACATTAATACTTGTGTGTTTTGTAAACATAAGAGAGTCCCTAGTAAGCCTCTTGTTGAACTAGCTTGTTGATTAATTGATGATCATGGTTTCCTGATCATGGACATTAGGATGTGATTAATAACAAGGTTATGTCATTAGGAGAATGATATGATGGACACACACCCATAGTAAGCGTAGCATAAGATCAAGTCATTAAGTTCGTATTGCTGTAAGCTTTCAAATACATAGTAACCTAATCCTTCGACCATGAGGTTGTGTTAATCACCATCACAGGATGGGTACTTTGATGACATCAAACACCGCTTCGTAACTGGGTGGTCATAAAGGTGTCATTGGGTATTCTGAAAGTATGTGTTGAAGCGCATGAACCAAGATTGGGATTTGTCCATCCATATGACGGATAGATATGCTCTGGGCCCTCTCGGTGGAATGTCATCTATTTAGCTTGCAAGCATGTGACTGGGTCACAAAGGATGACATATCACGGAACGAGTAAAGAGTACTTATCAGTAACGAGGTAGAACTAGGTATGGAGATACCGACGATCAAACCTCGGATAAGTATAGTATCGCGAGACAAAGGGAATTGGTTTCATATGTAAGTGGTTCAATCGATCGCGAAGTCATCGTTGAGTATGTGGGAGCCATTATGGATCTCCAGGTCCCGCTGATGGTTATTGATAGGAGATGTGTCTCTATCATGTCTACATATTCACGAACCGTAGGGTGACACACTTAAGGTTCGAAGTTGTTTTAAGTAGATATGGAATGTGCGTTGGAGACCGAATGTTGTTCGGAGTCTCGGAATGGATCTGGGACATCACGAGGAGATCCGGAATGGTCCGGAGAATAAGATTCATATATAGGAGATCATTTTATGAGATAGGAAATGTTCCGGAGTGTTTGTATGAGGATTCTAGAAGGTTTCGGAATGTTCCGGAAGGTTCTAGAAGATATCTTGGAGTTTGCTTGAAAATCAAGATAGGGATCAAGGAGTCCTATTGGGTCAAGATAAGGAGTCGTGGGGGAGGAGGATTCCTCCCCACCTCCCCAACCCGCCGGCCCCATAGGAGGGGAGTCCTACAAGGACTCCCCTTCCCTAGCGCGCCCTCCCCTCTTTAAATAGAGGGGCAGGGGCGCCCCCTCCTCTCACGCTCTCATAACGTCCAATCTCTGCCGCCTCTCTCCTCCACCATCTTCTGCACAGGCATAGGCGAAGCCCTGCAGAATTCTCTACTCCACCACCACCACCACGCCGTCGTGCTGCTGGGATTCCGTGGAGAAGATCTACTACCTCCGCCGCTCGCTGGAACGGGGAGAGGAAGGTCTGCTTCGACTCCGCACGTGTGACCGACTGCGGAAGCGCTGCCAAATCGTGGCGCCGGAAGGATCGTCTACTTGACCAAGGGCGGAAGCGCTGCTGGAACGCGACGCCGGAAGGATCGTCTACTTGACCGAGGGCGGAAGCGCTGCTGGATCGCGACGCCGGAAGGATCGTCCACACGATCTTGAGATCGGCAAGTGATCGACTACATCAACCACGAGATCTAATCTCTTTAACGCTTTCGGATCTACGAGGGTTAGTTCCCATCTATCTCGTTGCTCATGTCTAATAGATTAGATCTTGGCTTTTATCTAGATTAGATCTAGGTTTTGTTCGTTCTTGCGGTAGAAATTTTTTGTTTTCCATGCTACGAACCCATCAGTGGTATCAGAGCCGTATCTATGCGTAGATCTGTTGCACGAGTAGAACACAATGTTTTTGTGGGCGTTGATTCTTTTGTTGTCGGTGTCTTAGCGTGTACTTTGCATCTTGCGGCATGGTGGGATGAAGCGGCTCGGGCTAACATTACATGTCATCGTACATGAGACTTGCTCCACGCTTGACGTGCAACTTGCTTTGCACAAGTGGCTTTGCGGGTGTCTGTCTCTCCCACCATAGTTAAGATTCAATTTACAATGAGCATCTTGACAACACTTGTATCAACGTTGTGGTCCTTGTTCGTAGGTAAGATCGATCTTATGCGAAAACCCCAAACCACGTAAAATATGCAAAGAAAATTAGAGGCGTATAACTTGTTTTTGCAGGGGTTTTGTGATGTGATATGGCCATCATGTGATTATGATTATATTTGATGTATGCAATGATCCTTGTTGTAATATGGCAACCGGCAGGAGCCTAATGGTTGTCTTTAATTCTGTTAAGACCTGCGTGTCTATTCATCTTGTAATAGCTTTATTCCAAGTAGTTGTAATAGTTACTAGTGATGATGGACAACCATGAAGCGGCGCCACTGACCTTGACGCAATGCTGGTGATGGTGGAGATCATGTTCGTGCTTTGGAGATGGAGATCAAAGGCGCAAGAAGAAAGGGCCATATCATATCACACTTATTATGAATTGCCTGTGATGTTAATCCTTTATGCATCTTGTATTGCTTAGATCACGACGGTAGCATTATAAGATGATCCCTCTCACTAAATATCAAGTAATAAAGTGTTCATCCTTAGTTGGCACCGTTGCTAAGACTCGTCGTTTCAAAGCATCTCGTGATGATCGGGTGTGATAGACTCTACGTGTGCATACAACGGGTGCAAGCCAGATTTGCACATGCAGAAACTAAGGTTAACCTTGACGATCCTAGCATGTACAGACATGGTCTCGGAACACGGAATACCGAAAGGTAAAGCATGAGTCATATGGATGATATGATGAACATGTTGATTGTTCGCCTTTAAAGCTACATCATCTCACGTGATGATCGGACTTGGTGTAGTGGATTTGGTTCGTGTAATCACTAAAACAACTCGAGGGATGTTGTTTTGAGTGGGAGTTTATTTGTAATTTGGATTAGTCAAACTCAATTTATCATAAACACAATCAAAGTGAAATTGCAAAGTTTGTTGCAGTCATTGGCATCCGTTCACCACCTTACGCTTAGTTATAGTTGAGATAGTAGAGCTACAGAAATTCTGGATATTTGCTTTACGAACTGGTATCGTATTGTTTTGAGTGTCAATCTAAAGTTTAAAAGTCATATTGCAAACTTTCAGCAAACTCCGTTTACTCTGTGAAGTTTAATAAACAGTATTAAATCAAGAGTAACAATTCCAGTGTTAGTATCTAATGTATCATGTTTGTTTCCATGATTCTTGATACTCAAAAGATTGTTTTTGATATCAAGTTTATCTAAAAGCTGAAAGCGATGATCTCCCCTCTCCGGGAATGGATTCCCTCGGCAGAAATCTGTCTGCCGGAGAGATCTTTCACTCTCGGTGTTTTCCGCCCTGTAGAGGCGGCGGAATCTTTCTGTGGTCGCTCCCCGAGTCTTAGGGTTTCGGGAGGAAGATATACGCCAGAGGGGAGAGGCTGGAGTGGGCCAGGGTGGCCACACCACTCCGTGGCGCGGCCTAGGCCTGCCCGCGCCATGGGGTGGTGTGGGCCCCATGTGGCCCACCTCCACTCCATCTTCTGGCATCTTGAGTCTTCTGGAAAAATACAATTTTCCGTATATTTTCCCGGATTTTCTGATCTTCACGAATTTTGCCTCCAAACAGCACCTTTTCCATCAGAATCTTGACTGCAGCGGTCCATGCTCCAAAAGTCATCAACCATGCAAAAACAGATGAAATAACATAAGTATCACCTCTCAATACGAAATATATCAATGAATAATAGTGAATTAAGACAGAGAATAGTGATGCAAAATGGACGTATCAACTCCCCCCCAAGATTAGACTTCGCTTGTCCCCAAGCGAAACTGAGCTCAATAAACATGACCTCGAGTTTATGGAGTGAAGAGTCAATAAAAGAATACGGACAAGAAGCATCACATTCATCAAATACATAGATCATAATAGAAGACAACTCACTATTATACAACTCAAATTGCAATGAGTAAAGGAAACACAATAAAGATACATAAAGCGAATCATAATTGGTAATGGCAAACTTAACTCTTGGTCGAAGAATAGTTGATAATTTGCTGGAGTTCACAAATAGCTAGTTTTTCAACGAAAGCTTTCAAGGTAGTAAACATCAAGATAAGAGCAATGTGCAAAACAAGGAACATAAGAAACATGAATGCATAAATCATCGTATGAATGAATGAAACACATCAACTCAAAATACTTGCCGAGATAGAAGGGAATAGGTTTACTGACTCAACTACAAAGTAAAAGAAAGGGTCCTTCAAAGAGGGAAGCAGGGATTACAAGTCTCATAAAGAGCTCCCAAAAATTATGATACTTACTAGCTTTCAGCTCTCATTGCCCCTATCATAGGCATCTTTAGGTGATTAAGGTTAAAGTGACACAACTAAGAGGATATGCTTGACAAGTTATAAGTTGAAATCTCAAGCCCCTTACTTATGAGTACCGATCCTCATGCTACTCAACTTCAGTCACGAGCAAGCTCTTGTCATTGTAAATACATGCGTATCATTGAGAACCGCCAACGGGGTACCCCTTGCACATGACACAGGAGCTATCCTATAATCAAAATGACAAGGCAAGCAGACAGTGAGCATCTCAGCAATCTTTTTATTTGCTATTTGCATAGGTTTTTATTGAGGATGCTTCATAGAATGCTCACTATAGTTATGCTGCAATTTTCCACCATGATTAGGCATGGCTTAGGCTAGCAGCCCAGGCGTTTCTCTAACACACATATAAACTCCATGATCTTACAAGTTCCACTTTTATTTCACACCGCCGGGATCCATAAGCAAAAGAACATGATATCAACTAGGTACAAGTACCAATGAAGTGTTGAAAGCGGTCCCCATGATACATGGTTTGGCTAACTTCAACTCATAAAGCGCAAGCATATACGCAACAAAGAAGGACCCAATGTTTCAAGTTTATTAAATGCAAGAAAGTAAAGTATGCCATCAAGTTCGTGAGAGCTTTAATCACTAAATTTCACATAACAAGTTTAATTTGGGAGGTAGATAAAACAAGAATTTACTTGGAATAGCAATAATGCTACTAGGTAGGTATGGTGGATACAAATGGCAAAGGTTTTGGTTTAAAGGAGGCGGATGCACGAGAAGAATTTCCTCTCAGTACACGTTTTTGGCTAGCAAGGCTGGGTAGCAAGTATAAGAGTTGAAGGAAACAAACAAACATACAAATGGTAAAGACAAACATGCAATCTTCCTTGGAATCACAAAAGATCTTAACTAGAGAAAACTAGACTTATGAGCAAATCAAGAAAGAAAGATGATGAAATTATTTTCCTCTAGAGTACTTCTATCTTTTTATTTTCAACTCTCAAAAAGGGTGTTGCTACTGACCGAGCTAGGTTTGCCAAAACCAACTGAATTAACTCAATGATCCCAAAGTGCTACCAATACTAACAATAATATCAATCATATAACCACGAATTGAAAACTATCATAAGCTATGCAAAAGAGTGAATGATAGAACTTCTCATTAGTACTCCATAATGGAAACTCACACCAAGGGATACAATTCTAACGAGAGAGGGGACACTTCCATAATGCAAACCATACTACAAAATAACTCCTCTATTCATGATATGACTCTACTAACAAGGTAAAAAGATAGAATATAGTGATATGATACCGCGACACTCCCCCAAGCTTGGAACAAACCAAGGGGATGCCAAACCTGATGACGAATTACTCCTTCGGTGGTGGTGGTATCCTCTTGATGAGCTCCTTGATCAGTTTCCCAAGGTCCTCAATCTCGAAGGTGAGAGTGCGAATCAATTCCGAGTTATGCTCAATACGGCCCATAATCATCTCAGTTTGTGGATCCCAGCTCTTGTGATTCTTCTTCCATTCTTCCCACCTGGAGTCTTCTTTTCCTGCATGGTTATGAGCAAAGGTATGGAAGGTACTCTTGGTGTTCGGAGAAGGTGTCCTTGGTGCCAAACAGTGACGAGGAGCTTTCCCCCCAGTCTGCATATGTGCAGTCCTTCTGATCCTGGCAGGGTTCGCCACCACTACAATGCTTGCAATGGTAGTGCCGGTGTGTTTTACCTCCTCTTCACTTTCACTCTTGATCTCTTTCTCCTTCCCGGTGTCTTGGAGGTCTTCCTCCATAGGTTCCTTCCCTTTATCCTTGGCGGACACCATTGTGCTTCTAAACCTTCAAAGAGTATGTCCTGGTAGAAACAAATCGGAACAAAAACACGATGAAAACACAATATACGAACCTCGGGGGATCCGGGGGGTTATATATTACGAAGTTTCATATCAAAAGGCAGGTACTGGGAGAAAACGGGTCGGAGACGGAGTCCTGGGTGGCCTCACCACCTGGTGGCACGGCCAGGGGTGGGCCCGCGCCATGGGGTGGTGTGGGCCACCCTGGCTCCAGTTCCGTACCTTTTTCGCTTCATAGCTTTCCTTATTGACTGAAAACTGCAAAAATATAGTTGGATTGTATTTTCGCGGAACTTTTCTTACCAGAACTGTTACCTAGTTGGAAACGGACTCTGCAGGTCTCTGAATTTGGTATTGAGTGGATCCTTCCGGAGTCATCACTTGAATATCATCGATATCTTCATCTTCATATACTTATTACTCGAGTCATAAAACCTTTCTCTTCCTTGCTACACCATTATCTCCACTTCCTGGAAATTTCTTTCACACAAAACTTCAGACAGTTCTTATTAGCAACATTAGTATAAGTGAAGTGATAAAACCTTTTGAGACCAACTTCGACTGAAAACCATCAAAACAAAAGTTACTGTAGCAACTCCTTTCGAAAACCCAAAAAGAATTCAAAAAGGAAATCGAATAAAGAAGAAAATGCAAGATTGGCAAAATCTGTCAAAACAGACCAGCAGGTAAAGATCATTTTTTTAGAAAATCTTCTGTTGCTCCAATCAAAAAGTGCAAAACTAACGAAAGTTAAATAACAACCTGGGGCAGAAGCACAAAAGATTACAGCTCAATCCGATATACAAAGATATCTCACGAATTTTTACGGTGAACCACAAAAATCTGTTTCAGGACAGCAACTTCCCCAAATCTTACTTCTCTCTCATTAGAGGTTGATCTTGACACAAAAACCAAACAAAATGGATAAGAAGCGGTTATTACCGAAGTAATAACTTCCAGGACTCAAAGAAACAAAAACAAACTGAAAGCAAAAACAAATTGGGTTGTCTCCCATAAAGCTCTTTCTTTATAGCCATTAAGGTGGGCATGATAATTTTGAAGAAGCTCTCATAGGGATATGATTTTAAGTGAAAGAGAGCATTAAGAAGCAAAAACACACGCACATTTAAGTCTAACCCACTCCCTATGCAAGGGAATTTTGTAAACAAACAAGTTATTGGAACCAAAGGCAACTTGCATAAGAAGGCAAAAGAAGTGCAACATAAAAACTTTCAGCATAAAACGAGGAAACTTGATATTATTGAGATGCACAAGAACACTTTTCCCTCTCTCATAATAGCTTCAGTATCATGCATAAACTTAACAATATAGCTATCACAAGGACTATCATAGCAATGATCACCTATTCTAACAGAAAACACAGGAATACTAGCTCTCATAACACTACTATGCGAAACAATATTAGAGGTATCCTTACAAAGGATAGTGTGTCCCTCTTTTTCATATTTAGCAACAAAGTCTTTCACATTTGCTACAATAGGTTCATCAATCATTTGTTTATCAGGTTCAGCAGCCCTACTCATACTTTCATTAACCATACTAGCTATCATATAATGCTCCTTTACCTTAACTGGGAAAGGCATTTTCTCAATATAAGGTTTAGGTAAAACATGACTAGCAGTATAAACTTCAGTATTTCTTGCAGGAACACTCTTAGCAATATCTTTATAAGGTTCATGATACTTATTCCACTTCTTTTTAGGCACTTCAATATAAGAAGCAAAAGCCTTAAAATAAGAAGCAATAGCTTGAGAGTCTAGACCATAAGCATTTTTAATATTTTGAAAGTCATCAGTTCCCATAAAAGATTCAATGCATTCATAATCATAATTTATACCTGACTTCTACCTTTGTCATTTTGCCAAGCTTCAGCGTTGTCTAGAATACGGTCTAGAAGGTCCCATTTAACTTCTTCTTCCATGCGAGTGAATGATCCAGCACAAGAAGCATCCAATAAATCCTTGTCATGTAGAGGGAGCCTTGCATAAAAGTTATTGATAATAATATTGTTGGGGAGCTCATGAATGGGACATTTGAGCATTAGTAACTTCAATCTCCCCCAAGCTTGAGCAGTACTCTCTCCATCAAGAGGCCAAAAGTTGTATATTTGTTTCCGATCTTTATGAATTTCACTAGGAGGATAAAACTTTGAATAAAAGAGAGGCACTATTTCCTCCCATTCCAGAGCTTGACCATTCTTCAGCAGCTTATACCATTCCTCAACTCTTCCTTTCAGTGATAATGAGAATAACTTCTTCTTAACTTGATCTGTAGTAATACCTGCACACTTGAACAACCCGCATAATTCATGTATAAAGAGCAAATGATCACCGGGATGGACAGTTCCATCCCCAACATAGTAGTTATCCATAACACAATCAATAATTCTTGTAGGTATTTTGAAAACATCTTTCTCAGCAGGTGGTGGCTTATCTACTACCTTAGCATTGGTAGTAGCATTACCAAATAAGAAACTCAGCGAATTATCCATAATGAAAATAAAGCAACTAGCAGAAGTAAATAATACTCACAGTAGAAGTTTCCTTTGCCAGTTCCACTCTCCAATAGCGCTTCACTCCCCGGCAACAGTGCCAGAAAATAGTCTTGATGACCCACAAGTATAGGGGGTGTATCGCAGTATTTTCGATAAGTAAGAGTGTCGAACCCAACGAGGAGCAGTAGGTGCTGGCTAGTGGTATGGATCAGGAATTCTCTGCAAATACTTAGCAAACGGATTTTTAGGGGTTTTCGATAAAGCAAGTAAACAAAGTACGAGTAAATAAAAGCTAGTAGGAATAAATGCAGCAAGTGGACCAATCCTTTATGCAGCAAAGGACAAGCCGGTTGTATTTCTATAGATGACCAAACGTTCTCGAGGACACATGGGAAGACTGTCAAGTGCTTTCGCTTCATATAGTCGATTAATCTTCTCTAGCTTGCTAAGTGTTGTGTGGGTGAACCTATGCTAATGTACCATCCCATCCAAGACTTAATACATACTTGTGATTAAACCCCCTTGCAAACATCCATAAGTACAAGAAAGTAATTAAGGTAGAAACCTAACCACAGCTTTAAACTCTAAGACCCTTACGTCCCTTGTGCAATGGTTTCCTAACGGGGGTTCAGGTTTCTGTCACTCCGGCAACCCCTACGATTAGTAGCCAAATACACAATGCATTCCCCTAGGCCCATATAGGTGAAGTGTCATGTAGTCGACATTCACATGACACCACTAGAAGAAGTACACCACAACTTAAATAACAATCTATTGAATCTTTCTCAACGCAACTCCACTACTAACAACAAGACTTCTCCCATGTCCTCAAGAACAAAACGGACTACTCACAAGACCTCATATGGATCATGATCAGAGATGGAATAATGATGTATAACAATCTGAACATAAACAATAATTCAATGGTTCACTCAATAGCATTGATACGTCCAAAACATATCTACTTTCCCGAACACTTTTGATGTTGTTTCTCCTCCATACTTGTGTGATTTGGATGCAACTAATGCGAACTAACGTTGTTTTCAGCAGAATTGCCTTGGTGTCTACTTTTTGTGCAGAAAATCAACTTTCAGGAAAAATCCCGGAAAATATGCCAAAAATCCTATTTCACCCGAAGACTCCAGGAGCCAGAATACGAGACGGAGAGGAGCCCTGGGGTGGCCACACCACCTGGTGGCGCGGGCCAGGCCAGGCCGCGCCAGGGGGTGGTGTGGGCCCCCTAGGCACCCCCTCGGCCTCTCTCTTCGCCTATAAGGAGCCTTCTGACCTAAAAACTTCGGGGGGTTCGACGTTTTTCCAGAAGGAGTTCCGCTCCACCGCCACCACCAGATTCCATGAAACAGCACCAGAAACTCCGTTCTGGCACCCTGCCGGGACGGCGAATTAGAGGAGATCATCACCATCATCATCACCATCGCTTCTCCATCGACCATCCATGTTTCCCCCATCTATGAGTGTGTTATCCCTCGCTGTAGGCTATGGGGATGGTAGGGATTGGATGAGATCGTTCATGTAATGGCATCAGATTGTTAGGGCATAGTGCCTAGTATCTTTTATTAGTGCTTTATGACTTTGTTGCGACTTGTTGTGCTTAATGCTTGTCACTAGGGCCCGAGTGCCATGATTTCAGATCTGAACTTATTATTGATTCATCATGATAGTATTGTTTTGGGTCTTATCTACAAGTTGTATACACACGTCGTTGTCTGGAACCTATGGTCCTGAAGTGACAGAAATCGGGGTAGCCGGAAGGGAAAGGCTTTGATGTGAGGATCACATGTGTTCACGGAGTGTTAATGCTTTGCTTCGGTGCTCTATTAAAAGGAGCACCTTAATTGCGAGTAGTTCCCTAGAGGCCCAGCTGCAAACGGGCTGGCAGGACAAAAGATGTTGTGCAAGTTCTCATTGCGAGCATGTATGACTATATATGGAACACATGCCTAGGATTGTCTAGTACTTGGGTGCTTTATCTTATTTATCTGCAATTGCCCTATGTTCTGATTCCTATGTGAATTGTCTTGTCCATGCAACGCCCGTCCATCCATCCCTATGCCTACCGCACTCGAATCCCATTGTTTACTGCTTTTGTTACTACTGTTTTTGCTTTGCTATTACTGTTACTTTACTATTCCTACTACAAAAATGTTGCTACTGATAAACTACTGTGAGCAAGATTGTTTCCAGGTGCAGCTAAATTGACAACTCAGTTGTTAAGGCTGATAAGTATTCTTTGGATCCCCTTGTGTCGAATCAATAAATTGGGTTTCACTTCCCTCGAAAATACTGCGATACACCCCCTATACTTGTGGGTCATCAAGACTATTTTCTCGCGCCGTTGCCGGGGAGCATAGCTTTATTTATCAAGTTCACTTGGATTCTCTATAGTTCGCTGCTTTCCATCCATCATGGGTAAGTCTCGTGATGGCAAGGTTCCTATTTTACCATCCACTACAAGAAGAGGTACGGTTCTGAACACCTCTACCGCTCTTGATTCACCGTCTGTTCGGAGTAAGTTCCTTACACCACCACATACACATGCTACACACACTGCTACTACTGCTGAATCTGAAACTTCTGATGCTTATGATGTTGCTTCTACTATGCTTGATAAGAGTGGTTCATTAGGTCCTTTCCTAGATGCTACGATTGCTAGAACTATAGTTGGAAATACCAAAACTCCTAATGAACACACTGCTACACCTGTTAGCTCACCTGAGTCTAGTGAGAGTTATGATGCTGAAGAAGATTATGTTGAGATGACTGATGAGTTTATTGAAGAATGTAGGAACACCCATGATAGGAGCGCTGCTAAGAATCTCCTTGAGAGGCGAACTATTAGACCCAAATTATCTCCTGCTGCTAAGTTTGCTGCTTCTCCTGTAAACATTATAGATGAAGATTATGATTTCTCTCTCGATCTATCCTACATAGCTATTGTCAAGAAAGAACCTTTTGGCGGGACTAAGAATGAAAGTGCAGTAGCACATATGAATGAACTTTCTACCATGAGTGGCTTGTTTTCTGATGATATTAAAATGCGTACTTACTTTGTTGCTAAGATTTTCCCTTTTTCACTGAAAGGAGAAGCTAAAACTTGGTTTGGTAATTTACCTCTTGGATCTATTGATAGCCCTGAGTGCTTGTTTAGTACTATCCTGCAGAAATATTTTCCTCCTAGTGCTAGACATGCTGTTTTGCAGGAACTTTTTGATTTTAAACAGGGAGAAAAAGAGGTATTGCCCGAATCTTGGGCAAGGTTTTGTGCTTTGATTCATGCACAGGCTGGAAGTCCATTACCTAAGAATGAACTACTTGATATATTTTATAATGGACTAACCGAAGAATCTAGGACATACCTAGAAAGTTGTGCTGATTGTGTTTTCAGGAATAGGACTCCTAAGGAAGCTGAGGAATTAATGGCTAAAATAAGCAAGAATTATGAATATTGGACTCCTCCTAAACAAGCTATTCCTGAAGTAATTGTACCTAAACCATCTATTCCGGTGCCTATTTCAACATCAAAGAAGAGGGGAGTTATTGAATTAAATGATGAAGTGATGAAGGAAGCTAAGAAATGTCTTAAGGAGAAGGGAATTAAAGCTGCCGATGTCAAGAATTTACCTCCTATAGAAGAATTATGTAAGTCTATTCCCTATTCACCCACTATTGAGGTACACTCTCTCCAACACTTTGACGAAGGTGATATCCCTTACTTGAAACCTCCTGATCAATGCTTAGAAGAATTTGATATCTTTATTGTTAAGCAAGATAACTTTAATAAAAGGGTGCAAATCATCTAATGGAAAACACTAGAGCTATTGTTGAGTTGAAAGATATTCTGGAAAGAACCTCTAATGATGTTAAAATGATTGTTAAACACTTTCAAATGGTTCAAACTCAAATAGATCAACTCGTTAAAGTGCAAAACGACTTGCTAGTTAATGCTGCTAAAGAAAAACACGTTTACGAAATTAGAACTAGAAGTGGTGCTGCTACCCAGGATCCTCTATATCCTGAGGGGCATCCCAAAAGAATTGAGCAGGATTCTCAACAAGCTGAAAATAGTGGTTCTACTCGTAAGAAAAGGAAAAAGAAACATAAAACTGTTGTAGAACCCTCTGAACCTGCTATAGATCCTAATAGTATATCTATCTTTGATGCTGAAACTGAAAGTGGTAATGAAGAAAATGAAGTTCCTAATGAAGAAAAAGTTGAAGAAGAACCTGAAAACCACACTAAGACTATTAAATACACCAAATAAGATTTTATTGCTAAGAAACATGGTAGTGAAAGAGAACCTTGGGTCCAAAACCCTATGCCTTTCCCTGATAAGAAACACAAGTCAAAGGAAGATGAACACTATAATAAGTTTTGTGAGTGGATGAAGCCTTTATTCTTGCAAATTCCTTTGACTGATGCTATTAAATTGCCTCCTTACTCAAAGTATATGAAGGACATTGTCTCGAATAAAAGGAAGATCCCTAATGAAGAAATCTCTACTTTGCTTGCTAATTATTCCTTCAATGGTAAGGTTCCTAAGAAACTTGGAGACCCAGGGATTCCAACTATCCCTTGCTCTATTAAGAACAGTTATGTTAGAACTGCTTTGTGTGATTTGGGACCTGGAGTTAGTGTTATGCCTTTCTCTCTCTATAAGAGGCTTTAGCTTGAAAAATTGATACCAACTGATATATCTTTGCAAATGCCTGATAAGTCTACCACTATTCCTGTGGGTATATGTGAGGATGTACCTGTCCAGGTGGCTCATAATTGCTTGATATTAACTGATTTTGTTGTGCTTGAAATGCCTAAAGATGATAATATGTCTATTATTCTTGGGAGACCTTTTCTTAATACTGCAGGAGCTGTTATTAATTGTAATCAAGGAAAGGTGACCTTCAATGTTAATGACAAGGAACATACTGTCTATTTCCCCAAGAAGATTGAAAGGACTTATGGTTTAAATTCAATTGAACATGTTGAAGGCATTCAAGTTGGAGAAATATATTGTCCCATACCAAAAGAAAAATTTGAAACTATTATGATTGGGACCATTGCTATCAAGGTTGAGGTAACATAATCATTAGTGGAATACAAAGTTTTGTCTCATATGCAATTGTTTTGGTAGCAAGACTTGATCAACCTTGCTAACAAAAGGATTCCATTGAACAAAACAATGTTTTCATTATGATTATCCCCGTTTATTTCTATCCTTTGCATTTTAGTTTTTGCTTTCGTTTAGTTTTCTTTGTGTTGTTAGTTGCTTGCATGCTAGAACTTCTGTAGTTCTAGCCTTGTTTTTGTCCTTGCATCATGTTTCCAAAAATAAAAAAATCTATCTGTCAGAAAAATCATTCTTCTATTTCTGAAAAATGCCCAAAAATAAAGTGTCTCGAAAAATTCCAGAAAATTCATATTAAATTTTTACGTGAAAAAAGGGGCAGAGGAGTACCTGGTAGGTACCAGGGGGTCCCACCAGGCAGGCACACCACATGGTGGCGCGGCCAGACCTTGGTGGCGCCATGCCCTGGTGTGGGCCACCCCTGGCCCCCACTACCTCTCTCTCCTGCCACTTTCTTCTCTCTCCCGAGTAAGCTCCAGTTCACAGCTCGAAATCGTGTTCTCTCTGTGCTTGCCCTCGATTTCTTCGATCTCTTTGCTCAGCCCATCTTTCTTGCTGAAATTTGGAGCAATTGTTCCTTGGTATGTGACTCCTCCCCTTGTCCAAGTAGATTTGTGTTTAGTGGATTGTATGTTGAGTACTTTGCTGCTGTAGGTGACTTGTTTTTAGGGCTTGTAAGCTTGTTTGATGCTTAGAGATATAGTTTTGATGCATGTTTAGGCCTCTTGCTAGTCCCTATGAGTAGAATCCTTCATTATATTTGCTTTGCAATCACTTGTTTAATAGGTGTTTAAATTTCAGAATACCAAGCATGAACAACCACACTTTTGGAGAGATATTTGAGAGTGATGCACCTAGGAGGTCAAGGCCCTCAAGAACAGCCTCTCAAGCTAGGCCATCATATAATGAAGACCTCATTGCATCACGTATTGGCAGCGAAAGAGATGATGGAGATGCTCACCCATCCTCTTTCCCTTGTTTTACTTTCTTGCAAGCTGCAGGTATTCTTGTTGATTTCTTGCTATTGATTGAGAGGGTTGGCTTGACCTCTTATATGCAAGATGAGAGTGCACAATACGCTCTGCTCACCAAAACTTTTGTTGAGAGTTTCTCATTTGCTAACACATCCTATCATTCTACTGTCTCATTTAAAATCTATGATATGCCCTTCACCATGCCTTTGGAGAGATTTTGCAGTATTGTAGGTGTGCGTATGACAGGGACCGTGAAGAAAATTCAAGGGAGGCCCGCTGATTTGTTGGAGCTTTACCGAGGGGTGACCAATGATGATGACCGCGTGGCGCAGCACGGAAAGATAAGAAATATCCAACTCCCTGCTCTTAGATACTTTGCATACTACCTTGCCACTAGTGTATTGGGTAGGGAGAACACTAGTAATATCTCCAACTATCACTTAGCTTTCCTTGCTGCTACGCTCAACAATGATACTCGGTACAATCTTGGCTCTCTTATTGCTCGCCGCCTAGCTGCTAGGGGGCCTATCTATGGGGGCATCATTGCCTCGCGTGTAGTCAATGCATTAGATCTTTCAGTGGCTCCCGATGATGTTATGCAAGCACCACAGAGGCTCGACCTTGTTGCCATGAAAACTCATCACTTTCTCACTGCTACCTCTGATTTGAACAATCTAGTATATAGGATGCTTTTCACTGACGGGGATGAAAGGGAGATCCTTTTGCCCCAGCTTGCTTTGTTCAGTGTTGACAGGAGACCGTGGTCGTGCTCCAAGGAGGAGGTGGACGAGTAGCTTCGCTTGTTGGGTTTCCACGAGCAGCACCATGAGGATGTGCCCTCCTATGATTATTCCACACATTACGGAGGGACGTACTCTGGCTCGCACCAGGACGAGGGTACCTCCTCGTCGTACCCCGGTGACACTTCATCTTGGCCAGCCTGGGATTAATACCCACTTAGGCCAAAAGCCTAAGCTTGGGGGGAGGTACGCCGACACCGCACTCATCTCCATATCATGTTGCGTCGGTTTCTTTGTATACTCATGTTTTCGTTCTCTTTCTAGTTTTCGTTCTTCTTTGCTTTTGCTTTCTAAAAACACAAAAAGACCAAAAATATTTTTGTTGTTTCTCTTTGGTTTGCTTCTTCTTTTTTGCTTTGGTTTGCTTTTTTCCTTTTTGCTTTGTTTGAACTATTTGAAAAACCCAAAAATATTTTGCTTTGCTTGTTTTTCTCTTTTGGTTCTTGTTTAAAAATCGAAAACACCAAAAATATTGGTCTTTCTTCTTTGGTTTTTGCGAGTTGGCTACAGGGTTCGGCAGTTTTCAGTGGATTATTGGTTTCATATTATTATTCAAGCCACACAAGTGAAGAGCAATAATGAGGATCAATGACAACTTGAGGCGTGGTAAGAGGCTGGTAACGAACTCTATTTGTCTTCATTTTTGTACATATACTCATCATTGTGAGCTTGCTTAGTCTGTTCATGTAGAGTGTATGTTTTCTTTGGATGCTTAGTAGTTCTTGCTTTCTTGTGATTAGCTCCAGCTCGCTAATAGTTTGTAGCATGTCTCATGAATGTTTGCTTGCATTACTCTATTCATAAATTGGTATGACACTGTGGTATCCTCCTCTGAATGTTTCATTTGATTGACTTGGCACATGCTCACGCATGCACATGACTGTAATAATCAGTTAAGCCTTGACGAATTAGTTTGCCTTGAGGATCTTGAATCATTTTCATGCCATGAGTAGTGTTGTTTTGTTGTAAGCATGATAATGACAAATATTGCTCTCTCGTTTGTCGCTCCCTTACTATTGCTAGCCTTCATTTCCACTGAGTGTTTTACTCATGTTTCCAACTCCCTAAACTAAATATTTCCAAAGTGTCCACCATACCTACCCATTAGCATCACTTGCTACTTCCGTGCATATTCAATATGCCTTGTTTTCTTCCGAATAAAATGTTTGCTTGTTATGAGAAAGTTAGTTAGTAAAGCTCTCACGAACTTGATGGCACACTTTATTTTCTGCACTTAATAAACCTGAACCATTGCGTCCTTCTTTGTTGTGCATATGCTTGCGCTTTATGAGTTGAAGTTAGCAGAACCATGTATCATGGGGACTGCTTTCAGCGCTTCATAGGTACTTTGTACTTAGTTGGTATCATGTTCTTTTGCTTATGGATCCCGGCGGTGTGAAATAAAAGTGGAACTTGTAAGATCATGGAGTTTGTATGTATGTTAGAGAAACGCCTGGGCCGCTAGCCTAAGCCATGCCTAATCATGGTGGAAACTTGCAGCATAACCATAATGAGCATGCTATGAAGCATCCTCAATAAAAATCTATGCACATAGTAAATAAAAAGATCGTTTAGATGCCCATTGTCTGCTTGCCTTGTATTTTGATTATGGGATAGCTCCCGTGTCATGTGCAAGGGGTACCCCGTTGGCGGTTCTCTATGATACGTATATACTTACAATGCAAGAGCTTACTTGTGACTAAAGTTGAGTAGCATGAGGATCGGTCTTCGTAAGTAAGGGGCACAAGACTTCAATTTATAGCTTGTCAAGCATATCCTTTTAGTTGTGTCACTTTCACCTTAACCACATTAAAGATGCTTATGATAGGGGCAATGAGAGCTCAAAGCTAACGAGTACCATACTTTAAGCATTTGGAAGCCTTTCAAAATTATTCAAAACCTTTTTTCTTCTACTTGTTGAGTCTCCACATATTCTTTGAGCACCTTCTTGAGAGCATTAGTTGTCATTTTTTGTGTTTGTTCCATTACTTGATTATTTGTGTTATGACTTTGATGCTTGTATCTTTGATATCTTTACTTCTAGTCATCACTTGAACTTCAGAGGTGCCTTGACATTCATAATCCAAGGCAAGCGAGATACCACTCTATCATACCTTTCTATGAGCATTGTAATGTTGCTTATGTTTGTGCTTCGTGCTACTTATTATTCTTGAGTTGGAATCTCTTCATAGCTTGCAATGACTATTAAGTAGACTCAGTTGCATACTCTTTATTATGAATTGTCTAAGTAGTTGATCACATTGCTGAGATTATTTACATCATATGAAGCAAATGTGTTCGTGAAAGTTCTTTTTATCGCACTCAGTTTTCAACTGAATTGCTTGAGGACAAGCAATAAGCTAAGCTTGGGGGGAGTTGATACGTCCAAAACGTATCTAATTTCCCGAACACTTTTGCTGTTGTTTCTCCTCCATACTTGTGTGATTTGGATGCAACTAATGCGAACTAACACTGTTTTCAGCAGAATTGCCTTGGTGTCTACTTTTTGTGCAGAAAATCAACTTTCAGGAAAAATCCCGGAAAATATGCCAAAAATCCTATTTCACCCGAAGACTCCAGGAGCCAGAATACGAGACGGAGGGGAGCCCTGGGGTGGCCACACCACCTGGTGGCGCGGGCCAGGCCAGGCCGCGCCAGGGGGTGGTGTGGGCCCCCCAGACACCCCCTCGGCCTCTCTCTTCGCCTATAAGGAGCCTTCTGACCTAAAAACTTCGGGGGGTTCGACGTTTTTCCAGAAGGACTTCCGCTCCGCCGCCACCACCATATTCCATGAAACAGCACCAGAAACTCTGTTCTGGCACCCTGCCGAGACGGGGAATTGGAGGAGATCATCGCCATCATCATCATCATCGCTTCTCCATCGACCATCCATGTTTCCCCCATCTATGAGTGAGTAATCCCCTACTGTAGGCTATGGGGATGGTAGGGATTGGATGAGATCGTTCATGTAATGGCATCAGATTGTTAGGGCATAGTGCCTAGTATCTTTTATTAGTGCTTTATGACTTTGTTGCGACTTGTTGTGCTTAATGCTTGTCACTAGGGCCCGAGTGCCATGATTTTAGATCTGAACTTATTATTGATTCATCATGATAGTATTGTTTTGGGTCTTATCTACAAGTTATATACACACGTCGTTGTCCGGAACCTATGGTCCTGAAGTGACAGAAATCGGGGTAGCCAGAAGGGAAAGGCTTTGATGTGAGGATCACATGTGTTCACGGAGTGTTAATGCTTTGCTTCGGTGCTCTATTAAAAGGAGCACCTTAATTGCGAGTAGTTCCCTAGAGGCCCCACTGCAAACGGGCTGGCAGGACAAAAGATGTTGTGCAAGTTCTCATTGCGAGCACGTATGACTATATATGGAACACATGCCTAGGATTGTCTAGTACTTGGGTGCTTTATCTTATTTATCTGCAATTGCCCTATGTTCTGATTCCTATGTGAATTGTCTTGTCCATGCAACGCCCGTCCATCCATCCCTATGCCTGCCGCACTCGAATCTCACTGTTTACTGCTTTTGTTACTACTGTCTTTGCTTTGCTACTACTGTTACTTTACTATTCCTACTACAAAAATGTTGCTACTGATAAACTGCTGTGAGCAAGATTGTTTCCAGGTGCAGCTAAATTGACAACTCAGTTGTTAAGGCTGATAAGTATTCTTTGGATCCCCTTGTGTCGAATCAATAAATTGGGTTTCACTTCCCTCGAAAATACTGCGATACACCCCCTATACTTGTGGGTCATCAAGCATCAACTACAAAGAGTAATCAACACCGGGAAAGTTTCCCCTATGAACTATAGCAAGATTCAACGCAATTGTTACAGCAATATGGAGATGGTGATGAGGGTGCTGATGGTGATGATGGTGGTGGTGATGATGATCCCGATGAAGTCCAGCTTGATGGTGGTGTTGATGGCGACGATCTCCCCTCTCCGGGAAGGAATTCCCCCGACAGAAATCTGTCTGCCGGAGAGATCTTTCTCTCTCGGTGTTTTCCGCCCCGCAGAGGCGGCGGAATCTTTCTGTGGTCGCTCCCCGAGTCTTAGGGTTTCGGGAGGAAGATATACGCCAGAGGGGAGAGGCTGGAGTGGGCCAGGGTGGCCACACCACTCCCTGGCGCGACCTAGGCCTGCCCGCGCCATGGGGTGGTGTGGGCCCCCTGTGGCCCACCTCCACTCCATCTTCTGGCATCTTGAGTCTTCTGGAAAAATAGAATTTTCCGTATATTTTCCCGGATTTTCTGATCTTCGCGAATTTTGCCTCCAAACATGACCTTTTCCATCAGAATCCTGACTGCAGCTGTCCATGTTCCAAAAGTCATCAACCATGCAAAAATAGATGAAATAACATAAGTATCACCTCTCAATACGAAATATATCAATGAATAATAGTGAATTAAGACATAGAATAGTGATGCAAAATGGATGTATCAATGGGTCAATATGAATGGCCTTCTTTGAACCAGCTTGCTTGCCCTTCTTGGTTCTCTTTGGATACCCCTTGAATAAAGTTTGGGAAATGTTGAGATACATGAACCAAAAGAGAGAAAATTAGTCATGGACAATAAAAAATTGAACAAAGTATCCACATGAAAGATAAACAGATGTCACAAAAGAATACAACATACCCTATCTCTGTCATTTGTGCCACTTGGGTTCATTCATTCAACATTTTCCAATGTCACCGCCCACCTTTGAAAATTCAATGAAACTGCAAACCAACAGGAACGAAAATATATATCCGTCCGCCCAATTCCACTTTGATCGTATGTACTGAAGTACTCCTTCATCCTAATCCAATAAGTGTCTCTTGTTTGCTCTGTGCTTATTACTGAATCCATGCCCACATTGCACCATGTGTTGCATAGTTAAATACCTTACTCCATGGTGTAGTTGGCCGCTCGCCCCTTTAATGCATCGCCGAAACCCTCACCCTCACCATCATTCTCCATGTCAACTTCATCACCATGTTGTTCAATTTCATATTCTTGAGACCAATACTCTTGTGAATGTGATGACCCAACATTCATAGTTGACATAGACGTTTCATCATCCATACTACAATGCATGAAAGTTAACACACATCACACTACATTAAATTTCATCATTTATATTCATCTATATAGTTTAAAACAATAAAAAAGCAATTATGTGCATTGTCGTCATTGGGCCGAACATGTTGGGTGGAACAGACGATGCTACCTCTTCCGCAGTTGCTCGCGGGTGGGGTGGCTATAGTAGAGGTTGCAGTGGTTGGAATTGGCCGGCCGCATGCCCTGACAGGTTTGTCATGTGGATGCACGCCGATCTTACCCTTCTTCTGGCCAGGAACCACAATAGATGTCATCCACTTGGGCACGATGTTCCTTGGCTTCAAGGCGGGCGGTGGACGACAACATGCGGATTCGTCGGTCGTGGTGGCGCAAACATCTAGCCGCGGATGATGCTAGCGTTAGGTCTGGGTGCAATAGCGACAATGGGGGGATGCTGCGAGCGGTGATGAAACTACTGCGTCGGCAGATGTGGGGCGGAGAAGAAGGGATTGGGGGAGTGGCGGAATATCCTTCCATGGCTGGGATTTCGCTGGCGGTGGGATGAAGGAGGCCGCACGTGGAAGTTTTAGTTTGGCGGTTGGACAACGCGGGCCAGCACACCAAATTTGCAGCAAATGATTAGGCTTTTGTGTGCGTGCCCTAAATTGTTTTGTGCGCAACCTATTTTTGGATGTCTGCTAGAGCACGAATTTGCGTCGGTGGGCTCAATAATAGTCGTTTTTTTGCAACGACGGATTTTTGTGCGTCCAACAAATTAAAGATACTCTAACTACATTTGTTTGGTTTTTTCCTCGGACTGCATGGGCTAATTACTTATTTTTTTAAGCTGGCCCTATTTAATCTTTTTCTTCTTGGACCCACTAGCCATATACTCATACACCCACATGGTTTGAGAATGCTTCCTTTTTACCAAACTTAAGTCTATAGTTAATAAGAACCACAAGAGCTTGATGATCACCACAATGGGACGATAATCATGAATTTGAGCTTACTCTCTCGTCCCTGGTTTGCTCCTTCTTGCAATGCCAAAACTTGATCAGTCTTAGGCAAAGCTTCAACAGCCTCGCCATAGCCAAAGGTTCAACAGCTATAGCATGGTCAACCAAGAAATGGTTGTACTCCTAAACATCATCTTACTTAATTTCATGGGTATTTGAGCTATAAGATCTAGGTAATTATACTGTAATTTAGAGTTTAGAAGTACTAACCGGTTAAATATAGAAGATTGAAAAAAATAGTTCTTTCTCCTTAACAATACATGATAATTGTTACGAGCGGTCACATCAAAGCGCACTGTCGTAAAAAAAATTATGAAATAAAGGCATCTTCTTAACAATTCATGTGTTCTACTCAGATGAAAAATTTGCTGCTAGGATTCAATAAGAGAACAATAGTCATATTTTTGATGATTCTAAATTAACTCCTTAGTCCCTCCTAAGTGGACTCCCATATTTGATCGGGCCATGGAAATAAAGGCTCATGAAGTTTATGTTTGACTCATATTAATGTCACAAGAGATATATCAGGACTTAGTGTGCTACTACCTAGAGAACATGGTGGTATGTGAAAAATGACATTATGGCAAGAAAATATAATAGGGTATAAAAATGAATCAACCCATATGATCATACGAGTAACAATGAAAATAGAAAAATAATAAGAAATGTAGCATGCCATACCAAATATGACGAAGCGTTTCTACTCGGTAATCAATACCGAGCCGCGTGTGTGTATATATATTGGTTGTGGTACGATGGGTACCAAACGTACAAGGAATCCGGGACGTAAAGGAGTCCGGGAAATCAGGTCAGGAAAGGAAGACTATACCGATTTATACGCATGTCGGTATAGAATACATATGGAAACTAATTATATCTCTAACACCCTCCCTTAATCACAACTTAGTTAAGTTGAGATTATGCTTAAACTCCTCAAACTTTCATGTTGCAAGAGGTTTTGTAAATCCATCGGCAATTTGATCCTTTGAAGAAATAAACCTAATATCCAATTCTTTGTTGAGAACTCTCTCTCGAACAAAATGAAAATCAATCTCGATGTGTTTCTCTCTTGCATGAAAAACTAGATTTGTTGAAAGGTATGTAGCACCCAAATTGTCACACTATAAACACGGCGGCTGTTTTGAACTTATTCCAAGTTCAGCAAGAAGAGACTGTACCCAAATTACTTCAGTTGTAACATTTGCTAAAGATTTATACTCTGCCTCAGTACTCGATCTTGACACTGTAGCTTGCTTCTTAGCACTCCAAGAAATAAGATTCAGCCCAAGGAAGACAGCAAAACCTCCATTTGACCGTCTATCATCTAGGCATCCTGCCCAATCAGCATCTGAGAAGGCACTAACCAAAATAGAATTTGACCTCATAAAAGTCAAGCCAATATTTGATGTACCTTTGATATATCTCAAAATTCTCTTAGCTGCAGTCCAATGCAAAGTAGTAGGAGCATGCAAATACTGAAAAACTTTGTTAACTACATAGGAAATATCAGGCCTTGTGAGAGTCAAATATTGTAAGGCACCAACCATACTTCTGTATTTGGTGCTATCTTCAGGCCCCAACACTTCCCTTTCATGTGCTGTAATATTTTCTGAAGATGACAAAGGAGTAGGCAAAGCACTACAGCTTGTCATACCTACACGAGCAAGGACATCCTTTGCATACTTAGTCTAAGTTAACACAAGTCCATCATTTACCTATTTTACTTCAATGCCCAAAAAGAAAGATCCTTTAAGGCAAACTCCCTACTTAAATCCTGAAGTAGAGCATCAGTTGCAATTTTAGATGAACTTGCAACAATAATATCATCAACATAAATGAGCATAAATATGGTGACATTGGACTTGTGATAAATAAATAATGAAGTATCAGACTTTGAAGCAACAAAACCAAGGCAAATCAACTGAGAACTCAAACGGGAATACCATGCTCGAGGTGCTTGCTTCAAACCATATAGTGCTTTATCAAGCTTGCATACATAATTCGGTTTAGTCTTACTTTCATATCCCGGTGGTTGTCTCATATAGACCTCTTCTTCTAGAACACCATGTAAGAACGCATTCTTGACATCCAACTGTCTTAGGCTCCATCCTCTAGAAACAGCAACTAACAATACCAGTCGAACAGTAGCAATTTTAACAACCAGGCTAAAGGTATCCTCACAATCTATGCCATAACATTGCTTAAAACCTTTAGCTACTAGCCTTGCTTTATACCTATCAACTGTGCCATCTGCCCTTCTTTTAATCCTGTAGATCCACCGACAGTCTATTATATTCGCACCATCCTTTTCATGAACTAGGTGACAAGTATTATTTTTCATGAGAGCATTGTACTCTTCATCCATGGCTTCTTTCCATTTTCTATTAGCTAGTGCATCCTCCAAGTTTGCTGGTTCATTAGACGAGCAAGATAAACACCAACGGATCGTGCCATCTGTGTATTCTTTAGACTGAACAATTCCTTGAGAGGCACGAGTTTTGGGACGTGAAGGAGGAGCAGACCCAGACCCAGACTGTCCTGATGTGCGCATATGCCGTTGAGTGGTTGCATGGCGTTGATTAGTTGCATCGCTGTGTTGATTATTTGCATGGCTACTGCTCCCGCCTTGATTGATTGCATGGCTGCTAGTCTCGCTGGTTGCATGGCTACTGCTCCTGCCTCCAATGTCGCTTTCAGCCACAGGCGAGGCCTCAGAGTCCACTGATGGCGAGGTATGCTGCGCGCGTGACGCCGCAGAGGATCCATGCGACCGAGTGCTGCTACTTGACGCGACGCTGCGCTCTGTCGACGATCCAGGACTAGAAACGGGCGTGTTAGCATCAGGTGATATTGCGGGATCAGTGGAAGTAGATCTCGGGGCAGATACGGCAGGTGAATCATCCTCGTTTTCTGTGTCCGAGTCTGTTATTTTCTGTGTACTGTTTTGAGTCTTTTGTACACCGTTTCGCTCCAGATTTTCACCTGTTTGCTGTAAAGGCTCACAAGTAGATTTAGTAGCACAATTAATAAGATTAGCCGATGATGACTCATCAATAAATTCTCCCCCTTGTTCAAAATTAGACAGAAATTGATCAAGCAAAATAAGTTCTTTGCGAAGGAGAGCTCCGGCATTTGGATGGGGAGACTCAAACGGAAAAACTGCCTCATCAAAGACAACATCATGAGATATGTAGATCCGTCCAGTAGATATATCTAGACATTTGACTCCCTTGTGAAGAGGCTATAGCATAAAAAGACGCAACGCTTAGAACGAAATGCAAGTTTTCGTTTGTTATAAGGGCGGAGATTAGGCCAACACGCACATCCAAACACACGAAGGGAGGAATAATCTGGTTTATTATGAAGAAGACGATGAACAGGTGTATCACTCTTTATGACTTTGCTAGGGAGCGTATTGATGAGATAATTGGCGGTAAGGATGGCTTCATCCCAAAATTTTAGTGGTATAGATGCATTAGCTAACAGAGCTAGACCAACCTCAACTATGTGGAAATATTTTCTTTCTATGGAACCGTTTTGCTGATGAGCATGAGGACAAGAGACATGGTGTGCAATCCCCTGAGTTTGAAAGAAGGAGTTTAACTTGACATATTTGCCTCCCCAGTCGGATTGAACTGTAAGAATCTTTCTATTAAACTTACGTTCAACCAATTTTTGGAAATTTAGAAAAGCAGAAAACACATCAGATTTCTTTTTAAGAAGATAGATCCATGTAAATTTGCTATAATCATCAATGAAGCTTACATAGTAACAATGACGTCCAACAGATGTAGGAGCAGGACCCCATACATCGGTGAAAATCAATTGGAGAGGAACAACAGACACACTAGTAGACACGGGATATGGTAATTGATGACTTTTAGCCCTTTGACATGAATCACACACCGACTCTATACTCAAATCTTGAATACATGGAAGATTATTGCTACTAATAATTTGCCTAACAATAGCTAATGAAGGATGTCCTAGACGACTATGCCACTTTGTTGATGACGGCTTGGCGGCGATGAAATCATGCTTGTGTGGAGAAGACACCAAAGATGAAATAAGTGGGTAGAGACCTCTGACACATCATCCTCTATGAATTATTTTCTTCGTGGCCTGATCCTTGATAAAAAGAAGAAAGGATGAAACTCTAAGAAGACATGATTATCAAGCGTAAAACGATGGACGGATAGTAGATTTTTTGAAGCGTTTGGCACATGTAGAACATCACAAAGATGGAAGTTTTGAACAGGGTTATGAATTATTGAATGACCAACATGGCAAATATCCATACCTTGTCCACTTGCAGTGTTCACTTTGTTGTGGCCATTGTACTTGTCACGCACAAACAGTTTGTTGAGTTCTCCTGTGAGATGATGAGTAGCACCGGTATCCGAGTACCAGTTTGTATCAACACCATAGGCGTATGCATCCTTGCCCTCTGACATGTCATCATCATCATCTTGGAAACGGTACCAACAATCTTTGGCAGCGTGTCCTTCACGACAGCAGATTTGGCAGGTGACGTCAACCCATGGCGACATCCGGCGGCGACCACGCCCATGTCCGCGGCCTCCGCCTCCACCTGAGGGTCCAGTGCGTCCTCCTCCTCTGTTCTTGGGACGTTGGTGTTGGGCTAGACGATCTGTATGGTGTTGCTGTTGGCGATCATCACGCCAATTTTGTTTGCTTCCCCCTCCACCGCGGGGACGATAGCCACCACCAGGCCAAGAGCGAGCACCAACATTGGCAGAGGACTCGAAAGTGCCATCATCGGGAGCGCCCTGAAGATCATGGCGATGATCCTGAGCGAGCACTTGAGAGTAGAGCTCGTTGACAGAGATTGGAGTCTTCTGTAGACCAATAGCACCAACAAGATTATCATAGGCTGGGCCAAGCCCAACCAGAATATAGGAGACAAGCTCCGGTTCATTGATTGTGACGCCAGCAGCTGTGAGTTCATCAGCAATGTTGTTCATCTTGGCGAAGAAGTCCGGTGTAGTCATACCTAGCTTCTTTGTTGTCACGATCACTATGCGCAGATTCGTGATCTTTGCATGACTCTGCGACGCGAACATAGCCTCCACCGGAGTCCAGACTTCAGCGGCATGCTCGTAGCGGAGAACGGACGTGAGGATCTCCAGCGAGAGGGAATCCAGGAGGTAGCTTAGGACTTGTTGATCCCGAACCTGCCAAGCATCATAGGCAGGATTGGGCGCCGTCCCGGGCGTCTTGTCTGGATTCTCCGTGGCCATCGTTTTTGAGGGCGCAGCCTCGGTGCCATCAAGGAGACCGACCATCTTGGCACCGCTCGGCGCAGGAAGAACGAGAGCCTTCCAGCTAGGGTGGTTCCCCCTCTTGAGCTTATCGGACGTCGGTGACCCAAGGCTGGGCGCAGCGGCGGAGCTTGATGTAGCCATGGAGGCGACGATGGGGTGGGTGGTCGGGAGTTTTCGATCTGGGATTTCTTTTTGTTGGCCGGTAGTTGGATATCACGGAAGAGATTAGGCTCCTGATACCATATCAAATCTGATGAAACGTTTCTACTCGGTAATCAATACTGAGCCGCGCGTGTGTGTATATATTGGTTGTGGTACGATGGGTACCAAACGTACAAGGAATCCGGGACGTAAAGGAGTCCGGGAAATCAGGGAAGAAAAGGAAGACTATACCGACTTGTACACATGTCGGTATAGATTACATATGGAAACTAATTATATCTCTAACATGCCAAAGTTGAATTATCTTCATCAGAGGTTCTGATATATTATATGACATGTAGAGCTCAAATAGTATGACCCCAAGATTAGCAGACAAACGGTTGTGAAGGATAGACTTCTCACAAGAAATATTGCCAAAATTTCCAAATTCACCAAATTGACGAGGAAAAAAAAGACGAGGCATGGGAACCACTAGCTCCATAGATTATGGCATGATAAACTGTGATCCATACAAGAACATCGAGATCTACATAGAGCCAATATAGCATCATTGCACAATGCACAATCTCAGCCACCATGGGATTGTCACAAATAGCGCACTAACCTAACATACATAAATACACCCTCGAGAATTATTGGAGGGTACATTCAGCGAGGGGAATTCTAAAGTCATAGAACCAACTAGCATCCTTCATGGATGACCCTTCTAGGCATATGTCTCTCATTCTCGCGGGGGGGGGGGGGGGGGGGGGGGGGGGTTAAAAAAACTTCAACACTAACATAAGAAAAATAGCATACTTACAAACTCCAACGATAAAAGGACAATACAATATAAAAAGAGTGACATGCCAACTATTTAGTCGGTCTTTCTAGGACAAATTATCTATTAATCTAAACATCAATTGGTCATTGCTCAACTAGCACATAATGATTTCACAATGTTTTTTTCAGCTTTACCAACTAGCTCACAATCTAAAAAAAGTATTTGTATATAGAGATCTGAGTATCACGTAAAAATTACACATTAGGCCAATCTACTATATTTGGAAATAGCTTACTAATCGCTTTACCAACAAAGATGATTAAATATGTTTTCTACATAGGTGATATTTAGTTAGCAAGAATTTTGGCCATAAATGTATTGTTTTCCGTCAAATAATGAGAATGTGCAAAAAATCAATAAAATTATTTCCAGGGTAATTTGGACATAGTGACAATCCTCATGTTTCTAAGAAAAATAAGACGTTGACCTGTGCTAGTTGATATGAATAAGAAGATATTTAGCAACACCATTAAAGCATGTTAGCTATGTCGACCACTGGACCCGGGTCGACGTTGCGCCTACATTGTAATATACGATTCCTTTCCACTGTCCTCGTGGTGGAGCCGGGTGTGTGGGCCGTAAATCCGTAATGGCGTGCCAAGTGGAACCGTGCCTAGATCTTTTGCCGTCCCCCTGCAAGCCCGATATATACCCCGTGCCTACGCTTCCCTGAACTCACAACGCTCGCTCCAGATCCCCTCTTCCTCCAGCGGCAAACGCACTGCGAAGCTTAGCTCTGCTCCTCGAAACCCACCTAGACCTGATATACCATGGCGGCATCCGTAGCCAGCTCTTTCTTCTTCGACGACGAGCTGGTGGGCGAGCGCGGCATGCCCGCGCAGGACGCCTGCGCGCTCTGCAGCAAGCCGCTAGCGCGGGAGAACGACGTCTTCATGTACAGAGGGGACACCCCCTTCTGCAGCGACGAGTGCCGCCACAAGCAGATGCGGGTCGACGCCGCCGGCGAAAGGCACGCGGCCCGGAGACTGCGGCCGTACTCCTCCTCCGTAGCGGAGTCCCATCACGGGCAGCGAGGAGAGTCCGGCAAGGTGTCCGTCGCGAGCTGACCGGCCAGAGCGCGCGCCAACGAGATCTGAGGAACCGTCAATTTTGGGATGATGGTTATCTCGCCGGTGCTCTTGGGCACCAGGCGCTGCCCGGCGTGCCCAGCGAGGCAGGAAGCAGCGGCGTCCGCAGCTTCTTGGGATGGTTGAAGATGCCAACGATCGAAGCACATCACCTCGTGTGTTTAGCTTCTGTTAATTTTGGCTAATCCGATCAGCCCTACTTTGTGATTTTGTGATTGTGTATCCATGAATTTGGCTGTTCCGATGCTCTGAATGAAATGAACACACACTCGTCCTTTGTCACTCCTCGATCTTTCTTGTCATGAATTACCAACCGGAGATTTCTCCTTGCTCAAAAAGAAAATGCTAGCTAATCGGTAGAGGACAAACGCAGTGCGTGAACTGAGTGCAGAAAACGCTAGTACAGTGGATGAGATTAAAGTATCTCAGACTCCAACGTCAGACTCGTCGAACATCTCCCATGTTATTTTTTCTGTATTGTACTAGTTATCGCGCCGAGCAGAGCCAGCAGGATGACGCGGACATCTCACGTACGAGTGGCACGATCGGCCAGGGCCAACCATGTGTCTCATCAGCACTACCACGTAAGCCGTGACTCACTATCTTACAGGGCACACGTCGTGGTGCACGGCCGATTATCTCCACTCGTTGGTCGTTTCCATGCCAAAATCCGTAGCTAAATAGCGTCGGATAAAAAAAACATTGTCTATAAACAGCCGGTTTTTCAGTCACGTTCCCAGGTTGAGCTCCCAGTTTTGGACAAATTTAATAAAATTCGGCAAAATTTAGACGAATATAGGTGGATTTCATTGATAGATGGACGATTCATAAATATTACATAGAATTTGAGCGGCCACCCGAATTCTGACTTCACTTAGGCCAAAAAAATTAAAAAAAGAACTAGAAAAGACGATGCCGAAGACTATGCCGATGCTGAGGCCGATGCCGAAGACTATGCCGATGCTGAGGCCGATGCCGGTGGACGTTGTCTACATGCCGAAGTTGCGGTAGAAACTGGTGTAGTCTAGGTCCGCCTTCCCGTCGTCGTCGTCGTCGTCGCCGCCGCCGCCGTCGTCGCTCGGCGTCTGTGGAGGGCGCGAGCTGCCCTGGCCTGCGTCGTCATACCTCCACGGATGGTAGGATGGGCCAACATCGTCGTCATCGTCGAGGACGACAAGAGGCGTGCCCTGGTAGGCAGGCTCGCGGCGCGCTCTAGCCTGGCGCTCAGCCGCCTCTTGTAGGCGCTGGACGTGTCATGCCTCCTCCTACTCCCAGTCCGCCGTGGACCAGGCGAGGATGTTCGGCTCCGGGATGGGTGGCGGTGGCGCGGCGTCGTGCAGAGAACGTTCGATCGCTATTTTCATGGCGAAGGAGTCCTCATCGACAGCCACACTCCAGTCCGCGGGCTCCAGCTTCGGCTGTTGCAGGCGGAGCCAGCCTGTCAACGGTGGCGCCGTGCAGGGCTCGTTGATGGCGATGCCCGCGCGCGTGTCCATGGCGGCGAGTTCCTGGGCGTGTCGGCCTCGCGTTTCAGAGGCCTAAAGAACTCGCCGCTGCTCGGCGGCGACTGTACAAGCGCCGTCCCGGACGAGCGCGATGCGGTTTAGGAGGAGGAGGTGAGGCTGCCCATCCTCCTAGGCAGCCAGTTCGCCGGAGGTCGGCTCCCGCGGCGAGGTGCTGGCGCCGAAGAGTGCGGGAAGCCGAGGCAGGGGTTGTTGCCGGCGTGGATGTGTTCGAGGACGGCGACGAGCGTGCGTCCCGGTGCATTCCACCACCGACGATGCCCCGCCGAGTTGTTGCGCTTCGGCGGTGTGCCGGGCGGCCTCTCATGGGCGGCGAGCTCGCGCAGCCGCCGCTCGGCGAAAAACTGTTCCCACTGGACCAGGTTGCCAGGGTCTTCGGTGAGCTCAGGGTCCTCCATCGCCGCGATGGCCTCCTGGATCGCCTCGACCATTTCATCGCCCTCCGGTACCGGTGTTATCGGTATGCCACTGGCGTTGAGCTTCCAGCCGGGCGGGCAGCGGAAATCCGGTGGCACCATGTACCCGACGTCGTAAAGCATCCGCGCCTCAAACAGCTGCAGAGTGCGCCGGCCGAAGCCGTTGGCCGCCGCGGAGTCGCATGGGTACCTTTCCGCCATGGGTGTTTCGCCGAGGTCTACTATTCGCCGGAGTTGGAGAGGGGTTGGAAAGAGTGGGAGAGGGGTCCACACACTGAGATCTTTTTTTCCCGCCGAATTCACTTCGTCCAGCGTTCTCAGCGTGTTCCCGATGCCACACGGTAACGGCCTAGGATCTGCGGATAAAAGTTGGGCCAATTCTGGACGAAATAGCCGTGCTGGGAACACGACTAAGCCAATTTTCAGCGTCCGGACGAAAAAAACGGCTTGGGAACGGGGTGCTGGGAACCGAGTGGAGATGCTCTTATATATATCTCCACTCCAAGCGCGATCACATTGCGTCTTGGTGATGTACCACGTACCCCCGGTTTTTTTTTGAACGAGGAAAGGCCCCGAAGGGCCTGGAACTGCATTAAATAAACACAGAGCTAGTAGAAATTACATCAGGGACCCAAGAAACAAAGATAATACTAACCAGTCCCTAACTTTTGCTCAAACGATCCTGAGAAAGATTCTGAAAAGCGATCGGGTCCAACAGCACCACCGGAAGAGCAGGGACCGTCGCCGTGGCCTTCTTCACCGATTCCGAGGACGGAACCACTTGGAACCGGGGATAAGGTGAGCGCCACCGCCAATCCATCGCAAGGCCTCCTCTTGGAGGTTGAAGAGACACCAAATCTCATCGTTGGCGTCGAGCAAAGCCACCTGCAGGCATCGGAGTCGGCGGCCAAACCTGGGCCACCGAGAGAGTTCCGCTCAGAGATGCAGCTCCATGGAATCCTCGCCGACCACCGGAGCACCACCAGGAAGGAGAAGAGAACAAGCAACCTCCCTGCACAGCTCGGATGTGCAAAGGAGTAGCTTGAAGACACAACCTTATTGTCGGAGATCCCCCAGCATGGCTTCCTCACCTGCCACCGGAGAGACACAGCAAGAAAACCGCCGCTCGGGCTGCCCCAGATCTGGCCGGCAAGACCTGGCGCACTACTCCCATTCTCCACTTGGGAAACACAACAAAACCTACTTCTGCTGCCGGCACCTCGCCTCAGCCCTCGCCGGACGGCAGAGCCACCGGGAACTGCCTCGGTTCGGCCCGGATCGGCGGTGGAGACCCTCAAGAACTGTAGCAAGAGTAAAGAGGGGAAAGAGAGAAATGAGAGCCCGCTAACCTCTTTGTCAGTTGCGCCACGTACCCCCGGTAACTACTATCGATCGATGGTCACAGCTCCTCCAGTCGAAATGGTGATTCCCTGACGATACTATTTGAAGGCTCCAATGATGACGGGCAATGCTTCAGTGTTAAGCCACGTTACACAAACTGAGAGCAGATCTCGAGGAAGTGTCTCACAGAATCCCACTGGAAGCTTGAGCCGTGCAATTGCAAGGTGCATCCCCCTTGCTAAGGAACGTGCACATCCTTGGAGATAAGATAACCGCTGGTGGCAATCTCTCGGTCAAACAGCTCAATGGGTTATTTAGTTTCTCGACAGCATCCTTCGCAACGAAGGTGTAATAACTAATAAGACTGCAAGTGGCTGCACAGCTGCTCGTAGGTTGCAGCTGCCGCTGGTGCATGTGGTGCGTCGTCGACAAGGGATCTGCACGTGTGTGTGCGTCGACCGTTCGTTCAACGGGTGCTGTCTGGCGTGCATGCACCGTAGCTCAAGATTCTTCCCATATACTCCTGAGACGTGTTGATTCCCTGGTGAGGGACCTCAATTCATTTTCCACTATTCTTTATGTTTTGAAACCGAAGATACCATGTATCAAAAGTTTTAGGGCTTGAATAAAGCTTTTCATTGCAAATTTGGCCAATGCCTACATCGATACATAGTACATGGCGCGCATAGCCTAAACCTACTCGTCGGTGTCGGAGTCGGAGATCGGGCGGTAGTCTCCGACACATGATGTCGCCGAAGACGCCGATGCTGAGCCTTCCTTCGCCGTCGTACTTGAAGACAAGCATGTTGCCCGCTTCGATCTGGTGCGCGCGGGCGAAACACTCCCAGTCGTCGCCGAGGTACAACTGGCCGAGGTGGTCGAACTATAGATCGATCAGGTCGCTGGTGGTCCAAAAACCGTTCGCCCGCAGGATGACAAGCGAGGTGGTGGGTCGCCGACCAGGGTCACGAACCTGTGGGGGCAGGAGGTGCTTGTCAATCGACATGCCGAAGTGGATGGCCACCGCGAACTGGATGCCTAGGTCGACCTTGTCGGGCGACAACGGTGTTGAGGGAGAGTGTGGTGGCACGCTGGCTTGGCCGCGTTCTCCACGCCTCCCTCGACGTCCACGACCGGGGGCCCTCCCCTCGATCCTTCGCCGCCGACCATGGCTAGCTACATGGCAGTGGAGAACGGAAATGAGGAGGAGGGAGAGAATGGTGTGGTGTGGTAGCAATTTTCCGCGGGCGGCCAGTTAAAAAAGGCCCGACATCGGATGCCGGCGTGGAGGCTGAAGAGACGACATTGAACGGTCCAGTCAGCCAGTGCGCCGTCTCGTCGCCATTGATGACACAGGCTGCCGCTGGTCAGCCTTCTGCCGTCGACTCTGAATCTCTGTCGCGGTCTTTCCGTTTGAATCGGTGCCGCGGTTGCGTCTGAATCGGGGGTGCTGTTGCGCCTCTCGCTGGCGGGTGGGCCACTAGCGCGCGCGGGGGGGGGGGGGGTGACTGCACGCCCTCGGCCAGCCCGGCCCATGTCCGGGCTGACCCAGTGGTCGCGCGCGTCTGCGCGGACGGGTTCGGACGCGCTGGGACGGGTTGGGTCGAGCCGGTGGAGATGCCCTTATGCTTGAGATTGTTATTACCGCCATCGATAGAGGTGGCTAACACGCAATCTCGGGTTACTTAGGAAGGCATGTCTGGTCCTTGGATAGTTTAAGACTAGGATTCTGCTCCTCCTAACAATGAAGAGATATACTCTGGGCTCACTTGGTATTACATTGTCACCCATCGTATGCACAGACAGGTTATGATGTCTATCATAAGGAATGGAGGGAATATTGAACTTGTCTATTTTGCAAGGGCACAAGAACACTTACAAGACTCAAATATCGAAACTACTACATGGATGACACTTTCTTGTCTGATTCCTGTATGATGGACTATCTATCGTCTGCTGTGATCTGGTGCCTATCATAAAGATATTAAAATATAGACGAGTAAATAAGAGTAAAACACGGACAAGGATAACGGATATCAAAAGTTGCATCACGAGGATACGGAACTTGTAAGCCCGGAGGGAATATTGAACTTGTCTATTTTGCACGGACACAAACTTACCTTTTTGTATGAAAATTTCGGAACACTTACAAGACTCAAATATCGAAACTACTACATGAATGACACTTTCGTGTCTGATTGGACTATCTCTCGTCCGCTGTGATCTGGTGCCACCCCTTGGACGGTAGATGTTCATGTTCGTACATGAATCGTTCACGACTCGTCGTGTGTATAGCAGGGTTGCTCAAATATTGACATATGTGATTTTAGGAAAAGAAATCTATGATTTTTTGTTTTTATTTAGTAGGAGATGATTGAGGACCTTTGAATGTAGATAATTTATTAAATATAAGACATTTGGATAATTTAAATTGAACTCCCAAGACGTTTTTATGTTTAAGAACAGAGTTGATAGTTTTTAAAACGGTTCTGCAACATATAGAAAGTAATAATTGGTATGAATAGAAAGATATTTAGCAAACAATCATTAAAGCATGTTCAAGAGCTATGTCGACCACTCAGACCCCGGTCGACGTAGGGCCTACATTATACGATTCCTTGTCCATTGTTGTTGCGGTGGAGCCAGCCAGGGGTGTGGGCCCTAATGGCGTGGCAAGTCGAACCTTGCCCAGATCTTTTGCCGTCCGCTCACAAGCACGATATATACCCCGTCCCTACGCTTCCCTGAACTCACAACGCTAGGTCCAGTCTCCAGATCCACTCTTCCTCCAGCAGCAAACGCACTGCGAAGCTTTCGCTCCCAGAAAACCACCCTGATTGATATACCATGGCGGCATCTGTAGCCAGCTCTTTCTTCTTCGACGACGAGCTGGTGGGCGAGCGCGGCATGCCCGCGCAGGACGCCTGCGCGCTCTGCAGCAAGCCGCTAGCGCGGGAGAACGACGTCTTCATGTACAGAGGGGACACCCCCTTCTGCAGCGACGAGTGCCGCCACAAGCAGATGCGGGTCGACGCCGCCGGCGAAAGGCACGCGGCCCGGAGGCTGCGACCGTACTCCTCCTCCTCCGTAGCGGAGTCCCATCACGGGCAGCGAGGAGAGCCCGGGAAGGTGTCCGTCGCGAGCTGACCGGCCAGAGCGCGCGCCAACGTACGAGATCCGGAGAACCATCAATTTTGGGATGATGGTATCTCTCTGGCGCTCTCGGGCACCAGGCGCTGTCCAGCGAGGCTGGAAGCAGCGGCGCTCGCAGCGTTGGAGAAGGAAACGATCGAAGCACATCACCGTGTGTTTAGCTTCTGTTAATTTTGGCTGATCATATCAGCCCTACTTTGTGATCATATGATTGTGTATCCATGAACTTGGCTGTTTTGATGGTCTGAATGAAATGAAAACATTTGTCGTTCGTCAGTCCCCAGTGTTTCTTGTGAATTGCTAACCGGACCTTGTTTCTTAGACAGTATGCTCGAGCAACCGTGCGTGAACTGAGTGCACAAAACGCTACAGTGGACGTGATTAAAGTATCAGGCTGGCTCCAACGTCAGACTCGTCGAACATCTCCCATGTTATTTTTTTCTGTACTGTATCTAGTAGTACTCATCGCCGAGTCGGAGCCAGCAGCATGACGCGGACATCTCACGCACGAGTCGCACGATCGACCAACCGTGTGTCTCATCGGCACTACCACGTAGGCCGTGACTCAGGGGATCTGCACCGGGCCAACCCAACGCGATCGAAGTTGTCCGTTTCTATCCGTTTGGGTGACCCGCGGTTATTTTGGTGTCACGGTCCGGCCAACCCCTCGGCGCGACATAAATGTTCGTCTGGACACGTTTTTTTTTTAAATTCAAACTGGCACGATTCACACGTAAAATAAATTGGCAAAGTTCATTCATCATTAAACAAAATATATTACATTCGAAAAGATAAAAAAGAAGAAAAAAACTGGCCGTGGCCCTAGCCCTAGCTACCGACGGTCTCCTCGCCGCTGTCGCCGCCGCCCCGGCCATCTATGGATCGAGGTCGATTTACTCCGGCGACGTACAGAGGTGTGGAGGCAGGCCCGGAGCTGGCGCCGGTGCGGGTGCGGGAGGTGTCGGGTGGTCGATGACTTCGCCTAGCAATGCCGGCCACGCATCCTTTTCCGCCGGCGTGGGCGGAGTGTACCACCTCGGCGCGGGTGGGGCAGACCACTCCGACGGAGTAGCCCACCCCCGCAGCTGCTGCGGTGGGGGCGGTGGCGGTGGCAGCGGCTGCCCGACGTTCACCTGCGCCACCAGGCCGGTGAGCTGGACGGCCAACTGGTAGCCATCCCACATCCAGTCCTCCTCCCTCGCGCTGGCCGCGTTGGCCTGCTCGAGGAAGGTGTCCTCGTCGTACCCCCGTGCTAGGACCTCCTTGTACTCCGGGGGTAGGTGCGCGGTAGCAGATGAGGAGGACAACCCCTCAGCTTCCCCCTCCTCCCCCTTGACGATGTCGTCGTCATCGTGGCCGAGGTCGGCGTCTGAGTGATTGACAACGCCATCGGAGGTGGCCTCGATGGCGGGGAGGTTGCGGGGGCCCAACGGGTCGAACTCGCCGCGGTAGGTGCCAAGGCGGCGCGTCATGTACTCCCACTTGAGGAACTTCCTCTAGAACGCCGGGTTGTGGTACGCGCGGTCGTACCGGAAGGCCTGCGGGAGCTTGCGGATGCGGCGGGTCATCTCCGCCTCCAGCGCCTTGTTGTCCTTCGGGATGGGTGGCACCGGCACTCGCTCCTAGTTGAGGTTCCAACCCGTGGGGAGGGAGACATCGTGGTGGGCGATGCCTCTCCCCTCCCTCCACCGCCGCTCGCACTCCGTAATGCGGAAGTACCGACAGTCATGGGCTTGCTCCGCATCCTCCCGGCGCGTGGCTCGGACGCTGATGAAGTCCTGCGCCTAGGGCGGCGGTGGCAGCACCCCCCGAACGAATGATGTCATGCCGTTGTGGCGGCGCCGGCCGCTCGACCCGGATTCGCCGGCTTCGTGGCCGTTCTTCGACTTCTTAAACATCCCCGGCTTCTTCATCGCTGGCGAAGCGATGCTGGCGGCGGCTACGGTGGCTGTGGGTGGGTAGTTTGCTGAGTGGCTCCGGCGTTGGCGATGGCGAGAGGAGCGGTGATGTGCGGTGCCGACGGTCATGGAGATGCCCTTAAGTAGCCCCTGTCGGTGGGAGCGCGCGCAGGTTCTCGCGCCTTCGTCATCAGAACTGGTGCGGGAACTCAGGCGACGCCGCGTCCCGTCGTCATTGATATCGAAGACTGCCGCAGTTACATTTCACTCGGTACCGTCGTTCTGTTTGCCGCCTTGAATCGCTGCCGTGGCCTTTGCGCCTGAATCGGTGTCAGCTGCGTCTGAATCGGCGACGTTGTTGCGTATGTCGCTGGCCGGTGGGCAACTAGCGCGCGGAGGACATGCCCTTGAGCCGCGCGTGTCCGGACCGACCCAGTGGTTACGCAAATTAGATGCACGGATGGGTCGAGCTAGACCCGTCGGGACGGATGGGTCGTGCTGCTGCGACGCCGCGCACTCGGACGGGTTCGGACGCACCGGAACAGACGCACCGGGACAGGTTGGGTCGACCTAGTTGAGATGCCCTCACTTAGTATGCAGCAGCCAACACTCAACAACACACATCGTGCATGGCCGTTATATATTTCCAAAACGAAAGGGAAATGATACTGTTATCCCGATCCCCGGGTCGTTTCTCACGTTCGTTGCGTCCCCGCGCACTACCCTGCGTCCTCGCGCGCTAGCTCGCTGCTACGCCGCCGCGTTGCGCTGCCTACTCGCTTGCTCCCCGCTTCCGCCCTGCGTCCTCGCGCGCCAGCTCACTGCTGCGCCGCCTGCTCGCGCCCTCGCGCGCCGCCGCGCGCCGATGCCTACTCGCTCGCTCGCCCGCGCCACCGCCCAGTGCTGCCTGCTCACCCGAGCCGCCTCGCCGTGCCGCCTGCTCGCCTGTCGTGGTACCGCGCCCACTGTCACCGGAGTAGCCTCCCTGCACCGTCCTCCCCCACCCATGTCGGAGTAGCCTCCCTGCACTACGGCCCTTCCCCACCCTCGCCGGAGTCGCCGAATTCCACAGCCATGGCATGCAGCGACGGCTAGGCAACCTAGGACGTACATGCTTGCTACAACTGTATTCGACGTTTACTACTTATGTTGACCGGTCTTGCTACATGTGTCGTTTGTCGGAGCTAGGGGCATTTTGCTATCTTAATAGTATAATATTTATGCTACATATTCATTTTTTGTTTTACTACTTTCGCACAATTTTTTCGCTACAATCGCTCTATGATTTTGCCACGAGATATTTGGCGAGGGATCTCCGGCGAGATCTCCGACGAGATCGAATTTGCTACAATATGACTTTTTTGCTACCACCGTTTTACGGTTTTGCTACATTTGCGTAATTTTTTTGATATACGGTCTCCGGTGAGGTCTACCGGCGAAAGACTCCGGCGAGGTCGAATATGCTACACTAGCATAACTTTTTTGGTACACCGTCGCCGGCGACGTCTCCGACGAGGTCTAGTATATTTTTCTATTTTTTAGACCAAACTATTTTTTGCTACATGTAACAAAACTGGACATTATGTAGTAAAAACGTCTTAGTGTAAGAAAAGCGGAAATTAAAAGGGACATGGGTCAGGAGGAGGACCCGGGATGATCGAAAGTTTTGATCCAGGGGAACGCGTACCACCTCCCAAAACGAAATCATAGTGCGTGTTGGTGATGTACCACGCACACACGCACTCCCGGGTTCCCGGCAACTACAGTTCTATCGATCCATATCCATGGTCACCGCTCCTCCAGTCGAAAGTGGTGATCCTCTGACGACGGTATTATTTTAAGGCTCCAACCAACGATGACGTGTAATCCGTCAGAGCTAAGCCACGAGCAGACCTCGAGAAACCTGCCCCGCGAGGACGAACTCTGCGAGCGCGAGCCTCACCGGAATCGAGACACAGAATCCCACTGGAATCTTGAGCCATCCAGCTGCAACAAGGTGCAACCCCCCGTGGTAAGGAACGTGCACATCCTCCGAGATAAGATAACCCCTGGTGGCGATCTCTCGGTCAAACGGCTCATGAGTTTATACCAGTTCCTCGACAGCATCCTTCTCTCCGAAGGTGTAACACTGCAAGTGGCTGCTCCGCTGGTGCGTCGTCGACAAGGTATCTGCACGTGTGTGTGTGACTCGACTGTTCAATGGGTGCGGTCTGGCGTGCATGCACCGCAGCTCAAGATTCCCATATGCCTTTCTTTTAGACGATTCTCCCCTTTTCTTTGAGACGTGATGATTCCCTGGTGACACTCAATAATAAGGGCGGGGGCCACGATTCATTTTCCGTTATTTCTTTATTATTATGTTTAAAAAACATGAAAACATCATGTATCTAAGACTGCAAGATAGGCACTGCTATCTATTATTGCCGTGGCAAAACCAGGCATGTGGCATGTGGGGTGGCTGCCTCCAATTGCCTAAAAGGCTGGCGCCGAAATTATCAGCACTAAGATGTTTGCACTATTTTAAGCAGAGCTACCTAATAATCATGTAGTGATACAAGAACAAACCGGAATTATATTGATGACCTCTAGATTCGGACTAGAGGCACATAGAATTCTATGCAATGATTATAAACGGGAATTTTTGTTTAGATAATAAAACGGGAATACTTACTCCGCACTTTTCCTACAGAAAAAGCAGGATTCCGATTCTGATCCATTTATGGGATACTGTACTTCTTTTCAGCTTTTGGGCCAGATTTGAGGCCACCATTGCTAAAGCCCAAAACAAGGAATACGTCAGTTAATTTTTATTTTTTGAGCAGCCCAAGTTAGCTTATATCCACACCCGAGTCTGCTTTCATATCTTTACTATTAAAAGCAAAGCCGTGGTGAATGCCTGGTGTCACACTTGACTTAATTACAAAACAAATGTCACTCTTAGTTTTTTCTTAACAAACTCCACTCCTCTCGTCTATCTATCTGCTTACTGTGGTTTTCCTTCATGATTGTCGAGTGCTTTCTTCGTCCGTCCCGACAATAAGAGTAGAAAAACTTCTTCCTACGATAACGGACCAAATCCACTTCAGAGCGGAGTCTTCCTTGACTTCCAGTTTGTTTCTCTCTCTCTCTCTCTCTCTCTCTCTCTCTCTCTCTCTCTTATCTCCTTGCATATCTTATCCCCTCGAAGAACAGAGAAGCAGGGAGAGCACGAGAAGGGCGAGTAGGGAGAGGAAGGAGACGCCGTGTTTTCCCTGGTGGCGTCGAGGACAGGCGGCCAGGTGTGGATGCGAGGTCCCCCAAATGTTGTGCCACCGGCGGCGGCGCACCCGGTCCTCCTCCTCCGACGATGTACGGACCGGTTCCGCCCGGAATGGCGCAGCCACAGGTAATCGCTGCAGCCCTCCGTCCTCTTCCTCCTCCGGCGAGGCAGCCTCCTACAGTTCGCGGACGGCCACCATACTTCTTCTTACCGCCAGGCCCGGCCGAGCTCCCGCCGCCGCCAGGGAAGACATGCATCGCCCCTGCACCGACGAACTCTGCTCCGGCCTCTACTACACCAGCTATGGACATACCACTGCATACCAACCCTTCCTCCCGGTCGAAGTGTGGATTGAAGGGAAGGGAGGCGACGGCGCATGGTCTCCAACCGTCCATCGCTGCTAATCCTCTACATAGCTATGTCCGGTTTTGAACTACTGATTAACATACTATATAAAATAAAGGATATATTGTGGGAAAGTTCCAAATCAACAGTAAGTATTTAATTTTCCGTGGCGACATAACGCAGCCTGTCACTGCCGAGATGGTGTATAACGTCCAACCCTCACGACTGGGACATGCACCGCTAGCTAACCAAGACCGGCAGCGAGCCTAGCTACCTGTAGGCGGCTTGGAGGGATCTTAGCCCTGTATCGTCTCCTTCAGCCACCGATGCCGCCGATGGTTTTTGGGATCCATCCCACATGCGATTGAGTGGATTTATCCACGTTTCTCGTTTGTCTCCTTGCCCGAACTTGATCGGAGAAGTTGCAGTGTACGGGCTGTTGTGTTGACAAGTTCAGCTTGGATCCAGGTAGGATTGGTCTTTTTTCATCTTTTTAGTAGCAACACGTTTCTGCTCATAAAATGTTCATATGCACGTTTTATATTTTTTTCATTTGGAAAAAATACTGTCCAGATCACTGTTTCTTAGCTAGGTTAGTTGGCTTGTTGTAGTTTTCACCGACCTTGACCAGCTTTTCTATCACAGTGTGTGACTGCTACTTCCAATTTCTTATGATGGCCGTGCTGAATGATCTGCAGGGCTGGCGAAGCTTTCTGGAATTAGTAGCAGGACAATTTCAGAACATATTTGACAAAAAAAAAGTGACTTTTAGAGTTCAGAGATGATAGAGGAAAAAGGTCACTAATTTCTGGAAAAGTCAAGTTAATGCTAGGCAATAGGGCAAAGAAATTTTGTTCACGTATGGACACGAGGCTCCAACTCACTTGTGCTGAAACAAAGATGACCATCATGTATGCTCGTTCATGGAGAGAGATGCGTGTGGAAGAGAGATATGAGGTAGTACGGATAGTTTGCCTATTCAAAACTGATCCCGACCAAAGTAAAGAATGGTGACAGTGATGCCTCCTATCGGAGAAAATCATGTGGTGTGTTTGCTTTTTGCCCGTCGGTTGATCTGTGTTGTGCCTTGAAAAATGTAATGGTATTTGTTCTCCCATAGCAACGCACGGGTATTCAGCTAGTAGTATTATCTACTTTCGAACCAGTTCTAAACAAAAGTTATGAGGAACCAGTTTTCCAAGCTTATTCAAACCTGTCATCATAGAAATCAAGCAAGACCCGTTAGAATCCATGAAAGCTAGTTTCATACATGAAGAAACAAATTTGAACACACGAGCCCATAACCTAGCTCACCATGATATCTCGTTAGGTCCAGGATACCATTTTATCGCTCCTTCAACCATGTGATCCCGCAATGGTACTTTCTTGTTTGGCCTTTGATAAATAAAGTGAGCAAGTTATCCTTTTTTTTTTTACTCAAGGTCGAATCGTCATATTATAATGCGCTGTTATTCAAGGTATGTGGACGATACAATCCTTATCATGGCTCATGAGTTGAGGGGAGCTAAAAGATCTCAAATCGGCATGATACATTTTTAATCAACTCTCGTAGCTCAAGATTAACATCCGTACAAGTGACTAGTTCTGCTTCGTTAAGGCTATGGAGTTTGAAGAGTAATATGCCAACATATTTTTGTGCCAACATATGTGATTCCCGATCCGGTCCTTTCGGTCATTTATCGTAAGTTGCATCACTCAGAATGCAAACAAATGAACAAAAAGAATAGAGAAGTGTTTCAGTAGTTGAAAGGAAAGTTTCTATCATTTGGTGGAATGCTTGTCCATATTAAATCCCAAAAGGGTGTTAGGAAGGGTGCCTAGGTACTTTAGTTTTTTTTTGGTATAGTAATTGCCTTGGGAAAGTCAGGACATAAGACATTCAGGGTGTCTTACGAAGGATGGAGCGGTGTGTAACCGAGGACTTCAGAGACGTGATCGACACACGATATACTCAGGTTCGGTCCCTCACGGTGGAGGTAAAGACCTACTCCTGCTTTATTATATCGATGTTTGTGCAGACTGATTACAAGGTCTCGCTAGCTTAGCTTATTGCTAAGGTGATCGACTACTGGGGATTCTTTGCGATTGTTGGGTACCCTCAAGGGTGAGCCTGGCCTGCTTTATATCTACACAGCTGGTGGCCAGAGTTTACAAATATGATATATGTCGGTTTAATACGGAGCTTCTATTAGAGCTGGTTTACACTACTTGTCTTGTGCGTCAAGTCGTGGCCACCGCCTTTCTCTCGAAACCTTCATGGCCAGAGTTTACAAATTCGATATATGTCGGTTTAATACAGAGCTTCTATTAGAGCTGGTTTACACTGCTTGTCTTGTGCGTCAAGTCGTGGCCACCGCCTTGCTCTCGAAACCTTCATGAATCATCTCATCACATGTCAGACCATGTCTGTTTTCCGCCTTGTGGGTCTACCCCGTTGGTACACTCATGTTAGTAATAGTGAAAAAAAGACTAAATATAGTTTTTTGCCATATGACGTCTCATTTTTCGACCAAAGGAATAAGGTTGTTTAGGGTCTCAAGATATTGATTTCAAAAACATATCACTTTGTACTAGATGGTTTTTAAACTTCTTCATGAGGATAAGGTGTGGCAATCAGTGGTTTGCACAAAACAGAAAGGCTCGAAAGCGATCTCACTAGTCATGTGGAAATAGGGGGCCTCTCACTTCTAGGAGGGTCTTATGAAGGTGAAACAACTCCTTTTGCATTTTGGACATTATTCATAAAAAGAAGTCACGTGTGAGGTTTTGGGAAGATACTCTACCGAGAACATGTCGCTAAAGGAACTATTTCAAGGCTTGTTCCGGATTGTTAGGCATAAATATGCTACATTGTTCGAGGTCCTTTGTGTTCCTCCTCCAAATGTAACCTTCTAGTAGGATGTTGTTGGCACAAGTTTAAATGCATGAATGCCTTATTGAATTGACTAGAGATTGTTCTAGCTTTCACAATGGTACCTATGAGTTTAGATGGAATCTTTATTAAAACAGGAAATTGACTATACGTCGATTTGCTCCATACAAATTTTCATGTGAATAATAGAATGTCCTGGAAGGAAAATGAGTTATGATGAAGATTAAGATATCTCCATCTATAAAAAATATTATGATATTTCTTTGGTTTCCCAAGAGAGGTGAGGTCTGACAAAAGATAACCTAAAAGTGACAATAGATCGGGATGAGTGGATCAAACATGTCTCTTTTGAGTGTAAAATCACACATATGTGCTCTATTGTCTAATTGTCCTCTAACTGTATCCACATGCTAAACATCGTTTGGTAGTTGGTTCATCTGGTCGTATGATATTCAGAATAGGTTACCTCTCGTATCCTGTTGGGCAATGACCTTGTGTTCGGCTAGGCATGAACAATGTTGTGTTTGACAAAAGGAAGATCACATCTCCATTGCACGTTATACACTTATATATGCATTGGCTCCGCATCATATAAATGGTTCAGCGTCCAGACACGACAATGTACCTAATTGGCACAATCCGTTGAGTGGTGTTTACTCTACATGAATGCCGGTTTATTCTCCGGATAGGTCGTCTAGACTCGCCAAACAACCTTTTATTTGTTTTTTCAAACGTTTTATTTTGCTGTTGTTCAGATGATGGACTGTGTTGTAATGTTCGAGTTAATAAGGCTATGTATATATATCAAGAAAATAGACGCTATTTTTTATTTATTCCGTGAACATTTATAGAGCATACAAAAACAGTACTTTGCTTCAAAAAATTGAATTCTAACAAGTTGCCATTTTTTTTCACCCGATGCGCGTTCTCTCGAGTTCAGTTTGGAAACCCCGTTTAAGAGCGACATCTCTGTTTTGTACTCTGAAAGTCTGAATCATTAGTCGACCCTGTCGACGTCGCACAGGCATGACACGGTTGCTGTCGTTTTCGTCTCGGTGGCGCCGAGAGAGCTGCGTGTCCCACCTCCACCATCAGGCATGACGAATAAAGAAGTCGAAGCACTCCCATCATCCCTGGCTTGCCCCGCCCGGCGCGCGGTATTTTCCACTGACCCGTGGGCCGTCTCCACTGCGCGCACCGGAGACCGGACCACAGTTTTTCTCCGATGCCCTCGCCGTGTCCGTCCCCGCGCACCATATATACCCCGAGCCTTCCCACCTTTGCTCCTCCCTCCCAACTCGTACGCTCTCCCATCTTCCTCCTCCCGCACCAAAAGCCGCAAACGCTCTGCTCGCGCTTTCTTTGCCCCAAAGTCACCTACTACAGATACCATGGCGGCCTCAGTAGCCTGCTCCTTCTTCTTCTTCGACGCCGAGCCGCTGGGCGAGGCCGGCATGCCCGCGCAGGACGCGTGCGCGCTCTGCAGCAAGCGGCTGGCGCGCGACAGCGACGTCTTCATGTACAGAGGGGACACCCCTTTCTGCAGCGAGGAGTGCCGCGAGGAGCAGATGCAGCTCGACGCCGTCTGCGCAAGGCAGGCTGCCCGGCGGCTGCGGCAGTACGCTTCGGGAGCTGAGGCATCGCGCGGGCACCAGGAGTCCAGGAAGGTGTCCGTCGTGAGCTAGTAACCGGCCGGCAAGGTCCGTGGCCGAGTAGAGCGGCGGCGCGGCGCGGGCACCAGGAGTCCAGGAAGGTGTCCGTCGTGAGCTGACCAGCAGAGCCCGTGGCCGCGTAGAGCTTAGTAGCTTGAACCAACGGGGTCTGAAGGATCACCGATCTGACGAGATGAAGGAGTTTGATCAATTTCTCTCTGGTAATCTCGTCTGAGCCGGAGAAGCAGTGAAGGATCTGAGAAAAAGTTCATGTGCTGAGGCTCTGGCCATCTGGGTCGCCCACTGGACGCGTCCTTCTCCTGTCTCTATGGCTTGGCTCCTTTTTTTTCACCTGTGTGTGTGTGCTTGGCTCTGAGCCGCCGTTGGTGTCACACCCATGTGTAAATCGGAACCGTTTGGAAACTAAAGCCTTTGTGTTGATACAAATTTTGCAAAAAGATCATACTCGTGACCTGTCTTGAGCTTTGATGTTGGTCTCTCGGCCAAATACCTTGGTCTGAACTCCCAGTAAAAAAGAAAAACTTGGCCTAAACTGAATGGAGGCGGTACCCTGGAATCTCGCCTATAGTATGTTGCTTCGTCGTGAATCAAAAAATCCGTGTGACGTTTTCTCTGTAGATCTTGTAAATCGTAAGTAATATTCCGTACTATATTTCAGAAGTCATAATTACGCTACCAAATGGCCAAAGAGAAAGGAGGAAAATATTCGTTTAGAATCCCCTTTTATAATTTATGCTGATTGTTGATTAGATCAATCATACTACTCTGTCTGTCCCAAAATAAGTGAGTTTATCTTGATTCATGCATATCTAATATGCTTTAGTATTAGGTTCATGTAAATTCAAGCAAACTCAAGTCACTTATTTTGGGACTGGAGGAGTATAGTACAGATTTTTCTTCTTTCTCAGTAGATCAGCATTTTTGCTTATGCAGGATGAATATATTTCTCTCCTTTTCCACAGATTCATACCAGCGAATGCATACTCCTCTGTCCGCAAATAATTGTACTTCTAGCTTTTGACTAAGTAAAATTTTATTAAGTTTGACCTATCTTATAGATAAATATAACAACATATATATATATATAATTGTTATATTATTAAATTAAATTTGAAAATAAATCTAGTGGTACAAATTTATTGTCATAAATATTGCTACGTTTTTTAAATAAAATTAGTCAAACTTTATTAAATTTAATTTAACACTTATTTGCGGACAGGGAGTAGACAGGAATAATCAAACGTTAATCGCGCCAAGAACTGTTGGAGCTGACCAAGTCTTCCTTCGGCCACCGGTCCGAAGACGGTAGAAACCCTGATGCCGAATCACAGCGTACGATCCAGGAGACACGCACGCCCCGCCCTGGCTGGATCGGACGGACGCATGAGCCCAGGATGTGTCAGACCGCCGGCCGGTGCGTGACAGCGCATGGATAGACGGAGCGGCCACCGTCCACGCCCACGCCTTACTCGTGCATCCGTGCCCCCTCGGCCGCTCCGTGTCGCTGGACACGCACGTCGAGTTAACCGCATGCCTCCGAAGCCCGCGATTGAAAAAGGTCTATTCTAAACCTTGAACTTGTAGACGTCCGGCAGATTGAACCCTGACGTCAAAATCGCCTTCGTTTGTACCCTGAACTAGCTAATCCCAGTCTAAATCAAACCCTAGACGTGTTTGGCGCACCGGAAAAGGAATTATCCCTGCTGGGAATACCAACTGTCTCACTGACTAAAAGGGCCCACATGTCATGTTCATCTCCTACCCTCGTCCAATCTTGGTCAAATACACAGTACAGAAAACGGGCGACGCGTCCATCGTCGTCGTTCTGTGAGGAACCCCTCCTTCTTGATGGCCGCCTCCTTCGTCCAAGGGGAGCGTTGCGTCGCCGCCGCCACACCCTCTGGCGCGAGCGCCACGGCCGGAGGAGCCGGCGACGGAGGGGACCTCGCTGGAGAAGCGCACAAATCATGTAGCAGGAGACGCATGGGTCGGCGCGACGGCACGGCCGGAGGACTGGCGACAACAGGCAACACGCGGTGGACGCCTCCTAGTCGCAGTTCCACCACCATGCGCACAGCAGCACGTATGGACAAAGGTATATCTTAAAAGGCGATTCAGTTTTTGTCCTTGAACAAAAGAAATTCGGGTGGATTTAGAACATGCATTCATGAGAGAATGAACTCGTCATGGTCATGAATACCGATGCAACCCCTGGTGGCAGCCCTGGATTCAGGAGAGAATGAGCTCATGTTGAGTAGACCCGAGCCTCCAGGATGCGAGCGGGCAGCTTTAGCGTGGCGCGCGCACTGCCACACCACGACATCAAACACCACGCCGTGGATGTAGCGCTCTTGCTCGCTCCTGGCCCAAGTCCATGCCAATAGGCTCGATCAATCTGGCCGTCTGGCGGTCAAACAGACGTAGAGATTGGGGAAGAAGATGAGTATGACATGTGGGCCAACGTAGTCAATGAGAGTAGCAGTTTAGCTTTATTTTTTCTTTTCTAAATAAACAAGTCTAATGTTGGATTCAGACCGGGATTAGATAGTTCAGGATACGAACGACAGGGATTTCGACTTCAGGGTTTGATCCGTCTAACCTCTATGAGTTCAAGGTTTAGAATAGACTTTTTTTTCCCGCCGATTCGTCCACACGAGTCTCGCCCAGCTGGGTGTGCGTGTCGCGAGATAGCGCCATCGTGCACTCGTGCTACGGACTTCCCGTTGGTGAAACCGTCAGACATTTGTTTACTATGCAAGTAGCTAGTAACCTTGCAACAAAGCGACCGTGCTTCAGCGCGAAGTTTCGTTTATAAAAAAACCGGGGCGTGCACAAATCTCGGCAAAGCTACTAGCTCTTCTTGCTTCCCGGAAAGAGGCCTCGCCGGCGGAGCCAGATGCCATTGGCTCCCCGATTCCAAGTGGACGACGCAGCTCACGAGGGCGGCTGGCTAATCAACGGCCAAATTGCACTAGTAGTTAAAACTTAAACCGGTCTGAACAGAGAGAGATGATTGGACCCAAAGGTACCAAGGCTTGATTCTTGAGCCGTGCAAGGTGCAGGTGCAGGTGCGTCTCCCCCAAGCAAAAGCAAAAGCGCATCACATCCACGAAGTACTCCGGCCCTGTTCCCCACGCGCGACCTGGCACGCCCTCACATAGACAACCGGCCGCCGGGCTTCGTAAAGCACAAGTTTCTGGCGATCATATTCCGCGAAGGCATACGTGTTGCTACCCGGAGATGGGAATCCGCTAAGGCGTCAGGATCGTATTGCGTACCTACATACATGGCGTGCGTGCGTGCACGGTGAGCCAACACGAGCCATGATTCCCGTCCAGAGAAAAAGAGAAAAGCAGCATCTACTCTAGTCCTAGTAGCTTATATATTCCTGGTCCATGGTATGGCGGCTGCTTCTATTGTAGTATGTCTAACCATGTGGTGCGTGTTGCGACCTCATACGTGGCCAAGGAAAAAAGCACCGATTGTTAGAGTATTAGGTATATATACGGTTGTTATAGTAGTTTAGATAGAATTATAATCTGTTTACGTACAGTACTAACTTGACTCGTAGTCCAAAATAATCTTTGTACGCCTATATATACTCGTCCATTAGATTCAATAATATATTTATCATATTCCGCCAAACTCATACTCTTTTATGGTATCAGCCTAATCGGTCCAAACCCTAGCCGCACGCTTCCGCCGCGTCGCCCCCGGGGGATCGATCTCCATGATCTCCGCCGGGAGGCGCGATCCGTCGCAGGGTTCGCCCGCCGATCTGTGATCGGCTGCCCTGGTGAGTCTTTTCCGATCTCTAGATCGGTTTTTCTCTCCGTTGGTCGCTTGGTCGGCCTTCTTCTTTGGTTTATCGATCATATATCGGATTGAGTCGCCCACCGCCATCATCATCGCCGTTCCTCTATTCTGACCATCGACATCGACAATCTACACCGTGCTCGTGCGCCTGCTTCCTCCGCTGTTGCGCCTGCCTCGACAGGCTGTCGCGGCCTCAGGGAAGGCTGCCGCGCTCCGCGGACGGCTGCTACGCCTTCCATTGGAAGGCTGCCGCGGCCGCCCCCCTCGGATCGTCTTCGTCGTCATCGTTCGGGACTTCACCGACAACGCCGCCATCGACTCCGATCAACGCGTCGTTCATGCCATGGCGCATACGGTGCACCGTCGGTCTGATCAACCGATCTCGCGTCTGTCTACGCCAAGCACGTCCCCGAGCACGCGCCTACCACCGATCAAGCTACGGGTTGCCGACCGCAGCGCCGCCGCGTTTGGTCCACACTACCGGCTTCCAACGCGCATTCCTTGGCGTGTACGTCGCTGGTAGTCTCCCAGCCGCTGCACCGACTTGCGCCCCTCGGGTCGTAGCATGGCTGCACGGAGTCTACTTTGCCATCCTCGTGCATCGACGACCTCAGCTTTCACCGCGCCATCTCCTACGGCGCGGATCGCCGCCGTCTGCACATGGTCTTCGTCACGTCGCCGGGTCTTCCTCGCCTACTTTGAGCACCGCCGCCGCACTTCACAAGATAACCTGCAGGGTGCCCTCTCGCCGTCGCAGATCCCGACGACTACCACATCGCCACTCTAGGCATCCAGCATGACTAACCTAGGTCGCCGCTGGTTTCGCCGCCTTCTACGTCTTCGTGCACTACAACTTCGCCGCTAGCATCATCGCCTCATCCCCGACTACACCACCTGCTACTCTACTCCGACAACCGCGGACAGCACCGGCATCTCTCTCTTAGCCGCTCTGCGTGACGCAACCGCTCTGGAGGCTTTCTCTACTAGTCTTTCTGACATGGCGACAAGTTCATGATGGTCCCTGCCCCCGCACGCCTGGTACTAGCAACACCGGGAGTGCCTTCGTCCCCGACGCGTTCCTGAGTCTGGCAAGCTCGGATCGGCGCCTCGTCTTCATCGGCTTCGACAACGTCTTCTTCGGCATCGACCTCTCTATGACTGCCTCGACCGCGTCACCGACAAGTTCTTCTTTGCATACTCAGTTCTGGTAAAACCAGAGCGTGTGTTTGTCCCCGACGTGAGCCTTGTTCTGGCAAAACTATGGCCGCACCTCGTCCTCGATGGCTCGGACTGCATTGGCTTCGGCATCGACACCCCATGACAATTGCCTCGATGCTTCTCCGTCATCCTCCTCACGCACTATGCGCAAGCGGCTTCACGTGCGGCTACCTCGACACCAGCATCCCCGACTACGACATCGACCACAACGACCCCACGCAATGGCTACCCGACCTCGGCACCGCCTCAAGCTCTCGGCTCCCTCGACATCGGCACAAGGGCTATCACCTCGCCTGTGAATCTCACCAGCTTCCTCTACAGTCCAAGCTACCGTGACGCGACACCGTCCACGATGTTCCTGCTCGAACTGCGGGGGCATGTCAGCCTACTAGATGCTACTTTGGTTTATCTCCAGTCGGACTGTCCGCGATGTTCCAGTTGTTCACGACACTTCCGCTACGACTGCGGGAGAGTGTTAGAGTATTAGGTATATACAGTTGTGATGGTAATTTAGATAGAGTTAGGATCTGTTTACGTACAGTCCTAACTCCTCTCGTACTCCAAGATAATCATCTGTACGTCTATATATACTCGTCCATAAGACTCAATAATATATTCATCATATTCCGCCAAACTCATACTCTTTCGCCTATGATTTGTGTCCGTTTCTGTAGTTTAAGCTAAAGTTTTTTTTTGAGGCTGGCTAGTGCAGGTGAATTCGAGCACGTGATGGCTCCATCCAGGTGCGGCGAATGCGTCCGATGATTGTTGTGGTCTCCGCCGCGCGCGACCCAGCCGGCGAGGCACCGTCGCAGCAAGGGGAGGGGCATGTAAAAAAACAGGGTTAATTGGTGTGCAAGTAAAGAAAGGAACTGGCACTACAAGTTTATTTCAGATTGATGTGCCGGTCGGCCGGTACAAGTACCCGTGTGACGGTTGGGATCTAGGAGGCATGGACGCATGTGCACGCTCGCATGGGTCCTCGTCCATGATACGCGTACAGATGCAGTCGTGTCTTTGCCTTGGCTAAGTCGTTCGACACATTGTGCTTAAGAAAAATAAACTGCTGTTGTTTGTTTGCTTCGTACTACTACCATAAACTGTTGTTTTTGAGGATAGCATGAAACTACAAGTTTTCATGTCAATTTTCCCAATTCATGCCAGCTCTTTCAAATCGTGGAAAACTACCTGATTGAATTCAAGTTGTCGCAAAAAAGACCGATCGCTGTCTGATGGCAAATTGACACGGTTTATGACAGGGGGCCACCTGTCAGGGCCACGGGACGCTCGTTAGGCGCCGCCCTGACACGCCCGGTAACGGCCGTTAACCGGTGTCGCTTCAGACACGCTAGGGTATCCGTTAGTACCCCTGCGCAGGGCTGTCCATCTCTCCCCCCTCACTAGCGATGGCGACGGTGACTCCTGGCGGCGATGAGCTCGACGACGCCGGAGATTTTGTGGCTAGCTCGCGTGGAGGCGTTGCGGGGCAGTACTCCCACAATGCCTCGCTGCTGCATCGTTCTACCGCCGCGCTGGCCAAGGCGGTGCTGGCATCGCCGGCAAAGAGCAGCCATCGCTGGGCTTCATCCTTCGACGCAGCAGTCAAGTAAGTTCTCCTACCTCGCCTTCTCCTTGATTTTATCCATTATTTGCTCAGAGATGTGGTGCACATATAAGATTATTACTGTCAGATTTGGAAGTAATCGTGGTTCATCTTTTAAATTACATAGGAGAACTTGTTTTTAGTAAATATTAGTTTAGTTAACCGACCCTATTTAGGAATTTTCATATGTGTTGTCATACTTGACTGTAAGGTAATTCACTGTAATTGACTGTAGTGTTGTTTTTTATTTCACTTATGCAGTTTAGATGGTGACATATGGGAGATAAGGTTCCATTTCCCTAGGCTAGACAATTTAGAACGAACATTGGGCCAATCAGACATAACAGTGCTAAATTTGTTAGCACTTGTAGAAGGGCATGGATATGGAACCAACAATAAGATGTATTATATTGAAGAAAGAGGAAAAGGAAAGACTGGAATGGAGACAATTGACAGTATGGGAAAGGTGTACAAGATGTTGAAGAAATTTGAGGATGACAAGCTGCTCAACATCACTGTACTGGATTCAGTTGAATATTGAAGACACAAAAGCTTAGTTTTTGCATGAGGATGTTGTGTTTTCAGTTGACAAAGAAGGTGTCACTTTTTTGTCAGATGATCGAGTACAAGAACAAGAAATAATCCCTGTTGATGATGATGATTTTTTCTCAGTAGCTATTGATATTACAAAAGCCTTGTATTTTGGCACACAACAAAGCTTTAATGTAGTAGGGAAAGGCAATTGATGTTGAATGCATTAGTGATGAAGAAGAGGAGTGGTTTCAGTACAACACATGTGAATTTAATCCTGAAGAGCAGAATAAAGGAGTTGAAGCTGAGCTAGCCTTAATTAGAAAATTTAGGGAGGAGAGGAAACATAGACAACAGGATGATGATGAGCACAATATTGCAGTGGGAGCTGAGGTTGACCTTGTTAGGAAATTAAAGGAGCATCAACAACATAGAGAAGTAGAGGATAATGAGGAGACAGAAATCTTGGAGCTTCTCAATGAACAGAAGAGGCAGAGAGAAGACCCTCTTCTTCACTATGAAGGAGATACTGAGGTTGAGGAGTTCTTCCTAGATGAATAAGGAGATAAGGAATCAGATGTTGAAGAATTATCTGAACCAGACATATTTGCAAAGAAGCCAACAAAGAGGACATGTCCTACTACTAATCCTCATCATGAGGCTCCTTTTGAAGAACCTTATTATTTTATCCCAAGTGATGATGAGATGTGCAGCCCTGATGAGTTGTGCTCTGATGATGATGATGGATTTGTGTCAAAGGTTGATGTTAGTTGTGGAAGGAAGAGGAAATTGAAGAAACCAACCAAGAGGATATGGTATGATCCAAACAGAGCTAACCCCCATGAGCAATTTTGTCTCAAACTTTGCTTCAACTTTGTCTATGATTTTAGAATTGCTCTTAGGACTTACCATATTGCAAGAAATTATCACTATCATAGAAATAGTAGTGAAAGGATCATTGTTGATTGTACTGAGAGAGGACCCCCTCAAAAATGTATTTTCTATATATCTTCTTCCAAGATTGCACATGAGAAGACCTTCACAATGAGGAAATTTAGAGCTTTGCATACATGTATACCTAGTGGAAAGAACACCAAGGTCACTATTAATTGGGTAGCTCATCAATCTAAGCAGGCTATGAGAGTTGATCCAAATACAAGTGTGGATACATGGACAATACTAGGCAGAAATGGGGTGTACAAATTCCAAGAAGCAAAGCTTATATGGCTAGGACTAAAGCATTCAAGTGTGTGATTGGTGATCAAAAGAGTCGGTACACACGTCTGAAAGATTATCTACAGGCTGTGCTTGATACAAATCTAGGAAGCAGGTGTGTGGTGACAACTAAGGAGCTTGTTGAGCATCCTAGCCCAAATCCTAGATTTCATGGGCTGTTTATTTGCCTAAATGCTTCGAAGGAGGGATTTTTAAATGGATGCAGGCCCTTTATAGGTAACATGAATGCTACTTATTTCGTTGGAATAATGGATGTTTCATAATATCAATCTTAGCTAGCTTTCCTTTTGGCCATTTTTTCTTTGTAATGCAATCTAGGTTTGGATGGATGTTTCATAAAGCTCACCACTAGACAACAAAATCTTGCAGCTACAGGAAGGGATAGGAATAACAATATTTTTCCCATTTCCTTTGGTGTAGTTGACAAAGAAGACACAACTAGCTGGATGTGGTGTTTAACCCAGCTAAATTATTGCTTAGGAGAGGGTTCTCACTTTGGTAACCATACCATCATCTCTGATAGGAAAAAGGTACTAAACCCAACTAAATCATTTTTTCCAGTGCTTTTATTATTGTAGTATACATGTATTGCATTGCCATGAACTATAGGCATAAGGTACTAAACCTAGCTAAACATAATTCTGTAGGGACTGCTCAAAGCAATATCCAGAATATTCCCAAACTCACCACAGAGATATTGTCTTAGGCATATATATGCAAATTTCTAGACAGCTGGTTTCAGAGGAGAAGAACTTAAGAAACACATGTTTGCAGCTTCATATTCATACACTAAAGTTGGTTTTGACCTTGCAATGCATGCTCTAAAAGATGACTGTGAAGAAGCTTACAATTGGCTAGTTCAAATCCCACCTGAAACTTGGGCTAGGCATTTGTTTGACACAACATGCAAGACAAACCTAGTAGTGAACAACCTCAGTGAGGTTTTTAATAAGATGCTCTTGAATGTTAGAAACAAGCCAATCAGACAATGCTTGAAGGGATAAGAGACAAATTGATGGTGAGGTATAATGGGATCAGGGAAAAGATGGAGAGATCCTATTGGGAAATTACACCTACTTATTCTGAACTCCTCGCAGAATCCAAGAAGTATTCTAGGGATCGCATTGCCAAGAACTCTGAGGTTGGTTTATGGCAAGTCAAATCTAGGGCTAGAATCCTTGCAGTGGACCCGAGGGTAAAAACATGCTCATGCAGGAAATGGAATGTCACAGGGATTCCCTGCAATCATGTAGTGGTTGCAATAATGAAAATTAAGCAACAACCCGAGGACTAGGTGCATGATTTCTTTAAAAAAACTTACCTAGCTGCCTACTAGCACACAATTTACCTTGTACCTGGACCTGATGACTGGACAAGGATAGACACTACAGATATAGATCCTCCAGTCTTTAGAGACAAACCTAGAAGGAAGCAAACAGCAAGGAGGAAAGGAGCATTTGAGGTGCCAACACCTAGAGATACTTCTAGAATGGGGACAATAACCTATAGCAATTGCAAGCTAACCTGGCAATTAGGAAACAAATCAACATGGTAATGTGCATCTACATATGGTTTACTAATTCCTCACCCTATTTGCATTCAGAATGTTTATTAATTCCTCACCTTATTTATTGTTTGTAGTCACAATGTGCATCTACATCTGGTAGTACAGCAGCAACACCTCCAAGGCAGCCTGGTACTAGTCCAGCAAGAACTGCACTAGCCCCTCCAACAACACCAGCACCTCCAAGGGATGCTACTCCAGCAAGAACTGCACCATCTCCTCCAAGAGCTACAGGCCAAAGACCATTCTCTACACCTAGGAGTGCTACTGAAGGTGGTTCCAGTTCTGCACCAGCAAGGCCTGGCAAAAGGCTAACCAAACTCACAGCAAGGATGGCAGGGTACCTTAATGCTGGGAAGATTCTGTCAAGGATGTTTGAAATTTGGGCAGGTCCATTTGAAACAATTTGGAACTAAGTATGTGTAAGATTATGTACTGATGTCCTGGGAAGAACTTGTGTGCAAAAATATGTATGAATCCTATTGTCTTCAAAACTATGTATGAATCTTTGTTGTTTAAGACTACCTTTCAATTTGATGGTGATGCTATGATTGGTGTTGAATTATGTTTGTTAATATGTCAATAATGTTGTTTTATGGTGGCTATAAAAAGTTGTTGAGACCTCTCGAGGGTTCTCGACAACATAGTATACCTTCTATTAAAGGTGGCTATAAAAAGTTGTCGAGACCCCTCGAGGGTTCTCGACAACATAGTATACCTTCTATTAAAGGTGACTATAAAAAGTTGTCGAGACCCCTCAATGGTTCTCGACAACATAGTATACCTTCTATTAAAGGTGGCTATAAAAAGTAGTCGAGACCCCTCGAGGGCTCACGACAACATAGTATACCTTATACTAAAGGTGCATTTGACAAACAAAGAGCCTAACTACACAAGCTACTAGTATTACATAGACCCAAATTATCACAATAAGTTCGACATCCATTACTAGCTTGACATCCATTACCACAATAAGTTCAACATCCATTCTAACAATGGATTGCACAAATAGGTTCTTACACAAGACATAGAGTAGGGTTCTTACTAAACACATATAAAAGGTTTCTTACACATGCATTACATAAATGGGCAACAAACTAGTTAGGTACTCCATCTCTACTCATCACATATTGCTTTGATACTCTTGATCTTCTCCTTGTTACTATCAGAGGCATTGAAAAGTTCAAACAGACTATACTCTAATTTTTTCTTCTCCTCTTTCTGAGCCCTTTTTTATCCTCCAACTTCTTCTATTTCTGCTTATAAACTCCTGCTTGGGTTTTCAGCATATTCTTCAATTCTCCATTAGCTTTCTTGTACACCTGCACTTCATTCTTCCACCCTGCTATGTACTTCTCCATCTATTCTTCCTACTCAGCCTCACTGTAGATCCTCCTCCTGTTTTCTTCCATAGCCTTCTTCCTAGTCTCCAGAAGAAACTTGTTACATTTTGCAATAAGGCATGCATGTTTCTTGACAGCTTTTCCCTCTCTTTAGCAAGATCCTTCAGCATCTTGGAACTCTCATACCTCTCTTCAATTGTTGCACTATTACTTTCATTGTACATTTCCCACAACCTGGACAATGCATTCTTCATAGTGTCAGGCCACTATGTATCTATGCAACTATGAAATCCATAATTATTGACCTGCTGTAGAAGGATTAAAACAGTGATCCAGATCATTCTACATATATGAAATCATGTCCTTTTTGCTGTAACAAAAACAACAATTGTACTGGGCTTATACTACCTATATGTCCAGAGCTAAGATGATGGTCACTATATAATAACAAGAACAATTCTGCCCATTAAGCATTCCATATTAACCGAACAAGATGATGTTCAGAACAAGAAGTTTAATCCACATTAACTAAGTATTCCATATTAACTAAGCTAAGATTCTGGTAATTATATAAGTAGAGATAGTTCCACATTAACTAAGCACTCCATATTAACTGATGTTGGTTCTGGTCACTAAGCATTACATATAAGAAGATGATGATTGCAGCAACAATTTCCATATTACATAGCTTAAGGAAACTGACATGTCCCACTTGACACAGGTAGAACTTTCTGCCTGTATTGTACCCTTCAAATGCAACACATTTGCGCAGTAGAAACTTGTGGCCGTGACAGAGCTCAGGGAAATCATCAGCGATCCATAGAATGTTGGGTCATCAGTCGTAGCGGGAGCATGGTCAAGCGCAGTGAATTCCTAATCGAAGAGGAAATCGAGTTTAATCATGGGAATCTGGGGACATCAAAGAAATCCCAAATCGACCAAAACCCTAACCCTAAATCGCTGGAGGAATCAGAGCTCTTACCTCTAAAATGCTCCCGCTGGAGGAGGACCCGTCATGCTAGCTGGGCATGGCGACAACAACGGTGGCGTGGCGCATGCGGACGGCGGTGGGCAAGCGGCGGTAGCGACGCAACACCGAGATCAGGGAAGAAGACAGTGGGAGTAGGACGGAGACTGAGGTCCACCCTGAGGTGGGCCCCACTTAAGAAGCATCGCTGGTTAACGGCCGTTACCGGGCGTGTCGGGGCGGCGCCTAACAAGCACCACGTGGCCCTGACAGGTGGGCCCCCTTGTCATAAACCATGTCAATTCGCCATCAGACAGCGATCAGTGTTTTTTACGACAACTTGAATTCAATCTGGTGGTTTTTCGCGATTTGGAAGACGACTGGTATGAATTAGGAAAATTGACATGAAAACTAGTAGTTTTATGCTATCAGTTCGCCGGCCGACCGGTACTCGTACCCGTGTGACGGTTGGGATCTAGGAGAGGCATGGACGCATGTGCACGCTCACATGGGTCCTCGTCAGCCATGACACGTACAGATGCAGTCGTGTCTTTGCCTCGGCTAAGTCGTTCGACACAATGGGCTTAAGGGAAAAACCGTTGTTGTTTGTTTGATTCGTACTACTACCGTACTACTCCATCTGTTTCAAAATATAAGATGTTTTGTTTTGTGAAAGGTGTGTATCTAGTCCCCTTTTAGTGTGTAGAATGTTTGGAGTGAACCTACACACTAAAAGTAGTCTAGATATATTTCTTTCACAAAGCTAAAACATCTTATATTTTAAAACAGAGGGTGACGAGGGGTTAACTCATCAATGTCCATCGCAGATAGACTTAGGTTCGAAGAAGTGGGGAGCACTGGAGGCATCGATCGGCTAGCAAACAAGCACACATGGACGCAAGATTTACCTAGGTTCAGGGCTCGCAGAGGACCCTACTCCTGCTTGTCTGCTCTTGGAATTATCGAGGAGTCAAAAGTTACAGGGGGTGCGCATATGCAATCTAGCGATGGTGTGGAAACTAGGGTTGCGGATTGTCCTCCTCCCTGCCCCCTCCTAGCATTTATATAGATAGGCTAGGTCACGGGATAGCAGGTTGAGTCGGTTACATATTAGGGTTTTCCCTTTAAACTTCTATCTTAAGTTTGCCATGTGCCACAAGTAGTCGAAGTCTCCTTTGGTCACCCCAATCTTGATTGGGCCCTGGTAACGTCGTGGGCTTCTTTTAGGCTGGACCGTATATGTCAAGCTCGAGTACCTGTAAGGTATGCCCATATCAGAGGGAGTACATGTGGTAACTAAGAGCAACTCTAACTAATACCCTAAAATAAGGCTTGCCCCAAAAAAACTGTCAAATGGGAGTTTGGGCCAAAAACCAGGCTCCAACAGCTGCCCCACCATTGATCCTAGCCCCTTTTTTGGGGCAGTGCCGGCTGAGCAGCCGCAAATATGCGGCAGAGCGGCGACTATCCTATTTCCCCACTTTGCCCGTGAGCAGCCGCCCAACTGCTGCTCGGAAGCTTCCCCTTCCCAATCCCTTGAGGGCAGCCGCCGCCCACCGCCCTATCCCTAGCCCCATCGCCGAATCAGCCGGAACCCTAAGGGTTCGTTGGGCTTCCGCGGCGTTTGGGAGCGTCCCTCCGGCCGTTGGGTGGCGGAGATCAGCCACGACGACGTCAAATGGTGGTGGCACCTTCAATTCGGTCCACGGAGCGGCCCACGCCGCCCGCCGTCGTCGTCGCTTGGCTCCGATTGAGACAACTCAGATTCCGATCTATAGATGCATCATAGCAATGTGTTTGCATTGTAGCAATGTTGAACTTTCTCCAATATATCAGTGTTAGTGTATGATCTATCAATGTTGATCTTTCTCTGAATTTGCAGTGTGTTTGCAGTTGCAGTGTTCTATTTGTCTCTATGACTGAACATTTGAATGGAAATCGAAAAATAGGGCACCTGCTGGAGTGTTGCAAATTGGAATGGCCGGTAAAGTGGTTGCCGCTTTGCTTCCCTATTTCCGCAAAACAACTGTCCTGTCTACCGATTTTGCTGTCCCAAAATGGGGCAACTGTTATAGTCGCTCTAACCTACTACCTACATGTGTTGGTAAATCTTACACAAAATTCGGCGAAAGTCAATGACACCAGAGTTATGGGTCCATGTCCACTGTGTCAGTCGAACAATTCACCCGTTCTTTTTCTTCGCCTTGTCCTCTAACCACCGTACCCATGGTTCCGTGAAGCTGTAATCCCAACATTATTTGTGACCGGATCTAGTCTATATTCGCCTAAACAGCTAATTGTGGAGTAGAGTAGTACCAAAATCTTAGTCTGGCAAACATTCGACTACGTGAGGTAACAGCAAACGGAATTCCTTCATGTTCATGCTGGGTGGTTGAGTGTCGAGACACCGAATCCACGGTTTCAGGAAGAATTCTTCTCATAACAGTTGTGCCCGATTCTCATTTGTGTTTTCGACATGAATTTTAGTTATCGGCGACACTGATTGGATTCCCTCAAGTATATTTCATTTTTTTGCGTGCAAGATAAGTGGAGATATACTTAACTACGGGCCGTTCCCGTGTGCTCGTATACAATGTTGAATGGGTGGTACTAGTATACGTCGTGTCAAGCTTCTGTGACTGATATTGGTACGAAAGGTTCTTATTCCTTTTTCTATTCGTCTGGAGAGAATAACAATTAGCTTCTTTTCTGCCTGATTCAAGCAGCCGCCCCATCCCCACCTCCCCCCCTCCTCCTCGCCGCCCCTTCCCCGGGGCGCTGGCGGCGGCCTCCGGTTCTCCCTCATGTGGTGGCGGCGAGGCACGGCGGCGCGGCTGCTTTGCAGCGGCGTGGAGGCTGCATGTGCGTGGCGTGCTAGCGGCGGTGGCTGTGCTCAGGTGCGGTGACGGCGGCGGGGGACGCGTGCTGCCGTGCCCTTTGGCATGGGGAAGACGGGGCAAACTGCCGCAGGTCGCGCACGACCTTTTGGTGGCGTTACGGTCGAGGGTCGGGCTCCTGCCGAAGGTTGGGCAGGGAGGCCGTCCGGGCTGCCTCGAGCTCGGGCCGAGGCAGGGGCTCCACGCCCTTTCTCGAGCCCAACCCTTAGCCCCAGATCTAAAGACGAAGGCGGCCTTGGGAGGCGTAGGATGTCAATCTACAAGGGGATCCCTCCTCCCTTATCTTGCCTGTCTCTGGGGACTTCACGACGGGTGACCCCAGCATTTCTTCTGTCATGGTGAGCTCAGCTTGGACTCCGGGGTGGCGGCCCCGGATGGTGGGGAGCCTTTTGGTCGGCGGGCGTGCCAGGGGCTCTGGTGCTGGCCGTTTCCACGGTCGTGAGGACGGCATGGTGCCAGGGGATGAATGGACAGTTGACTACCATTGCCGAGGGAAACCCTTGTCCTTCGGGCCTTGACGGCGACGTCCATGGACGTCGTACCCTTCCTAAAGGCGTCGATGTGGCAGCGCTCGACGTGTCTATGTGCTCCGGGTGAAAACCCAAGATCCTTAGATCGGGCGGTAGTGGAGCTTTTGTGTCGTGATCTTCATGAAGATGCCACCTTGGAGTCCCACGGCGAGCGACTCTCCAATGGTTGGGTGGTTCCACCCCACTCTCCTCGGTGAAGCTTGCTTCGTGTTCTGCTATCTCGGTGTTCCTCGTCTGGCTGGTCCTTGGTGCTGCTGCTCGATTGTGAGCCGTCAGTCGATTCCTGGTGGTGCTCGGCCTCTAGTGTCGTTGCCTACGATTAGGGGTGGACACAAAGCTCGAGGCTCGAGGCTCAGCTCGAGCTCGACGAGACTCGGCTCGGGCTCGACTCGGCTCGAAGGTAGGACAAGCCAAGCCTAAACCTCGCTACTCAGGCTCGAGGATCGACAAGCCAGCTCAGCGAAGCTCGCAAGCCGGCTCGAAGGCTTGATGCAATAAAATATTAGCATGATATTTACTCACAATGTAACAATTTACAGTTGTAATCAACAATTGATAATAAATAGATCCCTGACATACTTTAACAAATCTCACAAATTACAAATAACCATAATGGTGGTATACATCACAAGTTCACAACACAAATTTATGCACTTAATCAGTCAATAAAGAGTGTCGTACATCACAAACACACGCACTTGGTCAGGGATGCTGGGCTGTAGTGGCCGGCTCGCCACAAGCTCAACAAGCTAAGCCATAAGCCCAATAATTTAGAATTTTTCACGTACAAGCCAAGCCAGGCTCGGCTCGAATTTTAACAAGCTAGCCGGCTCGGCTCGATTCAACCCCTATCTGTGATGGTGGAGCCGTACCGATGGGTCGCTATCGGTTCGCCCGCTAGAGTGAGCATCGGCCCGACACACAACCCGTCCAAGGCGTTTGCTCCTCCCATGCGTAGTCTACCGTTATAGTCGCCGATGGTTTTGCGTTTCCGTTTGTAGCGGCTCCAATTGGCATGTGCTTGTGTGAGCGTGTAGTCTTGCTTTGTAAGCTGGCTTCAACATCTTGTATCTTTTCCGCCGGTGTGGGCGTTATTCATTTAACATCGGGCTTGTTTGGCCTGTTATCTAAATTTTTGTGTGTCAGATAGTCAGAGACGTTAGTTCATTCTTCTGACCAGGCTAAGTCAAGCGTTACTGTACACAGCGAGCAATTATTTCCATCACATCACGGCGCTATATTTGACCGAAGAATGCTTGCCGCTTTCCACATCTTTGGACGAAACAGTTGAGGTGGTGTTTTGGCTCCCAAGGTGCAAATTACAAAAAATATATAATAAATAAATTTTAAATTGTCAAAAAAAAATCTGAACAAAAATTTCGTATATACATCCGAACATTCTATGCCCGTACACAAGTTTCTATAAACAATGAACATTTTGTGTGACTTGTGTAAAAAGATAAAAAACATGTTCGTAAATAGAAGCGTTGGAGCACTGAAATTTGTCTTTTTACATGGGATATAAAATGTTCTTTTCATCCGCAAAATTATGTACAAACATTTAGAGTCCGGATGTAGATGCAACTATTTTTTTCTAATTTTTTTAATATTTTGAAAAATATTTTAACACACAATGAGTTCATTTGCACCGTGAGCCGAAATGGATTTCCGCGAAATAGTACGTTACATTTGACTCTTGGTCCTGATTCCATTCAGTACGTATATTTAGACAGTCCAGTCCAACTAAGTGAGCTAAGAACTGTGTTAAGAAAAGCTTACACGGCGGGGTCACGTTACGGCTAATTTTTTAAATAATACATTTTTTTATTTAATTTCACGAATATTACGTAAAAAGAGGAAATTACACATCTAACGCGCTGTCGTTTTTTAAAAAAACAACCAGCCCGTGTCGTTTTTTGAAAAGACGATCGGCCAGTCGGAATATTGACAGCCAGCTGATCGTTTTTTGAAAAAACAACAGTCCGTTTCGTTTTTTCAAAAGACGACTGGACCGCTGGCCTGGCCTGGCAACCAGTTGATCGTTTTTTGGAAAAAAGACTGGCCATATTGTTTTTTTCAAAAGAAGACGGCTGCATGGATCATGCACTCTATGTTGGGCTAATCTTTTTGCGCCGTTCTTTTTCCCGCTAGTAGTTCCCGCCACTTGTTCGCGCCGTTTATCTCCCGCCACCTCTTCCCGCTAGTATTTCTCCCGCCACTTTTTCGCGCCGTTTCCCGCCACTTCTTCCCGCTGTTTTCTCCCGCCACTTCTTCCCGCTGTTGCCCCTATAAATACTGGCACCTAGATGGTATCCCTTCACCTTGTTATTCCTCCCATTTCCTTCCCCTCCCCACCATAAGTATGCCATGTTCGGACCCAGAGTATAGGCCTACGAAGATGAAAGATGCCAGGTTGCCGCAAGGGGTGACACACGAGCGCTGTTGGTGCGGCCATCTCGCGAAGGTCAAGGAGTCGATCGATTTCTCCACCTGCATGGGCATGAAGTTTTTCATGTGTCCCAACTACGACGCAAGCCCGCCCCGGCACGCAAGTTCGTCGTACGAGAGGCCTCCGGTATGTTCTCAGAGCATGGTTAATATGAACCATTCATGTTATCATGAGTTCTTTTATTCATTCCATTGATTTGCTTGCAGTCTCCTCCTCCACTTTGCAAGTGGTACTATTGGATTGACACGGAGCAGCCAGCCTGGGCCAAGAAAGAGTGTCATGGCAGGAACCGAGCTGTGTGGGCTGCCTTTCATGAAGAGGAACATGCTGAAAGGATGGCCGAAGCAAAGAAGGAACGGGAGAGAGAAATGAAAGAATTCCGAGCAGAGGAAGCTCAAAACTGCGAGCTGAACAGGAAGAGAAGGGAGGAAGAGGAGCGCCAGGAACAGGTGTGCAAGGAGGCCCGTGAGGAGGAAAGGAAGAGATTAAGAGAAAGAGCTGCCGAGGCGCGGGCGACAGAGAAACGTGGGGACAAGACCAGGAAGTACCTGCGCTGGACTCAGGGAAGGTAGACGTATGTCTCAGTACCGATGTATCTTAATTCCTGTTGTACTGTCTTGATGTAACTTCATTTCAATTGTAGTGTCCCGATGTATCTTAATTTCAGTTGTAGTGTCTTGATGTATCTTAATTTCAGTTGCACTGTCTTGATGTAACTTCCTTTCAGTTGTAGTGTCTTGATGTATCTTTAATTCAACATGGCAGACAATGTATCTAAAATGTTTCCCACCGAAATGCTTTCCGTCAAAAAACATTCCTGCCAAAATGCTTCCCGCCAGAATGCTTCCCGCCAGAATGTTTCCCGCCAGAATTTTTCTCGCCAGAATGTTACCCTATAAACACCCCTCCTCGCGCAGTTGTTTAAGCACAACCACCCCGTTTTTAGCCAGTATGTTTTCCTACGATCGCAGTTTCGTGATAGACATGTCCGTCAACCTTTTTCATTTGGCTAGGAACTTTAGGATAGACATCAATCTAGGCCCATTGGAGGAACTAATTAGTAGTGATTGTCTCCTCACTGAGCTGGGTGAGGGATTGCGTAGAAAAGGGTGGCCGAAGAGGACTCCAGAGGAGATACGGCAAGAGCTACTTCAGATCAATGGTCGGTGGAGCAAGAAAAGATTCTCTGTTGATGGGACAAGGCAGCGGAAAATCACGCTCCCTTGGATTTGGATAGAAGAGAGTGAAGACTCTGACGATCTCTTCATGCCACCGGTCGGCGGTACCAGGGATAGAGCAGAGCGTGACAAGGCTGAGAATGTGAACAAGGCGCAGGCCAAGAAGAGCAATGACAAGGTAGAAGAGAGTGAAGATGAAGATGATATATTCATGACGCCTGCCATTGGGACTAAGTGGAGGGCTGAGTGGGACGAAAGGCTGGCCAAGAAGAAGGCATTGTTGAAGGGTAAGGGCGAGGCATCGTCGAAGGGTAAGGGCGAGGCATCATCGGTCGAGGCATCATCGAAGGGTAAGGGCAAGAAGAGCAGGCCATGAAGAAGGCATCGTTGAAGGGTAAGGGCATAGTCGTAGGGATAGAGAGCGCTCTTATTTATGTACCGCAAGTTATGTTCAACTGCTGTTGCAAGCTATACTGAAGTGTTTGTCACACGGTGTCTCCTGCTGCTGCCACTGGTCGAAAGTAACTGCGGCTGTTGCTGCCACGCCGAGCCTCCAGCCTGGTCTGGGGGTGGTGCTCTCGGTGTCTCCTGCTGCTGCTGCCATGCTGAACCTCCAGCCTGGTCTGGAGGTGGTGCTCTCGGTGTCTCCTGCTATGAGATCCATGGACGAGGCCCGTGGCGGATAGGTGCAGTGGGTGTCTCTTGCTGCGGACGCCCCGAGCCTCGGAGTAGTGTCTGGTCTGCACGCGGGGTGAGCTCCTGCGTGGAGTGACGTGGTGGGCCCTCCCCCATGGAGTGATGCGGTGGACGTTGTGCTGCTCGGTGCTGAACGACGTCTGAAACGTTCGTGCACGTGATGGCCGCATAGATACTCTGTAGTCTTTCCTGGACACGCCTTACAAAGGACTGAACTCCTTGACGTGGTAGTAGAAGAGGAGCGGACAAGAGCGAATGTCCCCACTGATTCACTTTATTCTGTAGCTCCCATGTCATATCGGCCTGCATTTGTATAGTGGATAAGTACACATTATATAGGCTACTAGGTGCAGTGACGAAGAAAAGTGTATTTACCGCTGATTGTCTGGGCTCCATAGTCGACTGGCTAGGGTATCTTTCATCATCATGTGCGTGGTGGACGGGACACAACCGTGTCATGCTCATGTACCTCTATAAGTATGCACGGAATAGCTCCATATCAAACGCAGGAGCGGTCTACACGTCAGATGTTGCATTCTGCTAACCATTGATATAAGTATTAACCCATTGAAGCCACTGATTTGCGCTTCTTTTAGTACCCTTCCGAGAGTACCTGCCATTAGATTTTGTAAGTATACAATCAGTGTAAAATTATAGATACATAAATATGCATGTCCGATGAAAGGGGCGCCTCCGGACATGGAGGATCTACCATCTGGCGAAGACCGAATTGCCTGATGACCCTCTGTTGATACATCTCCTCCACCTGACAATCGAAGATGATCTTCGATTTAGTCAGCCAGTAGTTCCATATGAATTACAAATTTAAAAGATAGTTCCATACGAATTACAAATTTAAAACATAGTTCCATACAAATTACAAATTTAAAACATAGTTCCATACGAATTACAAATTTAAAACATAGTTCCACACGAATTACAGAGGTACAACTGTTGGGGATTGGCGCAGAAAACAAAAAATTTCCTACGACGGAACCCCAGAAACTAGCCTAGGATCTATCTATGTAGTAATGCGGTAACGGCCAGAGCGTAGAGAGTACATACCCTTGTAGACCGTACGCGGTTAACGTTCTACGGGGAACGTGGTTGATGTAGTCGTACTCGAAGCTGACCTCAAGGTCACGAAACTCCTCGCAGGTCACCCCTTGCTCCTTCTTGATCTTCATCATCTTCATCATGCAACAGCTCCGGCTCACGACATTTAAGTGCCCCAACTGTTGCGCCTCGTGTCTTCGTACACATCCGGTGCACGATGAGACCTCCGGCTCCCCGATCCCGCCGGGATTGCGGAAGTTGATATCCGGTTAGGAATCCCTGCAGCGCAACGGCGTACTGCAGGTGTGCCTCGATCGCACAGCCTAGACTTGGGGCCATGGTCACAAGGTATAGAGGGAGAGAGAGAAGGAGAAAGTCAACCAAAGGACTTCTCTAATTGTGTATTTTGGTGTGTTTAATCCCACCCATGGCACCCCTTTATATAGGCTAAGGGGGTGCACCTTTCTCAAAGGCTAAGCCATGTGGAACTAATACTAAAAGAAAAAGGCAGCAGATTTTCGGACTGCCAAATGGGTTGTTTCTACTCATCCCAATAGGCAAACAGAAAATAAACTGATAAAAGAAAAAGGGACAGCAGGCTGGGCCTGGCTGGGTGGGCCTTGGCGCGGCCCACCCCGCGCCCAGCGCTCCCGCCGCGGCAGCCTGGAAGGGGAAGCCCCGGGTGGGCCGGCTCGCCCCCCCGGCGGCCCAGCACCCCGCCCCGCGTCGCCCGGCCCGGGTGGGCCGGCTGGACAGCGGCGGCCCGCGGCGACCTGGCTGCCCACTGGCGTCGCCTAGCTATCTGCCACACTGTGCGGTGGTGGTTATCCGCCGCCCATAGGGCTGGCTGTTTTACCCTTTTTCCATTTATTTTCTACACTTTTATTTCTAGGACTTTTCCCTCTAGGATCTGGCCTAATATAAAAGTTGTTTTTATAAATTTTAACTTAAATATTATTTAGAATATATTAATTCATAATAAACATATAATAAATATATATTTAAATTCCCATTTATCCGAAAACACTTTTCGGGGCTTTTCCTTTATTCTTTCTCCGAACAACTTCGGATCTCTCCACGAAACGATTCTGGCTTTCTCTCTTTCTCTACGGTGATTCCATCTTACGAATGATCGCTCTCATCATACCCTTAAGTGTATCCTCCCACGGCTCGGGAATGCTCTAGACATGATCTGTATCAATGATCAACAGAGGAACCAGGGATGTCCATGTGACCCCTATGCATTCCTAATAACAATGTCGTTTGAACCGTCTAAATGTAGCATCCTCTTCCTTTTGTTTCTTGATACAACTTGTCCGAGATCCGATCACTGGTATCCTATACCTTTGTTCAATCTCGTTCACAACAAGTTATGTTTTCTTGTTACCGTGATATTACATCCCCGTGACCTAGTCACATGTTGCAACATTTATAGATATAATCTCACCAAGTCGGCCGTATGTATCTTTACCCGTCATGTGGGTGAACAAATCCCGGTCTTGCAGTCACATGTCATCTACTGTTCCTTCAGAATACCCAACGTACACCTTTATGGCCACCGCATTACCAGATGACGTTTGATGCAGTCTAAACAGCCTAGGGAAACAGTGAGTAATATGAGCTCACGGTCTAAGGAGAAGGAGTCTAGGTATAGCTGTTGCAACAATGAACTATATGACTTGATCGTGTTGCAATCCTTCGAGGAATGTCCAACCACATCATTCTCTAATGATATGATCTCGTTATCAGTCGGCATAAATGCCCATGATCTTGAAACCCAGATCATCTTCGTGACCAATGAACTAGTATGAATAGTGAAAGGGTAATTGCCCCTATGTATGGTTTTGGTGATTAATGACAATCCCTATGGACTAATGTTTTCATTGAGTTTTTATATGAAGAAATATTCCATAGGTCATGCTTGTAGTTCATGTGTTGGATTCAAGTATGGATGCCATGAAGATAAAGATATACCTTGAGTTTTGGCATCAAGATCATCAAATTGAAGAGAAGAATATGATATGTTCAAGATCTTGAGAGTGTGATCTCAATAGAAGAATTCAAGATATGGCTCTAAGCCGGTGTCATGATAGCCTCATTAGTTGAGCTATGGTTGACTAAGATTTAGAGCATGTAATCAAATGAAGAATTCCTTATGTACCTCAAGATATTGAGATGGAGCATGAGAATACTCTTGGTTGACCAATGCAAAGAGTGAAGAGTGATTTCAAGTTGGTCAACGCATGAAGCATAAATAATGTACCACATGGATCTTGTGGTATGGTAAGCCTTGTCATTTATGCATCATGAACTAACCCATTATATATGTTCCTTTGTGTTTTATATATGGGATAGGTATCTTTCCATGGGCATGCTTCAAAAGTGAAGATCTCAATAGCCCATGAGAGGATGGCATCAAGTGGTGATCGCCATCAAGGTTGAGAAGGGCAAGTTCAAGATAAGCATCTCGAGAAGATCATTTGCCTGAAGCTTGTCGTCCATATTGGTGAAAATGGACATGTGAAGATGTGTCCTAATGAAGCTATCCGATAGTGGTGTATGGGGGAGCAAATTATGAATCTTCACGAAGCAACAATGATCAAGTGATGCATTCTGGCTTGGATGGAGCTTGAAGCGTTGTCATCAAGATCAAGCGGGATGCGCAAGGCAAAGGTATGTCCTTGCTAGGTTTTCCTTTTACCGGTCTCAAGGTGATTGTTGGGAGACTGGGTTATAGGATAGATAGCCGCACTATCAAGAGGGGCTTTCGGTTGGGTAACTTGATCACATCGTCATAGGGAGCTCAATCCTTTGCATACTTTGCATCTTCCTATTTTGTTGCTTCTTGGTATTTTCTCTATGTGAGGTTCTTCAGCTTGTTGCTAGCTCTTCAACAAGCCCAAGTTCATCGAAAACAGAATTCGTATGCATCTTATATGGTGTTTTCGAGTTTGAAGGTTTTACCGGTTCTTCTTATAGGAGGCTCCATACCTTTCCTCATTTGGTTCTATCTTCCTTTGTTGGACTATGATGTTTTCATGCACCATATTGTAGAGCTTGTTTTCCTCATCAAAACAAGCCCAAGATCATCGAAATCGGAGTCCGGATGCAAAAGTTATTGCGTTTTTCGTGAAGTCAGTTTCGTCCCGGTTGTGGATCCGGTTCAACCGAGCCCCACACCTGAAGGTCCGGTTCCAGCTCCGGTAGACCGGATCTCAGACCGGGTTTTCCGGTTTTCGCGACCGAGTCTATTCCGGGTTGGCGAACAGAGGTATTTCGGTTTGTAGGTCGGTCCTCCGGCCTGGGGACCGAGTTTCCTGGTTCTGGGGCCGGTCCAACCGACTTTGGAACCGTGTTTTCGCTGTTTTCTGTCCAACGGCCATATTTGCTTTTCCCTATAAAAGGGGGTTCTTCCCCCAATGTTTTTGGTTGTTCTTGACCACGAAATTGACCTCCATTGTTGAACCTCTTGAGCTTGCTTCCTCTCCCTTCCCTCCTATGATTCTTGCATCTTTTTGAGGGCTTTGGAAGAGGAGATCTAGATCTACAATCCCCACCAATCAATTCCTCCTCTAAGTGAGGGGAACCCATTGGATCTAGATCTTGGAGTCATTGGTTGACTTCCACCATTGTTCTTCCTCTCTAATTCCTCCCTAACACTTGTTGCTTTGGTGGGATTTGAGAGTGAGGGATTCGAATGCCCTTGGTGTTCTTGCTTTGCATTCTTACATAAGTGTTGAGCTCTCCACTACGATTTGTTCAAGTGAGAGACCGTGAGCTTGTTGCTCTTGGAAGGTGACCTCCTAGTTGGCTTGGCGGTTGGTGCCGTGGTGTCCTCTTCGTGGAAGATTGTGAAGAGACCCGGGCTTCTCCTTCGTGGAGCTTGTGAAGTGGTTGTGGAGCTTGCCATCTCCGGAGTGGAGGAAAAGCTAGCCATAAGGAAAGGGCCTATTCCTTCGTGGGATAGACTCGGAGAAGAAGGTGAGCCTTCGTGGCGTTGGGAAATCCTTCGTGGAATCCCACACCTCTCCAACGTGACGTACCTTACTTGTAAGGGAACACGGGAATACATCTTCGTCTCCGCGTGCCTCGGTTATCTCTATACCCGAGCTTACTTTCCTTGTGATAGCCATCGAGCTTGAAGTACTTATATCTTGCTTATCACTTATGGTATATTTATCTTGTGCTATCTTGCTTAGCTTATCTTGTTGTTGGTGCACTTAGTTGAGCCTAGTGTATTTAGGTTTTGTGCTTGTAAAATAAACGTTAGTTTAATTCCGCATTCTATCAAGCCAAAACCGTAATAGTTTTGAAATTGCCTATTCACCCCCCCTCTAGGCGACATCTCTATCCTTTCAATTGGTATCAGAGCAAGGTTTCTCCTTGTTTAGGCTTCACCTCCTAGAGTGTAAGATGTCGGCTAGTAGTATAGTGCACAATGACACAATTATCTTTGATGGCACAAATTATATTTTGTGGAGAAATTGCTTACTTTGTAATCTTCGGACCTTGTGTCCAAATATTGAGCGTTTTCTAGATGTAGGTTTTTCTCCTCCGATGGATCCTCAAAATCTATCTTTAGAGGATGAGAAAAATTTACATCTCGAAGATCAAGTATCTAATGAGCTTATTTTCTCCTTGAGCCCCATAGTTAATTTGTTCTTGACAAATGTAAAGCGCAAGTCATCTCATGAGATGTGGACCAAGCTTAAAGAAATATTTGGTGGGTCCATTTCTCATAGGGTCGGTGGTATCTCCTTCACATCATGAAGAGCTCCAAGTGGCTTCCACCTCCGGCCGCGATGAGATTTCAATTCCCTTCACTTCACCTACATGTGACAAGTCACAAGGTAATGGCATGGTGAGTGGAGAAATCATATGTAATGATGGTAGTGGTTCTCTTCACACCATTAATTCATGTTCTATAAATGCTAATGCTGCAGAGAGTTTGGACTTAAGCACTTCTTGCAACGATAATTTTATATCCCCTTGTGTTGCTAGTCCTTTCATATTGTCTAGAAATTATTTGAGTACTAGTGTAGATGATATGCTTGATTTGTCTTGTTCCAATAAAAAAAATGCTTCTATTTCCTCTAGTTGTGTATCTAACAATGTAGAGGAAATCAAACACCCTATGGAGCAAGACACGATCATGAATGAAGATTCAAGAATATCCTCATCTTCATCCTCCCGTGCTCACATGTGCCTTATGGCAAGAGGATCAAAGGTATCTCCTACTTTAGATCCCAACATCTCTTCTCTAGATAATAGCAATGATAATGATGATAGTGATGATGGCCTTGATGAGGATACTAGAGCTCTTGTGCTTGAGCTGACCTTTTTGTGTACCTCTCTTCGTGGTAATAGTAAGGCCGTTGCTTGTATCAAACACGTTATGGACACCATAACTAAACAAACGGAAACCATAGAGGAGTTGGATTTCCAACTTGATGATGGGAGTCGGAGATTCAATCTCTTTAAGCAAGAGATTGCCGAGGAGAAGCACACTAATTTCTCCTCATACAAAAAATTTAATCTTATGAGCTTGAAGTACTTATATCTTGCTTATCACTTGTGGTATATTTATCTTGTGCTATCTTGCTTAGCTTATCTTGTTGTTGGTGCACTTAGTTGAGCCTAGTGTATTTAGGTTTTGTGCTTGTAAAATAAACGTTAGTTTAATTCCGCATTCTATCAAGCCAAAACCGTAATAGTTTTGAAATTGCCTATTCACCCCCCCCCTCTAGGCGACATCTCTATCCTTTCAAATAGAGGATACTAGGGACTTGGTTGTTTCATACCACACCTGTACCAATGTTTCTGCTTGGCACAGTTCTAGCACAAAATGAAACTATTATAAACTAATTGAGATATGACAATAAAAACCTATTTATTATTTGCCTCTAGGGCATATCTCCTTCAACAACATGGTTCCATACGAATTACAAATTTAAAACATTACAAATTCTAGTTTCTTCCTCTGCCTCTTGTTCCTCGCCTGCCACGTCTGCCACGTCCACGAGGAGCCGCTCCTCCAGTCCCGAACATATGACAATTGGTGTCTCTATGACCAAAATTATTACATAGAAAACATTGTCTAGTAGGGCCTCCGACTTCGTATTCATCCATATCATTACGGATGCGAACACATTGTCGCCTTCCTCTGCCTGTCCGCAGTAGTCCAGGATCTGGGATGTAAATCCTTTCACCGGGGTTTACTTTCTTGAAATTGCCCCATGCTCTATATCCCATCATCTCACCAGTCCATGTATTGATTACCGACTCCTTAAGAAAATAAGGAGACACAAACGATCTCGCATCCATATCTAACCGCCCGCACACAGCAAATACATGAGAGCAAGGCAGATGCATCCGCTTGGGTTTGTTGCAGGTACACTCACATGTCGGCCAAACCTCATTGCCTACCCTCACCTCTTGTGTCTTTACCTCTTCTCCAGATCCGATCCTGTTGGAAGGGAGGCAAACCTCAAATATTCGTTCTTCATTACCGATGGCGACGACGTGCATAGACCGAGCCTTTTTTATTTTGTCATTCATGTAATGCATTATCTTTGAACAGTACCTCGTGTTTGAGTTGTTGACGATATGCATCTGAGCAAGCTGGAGTCTGTCTCTGAAGTACTTCAACGTTCCGGTGAAAATACACTCCACAATAGTTGTTAATGGCAGAGCCCTGCTTCCTCTCAAGACGAAGTTGTAATTTTCGGCAAGATTTGTAGTCATGACGCCAAACCTAGCACCATGAGTGTCGTGCAACAGAGACCACCTCTCCACAGGCTCGTGCTCTATCCATTCCTGAAAATTCTTAATCCGTCTGCCTGGCCTCCTCCTAGTACCGGGTTGGTCAAATCCTGGCAAATCGCAAAGAGCAATTGGTTCTTCCTCGGGTGGTGCTGCTCTAGCTACTGTCTGTGCAGCTACCACGGCCGCATGAGCCGCCACAGTTGCTGCTCTAGATGGTTTCCTCTGCCTAACATGTTTTTTTGTGAATTCATCTAGATAGGCCCGACACTTGATATACTTCCACTCCTGGTTCTGCTTGCAAAGCTTCTTGAATAGGTTCATCAGGGCCTTGTTCTTGAACTGTGAGAAAAAGTTAGCCCCTAGATGCCGCATGCACCAATGACTCTGCATGTCTAGCCATGGAGTTGGTTCATCTGGAGCAGGCTGAGTCAGCTTCCTTATCGCACTGAGTATACCCGGATGCATATCATGAAGGACGCGTACATTCTGTATATCCCTCACAATTGCTATCTTCAGCTGCCTGAAAAACCATACCCAACTCTCGGTGTTCTCGCTCTCCACAAAAGCAAATGCAAGTGGAACAACTTGATTGTTCCCGTCTTGACCTATGGCAGTCAAGATCTGGCCCCTGTACTTGCCAGTGAGAAATGTTCCATCTACACAAATGACTGGTCGACAGTGAGTGAAAGCTTCTATGCATATAGCAAATGAGAAGAACACTCGATGCAGCACCCTCAAATTGGGTTCTTGAGGCAATGTTAAGTGTTGGATGTCGAGGTATGTGCCTAGATTCCTAGCCTGCAGTGTCTGCAGCATCCGAACAACATAGTCGTATCCATCTCGAAACGAACCAATCTTGTCTCCAGTGCCCTCTGCTTAGTCCTCTAAGCCTTTCCGTAAGATATATTGTAGCGAAATCTGACAGCAACTTTGTTGATGATAGCTTTTACCACCATGGCTTTGGTCTCCACTATCTCAGTGTATAACAGTCTAGCCAGGAGGGTTGACGTGAGATTACGATGGTCTTGAAGGACATTGTCAAGTTGACATGTGTGCTGCACAACATCGCTAACCTTCCAGTTGGTGTCATATCGAGGAACATGGGCATGGACCCTGGCAGGACATCTAGCTACCTCGCAAACCAAAGTCAAATATTTTTGGGATGACACCTTTGTTTTGAAAACTCGTTGCATGGACAATGGCCACTCAACGATTGCTTCCTGTAGATGCCTCTTGCTAGGATATAATGCACCAATAGAGATGTTGTTGGCGTGATAGTGCCACGAGGAATCATGCCCATCGTTCACATTCATTGCTGCTGTGTGGTCTTGACTCCATGATGCTGGAATAGGTTGGTCCTCTTGATCAGACTCAGCGGAATCATAAGAGCTATCACTGTACCCTTATGAATCTTTGGCTTCCATATGATCTTGCAACCAACCGTCGTGTATCTCGTGCTCATTGACCTCACCACTGAAAATATCTTCTCATGTCCCTTGACTACCTTCAGCTGATTCATGTCCACCATCCTCGGTGTGTGCAAAACTACTCTGACCAGGTTCATAACTACCTCCATCGGTGTGTGCATAACTACTCTGACCAGGTTCATAATCACCACCGCCATCTTGACCTTGACTGCTCTGGTCATCATAGTAGCCACCACCACGTCCGTCTTCGGCTTGACTGCTCTGCTCATGATCATAACCACCACCAACATGGTGTGTCTGACTACTCTGGCCCTGATCATAAACAGGCTCTTTCGCCACATGAAGCACTAAGACACTGGGGTTAACTACCCTATGCAGACAGGCTTTTACCCATTTGAATCATTTAGCTTGCTCTTCTATCGGTCTAAAAAAATCAGGTTTAATCCTTAAATTAGTCCATAATACATGCACACCGACAATATGGGTAGGAGGGAGCCCTAAACGAACACATAACCAATCCTTCAACTCAATAATGGATATTGTTTCAGGATCCTGGAGCACTTCATCAATACAATAAAAATCGCTCAAATCAACTCCATACTGGTTTGTTTTGACGACACCGTCACCATAGTAGAACCTAAATACTACATTATTGGGCATAACTTCAGACTAAAAAAATACCACAATTTGTCAAATGCCCGTACAATGGAAGATTTTTGCCCGCAAATATACTTACAATCCTATGTTGAATAATCTTGCATAGCCAGCAAATATAATTATAATCCTATAGCCGAATAATCTGGCATAGCCCACAAATATACTTATAATCCTATAGCCGAATAATCTGGTAGCTAACATACAATATCCAGAACTACCGAGAAGATAAACAAACCCAAATGACTGTAGTTAGCAAGAAATTAGGGTTTACCCTTGAAGCGTGCGAAATCCTGCCGTGCAGCTGCCTCCACTCAACCGTGCAGCTGCCTCAAGCCCCAGCCCCAGACTCCACCGTGCAGCTACATCAAGCCCCCGCCCCAGACTCCACCATAGCCATTGCTCCTCAAGAACTCCAAGAAAACCCTCCACAAAAACGCCTCAAATCGCTTCACCAGACTATCCCACAAATAGATCGGGAATCTACTAGCTTTCTAATATGTTTCAGCAGCAAATTTAGCGGAAAACAGAGCAAAATGTAGCAGCAAATCAGTGCAGCTCTATGGGAGAAGAACTAGCAACAGGGGAGAAAAACACGCGCGGCTGAGGGAGAGGAAGAAGGAGGCAGGCGAGGTGGTCTGGTGCGGGGCTGGGCGCGGCGTGGCGCGGGGATATGGACGAGCTCGCCGTTGCATCAAAAGACGATGCAACCGGTCGTTCCCTCAAAAGACGACGCCACCCTGTCGTCTTTCCACGCAACGATGCGCGCGGCTGTCGTCCTGCAGCCCGGCAGGGTGGGGCCTGCGGCGCTGTTTTCGGCGCCTCAAAAGACAGCACGGTCCGATCGTTTCTCAAAAAACGACACGACCACTTCGTTTTTTCAAAAAACGACAATGCGTTATATGTGTAATTCCCTCTTTTTGCGAAATATTCGTGAAATTGAATAAAAAAGTGTATTATTTTAAAAAAATAGCCACGTTACGTACGATCCCGAGAATTGACAGCCGTCTATGCAGGAACGAGCCGAGAGGCCCCAGCAGAAAACTCCACAATGTCGACACTCTGCATTTGGCACATCGGAGTGGCACTTTTCCCTGTGCTGAACGTGAATCTCTCGACTCGTGACACCACCGGCAACATGAACAAACCAAACAGCGAAATCAATTCCATGGAAAAAGGGGGTGCTCAGTCGGACGCGGCTGAAAACGACTGGCGCGAGTGGCAACAAAATACGTATCCGTCATGCTCGGCGATGAATATGATACCACCACCACCGGTGTTTCTTTCGTCCCATGCCAACTAAATTAATTTCGGAAGCAGAAAAATTGGTGCTTGCAGAATTAAAGGAACCACTTTTTATTACTAAGTGAGTGAAGTAAGCTAGCGAGAGATTTCTTTTTTGTGGGGGGAGCTAGCATGGGAAAACTGACAAGCAATCGATTCTGCTACGACTAGGTTAAATAATTCCGAATAATTGAGATCATTAACATGGAAACCTGCCCCACTTATTTTTATAGTAGGTGATCTGATGACTCGGACCTGCCTCGGATTTCCATTTTTAATGTGAGGAATGGTGCTTCCGGAAGCTCCACTGTTCATAGGGAGTTGATTGTAAGTGCTTCTTTTTAAATGCTAGAGTTGCTATCCTGCGTACTATTGGGTGTCAAAGAAAACGACCACCTTGGCAGGAACATACTTTTGTAAGTATTATTTGTGAGCACCCAATACATAATTTATATAGGTTTTATAAGAGTGTCTTAAAAAGGCTATTTGTTTGGCAGAAAGAACAACGACATTTACTTATCTATTTATATCCTTGGTTTAATTTTATTTCTATTAGTCCTTGAACACTTAGCTAAAGAAATGACACTTACTATTACATTTTTTCTACTATAAAGGATGAATTTATGTATTAACTTGGTAGTGACATCAAGATAATACAAAAAGAGTAGAGATTCACTTGATGTCCACATATCATATCGCCTATGACCATATGGAAGCATCTCATATTCTAACTCTTCTCCCCCAAATAGTCTATGTATTTGCTCATTTGATTGTTTCCTAATTTTAATCTGCTGATCAGTTAGCTCTTGACTTTCTGTGATCTTCATCTTACCAAGCTCGTCAACTGTCGCAAGCATTTACAGAGATAATGAAATGTTGTGTCGCACTAGCAGAACATTTGATGTCCTTGAGCTGCCAAGGATATTATCCATAGGAGATGATAATCTGGAGGAAGGATCGTCGATGGAAAAGGATAACAAGGCTACCTTATCAAGATTCATTACTGAGTTTTTATGAGTTTGGTTGTCAAGTACTCATACAGATGCCTTCCCTTGGTTGTACATATGTGTATCCAAATATAACAACCCGTATAACTGCGATTAGTTGGCTCGCTAAAAATCTCAACAATCTTGGTCAGATCAAAAGGATAAGCCTCGATACCAGTTTTCCCCTCTTCCATAGTCCCATGCGTATTTTTCTCAGTTTTGTTTTGCACCATGCAACAGTGGTCTAGCAACGCAATGATTATGTTAAATCTCGGCCGACATGAAAGACTTAAAATCCAATTCACTATACATGTTGTTAGCTGATCCTAAATATCTCATGTTGCCAACTAAGAGTATGACGATATCATGCATCTTGTCTCGTAATACCTAAATCTCGGGTGGGAAGCTAGCAATGCAATTTGATGGCTTGTTTGTTGAGCTGTTGTTCAGTAGTCACTACTACCCGGTACTCCGTACCTATCTCAGGCAAAACACTAGATATTCTGATGCAATCATGCACCAATTGTTTAACACACAAACTTAATTAAAATCCAATGTTAAATATTCTAACAGCTAAATAATGTTTTTCTTCAAAATCTCAATCGACTAATGTGCACATAAACTTAAAATTTAAACCTAGCTCACTACACATGCTGTTCGCAGATTCAAAATATCCCATGCTGCTAACCGAGAGTATGATTCCAGGCATCTTGATTACTTATGTTTGCTGAGTTCTTGTTCATAAGTCACTAATTACCCGTCACTACTCATTGTCTCCGTAGTACGTACCTATCTCCAAAGAGCCACTAGATATACCGATGCAATCATGCACCGATTGATTTCTCTCCCACTTCATGCCTCCCTACTTGGCTAGTTGCATGGCATGCTCAGAAAAGGAACACGGCATCGACGACACACCGCACACGATACGTGTAACATCACACAACGAGATGTGGGAGAAGTAGCCCTTGGTTTAATTGTTTCAACTACTCCCCTGATCCAAATTATTTGACTCGAATTTGTGTAGACTTTTAGATTCAGAGTTACAAGTTTTTTGTTAACTTAAAGATTGCACTCCATAAGTTTCTTTCGAATGCATTTATTAGAAGGTCTTAGTTGGAGTAGAGCAATGCTCATAACCTGCAATTGAATTATGTAAAATAGTATTGGAGAAATAACCATTTGCAACAAAAATATATATCTTAGCTCTCTGCCGCTAAATTTGAGTGTCTTGACTTTCACTCCTTATCTCCTAGATTGGGTAAAGTGACTGCAATGTCAAATCAAACATTTAGGCTCCCTTTGGAACGTAGGAAAAAAAATCCTATTTTTTGCCTTTTCCTTGTGAGCATAAACTGATTCTTGTGATATTTCTATACATTTTCTGTTAAATTTTGCGTTCTAAAGGGGGCCTTAATTGGGTGCCTAGGTCGAAAACTACGATGTGCAGATGCTCTATCCGATTCACGGTTATGCTAGCCTAGGCATGCAATTTGTTAATAACACATTTATTTTCTTAGAACACCGAGCGAGGCAAACTCCAACTTGAAATTGAATTTGGGAGTGAGCAAGTATTTATGTATGACTAATTACTGTTCATATTGAATTTTTTATGACTAGATACCATAATTAAGATGGTCACAACACTAGTAGAAAAGCCTCCTTTGGTCCCGGTTCATAAGGGTCATTGGTCTCGGTTTAAACCGAGACCAATCACTCGGTACCAATGTTGGTCCCGGTTCTGGCACGAACCGGGACCAATGGGTCTCCATGTGGCCCGTCGTCGCGTGCGCTTGCAGTAGGACCTTTGGCCCCGGTTCGTGGCATGAACCGGGACCGGAGGTCTTATCTATATATTTTTTTCCAATTTTTTTTGAATCTATGAATATTTGGACCGGTTAATCTCTCACCCGAGGCCTCTCAATCACACTTAGTTTTTGGTCAAATTCCAATCTTTAGTTAAACTTTCTGGTCGGTCACCCATCCTCATACTACTCCCCCCCAGCATGCTTAACATCTTGGTTCCTTTCCATCCCCCTTCCTATGTACCACTTCTTACCTTATGTCTATATTATGTTATTAATGATATTAATCCATGCATCTTGTGAGACACAAATTCTTATAATTTGAGTTACAAACATGATTTTAATGTACAAAAATGACTAAGTAATACTAATATTGAATAAATATAGAAATAAAATATATTATTTTTGCATTAATTCATTTAATATGGCATAATTAATATATTTAAATCCATAAATCGAAATTCCACAAATAATATGTCCATTATCGGCATCGTAAATTTTTGTCGATAATTTTGATATATTATACGATTTTTTCCGATATCGTATGCACAAATGGCGGCCATCTGAAGTTTTTATAAAGTTTTCTTGCAAAATAAGTCGAAATTTAAGTTTGTTAATTTTCATGACAAGTGTATCACTAAATACAACTACAGTTGAAAGGGTTTTATTTTTTAATTTTTTTACAATTTTTTGCGACTTGTTTTTGAAATTTCCGAAATTTCAAAAAATTCTGATTTTTTTATCCCGGTTTTTGTCCCGAACCGGGACTAAAGAGGGACCCTTTGGTTCCAGTTCGTGGCATGAACCGGGACCAATGCTCATGCCAGGAACCGAGACCAATACACCGAGATAAACCGGGACCAATGTCCTGGCGGCATGCACCGGGACCGATGTGTGGCATTGGTCCCGATTTGTTATTCGAACCGAGATGAATGGCTCTGGGGGCTGGACCAAAGACTACTTTTCTACTAGTGCAACATTGGCCTTTTTCGGCTAAGAACTATTCCTACTCAGTACATGACGTGCAATTAATTTGGTTGCTAATTACTTCTTATCATAAACAAGGAAGGATCATCCATTGATGAATCTTGTTTCCCCTTTGTTGACACCGAACCTTACATTTTGTTCCATGGCCTGACTACTTTCCTAATTAATTTATTGATAATAGGATTGATGTAAGTTCTCGTGGAAACCAACCAACAATTTTAGATTTTAATTTGCTTGGGATTTGTATCCTTCGGTTCCTTTTTGTCTTATATAAACTTATAGAGTAAATGTTTTCGAATGCTCTTCATGCATCAAGGAAGTGATGTGTGATTATCAGTTAGAGGGACTCAACTCGCTTATAGGAGTGTATGAGAATGGTATCAATGGGATATTAGCTGTTGAGATGGTATATTGTATGTGCTAATTGATCAAGATCATCTTTAGTAAGGCCCTCCATTTTGTTTTGATTGACTTGTTGGAATGTATACCTTTTTTTATTATAATTATTTAGGATCTTGGGAAAACCTTAAAACTATTTCATTACTGAGCTTTCTGCATGAGAGACTCACAACTCGTCCTCATATGATTGTTGTGCAAAAGTCCACTATGGGCAACTGGACGAAGAAAATCGAACGTTTTTGCCCTATCTTACGTGCTATGAAGTTCTGGGGGAATACAAAAGAACGGGTTAGTTGTCTCAAAATCCTATTCTTTATCCATTGATTCAACATATACTATCATGTTACTAACCTTTTTTCTATGTCAGAAAAATATGAGGGCCAATTCGCTACAGCCGGGGAATTTTTATGTTTGCCTGACTATTGTTGAATGGCAATCCGTGAAAAAGGAAAGTTAACACGTTTCAATTGGGGTATATTATTATGGATGAAGCTCAATGGATAAAGAATGAATAATGTACTCTATCACAAATCATGCAAAGTTACAACAGTAATCATCGTCTCCTCATCATATGCACTCCAATCTAGGTAGCTTCTCTTGACACTTCTGTTTTTCAAATGTAGCTAGTGCATGCATCCTGAACATGGATTTAAGTACCACTTGAGCTAGTAAATGATGTGTGTTGTTTCATACTTGTTTTTAGTTTAATCTTATTCTAGACTGTTTTGCTGCTACGTGATGGAACAATCTCCATGAGCTTTGGGCTCTTCTCGACTTCTTTCTACCTGAAGTATTTAACTCTACCGAGATCTTTGATGGATGTTCCCAAATATCTGGTTCTGACCCTTATCAGAAAGGAAAAATAAAATCTGGAATAATGAAATATATTAATCAAAAGGTCTACTATATGGTTAATACTGTCCGCAAACGTAATGACCATGCATTTACATATTGATCATTTGAAGACAGTACTCCTACATACCATGTAAGCATGGATGGCAACATTTAGAGCATCTAGCATTTTTTTGATTCTCCGCTTGTCCAGCTTCTGGAACTTACTTTCTCACGCTCCGCTGCCACTGCATCAGTCTACAACAGAAATACTGTTAGGACAAATAAATAAATGTAAAGTTCTCACTACCAACAAATTAATGGTCTCCACGGTAAAAGGCATGTACAACCCACATACATGTTATTGTCTCTATGTTTTGGTCACAAAACATACATACAGCTAAATAGTCAGGTTATATATTTGGGTGTCTGTGATCCTTTTGATGCATTCATGCATCCATGATCAAGCATAAACATGATCTTTATATGCCTTTGTGTAGCTTGTATAAAAGAAAGACAACTCACACATTAAAGAACATCATGTATAAGTCTTTCAAAAATAACCACACATAATGTCATACGACTCAATGCCAGAAATCAGTAAAGCACAAACATAAGCAACCATGGAGGAACAAGTGACCCTTTTTATGCATTACTTGGATAAGACGACCACAAATAAGGCATAAAAAAGAAATCAATAAAATACGTAGTAACAACAACTATGACCACTAGTTCTTGATCCCGTCACTTGCAAGTTTGCACAACAACCCATCAAATATTGAATTTCCCGCACAAGATAGTACAAGCTATATTGTCAGATTCAGTTACAAATGTACAATGGGAGGAGCTGCATGCATATACGAAGATAACATGTTATACTGTCAAGTAAATGCAAATGGACATCAGCATGAGGTTATATTGGCAGATTCAACCGCAATGAACATAAACAATAACAAGTTTCACACTTGTCCACTTGGCATATAGGCTACAAGACCTTTTTTCCGATAAGGGGCGCTTTATTACTCAAAAGTTTAAGTATTACACCCGGCCTCTGCATAGCTAGGATGCACACAGCCGACAAAATTGCTCAGGACGAGTCAAGATGAAAAAATAAAGCTCGATAGCGATTTACAAAAACAATGTAAATGCAACTACGCCAAAGGAGCTGGAGGCGGACCGATCCGAAGATTATGTTGCCATCTATGCCTAGTAAATAGGTCCCGTGCAGTGTCCTCCAGCCTCGTACACACCTCCAAAAAAGGTATCTCAGCTCCACATGATGTAGCACCGACCAAGCCCGAAGGGTATGCGCCAACCTGTAAATAACCTACAGAAGGGAACAATTAACATCATTAAACACCTTATCATTCCTACATAGCCATAGCGACCAAATTAATGCCATCGTTCCAACCCGAAGAAGAGTCTTAAACTTGTTATCTATACCATGTAACCAATTCCCAAAAATGTTGGCAATACTACGTGGTGGCGACAAGCCAGAAGCTGCTTGGGTGACTGACCATATAGACCGTGCAAAATTGCATTGGAAAAACAGGTGTTTTATTGTCTCCTTGTGGAGACAAAACACGCAGTTCGGATTCCCATGCCAATTGCGCTTAATAAGGTTGTCTTTTGTAAGGATAATTCCACGACGAAGATAACAAGCAAAAATCTTGTTTTTAAGAGGTATCTTCATCTTCCATATCATCCTATTATCTAAAACTGGTATTACTGGCTGGGTTAAAACGTTGTATAAAGAACGAACCGAGAAAGAACCATTCTTAGTTAGATTCCATCGAAATACATCTGGCTCATCTGTCAACTGGACCTGCGCCAATCTATGTAGCAGCATGATCCAAGAGTCAAGTCTGACACCAGTTAAATCCCTTCTGAACGTTATATTGGGTGGAAAAGATTCCAATACAATAGCAATCGTCTCCCCTTTATAGCGAACAATGGAATACAACGTTGGATATTGTTCTCGGAGGGTAGCCTGACCAAGCCATTTATCCTCCCAGAATCTTATCTGAGACCCATTATTAATAGAAAATGTGCCATAGCGAAGAAAAAGTTTCTTTGTCGCCATCAGGCCAGCCCAAAAGTGAGAGTCTCCCCGTTTCCAAACCATTTGGGACAATGCTTTTGATCCAACATATTTTCTTTTAATAAGAGTTTGCCATATCCCTTCTTCAGTTAATAACTTGAAGAGCCACTTACTAAGGAGGGCCATATTCTTGATTTCCAAATCATGAATACCAAGCCCACCATGTTCTTTGGGACGACACAGCACACTCCATTTAGCCAGTCTATATTTCTTTTTCTCGTTATCTCCTTGCCAAAAAGGCTACAAGACCTATAGTTGAATGCATCTATGAAACCTGTCATGCTAAACTGCTGACAACAACACAATGCGAACAACAACAAATGGCCGGTACCATATGATATTTTTGATAATTTGCCAAGAAAAATAGTATCAGACCAGTAACTAATTAACAAATTCAGCATATAAAAGTACAACAAGATTAATAGAAGCATGATTCACAAATTCAGCATATAAAAGTAGAACAGCCGCACACGTGCACACACATATGAAACACCCTCATGACACTGAATGGAAAACTCACACGAGAATATGAGATCATGGAAAACACATGCATCCTCCCGATCTGATGCAATAGTGGGCACTTGGCGGTGAGGACTCTCCTGGTCGTTGTCTTAGCGGAGATGCATGATCTCTGGTATTGCCGCGTATCTGTGTCATGACTTGGGAAGGCCAAACGGGAGATAGGATAATTGTGTGCTACAACCTACGAAGGTGAAACGTCGGTCGTCCCTAGGTCTCTACATCAATGTGACGTGCGACGTGCTACTGGGCCTTTTGTTTTGGGCCAAATGAGTACTACCGTAATACTTATATTTAATACCAATGCTAGGATAATGCAAGTAAGTTGCAATAGGAAAAAATACCATGATAATTCATGTTTGAATGTGTGTCGTATTGTTACCAAAAAATGATACTTCTGACGTGATCTTTAGCTTGGAAAGGTTTCTGAACAATACCGAAAATATTCCTCATGAAGCAATAAGCAGAAATTGTAACGACATGCTCTAATTAGCATATCCTCGTGTAGCAAGTGCCAACACGTGAAACAAAAAGGTTAGGTCGACAACAACAAAAAACAACCCATTCAGTTATTTAGGTTCAGTAGCTTCTCAAAAGACATTTAACCAGATAAGAATGCAACCAAAAAGGTTTATTTTGTTTTGAAGTTTTTGGACATATTCAATTCACATTTTCCTCAAGCAGCAATTATAGCATATCTCTGGTGCCCGGCTGGTCAACATTTACTGTATATCACTCTTCTATGAAGCTTCGTTCAAAGTTCAAGTGCAAGCAGTCACTTTGCCCAATCTAGGAGATAAGCAGTGAAAGGCAAGATGCTCAAATTTAGGTAAAGAAATCCTATGCGACCAGTCGCACCGGTGACCTGGCCAGTCGGTGGACACGTACGCCCGCAGTGCGGGCCCGGGCGTGGCGGCGACGACCCCGACACGGCAGTCGGATGGCGTGTCAGCCGCGGAAGGTGGTCGGTAGCCTGCGCGGTACGAGCCGGATCGCATAAGATTTATTTCCCAAATTTAGCGCCAGAGAGCTAAGATATACTATATATTTATTGCAAGTGGTGATTTTCTCCAATCTATTTTACATAATTCAATTGCAGGTTATGAGCATTGCTCTACTCCACCTAACACCTTCCAATAAATGCATCGGAAAGAAACTTCTCTATGCTATGCAGTCTTTAAGTTAACAAAAAACTTCTAACTCTGAATCTAAAAATCTAGACAAATTCGAGTGAACTAATTTAGATCGAGGGAGTGCTTGAAACCTACTTATCGTCTCCGATATCTCGTCATGCGATGTTACACGTGTCGTGTGCGGTGTGTCGTCGATGCAGTGTTGCTTTTCTGAGCGTGCCATGCAACTAGCCAAGCAGGGAGGCATGAAGTGAGAGCTAAAGCAATCGGTGCATGATTGCATCGGTGTATCTGGTGCTTAAGTTGTCATTTTTTTCCACCGGAAGCACGTTCTCTCGAGTTCAGTTACTAAAACCCCGTTTAAGAGCGACGTCTCTGTTCTGTTTTGTACTCTGAATCATTAGTCGACCCTGTCGACGTCGCACAGTCATGACACGGTTGCTGTCGTTGTCGTCTCGGTGGAGCCGAGCGAGCTGCGTGTCCCACGTCCACCATCAGGCATGACGAATAAAGAAGTCGAACCACTCCCATCATCCCTGGCTTGCCCCGCCCGGCGCGCGGTATTGCCCCCGACCCGTGGGCCGTCTCCACCGCAGTTTTTCTCCGATGCCCTCGCCGTGTCTGTCCCCGCGCACCATATATACCCCCACAGCCTTCCCCCTTGACTCCTCCCTTCTTCCTCCTCCCGCACCAAAAGCAGCAAGCGCACTACGCAGCCCAGCTCTGCCCGTGCTCGTCACCATCCACAGATATGATGCCGGCATCAGTAGCCCGCTCCTTCTTCTTCTTCGATGCCGAGCCGCTGGGCGAGGCCGGCATGCCCGCGCAGGACGCGTGCGCGCTGTGCAGCAAGCGGCTGGGGCGCGACAGCGACGTCTTCATGTACAGAGGGGACACCCCTTTCTGCAGCGAAGAGTGCCGCGAGGAGCAGATGCAGCTCGACGCCGTATGCGCGAGGCAGGCCGCCCGGCGGCTGCGGCAGTACGCCTCGGGAGCGGAGGCGCGGCGCGGGCACCAGGAGTCCAGGAAGGTGTCCGTCGTGAGCTAGCCACCGGCCGGCAAGGTCCGTCGCCGCGTAGGGCTTAGCCTGTTGAACCAACGGGGTCAGAAGAATCGCCGATCTGACGAGATGAAGGAGTTTGATCAATTTCTCTCTGGTGATCTCGTCTGGGCCGGAGAAGTAGTGAAGGATCTGAGTAAAAGTTCATGTGATGAGGCTCTGGCCATCTGGGTCGCCCACTGGACGCGTCCTTCTCTCTTGTCTCTCTGGCTTGGCTCCGTTTTGCCTGTGTGTGCGCGCTTATCTGAGGCTTTGAGCCGCCGTTGGTGTCACACCCATGTGTAAATCAAACCCATTTGGAAAGCCTTTATGTTGATACTACAAATTTTGCGGAAGATCATATTCGTACCTTGTCTTGAGCTTTGATATTATTCTCTCGATCAAATAGCTTGGTCTGAACTCCCAGGGAAAAGAAAAGCATGGCCTGAACTGAATCTGGCGCACCCTGAAATCTCGCCAAACTAGCATGAAATGGAGTAGTAAATGAGTTGCACGAGGTTTTGGAAGGCAGATTTTCCTTTTGCGAAATTACATGGTTCTGTTAATAATCATCAACAAGAGTGTAGAAATGCTTTCGCGAAAAAACACACACTTAAAAAAAGTGTGCTTGTTGCCACATGCTAACAAAAGGAAGTATGAAAGAAAATAATCGTGTACTCTAGTTGTGTTGTTGATGAGATCTCAAGTATAACGACTTTCCTTCTTTCTCTGTAGATCATCATGATTGGGGTTTAAACTCCCATTTTGTCTGTGCATGACAAATACCCGACGACCAATTCATACTATCTCTTTGTTTTAGAGCTTAAGGCTTTTTTTATATATAGTCAAGCTAAGTAAAGTTTGATCAAACTTTTCGAAATAACTATCAATATTTACAATATGCAATTCATACTGCTTTGATATATCATAAAACATAATTTTTATATGAGACCTATATAATAATGCCATAGTTTTTGATACTCCCTTGTATCAGTTTACTTGTCCTCCGCGTATATCTAGAATGTTAATCAATAAAATACAAATTTAAATGATATAATTTATAGTAGCCAAAATAATAACCTAGGTATATGCGCAAGACTTGTAAGCCGAAATAGAGATAGTAGTTTTTTTTAAAAGTTTTTTTAAAAAAATGGGGTTGAGCCCGGCCTCTGCATCCTCGGACAAAAGTTTTCTCTAAAAGTTTGACCAAACTTTCCCGACTTTCAAAGAAAATGTTGAGCATTAAACTTTGAAACGAAACGGACATTTTTTTTTAGCAGTGGATGCATAATCTGATGCCGAAGCAAACGGTAACTGGCAGAGAACTGTTGCAGCTGACCAATTTTTCTTTTGACCCCGACGACCACCACCGGTCCGAAGACTGTAGAAAGCCTGATGCCGAAGCAGAACATACGGTCCAGGAGACACGCACGTCACTGGCTGGCTGGATCCGACGGACGCATGAGCTCGGCATGTGTGAGACCACCGGCCGGGTGCGTGACAGCGCATGGATGGTCGGCCACCGTCCACGCCCACGCCTTGCTTGTGCAGCCGTGCGGGTGCCCTCGGCCGCTGCGCTGCAGTGCCACCGCCCGTGTCGCCTCGCCGGACACGCACGTCGAGTTAACCCTAGCATGCTTCCCAGACAATTTTTTTTCGACGTGGATCAACCTGAGCCTGATATTGCTTTTAGTACATAGTAGATAGATAGATTCTGGCCGAGCTGTGGCTGTGTTCGTGTGTCACAAGCGCCATTGTGTGCTACGGACTTCCCGTTGGTGAAAACAGTATCAGCATTTGTTTACTAGTAGTACTAGCCAGTAACCTTGCAACAAAGTGACCGTGCTTGAGCGCGAAGTTTCGTTGTTTATAAAAATTGGGGCGTGCACAAATGTCGGCAAAGCTACTAGCTGCGCTTGCTTCCCGGAAAGAGGCCTCGCCGGCGGAGGCAGATGCCATTGGCTCCCCGATTCCAAGTGGACGACGCAGCTCACGAGGGCGGTTAAGTAGTAAATTATGAACGGCCAAAGTGCACTAGTTAAACCGGCCTGAACAGAGAGATGATCGGACCCGAAGGTACCTCTGCTAGCCTTGTGTTGCCGTGCAGGCGCGTCTCCCCCCAAGCCAAAGCGCATCGCATCATCCACGAAGTACGGCCACGCGCGACCTAAACAACCGGCCGGCCGGGCTTCGTAAAGCACAAGTTTCTGGCCATCATACAGTATCCCGCGAAAGCGTACGTGTTGCTACCGGGCTAGCAGAGGTACCTTCGGGTCCATGGTATGGCGGCTGCTTCTGTCATAGTGTAGGTACATTCGAACACATGGTGGTGATGGGGCTGGTGGCTCCATCCAGATGGGTCCGATCGATGTGGTCTCCGCCTCGACCCGGCCGGCGATCTCTCTGGGAAAGGGGCACCATCGCAGAGAGGCGGGGTTAATCGGTGTGTGCAAGTAAAGAAAGGAGCTGGCACTACAAGTTTACTTCAGCTTGGTGTTTGCTATGCCGGCCGGCGGGTACACGTGTGAGGGTTAGAGTCTTCTAGGAGAGGCATGGACGCATGTGCGCGCACGCATGGGTCCTCATCAGCCATAGAGATGCACCCGTGTCTTTGCCTCAGTTACGTCGCTCGGCACAATGTACTTATATAAGGAAAAAAAAGGTTTTGTTTGTGTGGTTCGTACGTGCTAGCTTAGACCTGCTACGTGCTGGTGTTGGTTAATCTTCTTACACATAATTAGGCGAAAAGTCAATGACACCAGACTTGTGGGTCTAGCAAGCAAGGTATGGCCACCGTGTCAGTCAAGAATCCCGCCACTTCAATTTCTTCGCCTTGTCCTCTAACCACCGCACCCGTGATTCCGTGGAGCTGTAATCCCGACATTATTTGGGACCGGATCTAGTCTCTTCGTCTAATTAACTGATGATTGTGGAGTAACAAGTGCCACCAAAATCCTAGTCTGGCAACATTGACTACGTGAGGTAGCAGCAAACGGAATACCTTCATCAGGTCCATATTGCTGGGTGGTTGAGTGCTGAGACACCAAATCCACGGTTCAGGTCGGAGTAGAAGAATTCTTCCCTTGAATTGAGTATATATTTTATTTATCGGCGACACTGATTGGATTCCCTTGAATATATTTCAATTTTTGCGAGCAAGATAAGCGGAGATATACTTAAGTACGGGCAGTTTCCGTATGCTCGTAGACAATGTCGAATGGGTGCTACTAGTATACGTCGTGTCATGCTTCTGTGACTGATATTCGTACGAAAGGTTCCTTTCTGCCCGATTTAAGAATCTCTCCTAGCTTTGGTCATGCGTGACTCAGCCAAACCTGCAAAAACAATTCTGTTCCTTCTATTATTCGTGGAGAGGAATCTAGTATTCTATACTGTAGTAGTGAACGGCAGTCGAATAATCGGTATACAAGTTTTGTGTCAAATAGTCAGGGATGTTAGTTCATTCGTCTGACCAGGCTAAGTCAAGCGTGACTGTATGCAGCAAGCAATTATTTTCATCACATCACGGCGCTATATTTGACCGAAGAATGCTGCCGCTTTCCACGTAGTTGGACCAGCGATCTCTGATATTTTTCACCCTGTTACAGTGAATAGTAAATGAATGATTCCAAAACTGATTCTTTATTCCATCGATCATTGAGATATTTATACAGACAAACGGACATAGTCGATCGTGGGAACGGGAGCGAGAAAACCCCCGATCGTGGGAACGGGAGAGAGATATCGTACTACGGTTACAACAAGGATTATCTCCTATTTATTGTATTAAATAAATCCTAACACCCCCCTAATCTTTGCTTGTCTTTGCGACCAATCATCCTAGGAATAACCTCCTCCAAAAACCCTGTGGGAAAAATAGAGGAGAATGGTACAATATGCCATGAAAAACTCCTTCCAAAAACCCTATGGGAAAATAAGGAGAAAATGACATATGTCATCCATGCTTGTACTGATATTGCCTCATTAAAAACCTTACGTGAGAAAATATTAGTAAAACTCACAAAGAAAAAGAGTGCAATACTGAAGATCTGATAATCTTTAACAGGTCTTAACCTGGGAGATTTCTCCCTCTGAACTTTACAAGTCACGAAGTCTCCTCATACCAATTCCATGTACATATTTGTGAAACAACGAATTTGGTAATGATTTGGCAAACAAATCAGCGAGGTTATCACATGACTTTGTTTGCAAAATATTTATTTCCCCACTCTTTTGTAGCTCATGGGGATAAAACAGCTTAGGAGCAATATGCTTTGTAATATTGCTCTTAATATAACATGTCTGCATATGTACAATACAAGCAACATTATCCTCATAGATAATGGTGGGTGATTCTAGCGAACCAATCCCACTTGAACCTTGGACAAGTTCATCATTCTACGAAGCCATACACATTCCCGTGATGCTTCATACAAAGCAGTTATTTCAGAATGATTCGTGGACGTAGCTACCAATGTTTGCTTTGTCGACTTCCAAGAGAAGGCTGTACCTCCATGTAAGAAGACAAATCCAGTCTGTGATCTGGCATTATGGGGATCTGATAAGTATCCAGCATCACAATACCCCACCATGGTTCTCTCTTGATTTTTCTGATAAAACAAACCAAGATTTTTGGTGCCCTGAAGATATCTTAAAGTATTCTTCACACCAGCCCAATGCCCTTTTTGTAGGTGATGCGATGTATCTAGCCAATAGATTAACTACAAATGATATATCAGGTCTCGTGCAGTTTGCTAGATACATTAGTGCACCAATTGCACTAAGGTATGGGAACTCTGGTCCCAATACCTCTTCATCGTCATCCTTAGGTCTAAAAAGAGTCTTTGTCTCTATCAAGAGACCTAACAACCATAGGTGTTTTTGACGGGTATGCTTTATCCATATTGAATTTCTCCAATATCTTTTAGATATAAGCAGACTGATGAACCAATATTTCAGAAGAAATATGTTCAAGTTGTAAACCAAGACAAAATTTGGTTTTACCCAAATCTTTCATCTCAAATTCCGTCTTAAGATGATTACTAGCCTCATGTATCTCTTGTGTAGTACCAATGATATTCAAATCATCCACATACACAGAGATTATACAAAATCCATTAGTAGATTTCTTGATGAATACGCATGGACAATCATCATCATTCAAGTACCCTTTCTGCAAAAGGAACTCACTTAGTCGGTTGTACCACATTCTACCCGACTGCTTCAAGCCGTATAACGACCTCTGTAGCTTTACGCAATACATTTTGCGATCAGCCTTCGGATCCGGAATCTTCATTCCCTCAGGGACTTTCATGTAGATATCCGTATCTAGTGACCCATATAAATATACGGTCACCACATCCATCAATTGGATATACAAATTCATTTGCACTGCCTGTGATATCAAGTATCGGAACGTGATTCCACTCATCACAGGAGAATATGTTTCATCGTAATCGATACCAGGTTTCTATGTAAAACCTTGTGCTACAAGCCTCGCCTTATATCTCACCACCTCATTGTTTTCGTTCCTCTTTCGAACAAAAACCCATTTTGCCCCAACGGGGAAAACATTCCGAGGAGTAGGTATTACTGTAGTAAATACCCCTCTCTTGGTAAGCGAGCGCAGTTCATCCTCAATTGCAACCATCCATTTGGACCAGTCCGAGCGTTTCATACACTCTGTCATGGTCTTAGGTTCACGGTCCAATGCCAGGTCATTTGCAATCTTTGAGGAGAAAAATATGTCGACATTTGTAGACTTTCTGTTGAATGATCTCCTGATTCTACATAGTTTATAGAAATCTCTTCAATACCTTCAGACTCATCGTGATTTCCCTCAACGATTAAATCGAGGTGTTCCAATGTCCCAGCACCTATATTCGTGTGCACACTTGTGCTGGGCCCTGGATGATGAACATCCTTTAGGTGTCTTTCTTCAACACTTGGTTGAACGTCAACCCGCGGTTGACCTACATTTACTGTTTTAGAGATCCTCATTCCCCGCGGACGTTTCTGAGAACCTTTGTCCTTTTTGTCCAGATTTGTCCCCCTCTTGGGCAGTTGAGTGGTCGTAGCTATCTCAACTCTCTCTGGGACATTCATAGCGGGAACATGGGATTTAGTAACACCCTTATAGTCAGTAAATGCATCTGGCGGATTATTTGCAATATTTTGCAAATTTATTATCCTCTGAACCTCCAGTTCAGATTCATTCGTACGTGGATCTAAAGACTGAATGCCTTCAACATTCCAATCTATTTCCTGGCATTTTTGTGGTCCTTTTCTCCCCCTAATGCCGGAAAATTATCCTCATCGAAGATGCAATCAGCGTACCGGGCTGTGAAGAGATCCCCTGTTAGAGGCTCTAGGTACTTTATAATCGACGAAGAAGTGTACCCCACATAGATACCCATCTTTCTATGTGGACCCATCGATGTACGCTGAGGTGGTGATATCGGCACGTACACAACGCAACCGAATCTTCGAAGGTGGGAAATACTTGGTTGATTTCCACGTACTAACTGCAACGGCGAGGCCGTATGGTATGCAGTTGGTCGAATGCGTATCAATTCCGCGGCATGTAACACCGCATGTCCCCAACATGAAGTTGAGAGATTACAATTCTGTAGGAGCGGTCTTGCTATCAACTTAATCCTCTTGATAAGTGATTCCGCAAGACTATTTTGTGTGTGTACATACGGTACAGAATGTTCTACAGTTATGCCCAAAGCTAAGCAGTAATCATTGAATGCTCGTGAACTAAATTCAGCAGCATTATCCATTCTGATGGATTTTATCCTATGTTCAGGATGATTAGCTCTCAATTTTATGATTTGAGTAATCAGCTTTGCAAATGCATGGTTCCTTGTTGATATGAGACACACATTTGACCATCTTGTAGATGCATCAATGAGTACCATAAAATATCTGAATGGTCCCGATAACGGTTGAATTGGACCACATATATCTCCTTGAATGCGTTCAAGAAAACTTAGTGATTCATTCTTGACCTTCAGGTACGAGGGTCTAGTGATGAATTTCCCAGTTGCACATGCAGTGCATACAAAATCCGAAGATTTAGGAAAATTAGCAACCGTTACGTTGTGTCCAATTGAACCATCTATAATTTTCCTCATCATCCCCACACCAGGATGACCGAGGCGGTCATGCCATATCTTGAATTTATCAAGATTTTGGAAAATTATTTTATATGCCAAATGTGGCTCTGGTTTTATGTATGTATATACAATCCAGAAGATAGAGCAGGAAGTTTCTCAAGGGTCTTCCTTTTGGAACCCTTTTTCTGAGTTATGAGTAGGCTTTCAACCTCACCATCTTCATGAGTTTTGATGTGGTAGCCATTACTCCAGATGTCCTTAAAACTCAGCAATGTACGAGTTGAATCCGAATACAACAATGCCCCCTGGATCATAAGCTTCGTACCATTTGGGAGTGTAAATGTGGCCTGACCAAAGCCAACAATGACAGTGTCACGATCACCGATAGTCATCACATTCCCCTTACTCTTTTTTAAAGTTTGGAAGTATTTAACCTCCCGTAATATTGTGTTAGAGGCTCCACTGTCCGCTAAACAAATTTCCTCCTCCATTGGATTTTCAGAAGATTTCTTTTCTTCTTCTCTTGTTCTTCTTTTTCCGGCGATCGCCGGAGTTGACCTCTTCTGCTCTCTCAGGAGAGTCGAGTGCTAATAACGTGTTACAGTGAATAGTAAATGAATGATTCCAAAACTGATTCTTTATTCCATCGATCATTGAGATGTTTATATAGACAAACCGACATAGTCGATCGTAGGAACGGGAGCGAGAAAACCCCCGATCGTGGGAACGGGAGAGAGATATCGTACTACGGTTACAACAAGGATTATCTCCTATTTATTGTATTAAATAAATCCTAACACACCCATCCTGCAGGCCGAAATAGTCCGTTACAATTGCCTCTTGGTCCTGATTCCATTTGGTACACATAAGTATATTTAAACACTTTAGTCCAAATAAGTGAACTAAAAACTGTGTTAGAAAAAAGCGTAACCAAGTTGCACGCTGAAGCAGACAAGGGCAGCACGGCGGGGTCATGCCGAGAATTGACAGCCGTCTATGCAGGAACGAGCCCAGACCCCAGAGCCCCCCCAGAGCAGAAAACTCCACAATGTCGACACTCTGCATTTGGCACATCGGAGTGGCACTTTTCCCTGTGCTGAACGTGAATCTCTGGACTCTGTCTCTGTGACAGCACCGGCAACATGAACAAGGCGAACAGTGGAATCAATTCCATAGAAAAAGGGTTTGAACGGTGCTGCGTGTTGCGCCCACTCGTGCTCCGTCGGACGCAGCTGAAAACGACTGGCGCGAGTGGCAACAAAATACGTATCCGTCGAGCTCGGCGACGAATATGATACCACCACCGATGTCTCTTTCGTCGTGTACAAAGAACAATAATTTCAAGAGTAGAAATATTGGTACTTGCAGAATTAGAGGAACCATTTTTTTAATTAGGTGAGCGAAGTAAGCTAGCAAGAGATTTTTTTTGTTGGGACCGGCTCCAGTGTAACTGGTTCCATACCGACCCATCCCCTCTCGTCCCCCTAGGGCGACGCGGACCTCCACCTCCCTCTGGCCGACCTCCCCATCACCCCTTCTCTCCCTCGTTGGCACCTTCGGCAGGGTCCACCGGGCGCGACCCAAGTGGCGGCGGTATGTTCTCCCCGCTGTAGGAGGCAGGGTCAGGGACCCTTCTCCACTGGAGGCGGTGCTAGTAGGGCGGCAGGGGTCCGACGGCTGTCGGGCCAGCTCGAGGCAGTGGCGCGGTTGCAGGCAGTGGGGTGGTGCGGCGAGCAGCAGGTGGTTGGTGGCGGCTGGTGGTGCTAGCCAGGTCCAACTGGCCCAGATGTTGGGCCCTTAGGGCCCTAGATGGGTCGGGGGAGGGCCAGCCTACCGTATGGCCCCGGATCTGCAAGCGACGCGGCGATTTGGCTAGGGTAGGGTGCAGCGGCTGCGGTGACCGGCAGATTGCAGCATGACTGCCACTACTTGGGAAATGCTTATACTCCCTCTGATTTAAATTTATGTCCTCGGATTTGTTTGGATCTGAACGTATCTAGACATGTTTTAGTGCTAGATACAACCGAATCTAGACAAATCCGAGGACATAAATTTGGATCGGAGGAAGTAGCAACATTGCTTACCATCGACGAATATGCTCCAGAGTCGCTGGTGGCAAGCCCTTCCATGCCCGTTGCGTGGTACCGCCGACGAACGCAAGAACACTGCGCCGAGGACAAATGGACTTATTAAGCACCGAGGATAAGGTGGGTTGAGTGAACACGGGTGGGCCACTAGTTACCCCCGACAAATGAATCCCATGGGTGCCGACGGTAAGTGGGATACCACCGGTGAATTCTGCCCACACGCGCCGGGGATATGGTGGGCCAGGTCCACCCAACCGGGCCATGAATTACCCTGGGCGTGTAAGTCTACGATGCGTCGGTGATAAGAGATGTATCCCTGACGCATCGAGCACTTGTGCGCCAGGGGTATTTCGGGGTACCGGCCAACACTTTACAATCGGCGCCTTCTGCTATTCGCCGGGGGTAACCTGGGATATTATTACTTGCTCGACCCAGCCACCTACCACCACCTCCATCTTCCTCGCTCACTCATTAGCCATAGAAACTCAACCCAAAATACTTCCTAGATCATTCCCAAACTCCCCTTCCCTCATTTTAGCTAATTAAACCAACCATGTTCGATATATTTGAGCAAATCTCACTCCCCTATCATGCACACTCTACGTAGCAAGCAAGATCTAGATCTATCTCCCCGCCACCTTTTCCACTTCTCTAATTGTAGATTTAGATCTCTAGCATAAAGAGCTCGGTACCACACACTCTCTTTTGTCGACGTGTGTCGTCCCTCCGGTGCTCTTGGACCTCGTGTGAACTATCGATCTAATAGGTAACTAATTGGTGGAACGTGCATGCACGCATGCATGAGTTGGCGAGGAAGTCGCGGCGTTATATCATTTGTGATGGCAAAAAGTGGCTTTGACGAGGGTTTAACTCGTCAATGCCCATTGTTATGGGCTTGGGTTTTGAAGGAGGGAGCGCTGGAGACATCTATCGGCTAACAAACAAGCACACAGGGGACAAAGATTTACCCAGGTTTAGGCCTCGTAGAGGTCCCTACTCCTTCTTGTCTACTCGTGGAATTATCGAAGGAATCGAAGGTTACAATGGTGCACAGATACAATCTGGCGAGGATGGTGGAAACTAGGGTTGTGTGTGTCCTCCTCGCCGCCCCTTCCTAGCCTTTATATAGATAGGCTAGGTCCTAGGTAGCAGGTTGAGTCGGTTACAAATGAGGGTTTTTTCCTTTAAACTTTCTATCTTTAACTTCTTGTTCTTCAAGCAATCGAGAGTCCGTAGGTTACTCGAGTCCCTCGTTTGGGCCTTGGCGACACCGTGGGCTTGTACTTATTTAGACCGTATATACCAAACTCGAGTACCTGTAGGGTATACCCATGTCAGTAGCCCCCGAGTATCCAGTGGAATCGCAGATTCGACTGGGGACTTTTTGAAGTCTTTCGAGTACCTAAACGAGTGTATTTTGACTACTTTATTTATGTCATAGGGATTGTTGATGTACGTGCCTGATATAACCGAAGTATCGGTATCAGCTAACCACCTTAGGGTGAAACAACGCAATCTACTCGAACTCGAGTCCCCGGACTCGAATCCGGAAAAGTGCTGGCGTAATTCGACTCAAGCCACGGAGGTCTTACAGGAGTCGAATTCCAGTTATATGGGTGTGAGCACTTGACGCGTCCGTCGAGGCATGTTCATCGTACCTGTAGGCACGGATACATTTCTGGTAGTGCGCAGCTAATGCGTTGCCAGGCCTTATTCAGGTCTTACCTTCATGCTGTAAGCGCGGCATCCGAATTTTACCATCGCGGAGACGATTCGGGTGACCCAGGAGACGCAGTCTCTTTGTAGGGGGAAATTATGAGGCGGTGTCGCCATGAGTTTCGAGTGTGGATGTTATCAACACATAGTTTTCTGTATAAATAATCATAGGGTGCACGACCAGCGCTCCCTATGGGAGTAGCCCCCGAGTGCCTAGTTGAGTCGAAGACTCACGCAGGAACTAAAGAACTTTTGCGACTGCTGTCATCTTTTGTTTGCTTGTTTCAGTCGAATTTGTTTCGGGTGCTCCCTATGGGAGTAACCCATGTCCTCAGTCGAGTGGTTGGGTTTGCTTGTGATTGTCCGTATTCCTGTAAAAAGAAAAAAAAATCATAGGGTGCGCGACCAGCGCTCCCTATGGGAATAGCCTCTGAGTGCTTGGTGGAGTCGCAGACTCGAGCAAGGACTCAAATAGTCGAAGTTTTCCGCTGCGTAGCCATGATGACGTCAGTGCTGACGCTTTCGTGACCTCAGTTGCCCGCGTGAGCGAGTTTGACGGGACGTGACGAGCAGTGGGTCCCACTACCTGACTTTGATTTGACTGGGCGTGTGTAATCTTTATTTTAACTGCGCCTCCTCGATTTCCGTACGTAATGGGAGTAGTGGAGGGACGGTTCGCACTTCCCCTCCTCCGCGTGTCCGGCATGATGTTTGCCACGCGTCCAGTAGGGTTTTTCTGAGCCGTTGGATTGCATCTTCCAAGTGTTAAATAGCAGGGCTGCGACGGTAATTTTTCCATCTGTTCTCATTCATCCTTTGCTGCCATCGCCATTGCCGCTGCTCCTTTGCTTTCTCTGTGCCCATTTCTTCCACGACGCTGGACCAGCTCCGCTCGTTTCCGAGCTATTTTCTTCGCTCACATCGCCGTCGCGCAATGGGGAAGAAAGAAGGGAGGCGTGCTGCTGATTCGGCCGCCACCGTTGCCGCGGCGAAGAAGAAGGGCGGCTCCGCCGCTGCGGGCACTAGCACCCCCGTCGGCGGGAAGAAGAAGGTCGCGGGCACCCGCGTCACAAATGGTGCGTGGCGCCCCTCCATCATCAAGGTGTCTGACCTCCGTCTTCTTCGCCAAGCCGGAGTACTGTCCGCCGCAATTGCCGACGCGCGCATCCCCGGCGGTGAGAAAATTCCTGCCCCCCCCCCCCCCCCCGCCGCTGGTTTTCGAGTGATGTTTTTACGGGCTCTAGCTCCATCAGCTGTCCCCAAACTCTATCCTCCATATCTCTTGTTTCATTACTCTCTGCGAGTGCTGGCTCGGAATCGAGCCACACTTCGGCCTCTTCAAGCGCCTCTTCAAATTGAAGCGCCAATCTGCCTCTGGTTCTTTAGTCTACGACGTAGGTGGTTGCGGAATTCATGTCGACCCATCCTCCACCTACTTCGACATCAAGCTCATGGCGTCCGTCCAAGGATGGAGGGACAAATGGTTGTACATCCGCGATGAGAAGGCTAACGATGAGCTCTTTGGACTCGCGCCCTTCCATCCCGCGACGCCATGCAGGAGGATGCGCTCCTGGAAGAACATAGTCATGTCTGGCAACTCCGCGGAGACAGATGCGCTGTACAGGCGCGTCTGCGACCTCGAGAGTCGCATAGGCAAAGAGGAGGGAGGCTGCGCTCTCATCCGCAGTTGGCTGCGCCATCGCGTCCAGCTCCTGCAAGCCAGAGTCCACCCCATGTTTCAGTGGGCTGGCGCTGATGATGCCACTCGCGTGTCTGCCGATGGCATGTCCGCGAGTGAGGTGCACAAGAGGGTTCGACTGGTCACCAAGTACACCGTCAAGGATGTACTCCCCAGTGAGCCAGTTGTTCCCCCATTTGATGCTGCGAACCCTCCTCCTGAGGTATAGTTGTGCTACGAAGTAGCTAAATTTGTCGATTGCTTATCTGTTGTTTACTTGCTTTTTGCTGAATTTGTTGTATGTATGCAGGATTGGGCGGTATCACCTTGTATGCCCCCTGTCCCTGAGGGGATTATTCCTCGCGAGGCCCTGGAAGAGGATGAGTCGGAGTCGACCGTCCCTTTTGATGTGGAGGAGGAAGCCCCCGAGTCTGGTAGTCCAGAAACTCGCAAGCGTTCACGCAACGAGGATTCCGACGCGTCGTCTCTATCGACTCCGGAAGGTATAGTCGTTGGTGCGGAGTCACTGATACCTACTATTCCTGTGAGCGTCGTGGCACCATCTTCTCGCAAGAAGATGCGATTGCCCAAGGAGTCCTCGTTGGAGTCAGGGGAGGCCACTTTTGACTTTGACAAGTTTGACTGGTAAGTTTTCTGGTTCACTTGTTCTTCTCTGTTTTGTCCTTGTTGGCTTGTCTCAGAGTTTTGCCCTTTCTCAATGTGGGTTTTGTCTTGCAGTCAAGACGTGTCGTCATCTTCTGGTGACGTCCAATTTTTGAAGGAATCAGGAGTCGCGACCTCAAGGGCCAAGAAAGAGGTTGAGCATGCTCCTTCCCCTTCATTGGCGGCCCACTCCGGGCACAACTCTTTCAGTTCTCCTCATGCAGGAGAGCATCGAATGGTTGCCCGGATGACGGTACAACAAACATCTTCGGAGTCGTTGGAGGACCATGTAAGTGTAGTTTTTTCTCCTTTTTAGTGTTGCAGTCGATGTTATCTATTGCCTCTGCTGACTCCTTGTTGTGCAATAGCTCCTTGTGAAGGAGGCCGCGCACTTGGCATATCAAGTGCTTGCGATGGGCCACCAGCATGCGATGCTAGAGACGCGTCACCGCATGGTTGAAAGTGAGCGTTCTACACTTCTTCTTATTTTTTCTCTTCCCCTTTGATATAGTCGACTGATAGTCAATTTTGTTTGTCGTGTAGCTGAACATAATGCTCTGTTGCGTGACGCCACTGCCTTGGAGAAGACACTCGCCGCGGCTGTGAAGGGTCACGACGAAGCAATCGCGGCGCGTGACGAGGCGCGGAAGCGTGAAGAGGATCTGCGTGCCTCCTTCGCAGCCAGGGAGAAGTTGTTCGAAGAACAACTGTTCTCAATTGCCAAGGCTCTCTCAGGTACTTTGCTTGTGGACATTGTTATCCTTTTCTGCTTCGAATGTTTTTGCCGGTGGCGCTGATGTTTTTATTTGTGTGTGGATTGATGTACAGATGCTGGCGATTTGAGCTTCGACCCGCAGGCCCTTCGTTGTGATGACGCTCTGGCGGGTGCACTGTCAGCAGTCGAAGACCGCAGCTCCGCCATGCAGGACACGCTCGCCAAGGCCAAAAGCGTACTCAGTCACCTTCGGGAGGAGCTGATGTCCAAGGTGGAGCTAGTCGAAAATATAAACGAGCTGATGGAGTCACTCGCTGGAGGTGTGCCTTCCAGCTTCAAGAATTCGCTCCACGCGGCCGGCGCATCCATGTCACTTGCCATGGTGTAGGCCTACAGAGTCTAAGATTGATCCTGCCGCGGTGTCGAAGGCGATGCCTGTTAACGCGGATAGCCAGCAGGTAGTCTTCGCTCCTTTCGCGGCTGCCTATGGCAAATATGGGCATCATCTCATAAATACTGTTGCGAAGTACTCTGAGGAGCTCCAACGTGCCAAGAAGGCGGTGAAAGCTTCGGTGTCAGGTGCTGTCTGAAAGTCAGTAGCGTCTGACACTGCCACGGACTTGATGAAGCCCCCGAAGTCATCAAAGTCGAAGAAGCCAGTTGCTCCTTAGTTAGCTTTGTAATAGTTAATTAGTTTATGTCCTTCTGTTTAAGAACATGCCTGCTGGCGAGTGTATCTGTTGATACTTTTGCTAGTCTTGAATGCGTCTGATCCTTTTGTCTTTGTGTTGATTTGGTCGTCTTATTTGCTTCTGTATTGACTTGTGGTAGGGTACATCAAGTGATCCTTTGAGGGAAACTCAGGACTCGCCGACTCTTGATGATACCGTGGCACCGCCGTGCTCTAGGGTAGATGAGCTGTCCTTGCTTTCGCGACTGCGTGACCGCGTGAAGCAGCTGGAGTGTGAGTTGCCCGTGCTCCGTGGTAATGCGGATGTATGGAAGTCGAAGGCGGAAAAGGCCGCTGCTTGAGAGCAGTATCTGCTTGGCGAGGTGACGTAGCTGGGCGACCAATTCAAATGTTAGTTTGCTCGTTCTCGTCTTTTCCTTGTAGTCACTTGAAGTGGTACGTTGTACTCATGCTGCTGTTGCTGCTTCGTGTAGTTGTCAGCACGCGTCATCCACAGGAGGAGAAGGATAGAATTGCCATTCGCCTGCATGATCTTACCCAGGAGCAACTTCAAGAGAGTGGATACTTCTGGGTAGATCATAATCATGCGACTGCGCTGGCGACCCTGCAGGATCGTGCGTCGTGAGTGCTGCTCTTTCTGAAGAAGATGCAGTTATGCTTGAAGAACATTTATCGGGCGATGTTTCCGCTGGATGATACTCCATCAAGGCTGCTGGCCCTTCTTACCAAGTTTCAAGATCTGACCGCGGTTCGCGAGTGCGTGAGGCAACAGTTGGCGGCTGGTGCCGAGGCTGCTCTATCAATGGTGTGACTACACAGGCCTGACGTAGATGTTGCGGCAATCGCGTTTGGGCCTCCTGTACCACCAGTGGGCTCTGCCCGGAATATGGTGTCGCACTACCAAGCGGTGGATCGCCCAGCAGAAGAGATTGTCGACCTCTTTGAGGAACAGACCAACATTCTCTTGGTGCGGTAGTAGTTTAGCTTGTATCCTGCACATAAGTGTACTTGTGTTGTAAAGTTCGTATAATTGTTGTAAATAATTTATGGTTAAATGTGCATAAAGAGCTTTGTTAGCATGAAGTGCGTTGCACTATGCAAGTCCTTTTCGTTAGCCTGGCCATGTTTTATCTCAATCCCTTGTCAACCTGTCAGGTGCGTTGCTGCTGGGTTGAGGTTGTGTTAAGGGTTTCGATTGATGTACCAGCTACTCAGGATATCGCGTTTTGGTTTGAAGAACACATGTGTATAGGGTGGCGTAGCCCCCGAGTGGATAAATTGAAAAGTAAAGGGGGACACAGAGTTTTGGGGCACTTAGCTTTTATTTATTCGAAGAACAGTGCGAGGTACAATGTGTGGATAAGTAGCCTTGGCTAAGTAGCCTTATTTGCAATGTTAAAGTAAAAACGACTAGGGGTAGAAGCGTCGCAGCTGTGCAACGTTCCAGGGGTTGGAGTATGCGACTCCTGTCTCTAAATCTTGAAGGCGATAGGCGCCACCTGGGATTACTTCTATAATCACGTATGGTCCGTCCTAGGGGGACTCAAGCTTGAGATGCCCCTGCTGCTTCAGTCGCAGGACCAGGTCGCCTTCGACGAAGGATCTGGGGCGAAGCCTCCTATTGTGGTAGTTGCGCAGGTTCTGCTGGTAGATCGTTGATCTTTCTGCGGCAATTTCCCTTGCTTCGTCTAGGAGGTCGACGGAGTCTTCGAGTGCGAGGGATGGCTCTTGTTCGCTGTAAGCGACCACGCGCGGTGCCTTGTACCGTACCTCGGCGGGTAGCACTGCCTCTGCTCTATGTACCATAAAAAATGGCGTGTAGCCCGTGGCGCTGTTTGGAGTTGTACGTAGGCTCTAGAGTGAGGATTGCAGTTCGTCCGTCCAGCAACCCACGGCTTGTTCGAGTGGCCGGAGGAGTCGCTTCTTGATGCCGCTGCAGACGAGCCTGTTTGCCTTTTCCACCTGACCGTTGGTCTGTGGATGCGCTACTGAGACGTAGCTGATGTTGATCCCTAGGTTCTCGCAGAATTCTTGAAACTCCTTGGATCTGAAGTTCGTCCCGTTGTCGGTGATGATGATGTGTGGCACTCCGAAGCGGTAGACGATGGACTCGAAGAATTTAACTACGTTGTGCCCTAATTGGTTGGTTACTGGCATGGCCTCAATCCACTTGGTGAATTTGTCGACTGTGACCAAGAGGTAGGCGTAGCCTCCTCGTGAGGACCTTGGAAGTTTGCCGACCATGTCGAGCCCCCATTGCGAGAAGGGCCAGGCCAATGGGATTTGCCGTAGCTCTGCGCCCGGTGCGTGCGGCTTGTCTGCGAATCGCTGGCAAGCGTTGCATTTTTGGACGATGTCCTTGGCATCGCGCATGGCCGTAGGCCAGTAGAATCCAGCTCGTAGTGCTTTGGCAATGAGGGCGCGACTGCCGGCGTGGTGCCCACAGGTCCCTTCATGGATGTCGAGGAGAACTGCTTTTCCATCGGCCATGGAGACGCATCGTTGGAGTACTCCTGTGATGCTGCGTTTATACAGTTCGCCGTTGATGATAGCGAATGCCTTGGATCGCCGCGCGATGTGCCGTGCATCTGTCGGATCGTCCGGTAGCCTCTTGCTGAGGAGGTACGTGATGTACGGCTGCTTCCAGGATTGTTCAATCATCATGACGCTCATTGGTCCTTCGAGTCCGGTGTCTAGCTAAAGTCATCGAGTGCCATTGGCTCATTGGGTGGCGTAGCTCCCGAGCCCGTTGCTGCGCTTGTTTTCTTCTCTGCGGCCTTTGGCTTGATGGAGCGTTCGCAGATGCGCTCAAGAAATACCCCAGGTGGTATGGGGGCGCAGGTAGAGCCTATGTTGGCGAGTGCGTCCGCCTCTTCGTTGCTTTTGCGACCTATGTGTCGCAGCTCGCAACCGTCGAAGTCTCCTTCGAGTGTGTTGTAGAGGTTGCGGTACGCGATCATGTTGTCATTCAGTGCGTCGCACTCGTGCATCGTTTGGTTGACGACCAACTTGGAGTCGCCGTATGTGATGAGCCTCTTAGCGCCGCAGGCTTTTGCCATCCTCATCCCGTGCAACAGGGCCTCGTATTCAGCCTCGTTGTTGGAGGCTATGAACTGCATTCGCAGGATATACTTTAGCTTGTCCCCTTGAGGTGATGTCAGTATGACACCTGCGCCTGCTCCGTCTTTCCGCTTAGACCCATCGAAGTGCATTGTCCAGAGGTAGGACATATCTGGCTTGTCCAGGAGCTGGTTCTCCATCCAGTGCACGAGGAAGTCAGGGAGAACTTGCGACTTGATTGCGTCGCGCTTTTCGTATGTGATGTCTCGTGGAGATAGTTCTATTCCCCAAAGCGCGACTCGTCCCGTGGCATCGGGGTTATTGAGGATATGCCCCAACGGGGCGTCATTGACCACCACGATTGGGTGTTCCTGGAAGTAATGGTGCAGTCGCCGGGCGGTCATGAAGACGCCGTACGCCAGCTTCTGGTAGTGCGGGTACCGCTATTTTGTTGGGGTGAGGACCTCGCTGAGGTAGTATACTGGGCGTTGTACGCCGTGGACCCTGTTTTCCTCAGCTCGCTCGAGAACGAGCACTGTGCTGACCACCTGGTTGGTGGCTGAGATGTACAGCAACAGTGGTTCCCTTTCTCGTGGGGTCGCCAGCACTAGCGAAGTGGATAGCAGGCGCTTGAGGTCTTCGAATGCTTCTTGCGCTTCAATGGTCCACTCGAATTTTTCAGTTTTGCGGAGGAGCTGGTAGAAGGGCAGCGCCTTTTCACCCATTCGACTGATGAATCGACTGAGGGCCGCGATTCGTCCAGCCAGCTGTTGGACACCCTTATGTTTCTCGGCTTCTCCATGGCCAGTATGACTTTTATCTTCTTCGGGTTCACCTCGATTCCCCTCGCGGAGATGAGATACCCGAGTAGTTGCCCAGATGGTACGTCAAAGGCGCATTTGTCCGGATTGAGCTTGATCCGGTAGTGGTCGAGGTTGGCGAAGGTTTCGCGCAAATCGTCGATTAGAGAGGCTTCCTCTTTGGTCATGATTACTATGTCGTCGACATAGACTTGAATGTTGCGACCTAGTTGTTCCTTGAGGCAAGCCTGCATGCACCGCTGGTAGGTGGCTCCTGCATTCTTTAGCCCGAATGGCATTGTGTTGTAGCAGAACACACCGAAGGGCGTTGTAAACGCAGTTTTCTCTTGATCTTCCTCCTTCATTCAAATTTGATTATAGCCTGAGTAGGCATCGAGGAAGCAGAGGCGCTTGCATCCCGCGGTGGAGTCGATGATCTGGTCGATCCGTGGCAACGGGAAGTGATCCTTTGGGCAGTGCTTGTTCAGAGAGGTGAAGTCCACGCACATCCGCAGGATATCCGTGTCCTTTTTTGGTACCAGCACCGTGTTGGCGAGCCAAGTACTTTCCTTGATCTCGCGTATGAACTTGGCTTCGAGGAGTCCGTTGATCTCCATTCCAACTGCCTGCGCTCATGGCTCCGACAATCGCCGAATTGTTTGCTTGACTGGCCTTGCGTCGGGGTTGACGTTGAGTGTGTGCTCGGCGAATTCCCTGGGAACTCCTGGCATGTCCGCAGGACACCAGGCGAAAATTTCCCAGTGCTCACGGAGAAATTCGACAAGCGCGAGTTCCTATGCGAGACTCAAGTTGTTGGTGATGAGGGCCATCTTGGCGGGATCCGATGGGTGGACCTGCACTTTCTTTTTGTGCACAGATGAGTCTAAGGAGAGATCAGGTGAGCTTGGCCTGCTCAGGGGAGGCAGACTGTTGTCTGTCGTCTCCTTCAGTCTCGCGAGTTCCTCCTGCATGCCGAAGGACTAGGAGATTCTGTTGAATTCCCTGTCGCAACTGTCAGATCGCTCGAAGCTCCCGTTGATTGTGATGACGCCATTGGGACCTGGCATTTTCATCTGTAGGTAGGCGTAGTGGGGCACTGCCATGAACCTAGCAACCGCAACGCGCCCGAGGATGCAATGGTACTATGAGGGCCAGTCGACAACCTTAAAGTCGATGCGCTCACGCCGGAAGTTCTTCGGCGTGCCGAAGATGACGTCGAGGTTGATTTTTCCCACGGGGTATACGCCTTTTCTCGGGACGATGCCGTGGAAAGTTGTGTCCGAGGCCTCTAGGCAGGTTAGAGGGATTCTCATTGCTCGCAAGGTACTCGCGAATATGAGGTTGATGCCGCTCCCACAGTCCATGAAGACACGGCTCATGTCAAAGCCTCCGATTTGCGCCTCGAGTACAAGGGGGCAATGGCCTGGACGGGGTATCTGAGGCGGGTGGTCTCGTTTGTCGAAGGTGATGCAGGACTCGCTTCCATTGAGGTACTCGGTGGTAGATGGTGGCGAGTGCGTGGCCAAGTTGACTTGGCGAGTGATGGCCTTCTGCACCCTATTGGAGGGGCGTCCTTTTTGGATCATCATGGTGCCCATGGCTCATGGGTATGGTTCGCCTCCGCGGTGCTGGTCCGGTGTAGCCGCATTTGGTGGTCCCCCAGGTGGTGGTGGCGGTGCGCCATGTGCCACGGCTCCTGGAGCGGCTCCGTAGCCTCTTTCGACTGCATTGCGGTTCATTCGCACCAATCCTTCATGTAGCTTGAGGAACTCGCGGCAGTCCTTGAGGAGGTGGCTGGACTTCCTCTTGCCATCATGCTTGTCGATGTAGAAGTGCACCGTGCAAGGCCCGGACAGTTTGTCCTCAATGGAGTTCGCGGGTGCCTCATCGCGAGTGCGGCGTTGCCACACCTGCGTGGTTTTCCCGGAGTCGCGGTATCCGCCGCCACGGTATCCGCCGTTGCGGTTATCGTCGGATCTGTCGGCGTAGCCTGCCGCGACCATGTTGACGTTGTCGCGGTCATCGTAGATGCGCATGCGGCGCTTGCCTCGGCGGTCGCATCTGCGTTCGAGTTCCACCTCTTCGTCGGAGTGAACGCGATTTTTCACTGAATCTTCTCCATCGGACCACCGATTCGCGATCTACATCAGGTGGTCGATGGTCTGGGGCTTTGAGCGGCCTAGCTCCTCCCTGAGTTCTAGGCGGCGGACGCCACCGTTGAATGCGTCAATCGCGCGATCTTCCGAGATGTTCTCTGCGGAATTCTTGATGATGGACCACCTTTAGATGTACGAGCGTAGCGATTCGCCAGATCTTTGCTAGCAACATCTCAGCTCTTCGATTGATGCAGGCCGCTTGTACGTGCCCTTAAAGTTGTGCACGAAGCTGTAAACCAGCTCATCCCAACTACGAATGGATCCGCGTGGGAGGTTATTGAGCCATGCTCGAGCGGCGCCCTGCAGCTGTAGCTGCAAGCATTGCATGGCCGTGCTCCGACCGCCTCCGTGCAGTCTGATGGAGGAGATGTGGTCCTCCAGCCAGATCTTTGGGTCCTGTAGGCCATCAAACTTCGGGTTCTCTGATGGGAGTTTAAACCCTTTAGGCATTCGCTTCTGCCAAATGGATCTGCTGAAGCATCTGGCGCCGCAGAGCTCCCCATCTTCTTCTTCCGTGTCAGTCGACCGAGCATGTTGTGCCCTTGATTTGTCGATCTTACACTACGTAAGGTCGTCGCGCATCGTAGTCACGGTCGTGTCGTCGTGAACGGCGGCGTCGAGACAGGTCATGACTGTCATCGCTGGATGAGGGCGAAGAGTAGCGCTTTGACCTTCTTTGGGTCCGGTGTTGGCTCCTTGTCGAGGGTGGCCTCGATTAATCCCAAGCCTGCGATCGTAGATCGGTGCATGGCGGTTCGGGGATCTCCCGCTGGCGGTTGGTTGTTGAGGAGGTACATGGTGGCCGTTGTCACCGCAGCCTGCGGCGTCCTGGGGACCACGTTGCCTCGTGTGTCGACTGTCATAGAACCGAAGTCGAAGACTTTTGCGGCTTCTATGCATTCTTGCTCGGTGAGATGGGCCATCCGCGATTGCCTCTTCTTGGCGAGGTATTCGTTGCCCCTTGAGGAGGATCCTCCGTAGGAGGAGAGCCTAGCGCGACGAAGGCTCGATTCGTCTGCTGCCTTTATACGCGCTTCGAGTTGCGTGATTGTTTGCACTTGGCGCTTGAATTCTTCCTTCAGGAGCCAGTGATAGCCCATCAGCAGTTCTTGCGGGGATTCAAAGGGTAGAGGAGCGCCTCGTAGGGCCTCGCGGCAGCGAGCCCATTCTTGCTCGGTGAGCCTGATTACGACGCGTTCGCCGGTTTGCTCATTTATTATAGATGGAGGTTCGACTCCTCCTCGATTATCGACGGGGGTGCTATTGCCACCGTTACCCGCCGTTGCCACCGTTGCCACCATTGCCGGCGTTAGGCGGATCGGTCCCGTTACCGGGATTACCACCGTTATCGCGATTGGCACAGGTATCACCTGCGTTGATGACGGCGCACATGAAGCAATTGGAGAAGCTGTTGCTTCCACAACTCTCGGATCCGGAACTGTAGGTTCCATCTTAAGTGGCCAGATCGCTCAGATCGGAGTCGCGACTGTTGTCGCTGACCGTGTTCTCGATTGCTGCTGGGGCGTTGAGCTCGCTGAGGGTGCTGGTCGATGGAGGAACCACGATGCTGGGGAAATCGTTGGTGCTGTCGGTTGATCAGGCATGCGAAGCGTGCCCATCTGGCCAACTTGGAAGCGGAAGCTCCCGATCGCCAGGCTGATTCCGTCGCCCACGGACTCGAAGGTCGGGCGAGTGGCCGGCGTGTGGACGGTGAAGTCGAACGTGCCGAAGAGCTGGCGAATCTCCACTGTTCTCGAGTTGTAGATCACAGTTGATGGGGCCGAAGAAGCCACAACATCAGCACTCCCAATTCCCACAAACGGCGCCAATTGACGAGGGTTTAACTCATCAATGCCCATTGTTATGGGCTTGGGTTTTGGAGAAGGAGGGAGCGCTGCAGACATCTATCGGCTAGCAAACAAGCACACAGGGGACAAAGATTTACCCAGGTTCAGGCCTCGTAGAGGTCCCTTCTCCTGCTTTTCTGCTCGTAGAATTATCGAAGGAATCGAAGGTTACAATGGTGCGCAGATGCAATCTGGCAAGGGTGGTGGAAACTAGGGTTGTGTGTGTCCTCCTCGCCGCCCCCTCCTAGCCTTTATATAGATAGGCTAGGTCCCAGGTAGCAGGTCGAGTCGGTTACAAATTAGGATTTTCCCCTTCAAACTTTCTATCTTTAACTTCTTCTTGTTCTTCAAGCAATCGAGAGTCCGTAGGTTACTCGAGTCCCTCGTTTGGGCCTTGGAGACACCGTGGGCTTGTACGTATTTAGACCGTATATACCAAACTCGAGTACATGTAGGGTATACCCATGTCAGGCTTGATGTGGAGGTACATTAAGTGCCAATGTTTCACCGGAATGTTGATTAGCTTCCATTCCGGCGAATTTCTGCCACTCCCGCAAGACCATTTTTTTAGCAAATGTCATGTCGAAATTTTCCATGAAAACTGAGACGATGATTATAACCAATTCTCTTGTTGTGCAGGCGATAATGATCCTCGCGGTGAGAGAAAGCGTCATGGATAGATACATGCAATGCACGATGGCCGACATGTATCGAAATAACCACACGGATATAAGATGTCTGTGTCAAAGATGCAAACTAGGGTCCATGTTCAACCCCTCTTCAGGCAGAGTGAATGATCACCTGCTTAGGTATAGTTGCATGGAGGGCCACACTCCTTAGTGGATGAGTGACGATGAAGATGATGGTCATCATGATCATGATGGTGCACCGACACTTGAAAATGAGCAAGATGAGGAACAGGACAATAAAGACGACGAAGACGATACCGCGCATGACGAAGATGAATAAGGGGAACATGGTGAACACCATGTGGAAGACGAGGACAAGAATACCCCGATAACCGCAGCCGTGCGGGACCCACATGTTCAAGAACTTCTTCTCAGCAACACATCGACTAACGCCAGAGCTAATGATAGACGAAAATCTAAGTTGTCGCAACTGGACCTAGACTCAAGGACTCCGTTTGTACGACGCACCTGGTCGCGAGCCGTAAGAGAACCGCTTGCGAGTAGCTCTCGATCTTCTGGAGATGGCGGAAAAATACGGATGGTCTGACACAAGCGCATACGAGCTCTTCGGATGGTTGAAGAAGAGCTTTCTTAAAGATAACGCGTGTGCTAGGAGTCCAAATGAGGCCAAGATAATCGTGTGCAATCTCGGTTTACCGCACACAAAATACCAAGCCTACCTCTGAGATTGCATAATTTATCGGAACAAGCATGCGGCCAAGACCACATGCCTAGTGTGCGGCGTTGATCGATACAAGCTCCTTCAAAAGTTGTGGGGTACTTCCTGCTAAGGCCCCATCTATAGTAGTACTTCGTGGACCCCAAGGAAGCAAAGCTCATGCACTGGCACGCAGAAAGAAAGGAGACGGTGCTACGTGATCCAAATTGGGTTGAAAACCCAGTGCTGACACACCCTTCAGATGCAATCCAGTGGAGAGAGTTAGACAATGAATACTATGTAGAATTTGGGAGAGATCCAAGGAACATCGGGCTGGGTGCGAGCACTGACAGACTCAATTCGTTTGGCAACCAGAGCAGCAAGCACAATACCTAGCCCGTGTTTGCATAGATGTACAATCTCCCGCCCTGGTTGTGCCTGAAGAAAAAAATACATACATATGAGTATGGTAATTCAAGGGCCGACACAGCCAGGAAGCGATCTCAACCTATATCTCGAGCTACGGAAGGAGGAGCTAGACACGCTGTGGGAGGAAGGGTTAGAAACATGGGACGTATCGACAAGAATCTTTCTGTATGAGAAAAGTGTTGCTCACGACGCTGCAGGACTGCCTCAGATATGGATATATTGCGTGTTATGTGTGCCATGGACACAATGCTTGTGTGAGGTGCATGGAATTGAAGCTATTTCTACAGCTGAGTAAGTATCCCGGGTCTTCGAAAACCGTCTACATGAGGCATCATATGTGGCTAGATGAGAACGACCCGTGGAGAAGGCGTGGAGATATGTTCAACAGTAAAGATGAGATCGATGGACCTCTGCCTCAAAGGAGTGGCACCGAGATCGATATTTTATTAAAAAATTGGAAGGAGTGCCCTCCACCGAGAAAGATAAAGAAGTCGAAGCGAGGAGAGAAGAATAATAAGGCACCAGGACCACCCATGGGGGTATGGAAAAAGAGGTGTGTGTTTTGGGACTTACCATACTAGAACATACTCGGTACGCCTCATTGCCTTGATGTTGATGCATATCATGAAGAATGTGTGCGAGATCTTGCTTGCCACTCTGTTCAACATGCCGGATAGGACCAAACACGTGCTGAAAGCAAGAAACAACCTGATTGCCCTGAATATCAGGGAAGACCTTCACTTACCGCCTTCTTCTAGGCTAAGCAGCCGAAGGAGGAGACAGACGATCGCAAGGGAAAAAGGGATAAGCAGCCAGAGGAGGAAACGGACGATTGCAAGCACAAAAGGGCTAAGCAGACGAAGTAGGAGACAGACGATTGCAAGGGAAAAAGTGCTAAGCGGCACGAGTCTCACAGCCTGCCCCCTCCTGCTTCTCTCTAAGTCCCGATGAGCTCCAACAGATTTTCAAGTGCCTCCTAGGAGTCAGATTTCCCTTAGGCTATGCAGGGCTCATAAGCAGATACCTGGACCCGAAGAAAAAAATCTTCAACAGGATGAAGTCTCGTGACTATCACATCAAGATGACGCAAATACTTCCGGTTGTAATCAGAGGGATAACGAAACCGCATGTCGGTCAAACACTGACTCACCTCTGTCACTTTTTCGACGTCGTCACTTGGAAGTTGATAAGCGTGAAGAAACTTGGAAGGCTGCAGGAAGAGATCGTCACCATCATATGCAATCTTGAGATGTACTTCCCGCTCGCATTCTTTGATATTATGTTCCATCTACTGGTGCATATAGTGGATGATATCAAGGATTTCGGGCTAGAATTCTTGTAGAACATGATGACGTTAGAAAGAATAAACGGGATCATCAAAGCATACATTCGTAATCCAGCACATCCGGATGGAAGCATCGTCTAGGGCTTTCTCACCGAAGAGTGTATCTCTTTCTGCAAAATTATCAAAACGAGGAGAACCCACCAGATTGTTTGCCCGCAATTAAGCACCTTAGTAGGTTCGAGGGAGTAGGCCACAAAATTGGCAAGAGGGTAATGGACATGGAATAGTCTGGTCCCAGAGCCGACTTTAACAAGGCGATGTCGAACCTTGGGTGGAAGAGCACAAAACGATGATCAAGAACAGTGCTTGCAATAAGCGAAAGAAGATATTTAGAGCACACAACTCCTCTTTTGCGCGCTGGTTCAAATAACAGATTGATGACAATCCCCCGCCAATGACCTATGATGAAGATAAAATGTTATTGGCCTTGTCATATGGCCCGCGCCTAACCTCATGACTCATCAAGCATACGACATCAACGGGTACACATTCTACACGGAGGAAAGAGACAAAATAGCCGATTATCAGAACTCGTGTGTCATGATGGAGTCTTACACGGGTGAAGGAAAGAAAAGATACTACGGGAAGGGAAGCTACGAAGGGAACACTAACCAAGCAATCGATTCTGCTACTAGGTGAAATAATCTCGAATAATTAAGATCATTAACATGGAAATCTACACCACTTATTATTATAGTGCTCCCCGATCCAAAATAATAGTTTTAGGTTTGTTTAGATTCGGGTGTATCTCGTACTAAAACATGTCTACTCCCTCCATTCACAATTACCTCGCATCCTAGGTTTAGTCAAACTCAAACTTTACAAACTTTGACCATATATTTAAGAAAAAATATCAACATTAACAACATAAAAACTATTGTATTAAAATTGTTATAAATTATATTTTCGTATTATATGCATTAGAAATCATGCATGTTGATAAATTTTCTTATATTGTTGGTCAAACTTTGCAAAGCTTGACATTAACTAAACCCAGAACACGAGGCAATTGTGAACAGATGGACTAGATAACTCCAATTATGGATAAATAGTCCATTGATTTGGATTGTAGGTAGTGGTGCTTTGATGACTCGGCGCTGCCCAGGATTTCCATTTTTAATGCGAGAAATGGTGCTTCCGGAAGCTACACTGTTCGCAGGGAGTTGATTGCGAGTGCTTCTTTTTAAATGCTAGAGTTGCTATCCTGTGCATTGGTTGTCAAACAAAGCAACCACCTCGGCAGGGCCATACGTATGATTTAACCATGACATTTTACATATCTTTTTATGCCCCTAATTTATTTTATTTCTACATTTAGTCCTTGAACACTTAGATAAAAATGGTTCATACTATTACATTTTTTCTATGAAGGATGATTTTATTAACTCAGTAGTAACACCAAGATGATACAAACACTAGGGTTTCACTCTGATGTCCGCATACCATCATTTACGACTACATGGAAGTATCTCATATTAGTATCTTGCATAATATTTTGAACTTTGGATCTCGCTACCATTCTAACTCTTCTCCCTGGCAATAGCCTACACTAGTAGAAACCAGGCTTGTAGCCCCGGTTCGTAAGGGCCTTTAGCCCCGGATTGCGAACCGGGACTGCAAAAGCGGGACTAAAGGTCCAAGCTTTAGGCCCTGTTCGGTTACGAACCGGGCTAGAGGTCCAACCACGTGGCCTGCGAGGCGCGCTGGGCGGCAGGACATTTAGTCTGGGTCGTGTTACGAACCGGGACTAAATGTTCCCTGCCGCGGCAGCATTTTAGGCCATTTGGCTGCCGCGGCAGCGGATGGGGTTTTAGGGTTTTGTGTTTTGTGTTCAATTATTTTTCATTCTGTGTTTTCATTAGAAACAAGTTTTCGTATACATACAGAACGCTACTACATAGTACTTGTACACATTGATGCAATATATAATATAATTTCTCTTACAAGCATACATGGAGTCCCAACCGGGTCCAGAGCATGTCTATTTGATTACATGGAGATCATTACATGGATGCTTTAGGGTCTACGTATAGAGTATTCTCCGTGTGGGTCTATGACCCCGTCGACAAAAAATGCAGCAAATTCCTCTTGGATTGCTATTGGGCGGTCCTCTGGCAGGAGCTTGTCCCGCATCGCGTCCAACTATATAAAAAGGGGATCGTATGAATTAGACTCAACACAACATTTTGTAATAAAAATAAAGGGTGAATATATTGTTTACTTACACGAACATTTTCCGAGGGCTTCTCAATACTGATGCGAATGAACTCGCACACGTAGAATCCACATAGATTAGTTCCATGTGGTTGCCTCGCGCACTTTATAAGAATAAAATTCAATCAAATAATAACTCTAGCATGATAAATGAACATAAACTAGAATTAAATAGATGCGCGGATTTAAATCATACTACTTACCGAGAGTGATTTAAAAAATAGCTCCTCACGCCATTGACCGCGGACATGTTTCTTGAACTGTGTCCAAACCCTACCCGACAAACAAAATTAATGTATGAGTTAATAACTACTTGATATCCCATAAAATGAACGAAAGAAACCGATATAGTGCGATAATGGTTGAAATTACCTCTGGAGCGATTCGATAATGCTGTGATAGTTTTCAATATCTTTGTTTAGTGAGTCCATGATGTGAACTCTTCCCAAGTCAAGTGAAATGCTTAGAAGAATCCAGTGGTACCTACGCAAGGTTTACATACGTCAGTAACTCATCATTTACACTGAACATCGAGTAAGCAAAAGTTAATGTGTACAAAAACTCACTTGCCGTCGTGGTAAGAAAATAGTATTTCATTACAGAAATGCTGTTTCGTGAGAAACCGCAACAAGTTGTGCTCGGTTTCTAGTGGTTTATCCTTTAGTATAGCTCCATGAACTCGATGTGGGTCAATGAACCCAAATCCATTGATAGCCTTTCTTTTACAATCGAGCATCTTCATTCTGCATCATTATATATAGCATACAAAAGAATATAGTGAATATACTTACTGGCAATGAATTGAACAAGCTGAGATAGAGACCTAATTACATAAATAAAGTAATCAATTACAGACAATACGCGCTGAGGATAGTTTTGTCGAGTTCCTTTAGATTGAATAACTGAAATAATTCTCTAAATTCAATAGGGACCTCGTCTTCAGTGAAGTAATACGATTTTCGAACTTTCAGTAAGAGCCAATATTGCTGTTCTTTTGATGCTTTCATGTACCATTCATGGAATCGTCGCATTTGTGTTGGTATATCCCGAAACCTCTCAGAACTGACCAGTGGCTCCCCGTGAACAAATTTGGGTGCTACCTCAGCCTTGGGCATATCGTCGTGAAGAATTTAATGAATAGGCATACCACATTGCTCGGCCAATATCCTAGCCGTTTCCGGATCCATAGGTTCTACCTCATATAGTTGAGTTTCGGGTATGTTCACCTGGAGTCGGGGGAGCGATTGGTTTGCTTGTTTCCCCAGCTGGGGAACATCTCTTTTGGTTCTTCGGCTACCACTCAATTGTTTTGCTTGTTTCCACAGCTGGGGGACGTCTGTTCTGATGCGTCCGCTACCACTCGATTGTTTTGATTGTTCCCCCTGCTGGGGAACCTCTTTTGTGATGCTTCCTCTACCGCTTGATCTCTTCTGTTTCGGTGTCTTCTGAAGACATCGTGTATAGTCATCTGGCGCATTTAACTGAGCTTGGGATGGCTACGTCAGTAATTTCCTAAAGTGCTCCTTGGTTTCTGGTTTTATTTGGACCTCTGGCTCAGGTTGTTTCTTTTTAAAATGAGCATCCACTTCGGCCCGTACGACCGCATCGGTCTCCTCATCGGTCAGGTCGTAAGCCCTCTTGGGAGGAACCGGCGGTACTCTTGGCAGGGGCGACAACTGTCGCTTTGGGCGTCAGTTATCGCTCGACGGAGTGGTGGTATTCTTCCGCTTTTGGCCCTTAGTGGATGGAGGCGGCTGTGTAGATTGAGATGGACTCGTGTTGGGGTCATGGATTGGACTATTACTAGGAGGAGACGGTGCACTTGGAGGTGGACTTGGAGGAGACGGTGCACTGGGAGGAGACGGTTGCCTTGGAGGTGATGGATTGTTTCTCGGTGGAGAAGGTGGCCTTGGTGTCGAGCCTGGAAATTTGATGTATTCTTTTTTCTAAAGAATGAAGCCACTCATGACTTCTTCCAGTGTCGTCTCCCCTTCACCTCCAGGGATGTCAAGCTGTAGTGACTGACACATAGGTAGAATTTCATCCACACCGACACGAGCATAGCCAGCTGGAATCAGATTGCAATGGTAGGTCGCTCCCGGTTCAACATCTACGTGGTACACATCTGAAGTTGGAGATTATCTTCTTCTTGTAAGAGATCCTGGGGGAAAAGCATTTTTTGATTCTATATTATCTGCATGTCTAGAATACTAGCAAGAGAATATCCCTAAATATAAGATTAATACTTCAAGTTGCTGAGTTAAGAAAGAGATCGTTGCATCATTACCGTGGCCCTCCGTGGAAGCCACGCTACTTTTCCGTTGCGATGGGCCGACCATACTGTCCGGTGTAGGATCTTGCTGTCGGAGTCCTTTAAGTTCATTATGCTCCTGGCGATGCTCCTGCAACATGGCTTCAATCCTCGCGAACCGCTCAGTATCCTCCTCTTTTTGCCGCTTTGTTCTTCTCGATCGGCTTCTGTATGTGTCACGGTGCTCGGGAAACCCGATAACCCATGGATAAGAAGGTCCGAACCCTCTTGTTCGTCCAGCCTTTTCAGGATTCCCGAGAGCCTTTGTCAGCTCATCGTTCTCTCTGTCGGGAACAAACGTTCCCTCTTCAACCTCTTTTATCACTTTAACAAGTTCTTTCTTGGGTGAAGAAATTTCTTCGGCTGCAACAATCTCGCCTGTTTCGGGGTCTAATGATGCCCCATGACCGAATACCCAATTTATTGAACTTAAGGGCCAACTAGACGTAGCTAGAGTGACCCATTTAGCCTCCAGGTCAGCCTCAGCTTTATCCCACTTAGGCATGGCACTCCTGTAGCCACCCATGCCCATATGATGGTGATATTTCTTTTTGGCTGCATTTAACTTATTTTTTGATAATATTGCCTTAGATGGTTCCAAGGTCTTCTATTCCACAAATGCGACCCAGTTATCCTGCTGCAACTCTAGTGGACCAACGAATGGAGGAGTTGTTTTCTTCAAGACATACTTGTGGTACAATCTTTTTTTCCATTCCTTGAATAGTTCGGCCATCTTCTTAAGAGCAAAATGCTTGACTTTCCTCGTCATTTGCTGTGTGAGCTCATCAGTCTCCAAGACTGGTAGGGTGAAATGTGTCATGAGAGAATTACATATCGTATCTTTTGCTCTGTCATCTACAAAACTAGCCCCAGCTGCATCCTTTTTCTTTCCTGGCTTGTTCCAATTTCGCGTGGTGTTCGGGACTTTGTCTCTAACAATCACTCCGCATTGACTTGTAAATGCATTCGCTGCTTCTTTGGGTTCCAGCGATTGACCCTGCGGAGAGACTAAGTCAATGCTGAAACGGACATCAGCGGGTAACTTGTGTGTTGGGCCTCTTGTCTTTGTAGAAGATTGTCCGGAAGCGGAGGTCTAAGAGAAGAAACATTCGTGAGTACATATATAGGAATCAATTAGTGCATCTATACTAGTGAACGATTGATAAAGGCTTTATATACCTCGACGGAGTTTGTCATTATTATGGTGTCTTCACCATGGTCTCCACCATGGTCAGCACCATCGTCTCCACTATTTTCTCCACCATCGTCTCCTCCAGACAAATTAAGATATTCGGAGCCATCATAATAAGACCCCCCAGTACCCTCATCTATAATGTTGAGAAGCTCCTCTTCATTCTGTCTACCATCCATAGCTTAACTAATACAGAAAAAGAATATTGCATTAAGTAAAAGAATATTACAACTGCGACAACTCAGATACAGTACTTAGTGATTAAGATAAAGTACAATAATATAAGATAAAGTACATTATTAATACATCTCGCTCATAATATAAAGTACATTATTAATACATCTCGCTCATAAGATAAAGTACAATAATATAAGATAAACTAGCGAATGCGGCTGCCGCGTTCTGTGCTACGGGAGCTCTGCAGCCACACAAGAGGAACCATCACCAGAGAATAGCTCGGGTGAGATCCGTGAACCTGCCAGATATTGGAGAACCTAGTCTCCAAAAGATACATGTATCGTCGTACATGCTCGTCCTTCTCCCTGATACGACGACGTACCACCTCCTCCGGGGCCGGCTCCCTCTGCACAGCTCCTGGACCTCGTGGACGTCACCAAAGAAGCTCTGGGTCGACGATGATACCCAGATTCCTCACCAAGGTTCGAGTCCTGACAGGTAGCACCTCCCAGTGCCAACTCGGCGGAGCCTAGACTCGGACATCCCCGACGGAGTCCAGTAGGCTCGCACGAGGTGGACGCGGCATAACTAAATAATAGTAATAAACAATCATAAAACATAAACAGTAACTAAATCACTAAGTATTGCCCTAATAACACTAACCCTAAACCTAACACTAACTAAACTAAACCTAATTAACTAAGTATTCTAACTAACCCTAGATAAATACTAATACTAATATTAATACTATCTAAATACTAATACTACTAACACTAACCCTAAACCTAACACTAACTAAACTAAACCTAATTAACTAAGTATTCTAACTAACCGTAACTAACCCTAGATAAATACTAATATTAATAACTAATACTACTAACTAACACTAACCAAAATACTAATACTACTAACACTAACACTAACTAAATACTAATACTACTAATAACACTAACACTAACACACTAACTAAAATACTAATAGTACTAACTAACACTAACCAAAATACTAATACTACTAATTTACAAACACTACCACTAACCAAAATTAACTAATAACACTAACTAACCAAAATACTAATACTATTAACACTACTAATACTAATACTACTAATAACACTAACACTAACTCTAACTAAAATACTAATACTACTAACTAACGCTAACCAAAATCCTAATACTACTAATTTACAAACACTAACACACTACTACTAACAAAAATTAACCCTAACTAATAACCCTAATTAACCAATACTAATAACAACCCTAATTAAAACTAACCTAAGGAGACGACGACGCGGGGCGGAGACGACGGCGAGGCGGCGGCGGGGCGGAGACGAAGGAGAGGCGGCGGCTCGGCGCGGGGCGGGGCGGCGCGGAGACGCGGCGCAGGGCGGAGACGGGCGCGGGCGGCAGCGCGGGGCTCCTTCTCACGGGCGCGGGCGGCGGTGCGGCGGACGGGGTGGGCGCGGCGCGGGAAGAAATGGCGATCTCCGGATCGTGCCACGACCCGGGGTGGGGGTGGGGTATTTATACCACCCCCCCTTTAGCCCCGGGTGGTAGTACGAACCGAGGCTAATGGTCCCCCAATAGCCCCGGTTCGTATTACAACCCGGGGCTAAAGGTGTTTTCGGCCCGCCGCACTTCCCGCGCGCCACAACCCTTTAGCCCCGGTTTGGGCTAAAAGGTCACCCTTTAGGCCCGGTTTGTATTACAAACCGGGGCTAAAGGTTATTTTTGGCGCCAAAACCAAAAATGGTTTATAGTTTTTAGAAAATTATGTATTATATATCAAAATTTTCAGAAAAAGAAGATCTATTATTTAAATCTATTATCATACTTTATTATACAACTTAAATGAAATTATCTATTGTTTAACAAGTATTATATTTAGTAGAAATGTTCACAAAAAATAATAAAAATATAGTTTTCCCTCGCTTCCCGCCATTTCTCCCGCTTCCCGCCATGTTCTCCCGCCATTTCCCCCGCTTCCCGCCATGTCCCTCTATATCTAGGCCGACCGCCATGTCCATCCACACATACACACCTTCTCTCTCACAACAATGGACACCGCTTACTGGACTTTTCTGACGCTCGAGGAGACCGAGGCGCTGTGCGCCTCCAGCTACCATACTCGCAGGGGTACCGGCTGCCTGTTGGCTGGATGCTGAGCGCTGGAGGGGTTCATGTTCCTCCTGTGCCTCAAGGTTCGGCCCGCCAGGCGGCCATCACGAACCACTTCTACCTCGAGCTCACGCCGGAGCAGCGGATGGATCCCCATTGGGATCCCGACAACCTCGACACCTGGAATGCCTTCTTCGCAAACCGGCGGGAAAGGGAGCTCGTCGGGTACGAGGGTGACGGCCCGCCCCTAGTGAACCACAACGAGGCTGGTCGCCGCCTGTGGTGGGCGAACCGGACTATCGCCGGTGTGACGCGCTACATCGCCATGGGAGACCATCCTCACCTGAGGTACCCGCACTTTCACCAGCAGCATAGCCACAAGAATGGTGGTGAAGGCCTAGGGCGTACTGGGGTCGTCATCCGGGAGCCCCCTCCCCGCGCGTCGTGAATTCGAGGATGGATGATCAATCCGCGTGGTACGAGGAAGGGCTGAGGATCCATCCACGTGCTACGAGCGACGACGATGACGATGACGATTCCGAAGACGACCCAGAAGCTGTGTACTACAGGGCTAGATATGATTATGACTAATTTTTACGTTTTAATATTAATAAATGTCTGGCCACAACAAGTTGCAATACTACCTATTGAGATCGAGATAGTTCATATCGATATACATATAAAAAGATCATTAAAAATAAAGGTTTAATAGTATTGTACATCACCAACATCCACACATGTTAGGGTTTTGTTCTAATCCGTAACCATGGAGCATCTTCCTTACCTAACGGGATGCTTGGGTCATCCTTCACAGCGAAGGGCGGAATTTCATGAAACTTATCATAATCGTCTGACATGTCTGTCTTATCCTCCACCCCCACGATGTTTCTTTTTCCTGAAAGAACTATGTGGCGCTTTGGCTCATCGGATGTTGTATTCTTTTGGTTATCTTTCCTTTTTCTCGGTTTGGTAGACATGTCCTTCACATAAAAAACCTGAGCCACATCATTGGCTAAGACAAATGGTTCACCTTTATACGCAAGGTGGTTGAGATCCACTGTTGTCATTCCGTATTTCTTGTCTTCCTCAACCCCGCCTCCTGTCAGCTTGACCCATTTGTACCGAAACAAAGGAACCTTAAAAAAAGGTCCATAGTCAAGTTCTCATATCTCCTCTATGTAACCATAATATGTATCATTTTGCCCATTCTCGTCTGTTGCATCAAATCGGACACCACTGTTTTGATTGATGCTCTTTTTATTTTGGGCGATCGTGTAAAATGTATTCTCATTTATCTCGTACCCTTGGAAAGTCAATATAGTCGAAGATGGTGACCTGGCCAACAAGTACAACTTCTCTCCAACATTTATGTCATTCATGAGATGTGTCTGCAACCAACCGCCGAAAGAACTCATATGTTCATCTCTAATCCAGGAGCCAGGCTTTCCCGGGTTGTTGGAGTGTACAATATTCTTGTGTTCCTCGATATACGGAGCCACTAAGGTGGAACTTTGCAGAACTGTGTAGTGTGCTTTAGTGAGAGAATGTCCGTCCATACATATCCTTGCTTTCTTTCCTAGCGTGCCTTTTCCACTAATTCTACCCTCATGCCCTGATTCAGGAACACCGATGGGCTTAAGGTCAGGAATAAAGTCAACACAAAACTCAATGACCTCCTCTGTTCCATATCCCTTTGAGATGCTTCCTTCTGGCCTAGCACGGTTATGAACATATTTCTTAAACACTCCCATGAACCTCTCAAAGGGGAACATATTGTGTAGAAATACAGGACCAAGTATGTTAATCTCATCGACTAGGTGAACTAGGAGGTGAGTCATAATATTGAAGAAGGATGGTGGGAACACCAACTCGAAGCTGACAAGACATTGGACCACATCTTTCTGTAACCTTAGTAGACTATCTAGACTGATTACCTTCTGAGAAATTGCATTGACAAACGCACATAGCTTCACAATGGGTACTCGAACATTTTCCGGCAGGAGTCCCCTCAATGCAATCTTCTTGAACTTCAACCTCTCCCTTTCAGTTACGCATTCTTTCTGGGCATCAGGAATGGCCCGACTAAGATCATCATCGGGCAGATCTGATGCCCGTTCTTCATCTTTTTATTCATCAGTGTCTTCCATTGTAGTACCATCGTATTTAGGGTAGTCGTTGTCATTCTCTTATTTTTTGTTGTCTTTCATCATAACCCCTCTTTCTCCGTGCTGGTCCAACAATTATAGCCGGTCATGAAACCGGACCGAAACAGGTGGTTGTGAAGGACTCTTGAGAAAGAGTATTCTTTATGATTCCGACAGACACCACATGGACAAGACATAAACCATTCCGCTTGTTTGCCTTGGCCACAAGAAGAAAAGAATGCACGCCTTTAATGAACTCGTTAGAGAGTCGGTCAGCGTACATCCATTGTCGGCTCATCTGCAATATATAATTAATTAAGTACATCAAACATAATCATAATTAATTAGTACTAATCTAAAACCAGGAACCGTGACTAAAGATATGATGAACCTTTAGTCCCGGTTGGAGGCACCAACCGGGACTAAATGTGGATATGGAGACAACATGTCGACACTATGTCCTCAGTGGGCAGCACTAAGCCAGTAAATTAAATGCCGACACTATTTTGGGTGGGTGGCAGCACTATGCCAGGGTGAGTGTGTCGACATTATGTCATCAGTGCCCGACACTATGTTGTGCTGCTTAATCTATAAATAGGTATGCATTCTTGTGAAGAACTGCAAGATGGTGTGTGAGACCAGGGACACCACTACGTCGGAGCTTCTCGAAGATGTCTTAGGACCTCGTCCTCAGAAATCTTCAAGGAGCTCGCCGTAGAGGCAATCTCTAATATGTGAAATTAGTTAGCTCCACCAGCATACTGATTTAGCTAGAGAAGATATAAACCGAAAGATGGTGTGAGAGAGCAGGGACACCACTACGGCAGAGCTTCTCGAAGATGTCTTAGGATCCCGTCCTCAGACATCTTCGAGGAGCTCACCTTAGTGGCACTCCCTAATATGTGAATTGTGATGTCTTCTTATCAAGCTTTTATGAATTAACCCTATCTTTGTTACAATTTTTTCCGTTTGTTGAACGCAGGTAGACGAAGAAGGATATTTTGCCCAGCTAGCTAGTTAGAATGATGAACTCACGCATGTGTGTGCTTCTAAAATCAAATTTCGAGACTATGTGCCAAAACAAAATATATACAGATAGAATCCACATATTGTGATATTTACCTTAGAGTTCCTTACATTAATACAAGATAGATATAATCTAAACATCGATCTCATGCTATCATTGCAAAAATTACTACCAAACTAAATCTACAAATCCATCTATAAGATAGAGCATGAAATGAGCTAATATAGCAATGAGAGTTAAAAGGATGAAGTTGCTCACCTTTTAGAACCTTTGGATGGATGGGGCACCACAAAATATAGACAAATCTTGAGGAAAAAAAGGCATGAACTCGAACTTAAAGCAAGCAAGAGAGAGAGAGAGAGAGAGCCACCAGCTTGAATGGTGGCTCGGGCAGGGGAAGAAGATATAGCCATACCTTTAGCCCCGGTTCGTGTCCAGAACCGGGGCTAAAGGTCCACCTTTAGCCCCGGGTCGTATAACAAACCGGGACTAAAGGGTCTGGCGCCCGACCTGGCCTGCCTAAAACCCTTTAGCCCCGGTTTGTTACACGACCCGGGGCTAAAGGTCCCGTTCGAACCGGGGCTAGTGTCTGCCACCCCCTGGGGCCAGTTCTAGCCGTTGGACCGAGGCATTAGTCCCGGTTTATAGCAAAACCGGGGCTAATACCCCTGGACCAAAGGTCTGTTTTCTACTAGTGCTATCTATCTATCTATGTGAACATTTGATCGTTTCCTAATTTTAATCTCCTAGGAGATGACACTATGGAGGAAGGATTGTCGATGGAAAATATGACAAGGCTACCTTATCAAGATAATACTCATCTTAAATGAACTGGTATTTGCTTAGTTGTCCCTTCATTACTGATTTTTTATGAGTTCGAATGTCAAGTACTTACACAAATGTCGCGTTTACTTGGTTGTACATGCGTGTATCCAAACATAAGAACCCATATAACTGCGATTCCTTGGCTCGTTGAAAATCTCAACAATCTTGGTCAGATCAAGCCGATAAGTCTCGATACCAGTTTTCCCCTCTTCCATAGTCCCATGCGTATTTTTCTCAGCTTTGTTTTTTTTTACCATGCAACGGTGGTCTAGCAGCGCAATGATTCTGTTAAATCTCGGCCGACTGAGGTCGACACGAAAGACTTCAAATCCAATTCACTATACATGTTGCTAGCTGATCCTAAATATCTCATGTTACTAGCTGATCCAATTGCATCAGAGTACGACGATTCCATGCATCTTGTCTCGTACTACCTAAATCTCGAGTGAGAAGCTAACGATGCAACTTGATGGCTAGTTTGTTGAGCTGTTGTTCAGTAGTCACTACTACTCGGTACTCCGTACCTATCTGCGGCAACACTAGATATTCTGATACAATCATGCACCAATTATTTAATACACAAACTTAAAATTTAAAACCCAATTTAAAATAGTACTCTAACGACTAGATGATGTTTTTTCTTCAAAATCGCAATCTACTAATGTGCAACACACAAACTTAAATTTGAAATCCAGTTCACTATACATGTGGCAAATCCAAAATATGTAATGCATGTTGCCCAACCGAGAGTATGATTCCATGTATCTTGATTACTTATGTTTGCTGAGTTCTTGTTCATAAGTCACTCATCACTTGTCACTACTTGCTGTCTCAGTATTACTTACCTATCTCCAGATAACCACTAGATACACCGATGCAATCATGCACTGATCGCTTTAGCACACACTTCATATCCCCTACTTGGCTAGTTGCATGACACGCTCAGAAAAGGAACACGCCATCTACGACAAGTTGTGGTAGACGATAAGTAGGCCTCGATCGATTTAATTCTTACCCGTAAATTAATCGAGCTTATAGCCGCAATTTGCTGGCCCCGGCCGTAGCTTCAATCCGATGGAGCAGGATTGTCGTCAAATCAAGCAGCCGTACCTACCGCGCCCCTGTTTTTCTTCAGACAGGTTTAATTTAGCTTAGTTTAATTTAGCTCAGCTTAGTTTACATTGCGAGGGATCCATGGAGCCAACCACTGCTCACTGAGCTGCATAAATAAACTCAAATAAAGTGAATCGGTTTAACCAGTCCATCGAATCCATCCAATCCGACGTGACATGTGCCTGAGAAAATCAATGGGTGGTGGAAAAAAAAAGAATCAAAACGGAGAATAATAAATTGAATAAATACCGAACTGTTGGTTGGGCACAGCTGACTCACGATTCTGCCATGGACCACCCCCACGGCTCCGCCACCAGAGTCCACACCCCGTTTTTGAGGGACCACACCCCCCGCTTTGGATAGAACCAACCAAAAAAACAGCGTGATATAGCGTCGCCTATAGCATATTTGAGAGACGGATTCTATGATATGCATAATCTGCTCGCTATGATGTTAATAAATTTTTTAACGACGCTAAACTCGCTATACGTCATAACGTAATAGCACGCTAAAAAATTCTGGGAGAATATCGGCAGTCCAGCTGTCCATTCGGACCAACCGAGCCCAACACTCTCTATTTCTAACCTAACTCTCACTCAACTCCCGGTCCCAGGTTGTATCTTTCCACTCCCCTCCACATCTCTAACGGCGGCGGCTGTAGGCTGCATGCCCATCTCCAGCTTCGACCGGCAGGCTGCCTCCGCTCGGCGCTCTCAAGCTCCTCTCCGCCAGCCACGAACAAGGACCTCCCACCGCAGCACGCGTGTCGCGCCTAGATTCAACCCTGCTGGTTCTCCTCCGAATTGGCAAGATGGCAGCCACAACCCCGACAAGCCAGCCATCTGGTCTGTAAGAGGTGATTGACCTCCTCCTCACCCTCTAGCATGTAGAGTTCTTTTATGAGCTTTTGTCCATGTCAAGTACACGTTCTCATGTGAGCATTTAGTTAACTTGCATTAGACACCTTGTGTATAAGATCACATTAGCATTTTATATTACTCGCAATCAGTTTCATACATTATCAATTTATTTTATTGTAATTAGGTTCACACAAAGAGATGCAACAAACTACTTTACGACAGTATGCGAGATCTTGTGTTTATCAAGGCCAACTCCCAACTTGAGCAAAAGAGAGGAATGGAAGACAGGGACCCGATTAAGGACAAAACGTATGCAGGTGGGCCCGGGCGGGCCTTGCTCCCCATTCTTGACATCTTCCCCAGGGCCGGTTGTGGCTGCGGTGTACCTGCTCTGCCTTGCGTGACCATCTTGGTCCCTTTTTTTTGTCAAGCTTGGGTACTTCCTGTGGTGGTGGTCGACATGTACCTCCTACGTCGACGAGTTGCCTCCTGCGGTGGTGTTTTGCTGGCTACATAATGCTGCTCATCTCCGTTTTCACCGGGCCGCGGTCTTCTACCCGGGTGAAAACCATGCTCAGCGTTACCGGTGTGGACCACGGTGACACCTGCAGGTGCCACTCCCTTCTTAGAGGCGTGGTTTTGGGTCTGATCGTTCCTCCCCTCCGTGATAGTGGAAATGCTAGGTCCGCTTTGTCGGACCGGTCAGCAGCAGCGCTTTGACGTCGTCCCCTCCTTGAAGGCACTCCCTAGGCTTTGAGAGCTTTGTGTCTTTTGGAGATGGCGTCCTCGAGGGTCTCCTTCGAGGTTTGGTAGTGTTGTGCCAGCTACTGCTCAAGGTGTGAGGCTCCAGGGCGCAATGTACACCATCGTCGGCACTCTATAGTTGACTGCGGTCCAAGTTCGTCCAGACCTTGCCATTCACTCACTTCGCGCCATTCTTCTAGGCACATGAGTAGTGGTGCGTTGGTCCGTGTAACTTTGGAGTTTCGGTTGTGCTTAGCGTGCGTGGTGTTGGTTGTGACGTGGTCTAGAGGTGGATAAAAGAAAGTTAAGTATTTATCGGGGAAGCCCCCACAAAAATTCGATTTATTTAAACCCATATTCTATCATATGAATGAAACATAGTTCGAAAAAGACGACTAAACGGGTTTGTTTAAGACTTATTTATTATTAAATTTCCATTCTCAACGGATGGCTCGAGATCATAAATTTTAAAGTGTAGAAGAGAAGGATCAACTCTTCCCCAATAAATAAACTATCAACCTCCAAAAAAGTTTAATAAAATCGCCTGCCTTCTCAACATTCTTGGCTAGAAGTCGGTTGCGGTTTCTCGAAAATCTAGGCGGTACCCTGAAATCTCGCCAAACTAGCATAGTGAGAATGGTTCCGGTACCTGCTTGAACGAGAGTAAATGAGTTACACGAGATTTTGTTTGCAAAAAAAAAAAAGTTACACGAGAGTTGTGAAGTCAGAATTTGACACACTTAAATTTTTTTCCCCATGCGATCTGGTAAGAGCACACACTTAATTATGGTTGATGCCACAAGCTTAGCTAAAATGAGTAAACGCTAGCAAATGGTGAAATAAAAAGGATGTAAGATATTTAGTTTACGTAGTTGTGTTGTCGACGAGATGATTTATAGTAACGATTTTCCTTGGTTCTCCGTTAGATCAGCATGATTTTCCTTGTTTCTCCGTTAGATCAGCATGACGGTCCGAAGACTGTAGAAACAGTGAAAGCTGAAGCAGAATGTAGGATCCAGGAGACATGCAGGTCACGTCCTGGCTGGATCTGACGGTTGCACGACCCCGGCGTGTGCCTGACAGCGCATGGACGGACGGCCATCGTCCACGGCCACGCCTTACTCGTGCATCCGTTCAGTGCCCCCCTCGGCCGCTCCGCTGCAGTGCCACCACCATCCGATCCGTGTCGCCGGACATGCACGTCGAGTTAACAGCATGCCTCCAAGGCCAAGCTGAGCGATACGTCCACCCGATCGAATCTCATTCTTTTCTTCCTTTTCTCGCCCAGCTGGGTGCGTGTCACGACCGCCATCGTGCTACTGACTTCACGTCGATGAAAACGTCAGCATTTCTTTATAATTATACCAGTAGCCAGTTACAGTACCTTGAAACAAAGTGACCGTGCTTGAGCGTGATGTTTCCTTTATAAAAAACAGGGCAGGCACAAATCTCGGCGAAGGTAGCTGCGCTTGCTTCCCGGAAAGAGGCCTCGCCGGCGGAGCCAGAGATGCCACTGGCTCCCCGATACCAAGTGGACAACGCAGCTCACGAGGGCGGCTGGCTAATCAACGGCCAAACTGCTGTAATTAAAACCCAAATCGGCCTGAAGAGACACAGAGAGAGAGATGATTGGACCCAAAGACACCTCTGCTAGCCTCTGTTCTCGAGCTGTGCAAGGTGCAGGTGCAGGTGCAGATGCGTCTCCCCCAAGGCCCCAAGCCACGAAGCACGGCCCTCTAGACAACCTGCCGGCCGGGGTTTCGTAAAGTTTGTGGCGATTATATTCCGCGAAGTCGTACTCCCTCCATTCACAATTATCTCACGTACTAGGTTTAGTCAAAGTCAAAATTTATAAACTTTAACCATATATTTAGGAAAAAATATCAAAAAAATAAATATAATTTATTGTATTAGAATTTTCATAATCTATATTTTTATATTATATGCACCGAAAATAATATATGTCCATATTTTTTCTTATATTCTCGGTCAAACTTTGTAAAGTTTAACTTTGACTAAATCCAGAACGCGAGATAATTGTGAACCGAGAGAGTAAGGACGCGTTGCTACCCGGAGACGGGAATCCACGAAGGCGTCAGGATCCTATCACGGTTCACGTACGCACTCTACGTACATTGCGTGCGCCAACACGACCCAAGGTTCCCGTCCAGAGAAAAAGAGAAAATCAGCATCTAGTCTAGTCTAGCTTATATATTCCTGGTCCATGGTATAGCGGCTATTTTTATTGTATGCATAACCATGTGGTCCGTGTTGCGACCTCATACGTGGCCAGGAAAAGCACCTATGATGCAGTGTCAGGGCCGTGGCAGTGTTACTGTAGTTTAAGTTAAAGTCATAGAGAGGCTGTCTAGCGTAGGTACATTGGATCCTGATCCAGGTGCGGCGAATGCGTCTGATGATCGTTGTGGTCTCCGCCGCGCGCGACCCGGCCGGCCGGCGATCTCTCCTGTGCTGGGACTGGGAAAGGGGCACCATCGCAGCAACGGGTTAATTGGTGTGCAAGTAAAGAAAGGAACTCGGCCTGTACACGCGTGACGGTTGGGGTCTTGGAGAGGCATGGACGCATGTGCACACTCGCAAGGGTCCTCGTCAGCCATGACACGTACAGTAGATGCAGCCGTGTCTTTGCCTCGGCTAAGTCGCCCGACACAATGTGCTTAGCGGCAAAAAAAAACTGCTTTTGTTTGTTTGCTTCGTTGCTAGTACTACCGTACTTACTACCTGCTGGTGTTGGTAAATCTTTCACAAAATTTGGCGGAAAGTCAACCACACCAGAGTAGTCGGTCAATGGACACTGTGTCGTCGAACAATTCGCCCGTTGTTTTTCTTCGCCTTGTCCTCTAACCACCGCGCCCATGATTCAGTGGAGCTGTAATCCCGACATTATTTGTACCCGAATCTAGTCTCCTCGCTAAACAGCTAAAAGCACTGCTCGCTTCGGCGTTCCCGGACCGAAATCCTAGGCCAAGACCATGATTCCGTAAACAGCTAAGCTTGTTCGGCGTTCACAGTCCGAAATCTGGCGTCATTTTCGGTATTCAGGCTCAAATCCCACTCGTGTTCACGTAAATTAGAAAATTCATCCAAAATTGAATAAAACATGGCAAATTTAACATATTTTCAATGATTGTATTAAAATGTAGTCGAGTTCATACATATTATGTCAGATTATACCCGAAGTCGAATTGGAGTAGGCTAAAATAACTAGAAAAAACATAGAAACAACGAGATGATGTCGAAGCTGGGCCATTCACATGCCGAGGCGCTTGTTGAAGACGGTGTAGTCGCCGTCGTCGCCGCCGTCTTCATCCTCGTCGTCGCTCGGCAGCTACGTACGGTGGCTGGGAGCTGCACTGGCCGCTATTGCCGCAACGCCACGGCTGTGATGAGGACCCGACATCATCTTCATCGTCATCGAGGAAGATGAGGGGTGTGCCCTGGTAGGCACGCTTGCCGAGCTTCACCGCGCCGCCTGGCGCTCGGCTTGCTCCTGCACGCGCCGGACACGGACGGCCTCCTCCCGGCCTCCTCCCGCTCCTAGTCCGCCCAGGACCAGGCGCACGAGTCGGGGGCTAGCATCGGCGGGACGTCGTTCGACGATGTCGCGCGAGCCTCCGCCCTCGTCATGCGCCTACTCCTGCTCTCGTCGTTCGCCAAAGAACTCGTCTCAGTGGGCGTGGTTGTCGGGGTGCTCCGCCTCATCGGGGTCCATGCCGGTGATCACGGACTGGATCTCATCGGGGGTGCTCGTGCCCCTCTAGGACCGGCGACACGGGCACGCCGCCTGTGCTCATCTTCCATGTCGGCGAGCACCAGAAATCCGGCGGTGCAGGGTAGTCGGCGACGTGGAGGAGACGAGCCTCCCACGGCTCAAGCGAACACCAGCCGAAGCCGTTTGCCGCGGCTCCGTCACCAAGTACCTCTTTGCCATGCTCCGCCGAGTTCTCTCTTAGCCTGGAATTTGGTGTTTTGGGGGGGGGGGGGGGAGTGGAGGAGCACAGGCGTGTGCTCTAAGGGCGGGAAGGCTGGCCGGCATTTATAGCCATTTGGGGAAGTGCAGCAAGGGCGGGAAATAGGAAACCGGCGGGAAGGTGGGCGGGCAGTGGAGTGCCATTACGACGACGCGTGGACGAGTGGGCATGCAGCCGTTTTAACGGCGGTCCAGCGCAGGAGCCGAGGCGACGCGATGAGGACGAATCGCCTTCACTAACTTACAGGGTGGGGCCACCCGTGTTTCCCACTGATTTAGCTCCGTCTGGCGTTCCCAGGTCACACCCGGCGCCTTGGGTCCGGCCTGGGAACACCGGATGTAATTTGAGCCAAATCCGGCAAAAAATCGCCTACTATGAAACGCGAGTGGGCGAAAACTCGTCATCCGGATAAAAAAGGGCATAGAAAGACCCTTCTGGGATGGGAACTAGTGAAGATGCTCTAATTGTGAAGTAGAGTTGTACTAACAACTGCCAAAATCTTAGTGTGGCAACATTCGACGTGAGGTAACAGCAAACGGAATTCCTTCACGTTCATGCTGGGTGGTTGAGTGTCGAGACACCGAATCCACGGTTTCAGGAAGAATTCTTCTCGTAGAAGTTGTGCCCGATTCTCATTTGTGTTTTCGACATGAATTTTAGTTATCGGTGACACTGGTTGGATTCCCTCGAGTATATTTCATTTTTTTGCGTGGAAGATAAGTGAAGATATACTTAAGTACGGACAGTTTCCGTATGCTCGTAGACAATGTCGAATGGGTGCTACTAGTATACGTCGTGTCATGCTTCTGTGACTGATATTCGTACGAAAGGTTCGTATTCTTTTTTCTAGTATTCGTCTCGAGAGAATAGCACTTAGGTTCCTTTCTGCCCGATTTAAGAATCTCTCCTAGCTTGGTCATGCGTGACTCAGCCAAACCTGCATTTTTTTTTCTGCTCCTTCTATTATTTCTGGAGAGGAATCTAGTGTTCTATACTGTAGTAGTGAACGGCGGTCGAATAATCGATGCACAAATTCTGTGTCAAATAGTCAGAGACGTTAATTCATTCGTCTGACCAGGCTAAGTCAAGGAAATACCTTGCAGCAAAGCTCCAAATTCTGCTCCAAAAGCATCACGGCAAGAAAACAGTTAACAGCAAGAGGAGATGATAATATCACCATTGTGATCTGGAAGGACAATGCACTGCCATCACTACGGAAAGAACCATCAATATTCAGCTTAGCCCAACCTTCAGGTGGCGGACTCCAATCAGGCAGACTGACAAGTTCCTGAACTGTGTGCACCAGTTGCTCATCGAGGTCCATAATAAACTTGCCTTTGATAATATTTTCAAACGGATGATGCTTTATTTGACCGAAGAACGCTGCCGCTTTTCACGTCTTTGGACCAGCGGTCTCTGATATTTTTCACCCATCCTGCAGGACGAAATAGTCCGTTACATTTGACTCTTGGTCCTGATTCCATGCAGTACATAAGTATATTTAGACAGTCCAGTCCAACTAAGTGAGCTAAAAAGTGTGTTAAAAAAGTGTAACCAAGTCAAAGGTTGAAGCAGACATGGGCAGCACGGCGGGGTCATGTTATGAACTATGATGCCAAGAAATGACAGCCGTCTTTGCAGGAACGAGCCCAGAGGCCCCAGCAGAAAACTCCACAATGTCGACACTCTGCATTATGGCACTTTTCCCTGTGCTGAAGGTGAATCTCTCGACTCGTGACAGACAGCACCGGCAACATGAACAAGGCAAACAGTGAAATCAATTCCATGGAAAAAGGGGGTGCTCCGTCGGACGCGGCTGAAAACGACCAGCGCGAGTGGCAACAAAATACGTATCCGTCAAGCTCGGCGATGAATATGATACCACCACCCATGTCTCTTTCGTCCTGTACCAAGAATTATTATTTCAGGAGCAGAAAAATTGGTACTTGCAGAATTAAAGGAACCTTTTTTTTAATTAGGTGAGTGAAGTAAGCTAGCAAGAGATTCTTTTTATGTGGGGGAGCTAGCAAAAGGAAACTGACCAAGCAATTCGGTTAAATAATCTCGAATACTAATTGAGATCATTAACATGTAAACCTACCCCACTTATTTTTATAGTAGTTGCTTTGATGACTCGGACCTGCCCCGGGTTTCCATTGTTAATGTGAGGAACGGTGCTTCCGGAAGCTCCACTGTTCATAGGGAGTTGATTGTGAGTGCTTCTTTTTAAATGCGAGAGGCAAAGATAGCGACCACCTTGACAGGGACATACGTATGTATGATTTGTGAGCACCCAATGCGTAATTTAAAAAGGTTTTTTTTTCAAGTATATTTTAAAATTTTATATGTTTGGGAGAAAGAATCAGGACATTTACTATATCTGTTTATGTCCTTGGTTTCTTTTTATTTCTACATTATTAGTCCTTGGACACTTTGATAAAGGAATGACTCCGACAATTAAGTTTTTTCTACTATAAATGATGATTTTATTAACTCGGTAGTGACATCAAGATGATATAAATAGCATAGTTTCACTCGATGTTCGCATATTATATCACTTACGACTATATGTAAGTATCTCATATTACTATCCTCCACAATATTTTAAACTGTGGATATTAATACCATTTCAACTCTTCTCCCCACAAAAGTCTTATCTATCTGCTCATTTGATTGTTTCCTGATTTTAATCTCCTGATCAGTTAGCTCTTGATGACTTTCTGATCTTATCAAGCTCGTCAATTATCGTAGGCATTTACATAGATAATGAAATGCCGTGCCTCGCTGGAAGAAAATTTGACGTCGTTTAGTTACCAAGAATAATATCCATAGGAGATGACAATATGGAGGATGGATCGCCCATTGAAAAGGATGACAATATGCAATTTGATGGCTTGTTTGTTGAGTTTTTGTTTAGTAGTCACTACTACTCGGTACTCCGTACCTATCTCCGGCAACACTAGATATTATGATGCAACCGTGCACCAATTGTTTAACACACAACCTTAAAATTTAAAACTAGTTTAAAATAGTCTAATGGCTAGATGCTTTTTTCTTCAATTAGTAATCTCAATCGACTAATGTGCAACACACAAACTTAAATTTACAACCCAGTTCACTTCAATTGCTGTTGGAAGATCCAAAGTTCGGAAACAATCAAATGAGCAGATAGATAGACTATTGCTTTAACACACACTTTAGAGAACCACTAGATACGCCGATGCAATCCTGCACAAATTGCTTTAGCACACGCTTCATGTCTCCCTACTTGGATAGTTGCATGCCACGCTCGAAAAATGAACACGCCATCGGCGACGCACGATACATGTAGCATCACAGAGATGTGGGAGTTAATAAGTACGCCTTGGTTTAATTATTTTCGGTAAATTAGATAAGCTTATCGCCGCATTTGCCGCGTTGATTCTATTAAATTTTGGTAGGCTGATACTGACACGGGTTAAGCCGTAAAACCCAATTCACTATACATGTAGTTCGTAGTTCCTAAATATCTCATGTTGCAAACCGAGAGTACGACGATTCCATGCATCTTGTCTCATGCTACCTAGATCTCGGGTGAGAAGCCACCGATGCAATTTAATGGTTTGTTTGTTGAGCTTCAGTAGTCACTACTTTTTGGTACTCCATACCTATCTCCGGCAACACTAGATATTCCGATGCAATCGTGCACCAATTGTTTAACACACAAACTTAAATTTAATACCCAATTTAAAAGTCTGACGGCTAGACGATGTTATTTCTTCAAAATCCCGATCGACGGATGTGCAACACACAAGCTTAAATTTAAAACCCATTTCACTGTACATCTTGTTGGCAGATCCAAAATATCTCATGTTGCCAACCGAGAGTATGATTCCATGCATCATGTTTGTTGAGTTCGTGTTCATAAGTTACTCACCACTAGTCACTACTCGTTGTCTCGGTATTACGTGCTACCTATCTCTAGAGGAACCACTAGCAGATACACCGATGCAATCATGCACCGATTGCTTTAGCACACACTTCATGCCTCCCTACTTGGCTAGTTGCATGGCACGCTCAAAAAAGGAACACGCCATCCACGACATATCACACACGATACGTGTAACATCACACGACGAGATGTGGGGCACGATGGGTAGCCCTGCTTGGTTTATTTCTTACGAGTGAACGAACTACGCTTATTGCCATAATTTGCAGGCCTCGGCGGCCATGGCTTCAATCCGATGGAGCATGATTGTCGCCAAATCAAGCAGCCGTACCTACCGCGCCCCTGTTTTTCTACAGACCGGTTTAGTCTAGCTTAGTTTAATTTAGCTTAAACATTGGGAGGGATCCATGGCCGAGCCAACCACTGCTCACTGAGCTGCATAAACTGAAATAAACGAATCGGTTCAACCAGTCCATCGAATCCATCGAATCAGACGTGACATGTGCCTGGGAAAATCAACGGGATGGTGGGGAAAAAAGAATCAGAAAACAGAATAATAAATTGAATAAATGTCGAACTGTTGGTTGGGTACAGCTGACTCACGATTCTGCTCGCTGGAATAGTGCCACTACTAGCAATGGACAATGGTGCGGCCATGGACCACCCCCCACGGCTCCACCGCCACGGCCCCCGGTTTTGATTTGCCGCTCAGCGACCTGATCAGCAATCAAGGGGGGACAGGACAGCCAGCTTGTGTGCTTTGCAACTTGGTTAGCCCGGCCCTAGCTTCTAGAGGAAAGTGCTTGTGCTAGTGGCCCGGTGTTATGCTATGTGGGTCCTAATTCCTAAAGAAAAAGTCATGCAAGAGGGGGTGGATGTTATGTAGGAAAAAATATCGTGCATGACAGTTGTGTTCATCAAATGTTGATTGGCACCCGAGTTAGTGTATTATTGTGTACTAACAATTATATTTCATTACTATTGCTAATATTTAACTTGGGCCAAAATACCCACTATATTTCATTATTTTGTGTAGGCTACCATGCGTGGGAAGGTTGATCATAGAGGAAGACAATCTCGCCCTTTGATAGTCCTCACCACGGAATAATAAATTTGGCCGAAACAACAGAATTGACTACCTTTTAACCGCCATTGTTTTGCCTAGCAAAGGAGGACAAAAAAGTTGGCAATTATCGATATTTCATACACCAACACCTCTGGCAATATCTACAGAAGGTGTTTTTACGGAAGACCCATCTGAAAGCATATGCAATTACATAGCACCGATCACCTATGTGCATACAATATAAGCCTTATAAAAAAACAAATAACAATACTTTGTAGAACATAAGTAACATGATTTTTTGGACAAAAAAGATGGCAATTACCGATATCTACATAAGGCGTTTTTACGAAAGACCCGTCTGAAAGCATATGCAATTACATAGCACTGATCACCTATGTGCATAAACATAATCCTTATAGAAAACAAATAACAATACTTTGTACTCTCTCCGTTCAGAAATATAAGGGTGTGTTCAGTTCGTGTCATCAAGTAGAATGTAATGGGATGGTTCTGTACCCGGGGCTCATCCCTGTGTTCAGTTCAGGTAATGGAACGGAATGCACCGGTTCCTCAGAAACGAATATTCGGTCTAGATGCGGAATGCCGCAGTTCCACCGAATCGGTGGAACAACCTCGTTCTGGCTCGTGGCCTCACCACTAACCACTCCCTCACCCAGAAAAAAACCTTTGCCCCACACGAGACCCAACCCTCTCCCCGTCCTGGCCCTATCCCTCGTCTCTCTCGTTCCTGGCAGCGCACCCACCCTCTCACGACCCTCTCTCTCTCGTTCACCCTCTCCCGACCCTCTCTCTCATTCCTGGCTAGCCACGGTGGCAGGCAAGCAGTGGCAACGGAGGTAGGCAAGCATCGACAGCGTTGGCCGGTGGTGGCGGAGGAGGCAAGCAAGCGGCGGCGACGGAGGCAGCAAGCAGCGGCAGCGGCGGAAGGGAGTAGGGGGTAGAGGAGGCAGGCAAGAATCGGCGACGGAAGTAGGGAAGCAACATCGTCAATAGGAAGAAGGGGCCAACTGCATCGATTTAAGGTGACATGAGATCCAGTCATGTCAGTTTAGAACGATTTATGCTGAGATCTATGAAATATTTGCATCAATTGCCTCTGTTTTTTGAGGAAAATTAATTGTGGATTGAATATAGAGTCTACTCTTGTACATGTGTGTTATTTTTGATTGCATATATACATTGTAGATGGGCAAGAGGATGGATAAAAGGAAAAAGATGATTAGGGGAGCAACTGTTTTTGTGACTCTTGCTACGGTTGCTGTAATTGTTCGAGCTATTTTAAAAAAGAGAAGACCACGTATAACATATGGCCCAATGCACGAAAGAGATCAACAAAGGGTAGACTATCTAAACAACAAAATTTGGCAATCAGATGTGACATGTAGAAATATGTTGATGTTTGAAAGAGCTCCTTTCTTTCGGCTATGTGACATATTGAGAGATCACAAGTTGCTAGAAAATAGTCCACATTTGTGTGTGGAGAAACAAGTGGCGTTGTTTTTGCATACTATTGGACATAACCTTCGGAATAGGGTTGTTGCAACAAATTTCGGTTTATCATTCGGGACAATTAGCATATATTTTAGACTTGTCACGCCATAGGCGAGCTGCGTAATGATTATATCAGGCCACCATCAACAGAGACTCCAACAAAAATTGCAGGAAACCATCGGTTTGACCCATACCTTAAGAAGTGGAGGAAGATCTGGGGAAGAATAGTTCACTTGAAGAATTTAAGTGGAGATCTATGGGATGAGGATACAAGCACCATTAGGCTCAGCGATGAACACTATGCAGGCCATTGCAATGTAAGATTGTTATATGCATGCCATTAATGATAACCACTTGCACATTTTTCTCTACTCACTTGCTGGACATTTTTTGTAGGCCTTCAAAGCTGATGCACCTTATTTGAATACCCTAATTGAACATTATCGTGCCATGGAAACCATATTTGGATCCACTACAGCAACATGGAAATATGCCAAGTCCGGGAATGACCCATATCTATTGATGTTGAAGATGATGAAAGTGAGGTGAACATGTCACCAAATGTTGCCGAGGCTTCCTCCAAAGCACCACCAAAAAAGAAGGCTAAGGTTGTGAAAATTGAAGATGATCCACTAGTGACCACTCTCAAAGATGGGTTCAAAATGATGGCTCAAGCTCTTTTCAAGCCTGGTGGAGATGATGATGCCATACCAGATGGCTTGTGGGATTCTTTAGCTGCAATCAACGGATTTGATGAGGGACATATTGCTCACTACTATTCTTATCTTGTTGACAATCCAAAGACGGCAAACGCATTCATGACCCTTAAAATCGACAACAAGTTGGTTTGGGTGAGTCGGTATGTGGACCTTTGGAGTGCTCTATAATTTGAAGTGATTGTATGAGCTATAATTACCTACTATATTATGAACTGTAATGTACTTCGACTATGTGGTTTTGGATGGCTAGTATATCATTTTCTAGACAATCTGGACTATGTGCGTCTGGATGGCTAGTATGCCAATTTCTATGCAATCTGGACTATGTGCTTTTCGAATGGCTAGTATGCCATTTTCTAGACAATCTGGAATGATCTTTCATGTACTGTGACTATTACTATGCTTGTATGATTGAAATCTATTCTATCTTTGATGCTATATACTGTTTCTATTGTGATTATATATTTGTACTACTTACTGTTGAAAATATAAATGAAATGCTGCTGAAAATTTGATTATATGTTGTTGCAGATAAGAACAACTCACACACGTGGAGGTAAGCAAACCTTGCATAGCAAAGAGGTGAGCTGAACCAAATACTAGCCATTCCATTCCAGTTTTTTTGCCTCAACCGAACACAAAACGGAACCGTTCCATTACACTTTTTTATCCCAACCGAACACAAGAATGGAACCAACCCATTCTAGTGGAATTGGACCATTACAGTCCATTCCACTTTGTTCCCGAACAGAACACACCCTAAGACATTTTAGTTTTGTGAAATGAATATCTAGATGCTTTTTAGTATATAGGTTCACTCCGAACCTCTATAATCATATACATTAAAAGGCGTCCAGATACATGATCCACAAAGATAAAACGTCTTATATTTCTGAACGGAGGGAGTAGAACATAAGTACGTAACATCATTTTTTGGAGCTTAGAGCATCGACAATGACAACATTTCATGTCTAACCAAGGTACACAAAAATAAAAACATCAACTTTGTTGATTATTTCGCCAACTCCTAACTCACAAGCCTGCAAAAAAAATACTCCTAGGTTACAAGGTTTAGATCTCGAAACAGAAGAAAAAAGAACCACAGGGTTTAGCGAAATACATAGGGCCACCGTGCTCGACATTTTAGCGCTCCACTGAATTTCATCTACCGTGGAGGTCCAAAACGAAAAGTAACCCCACTCTCTCCGAAATATAAGGGGGGTCTCTTCTCCACGCTCCTCCACCACTCCGCTCGTTCTCTCCCAGCTGAAAAACAAGAAGAGAAAGCAAAACTAATAGTAAGCCAAAGAAGCTACCGTACCCGCCCATCGATCTCCATGGAAGTCTACGGCGACCTCGAGGCCGGCTGCCTCAGCTACTCCGCCGCGCCCGTGAAGCAGGCGAGCTCGCCGCGAAAGCCCGGCCGGCTGTTCTGCGACCCCTGCGACGACGCCGACGAGCTCCGCGGCCACCACCACTACCTGGACATCTGCTTCAACTGCCGGAAGCTCCTCGCCGGGAACAGGGACATCTTCATGTACAGGTGAATACACACCACCACACCGCCCTGCTGGCCTGATCTGTATATATATCCTCTTCAGTCTGAAGAAGTGCCTTTGCCGAAGAAGTGTTTCTGACGGCGTTCTTGGTTCTTTTTGTGTTGCAGAGGCGACATGCCCTTCTGTAGCGAGGAGTGCAGGCAGGAGCAGATCGAGATCGACGAGGCGAGGGAGAAGCGGTCGAAGCAGACGGGGAGGGCGGAGGAGCAGCAGCGGCAGAGGCAGCAGCAGAAGCAGAGCCCCCAGAGGATCCCGGTATGGGCGTGGTAGCAGCTCTCCGGCACCCAGACGTAGTAGAATTTTTTTTAGCAGCGGTACGGTCACGAAGGCGTGATGAGAAGATCCGGCAGTCCAGATCCGGCCGAGGGCACGGGTTGGATTGCCGGTTCGACGGCATGACGAGGGGAGCAGCAGATCGGCTGCGGCTTGTGATCTCCGAAGATGGGGACGAAGAGTTTATTTTTGTTTGCGAATTACCACTGGGTTTTTTGTTCCCTTTGCACGGTTGCTCGTGACACGAAGAAGAAAAGAGTGTTTGCGTGCAACCCGTGCCTCGTTCGTGTGTGGGGGTATAAGGGTGTATAACAACCTGTTGATATGGAAGAAATGAGGGATATAACAAAACTTCTCTCAAGTTTATCATCAGTTAATTTGCATTCCTCTTGTTTGGGCAGTTTTTTTTGTGTTCTTTCCTGTTGTGCCATGCTTCCACGCTTCAATGATTCGTCGTCATTACTACCACAACCAAAACAAAACAGATGATTGTGTCGCCACAGCTGTTTTCAACAGAGACACTGCATTAAAAGTGGCATTCATACAGCTCCTGCGAAGAACAGAATACCCGTTGCCGTCGCCTGCTAAAAACAGTAGTAGTGTACGACCTCTGTTTAGGATTATAAGTTCGGGAAGTTTTTTTATATTGTTTGAGATTATAAGAATTATTTTATTTGTTCGTTCCATGTTCTTCTTTTTCTCTCATTTCTCTCGTGCATGTAAAACTATTGATGCATGCAAATAATAATGAGAGACAGTTATAGAGTCTTAGTATTAGCAACTTGGCCCTTTGAACTAATAATACCGAACAGATGTAGTACTGTGCAGAAACCGCAGAGAACCAACCAACGGCTCTGTTGTATCTTGGCGCAGCAGAGCAGAGCAGGCCACCGAGAATTTCCAGAAGCAACCAAAGATGCCTTCCATTTCTTTTTTTCTAGAATATATAGACTCCTACCATTTCTTACTGACAAAAAATGCTGGCCGTGAATGAATCTTGGTTGTTCATTAATCGGTTGCCCTAGGAGAAAAAGTAAAGAAGACGCAACATGCTCAAATAAACAAATGGAGATCTGTTTTTTTTTTCGGCGACACAGCTCGTGATTTTATTCGCGAAGGCTTCATGGAAACTTGTGTGAGGCTATAGGACTGGCAGCAAGGAGAGAAATTTATACCGTCCCTCCGTCAAAGTGTAGCCTTTGTATTAAGCAAATTTAGTAAAATTTGGTTAACTTTTTTAGAAAAGCTTAGCAATATTTATGACAGTAAATTACCATTAGATCCTTTTTCAAATTTAGTGGCATAAATATGTCAATTTGGTGTAACATATGTGGTACTATATTTATCTATAAAGTTGGCCAAATTTGTTTAAGTTTGACTTAGGCAAAAGCTAGAAGTACACTTATTTGCGGACGGAGGAGTACTAGCTAATAGCACTACACACATCCTCAGCCGAGCGTTTCCCAGAACCGTTTCCTCGATATGATATCTTAAATCGACATCAATTTAAACTAAAACAGCGGATTTGGTTGAAACTTCACGAGTTTTTACAAATTCGAAAGAGAATACCAATGAAAACATAAAGTAAATCCTAAAACTAAATGCACATGCGGCAATACAAGGAGGTGTAGTCGCTATCGCTCGGCGGGCGGCTGTAGCACTAGCCATCGTCGTCGTACCACTGCTGGCTCGGGCTGGCCCCATCGTTGTCGGCGAGGACGATGAAGTTGTTGAGGTGGCACGCACGCTCCGACGCCTATTGTTGTCGCTCTACCACCTCCTTATTTGCCTCGGCCTTTGACCAGGCGATGGCAAAATCTAGCGACGCCGACAGGATGTCCTCGAAGGATGCGCGCTCGACCATCGTCGGGCCGAGAAACTCCTCTAGGTCTTCAGGGGCCTAGAGCTATAGCTGTCTGGTGGTGCACTCCTGCGGCAACCGCCACGACTCCGGCTTGTGCTTCTTCACCCGCGACGAACCAGGATCTCTCATCGTCCCGATGAGGCCCAAGCTGCCACGCGGCAGCGATGGTGCCCGCCGCTCATGGATGATGAGACCACCTCCGTCGGACCTGTCAAGGGCGAGGGGAATGAGAGCTCTGACCTGGGTGTTGCCAGCGCGGAGGACAAGGACCTCGAAAAAGAAGATGACCAAATGCCATCCACCTTGCCGTCCACGATGAGGGGAATCTGCGACGCGATGGGAGAGGGTAACTGATGGCTCAAAATATATCGAGCTCATTGGGGAACCCTAAGAGGAAGGTATGATGAGCACAACAGTAAGTTTTCTCTTAGTTATGAAATCAAGGTTATCGAACCAGTAGTAGCAAGGAAACACCTCCAAGGTGTTGTTTCCAACTTGAGATCCTGCACAACACAACCACAGAACCTTGCCCCCAAATTACAGTGAGGTTGTCAATCTCACCGGTTTTGCTGAAAACAAAGGATTAAACGTATTGTGTGAAAGATAGTAATAACTTATAGAAAGTAAACAGAAAATAGTAAATAGTTGTAGATTGATGGTAAAGAAAGGACCGAGGACTATAGTTCACTAGTGGTGATTCTCCTTAAGACAGATGACATGTTGGGTGAACAAATTATAGCGGGGAAATTGACAAACATCGAGAAAACATACATGCATATACTAATCATCTTGACTCCTATGAGATTTGATTGAGCATTACAACATTATACATAGACCGTAATACAACTGTATCTATGACTAATAATCCACCTTCAGGTTATCATCCGAACCCCCTCCAGTATTAAGTTGTAAGCAACAGATAATTGCATTAAACATTGCGTGTAAAGTGAATAATACGATCGTTCTATGAACAAAGGATTGCTGTTTTCTCCCTAGTAGCAACAACACATCTAGTACCTTAGAGATTTTTGTCACTTCCCCAGATTACTAGAGGCATGAACCCACTATCGAGCATAAATACTCCCTCTTGGAGTTGCTAGCATCTACTCGGCCAAGATAGCTACTAACAACGGAGAGCATGCAAGATCACAAATAACAAAGACATGATAAAATCAATAATCAATCTGAAATAGCATCTCAATATCCATCGGATCCTCGCAAACACAACATGTAGGATTACAAATAGATGATGTTGATCATGAACGGAGCTCAGAAGATCTAAATATGATAGCACAAAGGAGAAGAACCAACCATCTAGCTACTACATGGACCCGTAGTCCAAGGATGAACTACTCATGCATCACTCCGGAGGCTTGCATTGGTGATGAAGAAGTCCTCCAGGGTGAATTCTCCCCTCCGGCAGGGTGTCGGGAAGAGCTTCAGATCCCTCCCGATCGAGGAATGGAGATGACGGCGCCTACAGACTCTTTCGTGGAATTTTGATCGGGTACTTAGGGTTTCTGTATCGGAGTCTTCTTATAGGCGAAAGGGGAGGAAGAGGGGGTGCCCTAGGCGGCCACACCACCCCTTGGCGCGGGCCAGGCCTGGCCGCGCGGCCAGGTGGTGTGGCCGGCCTCTGGCCCTCTCCGTCTCGTCTTATGGCTCCGTGTCCCCTCAGTGAAATATTGACTTTGGCTTTTGTCCCGTCCAATTCCGAGAATATTCATTTTCTGACTTTTCTAGAACCAAAAATAGCAGAAAACAGGCAGCTGGCATTGTGGCATCTTGTTAATAGGTTCGTCCAAGAAAGTGTATAAAAATACTCCAAAGTGTGGACAAAACATAAGAAAGTATATATAAAACAAGCATGGAACATCAAAAATTATAGATACGTTAGCAACGTATCAGTATTGTAGCCACAGGTTGTTCCCTGCAGCGATATAGTCCATCACTGCGGGCCATCATTGTCATTCCTAACAAGCTCCCTCTATAGATAGTCGTGGAAGAAGTTGTTCGAGGTGATGTAATTGTTGTAATCCGATAGGGGATCCGCCCACTTCTCCGACCTGAGCTGGTCGTAATAGTGCTGATGGATCACCACCACGCGCTCTGCGACATGCGTTATCAGTGGCACTAGCATGCCCACGACACACAACCTCTAGTCGCCGGGACATCAAAAGTCTAGCGACACCGAATAGTTGGCCTCATAGAGAATGCACACTTCCTATTTGTGCAGGAAGCGGCGGTCGAAACCGTTGGCCACCACTGGATCACCTTCGTATCTCTCGGTCATGGAGGAGGCGGGGGTGGAGTTTAAGTGGATGGAGATTTTTCGGGATGTGTCGAGCGACGATGTGAGGGAAGTGATTGGTGAACATCAATGGAGAGGACCGACTTACATAAAGGTGGGAAGTGGTAGGAAAGCGGGAAGGCGAGGTAACGCCGTCGTGTGCCCTAGATGGGAAGAATACCTGTCGTCATCTTTAAGGCTGACCGGTGGTGCATCACCATTAACTCGGCGCACGAGACGAACCGGTGTGTCGCTGCCAGGATGGGCCCAGTTGCTAGAAAATGTTTCGCGTGTTGAACTGCGTCCATCTAGTGCCGCCCCTCCCCCGTTAAGTACGGCCTAGGGGCTCTAGATGAAAAAAGAGGATGTGTCGGGTGAAAACGGCTATAGAGGGTAGACTGGACGATGCTCCCCATGGGGCCTTTAGGGGGCCGGCTCGAAATACATCTCAGTCAAGTTTTCACCTTAATGTTTTCTTGATTAACCCTGTTTGGCTGCCAAGTGCACCCCTAGAAAGCACATTAGGTGTATGGCCCACCTGTTGCAGGTGAAAAAGACACGAGCCCCTCTCCTCTTGAGGAGCAGGACTGGTCCAAAGCGCGGTGGTTTCAAGTTTGGGAGAAGAAAATGTAATCCGCGACAGATGATGGAGGGGCATACCATGCTTTCCATCGACTACTTTGCCGAGAATGCAACATATACCGCAAAGGATTTTCAGTGACGGTATAGGACGAGAAGGAGTTGTTCATGAAGATTTTTCATGGCGTGATAGAGTACAACAACTATTTCGTGCCAAAGCATGACTCCGTTGGTTTCTCATCAATTCAAAAATGCACAGCTACCAAGAGGTTGCTTGCATATGGAGCACATGTAGATTCAGAAGATGAGTATCTGCACATTTAGTGAGCCCACAAATATTGATTGATGTACATATTCTACAGAACAGTTGTGGAAAATTTTGGCAAAAACTATTTGAGAGGGCCAAATGAATTTATTTTGATTGTATGAATTTATTTGGATTGCTATTGTATGTCTTGTGCGATAAAAAATAGAAGTTGAAATAATAAATAAAATTCAACTTAGGACACCGTTTGGGGATGTAGGTGGGAACCGACGTCCCAAACTCGCATGACACCAAAGTCGTTCGAGGAGGCAACTGGAAATTCTCTAAGAGCATCTCCACTCGTGATCCCCATACGGGCTCCAGCGTGAAATCAGAAATGGGGGCTGGCCGGCGCCCAGCCGTGCATCCCAAACCGACCATTTTTTATTTTCTGAATTATTTTAACACAAGCAATCAATCAAATTAGAACACAAATTCAACACAATTATTCAACAAGTTCAACATGGTACACAAATAAATTATGTCTAACACACCACACAAATTAAACAAGTATAAATCACAATGACCAACAAACTAGAGAGCTGTTTTCAGGTTCCACAAATGCTCGATCAAATTATTTTGCAGCTGATGATGAGTGTTGGAGTCTTGAAGTTCTTGACGCTTGGCAAATGGTCGAGCACCTTGTGTACGGGGAGGATGTCGAGTGGGAGCAGAGGTTCGCGGGCCGGCGGTTGGACGTAAGAACGGCGGAGGAAGAGGCGGCGTGGGTGTTTGGAGCCGTGGAGTGGTTTATTTGGCGGTGGAAAGTGCTAACGGAGACGGTTTCCTGATGGCGGGTGGTCGCGGCGGCCGTCAGGTGGTCGAAAGGATGGGATAGGACAAGATTTCTGACCGTTTGTCACCGACAAAGCTGGCCCGCAATGTTTTCTCGACGCGCTGGCGCCCCTTCTTGCGTCCCTGTATATTGGGTTTTGCCTGGGACCGCCGGCTAAATAATTAGACCGCGCTGACGAAAATTCTAAAATAAGGGCCGCGACTGGACGTGTTTTTTAGCGTCGGTGGTCCTCATAGTTCTTTGGAGGCTTTGGGGGCTCGAGTGGAGATGCTGTAAGCATCGCAAGTATGTTCAGCTTACTGTATTTTTGGGTTAACCCTGTTTGCTGGCAGGTGGACCCCTAAAAGCACCTTAGGTGTATGGCCCACTTGTCAGCTACTTTTGCAGCAGAGCAAGACACGAGTCCTCTCCTCTCGTCTCATACCGTACGTGTATCAGGTACATCAACAGCATTCTCGAGTGACCTGATCTCACTAGTTGCGTAGGTACCCTCACCGCGAAGAAACTGTAAACTATCGCAAAGCGAAAGTATGTTGGCACTAGTGCGGACCTAATTAAGAAGTACACTAACCCAGAGATAACAAATCTTTCCCGTCCAGCCCGTAGATTTCACCGTCCGTCGCCCGCGGCCCGCCCATGTGGGACGGAGAATCATTTAGGCATGCGATCTAGCCACCACAGAAAGCAAGACAAGACACTTGTTAATCATGCACGCATAAACAAACCCAGTGTGCTGGTTGGTTTCCGTAGAAGAGGACGTGGGCTGGCTCGGACGATTCGCTCGCCATGTTACGGCCACACCGGGCTAACACGAGGCGCGCCACCGTACGTGGCCGGACGGGAAAAAACACCGCGGCGAAAGGGCATCTCGGTGTGCCGGTGGGTCGGGGCGCACCGGCGGGAGCCCCGCACGTGCTGGCCGGATCGTGCCCCGTGCGCCGTCGTGCTCCGCGCCAGCGCCGCCCTGCATGCCCCCTCTGCCCGCTACACCCGGAGACCGGATCGGAACCCGGCAACCGTGCAGTGCAGGTGCACGCACGCGAAACCGCGATGGGGTTGGTTGGTCCTAGAGCGGTTGGCTGGTTGCGGCGAACGGGATCGGATACCGCGGCGGGCGGGTGTGTGTCACGGTGGCGGCACCGGTTAATGTCCCGGCGTTGGACTGGTCCGAGCGTGACGAGGACGGGTTTGAATAAGCGGAGGTGCTTACGAGTGGTTTTAATGGCGGGCAGCTTTCGGAAAAGGGATGGACGCCCTTGTCGTTGTTCAGAGTTATTAAGGACGCCTGCGACTGCGAAGGCGACAATAATTGGTGTTTCAGTTTTTCTCCCGGAGGGGTTTGAGGGATGGGGGATGTGCTCATCTCGCGTTGTCAAGATAGCGACCCGAATGACATGTGGGGTACGTGGTTTATTGCTTGCAATTTCGTAACAAGAAAAACATACGAGTGGTAGTAGATCATATAGTATTATTTTCACAGCTAACAAACGAAAGGAAAGTGTTCAGTGCTAGGACCAGCAAACTATTTCAACACACGATTAGAGCATCTCTAATGGAGCCCGTAAACAACTTAAACCCGTAAAATAACTGCTTTTCTGCGGGTTGGAGGGAAACGCGAGGCAAAATGGAACTCTTAAATCATGGGATCCGTAAAAAAAATTGAGCGCCGACGCGAAAACCCTTCTCCGGCCACTACATTTGAGGGTTCACAACCCGGCCTCACTCGACCCTAGCGCGCGCTGAAGTTTCACCTCCGCCGCACGCGCATCCTTGTTGGAATTTTGCCTAATAAAGGCCCAACCCATTTACATTATTCAATAATTTCTAAAATCCTAGAGACCCACTTGGCCCATTTATGCAAGGCAAGAGTGGGACAAAAGTTTAGTCCCACATTGCTAGTTGAGTGGAAGTTGGACCAGCTTATAAGGTGAGCTCTTCCACCACTTGTACGAGCTTGAGAAAAGAAAACATATACACGTGCGCTCCTCCTCCGCCACCCGCCTCGTCACGACGCACAAGCGCCACAGGTTGTGGAAATGCCTCGAGCCGAGAGCTTCTCTTTATTTTTGCCACGCATGATGAATAATAATTTGAACAGTCTGCGTGAGTGGATGTTTAATACGAACTTAGTGGAGATTTAATTCGAGCTTAGTGGAGGCTGTTGGGCCTTGGTCGATGCCTGTTTGTTTTCTCTCCCGACGCCGACTGTTCGCCTGCCTACCCGTGCCTATAAGAGTGAGAGGTCGCTCCTCTCCTCAGACACACCAACGCACACCCTTGCGCCTCCAGTTCCAGAGCACTGCGCTGCCTAGATCTTCCCCATCCCATCTTGCGGCGTGCACCGTGAGCTGGGACAGTAGGCCCCCGAGACCCCGCTGCTTCGAGTCCTGTACGGGAGAAGGGCGATAAGGTTTTTGGGGAGCGCTACCAGCGCGACTACTGGCTTTATCACGGACTCCTTCACGGATAGCGACTGCGCCGACGTCTTCCCCAAAGATGATTTCTTCCCCGACATCAACAACCTTTTCCTCGACAACATGACTGACGATGGTGCCAACGCTAACGCGAACACCGGCAGTTCCTCTACTGTGATGTATACCATCTTCCTTACTCTTGTTTATCATATTCAGATAGTCTGTCGTATCTTCTGGTCATTTTCTATTATTCTACCTGTGTTTTATCTATCTTTTACTATGGTTAAATCTCTTGGAAAATTGCTCTTTTACTCAACAATCCAAAAACCTTACTATAGGAAATTTGCTCCAAGTGGTTTCGTTGCTTCTATGAAGCCACCTGTATTTGAGGGTATGCATTATAAGAGGTGGCACGTGAGAGCAGTTCTCTGGTTTTAGAACATGAACTGCTATGACACCACTCTTGGCAAGCCTGAGGGAGAGCTTACTCCTGCTCAGGAACAAGTTTTCCGAAAAACTGATACCCTGTTCAACGCTGCTTTGCTGTCTATTCTCGGGGAGAACATTATTGAACCCTATATGTCATTTGATAATGGCAAGGACATGCGGGTTGCACTCGAGGCCAAGTTTGGGGTCTCGGACGCTGGCAGTGAACTGTATGTCATGGAACAACTCTATGACTACAAGATGACTGATGACCGCTCCGTGGTTGAGCAGGCTCATGAAATACAGTCATTGGCCAAGGAGCTTGAGTACTTCCCTTGCGTGTTACCGGACAAGTTCATTGCCGGGGGCATTATTGCCAAACTTCCCCCTTCATGGAGGAACTTTGCTACTTCCCTGAAACACAAGAGACAAGAGTTTTGTGTATCAGATCTCATTGAAACTCTTGATGTGGAAGAGAAGGTGAGAGCAAAAGACACACGTGCTCGAGGTGTTGAGGGAGGTTCAAGTGCCAATCTGGTACAGAAAAAGAACTTCCAGTCTCACAAGTCCAAGAACAAGGGAAAGTTTGATGGAAATGGAAAGTTTGATGGAAAGAACAAAGCCTCACAATCTACTAGTTTGACTGATAAGAAGAAAGGTGCTTGTCATGTGTGCGGTGATCCTGATCATTGGGCTCCTACATCCCCCAACTGCTTTGAGAAGCGCCAACATGGAAAAGGCAGCAAGACTGCTAATGTTGTCATGGGCGACGTTTAGATGAAAGATGTTGGGTATGGTATATTACCTACTGTTCTTTCATTATGTCATTCTCCTGATTGGTGGATTGACACGGGCGCTAATGTATATGTTTGTTTTGATGTTTCCATGTTTTCTTCATATCAGGTTAGAGGGACTCAGTCCGTGCTGATGGGGAATGGCTCGCATGCTTCTGTTCATGGTGTTGGTACGGTCGATCTGAAGTTCACTTCGGGAAAGACCATGCGCCTGAAGAACGTGCATCATGTTCCCTCAATAAATAAGAATCTTGTTAGTGGATCACTTCTATGTCGTGATGGCTACAAGATTGTGTTTGAGTCCAATAAATTTGTAATGTCTAAGTTTGGAATATTTGTTGGTAAAGGCTATGAGTGTGGAGGTTTGTTCCGCCTGTCACTATCAGATGTGTGTAATAAAGTCGTGAATCATGTTTCATCTGATCTTGTATCAAATGTCTGGCATTCACGTCTTTGTCATGTTAATTTTGGTTGCATGACGCGGTTAGCTAAAATGAATTTAATCCCAAAATTCACTAATGTGAAGGGATCTAAATGCCAAACTTGTGTGCAAGCGAAGCAACCTCGCAAGTCACATACGACTGCAGAGGTGAGGGATTTGGCACCACTAGAGCTCATACATTCAGATCTTTGTGAGATGAATGGTGTGCTGACAAAAGGTGGAAAGAAATATTTTATGACATTGATCGATGACTCTACGAGATATTGTCATATGTATCTTCTGAAATCAAAAGATGAGGCCTTGAATTTCTTCAAAATCTATAAAGCTGAAGTGGACCAACTTGATCGAAAGATTAAGAGGCTTAAGTCTGATCATGGTGGAGAGTACTTTTCCAATGAGTTTGGTTCTTTTTGTGCGGAACATGGTATAATCCATGAGAGGATGCCTCCCTACTTGCCCCAGTCAAACGGGGTAGCCGAAAAAAAGAACCGTACTCTAACAGATTTGGTTAACGCCATGTTAGATACATCGGGTCTCTCCAAGAAATGGTGGGGGGAGGCATTACTGACCGCATGTCATGTCCTAAACCGAGTTCCCACTAAGAACAAAGAGATCACTCCATTTCAAGAATGGGAAAAGAAAAGATTAAATCTTTCTTACTTGCGAACTTGGGGTTGTCTGGCAAAGGTTCATGTGCCAATCCCAAAGAAGCGCAAACTTGGACCAAAAACCATGGAGTGTGTTTTTCTGGGATATGCTTTTCATAGCATCAGCTATACATTCTTGATAGTAAAATCTGGAGTACCAGACATGCATGTTGGTACAATCATGGAGTCAAATGATGTGACTTTCTTTGAGGATATCTTTCCCATGAAGGATATACCTAGCTCATCAAATCAGGAGATACCTGACTCATTGAATCAGGAAATACCCACAATTCCTGAACATACCATTCCTATTGAACACTCGGAAAACCCTGAGGAAGATGATAATGAAATTCCTAAGAAGAGTAAGAGACAGAGGACTGCAAAGTCTTTTGGTAATGATTTCATTGTGTACCATGTGGATGATACTCCTACTTCTATTTTAGAAGCCTATGCATCTCTTGATGCTAACTACGGGAAGGAAGCCGTTCATAGTGAGATGGATTCCATCTTAACAACCGAAACATGGGAGATCACCGATCATCCTTATGGGTGCAAACCTTAGGATGCAAATGGGTGTTTAAGAAGAAACTTAGGCCTGATGGTACTATTGAGAAGTACAAGGCAAGACTTGTAGCCAAGGGTTATACCCAAAAAGAAGGTGAGGACTTCTTTGATACTTACTCACCCGTAGCCAGATTGACCACCATTCGCATAATACTATCTTTGGCTGCCTCACATGGTATTCTCATTCATCAAATGGACGTAAAGACGACTTTCCTAAATGGAGAGTTGGACGAGGAAATTTATATGGACCATCCAGATGGATTTGTAGTGAGTGGCCAAGAAGGAAAATTTTGTAAGTTGTTGAAGTCTTTATATGGCCTTAAACAAGCACCTAAGCAGTGGCACGAGAAGTTTGAGAGAACCCTAACTACTGTAGGTTTTGCTGTAAATGAAGCTGACAAATGTGTGTACTATCGCTATGGTGGGGGCGAGGGAGTATTCTTTGTTTGTATGTTGATGACATATTGATATCCTCCTTGTCCTAGCTATTGGATGGCTTATTGGAGCAACCATAGGTTAGGTGATGGTTTGGTGGGATGATCTAGTATTCTTGTTGTTCCTGACTTGTTCCTCTTCAAGTCATCATAACTAGAGCAGTTGGTTGATTAGTATGTATGTATGAGGAAATTCTGTGATGATCCATCAAGAACAGATGTTGTTCTTCTGGTTTGAGCTATGAAGATGTTGGGGTGTCGTGTGGTGAAATGAAGTGTGTCGTAAGTGACCAACCAAGTTGTACTCTGCTGCTATAGTTGTGTTCTTATCCTCCCTTGTGGATGTCTTGTGTTGACAACACACAAGCATGCAATGACTATGCTGCTGTCAAGTGGGCTCCATAGGGTGCAAGTTTCAACCTTTGACTCTTGTGCCTATGGATCAGCTTGAGTGAACAGATATTTTCTCAACCTTTGGCTTACTTTGATTTGCTGCATGAGGGTTTTTGCTACTAACCTAATGATGCACAAGTATGAAGCATATAATATGTTTAGAACAGATACTTAACTTGGCCCCTTACAAATCAAACTCGATGATGAGACAAACAGTGCATTACACTGTAAATCTGAGAGTTCAATTAATACACTAACCCCTTATTCCTTTATTTTTGTTTTATTTCAAGTTGATTTGCAGGTACAAAATCATACAAACAAGATCAAGAAGATCTAGTGTAGGATTTGGTTGTAATTTAGTTTAGGATTTTCCCCCTTGTGGCCCACCTCCACTTCATCTTCTGGCATCCTTAGTCTTCTGGAAAATAGGATTTTCGTATATTTTCCCGGATTTTCTGATCTTCGCGAATTTTGCCTCCAAACAGCACCTTTTCCATCAGAATCCTGACTGCAGCGGTCCATGCTCCAAAAGTCATCAACCATGCAAAAATAGATGAAATAACATAAGTATCACCTCTCAATACGAAATATATCAATGAATAATAGTGAATTAAGACATAGAATAGTGATGCAAAATGGACGTATCAACTCCCCCAAGCTTAGACTTCGCTTGTCCCCAAGCGAAACTGAGCTCAATAAACATGGCCTCAGGTTTATGGAGTGAAGAGTCTATAAAAGAATACGGACAAGAAGCTCATAATAGAAGACAACTCACTATTATATAACTCAACTTGCAATGAGTAAAGGAAACACAATAAAGATACATAGAGTAAATCATAATTGGTAATGGCAAACTTAGCTCTTGGTCGAAGAATAGTTGATAATTTGCTGGAGTTCACAAATAGCTGTTTTTTCAATGATAGCTTTCAAAGTAGTAAACATCAAGATAAGAGCAAGGTGCAAAACAAGGAACATAAGAAACATGATTGAATAAATCATCATATGAATGAATGAAACACATCAACTCAAAATACTTGCTGAGATAGAAGGGAATAGGTTTACTGACTCAACTACAAAGTAAAAGAAAGGCCCTTCGCAGAGGGAAGCAGGGATTGCAAGTCTCATAAAGAGCTCCCAAAAATTATGATACTTACTAGCTTTCAGCTCTCATTGCCCCTATCATAGGCATCTTTTGGTGGTTAAGGTTAAAGTGACACAACTAAGAGGATATGCTTGACAAGTTATAAGTTGAAATCTCATGCCCCTTACTTATGAGTACCGATCCTCATGCTACTCAACTTCAGTCACGAGCAAGCTCTTGTCATTGTAAATACATGCGTATCATTGAGAACCGCCAATGGGGTACCCCTTGCACATGACACAGGAGCTATCCCATAATCAAAATGACAAGGCAAGCAGACAGTGAGCATCTCAGCGGTCTTTTTATTTGCTATTTGCATAGGTTTTTATTGAGGATATTTCATAGAATGCTCACTATAGTTATGATGCAAGTTCCACCATGATTAGGCATGGCTTAGGCTAGCGGCCCAGGCGTTTCTCTAACACACATATAAACTCCATGATCTTACAAGTTCCACTTTTATTTCACACCGCTGGGATCCATAAGCAAAAGAACATGATATCAACTAGGTACAAGTACCAATGAAGTGTTGAAAGCGGTCCCCATGACACATGGTTCGGCTAACTTCAACTCATAAAGCGCAAGCATATGCGCAACAAAGAAGGACCCAATGGTTCAAGTTTATTAAATGCAAGAAAGTAAAGTGTGCCATCAAGTTCGTGAGAGCTTTAATCACTAATTTTCACATAACAAGTTTTATTTGGGAGGTAGATAAAACAAGAATTTACTTGGAATAGCAATAATGCTACTAGGTAGGTATGGTAGACACAAATGGCAAAGGTTTTGGTTTAAAGGAGTGGATGCACGAGAAGAATACCCTCTCAGTACATGTTTTTGGCTAGCAAGTATAAGAGTTGAAGGAAACAAACAAACACACAAGTGATAAAGACAAACATGCAATCTTCCTTCCAAAAGATCTTAACTGGAGAATACTAGACTTATGAGCAAATCAAGAAAGAAAGATGATGAAATTATTTTTCTCTAGAGTACTTCTATCTCTTTCTTTTCAACTCTCAAAAAGGTGTTGCTACTGACCGAGCCAGGTTTGCTAAAACCAACTAAATTGACTCAATGATCCCAACGTGCTACCAATACTAACAACAAGATCAATAATATAACCATGAATTAAAAACTAACATAAGCTATGCAAAAGAGTGAATGATAGAACTTCTCATTAATATTCCATAACGGAAACTCACACCAAGGGATACATATCTAACGAGAGAGGGGACACTTCCATAATGCAAACCATACTACATAAAGACTCCTCTATTCATGATATGACTCTACTAACAAGGTAAAAAGATAGAAGATAGTGATATGATACCGCGACACTCCCTTAAGCTTGGAACAAACCAAGGGGATGCCAAACCTGATGACGAATTACTCCTTAGGTGGTGGTGGTATCCTCCTGATGAGCTCTTTGATCAGCTTCCCCAAGTCCTCAATCTTGAAAGTGAGATTACGAATCAGCTGTGAATTTTGCTCAATGCGGCTCATGATCATGTCGTGTTGAGAATTCCAGCTCTTGCTATTCTTTCCCCACTCTTCCTCCTTGAAGTCTTTTTTTCCTGCATGGCTAGAACGAGGCAAATCCCAATTGGAGGGTAATTTCCCCTTGGGCATATTCTGGTATTGATGCTCATGGATAAGGGTATGGAAAGGATTCTTGGTGCGTGGGGGAAGTGACCAGGGATCTGGACGGTGATGAGGAGGCTTCCCTCCAATGGCTAGATTTGCCACCACTCCAATGCTTGCAATGGTGGTGTCGGTATGCGGATGTTGGCCTTGCTCCTCTTCACCTTCACTCTTGATCTCCTTCTCCTTCCCGGGGTCTTGGAGGTCTTCCTCCATAGGCTCCTTTCCTTTATCCTTGGCGGACACCATTGTGCTTCTAAACCTTCAAAGAGTATGCCCTGGCAGAAACAGATCGAAACAAAAACACTACGGAAACACGATATACAGACCTCAGGGGATCCGGGGGTTATATATCACGAAGTTTCATATCAAAAGGAAGGTACTGGGAGAAAACGAGTCGGAGGCGGAGTCCGGGGTGGACTCACCACCTGGTGGCGCGGCCAGGGGAGGGCCCGCACCATAGGTTGGTGTGAGCCACCCTGGCTCCGTTTCCGCCCCTTTTTATCTTCATAGCTTTCCTTATTGACTAAAAACTGCAAAAATATAGTTGGATAGTATTTTCGCGGAACTTTTCTTACCAGAACCATTACCTATTTGAACACGGACTCTGCAGGTCTCTGAATTTGGTAATTAGTGGATTCTTCTAGAGTCACCACTTGAATCATCAATATCTTTATCTTCATATACTTATTACTTGAGTCATAAAACCTTTCTCTTCCTTATTACACCATTATCTCCACTTCCTAGAAATTTCTTTCACACAAAACTTCACACAGTTCTCATTAGCAACATTAGTATAAGTGAAGTGATAAAACCTTTTTGAGTCCAACTTCAACTGAAAACCATCAAAACATAAGCTACTGTAGCAACTCCTTCTGAAAACCCAAAAAGAATTCAAAAAGGAAAGCGAATAAAGAAGCAAATGCAAGAGTGGCAAAATCTGTCAAAACAGACCAGCAGGTAAAGATCAATTTTTTAGAAAATCTTCTGTTGCTCAAATCAAAAAGTGCAAAACTAACGAAAGTTAAATAACAACCTGGGGCAGAAGCACAACAAATTACAGCTCAATCCGAAATACAGAGATCTCTCACGAATTTTTACGGTGAAGCACAAAAATCTGTTTCGGGATAGCAACTTCCCCAAATATTACTTCTCTCTCATTAGAGGTTGATCTTGACACAAAAACCAAACAAAAAGGATAAGGAACGGTTATTACCGAAGTAATAACTTCCAAGACTCTTAAGAAACAAAACCAAACTAAAAGCAAAAACGAATTGGGTTGTCTCCCATAAAGCTCTTTCTTTATAGCCATTAAGATGGGCATGATAATTTTGAAGAAACTCTCATAGGGGTATGAATTGGAGTGAAAGAGAGCAATAAGAAGCAAAAACACACACACATTTAAGTCTAACCCACTTCCTATGCAAGGGAATTTTGTAAACAAACAAATTATTGAAACCAAAGGCAACTTGGATAAGAAGGCAAAAGAAGTGCAACCTAAAAACTTTCAGCATGAGACGAGGAAACTTGATATTATTGAGATGCATAAGAACATTTTTCCCTCTCTCATAATAAATTTCAGTAGCATGCATAAACTTAACAATATAGCTATCACAAGTACCATCATAGCACTGATCACTTATTCTAACAGAAAACACATGAATACTAGGTCTCATAACACTACTATATGAAACAATATTAGAGGTATCCTTACAAAGGATAGTGTGTCCCTCTTTTTCATATTTAGCAACAAAGTCTTTCATATTTGCTAAAATAGGTTCATCAACCATTTATTTATTAGGTTCAACAGCTTTATTCATACTTTCATCTACCATACTAGCCATCATAGAATGTTCCTTTACCTTAACTGGGAAAGACAGTTTCTCAATATAAGGTTTAGGTAAAACATGATTAGCAGTATAAACTTTAGTATTTCTTGCAGGAACACCCTTAGCAATATCTTTATAAGGTTCATGATACTTATTCCACTTCTTTTTAGGCACTTCAATGTAGGAAGCAAAAGCCTTAAAATAAGAAGCAATAGCTTGAGAGTCTAGACCATAAGCATTTTTAATACTTTGAAAGTCATCAGTTCCCATAAAAGATTCAATGCATTCATAATCATAATTTATACCTCACTTTCTACCTTTGTCATTCTCCCAAGCTTCAACATTGTCTTGAATACGATCTAGAAGGTCCCATTTAGCTTCTTCTTCCATACGCGTGAATGATCCAGCACAAGAAGCATCCAATAAATCTTTGTCATGTAGAGGGAGTCTTACATAAAAGTTGTTGATAATAATATTGTTGGGGAGCTCATGAATGGGACATTTGAGCATTAGTAACTTCAATCTCCCCCAAGCTTGAGCTGTACTCTCTCCATCAAGAGGCCAAAAGTTGTATATTTGATTCCGATCTTTATGAATCTCACTAGGAGGATAAAACTTTGAATAAAAGAGAGGCACTATTTCCTCCCATTCCAAAGCTTGACCATTCTTCAGCAGCTTATACCAGTCCTCAGCTCTTCCTTTTAGTGATAATGAGAATAACTTCTTCTTAACTTGATCTGTAGTAATACCTGCACATTTGAACAACCCGCATAATTCGTGTATAAAGAGTAAATGATCACCAAGATGGACAGTTCCATCCCCAACGTAGTAGTTATCCATAACATGATCAATAATTCTTGTAGGTATTTTGAAAACATCTTTCTCAACAGGTGGTGGCTTATCTACTACCTTAGCAGTGGTAGTAGCATTACCAAATAAGAAACTCAGCGAATTATCCATAACGAAAATAAAGCAACTAGCAGAAGTAAACAATACTCATAGTAGAAGTTTCCTTTACCAGTTCCACTCTCCAATAGCGCTTCACTCCCTGGCAACGGCGCCAGAAAATAGTCTTGATGACCCACAAGTATAGGGGGTGTATCGTAGTATTTTCGATAAGTAAGAGTGTCGAACCCAACGAGGAGCAGAAGGTGCTGGCTAGTGGTATGGATCAGGAATTCTCTGCAAATACTTAGCAAACGGATTTTTAGGGGTTTTCGATAAAGCAAGTAAACAACGTACGAGTAAATAAATGCAGCAAGTGGCCCAATCCTTTATGCAGTAAAGGACAAGCCGGTTGTATTTCTATAGATGACCAAACATTCTCGAGGACACATGGGAAGACTGTCAAGTACTTTCGCTTCATATAGTCGATTAATCTTCTCTAGCTTGCTAAGTGTTGTGTGGGTGAACCTGTGCTAATGTACCGCCCCATCCAAGACTAATACATACTTGTGATTAAACCCCTTGCAAACATCCGTAAGTACAAGAAAGTAATTAAGGTAGAAACCTAACCACAGCTTTAAACTCTAAGACCCTTACGTCCCTTGCGCAATGGTTTCCTAACGGGGGTTCAGGTTTCTGTCACTCTGGAAACCCCTACGATCAGTAGCCAAATACACAATGCATTCCCCTAGGCCCTTATAAGTGAAGTGTCATGTAGTCGACGTTCACATGACACCACTAGAAGAAGTACACCACAACTTAAATAACAATCTATTGAATCTTTCTCAACGCAACTCCACTACTAACAACAAGACTTCTCCCATGTCCTCAAGAACAAAACGAACTACTCACAAGACATCATATGGATCATGATCAGAGATGGAATAATGATGTATACCAATCTGAACATAAACAATAATTCAATGGTTCACTCAATAGCATCAACTACAAAGAGTAATCAACACCGGGAAAGTTTCCCCTATGAACTATAGCAAGATTCAACCAATTATTACAGCAATATAGAGATGGTGATGAGGGTGCTGATGGTGATGATGGTGGTGGTGATGATGATGATGATGATCCCGATGAAGTCCAGCTTGATGGTGGTGTTGATGGCGACGATCTCCCCTCTGCGGGAAGGAATTCCCCTGGCAGAAATCTGTCTGCCGGAGAGATCTTTCTCTCTCGGTGTTTTCCAGCCGCAGAGGCGGCGGAATCTTTCTATGGTTGCTCCCTGAGTCTTAGGGTTTCGGGAGGATGATATACGTCAGAGGGGAGAGGCTAGAGTGGGCCAGGGCGGCCACACCACCTCCAGCCGCGGCCTAGGCCTGCCCGTGCCATGGGGTGGTGTGGGCCCCCTGTGGCCCACCTCCACTTCATCTTCTGGCATCCTTAGTATTCTGGAAAAATAGGATTTTTCGTATATTTTCCCGGATTTTCTGATCTTCGCAAATTTTGCCTCCAAACAGCACCTTTTCCATCAGAATCCTGACTGCGGCGGTCCATGCTCCAAAAGTCATCAACCATGCAAAAATAGATGAAATAACATAAGTATCACCTCTCAATACAGAATATATCAATGAATAATAGTGAATTAAGACATAGAATAGTGATGCAAAATGGAAGTATCACACACCTCGAGTTGTCATACATCATCATTACCTTTCACTTGTGTGACTTAAATAATAAGATAAAACCAAACTCCAAGGAGTCACTGAGGACCGTTGAACCTTGCAACGAGCTTTATAAAACAAGAAAAGAACAATCAAAGCAAAATCTTTTTGGTTTTTTAGAATAATCAAAACGGAGCTAAAAAGGATGAAGCAAACCAAAGCTAAAAGATAAAGAAGCAAACAAAGAGAAATAACGAAAATATTTTTGGTCTTTTTGTGTTTTGGAAAGCAGAAATAAAGTGAGAACAAAAACTAAAAAGAAAACGAAACATGGATATGCAAAGTACCAACATAACATGATATGTAGATGAGTGTGATGTCGGTATACCTCCCCCGAAGCTTAGGCTTTTGGCCTAAGTGGTATCAATCCCAGGCTGGTGAAGAATGAGCACCTCCATAATATGACGAAGAAGTGCCTTCGTCCTGATACGAACTCGAGGGCGCCCCAGCGTAGTGCGCAGAGTAATCGTAAGAGGGCGCATCCCCCTGCTACTGCCTGTGGAAACCAAGTAAGCGGAGCTGCTCGTCCACCTCCTCCTTGGAGAGCGACCATGGCATCCTGCAAATACTAAACAAAGTGGACTATGGCAAGGGAATTTCCCTCTCATCTTCGTCAGTAAACATCATCCTATAAACTAAACTCTCTGTACTAGAGTCAGCAGTAACAAAGTGATGTGTTTTCGTAGCAGTGAGATCAAGCCTTTGTGGAGTCAGCACGGTATCATTAGGGTCAATGGAAAGTTCTAAAGCAACAACCATGCATGTAGCGATGATGCCCCCATAAATGGGTCCTCTAGCAGCTAGACAACGATTAACGAGAGAGCCAAGATTATACTTGGTTGTATTGTTAAGTGTAGTAACAAGAAAGGCTAAATGATAATTAGAAATATTACTAGTGTTCTCCCTACCAAGAATGCTAGTGGCAAGATAATAAGCAAAATATCTAAGAGTTGGGAGTTGAATGTTCCTTATCTTCCCGCGTTGAGCCGTGTGGTCATCGTCATTTGTCACACTTCGGTAGAGCTCCAGCAAATCAGCGGGTCGACCTTGGATTTTCTTCACTGTTCCAGTCATGCCCATGCCTATAATGCTGCAAAATATCTCCAATGACATGGTGATAGGCATATTATAAATTTTGAATGAAACAGTTGACCGATAAGGGGAGTTAGTGAAAGTGAAACTTTCAACGAAAGTTTTGGTGAGCACGGCATATTGCTCACTCTCATCCTGCATGTAAGTGGCTAGACCAACCCTCTGAACAAGAAGTAGGAAATCAACAAGGATCCCTGCAGCTTGCAAAAAGGCAAAACAAGGGAAGGTAGATGGGTGAGCATCTTTCTCATCTCCCTCATTGCCAAAGCGCAGTGCAATAAGATCTTCATTATATGATGGCCTAAATTGAGAAACTGATCTCGAAGGCCTTGCCCTCCTGGGTGTGTCTCTCTCAAATACTTCTCCAAAAGTATGGTTGTCCATTTTTCTGAAATTTTAGACAACCATCACAAAAAATAATTGCAAAGTGATTACATAATGAAAGAAACTAATAGGGACTTGCAAGAGGGCTAAAGATGTATCAAAACAATTTCTCTAAGCATAGAACAAGCATGCAAGCTCACATAACCTGTCACCTACAGTAGCAAAATACTCAAGATATAACCCACTAATCACAAATCTACTCGGACAAGTGGAGGAGTCACATACCGGAGAACAAATGCTCCAAATCTCAGATGAAAAGATGGGCTAAGCAAGGAGATCAAAAATCGCCAGCAAGAACAGCAGGAACACGAGTCTGAGCAATGAACTGGTATTTTCTCGGGAGAGAGAGAAGTGGTAGGTGAGAGAACAAGTAGAGGACCAGGGGTGGCCCACACCATGGCAAGGCGCGCCCCTGGTGTGGCCCCGCCACCAGGTGGTGTGCCTGACTAGTGGGCCCGCATGGGTCACTCCAGGTACTTCTCTGCCCCTCTTTTGACGTAAAAATTTAATATGAATTTTTTGGAATTTTTCGAGAAACTTTATTTTTGGGCATGTTCAGGTATTGAAGAATGATTTTCTGGAAGAAAAATGATTTTGGAAATGATGCAATAAAAAAGCAAAACTAAAACTTCAGAAGTTCTAAGACACTCTAATATGCAAGCAACTAGCAATAGAAAAGTAAACTAAGTGAAAGTAAAAATAAAAAATGGATAAAATACAAATGAGCAAGGATAATTGTGGTGAAAACATTGTTTTGTTCATTAAAATCCCTTTGTTAACAAGGTTGATCAGGTCTTGTTACCAAAACAATTTTATTTGAAACAAAACTTTGTATTCCACTAAATGATTATGTTACCTCAACCTTAATAGCAATAGTCCCAATCATCATAATTTCATAGTTTTCTCGTGGTATGGGACAATATATTTCACCAAATTGGATGCCCTCAATATTTTCAATTGAATTTAGGCCATAACTATTATCAATCTTCTTGGCGAAATAGACAATATGCTCCTTGTCATTAACATTAAAAGTTACCTTTCCTTGATTACAATTAATGACAGCACCTGCAGTATAAAGAAAAGGTCTCCCAAGAATAATAGACATATTATCATCTTCAGGCATTTCAAGCACAACAAAGTCAGTTAATATCAAGCAATTATGAGCCACTTGAACATGAACATCCTCACATATACCAACAGGAATAGTAGTAGATTTATCAGCCATTTGCAAAGATATATCAGTTGGTATTAATTTCTCCAATTGAAGTCTCTTGAATAGAGAAAAAGGCATAACACTAACTCCTTCTCCCAAATCACACAAAGTAGTTCTAACATAATTACTTTTAATAGAACATGGAATAGTTGGAATCCCTGGGTCTCCAAGTTTCTTTGGAACCTTACCATTAAAGGAATAATTAGCAAGCAAAGTAGAAATTTCCTCATTAGGGATCTTCCTTTTATTAGAGACAATATCCTTCATATACTTTGAATAAGGAGGCAATTTAATAGCATGAGACAAAGTAATTTGCAAAAATAAAGGTTTCACTCACAAAACTTATTATAGTGTTCGTCTTCCTTTGACTTGTGTTTCTTATCAGGAAAAGGCATTGGTTTTTGAACCCAGGGCTCTCTTTCACTACCATGTTTATTAGCAACCAAATCTTCCTTAGTGTACTTAGTATTCTTAGTGTGCTTTTCAGGTTCTTCTTCAATTTCTTCTTTATCAGGTGCATCATTTTTCTCACTACCACTCTCAGTTTCAGCATCAGAGACAGCTATACTATTAGGATCTTTAGCAGGTTCATGAGATTATACAACCGTTTTAAGTTTCTTTTTCTTTCTCTTAGAAGAAGTACCTCTATTTTCAGTTTGTTGAGAATCATGCTCGATTCTTTTAGGATGTCCTTCAGGATATAAAGGATCCTGAGTGAGAGCTCCACTCCTAGTTCTAATTTCATAAGCATGTTTTTCTTTAGAAGCATTAACTAGCAAATCTTTTTGTACTTTAGTTAGTTAATCGATTTGAGTTTGAACCATCTAGAAGTGTTTAACAAGCATTTTAACATCATTGGAGGTTCTTTCCACAATATCTCTCAACTCATTAATAGTTCTAGAGTTTTCCATTAAATGATTCTGCACTCTCTTATTAAAGTTATCTTGCTTAATAACAAAGATATCACATTCTTCTAAGCATTGATCGGGAGGTTTAGAATAAGGAATATCACCTTCATCAAAATGCTAGAGAGAGTGTACCTCAATAGTGGATGAGTGCAAGATTAGCTTATATAACTCTTCTATAGGAGGTAGATTCTTCACATCTTCAGATTTAATACCCTTCTCCTTGAGACATTTCTTAGATTCCTTCATCACTTCATCATTTAGTTCAATCACTTCCCTGTTCTTTGGTGTTGGTGTTGGCTCAGGTGTAGTTGACTCATGTGAAGTTGACTCGGGTGAAGTCCAGTCATCATAATTCTTGCTTATTTTAGCCATTAATTCCTCAGCTTCTTTGGGAGTTCTGTTCCTAAAAACACAATCAACACAACTATCCAGGTATGTCCTAGATTTATCAGTAAGTCCATTATAATATATGTCAAGAAGCTCATTTTTAGGTAATGGACATCCAGGATGTGCGTGAATCAAAGCACAAAACCTTGCCCATGATTCAGGCAATTTCTCCTCTTCCCCCTGTTTAAAGTCAAAAAGTTCCTGCAAAATGGCATGTCGAGCACTAGGAGGAAAATATTTCTGAAAGAAGATATCCATCAAGCAATCCAGGCTATCAATAGATCCAGGAAGTAAATTATTAAACCAAGTTTTAGCTTCTCCTTTCAGTGAAAAAGGGAAAATTTTAGCAACAAAGTAGGTGCGCATCTTAATATCATCAGAAAATAAGCCACTCATGGTAGAAAGCTCAGTCATATGTGCCTCAACACTTTCCTTTTCAGTTCCACAAAAAGGTTCTTTCTCAACAATGGTTATGTAGGATAAATCAAGAGAGAAATCATAGTCCTTATCTTTAATGTCTATGGGAGATGTAGCAAACTTCGCATTAGTAGATAATTTAGGTTTAACAGTATGTCTCTCAAGAAGACTCTTAATAGCACCTGCATCATGAGTGTTTCGACATTCTTCAATAAATTCATCAGTCATTTCAATATAACCATCATCAAGATTATAGCTCTCTCTAGGCTCAGGTGAACTAACAAGTGTAGTAGTATCTTCATTAGGAGTTTCAATATTTCCAGCTATATTTCTATCAATCGTAGCATCTAGGAAAGGACCTAATGAACCACTCTTATCAAGCACAGTAGAAGTAGCATCATAAGTATCTGAAGCAATTTTAGATTCAGCAGAAGTAGCAGTATGTGTGGCATGTGTATGTGGTGGTGTAAGGAGCTTACTCATCACAAATGGTGAATCAAGAGCAACAAAGGTGTTCAAAACTGTACCTCTTCTTATAGTGGATGGTAATATAGTAACTTTTCCATCACGAGTTTTACCCATGATGAATGGATAGCATCGAACAATAATGATTCCAAGTGAACTTGATAAATAGAGATATGCTCCCCGGCAACAGCGCCAGAAAATAGTCTTGATGACCCACAAGTATAGGAGATCGCAACAATCTTCGAGGGAAGTAAAACCCAATTTATTGATTCGACACTAGGGGAGCCAAAGAATATTTATAAGCCTTAACAACTGAGTTGTCAATTCAGCTGCACCTGGAAACAATCTTGCTCGCAGTAGTTTATCAGTAGTAATAGTTTTGTAGTAGCAATAGCAAAGTGATAGCAGTAGTAAAAGTAAAGATAGTAGTAACAATTGCAGTAAACAGTAGGATTAAAACACGGTAGGCATAGGGATGGATGGACAGGCATTGCATGGACAAGACAATTCATGTAACAATCAAGACATAGGGAATTCTCAGATAAAGCATCCAGGTACTAAATAATCATAGGCATGTGTTCCATATATAGTCATACGTGCTCGCAATGAGAACTTGCACAACATCTTTTTTCCTGCCAGCCTGTTACAGCGGGGCCTTAAGGGAATCTACTGGCAATTAATGTGCTCCTTTTAATAGAGCACCGGAGCAAAGCATTAACACTCCGTGAACACACGCGATCCTCACATCACAGCCATCCCCTCCAGTTATCCCAATTTCTGTCACTTCGGGGCCTCGGGTTCCGGACAATAATGTGTGTATACAACTTGCAGGTAAGATCATAAAAAATACTATCATCATGAATCAATAACATGTTCAGATCTGAAATCATGGAACTCGGGCCCTAGTGACACGCATTAAGCATAACAAGTTGCAACAAAGTCAAAAAGCACTAACAATAGATACTAGGCACCATGCCCTAACAATCTGATGCCATTACATGAACGATCTCATCCAATCCCTACCATCCCCATAGCCTAGTACGAGGGATTACTCACTCATGGATGGTTGATGGAGAAGCGATGGTGATGATGATGGCGATGATCTCCTCCAATTCCCGGTCCCGGCAGGGTGCCAGAACGGAGTTTCTGGTTCCGAATCGTGGTTTCTGGTGGTGGTGGCGCAGCGGAACTCTATCTGGAAAAAGGTCGAATCCCCCTCTGTTTTTAGGCCAGAGGGTTTATATAGGTGAAAGGAGAAGTCGGGGGGAGACAGAGGCGGCCACACCACCCCCTGGCACGGCCTGGCCTGGCTTGCACGGCCAGGTGGTGTGGGCCCCTCGTGGCCCCACTCCGTCTCGTTTTCTGGCTTTGTGAGTCTTCTGGTAAAATAGGAGTTTTGTGATATTTTCTGGGATTTTTCCTGAAAGTTGATTACCTGCACAAAAACGAGACACCAAAGCAATTCTGCTGAAAACAACGTTAATCCGCATTAGTTGTATACAAATCACACAAATTAGAGAAGAAACAATTGTCGTCGGATTGATGACAAGTACGCCATGAGGGGGTCCTCGAGGCATGCAGAAGAGAGGGGTGTAAGACATATGGTGTTTCGGGACAGTGAGCACACAAGTTTACCCAGGTTCGAATCCGCCGGCTTTGGATGGATCCTACTCCTGCTAGCAATCCAATAATACGGCAGATCCCGAATATGGGTTACAAGGGTTCGCCTGTGCGAGTTGAGATTGTAGACTATTGAGGTGTCTAGAGTGTTGCCCTAAAGGATCTCCCTAGGATGGCTTATATAGATATCGGGCCTAGGGTTTACATAAGAGATCTATCCGGCTATGACTAAGAGTCGGTTACAGAGTACATCTTGAACTACAAGTAACACTATGGGCCTAAGTCGGTAAGTCTTCTGGGCCTTCCGGTAGCCGGATTGGACTCCGTCTTTTCTCCCTGACTGGGCCACCCGTGAAGCAAACATCTAACCCGAAGTGGGCCACCCTGGTCAGTGAGGAACTGTCAGGATACCCGGAAAGTATATCCCCAACAGCAGCCCCTGGAGGCCTCCAAGATCCAAAGTCAGATTTACCATCGTCTAGCTTGATCTTCGTCTTGCAGAATCTTGAAGGGTTTCCTGAAACTTCACAACAAAAAGTACGATCTGAGTCTTTAAAAATAAGTCGAACCTATCAACAGGTTACTCGGATTTTCTAGCTTGATTTCAAACTAAGCCGGAACTTGGTTTCTAACGCCACCTGAGACAAGTGATGGTCAAGTCACGTCATCTGACAGACATCCTGTCAGCACGACTGTTGGTGGGTCTGCAGTTCGTGGAACCGAGGCGCCGTTTCAATGCGTATGCGGAGATCGAGGCGACGTAATCATCGCGTGGGTCCTTCCTAGTTCCTTCCACGACGCACGACGGTTACACTGTAGCATTTGCATGAATCTTGGCGCGGTTAGGTGGATATAAGGGGTGAGGATTCTCCTCCTCCTTTCTTCACATGTTCCCTTGCCGTTTCCTCTCCTCCAAATCTCCCCCGCGCGCATAGAGCTCCTCTGCTTTCCCCCAAAAACTCCCAGCGCCGCCCATCCTAGGTCGCTAGCTCACCGGAGAAATGGCTTCTTCATCCTCTTCCGGTTTGGCGGCAGCGGCGGCGACGGAGGCAGCGGCGGAGAAGGAAAGCTTCCGCAGGGTCTGGATCCCCTGCGTGCTCGATGACGAGAAACTCCGCGGCGTGGAGACAGAAGGGCTCCTCTGCGCCGACGACTGGCGGAGCGGTACCGGGGAAACCGTCCCTAACCCGCACACCGACGCACCCACCTCGACAGAGGTTTGTCGTTTCCTCCCTCAGAATTCTTTTCTGAGGTGATAGATCACTATAGTGTTCAACTTCACCATCTTCCTCCCAACTCTCTCATAGAGATGAGCGCCTATGCGGCTTTGTGTGAGGGATTTCTCGGCATTAGGCCGAGTTTGACCTTATTCCGGTATTACTTTCATGTCCGGAGAAATTCTATCACTGCCGGTGTTCCTTATATCACCGGTACCATTACTTTTTCACTTAGACGCGAGCGCGCATATCCCAAAATCTTAGCTCGTGACTTGGTCAAACTGTGGCCGACCACTTTCTTCTATCACAAGGATATTCCGGCTCCCGGCAAAGCTACTGCTTTGCCGACTTTTATCGACGGAGCTGCCACGGCCCAACCGTCTTGGGACGAGGCTCCTCCGGCTCTCACTGATGATTTGATCCTCGCTAAGAGGCGGATCGAATATTTGATCAAACACAAAGGACTGAAGGGATCCGACTTGGTCCAATGTTGGGTGTCACGTCGGATCAAACCCCTTCAGTACCACGGAGACCGACTGATGCACTCCATCACGTCGTCCAAGAAAGACTTCCTCCGCATCAGCCCCAGAGCCTACACCACGCAAGGCTACATAAGCCAGATTAAATGGCTGATAAGGGAGCGGGTCGAGAGGAGGATCCCGGAGGTTTCTCTGGATATGCATACGGTGGAAAACCCCGTAGTGCTGGTAAGCTTCTAACAGTAAACCTTTTTATTTGTTTCAATATTTAAGTTACATTGCAATACTGATATGTTTTCTTCTTTTCAGCTTGCTGACCTCCTCGAGTCGGAATTTGCTCCACTCGAGGGATATCCTCCAGAGTTTTCTCAGGAGATGGAGTTGGTCCCATTGCCGGACGCTGCACTCAAGAAGCGCAAAACTCCGACAGTGGCTGTTGGCACAAAGGAGGTGCCCGTCGTGAAGAGGTAACTTTCAATCACAACTTCCGCCTTTGTACCTTACTCGAATTTTCTTCCGAGATGTAATTACATTCTCAGAGCTAAGCAGCTCATCAAGGGCAAGGGGAAGGGAACTTCTTCGAAGCCCCTGCGACAGACGAAGCTTACCATAGCTTCTCCTGCCGTGGCTCCTCCGACTCCTGCCCCTCAACCTTCCGCAACGCTGGTGATCATTCCTTCTCCAGCTATCGCAGAAGATCCGGCTCCTTCAGCGGAGCCTGTGATCCTTGAATCACAAACTGATGTCACCATGGGTGAGTCCGGTTTATATAAGGGTGAACCCTCGTTGGGTAATGATCCCTCGGCAGAAATTTTTGCTGAAAACCTTCTCAGCAATCCAGGACTTGCCAAGTTTGGCCTGTCCTAGAAATCTGCTGAAGAGATCCAACGGCTGGCCATGCAATGCCTAGAGAAAAGAAACTTATCTGCTGAAGAAGAAGCGCAAGAAGCAGAGGACATCAAGCACTCTGACATTCTCGAACAAGTGCGTCTTCATGACGAGAGGATAAGGGCCGGTGAGCTTCCAACGGCTCCAGTGACCCCTCTGACTCTCGCCGAGAAGGTCGCTGTTGAAGTGAATGCGAGTTTGGATAAACTTACTCGCGAACAATATGTAAGTCGGAATTCCAATTCCTGTTTTTCCTTTATTTCATATCATATCCTCTAGCCCCCAAGCATGAAGTAGGATAAATAATTCGGGTTTATGCTTCCTTAGGATGCCAAAGAATAGTGTAGCCCCCAAGGCTCGTGCTGATATTAGCAAAAATATTAGCCCGAGTCTTTAGTAGCTTTCTGACTTTGGGTATTCTGACTTATAGAAAGTATATTCCTATAACCAGGATTTGTTGAAAAATGTATGTGATAAGCGGAGAGAGATCAAAGCTCTCCGACTTAAGAATGTTGAGCTTAAAGTTGCCAAGGATGAGGCCAAAGGTAAACATTCCGAGACTCAAACCTTGTCTTTCATGTTTTACATAGTCGAATTTATACTGAACTATTGTTCTTTTTGCCTTACAGCGCTGGTAAAACAGTCTCGCCATGATTGAAGAGGCCGAGAACCTCAAGACTTTGGTGGTCAAGAACAAGGAGCTTCGCCAAGAGCTGGACCAGCTCAAAGCGGATCATGAGAAGAGCATTGTTAAAATTCTCGAGTCCTCCTCTGTGGCTACTGACGAGCGTGATCGTAAGATTGCTGCTCAAGATCAGAAAATCTCAGATCTCAATAATGAGCTGTGCAGAGAGAGGGACCTTTCCGAGGCGCTCCGGGCTGAACTCCGGAGTCTTCGGGAAGAGAAGACCAAGGTTGACGACGTCATTTTCGGTACGTTCCATCTGTCTGACTTGTCTATTTTCTTCGACTTCTTTCAATGTCGGATTTTCTTCAACTGTTTTTGTTTATAGGTCATCTGAACTTGACGGACCCCACCGCCGCTAAGCCCTGCACCCACCGGCTTACCCAAGTCGGTGACCTGTTTCATGACTTCCGCCAATCCCTTGAGGATATTGGCGAAGCTCTCAAGATTCCGGACATGCATAGCATGTCAGATTTTTAGGTGCGTGACAAAGCGAAGGAGATGCCGCAACTTGTCCAGGATTGGAACATGTCCTACGCGCGGACCGCGACGCAGAACGCTCTCACCATGGTCATGAGCCACCATGGAAACATGGAAATATGGTAAGTGACTAGAGGGTACTGGAAGGTAGATGAAGACAGCCAAGAGCAGGACATCAAGGCTATTATGGACTCATGCACCGGATATGGGTGTCATGTGGCTGATTTGACCAGCTACGAGACTCCTTTCTTCACCCGCGTGGACACTCCGCCTCCGCCTCCAGAAGATTCAGCAGAAGTTTCCGACGATGACCAAACCATTTTGGATATAGACATCTCGGAACGATATCAAGGCGATGTATCCAGCGAGCCGGCAGCTCCTTCCTCTCCCGCATCATAGATTACTAGAAACATTTGTGTTATTCCGAAAAAAATGATGGGCCTATAAATATGCAGTACTATAATTTTGCTAGTGCTAAGCTTTTGATCTATTCAGCACTTTTGGATTTTTTTGTGTGCCTGAAATGTTTACATCAGCACTTGTATTTTTTCACCTACACTTATTGTTTATCTGGCTTTCCGCCTCGCCCCTTTCGTGATCCGGCTAAACCTTCTGCTCGGAAACTTTGCCGAGCAACGGAGCTCAATTGCTAAACCAGTTTAAACTCAGAAACAAAGCCGGCTTCTAGTACCAACAATTCACTACTCGGAAAATACCCGCATCCAGCAATCAGACAAAGAACCAAAGTATAGACTAGAAACTTTAGAGTTATACCCGAAGGTAGCATTTTTAGAATCGGAAATCTAAACCAGAACGAACATGATCATAAAGTACTTTCATGCATTCCAGGATTTTCGACTATGACATGATCATTCGGAAATAAGATGGTAAAAAACTTCTCAGGAAAACTTGAGGCAACCAAAACTTTTATTTGTCACAGAACATGTACATATATATGATTACAAAGAAGGATAAACTAAGAATAAGAGGGACGTAGCTGAGCAATATTCCATGGTCTGTCTAACTCATCTGGATTTGTACTACCGCCAGCTCTCTTTCTCTTCTTAGTAGCAGGTCTTTCTTTGACTGGCCTCATGTTAGTTAAGTAGTACGATCCATTGTGCAATACTAGACTAACTAAAAAGGGCCCTTCCCATACTGGGGAAAGTTTGTGCTTTCTTTGTTGCACAAGCCGGAGAACCAAATCACCTTTATTGAAAGATCTGTTTCAGACTCTCTGGCTATGATACTTGCATAACTTCTGCTGATAGGCTGTTGATCTCATTTCAGCAACGACGCAAACTTCTTCGACTAAGTTGAGATCATTTTGTCGAGAAATCTCGGCATCTTCTTCAATATACGCGACCACTCTAGGAGAAGTATGAATTAAGTCACTAGGAAGAACTGCTTCTGCGCCATAGACCAAGAAGAAAGGTGTGTATCTGGTTGACCTGTTTGGAGTTGTTCGTAAACTCCATATTACAGAGGGTAATTCCTCCTCCCAAGCCCCCGCAACACGTCTTAGTGGTGCTTCGAGTCTCGGTTTTAGGCCTTGTACGATTAAACCATTTGCTCTTTCGACTTGTCCGTTAGCCTGTGGATGTGCGACTCACGCAATGTCAAGCCGGATGTTTTACTCGTTGCAGAATTCTGCCAATTCTCCCATAGAGAAGTTACTCCTGTTGTCCGTGATAATGCTATGTGGATAACCATACCGGATTATAACATCCTCGATAAATCTTTTGGCTGTTGCTCCATCACAACTAGTGACAGGTTTAGCATCAATCCATTTGGTGAATTTATCCACCATCACTAAGAGGTGAGTAAATCCACTTGGAGCTCGTTTAAATGGTCCTACCATATCAAGCCCCCAGACCGCAAAAGGCCATGTTATAGGTATTGTTCGCAACTGATCAGCCGGAACATGAGCTTGTTTGGCGTACTTTTGGCAGCCTTTGCACGTCTTGACTAATCGTTCGGCATCTGCCTGAGCTGTAAGCTAGAAAAATCCATGTCTAAAAGCTTTTGCCACTAAAGATTTGGCCGCAGCGTGGTGACCACACTCGCCTTTGTGGATTTGCCTTAAGATTTCCACTCCTTCTTCCAGAGATACCCAGCGCTGAAAACCCCCAGAAACACTCCGTTTATAGAGCCCACCTTTAAAAATAGTATAGGCTTTCGCTCGTCGGATGATCTGCCAGCTCAGAACCTCGTCTTCGGGTAATTTGGCATCTACCAAATAATCAAGGTAGGGTTGAGTCCAGCTGGGAATTACAGCCAGAACTGCTACCAAAGGTGAGTCAGATTTGGTCGGATATTCCTCATCTACTCCCTTTATTGAGGGAACTTTGAGGTGCTCTAAAAAAGCGCCATCCGGGACCTCTTTCTGTGTAGAGCCTATTCGAGATAGTGCATCTGCTTCCTCATTTTCTGCTCGAGGGATGTGTTGAACTTCAAACCCTTCGAACGATTTAGATAAATCATCCACGACAGCTTTATATGCTGCCATGTGTTTATTTGCATTACAAATATCCGACACTTGTTGAGCAACAAGATCCGAATCTCCGTAACACAAACGTCGGATGCCAATATCCTTAGCAATCCGGATTCCATGCAACAGTGCTTCATACTCGACAATATTGTTTGTCGCTGTGAAGTGGATCTGCAACACGTATAGAAGTTTATCTCCCTGGGGTGATTTGAGCACCACGCCAGCCCCTGAGCCTCCTCGAGCCTTAGACCCATCAAAGTAGAGGGTCCAATATTCCGACTCAGGGAGGGTTATATTTTCCTTCGTCTCTGTCCAATCAGCGACAAAGTCGGCAAGGATTTGGGATTTGATTGTTGTCCGAGGTTTATACTCAATATCGAAAGCTGAAAGCTCTATGCCCCATATGGCGACACGTCCTGTGGCGTCACTGTTGTTGATTATATCTCTCATGGGAGTTGTGCTCACCACGGTAATTAGATGCTCCTGAAAATAGTGTCGTAACTTACGAGCTGCTTGAAAAACACCATAAGCCAACTTTTGATAGTGCGGATACCATTGTTTTGATTCTGTTAGGACCTCACTGACAAAGTAAGTCAGACGCTGCACCAGGTGCTCCTGATTTTCCTCCGGTCTTTCCACCACCATGACGATACTAATGACCTTATTTGTCGCAACAAGATAGAGCAACATCGGTTCCTGAGGTTCCGGCGTTGCAAGGATAGGAGCAGATGAGAGTACTTTCTTCAGGTCTTGTAGTGCAACTTCAGCTTCGTCAGTCCAAACAAAATCCTTTGTCTTTTTCAGGAGTTTGTATAATGGTGCGGCTCTTTCACCAAGCCGGCTTACAAACCGACTGACTGCAGCAATGCAACCAGTTAGTATTTGTACGTCCTTCAGGCGTGTTGGCCTGGAAATATTGAGTATAGCCTTGATTTTGTCCTGGTTCACCTCTATGCCTCTTTGAGAGACGATGAAACCTAACAATTTTCCGGCTGGTATTCCAAAGAAGCATTTCTTCGGGTTAAGCATGATGTTGTATTTTCGTAGATTGGCAAATGTTTCCTCCAAGTCGGAAATCAGCGTTTCCTTCTTTTTGGACGTCACCGCAATATTATCCACGTATGCATGTACATTGCATCCGAGTTGGTCGTGGAGGCAACGCTGCATCGTGCACTGGTAGGTAGCTCCTGCGTTCTTCAGCCCAAAGGGCATTGATACATTGCAAATGTATCTATAATTTTTGATGTTCCATGCTTGGTTTTATCTACTTTCTTGTGTTTTTTCCACACTTTGGAGTATTTTTCATATGATTTCTTGGACTAACCTATTAACAAGAGCCACAGTGCCAGTTGCCTGTTTTTTGCTGTTTTTGGTTCCAGGAAAGTCAGAAAATCAATATTCTCGGAATTGGATAGGACAAAAGCCAAAGTTCCTATTTTACCGGAAGACTCACGGAGCCAGAAGCAGAGACAGAGGAGGGCCAAGGCCTGGCCAGACCATATGGTGGCGTGGGCTAGCCCTGGCCGCGCCACCAGGTGGTGTGGGCCCCCTGGCACTCCACCGACCTTGCCTCTTCGCCTATAAGAAGCCTCCCGATGCATAAACCCTAAATCATCAAGCCTGCAGCCACGAAAAGTTCCGCAGCGCCGCCGCCACCGAAGGGGAGATTCGGGGGACAGAAAGTCTCTGTTCCAGCACCCTGCCGGGACGGGGAAGTGCCCCCGGAGCCATTTCCATTGATCTCCACGGCCATCTCCATCACCATTGCTGATTCCCATGATGAGGAGGGAGTAGTTCTCTCTCGAGGCTAAGGGTTCTACCGGTAGCTATGTGTTCATCTCTCTCTCTATGCATGATCATATTGTGATCATGAGCTTGTAATCTATAGATCTACCTTGCTACTCAAGTGCTTTAATAGATCTCTGCTCTCCCCATGTGTGTGAAAGTGACAGCGTGCACACCATGGTGGCACTTAGGCTAGAGATTACAAATACTTGTTATGAGTTATATTCGGAGTTGGATGTCTTTATGAAATTGTGGTGTTTGTTGGAACCATCTAGTGCTCAAGGTGACGGTGTGGGGTTTTCTAGATGGGAAGGCTTACTTTGAGGTGTGCTGTTATAGCCCTACCAACGATTAGAGTGTCCAACCGGAGAGTAGTTCAGCGTAGTATCATGAAGATAATATGGTTTGAAATTGATTATAAAAGAACCTATTTCACCAAGTAGTGCTAATTTCTCCCTTTTTAGAATGGCTCCAGTGGCTACATTTATGTTAAGTCTGGTCGCTTGGGCCGTTGTAACTTGTGATTATGGTATGGTATTGTCAGATCCGAACATAGGGCTACTTTATTTGTTTGCCATATCTTCGCTAGGTGTTTATGGAATAATTATATGAGAGTGTTCACTAGTGAAAGTATGATCCCTAGGCCTTGTTTCTAAGCATTGATACACCGTTTGCAATTAGATCTGTTACATGTTTGCTTGCTTCCATCTTTATTTCAGTTTGCCTTTAGTCTTTTCATGCCATCAAGCTATTTTGTATCACCATACCACTTGTATTTCACTATCTCTTCGCCGAACTAGTGCACCTATACACCTGACAAGTGTATTGGGTGTGTTGGGGACACAAGAGACTTCTTGTATCTTGATTGCAGGATTGCTTGAGAAGGAATACCTTTGACCACTTCCTCCCTGAGTTCGATAAACCTTGGGTGATCCACTTAAGGGAAACTTGCTGCTATTCTACAAACCTCTGCACTTGGAGGCCCAACAACTGTCTACAAGAATAGAAGTGCGTAGACATCAAGCTATTTTCTAGCGCCGTTGCCGGGGAGGTAAGGTAAAAGGCATTCACACCGGAAGATTAAAGAAGAAGAACCTCCCACGACAAACGCCTATTTTCTGGTGTGAGTGCTCGAACTTATTTTCTTTAGATTCTGCAATTTTGTCTTTTTGTTTCTTGTTTTCACTAGTTAGGCTTAATGGAAAACAACAACAAAATTAGAGAGCTTTATAGTATTTATCTTGAGTTAGGACATGAAGTGTTTGAAGAGAAAATTAAAAAACCTATGAAACTTTATTTGCATGCTAATAGCAATGTCGTTAGTATGAATTCTTTGGATACTATTATTGCTAATGCTATGGAAAAGTCTAAGCTTGGGGAAGCTAGTTTTGATGAGCATGATATTTTTAGTCCCCCAAGCATGGAGGAGAAAGTTTTCTTTGATGATACTATGCCTCCAATATATGATGATTACAATGATGAATATGATATTTTCAGTCCACCTACTATTGAGGAGAAAATTAATTATGACTACAATATGCCTCCTATATTTGATGATTATGGTGATGAGAATAATAATGATAGCTATTTTGTTGAATTTGCTCCCACTATTATTAATAAGAATGACTATGCTTATGTGGAGAGTAATAATTATTGTATGCATGTGGCTCATGACAAGAATGTTTTATGCGATATTTATATTGTTAATTTTATTCATGATGCTACGGAAAGTTATTATGAGAGAGGGAAACATGGTTTTATGCATCTCAATAATATTAAGTTTCCCCTCTTTATGTTGAAAGTCTTAAAGTTGCACTTGTTTTGCTTTCCTATGCTTGCTGCTTTGTTCTTTCATGACTTGTTTCTTTACAAGATTCCTATGCATAGGAAGTGGGTTAGACTTAAATGTGCTTTGAATTTGCTTCTTGATGCTCTCTTTTACTTCAATTCATATTTCTTATGTGAGCATTTTCTCAAACTATCATGTCTAACTTAAAGATGTTAAAGAAAAGTACTTATTGAGAGATAACCCAAAAGTTTTAGATGAGTCTTGGAAGTTATTACCTCTGTAATAACCTCTCCTTATCCTTTTTATTTGCTTTTCGTGCCAAGAGTAACCTCTAATGAGAGAGAAGTAATGATCGGGAAAGTTGCTGTCCCGAAACAGATTTTTGTGCTTCACCGTAAAAATTCGCGAGAGAGATCTGTATGTCGGATTGAGCTGTAAGTTTTTATGATTCTTCCCCAAGTTGTTATCAAACGTTCGTTAGTTCAACACTTTTTGATTTGAGCAACAGAACCTCTTCGAAAAAAATCGTCTTTACCTGCTGGTCCGTTTTGACAGATTTCTGCCATTTTCTGCATTTGCTTCTTGTTGGTTCCTTTTTTAGTTCTTTTGGGGAATTGAGCTTTTTGAGGGAAGTGCTACAGTATCTAGTGTTCTAATGGAAGTTTATTTGGTGTTAGAACTGAACCGTAAGACTTATTTATCTTGAGTGCACTAATGTTGCTAATAAAGATTGTGTGAAGTTTTGTATGAAGGAAAAATTTCAGGTGTATGGAAGGAATGAGTAATGAGATGAAGGATGGACTAAAGCTCAAGATTGGGGATGCCATGCGTGTCACCCCAAGAAATATCCAAGAAGTACAAGCGTCAAAGCTTGGGGATGCCCAAGGCATCCCCCTTCTTCATCAATAAAAATCCCAGGTTTCTTCCAAACGCTTCATTTTTATTGTTTCATGCACAATTGTGTTTTTCTTGGAGCGTCTTCTTTTTCGTTTTCGTCTTCGTTTTTAGTTTTCTTGGTTTTCTTAGTTTTCTGAATAAATTGGTTGGACCCCCTCTTTAATACATTGGTTTGCAAATAGTTTGGTTTGGTTTGGAAAAGAGTAGGAAAGTTCATGCTTATGTGGTAAAAAGAGCTCGTTTTTACTGTGGCCTATGCTCTGTCATGCCATGCTTGATATTGTTTTGGCTCTATGCTTAGTATTATTTGCTTTAGCATGACTTGTTATAAACAATTGAGATTGCTTAATGTGCCTTGGATGAATCATGCGTTGTTTTAGCATATTAAAACATAGTATAGTGGTATTCTCCTTTGATGCTTTATTTGGGTTGACTTGGCACATGCTCACACCATGTTATGACTATCTCAAGTCACCATAGACTTTATGATCCTTTAGTTTCAACTTGTAGTATCAGTTTATGTTTTGATCAATGATGTTTTGTCGCTCTGCATGATTATGGCCATTATTGCTCTCTCAGTTTGTCGCTCCCAGTCTTTTGCTAGCCTCCACAACAAGCTATGAGTTCCACTCATGCATCCAACTCCCTAAACCAAGTTATTCCAAAGAGTCCACCATACCTACCTACTAGCTTATGCTATTCCAAGTATATTCATGCTTTTGTTTACCTTCCAAATTAAACTTGTTATGAGAAAACTAGTGATTAAAGCTCTCACGAACTTGATGGCACACTTTACTTTTCTTACCCTTAATAAAATTGAAGCATTGTGTCGTCTATGTTGTATATGCTTGCACTTATTTGTCGGGAATTAGCAGAACCATGCTTTCATGGGGAACACTTTCAACATTGCACTTGGTACTTGTACCTAGTTGATATCATGGATGTCGTCGGTGTGAAATGAAAGGGGAGCTTGTAAGTCCATGGAGTTATGTATATGTGTTAGAGAAACGTCTAGGCCGCTGGTCTAATCCATGCTGACATGGTGGAAACCTGCAGCGTAACCATAATGAGCTGTCTATGAAGCATTCTTCTTATAAAAAAAGAGTCCTATTGAGAAAAAAAGAGAGATTATGAAAAGAGGAAAGAGAGAGAAAAGCACCATATTCCCATGGTAAATAAGAAGAATGCTGAGATGCTCGTTGTCTGCTTGCCTTGTCATTTTGATATGGGGATTCTTCCGTATCATCGGGCAAGGGGTACCCCGTTGGCGGTTCTCTATGATACACATGTACTTACGATGACAAGAACATACCTGTGACTAAATTTGAGTAGCATGAGGAGCGAGCCTCGTATTCAAGGGACATGAGATTTCCAACTTATACTTCGTCAAGCATATACTTCATAGTTTTTTCACTTTAACCTTAATCACTTCAAGATGCTTATGATAGGGGCAATGAGAGCTGGAAGCTATTAAGTACCATAATTTTTGGAAGCTCTTTATGAGACTTGAATCCCTACTTTCTTCTATGAAGGCTTTTCTTCCACCATTATATTGAGTCTCCACCTTCTACCTTTATGCACTTACTTTGAGAGCATAGTGGCCATTCTTAGTTCTATGTGCATTGTCCCAAGACTAGTTGATTGATGCATAACTTGATATTGCTTGTTTTAAACTATTTGTATCTAGTCACTCTTATGAACTTTGAAGGTGACCTATGCATTTATATTTGCTACTCTATGAGGGACAAGCTGAATACTATTATGCTATGTTTTCTTTATGTGAAACAAACAAACGTCTTGCAAAGCATTGTTATTCATGAATCTTTTGTTTGTGCCTTTTCTTGTTGCGTCATAGTTTCTTTGTCTTATTGCCAGAACTTTGTCTTTCATGCTATGATTGAAGTACTATGATCCCAGCTTTTAATGTTTTACAAATACTTTGATCAAGTCTTTGATGGTGCATGTCACCTCAAAAATTATTCTTTCTTTTTTATCACTTACGTACTCGAGGACGAGCAGGAGTTAAGCTTGGGGATGTTGATACATTGCAAAAGTATCTATAATTTTTGATGTTCCATGCTTGGTTTTATCTACTTTCTTGTGTTTTTTCCACACTTTGGAGTATTTTTCATATGATTTCTTGGACTAACCTATTAACAAGAGCCACAGTGCCAGTTGCCTGTTTTTTGCTGTTTTTGGTTCCAGGAAAGTCAGAAAATCAATATTCTTGGAATTGGATAGGACAAAAGCCAAAGTTCCTATTTTACCGGAAGACTCACGGAGCCAGAAGCAGAGACAGAGGAGGGCCAAGGCCTGGCCAGACCATATGGTGGCGTGGGCTAGCCCTGGCCGCGCCACCAGGTGGTGTGGGCCCCCTGGCACTCCACCGACCTTGCCTCTTCGCCTATAAGAAGCCTCCCGATGCATAAACCCTAAATCATCAAGCCTCCAGCCACGAAACGTTCCCAGCGCCGCCGCCACCGAAGGGGAGATTCGGGGGACAGAAAGTCTCTGTTCCGGCACCCTGCCGGGACGGGGAAGTGCTCTCAGAGCCATCTCCATTGATCTCCACCGCTATCTCCATCACCATTGCTGATTCCCATGATGAGGAGGGAGTAGTTCTCTCTCGAGGCTAAGGGTTCTACCGGTAGCTATGTGTTCATCTCTCTCTCTATGCATGATCATATTGTGATCATGAGCTTGTAATCTATAGATCTACCTTGCTACTCAAGTGCTTTAATAGATCTCTGCTCTCCGCATGTGTGTGAAAGTGACAGCGTGCACACCATGGTGGCACTTAGGCTAGAGATTACAAATACTTGTTATGCGTTATATTGTGAGTTGGATGTATTTATGAAATTGTGGTGTTTGTTGGAACCATCTAGTGCTCAAGGTGATAGTGTGGGGTTTTCTAGATGGGAAAGGCTTACTTTGAGGTGTGCTGTTATAGCCCTACCAACGATTAGAGTGTCCAACTGGAGAGTAGTTCAGCGTAGTATCATGAAGATAATATATTTATATGAGAGTGTTCACTAGTGAAAGTATGATCCCTAGGCCTTGTTTCTAAGCATTGATACATCGTTTGCAATTAGATCTGTTACATGTTTGCTTGCTTCCATCTTTATTTCAGTTTGCCTTTAGTCTTTTCACGCCATCAAGCTATTTTCTATCACCATACCACTTGTATTTCACTATCTCTTCTCCGAACTAGTGCACATATACACCTGACAAGTGTATTGGGTGTGTTGGGGACACAAGAGACTTCTTATATCTTGATTGCAGGATTGCTTGAGAGGGAATACCTTTGACCACTTCCTCGCTGAGTTCGATAAACCTTGGGTGATCCACTTAAGGGAAACTTGCTGCTATTCTACAAACCTCTGCACTTGGAGGCCCAACGACTGTCTACAAGAATTGAAGTGCGTAGACATCAGGCATCGTAACAAAATAGAAGTTTCCAAAGGGGGTTCTGAATGAAGTTTTGATTTTGTCAGATTCCTTCATCCTGATTTGGTGATACCCGGAATATGCGTCGAGAAAACAGAGGAGTTCTGAGCCTGCCATAGAATCGATAACTTGATCAATTCTAGGCAGAGCGAACGGATCTTTTGGACAAGCCTTGTTCAAGGTAGTATAATCAACACGCATCCTTAAATCAGTGGTGTCCTTTTTAGGGACCATTACAGGATTGGCCGACCACTCAGTGTGGATGACCTCTTCTATGAATCCGGCTAACTCGAGCCATGCTAGTTCCTTAGCTATTGCCTTACGCTTTTCATCGCCAAAACATCATAAGGACTGTTTGACAGGTTTAGCGTTCGGGTTTACATTTAAAGAGTGCTCGGCAAGTTCCCTAGGTACTCCGGTCATGTCAGATGGCTGCCATGCGAAGATATCTTGATTTGCTTGGAGGAACTTGACGAGCGTGCCTTCCTACGTGCTACTTAGGCCTACGCCTATCTGGGTCACCTTTGGAGGGGTCATCATCCTTCAACGGCATCTTCTTCGTCTCTTCTAATGCCCTGAACTCCAGATTTGGCTTTGTCACCTCCTTCTTTGTTGCTGGCATCTCGGACGGATCTATGCTCTTCTTGATCTCCTGGTACTCCTGGGCGTGTAGCACGGCTTTAGCAAAGGCGGCATTTCCATCCTCGCACTCTCGCGCTTTCTTCGGGTCTCCCTTGATAGTGATTACGCCGTTGGGACCTGGAATTTTCATCATATTGTAAATGTAACACGAACGAGCCATAAAAGCCCAGTAAGCCGGACGTCTGAATATAGCGTGGTACGCGCTCTTGAACGGGACCACTTCGAAGGAAAGTGCCTTCATCCGATAATTCTTTGGAGTTCCAAAGGTAACATCCAAAGTGATTTCTCCCAGGGAATTAGCTTGTCTTCCTGGGACAACCCCGTGAAAAATCACAGTGCTATGGTTCAGCTGGGTCTCCGAGATCTTCATCCGGCGTAGCGTTTCGACATAGAGAATATTGATGCTGCTACCACCGTCCATGCGGGTCTTAGAGAAACCATAACCGTCAATAAGTGGATTGACGATTAAGGCGTATTTTCCTCGCCTGTGCAACTTAAGCGGATGATCAACACAGTCAAATGTGATTGCCACTTCCGACCAGTCTAAGAATTGGGGGACAGCCAGAACTGTTGCATTGAGCTCAGGTAGAACTGCGTTCTTGACCTTTGCTGGTTGAGATCCGAGGAAGGTGACATAAGTGTCTTTTTAGGTCGGAAATTTTTTCTTCCCTTCCGGCTTGGGATTTGAAGCATCAGCTTCCTCCATGTCGGAATCTTCCTTGGTCTCCTTATGTTTTTCGGGATTCTTCTTTCCCTTCTTCCGCTTAGCTTTGTAGCCCACGGTGTCATCTCTTTTGATGTCATCATTGAAACGACATTCAACGTTAGTGTGGGACGAGCCCCCATTGGTGTCTAAGTGATGCACACATGGGTTATTGGCAATGTCGGCCCAAGAGTAGGCTTTGCCTGGTTGCTGGTCTCCTCTACCTTGGACCCTCGAAGTCCCACGGCCACGCCCGTGGCCTCCGCCGCGTCCTCCTCGTCCTCCAAACCCAAAAGTACCAGTGACTACTGCGGTTTCTGCGTTGGGTTTCTCTTCGAAGGTATTTTTGTGCTTCTGAGCTTGTTGCTTTGGTTGTTTTGCCGACTGAGGCACAACTAGGGCATTGAGCAATCCCTCTGCATCGTCGTCAGCATCCGCATACTTGCTCGCTGTTTCTATCATCTCTCCCAAATCGGTGACTTTGTCACACTTCAAGCGATGGCGTAGTAGACCAATTGGGAGACCTACAATGAAAGCTTCAATCGCAGTTTGATCATTTACTCCCTCACAAGAGTTCTTGGTGTCGATCCATCATCCGAGGTAATCCCGGCAAGTTTCTCCGGCCTTCTGGGTGCAACGCTGTAGGTCTCCGAGCGTACATGGCCTCCGATATGTGCCTTCGAAATTCCGAAAGAACGCACTATGAATGTCATACCAGTTGTGGATGGTGTTCTCCGGAAGTTCATTAAGCCATGAACGTGTTGTCTTCCGCAACATAAGTGGGAGATATCGGGTTGCGACCAGGCTGTTTCCGCCTTTGGCGATGCAGCAAGCTTGGAAGAAATCTTGTAGCCAGGTATCTGGCCGAGAAATGCCGTTGTAGGCTTGGATATGCCTTGAGATAGCAAATCCTTCCGAGTATCTTGTATCTATGATGCATGGTCCGAAGCACTTTGGGCACACGTAGATATCATCGTTTTCGTAGCACCGCGCCTCTATATTGGAGTTGATCCTGTCCCTTGCATTGTTCGGGGATAGAGATCGTCCCGAATGTCAGCTGTGGCTGAAGTCCCTTGGAGCCGGACTTCGGCTTCTGCCACAACCTCCTCCGCCACGTCGTCCTCCTTGTCCCCCTTGAGAGCCATTGTGATGACTGCTTGGTGGAGAGGGTGGGGCAGCTAGATTGTTTCCGGCTGATCGCCGGCCTCCGTCCGGAGCATCATTATTCCGGTTCCGGGGAGGGTCTTCACTACGACGAGCCCCCTGCCGGCTTGTGCCGGCATGGTTTCCGTCGTTCCTTCGTCCGTCGTTCCCACTACGGTGAGGCTCGGCCGGACGGCTTGCATGTCTAGGAGGTGGCATTTTTTGATGATCCTCATCCCGACGTTTCTCTTTATCTTCTCCCCTTCCATCGTTCGACTCTCGTCGGTAGGATTTCTCGGATACAACAGCAATGGCCTCTTGTTCGGCCTCTGGGGCGATGTTGCTCCAGTCACGCGCAGTTCTGTGATGCTGTCCTGACGATCCGGTTCTCGAATAATTGTCTTCCCGGCGTTCTGGCGATGATGCTGCTCCGGAACGCGATGGGGTCTTACGTCAGCCCATGCCTGATCTGTGTGACATTGGTCAGAATTCGAGACTAGTTTTTGACTTCTGGACATGGCGACCTTTTGCTGCTCCGGTCCCTTGTTGAGTAGTTTGATTCCCAACCGGATCTCCTCCGGTCCTGGATTAGCCGATAGAATTTCTCGGGCTGCCACGGTATTCTACACTAGGGTTGGATATACCTAATCTCCTTTGCTATCTTTCCAAGCCTTCCCCATTTCATCTCCGAAAAGGATGGCGTGGATCTGCGGGAATTGGTTGTCATTGGTGTGACACTTCCTGGTCTTCTGGTATTGCCTGGAGTTGTACTTCCCCGCAGATGATATCCGTTTCTTTTCCTCCTCAATGTTTTTGGCTTCATCGAGGAGTACTTGACGACGCGCTTCTAGGGCATGTTCCCTCTCGTCCAGTTCTTCCACAGTAAGTTCTGCAGCTGTAGGAATAGGTGTGGTTAATGCAGCATCGATGAGTTTACGTGCACCTTCAGTGATCACGTGTCCATCCACCGATTCTTCTTTTTTCGGCTCGTCTGGGATAAGTGCTCCATCCGATTCTTCTTCGTATTCCTCGGTAATCACCTCCTCTGGCAGAGGTTCTTTTGCCGGGGTCTTGTTCTTCTTGTTCTTCTTCTTTGCCTTCTTGGTAGTGCCGGTAGCAAAGACGGCTTTGGGTCCCTTTCCCAGAGTCAAGCTCTGATCGGTACTTTCGGACATCTGGACTTCGGGATTATCTCCGGCTTCCATGTCATCCTGCGCTTTGGGAGAGTGTTCCCCGGATCCTTCATCCATGGCTTCTCCTTCTTCTACAGCTTTGGAGTTATACTCCTCTTCATATTCCGCGGAGAACTTTCGGAAATCCGCTGACGTCATCGATTCATCCGAGGATGCGGGTACGTCGGCGTTCGTTCCAATTGCCTCCAACACATAGTCGGTGTTTTCTCCAGCATCGGCAGAGCCGGATCCGGATCCGACATATTCGATGAAGTGCGACGCGTTCCTCCTGAGGTATCTGCGGCTCTCGCGATCAGCTTCGTCGAAACTTTTGATGGTCTCGAGAATTGCATCTGCGCTTGCGCCTTGCAGTATCATACGTTGCAGTGTGTACCTTAGGAAAGGCATGTCTGTCCCGGCATCATCAGAGCCAGAATCAGTGTCATTGATATGCTCCTCCTGGATTTCGACTTCCACAGGTGGGTCGATCTGGGATCCGGCTTCTCCAAGGAGATCCACTCCAGATTCGACTTGGACCGCTAGGTCTTCCTCAGGCTCGGATTTCTCCACTATCTCCGCAACTGGTGCGGGCTGGGTGGGATTAGGGTTTTCTGAGATCCGGAACTCTGCCGCCTCCATGGACAAAGGTGACCAGAAGATTCTTCTGCCTCTATCATCACCGCTGGGGTGGGTGGGACAGGTTCAGCAAAACCGATGTAAACACCGATCTCGCCAAAAGACATGATGGTGTAGGAAGTCACAGCCTCCCTAGCCGGAATCCAGGTCTCGTCGAGCACGATGAGAGGGACGTCACTGGCGTAGAGGATGTGACCGACGGCGATAGTCTCGCCGATTCCGATTCTTACAGATTCCACTTGGAATGTAGATCCGAAGCTCACTTGCCCCACGGTGGGCGCCAACTGTAGTCGGATTGATGACAAGTACGCCATGAGGGGGTCCTCGAGGCGTGTGGAAGAGAGGGGTGTAAGACGTATGGTGTTCCAGGACGGTGAGCACACAAGTTTACCCAGGTTCGAATCCGCCGGCTTTGGACGGATCCTACTCCTGCTAGCAATCCAGTAATACGGCAGAGCCGGAATATGGGTTACAAGGGTTCGCCTGTGCGAGTTGAGATTGCAGACTATTGAGGTGTCTAGAGTGTTGCCCTAAAGGCTCTCCCTAGGACGGCTTATATAGATATCCGACCTAGGGTTTACAGGAGAGATCTATCCGGCTACGACAAAGAGTCGGTTACAGAGTACATCTTGAACTTTAAGTAACACTATGGGCCTAAGTCGGTAAGTCTTCTAGGCCTTCCCGTAGCCGGATTGGACTCCGTCTTTTCTCCCTGACTAGGACGCCCGTGAAGCAAAGCTCTAACCCGAAGTGGGCCACCCTGGTCAGTGAGGAACTGTGAGGATACGCGAAAAGTATATCCCCAACAACAATAGCAAAAGTGTTCGAGAAAGTAGATACGTTTTAGACGTATCAAATGTGTTCCACTTTTATACTAGATTCACACTTGTGCTTCTTGTTAAGCCTTGTCAGAGTGTGTGAAACAATATGTAAATATAACAAGTAGCATACAATACTAATACATTGCAAATGTATCTATAATTTTTTGATGTTCCATGCTTGGTTTTATCTACTTTCTTGTGTTTTGTCCACACCTTGGAGTACTTTTCATATGATTTCTTGGACTAACCTATTAACAAGAGCCATAGTGCTAGCTGCCTGTTTTCTGCTGTTTTTGGTTCCAGGAAAGTCAGAAAATGAATATTCTCGGAATTGGACGGGACAAAAGCCAAAGTGCCTATTTTTCCGGAAGACATCTGAAGCCAGAATACGACACGGAAAAGAGATGGGGGCCGGCCACACCACCTGGCCGCGCGGCCAAGCCTGGCCCACGCCAGGGGGTGGTCTGGCTGACCCCAGTAGCCCCTCGGCCTCTCCTTCCGGCTATATATTGCCCTCGGGACCAAAACCCTAAGTACCTGATCAAAAATCCACGAAAGAGTCTATAGCCGCCGCCATCTCCATCCCTAGATCGGGAGGGATCTGAAGCTCTTCCCGGCACCCTGCCGGAGAGGGGAATTCACCATGTAGGTCGTCTTCATCATCATGCAAGCCTCCGGTGTGATGCGTGAGTAGTTCATCTCTGGACTACTGTAACTACCTCGGTGAATTACGCTCTTAGTTACATGCCTGGATGAGCGAAAGTGGTTAAAATAGTACGGTGGGGCCCAGGGCCACTCGACGATAGACCTTTCGGCCGTCCTAACCACTTTCAGAGCAACAGGACAAGAACGAGCGGCGTAATCGACAGGCGAAGGGATCAACTACATACACAAGTGAGTATGTATACCAGCCACATACAACAGTCCTCAGAGCCATTCCATCTAAAAGAAATAGAAATATTGCAACGCCATACGGCAAGATTCAAATATCCTAGATAGAGATAATATTTTAGGATAGCTCCTCATACATCAAACATCAGAGTATCAGGCGGAAGCGGAAAACAAGATCCGAGTACGAATAAGAAGCAAATCGGCATAAGATGCCACATAAATAAACACATCCCGCCCACAAATCTCACGGATCCCCGTTCCCGGAATCTCTACACCGAGTGATCGTTGCCAACATCATCCGTCTCTTCCACCCAGTATCCTTCTTGTGAGTACACCTGTTCATCTGAATCAAACAATTTATCGTGTGAGACCCTAGGGGTACTCAGCAAGTCTTTATGCCTCTAAAGGGGACACAACCTGGGGTGACGCAATTGCAGCAAAAGATAATAACTAACAAGTCTAAAGATACTCGCTAACCATCCGCCTAACCAATGATAGACGGATGTCCGTGAATTAAGAACAATAGTTATAACAGTATAATTAACAGATCCATCCTCCTTCTCACTTACCAACGAGGAAGCGGACGAACAACCCCATCAGTTGGCAGTTTTATTAACCATTCCATGAGTATTGCACTATTTACTAGTCAAGTACTTCTTCAAATTAAAAGCAGTACTTTAGTTATACTTGTCTATGATCGTGAAACTGTGCTCCAAGTCGTCCATAACCGCGGACATGGCTTTCAGAAAGATATACCCTGCAGGGGTGCACAAATAGCAACACACAATCGATCAACCTCGGAAAAACCAACTCAAAACCCAACGAGGCATTCACGACAAAGCGATCACAGGATTCAGAAATATTTCAGGGGCCACCCCATTAAGCTACCCGCAACGAAGCTAGCTGACTCCGAGACGGACTCAAGGTTTGTGTGGACGGCGGTAAACGACTGGGAACCCGAAAGTGTGACTGGGCTTGTCGATACAGCAAAAACGTGTCACGATCCAAAACAGTTCAGGTGCTCCTCGCACCATCGTAAATAAACAATAAACATGGCATAAGTACATGATAGAAATAAAACCCCAAACTAATTGTGGCCCCAAGAAATAAGAATGAATCAAGCTCTGGCTCAGGAGGTTCCATAAGGCCTCCCGGATGTGGATAGTGCGAATAGTCAAGGAACAGGAATCAAGTACTCGGGGTCCTATGGGACACAAGTGAGCATGAAAAACCAAATAGCAGATATTGCCCACCGGTGCCTCTTTCATTAGTTATCACATTACTACTCAGGTTAAGTTGTTTAGGTACCTCGTTATCCATCAGACACTCACATATCCTACACATGATTTTCTACGACTCGCATGGCTCAAACAACTCCTGTAGTAATGGCTCATGGGATGGAGGAACAAGCTTCGGTGGGGTTTGAAAGTAAAGGCTATGCAGTACTTGGGATTCAATTTAATGCAATCGCGACTCAATGATGCAAGAATAAGATAGAGGCAATAGGTACTATATGTATGCAAGCATGTGGTAGTGCTTGCCTGGCAGCTCAGTCGAAGCGAGAGACGGATCTGGGTAGAACTCCTGTGATTCCTGATAATTCTCCTGCTGGGCGTCTATTCGAAGAAGAACCAAACAAACAAGGGCCAACATAAATAAAGTGCACAAGCATATGAATTAAAATGCGACAAGCAAACAAGCCTGCCATGATGAATGATGCACAATTTACATGGCATTAAAGTAGCATGGCATGGTGAGGTGTGGGGTGCAAGAATAAAGCATTTTATTATCTCTTCGGTCAAGTTTTATTGCCATAAACAGTTCTGATTTGTAATAATGACATGATGCATGCTTCAATTCAGAACAAGGAATGCATAGTTAGAACGGTCTCGTCGCGCTGATCGATTTAGACATATTATTTGTCAAATTCGGAGTTGTAGAATTAAAGTTATTAATTTATTAAGAAAAGGGCATTTTATTGTAATTTTAATCATCTCGAAAATTTAAAGTGCTCAAACATTATTTTGAATAGCATATTTGAATTCCTCACATTTTTCTGATTCAAAAACATATATCATTTGTATTATTTGAATTTATAATTTAAAATTTATTTAAAGACAGATTTGAATTTGAATTTAAACATTTCCTGGAATTGTTTTATTTAAACAAATAAACAGAAAACTTTTTACACTCGACCTCTCCTAGCCACAATCACAGACAGGTGGGGTCACTGCTGACTGGGCTGATTCGGCGCGCAAAACTTTCCTCACCTCGTGCTTCTCTACCCTATGCGAATGACAGGTGGGCCAGCGGGCTATGGGTCCACGTGCCAGCGGCTGAGCCCGCAGAGGCTGACAGGTGGGTGCGGCTGGAGCGCGGGTTGAGTGTGCAGAAAAGGTGGGCGCCTTTTTGCAAAAACTTCACAGACACGGACAGGTGGGCCTGATCCGGACCGCGGGCTACGGCAAAAATTTATGGAGGGGGTATGTGCAAGATGGCGACAGCTACTGTTTTTCTTCTCTTTCTCTGACGACGGAGCGGTGCTCGACAGAGGCAGCGCGCGGTGCAGGGATCGAACCCGCGACCTCGTGCCTGCGCGCGGCGGCGGCTACGACTGCGCTGGCTTGGGATTGCTGCAAGGTAAGCGGTAGGCGGCTAGATCTACCTAGGCAACGCCACGGTCTGGAAAACGAGTGCGGACGCCGGCGCGCATAGAGCGTTCGATGGAACGACCGGCGCGACCAAGACACGACTGGGACGGCGAGGATGTTTGGGAGGTTCGTGCTCTTACCGCGGGCTCGTTGGAGGGCTTGGATTGGAACGGGGAGCAGCAGATCGTCGACATAGCTGATGAACGGCGACGCTAGGGTTTCGGTGGGCGTTGAGGTACTGCAGCAGATGTGGGCTTCTCCTCCTCGCTGGGGTGCTCCGGGAGACGTGGAGGAGCAGCGCGGTCTTCCTCGACACCTTTCACACCATGCCCGCCTCCTCAATCCGGAGATGGCAGCTGAAGCCGAGGTGGTGGCCGGAGTAGACAGAGGTGGAAGGGGAGGGAGAGAAGGTAGGGCACGGCGCGAGGCCAGGGGAATCTAGGAGCACGGTAGAGAGGCGAGAGGGGGTAGATAGCAGAGGGAGAGGGGAGGGTACCGTGTGGGAGCGGGGTAGAGAAAAGTGGCCTCGACACCTTTTTCCTCCTCTCCTTCACGTGCTCTAGCTGGGGCTCGGCCTGGGCAGGCACGGGTAGGGGCTGCCGGGTGGGGACGGAGAGGCTGAGGGGCGGATCGGGTGTCCCTTTGTGGCAGAGAGAAAAGAGAGAGAAAAGAGAGAGGAGGTCCGGGGTATCTAGGGTTAGCTAGAGGGGGAGGCTCGGGTTAGGGTTGAGGTAGATGGGGTAGCTGGGGTGTGGGGCCAGCCTGGCAGGCTCGGTAGGGTTTACACTAGAGGGGGTGATTCGGCCAAGGTGTAGAGAGAGATAGAGAGGGGGGCTAGGCGAGTGGTTAGGGTTTAGAGCATGAACAAAAATAAAGAGCAAGCAAAAGGGTGGGGTTTGGTGATGGATAAAGAGAGTGAGGGTGGAAGAGAGAAAAAGAGTGGTTTAGGGTTGATTCAACTCATCCAAAACCAAATGATATTAAAAGAGAGAAAAGAAAGAGGTGGAAACAAATGTGCATGGCCCATGCATGATTCAAATGTGCATGGCCCATGCATGATTATTAATTGCCATGTTTTATTCTTGTGACAACAATAATAATACATCATGGCATTATACACATGCATCCCAAAATATGGAGTAGAGCCAAACTAAAGAAAATAGAATTGGATCCATCCCACCCACATGAGCTAGAATAAATATCAAAGAAAAATACAAGTTCATGGGTAATTAGGATGGTGGAATTATAAGGTGGTGACAAAGAAAGGTGGTGAAGTGGAATAAAAGATATGCCCCCAACTCAACTTGGGCATCAAGCATCTATCGAGATTCAAATACAATACAACAAGAGCCAAATACAAATAATAATGCATATGAGAGAAGAACCAAAAAGGAAAAGGTTTTATATGATGCTCAAATGCAAGGTGGCATGATGACATGAGCATGATATAATTATGATGCAACAATTATATGTAGGAAGTAGCCATTATATTACTAGACCATGTAGCATTACATATGTTAGGCAGATGGGATGCTACAACTCTCCCCCACTAAACAGGAATCTCGCCCCAAGATTCTAGGAAGAAGAAGAAGACTCAAAGAGGGTAGGATACTTGGCACGGAGCTCATCCTCGCGTTCCCAAGTGGCTTCATCAACGGAATGGTGCGACCACTGCACCTTGCAGAACTTGATGGACTTGTTGCGAGTCCTTCTTTCTGCGGCTTCTAGAATTTTTATGGGGTGTTCTTGATAAGACAAATCTTCTTGGAGATTGATGAGTTTGTGGTCCACGGTCCTGCCGGGATCCTTGAAGCACTTCTTGAGTTGAGAGATATGGAAAACATCATGGACCTTGAGTTTTTCAGGGAGCTCAAGAGCATAAGCAACTTCTCCTCTTCTTCCACGAATTTTGAAAGGACCGATGTATCTAGGAGCCATCTTTCCTTTGATACCAAACCGGTGCGTGCCTCTCATGGGAGTGACACGAAGGTAAACGAGATCACCAGGAACATACTCCATGTCCGTGTGCTTTCTGTCATAATTGCTCTTCTGGAGACTTTGAGCAATATTTAGGTTTTCAAGAATGATGTGAACTTTCTCCTCTGCTTGAGTTACAATGTCGGGGCCAAACAATATTCTTTCTCCTGCACCCGACCAACCAATCGGAGTTCTGCATTTGCGACCATAGAGAGCCTCAAATGGTGCCATCTTTAGACTTTTCTGGAAGCTGTGTTGTAAGAGAATTCAGCATAAGGAAGTCATTCTTCCCACTTCATGCCGAAAGAGATAACGCAAGCATGGAGCATATCTTCCAGAATCTGATTGATCCTTTCAACTTGTCCTTGCGACTGAGGGTGGTAAGCTGTGCTGAAGTAAATTTTGTTCCCAAAGCATTTTGGAAACTTCCCCAGAACTTGGAAGTGAAGATGCTTCCACGGTTTGAGCTGATCTCAAGAGGAACCCCATACAGAGAGACAATTCTGTTGATATAGAGCTCAGCCAACTGAATTGCCGAAATTGTTTCCTGGACTGGAAAGAAGTGAGCTACTTTAGATAGCCTGTCGATGACAACAAAGATTGCATTGTTGCCCTTCTGCGACCTTGGAAAACCAGTGATGAAGTCCATCTCTACTTTCTCCCATTTCCATTCCAGAGGCTTCAATGGCTGTAGAAGACCGGAAGGTTTCTGATGGACAACTTCAACTCTGCGGCAGACATCACACTCCGAGACATACTTAGCACAATATCGTTTCAACCTAGGCCACCAATATTGTGTTTTTAAGTCCATGTACATCTTAGTGCTGCCAGGGTGGATAGAAAGAACAGAATCATGCGCCTCCTTGAGAGCTTGCTCTCTTAAACCCGGGTAGTTCGGAACAAACATCCGGTGTTCAAAGAAAAGAGTGCCTTGGTCGTCAACATGGAAGGACTCATACTTCGGAAGCTGAATGTTGGAGATGATATTTTTTGTGTAAGGATCACCAAGTTGAATGGAACGAACTTTTTCTTCTAAGAGAGGTGTTGCCAGAAGATTCAGAAGATACCCTTGATCCACAATTTCAAGGTTGAGCTTGCAGAATTCCTCGCACAAGAGAGGCTGTTGTTCTTCTACCATGAGATTGTTGACATAAGCTTTTCGGCTAAGAGCATTGGCCAGGACATTAGCTTTGCCCGGAGTGTAGTTGATGGTCAAATCGAAATCATTAATTGCTTCAGTCCACCTCCTCTGACGAAGGTTGAGATCAGGCTGTGTGAAGATATACTTCAGACTCTTGTGATCAGAAAAGATCTCACAACGGTTGCCAAGCAAGTAATGCCTCCAAACTTTCAAAGCAAAGACAAATGCTGCGAGTTCGAGGTCATGTGTAGGATAGTTGATCTCATGCGTCTTCAACTGTCGAGAGGCATAAGCAACAACTTGTTTTTCTTGCATAAGGAACACACCCAATCCTTGCAATGAGGCGTCACAGAATATCTGGAAAGGCTTTGATGTATCTGGAGGAACCAAGACTGGTGTGGAAGTTAGCGTCTCTTTGAGTGTTTCAAAGCTTGCTTGACATGCAGGAGTCCAAAGGTATTTCTTGCCTTTCTTGAGGAGATCGGTAAGAGGCTTCGCAATCTTTGAGAAGTTTTGAACGAAGCGACGGCAGTAACTGGCCAAACCAAGGAAACTCCAGACTTCTTTGACATTTATGGGTGGAAGCCAGTCCATAATTGTCTTAATAGTTTCTGGGTTGACGGCAATGCCCTTGGCAGAGATGACGTGACCAAGGTAGGTGACTTGAGGCAGCCAGAACTCACACTTGGAGAACTTTGCATACAAGCGGTTCTCACGAAGCTTGTTTAGGACACACCGAAGGTGTTCTTCATGTTCTTCTTTTGACTTAGAATAGACTAGAATGTCATCCAGATAGAACACAACGAACTTATCAAGATACTCCATGAAAACCGAGTTCATAAGCCTCGAGAAGGTGGCAGGTGCGTTGGTGAGACCGAAAGACATGACCGTGTACTCATACAGGCCATAGCGAGTGGTGAAAGCTGTTTTGGGAACATCTTCCTTGCGAATCTTGATTTGATGATATCCACTTCTCAAATCAAGCTTAGAGAATACCACAGCTCCTGCTAGCTGATCGAAGAGATCATTAATCCGCGGAAGGGGATATTTATTCTTGATGGTTTTAGCATTGAGTGCCCGATAGTCAACACAAAGTCTATCGGTCTTGTCTCACTTCTTCACAAAGATGGTTGGGCTACCCCAAGAAGAAGTACTGTGCTGAATGAAACCCAACTTCTCTTGCTCATCCAACTGACGTTTGAGTTCAGCCAATTCAGCAGGACCCATTTTATAAGGCCGCTTGGAGATAGGAGCGGTACCAGGTTCAAGTTCGATCACAAATTCAACCTCACGATCCGGAGGCATACCTGGCAACTCTTCAGGAAAGACATCTGGAAACTCACAGACCACCGGAACACTCTGAATACCTTCCATAGCATCATCATTCAGAGCCGCCAAAGAGAAAAGCTGAATTGCAGGAGTCAAACTTGGAGAATAGACTATATGGCCTTCAGGAATTTTCAGAGAAACCGAACGTTCATCACAATCAATCACAGTTGCATTTGCTGTTAACCAATCCATGCCCAAAATAACATCAATATCAGAATTGCCCAGAATAATTAAGGAAGCCGGAAACGAAGAGCCACCAATCTCAATTTGATTGCCATGGCTGATTTTAGAAGCCCTCATGTTTGATCCAGGAGATTGCACCACAAGACGATGTAATAAAGGAACCATAGCCAGATCATGTTCATGCGCAAACTTGTGAGAAACAAAAGAATGCGAAGAACCAGAATCAAACAACACTCGGGCATGGACTGAGTTAACAGGAAGCATACCCATCACAACTCCAGGTGCATGCTCAGTTTGAGCGACGTTGACACAGTTGGCACGAGCAACCGTAGACCCGGGCTTGGTGTTGATGTTGAGAGCCCGAGGTGGAGGTGCACGAACCATAGAAGAGCTTGCCACAGGTCTTGGAGATGGTGGTGGAAGAGCTTTGTTGTTCATTGGACAATTCCAGTGCTGATGCCCAGTGTTTCCACAAGTGTAGCAAGCACCAGGTGCACGTGGAGCAACGTAGCCAGGGACTCCGCCAAGCGCTCCAGGGTAGTTGTGGTTGTAGCCCCTGGGAGCCGCAGTGAAGGAGTTTGGTGGCCTTGCCGCATAGCTTGACGGTCTTGGTGGAGCCGGGAGCGACGGTGGGGTGTTAGGAACCCAGACACGATGCTTAGAAGGAGCTGTCATAGTAGAAGAGCTTGCTGCATCGCGGCTGTGTTTCTTTGACTCCTCAAACACTTGCCTACTTGCTTCTTCCTGCAGAGCTGTATGTTGGAGTTCCAGAAAAGACCCCGGCCTTGCATGAGTGATTGCATATTTGATGGAAGCATTGAGTCCTTGCCGGAACCTCTTTTGCTTCTTCTTGTCATCAGAGATCTCATCGCCACCATACCGAGAAAGGTTCATGAAGTTCCTGATATAGGTATTGACATTGTCAGTGCCCTGCTTGAGGTTGAGAAACACTTCCTTCATCCTTGCCATGACAATTTCTGACAGATATTGCTATTTGAACGCCGCAGTGAATTGCTCCCAAGTAGGCTGAAAACCAGAGAGGTCTGCCTTGAGGTAATTTTCCTACCACAAAGCTGCATCTTCCTTTAGAAGGTGAGTGGCACATTTGACCCACTCTTGCTCGGGAACATCCGCAGTCATCAGCAACCTTGATACTTCACGAAGCCAATCATCCGCATCAAGTGGCTAATCAGACACTTCAAATTGGCGTGGGTTGAACTTGAGGAAACTCTTAATGTCTCCTCGCTTGGGAGGTGGAGGTAGCGGAACAAACTCATTCCTCCTCATGCTTTCTTGGAAGCACTGCTAGTTCTGCTGCACAGTGCCCAAAGCATTTGCAATACTTGCCAAAGAAGCCCCCAGTTCAGGTGGGATGTCCTCATCAGAACGGCGTGGTGGTGCCATCCTGTGATTGATATAAAACACAAGTCAGTACTATAATGGAGAATAATAATAATCCAAAATAGTACCAAAATGGAATTAACCGAGATTAAAGGATACACTAAGATGATATTAAAATATCACAAAGTTCAAAGCACCTAGAAGATATTTAGCATATCGCACGCGACTGAACAAGGAGTGTGGTACACAAGCTAACAAAGAAAAAAAATCGCAAATTTCGGCATTAAAATACCACTATATGCGCAAAACCACTTAACGAATCAAGATTAGTAACTCTACTGATTCAATATACACGAGCGAATGATAAAAGTAGTGGTATGGTGGCGACTCCATCCCGCACTAAAATCATTACTCCGCACATGAATCAGTAAAACACATATCCCAACACCTTCTTCTTAAGATGAACCTAAAGATTAGTAACTATGGAAATGAACACCCCAAACAAGATAACGTTGGATAACAAAGAGTAAAACAGATTGCACCGGTATACAACGAATCATATAGATCGCGTCGGTTTACAAAGGCCTGTCGGTATGGAATGTACCAACAGTTGATAACCAAAAGGCAGATAGAGATAACATTTGGATGCAACAGATAGACAAAGAATTCACACACACACACACAACCTATGGTACTATGGAACCCAGAACACGTGAATCCTAGTTTGAATTTTAGAAGAGGATTGAAAACATTACACTTCCTTACCAAAAAAAGGGTGAGTGGGTGGGTAAGAAAAAAAATGGAAGTAGTCCTACTCTCACATTTGTTTTTCCCTAGTATACATAACTACCAAAAATATTTGCTAGACTGACAACGACCATTTTGGCTGAGACCCTGAAGGGCGGGATGGCTCTGATACCAATTGTAACTACCTCGGTGAATTACGCTCTTAGTTTCATGCCTGGATGAGCGAAAGTGCTTAAAATAGTACGGTGGGGCCCGGGGCCACTCACGGTAGACCTTTCGGCCGTCCTAACCACTTTCAGAGCATCAGGACAAGAACGGGCGGCGTAATCGGCAGGCGAAGGGATCAACTACATACACAAGTGAGTATGTATGCCAGCCACATACAACAGTCCTCAGAGCCATTCCATCTAAAAGAAATAGAAATATTGCAACGCCATACGTCAAGATTCAAATATCCTAGATAGAGATAATATTTTAGGATAGCTCCTCATACATCAAACATCAGAGTATCAGGCGGAAGCGGAAAACAAGATCCGAGTACGGATAAGAAGCAAATAGGCATAAGATGCCACATAAATAAACACATCCCGCCCACAGATGTCACGGATCCCCGTTCCCGGAATCTCTACACCGAGTGATCGTTGCCAACATCATCCGTCTCTTCCACCTAGCATCCTTCTTGCGAGTACACCTGTTCATCTGAATCAAACAATTTATCGTGTGAGACCCTAGGGGTACTCAGCAAGTCTTTATGCCTCTAAAGGGGACACAACCTGGGGTGACGCAATTGCAGCAAAAGATAATAACTAACAAGTCTAAAGATACTCGCTAACCATCCGCCTAACCAATGATAGACGGATGTCCGTGAATTAAGAACAATAGTTATAACAGTATAATTAACAGATCCATCCTCCTCCTCGCTTACGAACGAGGAAGCGGACGAACAGCCCCCATCAGTTGGCAGTTTTATTAACCATTCCATGAGTATTGCACTATTTACTAGTCAAGTACTTCGTCATATTAAAAGCAGTACTTTAGTTATACTTGTCTATGATCGAGAAACTGTGCTCCAAGTCGTCCATAACCGCAGACACGGCTTTCAGAAAGATTTACCCTGCAGGGGTGCACAAATAGCAACACACACTCGATCAACCTCGGAAAAACCAACTCAAAACCCAACGAGGCATTCACGACAAAGCGATCACAGGATTCAGAAATATTTCAGGGGCCACCCCATTAAGCTACCCGCAACGAAGCTAGCTGACTCCGAGACGGACTCAAGGTTTGTGTGGACGGCGGTAAACGACTGGGAACCGGAAAGTGTGACTGGGCTTGTCGATACAGCGAAAACGTGTCACGATTCAAAACAGTTCAGGTGCTCCTCGCACCATCGTAAATAAACAGTAAACATGGCATAAGTACATGATAGAAATAAAACCCCAAACTAATTGTGGCCCCAAGAAATAAGAATGAATCAAGCTCTGGCTCAGGGGGGTCCATAAGGCCTCCCGGATGTGGATAGTGCGAATAGTCAAGGAATAGGAATCAAGTACTCGGGGTCCTATGGTACACAAGTGAGCATGAAAAACCAAATAGCAGATATTGCCCACCGGTGCCTCTTTCATTAGTTATCCCATTACTACTCAGGTTAAGTTGTTTAGGTACCTCGTTATCCATCAGACACTCACATATCCTACACATGCTTTTCTACGACTCGCATGGCTCAAACAACTCCTGTAGTAATGGCTCATGGGATGGAGGAACAAGCTTCGGTGGGGTTTGAAAGTAAAGGCTATGGAGTACTTGGGATTCAATTTAATGCAATCGCGACTCAATGATGCAAGAATAAGATAGAGGCAATAGGTACTATATGTATGCAAGCATGTGGTAGTGCTTGCCTGGCAGCTCAGTCGAAGCGAGAGACGGATCTGGGTAGAACTCCTGTGATTCCTGATAATTCTCCTGCTGGGCGTCTATTCGAAGAAGAACCAAACAAACAAGGGCCAACATAAATAAAGTGCGCAAGCATATGAATTAAAATGCGACAAGCAAACAAGCATGCCATGATGAATGATGCACAATTTACATGGCATTAAAGTAGCATGGCATGGTGAGGTGTGGGGTGCAAGAATAAAGCATTTTATTATCTCTTCGGTCAAGTTTTATTGCCATAAACAGTTCTGATTTGTAATAATGACATGATGCATGCTTCAGTTCAGAACAAGGAATGCATAGTTAGAACGGTCTCGTTGCGCTGATCGATTTAGACATATTATTTGTCAAATTCGGAGTTGTAGAATTAAAGTTATTAATTTATTAAGAAAAGGGCATTTTATTGTAATTTTAATCATCTCGAAAATTTAAAGTGCTCAAACGTTATTTTGAATAGCATATTTGAATTCCTCACATTTTTCTAATTCAAAAACATATATCATTTGTAATATTTGAATTTATAATTTAAAAGTTATTTAAAGACAGATTTGAATTTGAATTTTAAGATTTCCTGGAATTGTTTTATTTAAACAGATAAACGGAAAACTTTTTACACTCGACCTCTCCTAGCCACAGTCACAGACAGGTGGGGTCACTGCTGACTGGGCTGATTCGGCACGCAAAACTTTCCTCACATCGTGCTTCTCTACCCTATGCGAATGACAGGTGGGCCAACGGGCTATGGGTCCACGTGCCAGCGGCTGAGCCCGCAGAGGCTGACAGGTGGGTGCGGCTGGAGCGCGGGTTGAGTGTGCAGAAAAGGTGGGTGCCTTTTTGCAAAAACTTCACAGACACGGACAGGTGGGCCTGATCTGGACCGCGGGCTACGGCAAAAATTTATGGAGGGGTTATGTGCAAGATGGCGACAGCTACTGTTTTTCTTCTCTTTCTCTGACAACGGAGCGGTGCTCGACAGAGGTAGCGCGCGGTGCAGGGATCGAACCCGCGACCTCGTGCCTGCGCGCGGCAGCGGCTACGACTGCGCTGGCTTGGGATTGCTGCAAGGTAAGCGGTAGGCGGCTAGATCTACCTAGGCGACGCCACGGTCTGGAAAACGAGCGCGGACGCCCGCACGCATAGAGCGTTCGATGGAACGACCGGCGCGACCAGGACACGAATGGGACGGCGAGGATGTCTGGGAGGTTCGTGCTCTTACCGTGGGCTCGTTGGAGGGCTTGGATCGGAACGGGGAGCAGCAGATCGTCGACATAGCCGATGAACGGCGATGCTAGGGTTTCGGTGGGCGTTGAGGTACTGCAGCAGATGTGGGCTTCTCCTCCTCGCTTGGGTGCGCCGGGAGACGTGGAGGAGCAGCGCGGTCTTCCTCGACACCTTCCACACCACGCCCGCCTCCTCAATCCGGAGATGGCAGCTGAAGCCGAGGTGGTGGCCGGAGTAGACAGAGGTGGAAGGAGAGGGAGAGAAGGTAGGGCACAGCGCGAGGCCAGGGGAATCTAGGAGCACGGCCGAGAGGCGAGAGGGGGTAGATAGCAGAGGGAGAGGGGAGGGTACCGTGTGGGAGCAGGGTAGAGAAAAGTGGCATCGACACCTTTTTCCTCCTCTCCTTCACGTGCTCTAGCTGGGGCTCGGCCTGGGCAGGCACGGGTAGGCTGAGGGGCGGATCGGGTGTCCCTTTGTGGCAGAGAGAAAAGAGAGAGAAAAGAGAGAGAAAAGAGAGAGGAGGTCCGAGGTATCTAGGGTTAGCTAGAGGGGGAGGCTCGGGTTAGGGTTGAGGTAGATGGGGTAGCTGGGGTGTGGGGCCAGCCTGGCAGGCTCGGTAGGGTTTACACTAGAGGGGTTGATTCGGCCAAGGTGTAGAGAGAGATAGAGAGGGGGGCTAGGCGAGTGGTTAGGGTTTAGAGCATGAACAAAAATAAAGAGCAAGCAAAAGGGTGGGGTTTGGTGATGGATAAAGAGAGTGAGGGTGGAAGAGAGAAAAAGAGTGGTTTAGGGTTGATTCAACTCATCCAAAACCAAATGATATTAAAAGAGAGAAAAGAAAGAGGTGGAAACAAATGTGCATGGCCCATGCATGATTCAAATGTGCATGGCTCATGCATGATTATTAATTGCCATGTTTTATTCTTGTGACAACAATAATAATATATCATGGCATTATACACATGCATCCCAAAATATGGAGTAGAGCCAAACTAAAGAAAATAGAATTGGATCCATCCCACCCACATGAGCTAGAATAAATATCAAAGAAAAATAAAAGTTCATGGGTAATTAGGATGGTGGAATTATAAGGTGGTGACAAAGAAAGGTGGTGAAGTGGAATAAAAGATATGCCCCCAACTCAACTTGGGCATCAAGCATCTATCGAGATTCAAATACAATACAACAAGAGCCAAATACAAATAATAATGCATATGAGAGAAGAACCAAAAAGGAAAAGGTTTTATATGATGCTCAAATGCAAGGTGGCATGATGACATGAGCATGATATAATTATGATGCAACAATTATATGTAGGAAGTAGCCATTATATTACTAGACCATGTAGCATTACATATGTTAGGCAGATGGGATGCTACAACTACGAGTCCATGTAGTAGCTAGATGGCTGGTTATCCTCCTTTGTGCTTTCATGTCTAGATCTTTTGAGCACCGTTCATGATCAAGATCATCTATTTGTAATTCTGCATGTTGTGTTTGCGGGGATCCGATGGATATTGAGATGCTATTTCAGATTGATTATTGATTCTATCATGTCTTTGTTATTTGTGATCTTGCATGCTTTCCGTTGTTAGTAGCTATCTTGGCTAAGTAGATGCTAGCAACTCCAAGAGTTAGTATTTATGCTCGATAGTGGGTTCATGCCTCTGGTAATCTGGGGAAGTGACATAAATCTCTAAGGTACTAGATGTGCTGTTGCTACTAGGGAGAAAACAACAATCCTTTATTCATAGAACAATCGTATTGTTTACATTAGACGCAATTCGTAAAGCAATAATCTGTTGCTTGCAACTTAATACTAGAGGGGGTTCGGATGATAACCTGAAGGTGGATTATTAGTCATAGATGCAGTTGGATGACGGTCTATGTATAATGTTGTAATGCCCAATCAAATCTCAAAGGAGTCAAGATGATTAGTATATGCTTGTATGCTTTCTCGATGTTTGTCAATTTCCCCGCTGTAATTTGTTCACCTAGCATTTTATCTATCTTAAGGAGAGCCACCTCTAGTGAACTATGGACCTGGTCCTTTCTTTTACATACAATCTACAAACTGTTTACTGCTTTGTGTTTACTTTCTGCAAACTATTACTTCCTTCCATTCGATACGTTTAATCCTTTGTTTTCAGCAAAACCAGTGAGATTGACAACCTCATCGCAAGTTGGGGACAGAGTTCTGTGGTTGTATTGTGCAGGTCTCCACGTTGCTGCTGGCACCGGTAGTGCGCCCTGCCAACGTTCAGCTAGCTACACCTTTGGGGTGTTTCCTTGCTCCTACTGGATTGATAACCTTGGTTTCATAACTAAGGGAAACTTACTGCTGTGCTCATCATACCTTCCTCTTGGGGTTCCCCAACGAGCTTGTTGATACACGAGTCAGCAAGTATTTTTCTGGCGCCGTTGCCGGGGAGTCAAGGACATCTTCACAAGGGGAGTCCCTCGTAACCAATCTCTTTACTTTGTTATTTTTGTTTTGCTTAGTTTCTTTTTTCTTTGTTTGCTTGTTTTGTTATAAAAAACACACAAAAAATAGTTTTACAAGTTTGCTTTCTTTATCAAAAATACAAAAAAATGACTACTCTTGAACACTATATTGTGTGACTTCACTAGCACCAACAACAATGATTTTATGAGCACACCTATTTCTCCACCTGTGCCTGAAGCTACTTTCTTTGAGATAAAACCCGCTTTATTCAATCTTGTTATGAGAGAACAATTTTCTGGTATTGGTAATGAAGATCCTGCTGCCCATCTAAATAACTTTGTTGAACTTTGTGAGATGCAAAAGCATAGGGATATAGATGGAGATATTATTAAGCTTAAATTGTTTCCTTTCTCTTTGAGAGGAAAAGCTAAAGAATGGTTGAATTCCTTAACTAGGAATAGTATTGATTCTTGGACAAAATGCAAAGATGCTTTTATTGGAAAATACTATCCTCCTGCTAAAATTATATGTATGAGAAGTGAAATAATGAAGTTTAAACAATCTGATAACGAACATGTTGCTCAAGCTTGGGAAAGAATGAAATCTTTGGTAAATAATTGTCCCACTCATGGACTGACTGCTTGGATGATCATCCAAACTTTTTATGCAGGATTGAACTATTCTTCAAGGAACCTATTGGATTCTACTGCTGGAGGTACCTTTATGACCATTACTTTGGGTGCTGCAACAAAGCTTCTAGATAATATGATGGTTAACTATTCTGAATGGCATACTGAAAGAGCTCCACAAGGTAAGAAGGTAAATCTTGTTGAGGAAATTTCCTCCTTGAGTGATAATATTGATGTTATTATGTCTATGCTTGTGAATGAGCCCATATTGATCCAAATAATGTTCCTTTAGCCTCTTTGGTTGCTCAAGAAGAGCAAGTTGATGTGAACTTCATAAGAAATAATAATTTTGGCAATAATGCTTATAGGAATAATTTTCGTAACAACAATTATAAGCCATATCCTCCCAACAATGGTAATGCTTATGGAAATTCTTACAACAATAATATGAGTGCTCCCTCTAAACTTGAAGTTATGCTTAAAGACTTTATTAGTAAACAAACTGCTTTCAATAAAACTATTGAAGAAAAACTCTCTAATGCTGAAAGAAATATAGCATCTCTGGCTAAAGCTCAATCTTCTTTGAGTAAAATGGCTGCTAAACCTAAAACTAATGATAATCCCTTTGTAGCTACTAATGCTATACAAGTAAGAATTGATGAAAATGTTAGACTATTAGCTAAATTACATGCTAAGTGGGAAAGAGAAGATGAAATTGCTAGAAACATTAGTGTTTCTACTATCACCACCACTAGTGTTGAGGCTAGTAATAGCTCTACTACCTTAGATAATAAATTCGATTTTGATCTTGATGGTTGCAACATCTCTGAAGTTATTAAGTTCCTACAAAAGCTTGCTAAAAGTCCTAATGCTAGTGCTATGAACATGGCCTTTACAAAACACATTACTAATGCTCTCATAAAGATTAAAGAAGAATCGATGAAATATAAAGCTTCTATTCCTATAAAACAAGAAGATGGTTGGGAACCCATCATTAATATGAAAGTGAATTACTTTGATTTCAAAGCTTTATGTGATCTTAATAGTAGTGTTTCTATTATGTCTAGAAGGATTTATGATATGCTTGATTTGCCTCCACTTGAAGATTGTTATTTGAATGTCCCACTTGATGATAATGGTAAAAAAACTCATGGGGAGTATTAATGATGTTCTTATTATGGTTAACAATGCCTATGTCCCTGTTGATTTCTATGTTTTGGATGTTGAATACAATGCTTCTTGTCCTATTACTTTGGGAAGACCTTTTCTTAGAACTGTTGGTGCCATTATTGATATGAAAGAAGGCACCATTAAATATCAACTCCTACTCAAGAAAGGTATAGAACACTTCCCTGAGAAGAGAGAGAAGATTTCTTTTGCCTCTCCTATGAAAACAAAATTTGGTTTTAATGCTTCTTCATTTGAGAACACTTGATTCTTTCTTGCTTCTTATGCCTAACTTAAAGGCGTTAAAGAAAAGTACTTATTGGGAGATAACCCAAAAGTTTTAGATGAGTCTTGGAAATTATTACCTCAGTAATAACCGCTCCTTATCATTTTTATTTGCTTTTTGTGCCAAGAGTAACCTCTAATGAGAGAGAAGTAATGATTGGGAAAGTTGTTGTCCCGAAACAGATTTCTCTGCTTCACCGTAAAAATTTGTGTAAAATATCCGAACGTCCTTTTGATGCGTAAATTTTTGTGCTTCTGCCCCAAGTTGTTATCTAACTTTCGTTAGTTCAACACATTTTGATTTGAGCAACAGAAGGTCTTAGCAAAAATTCGTCTTTACCTACTGGTCTGTTTTGACAGATTTCTGCCAGTTTCTGCATTTGCTTCTTGTTGGTTCCTTTTTTAGTTCTTTTGGGGAATTGATCTTTTTGAGGGCAGTGATACAGTAGCTAGTGTTTTAATGGAAGTTTATTGGTGTTAGAACTGAACCTTAGGACCTATTATCTTGAGTGCACTAATGTTGCTAATAAAGATTGTGTGAAGTTTTGTATGAAGGAAATTTTTTAGGTGTATGGAAGGAATGAGTAATGAGATGACGGATGGACTAAAGCTCAAGCTTGGGGATGCCACGCGTGTCATCCCATGAAATATCCAAGAAGTACAAGCGTCTAAGCTTGGGGATGCCCAAGGCATCCCCTTCTTCATCAATAAAAATCCCAGGTTTCTTCCAAACGCTTCATTTTTATTGTTTCATGCACAGTTGTGTTGTTCTTGGTGCATCTTCTTTTTTGTTTTCGTTTTGGTTTTTAGTTTGCTTGGTTTGCTTAGTTTGATGAATAAATTGGTTGGACCCCCTCTTTCATACATTGGTTTTCAAATATTTTGGTTTGTTTGGAAAAGAGTAGGAAAAGCTCATGCTTGAGTGGTAAAGCGAGCTTGTTTTTTACTATGGCTTATGCTTTATCATGCCATACTTGATATTGTTTTGGCTTTATGCTTAGTATTCTCTGTTGTAGCATGACTTGTTATAAACAATTGAGATTGCTTAATGTGCCTTGGATGAATCATGCGTTGTTTTAGCATATTAAAGCATAGTATAGTGGTATTCTCCTTTGATGCTTTATTTGGGTTGACTTGGCACATGCTCACACAATGTTATGACTATCTCAAGTCACCTAAGCCTTTATGATCCTTTGGTTTTCAACTTGTAGTATCACTTTATGATTTTATCAATGATGTTTTGTCGCTCTGCATGATTATGGCCATTATTGCTCTCTTAGTTTGTCGCTCCCAGTCTTTTGCTAGCCTCCACAACCAAGTATGAGTTCCACTCATGCATCCAACTCCCTAAACAAAGTTATTCCAAAGAGTCCACCATACCTACCTACTAGCTTACGCTATTCCAAGTATATTCATGCTTTTGTTCACCTTCCAAATTAAACTTGTTATCAGAAAACTAGTGATTAAAGCTCTCACGAACTTGATGGCACACTATAATTTTCTTGACCTTAATAAACTTGAACCATTGTGTCGTCTATGTTGTATATGCTTGCACTTATTTGTTGGGAATTAGCAGAACCATGTTGTCATGGGGAACGCTTTCAACATTGCACTTGGTACTTTGTACCTAGTTGATATCATGCTCTTTTGTCTATGGATGTCGTCGGTGTGAAATGAAAGGGGAGCTTGTAAGTCCATGGAGTTATGTATATGTGTTAGAGAAACGCTTGGGCCGCTGGTCTAATCCATGCTGACATGGTGGAAACCTGCAGCGTAACCATAATGAGCTGTCTATGAAGCATTCTTCTTATAAAAAATAGTCCTATATTGAGAAAGAAAAAAGAGAAAAAAAGAAAAAAAGATATTATGAAAAGAGGAAAGAGAGAAAAAAGCACCATATTCCCATGGTTAATAAGAAGATTGTTGAGATGCTCGTTGTCTTCTTGCCTTGTCATTTTGATATGGGGATTCTTCCGTATCATCGGGCAAGGGGTACCCCGTTGGCGGTTCTCTATGATACACATGTACTTACGATGACAAGAACTTACCGGTGACTAAACTTGAGTAGCATGAGGAGCGGCCCTTGTATTCAAGGGACATGAGATTTTTAACTTATACTACATCAAGCATGTACACCATAGTTTGTTCACTTTAACCTTAATCACTTGAAGATGCTTATGATAGGGGAAATGAGAGCTAGAAGCTATTAAGTACCATAATTTTTGGAAGCTCTTTATGAGACTTGAATCCCTACTTTCTTCTATGAAGGCTTTTCTTCCACCATTATATTGAGTCTCCACCTTCTACCTTTATGCACTTACTTAGAGAGCATAGTGGCCATTCTTAGTTCTATGTGCATTGTCCCAAGACTAGTTGATTGATGCATAACTTGATATTGCTTGTTTTAAAGTATTTGTATCTAGTCACTCTTATGAACTTTGAAGGTGTCTTATGCATTTATATTTTATACTCTATGAGGGACAAGCTGAATACTATTATGCTATGTTTTCTTTATGTGCAATAAACAAACGTCTTGCAAAGCATTGTTATTCATGAATCTTTTGTTTGTGCCTTTTCATGTTGCAACATAGTTTCTTTGTCTTATTGCTAGAACTTTATCTTTCATGTTATGATTGAAGTACTATGATCCTAGCCTTGAATGTTTTACAGATACTTTGATCAAGTCTTTGATGGTGCATGTCACCTCAAAAATTATTCTATCTTTTTATCACTGACCTAATCGAGGACGAGCAGGAGTTAAGCTTGGGGATGTTGATACATTGAAAATGTATCTATAATTTTTGATGTTCCATGCTTGGTTTTATCTACTTTCTTGTGTTTTGTCCACACTTTGGAGTACTTTTCATATGATTTCTTGGACTAACCTATTAACAAGAGCCACTGTGCCAGCTACCTGTTTTTTGTTGTTTTTGGTTCCAGGAAAGTCAGAAAATGAATATTCTCGGAATTGGACGGGACAAAAGCCAAAGTGCCTATTTTTTCGGAAGACATTTGAAGCCAAAATACGAGACATAGAAGGGCTGGGGGCCGGCCACACCACCTGGCCGCGCGCCAGGCCTATCCCGCACCAGGGGTGGTCTGGCCGACCCCAGCACGCCCTCGACCTCTCCTTCCGCCTATATATTGCCCTCGGGACCAAAACCCTAAGTACCCAATCAAAAATCCACGAAAGAGTCTATAGCCGCCGTCCATCTCCATCCCTAGATCAGGAGGGATCTGAAGCTCTTCCCGGCACCCTGCCGGAGAGAGGAATTCACCCTGTAGGCCTTCTTCATCATCTTTCAAGCCTCCGGTGTGATGCGTGAGTAATTCATCTCTGGACTACGGGTCCATGTAGTATCTAGATGGCTGGTTCTCCTCCTTTGTGCTTTCATGTCTAGATCTTGTGAGCACCGTTCATGATCAAGATCATCTATTTGTATTTCTACATGTTGTGTTTGCGGGGATCCGATGGATATTGAGATGCTATTTCAGATTGATCATTGGTTCTATCATGTCTTTGTTATTTGTGATCTTGCATCCTTTCCGTTGTTAGTAGCTATCTTGGCCAAGTAGATGCTAGCAACTCCAAGAGTTAGTATTTATGCTCGATAGTGGGTTCATGCCTCTGGTAATCTGGGGAAGTGACAGAAATCTCTAAGGTACTAGATGTGTTGTTGCTACTAGGGAGAAAACAACAATCCTTTGTTCATAGAACAATCGTATTGTTTACATTACACGCAATTCATAAAGCAATAATCTGTTGCTTGCAACTTAATACTGGAGGGGGTTCGGATGATAACCTGAAGGTGGATTATTAGTCATAGATGCAGTTGGATGACGGTCTATGTATAATGTTGTAATGCCTAATCTAATCTCAAAGGAGTCACGATGGTTAGTATATGCTTGTATGCTTTCTCGATGTTTGTCAATTGCCCCGCTGTAATTTGTTCACCCAGCATGCTATCTATCTTAAGGAGAGCCACCTCTAGTGAACTATGGACCCCGGTCCTTTCTTTTACATACAATCTACAAACAATTTACTGCTTTGTGATTACTTTCTGCAAACTATTACTTTCTTCCATTCGATACGTTTAATCCTTTGTTTTCAGCAAAACCAGTGAGATTGACAACCTCGTCGCAAGTTGGGGACAGAGTTCTATGGTTGTGTTGTGCAGGTCTCCACGTTGCTGCTGGCACCGGTAGTGCGCCCTGTCAACGTTCAGCTAGCTACACCTTTGGGGTGTTTCCTTGCTCCTACTGTATTGATAACCTTGGTTTCATAACTGAGGGAAACTTACTGCTGTGCTCATCATACCTTCCTCTTGGGGTTCCCCAACGAGCTCGTTAATACATGAGTCAACAAGTACTAAAGCACTCAAATGGGGCATGGTATGTAAAAGATTTCTTAAGCAAGATTATTAATCAATTACAGCCTTTATACAAATGTTTAAGGATTACCTTTAATGTTTCTTAAAAGAATAACCTTTTAGGAAAAGATTACTTTATAAGGAAAAAGCATTTAAGTGTTTAACATGCAAAGTATAAAAATGAAGTATACTAATATTCTAAGATTGAGGGGAATTGTTATCTGGTAATTATGATGGGATTTATTATGTTAAGTTGTTAAGAGTTAAGGTACTTATTATAATATTGAGAGGAATTGTTATCTGGTAATTATGCTCGGGATCAAACCCATCTCGGCCCACTCTCCTTCCTTCTCACTCCTTTCTCTCTCACGCCCAAAGGCACGCACCGCACCGCCCCAACCTCAATCCCCTCTCACGTCACCGCCCGATGCTACCGTCTCCAACACCACTCTAGCCATCGTCCACATCCACCACCATGGCCAGTTGACGAGGATCTGCCTCCTTCTCCTCCCTTGTTTCTCTACCGCCGTAGGTTATTCTTGCGTTCTCTTACGCACATCTATGGTGAACCCTAACCATGGTGTTCTGCTAGGTCACCGACACGCTCCCCGGTTGCTTCTCGGATTCCGGCTGATCTCCTCCACGTCGCCATGATCGGCTATTACCTCTTTTTCCATGGTGATGGTGGTACCACGGCTGCTATCGCCTGTGCCATGGATGGCCGCGACCTCCTGATGCTCTTTGTCGACCTGGACCTCACCTTCCTCAACTCGACGCTGGTGGGAAGGTGCTCAAGGCCCAACCCCGGCATCATCTGCGATGATACCATCGCATCAGGTTAAGGTACTTCCTCTGTGACTGGCTTTTGAGCCGATGCACTGTAGGTTTACATTATGGAGATCTCAGAATGGATCTGTGGTATTTATTGAATTTGGATCCGGCTGTATCTCTGCTGGTTCTAAGAATTATTTGAGATGAGATAGTGTTCTTGATCCTGTGCTATTTCTATTATTGAGTTAATGAATCTATCTCCAGTAGTAAGATTCCCAAAGCCTAACCCATTATGGTGATTCCTGGTTATGAGGATGATCTAGTACTATTCAACTTTTCTCTAATTAGCTAGCGGATTTATCAAATGGTCATGTGGTTCATGATTTCTTCTTAAGATGTGGTACTCATCTATATGATATATTTCTAGCAATTATGGCTTAGGCTATACATGGGGGTGGATAAGTACTGTACCTTGTCGGATCATTCTTTATTTGTGAAATATTGCCTCAATTTGGATGACTTGTTCATCCCAAGCATGTGTGGTCAGATGAACCCTATTTGTGATGCTTGCTACTAGAAAAAAGTTATTTAGCTTATAAATGTGCTTCATGTACTACATGACAGATAACAGTAATGAACTTGTGGTTGTTCTTTTACATGATTTCTAAGAATGAAATGATTCCTAGATTGGTGACTAGGAAGATGATTTATGTATATGTGCTATAACTTGCAAATGGAATTGTTTGACATATTTGTGCTGCCAACATGGCGGTAAGCTTTACTTGGAATGATTTCTAGTGGTTTACCCTAGAAAAATGATTTAATTAAATTAGTTATTGTGAGGTTGGTTCTCTGAGTTGTTGGCTAGTCCCCGTGCATAAGACTTGTGGCTTGTGACCTTCATAGATGATCTTGCTGCTGTGGTACCTCCTTGGAGGATGCACAGTAGCAAAGATCATCTACCTGATCTTTGTTTGGTCATTCTTATGCCCCAATTATACTATAGATGGTCCCTTGCCAATAATGCAAAGTCTAAGGCTAGTGTTTAAATAAAATAGACTTGGTACTGGAGGTTTTGTATTTAAATAATTTAGTGGCTTAGGCTTATGCTACCACAAGATCTTTTATTGTGGTGCCTCCCATGTGGAGTGTGCACAACAGTGGACTGAAGTGGCATGATCTGCTGCTATTTATCCCTGCCAAGGATACATGGACTAAGACACAACCTTAAGTAAGATCATATACTGGTGTGCTTTAAAACTCTATGATGATTTGCATAGTATCTATGCATTCTGAGAGCTCCTTTTCGTTCCAAAACTTTTTTTGTAAAATATATTGATAAGAACAGATGCTATATTTGGGTTTTGGAGTTAATCACCTGCATTTGTTTGGAGGTTGCACTTGCTAGGGATCTAGTTCAGCTGCTGCTGTATCTTGATATCCTACTCCACCTCTCCTTCTAATGCTTGATCTCCTTCAGCAGCTCCAGCCTGGCCTTCTCCTCCTGGAACTACTGTTGGCGTTGAGCTTCTCTTTTGTGGCTGGCTTGATCTTGATCTCCTCCTTGTCCTAGCTATTGGATGGCTTCTTGAATCAACAATAGGTTGGGTGATGGTTTGGTGGGATGATCTGGTATTCTTGTTGTTCCTGACTTGTTCCTCTTCAAGTCATCATAACTAGAGCAGTTGGTTGATTAGCATGTATGTATGAAGAAATTCTGTGATGATCCATCAAGACTAGATGTTGTTCTTGCGGTTTGAGCTATGAAGATGTTGGGGTGTCGTGTGGTGAAATGAAGTGTGTGGTAAGTGACCAACCAAGTGGTACTCTGCTGCTATAGCTGTGTTCTAATCCTCCCTTGTGGATGTCTTGTGTTGACAGCACACAATCATGCAATGACTATGCTGTTGTCAAGTGGGCTCTATAGGGTGCAAGTTTCAACCTTTGACTCTTGTGCCTGTGGATCAACTTGAGTGAACAGATATTTTCTCAACCTTTGGCTTATTTCTTTGATTTGCTGCATGAGGGTTTTTGCTACTAATCTAATGATGCACAAGTCTGAAGCATATACTCTGATTAGAACAGATACTTAACTTGGCCCCTTACAAATCGAACTTGATGATGAGACAACAAGTGCATTACACTATAAATCTGAGAGTTCAATTAATACACTAACACCTTATTCCTTTATTTTTGTTTTATTTTCTTTTGAGTTGATTTGCAGGTACAAAATCTTACAAAGAAGATCAAGAAGATCTAGTGTAGGATTTGGTTGTAATTTAGGATTTTCCCTGATTACATTTTGTGCTACTTTTCTATCTTTGTAATTTTATTTTTCTTCTTTTGTAATTTTTTAACTGTAAAGACAATGTAACATTGTGTTATGTAATAAAGATATCCTTTTATCCATTCATGTATATTACTTCTTTATAGTAAGATCTCTTATTCTTTTATTATAAAGGACAACATAATATTTGTATGCATCTTATATTTAAGAATTCTTTATTATTATTATTACCTATTTATTATCATAATGTCATATATTATTATCCAATATTAGAATTTGTTACTTATATAACATCTATTTATACTTTTATTTCAATTTAATTTTCTAAATTCAAATTAGAGATTCAAACTCAAGTTTGTATTCTACCCTTCCAAAACACAAAGATTTAATAGAGGTCATGTCGAAATCTATCGCACTTGCTCGCATGCTTTCATCATAACAAGAGAGATCTTGATCTCTCTACAGCTTCTTTAGTTTTGCGCGAAAATTTCCCGGATATTCTTATGCATAAATGCAATGCACAAACATGTGTCCTGTCTATTTCGAGGTGCTAATCCTGGGATGTTACAGTACTGTTGGGCCAGCCATGTGGCCTCCACCCCCATATCGTGCCTGGAGCTCTCCGGAAAGTGGGCGCGCGCCATACCCTTGAGCTGGGACTAGGCGGTGATCTTACGGCGAGCCATGACTAGTGAGCTTTGGTTGGTGCACCTTGCCATGGCGAAATGATACATCCATTTTGCATCACCATTCTATATCATAATTCACTGTTATTCATTGATATATTTCATATTAAGTGATGGTACTTATGTTATTTCATCTATTTTTGCATGATTGATGATTTGAGGAGGATGATCCACCGGAGTGAGGATTCTGATGGAAAAAGCACTGTTTGGAGGCAAAATTCGCGAAGATCAGAAAATCCCAGAAAATATATGGAAAATCCTATTTTTCAAAAGACGAAGGAAGCCAGAAGGAGGAGCGGAGATGGGCCACAGGGGGACCACACCCCCTGGTGGCGCGGGTCACCCCTGGCCGCGCCACCAGGTGGTGTGGCCACTCTAGCCCACTCCCAGCATCGCCCTTTGGCATATATAATCCCCACGAAACCCTAAAGTTCGGGGAGCGACCATAGAAAGATTCTGCCGCCTCTGCGGGGCGGAAAACTGCAGAGAGAGAAAGAGCTCTCCGGTAGACAGAAATCTGCCGGGGAAATTCCTTCTCGGAGAGGGGAGATCATCGCCATCAACACCACCATCAAGCTGTACTTCATCGGGATCATCATCATCTTCTTCTTCTTCATCATCATCTCCATCAGCACCATCATCACCACTCCATACCGCTGTAACAATTGGGTTGAATCTTGCATAGTTCTTAGGGGAAACTTTCTCGGTGTTGATTACTTGTTGTAGTTGATGCTATTGAGTGGAACCATTGAATTATTGTTATGTTCAGATTGTTACTTATCATTATTTCATCTCTGATCTTGATCCATATGATGTCTCGTGAGTCATTCATTTAGTTCTTGAAGACATATGAGAAGTCATGTTGTTAGTAGTGGAATTGTGTTGAGAAAGATTCAATGGTTTGATAATTAAGTTGTGGTGTTATTCTTCTAGTGGTGTCATGTGAACGTCGACTACATGATACTTCACCTTTATGGGCCTAGGGGAATGCATTGTGTATTTGGCTACTAATCGTAGGGGTTGCTGGAGTGACAAAAACCTAAACACCCGTTAGGAAACCTTTGCACAAGGGAGTGTAGGATCTCAGAGTTTAAGGCTGTGGTTAGGTTTTTATCTTAATTACTTTCTTGTAGTTACGGATGCTTACAAGGGGTATAATCACAAGTATGTATTAGTCCTAGGAAGGTCACTACATTAGCACAGGTTCACCCACACAGCACTTATCCAACTAGAGAAGATTAATCAACTATATAAAGCAAAAGCACTTGACAGTATTCCCATGTGTACTCGAGAATGTTTGGTTATCTTAAGTAATACAATCGGATTGTCCTTTGCTAAAGAAAGGATTGGGCCACTAGCTACATTTATTATCATTATCTTTTATTTACTCGCACTTTATTTATCTGCATTATCAAAAACCTCTAAAAATCCGTTTGCTAAGTATTTACAGAGAATTCCTGATCCAAGCCACTCGCAACACCTTCTGCTCCTTGTTGGGTTCGACACTTACTTATCAAAAATACTGCGATACACCCCCTATACTTGTGGGTCATCACGCAGCCGTATTTATAGCTCGTCCTTAGGCGATAAACGACCGCGGAGCGGGCATGGGAAACCGTAGCTAGCAAGGGCAGAACCTTGTGGCCGCTCGCGAAGCCGGCGGGGCAGTTGACGATGAGACGTCCACTCCGCCGCATCAATCCTTGACACCGAGCGGGAGGGTCAAAATCTGTTTGCCTGCCCGCTAGACGCATCCCGTGACCCAAATGGAAGGAGACGCATTTCCTATTCGTGGACCGACGCAAACGCACTATTTTAGGCATATTGGCTGCCCGAAATGGGTTGCGCTGGTGGAGTGTTATATGCGTCCGCAGGAGCACGCTAATGCATGTTCATGTAGATGATGATTAGTAAAACCAATTTGGATGTACACAATGATGTATCCTACAAACATGTAAAATCTTAGTTAGAAATATTTGTTTTGTTCCGAGCAACAAAAAAAGGAAACCAATCTTAGTGAACTATGCATATTTTAAAAATTCCAAAAATTATTAGATTTTGTCATTTGTGTGTACCAAGATAGAGTTGCGATTTTGCATGCTTGTGGAATATAGAATCAACATGTAGAATTTTTAATTTTAGATCATTGTGAAACTTGTAAATATGATTTTTATTTTTAAAATAGAAACAGATCACCAGAGCTTGGGAGCCAAAGAGAATTATCACATTCGGCGACACTATGAAAACCTTCACACCAATAAAAATAATAATACAAACGACGGTAGAACAAATAAATAACTAATACTCCAACATGATGAAAGCAATCGAAAGGAGGACTCTTGTGGACAGCCATAGCTGAATCCATCCAACGAAGGACAGGGTTTTAAACGCAGAGAAAGAAAGATCCGAAAGAACTAGAAGTTTGGAAATGTTTGAGATCTTGTTGATCTTGTTTGTTGGCATTTGGACCCCTTGGTGTTATACTTTTAGTCTTTATTTTGCTTGTTGGCGTTAGCACCACTGGTCAATGTGGATGCGGCCATCTTCCTAGACATCTTAGTGGGGTAATGGTCTGCCGCCCATCTTGCATGGTCATCATGGCCTACTAGTCATAGTTTTGATGATTTGGGATGGCTCCCGCTGTCCCCAAACGGTCTTAAGCCACCGTCCTCAAAATCCAACCCATTGTAGGATGTAGCCTTGTGTGTAGCACCATAACCATCCATGGTTGCGGGTATGGGCGAGAAACAAGGCGACCTTCACCTGCGGATGCCCCACTTTACACCATCATCATTGGGCTTCTACGACATCAACCACCGCGATAACCAAGGTAAGGCCTAAGGTGGGAATATAAGAGTGATGCCCGAAGAGATCATCAATGATAACGACCACCCAACAACTCCTTGCAGGGCATGGTGTTTGGTCGCGTGGCGATGTCCACGCCAGGGCATGATTGGGCGAGGTCGTATCCTGAGGTGTATGCAATGTATGTGTAGAAGATGATGAATCACATCATGTTGTATCAGTGCAGCTTATTTTGTGTGGCTATGTCCGTGTCAAAACGGACCGTGCGTGTCGATGAATGTGAGCCTGGTGAGCAGTGTTTCCCGCTGATGTGAGTCGCTGATCGCTTTGGCGGGCATGTTTTTTCTTTTTCTTTATTTGGTTGTGTGCATCCTCGATGTCTTGACTTAGTACTTACATTGTGTTGGTTGTAGTGACCGGATGTAATTGGTATCTTCTTGATATTAATATTTTTCCTTTATCGAAAAAGAAGTAGGCAACGACGCAACACTATTATGTGCTTTTTTACTTATGATGCATTTTGATTAATTTTGAATGTTTATCCATTATCATATGATATTGGAAACACCAGGTGTAAATTTTTATAGGACTTTTAGATTTCAAGACAGTGGGTAATGCATATGTTGCTTTTTGATTAATTTTGAATATTTATCCATTATCATTTGATATTGGAAACACCAGGTGTACATTTTTTGAGGACTTTTAGATTTTTCGACAGCGGGTAATGCATTATTATGAGAACATACCGATAGTCAAGACATCAAGAATCCACACAGCCACATCATTACAAAAGAAAATAAAAGAAAAGAGTAGCTCTGATCTGTGATGAGAAGCAACCACTCGTTATTCCTTGACAACACATGTACTTTTTTTTAAATGAGCATTTAATAGTATTGCAAAGATACCAAATTACACCAGCCTCTCCAACAAGCATTGTCCTAGCGGCCTTACGGATGCACACGACCAACAATAGAAGAAGAACTACAAAAAAAGAAAAATCCCGCTACGGTGATCCATTCCTTGAAACAGTAGTACTACCACCAACAAGACAACACCAGAAGTTCAGCTTCTCTAAAATCTACGCCTCCAAGAAGGAAAAAGTACACAAACACCGTCATCATCCGATCATAGATCTTAGATTTTCGTCCTGAAGAAAGTTCTCGCTCTCAAAACAATACTTTCAGCGCGGCCATTTCTAGGCACAACCAATTAAGGCCAGACTCTGGGTTCTCTCCCTAAAAGGTAGGACTATGAAACTTCTCCTGTACAATCGTCCTCACTTGCATGCCACTGCTCCAAGTCACAAGTCAACAAGCCAATTCCTCAACACCACCCAGACTCGAACCACCATTGCCAGTTCTTAGATCTCGATATCCATGGTATTCTCCGTCAGCATCATGGAATGAGAACATGCCCCATGATATTAACAGCCAATAGAGCTTCGAAGCGCTCCGTCTAAACCCAAACGGTGAGCAAAAAACATGGGTGCACACGATCGAATCCCACCCGATTCACCAATCTCCCGGCATGAACGCACTGTGGAGTTCGCCGACAGAGCCTTCCGGAACACGACACTACAACCATATCAATGGAGACAAACATCAAGCGGATCTTCGTCTTGGCGTGAGAGGAACCCTTGGACCACCTCCTTTATTCAATCCGACAACACATGTACTATGAGAATGATTTTCCAAAACAACTTCTTCATGATGGGAACGACACGCAAACATGTCGTTGTCGGATCAAAGAACTCAAGACTAGATCACCGGATTTCACCATAGATTCCAATGGAGGGGGCGGCGTGGTTGGGGTAAAAAGACCTCCTCTCGATATAGGGATATTTAAAAAATATTGGTTATATGTTTTCCTTCGGCAGTTTCTCTAGAAGGTGGTGGGTTTTGGAAATCTGCTAGAGTTCCTCTGAGCCGAGGGCATCTCCACCCGCACGACCCAACCGGTTCACTGGCGTCCGAATGGACTCGCGCAGCGTGCGCGGCTCTCCAGCAGGGCGACCCATCAGACCGAATCGTCCGGCCCGACCAGTCGACGCACCAAATTTGGGCAACGTTTGCGTCGGTCTGGACAGTGCGCGGACTACGCGGGTGTTCGTCAGTCGACTGCTCGGGTCCATATGTAAGTAAAACATTAGTACTAAAACTTGTTTTCCATTAGATTTGCCCTGCCCATTACAAAAAGGCACACAAAATAAAAAAAAGTCTACTACTGCTAGAAGAAGTTATCCTTTCAGCTACTCGTTGTTGCGGCCGCTGCGACCTCTCGGCCAGGGTCACCCTCGTCGGAGCCCTGTTGGGGCCGAGGCTCATCGCCTGCACGATCTGCAGGAGACGGCGATTGCCTCCTCCTCCTACCTTGCCGAGGGCGATCTACAGGGGGACGCGCCCGCAGGAAACGAAACGCAATGATGGCCGAAAACCCTAGCCGCGCGGGAAGCCCCGACGCTGATAGATGATGTCACGTCGCCATTAACATCCCATCGCCGAGGTGTCAAGCGGTGACAACGGGAGAGACGGACAAGATGCGTTGGGCCACTGCACGCGGCCCTTCGGACAAGCTAGACCATGACCCAAATCCCCCCGCGGCCTGACCCAGCCAGACCAAAACAGGCGTTTTGGGTCGGCCGGTGGGAGATGCCTTGAGGCGCTTCAGCTTGTGACTGTCCTTTTGGTCGGGCGGCGGCTAGGTCTTTCGGTAGTGTGCCGATAGTTTGGTAGGTTGTGTTTTATGGATACGATTACATGGTTTCTCTTCACCACAATCTAAAATTTGTAAGAATCTCGTGTTAGTCTGAACACATACGATATTTGAGGTAACACTAGCACATATGACCATTACCATTTTAGGAAAAATGGCCTCTCCATGAGTGATGATTGCAGCCATCATGGCACATATCCGGTGGGAGTAAGAATGCCATACTAGACGGAGCCATCCGATTCAACTCACTGTGATTTACTCTGAGCACATCACGGATGCAGAGATTGGTTTTCAGTTTCCCATTTCCAGCAAAGAAGAAACACAACAAAAACGAAATGCTTAGGTTCCTCGCGCGCCTTGGATCGATCCTATTCATAGGATCGTCCTCTTCCGACCCGCCGCGGAATTGCAGCCTCTCATCGTTCGCCGTTTGCTAAAAATGGCGGTGGGCAGTGCCCTATTTGTGCACACCCCGGAAGACGGAACCAGGCGAGCTCCTGGACGTACATTTAGTGGCCCATGTCACGGCGGCATTGCTCCCACTTCTCGCCCGCCTAAGGCGCTCGGAATTTCGCCGCAGGCATGATGAAGGGGAGCGGTGCCATCCCGAACATGAAGCCCCCGTCGTCGTCCATGTTCTACGTCCACGAGGCGGTCGCCGCCAACAGCCACCACTTCCTCGAGGAGTGCTCCCTCTGCGCCAAGTCGCTCTCCGGCGACATCTTCATGTACAGGTACGTCCATCGTCGTTCCGTCCGTCTTGCCAATGGCACCGAGATTGAGTTGCAGGTGGAAACTTGAGGCTGTTGTTGTTGCGTGCGTGCAGAGGTGACACGCCGTTCTGCAGCGAGGAGTGCAGGCGGCAGCAGATCGAGGTGGACAGGGCGAAGCACCGGCGGAAGAAGCACGCGGCGGCGCACGCGGTGTCGGCGCGGAAGGAGCACCCCCACCCCCACCGGCACCACCACCACCACCATCACCATCACCACCACCGTCAGCACCAGCACCAGAGGGCCATGGTGAACGCCACCCCGTGGAACGACGCCGGGTTCGCCGCGAGGAGCCCGGCATTGCGCGTGTGATCCGATCCGACCGACCCGCGTCCCGGCCGTCAGATCCCGCGCGCGACCTTCGCGGAGACATACATACATACATACACACCCGTGTATGACTACACGCGAACCCTTGCACGCTTAGGAACTGGTTGCATTAGTGGTGTACGTACGTACGCCTGTCTGGACGGTTTTGTTTCTAGCATTTTGCCAAGGTTAGAACTTTTTAGAGCCATGGATGGATGCATGGGCTCCCTCTCCGCTTCTCTTCCCCCAGATTAACTTGGCTATTGTTCTGGTGCTGTTGTGGAATGGAATTCATTTTCCGGACCAAAACGATCCCTCTAGTAGATGACATGTAAAATCTTGTAAATTTTCTGAATATATTGTTTTCTACTCAGCCAGTCAGCCTGCGATGAACATATATACTGTACGAACTTGTGAAAATGACAACATCATAGTATCTCTGCAATGGAAAACTTGAACAAAATAATCAGGTTCGGAGTGGTGGTGCATCCAAGTTTCACAACTTGTGTAGCTTATGAACTGTGTAGCAAATAGCAACGCCGAGTCAGGCATTTTTTTTAAACACGACTTTTGCGACAGTATGATGGACATGCGTGCGAGTGGAAACCTGTAGGTTTCACAGAATATATAGAATCATGCATCAAAGAAATCATTTGGAAGTTTGCAACCTGAAATGCTCAAATCAAGGATTGTACAGTGCCGTTGCAAGTTTGCAACCTCATGGAGGACGACCTGCATACTTGCTGACAAAGGCGATCCTCAATTCTATATGAAGATTAGTTCAACCAAAAGCGTAATAAAGCATGAGAAAACGAATCGAAAGTGGACGGCCAATAGAGTCAGCGATGCCAAGAGAACAATAAATTATGCAGATTAGCTTCTTTTAAAAGTCATCTTAGATGCATCGGATTGGATGCCCGGCAGTATTGTAACGAATACAATCAAACCCATAAGATCTTATGCAAGATTTTCTGGCCTGATTTCACAGCATCTTCTTCGCCACGTCCGACAGGAATAGGCATAGCATATTCCCGTGAAGTACTCCTTTTCAGCCCCGGATCACTTCTCCCACTCACACCCACTGATCTTCCTTTCATCAATAGGGGCTAGTACCATTTTAGAGGAAGATCTTTATTTCTTACACGGTAGTGTTTGAGTCTCGATGAATCCTAAGTTAGTAAGTTGCACGAGACATTTGTCCAGAAAAGAACGATGATAGAAAATAAAACTTCCAAATATCTGGATAGCATGTACCATTTTTATTGCTGCAACAACTTCAGAAAGAATTCGGAAACGTAGGAATTCCATCACCACTACTAAAGCAAATCCTCTTACAAAAATGAACAAGCTACTTAGAGCAGCCACAATGCGGAACGGTTCGGCGGGAGCTTGAGCGGAAAAGGATCGGTCGATTAATCCTGGCGTCATGATAAGGGCGTGTTTCGTAGGATGGCCCAGGGACGGGCAGGCCCCGTGGAGAAGTAATTAGGCTGATTGGATCACTTCCGGTCTTCATGTTGTTGTCCCGTAAAGACCTTAAAGCGCTCCGGGGGAGGCCCGCTGGGAAGTGCCGAATCGGCAGTTTCTGTGGAGCCAGGCCCGTTGCAGCACAAGGTGCGGGCTCCGCTGCACGCGTGGAGAAGGCGAGGAGGGACGCCGTGTCCCTCCGGGAACACGCGCCATAAATCCCCTCACCGCCCCCTCACCCTCTCACCCCTCTCGTCTCACTCTCGCTCTCACTCTTCCTGACGAGGGTTTAACTCATCAATGCCCATTGTTATGGGCTTGGGTTTTGGAGAAGGAGGGAGTGCTGGAGACATCTATCGGCTAGCAAACAAGCACACAGGGGACAAAGGATTTACCCAGGTTCAGGCCTCGTAGAGGTCCCTACTCCTGCTTGTCTGCTCGTGGAATTATCAAAGAAGTCGAAAGTTACAATGCTGCGCAGATGCAATCTGACGAGAGTTGTGGAAACTAGGGTTGCGTGTGTCCTCTTCGCCGCCCCCTCCTAGCCTTTATATAGATAGGCTAGGTCTCGGGTAGCAGGTCGAGTCGGTTACAAGTTAGGGTTTTTCCCTTCAAACTTTCTATCTTTAGCTTCCTCTTGTCTCTCAAGCAATCGAGAGTCCGCAGGTTACTCGAGTCCTTTCGTCTGGGCCTTGGCGACACCGTGGGCCTGTACGTATTTAGACCGTATATACCAAGCTCGAGTACCTGTAGGGTATACCCATGTCAGTAGCCCCCGAGTATCCAGTGGAATCACAGATTCGACTGGGTACTTTTTGAAGTTTTCGAGTGCCTGAATGAGTACATTTTTCGATTGCTTTCATTTATGTCATAGGGATTTGTTGATATACGTGCATGATGTAGTCGAAGTATCGGTATCAGTTAACCACCTTAGGGTGAAACAACGCAATCTACTCGAACTCGAGTCCGCGGACTCGAATCCAGAAAAGTGCTGGCGTAATTCGACTCAGGCCGCGGAGGTCTTACATGAGTCGAATTCTAGTTATATGGGTGTGAGCACTTGACGCGTCCGTCAAGGCATGTTCATTGTGCCTGTAGGCACGGATATGTTTCTGGTAGTGCGCAGTTAAATGCGTTGCCAGGCCTTTATTCAGGTCTTACCTTCACGCTGTAAGCGCGACATCCGAATTTTATCATCGCGGAGATGATTCGGGCAACTCAGGAGACGTAATCTCTTTGTAGGGAAAATTATGAGGCGGTGTCGCCATGATCTGTGAGTGTTGATGTAATCAACGCACAACTTTCGTGCAAATAATCATAGGGTGCGCGACCAGCGGTCACTATGGGAGTAGCCCCCGAGTGCCTGGTTGAGTCGAAGACTCAGGCATGGACTAAAGAAATTTTGTGACTGCTGTCATTTTTGTTTGTTTGAGTCGAAAACTTGGGTTGAGACTGCTGTCGTCTTTTGCTTGCTTGTTTCAGTCGAAATTGTTTCCAGCGCTCCCTATGGGAGTAACCCACGTCCATAGTCGAATCGTTTTTCGAGTGGTTGGGTTTGATTGTGAGTGCCTGTATCCCTGCAATAAGAAAAGAAAATCATAGGATGCACGGCCAGCGCTCCCTATGGGAGTAGCCCCTGAGTGCTTGGTGGAGTCGAAAACTCCATCAAGGACTAAAGTAGTCGTAGTTTTCCGTTAAGTAGTCGTTGATGACGTCAGTGCTGACGCTTGCATGACCTCAGTTGCCCGCGTGAGCGGCTTTGACGGGACGTGACGAGCGGTGGGTCCCACTTTCTGACTTTGATTTGACTGGGCGTGCGTAATCTTATTATTAACTGTGCCTCCTCGATTTCCGCGCAGTGGAGGGACGGTTCGCGCTTCCTCTTCCCCACGTGTCGAGTGCGATATGTGCCACGCGTCCAATAGGGTTCTTGTGAGCCGTTGGATTGCATCTCTTAGGGGTTAAGTAGCGATGCTACGGCGGTAATTTTCCATCTACGCCCTTTTCTTCCTCGCTTCCATCGCCATTGCTGCTGCTCCTCTGCTTTTCTCCTGCGATCATCTCCTCCTCAGCTCTGGACCATCTCCGCTCGTTTCCAAGTTATTTCCTGCGTTCTCATCGCCGCCGCGCAATGGGAAAGAAGAAAGGAGGCACTGCCACTAAATCGGCCGCCACTGCTGCTGCGGCGAAGAAGAAGGGTGGCCCCGCTACTGCGGGCACCAGTGCCGCCGCCGGCGGAAAAAAGAAGGTCGCGGGCACCCGCGTGACCAATGGCGCGTTGCGCCCCTCTATCATCAAGGCGTCTGATCTCCGTCTTCTTCGCCAAGACGGAGTTATTTCTGCAGCAGTCGCCGACACGCGCGTCCCCAGCGGTGAGACCATTCTTGTGCCTCCCGCTGGTTTTCGAGTGATCTTTCTTGCTTTCATCATTCGCGGCCTTTCTTTGCCTATCCACCCCTTTCTTAGGGGTCTCCTCTGTTTCTACGGGATCCAGCTCCATCAGCTATCCCCAAATTCGATTCTTCACATCTCTTGTTTTATCACCATTTACGAGTGCTGGCTCGGAATCGAGCCGCACTTTGGCCTTTTCAAACGTTTGTTTAAGCTAAAGCGTCAGTCCGCATCTGGCTCTTTAGTTTATGACGTAGGTGGTTGTGGAATCCATGTCGACCCATCCGCCACCTATTTCGACATCAAGCTCGCTAAGTCCGTCCAGGGATGGCGGGACAGGTGGTTTTATGTTCGCGACCAGAAGGTCAAGGACGAGCATTTTGGACTTGCGCCTTTCGACCCCGCGACTCCCGGCAAGAAGATGCGTTCTTGGAAGAACGTGATCATGCCCTCCGAACTTGCGGAGACAGATGTGTTATATCAACGCGTCTGCGACCTCGAGAGTCGCATAGGCGCAGAAGAGGGAGGATGCGCTCTTGTCAGGACTTGGCTGCGTCATCGCGTCTAGCCTCTCCAAGCTAGGGTCCATCCCATGTTTCAATGGGGTGGTGCTGATGATGTCACTCGTGTGTCTGCCGATGGCATGTCCGCGAGTGAGGTAGATAAGAGGGTGCGACTGGTCACGAAGTACACCTTCAAGGATGTGCTTCCGAATGAGCCAGTCGTTCCTCCCTTCGATGCTTGGAATCCTCCTCCCGAGGTATAATTGTGCTACGCAGTAGCTTATGTTTGCGATTGCTTTTCTGTTGCTTACTTGCTCCTTTTTGCTATTTGTATGTAGGATTGGGTGGTGTCGCCTTGCATGCCTCCTTTCCCCGAGGGCATTATTCCTCGTGAAGCCTTTGAAGAGGATGAGTCCGAGTCGACCATCCCTTCTGATGTGGAAGAGGAAGCCCCCGAGTCCGGGAGCCCGGATACTCGCAAGCGTTCGCGCAGCAAGGACTTCGATGCGTCGACTCCTTCAACTCCAGAAGGCACAGTTGCTGGCGCGGAGTCACCAATTCCCACCGTTCCTGTGAGGGCTGTAGCACCGTCTTCTCGCAAGAAGATGCGATTGCCCAAGGAGTCTTCGTCGGAGTCGGCGGAGGCCACGTTTGATCTTGATAAATTTGACTGGTAAGTTTATAAGGTCATTCATTCTTTTATGTTTTCTATTTGTTGGCTTTGCCCTGGAGTTTTGCCTTTTCTTAATGCGAATTTTGTCTTCCAGTCAAGAGGCGTCGTCATCTTCTAGCGACGTTGAGTTTTTGAAGGAATCAGGAGTCGCGACCTCAAGGGCCAAGGTAGAGGTCGAGCGCGCTCCTTCTCCTCCGGCGGCGGCCCACTCCGGGCACAATTCTTCGAGCTCTCCTCACGGAGGGGAGCATCGAATAGTTGCTCGGATGACGGCTCAACAGACTTCTTTGGAGTCGCTAGAGGACCATGTGAGTATATCTTTCCTTCTTTTGTATTTTGGTAGTCAACGCCTTCTGTTGCCCTCTCTAATTCCTTGCTTGGTGCAACAGCTCCTTGTAAAGGAGGCCGCGCGAGTGGCGGAGCAGGTGATGGCGATGGGTCGTCAGCATGCGATGCTGGAGACGCGTCACCGCGTGGTCGAAAGTGAGTGCTTCCACTCTTGTTTCTTTCATCTTCTCTCTGTTTTGGTATGTTCGACTGATAGCCAATTATTTGAATGCCATGTAGCTGAGCATAATGTCCTACTGCGCAATGTCGCATCATTGGAGAAGACATTGGCCGCAGCTGTGAAGGGGCGCGATGAGGCAATCGCGGCTCGTGATGATGCCCGGAAGCGCGAAGAGGATCTGCGTGCCTCTTTTGCAGCCAGGGAGAAGTTGTTCGAGGAGCAACTATTCTCAGTCGCCAAGGCCCTCTCAGGTACCTTTACTGGTGGATTTTTTATTGATGCTTTTCTCTACTTCTAGAGTTTTGCCGGTGGCACTAGAAATTTGATCCATGTATTTTGGTGTAGATGCTGGCGACTTGAGTTTTGACCCGCAGGCCCTTCATCGTGATGACGCTCTGGTCGGCACGGTATCCGCGGTCGAGGACCGAAGCGCCGTCGTCCAGAATAGATTGTCCAAGGCCAAGGTCGCCCTTAGTTGCCTCCAGGAGGAGTTGATGCCCAAGGCAGAGCAGGTCGATAAAATGGACGAGCTGGTGGAGTCACTCGCCGGGGGCGTGCCTTCTTCTTACAAGAACTCCCTCCGGGCGGCTGGTGCAACGATGTCACTCGCCATGGTGCAAGCCCACGGAGTCGAGATAGATCCCTCTGCGGTGTCAAAGACAATGCCTGTTGGCGCGGATGGTCAGCAGGTAGTCTTCGCTCCCTTTGCGACTACCTGTGCCAAATATGGCCATCCCTTGATTAATACCGTTGCCAAGTATTCGGAGGAGCTCCAGCGTGCTAAGAAGGCGGCAAAAGCTTCGGCCTCAGGGGCAGGCGGAAAGTCAGTGGCGTCTGATACTGCCACGGACTTGATGAAGCCCCCGAAGGCGTCGAAGTCGAAGAAGCCAGCTGCTTCGTAGTTAGCTTTTGTAATAGATGATGAATTGTCCTTTTGGTCTAAGAACATGCCTGCTGGCGAGTGTGCTTGTGAATATTTATGCTTATCCTAAATGCACCTGTTCCCCTTGTCATTGTGTTAATTTGGTCGCCTTATTTGCTTCTGTCTTAACTTGTGGTAGGGCACATCGAGTGGTCCCGTAGGGGGAAACCAGGACTCACCATCTCTTGATGAGACAGTGGGACCGCCACGCTCCAGGGTAAAGGAGTTGTCCTTGCTGTCGCGACTTCGTGACCGCGTGAAGCAGCTGGAGCGTGAGTTGCCCCTGATCCGCGGTAACGCAGATGTGTGGAAGTCAAAGGCGGAAAAAGCCGCCGCCCGCGAGCAATATCTGCTTGGCGAGGTGACGCAGCTGGGCGACCAGTTTAAGTGTTAGTTTGCTCGTCCTCATTTTTTCCTTTGCAGTTAGTCGCAGAGGTACGTTGTACTCATGCTGTTGGTGCTGCTTCGTGTAGTTGTTAGCGCACGCCATCCGCAGGAGGAGAGGGATAGGATTGCCATCCGCCTTCATGGTCTCACCCAGGAGCAACTTCAAGAGAGTGGATACTTCTGGGTGGATCATGATCGTGCGACTGCATTGGCGAACCTGCAGGATCGCTCTTCGCGAGTACTGCTCTTCCTGAAGAAGTCGCAGTCATGTTTGAAGAATATCTACCGGGCGATGTTCCCGTTGGATGATGCTCCATCAAGCTTGTTGGCTCTCCTGGCCAAATTTCAAGATATGTCCGCGGTTCGCGAGTGCGTGAGGCAGCAGTTGGTGGCTGGTGCCAAGGTTGCCCTCTCGATGGTGCGATTGCACAGGCCTGATGTGGATGTTGCCGTCGTAGCTTCCGGTCTGCCAGCGCCTCCAGCCGGATCTGCTTGGAATATGGTGCCGCACTATCAAGCGGTGGACTGTCCAGCAGAGGAGATTGTCGACTTCTTCGAGGAGCAAACCAATGTTCTTCTGTTGTAGCAGTAACCAGATTTGTATCCTGCACATAAGTGTATTTGTGTTGTAAAGTTCATATATATATTTGTATGTAATTTATTGTTGAACGCGTACAAATAGCTTTTGTAAGCGTAAGGTGTGTTGCACTATGCGAGTCCTTTTCGTTAGCCTGGCCATCCCTTTTATCAACCTGCCAGGTGCGTTGCAGGTGGGTTGAGTTTGCGTTAAGGGGTTCAATTGATGTGCCAGCTACTCAGGATGTCGCGTTTATTAGTTCGAAGAACAAATGTGTGTAGTGGCGTAGCGCCCGAGTACAATAGTAACAGAAGTGAAAAGAAAAAAAACACAGAGTTTTGGGGCACTTAGCTTTTATTTATTTGGAGAACAGTACGAGGTACAATGTGTGGCTAAGTAGCCTTGGCTGGGTAGCCTTATTTGCGATGTAAAAGTAAAAAAAGCTAGGGGTAGAAGCGTCGCAGTTGTGCGACGTTCCAAGGGTTGGAGTATGCGACTCCTATTTCTAGGTCTTGAAGGCGATAGGCGCCACCTGGGATTACTTCTGTAACCAAGTATGGTCCTTCCCAAGGGGACTCGAGCTTGAGATGCCCCTGCTGCTTCAGTCGCAGGACCAGGTCACCTTCGACGAAGGATCTGGGGCGAAGCCTTCTACTGTGGTAGTTGCGCAGGTTCTGCTGGTAGATCGTGGATCTTTCTGCGGCGATTTCTCTTGCCTCATCGAGGAGGTCGACGGAGTCTTCGAGTGCAAGAGATGATTCTTGTTCACTGTAAGCGACTATGCGGCGCCTTGTACCTTACTTCAGCGGGTAGTACCGCTTCTGCCCCGTGCACCATAAAGAATGGCGTGTAGCCTGTGGCGCTGTTTGGAGTTGTACGTAGGCTCCAGAGTACGGATTGGAGCTCATCTGGCCAGCAACCCGCGGCTTGTTCGAGTGGTCGAAGGAGTCGCTTCTTGATGCCGCTGCAGACGAGCCCGTTTGCTTTTTCCACCTGACCGTTGGTCTGTGGATGCGCGACTGAGGCCTAACTGATGTTGATCCCCAGGTTTTCGCAGAATTCTTGGAACTCCTTGGATGTGAAGTTCGTCCCGTTGTCAGTGATGATGCCGTGCGGCACGCCGAAGCGGTAGACGATGGACTCGAAAAACTTGACTGCGCTGTGCCCTGATTGCTTGGTTATTGGCATGGCCTCGATCCACTTGGTGAATTTGTCGACTGCGACCAAGAGGTAGACGTATCCTCCTTGCGAGGACCTTGGGAGTTTTCCAACCATGTTGAGACCCCACTGGGCGAAGGGCCAGGCCAATGGAATAGGCTGTAGTTCTGCGCCTGGTGCGTGTGGCTTGTCGGCGAATCGTTGGCAAGCGTTGCATTTTTGGACTATGTCCTTGGCATCGCGCATGGCCGTGGGCCAGTAAAATCCAGCTCGTAGAGCTTTGGCAACGAGAGCGCGACTGCCGGCGTGGTGTCCGCAAGTCCCCTCATGTATGTCGAGGAGGACTGCTCTTCCGTCAGCCAGGGAGACGCATCGTTGTAACACGCTTGTGATGCTGCATTTATACAGTTCGCCGTTGATAACGGCGAATGCCTTAGAGCGTCGCACGATGTGCCGTGCGTCTGTCGGGTCGTCCGGTAGGCGCTTGCTGAGGAGATATGTAATGTACGGCTGCGTCCAGGATTGTTCGATCATCATGACGCTCATTGGCCCTTCAAGTCCTGTGTCTAGCTCCAAGTTTTCGAGTGCCATTGGCTCATTGGGTGGCGTAGCCCCCGAGTCTGTTGCTGCGCTTGTTTTCTTCTCTGCGGCCTTTGGCTTGATGGAGCGTTCGCAGATGCGCTCGAGAAATACCCTAGGTGGTATGGGGGCGTAGGTAGAGCCTATGTTGGCGAGTGCGTCCGCCTCCTCATTGCTTTCGCGACCTACATGTCGCAACTCGCAACCATCAAAGTTTCCCTCGAGTGTATCGTAGAGGTCGCGGTATGCGATCATGTTGTCATTGAGTGCGTCGCACTCGTGCGTTGTTTGGTTGACGACCAGCTTGGAGTCGCCATATATGATGAGCCTCTTTGCGCCGCAGGCTTTTGCCATCCTCATCCCGTGCAACAGGGCCTCGTATTCAGCCTCGTTGTTTGAGGCTGTGAACTGCATTCGCAGGATGTATTTCAGCTTGTCTCCTTGAGGTGACGTCAATATGACACCTGCTCTTGCTCCGTCTTTCCGCTTGGATCCATCGAAGTGCATTGTCCAGAGGTAGGACATATCTGGCGTGTCCGGGAGTTGGTTTTCCATCCAATGCACGAGAATGCCAGGGAGAACTTGCGACTTGATTGCGTCGCGCTTTTCGCATGTGATGTCTCGTGGAGACAGTTCGATTCCCCAAAGTGCGACTCGTCCCGTGGCGTCGGGGTTATTGAGGATATGTCCCAATGGGGCGTCGCTGACTACCATGATTGGGAGTTCCTGGAAGTAATGGCGCAGTCGCCGGGCGGTCATGAAGACGCCGTACGCCAGCTTCTGGTAGTGCGGGTACCGCTGTTTTGTTGGCGTGAGGACCTCGCTGAGGTAGTATACCGGGCGTTGTACGCCATGGACCTTGTTTTCCTCGGCCCGCTCGACGACGAGCATTTTACTAACCACTTGGCTGGTGGCGGAGATGTATAGCAGTAGTGGCTCCCTTTCTCGTGTAGTCACCAGTACTGGCGAGGTGGATAACAGGCGCTTGAGATCTTCGAATGCTTCTTGCGCTTCCTTGGTCCACTCGAATTTGTCAGCTTTGCGGAGGAGCTGATAGAAGGGCAGTGCCTTTTCCCCCATTCGACTGATAAATCGACTTGTTGGAGATATGCCCAAGAGGCAATAATAAAAGTGGTTATTATTATATCTTTGTGTTTATGATGAATGTTTACATCCCATGCTATACTTGTATTATTAGGAAACACTAATACATGTGTGTTTTGTAAACATAAAAGAGTCCCTAGTAAGCCTCTTGTTGAACTAGCTTGTTGATTGATTGATGATCATGGTTTCCTAATCATGGACATTAGATGTAATTAATAACAAGGTTATATCATTAGGAGAATGATGTGATGGACACACACCCATAGTAAGCGTAGCATAAAGATCAAGTCATTAAGTTCGTATTGCTATAAGCTTTTAAATGCATAGTAACCTAATCCTTCGACCATGAGGTTGTGTTAATCACCATCACCGGATGGGTACTTTGATGACATCAAACGCCACTTCGTAACTGGGTGGTTATAGAGGTATCATTGGGTATTCTGAAAGTATGTGTTGAAGCGCATGGAACAAGATTGGGATTTGTCCATCCATATGATGGATAGATATGCTCTGGGCCCCCTCGGTGGAATGTCATCTAGTTAGCTTGCAAGCATGTGACTTGGTCACAAGGGATGACATATCACGAAACGAGTAAAGAGTACTTGTCAGTAACGAGGTAGAACTAGGTATGGAGATACTGATGATCAAATCTCGGATAAGTAGAGTATCGCGAGACAAAGGGAATTGGTTTCGTATGTTAATGGTTCAATCGATCACGAAATCATCGTTGAGTATGTGGGAGCCGTTATGGATCTCCAGATCCTGCTGATGGTTATTGATCGGAGAGGTGTCTCCGTCATGTCTACATATTCACGAACCGTAGGGTGACACACTTAAGGTTCGAAGTTGTTTTAAGTAGATATGGAATGTGTGTTGGAGACTGAATGTTGTTCGGAGTCTCGGATTGGATTCGGGACATCACGAGGAGCTCCGGAATTGTCCGGGGAGTAAGATTCATATAATGGGGATCTTTTTCTGAGTTAGGAAATGTTTCGGAGTGTTTGTATGGGGATTCTAGAAGGTTTCGGAATGTTCCGGAAGGTTCTAGAAGATATTTTGGAGTTTATTTGAAAACCAAGATAAGATAAGATAAGATAAGGGAAATTTAAAGAGGAGACTTGGGGGGGAGGACTCCTCCCCCCACCTCCTTGGTGCGCCGGCCCTAAGGGGTGGGCCTAGGGGTGGGAACCCTAGGCCGCACCCCTCCCTCTATATATAGAGGGGTGGAGGCGCCACCCCCCTTGATCCTCCACTCTTGCCCCAAGCCGCCTCTCTCCTCCTCCTTCTTTCTGCTCAGGCTTAGGCGAAGCCCTGCAGAATTCTCCACTCCACCACCACCACCACGCCGTCGTGCTGCTGGGATTCCGTGGAGAGATCTACTACCTCCGCTGCTCGCTGGAACGAGGAGAGGAAGGTCTGCTTCGACTCCGCACGTGTGACCGACTACGGAAGCGCTACCGGAACGCAGCGCCGGAAGGATCGTCCACTCGATCTTGAGATCGGCAAGTGATCGACTACATCAACCACGAGATCTAATCTCGTAACGCTTTCGTGTCTACAAGGGTTACTACAGATCTATCTCGTTGCACATGTCTAATAGACTAGATCTTGGCTTTTATCTAGATTAGATCTGGGTTTTGTTCGTTCTTGCGGTAGAAATTTTTTGTTTTCCATGCTACGAACCGTTCAGTGGTATCAGAGCCGTATCTATGTGTAGATCTGTTGCACGAGTAGAACACAATGGTGTTGTGGGCGTTGGTGCTCGTGCCGTCTTTTGCTTTGTGTACTTTGCATCTTGCGGCATGGTGGGATGAAGCGGCTCGGGCTAACCTTACATGTCATCGCACATGAGACTTGCTCCACGCTTGACGTGTAACTTGCTTTGCACAAGTGGCTTTGCGGGTGTCTGTCTCTCCCACCATAGTATAAATCCAATTTACACTTTGCACTTGATAGCACTTGTATCAACGTTGTGGTTCCGTTTCGTAGGTAAGATCCGTTCTTGTTCGAAAGCCCCAAACCACGTAAAACATGCAAAGAAAATTAGAGGCGTCTAACTTGTTTTTCAGGGGTTTTGTGATGTGATATGGCCATCATGTGATTGTGATTATATTTGATGTATGCAATGATCCTTGTTGTAATATGGCAACCGGCAGGAGCCTAATGGTTGTCTTTAATTCTGTTAAGACCTGCGTGTCTATTCATCTTGTAATAGCTTTATTCCAAGTAGTTGTAATAGTTGCTAGTGATGATGGACAACCATGAAGCGGCGCCACTGACCTTGACGCAATGCTGGTGATGATGGAGATCATGTCCGTGCTTTGGAGATGGAGATCAAAGGCGCAAGAAGAAAGGACCATATCATATCACACTAATTATGAATTGCCTGTGATGTTAATCCTTTATGCATCTTGTATTGCTTAGATCGCGACGGTAGCATTATAAGATGATCCGTCTCACTAAATATCAAGTAATAAAGTGTTCACCCTTAGTTGGCACCGTTGCTAAGACTCGTCGTTTCGAAGCATCTCGTGATGATCGGATGTGATAGATTCTACGTGTGCATACAACGGGTGCAAGCCAGATTTGCACATGTGTAAACTAAGGTTATCTTGACGAGCCTAGCATGTATAGACATGGTCTCGGAACACGGAATACCGAAAGGTAGAGCATGAGTCATATAAATGATATGATGAACATGAAGATTGTTCGCCGATGAAACTACATCTTCTCTCGTGAAGATCGGACTTGGTGTAGTGGACTTGGTTCGTGTAATCACTAAGACAATGTGAGGGATGTTGTTTTGAGTGGGAGTTCACCTAGTTAACTTAAGTACTAAATTTGAACTCAATTCATCATAAACTTAGTCTAAACTACTTGCAAATTTGTTGTAGATTATGGCGAACCCCTCCATCAATTTCAATGCGTTCCTAGAGAAAGAAAAGCTTAAGAACAATGGAAGCAATTTCACAGACTGGTTCCGTGGACTGAAGATCGTCCTCAGGGCTGGTCAGTTGACCTATGTGCTCGAAGCACCGCTAGGTGACCCACCTGCAGATGATGCCACCGATGACGTAAAGAATGTTTACGCCACTCAGAAAAATCATTACTCCACAGTTCAGTGTGCCATACTGTACGGTTTAGAAGCGAAGCTCCAAAAGCGTTTTGAGCACCATGACCCGTTCGAGATCATTAAGGAGCTCAGGCTAATTTTTGAGACTCGCGCGGCCATGGAGAGCTATGAGGCCTCCGAAAAGTTCTTTAACTGTAAGATGGAAGAGGGAAGCTCCGTTAGCGAGCACGTGCTCACCATGTCTGGGTACGCAAACAAGCTCCAAGAGTTCGGGATTTTGATTCCTAATGAGTTAGGGATTCACCGTCTCCTCCAATCACTGCCACCGAGTTATAAGAACTTTGTGATGAACTACAATATGCACTGCATGAACAAGACGTTGCCTGAACTATCGTCCATGCTGAAAACTGCTGAAGTGGAGATCAAGAAGGAGCACCAAGTGTTGATGGTCAATAAGACCACCAGTTTCAAGAGACAGGGCAAGCCTAAGAACAAGGGCAACTTCAAGAAGGACGGCAAGAAAGCCGTTGCACCTGCTAAGAAGCCCAAGGCTAGTCCTAAGCCTGAAACTGAGCGCTTCTACTGCAAGGGTGCTGGTCACTGGAAGCGTAACTGCCCCAAGTACCTGGCGGATCTGAAGAACGGCAACATCAAGAAGAAAGGTATATTTGATATATGTGTTATTGATGTGTATCTTACTAGTAATCGTAGTAGTGCCTGGGTATTTGATACTGGTTCGGTTGCTCATATTTGTAACTCGAAACAGGAGCTACGGAATAAACGAAGACTGGCATGAGACGAGGTGACGATGCGCGTTGGAAATGGCTCCAAGGTTGATGTGATCGCCGTCGGCACGCTCCCTCTACATCTACCTTCGGGATTAGTTTTAAATTTTAATAATTGTTATTTGGTGCCTGTGTTAAGCATGAACATTATATCTGGATCTTGTTTATTGCGAGACGGTTACTCTTTTAAGTCTGAGAATAAAGGTTGTTCGATTTATATGAGTAATATCTTTTATGGTAATGCACCTGAGATGAATGGTTTGTTCTTGTTGAATCTCGATAATAGTGATACACATGTTCACAACATAGATGCTAAACGAACAAAATTGAATGATAATTCTACATACATGTGGCACTGTCGTCTTGGTCACATTGGAGTGAAGCGTATGAAGAAACTCCATTCTGATGGACTTCTTGAATCACTTGATTTTGAATCACTTAAAAGATGCGAAGCATGTCTAATGGGAAAAATGACTAAGACTCCATTCTCTGGTACAATGGAGCGAGCTACAGACTTATTGGAAATAATACATACAGATGTGTGCGGTCCAATGAGTGTAGCATCGCGTAGTGGATATCGTTATGTTCTCACTTTCACGGATGACTTAAGTAGATATGGGTATGTCTACTTTATGAAACATAAGTCCGAAACTTTCAAGAAGTTTAAGGAATTTCAAAGTGAAGTGGAAAATCATCGTAACAAGAAGATTAAGTTTATGTGTTCTGACCGCGGAGGTGAATATCTGAGTTATGAGTTTGGCATGCATTTAAAGAAATGTGGAATACTTTCGCAGTTGACACCGCTGGGAACACCACAGCGTAATGGTGTGTCCGAACGTCGTAATCGAACTCTCTTAGATATGGTTTGATCTATGATGTCTCTTACAGATTTACCACTATCGTTTTGGGGCTATGCATTAGAGACAGCCGCATTCACTTTAAATAGGGCACCATCTAAATTCGTTGAAACGACACCGTACGAATTGTGGTTTGGTAAGAAACCTAAGTTGTCGTTCCTTAAAGTTTGGGGTTGCGAAGCATATGTAAAGAAGTTACAACCTGAAAAGCTTGAACCCAAAGCGGAGAAATGCGTCTTCATAGGATACCCTAAAGAAACAATTGGGTATACCTTCTAGCATAGATCCGAAGGCAAAGTTTTCGTTGCCAAGAATGGATCCTTTCTTGAGAAGGAGTTTCTCTCGAAGGAAGTGACTGGAAGGAAAGTAGAACTTGACGAGGTTATTGAACCTTCTCTCGGATTTGAGAGTAGCGCACCACCGGAAGATGTTTTTGTGCCGCCTGCACCAATTGGAGAGGAAGCTAATGATGGTGATCATGAAACTTCGAACGAAGTTACTACTGAACCTCGCAGGTCAACGAGGGTTCGTACCACTCCTGATTGGTATGACTCCGCCTTGAACGTCATGTTGGTGGACAACGCTGATGACCCTGCGACGTATGAAGAAGCTATGGTGAGCCCAGATTCCGACAAATGGCTAGAAGCCATGAAATCCGAAATGGGATCCATGTACGAAAACCAAGTGTGGACTTTGGTTGACTTACCGGATGGCCGTAAGGCTGTCGAGAACAAATGGATTTTCAAGAGAAAAACAGATGCTGATGGTAATGTTACCGTCTATAAAGCTCGACTTGTCGCGAAAGGGTTCCGACAAATTCAAGGAGTTGACTATGATGAGACATTCTCACCAGTAGCGAAGCTAAAGTCTATGAGGATTTTGTTAGCAATTGCTGCACATTTCGATTATGAGATTTGGCAGATGGATGTCAAAACGGCGTTCCTTAATGGTGACATTGAGGAAGAGTTGTATATGGTACAACCCAAGGGTTTTGTCGATCCTAAAGATGCTGACAAGGTATGCAAACTTCAGCGCTCCATTTATGGACTGAAGCAAGCATCCTGGAGTTGGAATCAACGTTTTGATAAAGTAATCAAAAATTTTGGGTTTATACAAACTTATGGAGAAGCTTGTATTTACAAGAAAGTGAGTGGGAGCTCTGTAGCATTCCTAGTACTATATGTAGATGACATATTGTTGATTGGGAATGATATAGAACTTCTTAATAGCGCCAAAACCTATTTGAATAATAGTTTTTCAATGAAGGATCTTGGCGAAGCGGCATATATTCTAGGCATCAAGATTTATAGAGATAGATCAAGACGCCTAATAGCGCTTTCACAAAGTACATACTTAGAAAAAGTTCTAAAGAAGTTTAGAATGGAAGAGAGCAAGAAAGGGTTCGTGCCCATGTTGTCAGGTAAGATCTTGAGTAAGCCTCAAAGTCCAGCTACGGCAGAAGATAGAGAGAAGATGAATAATATTCCCTATGCCTCGGCCATAGGTTCTATCATGTATGCCATGCTGTGTACAAGACCGAATATAGCACATGCTGTTAGTTTGACTAGTAGATATCAAAGTGATCCTAGAATGGAGCACTGGACAGCGGTCGAGAATATCCTAAAGTACCTGAAGAGGACTAAGGATATGGTTCTTTCTTATGGAGGTGATGAACAGCTTGTTTTAAACGGTTACACCGATCCGGATGACTCGAAGTCACAATCGGGATACGTATTTATTTTGAATGGTGCTGCAGTGAGCTGGAGGAGTGCAAAGCAAAGCGTTGTGGCAAAATCTTCAACTGAATCGGAATACATAGCTGCTTCGGAGGCTGCACAAGAAGCCATATGGATGAAGGAGTTCATTACTGAACTTGGCGTGGTTCCCAGTGCGTTGGACCCGATGGCCATCTACTGTGACAACACAGGTGCCATAGCTAATGCACAGGAGCCAAGGTCACATAGCAAGCTGAAGCATATCAAGCTACGTTTCCACGCTATTCGCGAGTATGTCCGAGATGGTGACATAAAGATTTACAAAGTACACACTGATCTGAATGTGGCAGATCCGCCTCTCCCTAGGGAAAAGCATGACCAACACCAGAACGCCATGGGTGTTAGGTATATTACCATGTAATCTAGATTATTGACTCTAGTGCAAGTGGGAGACTGTTGGAGATATGCCCAAGAGGCAATAATAAAAGTGGTTATTATTATATCTTTGTGTTTATGATGAATGTTTACATCCCATGCTATAATTGTATTATTAGGAAACACTAATACATGTGTGTTTTGTAAAACATAAAAGAGTCCCTAGTAAGCCTCTTGTTGAACTAGCTTGTTGATTGATTGATGATCATGGTTTCCTGATCATGGACATTAGATGTAATTAATAACAAGGTTATATCATTAGGAGAATGATGTGATGGACACACACCCATAGTAAGCGTAGCATAAAGATCAAGTCATTAAGTTCGTATTGCTATAAGCTTTTAAATGCATAGTAACCTAATCCTTCGACCATGAGGTTGTGTTAATCACCATCACCGGATGGGTACTTTGATGACATCAAACGCCGCTTCGTAACTGGGTGGTTATAGAGGTATCATTGGGTATTCTGAAAGTATGTGTTGAAGCACATGGACCAAGATTGGGATTTGTCCATCCATATGATGGATAGATATGCTCTGGGCCCCCTCGGTGGAATGTCATCTAGTTAGCTTGCAAGCATGTGACTTGGTCACAAGGGATGACATATCACGGAACGAGTAAAGAGTACTTGTCAGTAACGAGGTAGAACTAGGTATGGAGATACTGATGATCAAATCTCGGATAAGTAGAGTATCGCGAGACAAAGGGAATTGGTTTCGTATGTTAATGGTTCAATCGATCACGAAATCATCGTTGAGTATGTGGGAGCCGTTATGGATCTCCAGATCCCGCTGATGGTTATTGATCGGAGAGGTGTCTCCGTCATGTCTACATATTCACGAACCGTAGGGTGACACACTTAAGGTTCGAAGTTGTTTTAAGTAGATATGGAATGTGCGTTGGAGACTGAATGTTGTTCGGAGTCTCGGATTGGATTCGGGACATCACGAGGAGCTCCGGAATTGTCCGGGGAGTAAGATTCATATAATGGGGATCTTTTTCCGAGTTAGGAAATGTTCCGGAGTGTTTGTATGGGGATTCTAGAAGGTTTCGGAATGTTCCGGAAGGTTCTAGAAGATATTTTGGAGTTTATTTGAAAACCAAGATAAGATAAGATAAGATAAGATAAGGGAAATTTAAAGAGGAGACTTGGGGAGGGAGGACTCCTCCCCCACCTCCTTGGTGCACCGGCCCTAAGGGGTGGGCCTAGGGGTGGGAACCCTAGGCCGCACCCCTCCCTCTATATATAGAGGGGTGGAGGCGCCACCCTCATTGATCCTCCACTCTTGCCCCAAGCCGCCTCTCTCCTCCTCCTTCATTCTGCTCAGGCTTAGGCGAAGCCTTGCAGAATTCTCCACTCCACCACCACCACCACCACGCCGTCGTGCTGCTGGGATTCCGTGGAGAGATCTACTACCTCCGCTGCTCGCTGGAACAAGGAGAGGAAGGTCTGCTTCGACTCCGCACGTGTGACCGACTGCGGAAGCGCTGCCGGAACGCAGCGCCGGAAGGATCGTCCACTCGATCTTGAGATCGGCAAGTGATCGACTACATCAACCACGAGATCTAATCTCGTAACGCTTTCGTGTCTACAAGGGTTAGTACAGATCTATCTCGTTGCACATGTCTAATAGACTAGATCTTGGCTTTTATCTAGATTAGATCTGGGTTTTGTTCATTCTTGCGGTAGAATTTTTTTGTTTTCCATGCGATGAACCCTTCACGACTGAGGGCCGCGATTCGTCCGGCTAGTTGCTGGACGCCTCTTATGTTCTTTGGCTTATCCATGGCTAGTATGGCCTTTATCTTTTTCGGGTTTGGCTCAATCCCTCTCGCGGAGATGAGATACCCGAGCAGCTTCCCAGAAGGTACGCCAAAGGTGCATTTGTCTGGCTTGAGCTTAATCCGGTAACGATCGAGGTTGGCGAATGTTTCGCGCAAGTCGTCGATTAGAGAGGCTTCCTCCTTGGTTGTGATTACTATGTCGTCGACATAGACTTGGATGTTGCGACCCAATTGCTCCTTGAGGCAAGCCTGCATGCACCGCTGGTAGGTGGCTCCCGCGTTTTTTAGCCCGAAGGGTATTGTGTTGTAGCAAAACACACCGAAGGGCGTTGTAAACACGGTCTTCTCCTGGTCTTCCTCCTTCATTCGAATTTGGTTATAGCCTGAGTAGGCATCGAGGAAGCAGAGGCGCTCGCATCCAGCGGTGGAGTCGATGATTTGATCGATCCGTGGTAGCGGGAAGTGATCTTTTGGGCAGTGCTTGTTTAAAGATGTGAAGTCCACGCACATCCGTAGGATATCCGTGTCCTTTTTTGGCACCAGCACCGTATTGGCGAGCCAAGTGCTTTCCTTGATCTCGCGTATGAATTTGGCCTCGAGGAGTCTGTTGATCTCCATGCCAACTGCCTGCGCTTGTGGCTCAGACAGTCACCTGATTGTTTGCTTGACTGGCCTTGTGTCGGGGTTGACGTTGAGTGCGTGCTCGGCGAATTCCCTTGGAACTCCTGGCACGTCCGCAGGACACCAGGCAAAAATTTCCCAGTGCTCACGGAGGAATTCGACGAGCGCGAGTTCCTATGCGGGACTCAGGTTGTTGGCGATGAGGGCCGTTTTGGCGGGATCTGTCGGATGGACCTGCACCTTCTTTGTGTGCATAGATGAGTCGACGGAGAGATCAAGTGAGCTTGGCCTGCTCGGGGGAGGCAGGCTGTTGTCTGTCGTTTCCTTCAATCGCGCGAGCTCCTCCTGCATGCCGAAGGACTAGGAGATTCTGTTGAATTCCCTGTCGCAACTGTCAGATCGCTCAAAGCTTCCGTTGATCATGATGACACCGTTGGGACCTGGCATTTTCATCTGCAGGTAGGCGTAGTGGGGTACCGCAATGAACCTAGCGAACGTGACGCGCCCGAGGATGCAGTGGTATTGTGAGGGCCAGTCGACGACCTCAAAATCGATGCGCTCGCGCCGGAAGTTCCTTGGCGTGCCGAATATGACGTCGAGGTTGATTTTGCCTAGGGGGTATACACCTTTCCCTGGGACGATGCCGTGGAACGTTGTGTCCGATGCCTCCAAGGAAGTTTGAGGGATCCTCATTGCTCGCAAGGTACTCGTGAATATGAGGTTGATTCCGCTTCCGCCATCCATGAAGACGCGACTCATGTCGAAGCGTCCAATTTGCGCCTCGAGTACGAGGGGGCAATGGCCTAGGCAAGGTACTTGAGGCAGGTGGTCTCGTTTATCGAAGGTGATGCACGACTCACTGCCACTGAGGTACTCAGTGGTGGATGGTGGTGAGTGCGTGGCCAAGTTGACTTGGCGAGTGATGGCTTTCTGCACCCTGTTGGAGGGGCGTCCCTTTTGGATCATCATGGTACCCATGGCCCGTGGGTACGGTTCTCCTCCGTGGTGTTGGTCCGGTGCAGCTCCGTTCGGTGGTGCCCCCGGTGGAGGTGGCGTTGCGCCATGTGCCATGGCGCCTGGAGCGGCCCCGTAGCCTCTTTCGACTGCGTTGCGGTTCATCCGAACCAATCCCTCGTGTAGTTTGAGGAACTCGCGGCAGTCCTTGAGGAGGTGGCTGGACTTTCTCTTGCCGTCATGCTTGTCGATGTAGAAATGTACCATGCATGGTCCGGACAGTTTTTCCTCGATGGAGGTCGCGGGTGCCTCGTCGCGAGTGCGGCGTTGCCATACTTGCATGGTTTTCCTAGAGTCGCGGTATCCACCGCTGCGGTATCCGCTGTTGCGGTTGTCGTCGCGTCTATCGGCGTAGCCGGCTGCGACCATGTTGACGTCGTCACGGTCGTCGTAGATGCGCATGCAGCGTTTGCCTCGGCGGTCGTGTCTGCGTTCGAGTTCTGCCTCCTCGTCGGAGTGAGCGCGGTTCTTCACCGAATCTTCTCCATCAGCCCACCGATTCGTGATCTCCATCAGGTGGTCGATGGTCTGGGGCTTTGAGCGGCCCAGCTCCTCCCTGAGCTCTAGACGACGGACGCCACCGTTGAATGCATCAATCGCGCGGTCTTCCGAGATGTTTTCCGCGGAGTTCTTGATGATGGACCACCTTCGTATGTATGAGCGTAGCGATTCGCCAGATCTTTGCTGGCAGCATCTCAGTTCTTCGATTGATGCGGGCCGTTTGTACGTGCCTTTAAAGTTGCGCACGAAGCTATAGACCGGCTCATCCCAACTGCGAATGGATCCGCGTGGGAGGCTATTGAGCCATGCTCGGGTGGCGCCCTGCAGCTGTAGCTGCAAGCATTGCATAGCAGTACTTCGACTGCCTCCGTGGAGCCTGACGGAGGAGATGTTATCCTCTAGCCAGATTTTAGGGTCCTGTAGACCGTCGAACTTCGGATTTTCTGACGGAAGTTTAAACCCCTTAAGCATCTGGCGCCGCAGAGTTCCCCTTCTTCCTCTTCCGAGTCAGTCGACCAAGCACGTCGTGCTCTTGACTTGTCGATCTTGCGTTGTGTGAGGTCGTTGCGCGCATTGTAGTCGCGATCGTGTTGCCGTGAACGACGGCGTCGAGACAGGTCGTGACTGTCATCGCTGGATGAGGGTGAGGAGTAGCGTTTTGCTAGCGCTTTGCCCTTTTTTGGGTCTGGTACCGGCTCCTTGTCGAGGGTGGCCTCGATTAGCTCCAAACCTACGATCGTAGATCGGTGCATGGCGGTTCGGGGATCTCCAGCCGGTGGCTGGTTGTTGAGGAGGTACATGGTGACTGCTGTCACCGCGGCCTGCGGCGTCCTGGGGACCATGTTGCCTCTCGTGTCGATTGTCATAGAGCCGAAGTCGAGGACTTTCGCGGCGTCTATGCGCTCTTGTTCGGTGAGGTGAGCCATTCGCGACTGCCTCTTCTTGGCGATGTACTCGTTGCCTCGTGAGGAGGATCCTCCGTAGGAGGAGAGCCGAGCGCGACGAAGGCTCGACTCGTCTGCTGCCTTTTTACACGCCTCAAGTTGCGTGATTGCTTGTTTTTGGCGCGTGAAATCCTCTTTTAGGAGCCAGTGGTAGCCCATCAGTAGTTCCTGCGGGGACCCGAGGGGTAGCGGTGTACCTCATAGGGCCTCGCGGTAGCGCTCCCACTCTTGCTTGTTGAGCTTGATTACGACGCGTTCGCCGGTTTGCTCATTGATTATACTGGGAGGTTCGACTGCTCCCCCGTTGGCGCCGTTACCGCCGTTGCCGCCGTTGCCGCGATTGGCGGAGGTGTCGCCTGTGTTAATGAAGGCGCACATGAAGTGATTTGGGGAAGCTGCTGCTTCCACAACTTTCAGATTCAGAATCGTAGGTTCCATCTTCTGTGGCCAGATCGCTCAGATCGGAGTCGCGACTACTGTCGCTGATCGTGTTCCCGACTGCCACCGGAGCATTGAGCTCACTGAGGGTGCCGATTGATGGAGGGAACCATGATGCCGGGGCAATCGCCGGTGTCGTCGGTTGATCAGGTAGGCGAAGCGTGCCCATCTGACCAACTTGGAAGCGGAAGTTCCCAGTCGCCAGGCTGATTCCATCGCCCACGGATTCGAAGGCCGGGCGGGTGGCCGGCGTGTGGACGGTGAAGTCGAAGGCACCGAAGAGCTGGCGAATCTCTACTGTTGCGGAGTTGTAGATCGCAGTTGATGGGGCTGAAGAAGCCACAACATCAGCACTCCCAGTTCCCACAGACGGCGCCAATTGACGAGGGTTTAACTCATCAATGCCCATTGTTATGGACTTGGGTTTTGGAGGAGGGAGTGCTGGACACATCTATCGGCTAGGAAACAAGCACACAGGGGACAAAGGATTTACCCAGGTTCAGGCCTCGTAGAGGTCCCTACTCCTGCTTGTCTACTCGTGGAATTATCAAAGGAGTGGAAAGTTACAATGGTGCGCAGATGCAATCTGGCGAGAGTTGTGGAAACTAGGGTTCCGTGTGTCCTCTTCGCCGCCCCCTCCTAGCCTTTATATAGATATGCTAGGTCTCGGGTAGCAGGTCGAGTCGGTTACAAGTTAGGGTGTTTCCCTTCAAACTTTCTATCGTTAGCTTCTTCTTGTCTCTCAAGCAATCGAGAGTCCGTAGGTTACTCGAGTCCTTTTGTCTGGGCCTTGGCGACACCGTGGGCCTGTACGTATTTAGACCGTATATACCAAGCTCGAGTACCTGTAGGGTATACCCATGTCACTTCCTGTCACATCAAGTCGGCGGTTCCTCTACCACCGATCTAGCCTCCGTGACGATGCAATGAGGAAGACGAGGGCGGCGACTACGTCTGCGACCTGTACATCCACTACGACCGCAGCCTCGATTTGATGGCCTCGTCGACATCCCCTGCACTACCTCTCGACTCCATCCTTGGCAGGTCATCTATGGCGGTAAGCGCTCATCTGGCACTTACGTACGTTCAGCGACGTTGGATCTGCGAGTAGATGACGAGTACATGGGTTATCCATGACATGCAGTGCAGATCTGTTTAGATTAGCGTTCTGCCTAGGGTTTGTAGTATTGAGGGTGGTCCGATTTGGGCTCTTTCTTGACTGATTATAGGCTTGTTCTTGTGTTCCACATGGATTTGACAACCTCCTGCTGAACCAGTACACCTAGGGCTGGAGCTTTTCCCATCGGATTGTTCATTTACTTAGAATGGAATTTTTGGTTCATCGTCTGATTGCACTGCGCCACATGCAGGAAGGTTTGTCTCTGTACACAACCATTATAGTGCGCCACATGTAGTAAAGTTTAGGGCTACTGATTAAAATTTTCTGAAATGCATCTTTTTTTAGGGACGGGTGACCGAATCTGGTGCAATTTACAACAACACGTTGTGATTGGCCCTTGATTCGCTCACTCCATCTCTGAAAGATGCAAAGAACTCTATAAATATATGAGGCCCTTGTGTTGGTTGCTTAGTTTTTTATTTGGCCGATGATTAGAAGGAGGCATCGACGGATGTGAACATAGCCATTTTTCTCCGTGTTTAAATCGTATTTTTTGTCAAACAAATGACCAAGAATCTCTGTAGTCTTGCTACTAATGATTTATTATTGCAAAAATGTGCAATCCTTTGTTTTAAATTGTGTTGTGTAGGAAATCATACTTTTAAGGCAAAATTAGGAGCTATTAATGAAAATTATGAAGATGTCTACACGGCCAAGCAAACCTGGGACGAAACCCAACTTCTAGAGGGTTTAACGACCAATAACACAGGCAAGGTCCGCCCGTACCGCCCACCCGTACCAAGTGGCAGCGGCTTGGTCAAGTCAACCCCTATAATTTTCGTGAAGGCACCTATATAGTTCGAGGTCCCAGCCGGCGTGCAGAGGGCCGCTATTCTCAGATTGCATCACAACACCACCAAAGGATATCCACCACCATAGTTCATCTTGTCTATCCTCCATCCTCTCCATAGCCATAGCCATTAGCTTGTACTTGAGATCTTCTTGTGATTCGGCGACCATTGTAAGAATGTTTGATTTCAACAAAATATTTTGCACAATGTTTTCTATCCTTGATCTTATTGTTATGAGTGAGTAGTCCTCATAGGCTGCGGGTTAGGGTGAAACCTCATGGCCATAATGTGCATCTAATTCATGGGAGTATTGTGTATTGATTGAATAGAGATTTGTATCTTTGTTCTTTGTCTCTTGTCTTGATCTATGGACTCATAGGTACCTAAGACCCCAGAGATTGATAAAGGCTTGAGGTGAGATGCTTTGTGAGCGGCGATCTCGTAGGAAACCCAGTGAAAGAAAGGAGAGTACGGTCTTTGTTTAGCGATCTATTTGGGAATAACATCAACATCACTTATTAAGGCTTTGATCTGTGTTTTCACTTAATAATTGTTGTAGCTTAGTATTTCGTGGTATAACGGTTGGATCAAAAGACTATTGATATGCATGTGACTCACATGGCTCTAATATATTAGGATGTGCTACCCACAAATTCTATCTTTGTTAAATCATTACACATGAATACGTGTATTACTATCTTTATCCCATATCATGTGCAACTTCAGGTGAATCTTCAAACCTAGCCTATCTCCATCCATTGCAACAAACAACGTTCTAAAAGTAAGCTAGAAATGTCCAATAAACAAAGGTAAAACAAACAAAAAAGTCTTGTAGACGTGTCTCATTTAATTTCCATTTAGCATTGTTGTAGGGGTTCGCATGTGAAAACAATAAGTTTTTACTACGCCAAGAACCCTAATGGCAGGAACTATCTATTAGTAATGCAGTAACGGGAGAAGCTTTTCACGAACTTATCCTTGAAGACTGTAAAGCATTGTCAATGCTCAGGAGAACGTGGATGATGTAGTCGCCCTAATGCTGACCTCGAGGTCGTGTTTACGTCCGACAGTTGATGTGGCTCCGACGACTCCCAGTGCCCCAAGTGTTTCACCTCTGAGGGAGTTACACACGTCCGGTACCTGACGATGACTCCTGCTCCTCCGATCCAGTAGCAGTTGTGGAAGTAGACCTTCTAGATCCAAATCCTGCAATGTGATGGTGCTCCGCGCTGAAGAAGTCTCATGTTTGCACAGTCCTGACTTGGGCCGCGGTCACGGGAGAGAGAGGATCAATTGGAGGTCTCCCCAAAAGAGAGGGAACCTTTATTGATTATTGGTGTATTTATTTTCTCAAGATACCTCTCATTATATAGGGGAAAAGGCACCCCATAGCTAATTAGCTTAGCCATGTGGGACTAAACAAGGGAGAGGAGAGGGGGAGGGGGTGCCCGGCCGGCCAAGGCCCCCGTGGGCCCAACCGGCGGGTGCATGGGGCCCATGTGTCCCCTTCTCCCTTTCTCCCATTTGGACTTTTTCCCGATGGGCCTTTTTTCTTTAGGGATTTTGGCCCAATAGTGAATTTGTCCATTTTTTTCTTTTCTTTTATTAAATAAATAATTAAATCAATATTTAATATTTACTTACATACTATTCAATCCCCGTGGCTATGGAACTCCTTCCACCCCACTCCGAACATCCTTTGGACTTTCCCGGAACCCTTCCGGATTTCTCTCTTTCTATTCTTCGGTGATTTCCACAATACCAAAAAGATCTCCAAGCATCATCAAGCCCTTAGGCATGATACCCCACAGTTTGGGAACACTCCAGACATATTCGAGACCCCTCTCATACCAATGATCATCAGCAGGACTTGGATGCCCATGATGACCCTTGTGCATTCCATGAATCTTTGTCATTGAACCATGAACATCGTGCCATATTCCCTTTGTCTCTATGATACTTGCATTGTCCAAGATCTGATCAGTGAAATCACCATATCATGTTCAATCTCGTTACCAACAAATGCTACTTAGCTCGTTCCGACAAGTGATATCCATGTGACCTAGTCACATGATGCGCATCTTTATGGATATAAGTTCTCCGAGTGGGTCCTTGAGTATCTCTCCATCATGCGGATGGAAAATCCTGCTCTTGACACATAATGCCTTTACATGCCCGTCTGAATACCTGAAGACACCTTTATGATCACCGTTTTACTGAGTGAAGTTTGATGCAATCAAGGCACTCTCGGGTGATAGTGATTGATATGGTCTCACGGTCTAAGAAACAAGACACTAGGTTTCCTAATCATCGCAACTTGAACTTTGTGACATGATCGTGTTACAATGCTTAGTTCGAATACTGCTCATCATCTCATTCTCTCAATGAGGTGACTCCATTGTCAACTGGCATAAATGCCACATGATTAGGAAACCTTGATCATCTATTGACCAGTGAACCAGTGACTAGAGTTTCACCGGGAACTACTGGTTGTTTATATATCACACATGTATTGACGTTTCCTTTTAATATAGTGATAGCATGATACAAAACCTAATTATAAAATTTATGAAATATGATAATAATCCATATTATTATTTGGCTCTAGGGCATATTTCCAACAGTCTCCCACTTACACTAGAGTACAAATAAACTAGCTACATTTGTTTACCTATCATTGGATCCACACCGCTTGGTGCTTTTGATCATGCTCGCTCATGGAAGAGGTTGAGTCTAGGGTCTGGACTTTGCAGCCCCTCATATCCTTTGCAACTTACTAATGTCACCTTAATTGACATTAATACTTTATCATCTTATGATAAAATCTTGTGTATGTATATTAGTTATGGAAACAGAGTGAAGTCAGTTTCCTGGAGCCACTAGTGACGTTAGATCATTCAATGCGAACTTTCTCATGGGCAGTGTGCCCTAGAACACACACACTTTGTGAAAAGACGAACTTGACTAGCCACAACATCATACATCACTTCAGATTGTATCCTTATACTTTTATTTTTAAATGTAGTCATCCAAACACTAGTGCAACATGCGCATTTTTCTGATGTTTGTCACCTTGCTTCCTATTTGACTTCAGTCGGTATTATCGATGCCAAGATTTCCAATCTTTTATGGTTAACATACGCCCTTATAGAATAACACTTTATGCTTTAGCATGTCGTCCTTCATGGATCTAGAAAACATGTCTATAGTTCTCTTTAGACATTATGGACAACCTTAGCTCAATGTTCAGTGATTCACACTCAATCACTTCCAAACTTTTCTTATTGGATCATATTATGTTGAGTTATCATCATGGTTTTTAAGATAAAACATATGTCATACCATAATGGATGACGATCATCCTTTTATTTCTTTCAACCATTGATGGCATACTCAATTACTTTCCTAATTCGAATAATCAAGGATTATTCCTTAATCAATCCCTATTCTGAAACAACTTCAAAATCTCTTTTTGGAATACATTCCAACATAATATTGTAATATACGTTATTTCAACTTTACCCTTATAAATCGATAGTTATTAGTACTTGTGCTTTCATTCTTGATGTGTCATATACACATATGAATTTACGTTAAGCTCCCACTCAAAATATGTCACTTACATATTTAAGTTTGAAACTTACATTGCTCCCACTCAAAAATATGTCATTCACATATTAATTTAAGAAGACTTTATAGCTCCCAATTAATTTTATGCAAATTGTAAATCTTCTCAATATTTTGAATGATTTTAAAATCGCTTGATCAAATTATCAAGTTGAGAGTTTCCCTTTACGAGAGAAACCACTATACTTCAGCACTTCTGAATCAAATTCTTTTGAATTCGCCCAAAACAGTATTCGCGATGAATCGTACTTTGTCTTTCACCTTGTTCCGTCATGACTTTGTGGTCCTTTGGAAAATTCAAGCAACCTCTTTACTTGACAAGATTCAGTAATATTTACTTTCTAATCTCAAGTGAAACTTACTTCTAAGATTTTCTTGTAATTTTAGTTTACCATAACTTTCCCTTTGCAGTTCATAGGTATGTCATATTCCGATAACATGACAAGTGATTCATAAATGGCTCCATACAAGATGTATGGTACATTTGCGAATCCTACTTGACGCAGCAAAAACACTAGTGGGGAAACACAATGATCATTATCACTTATCCTTTCCTTTATGAAGAGACGCATTCTGGAACACATTCCGTTGCGCTTCTCAATACTTTGATGTGGGGTTATAAACCCTCATCGTGCTTTCACTTTCATACATTAAATTTCTTGTCTAGAATAAACTTTCTCGAGAAAGTACCAAGCTTTCAGCAATACCAGTTTTGCCTTCTTTTGGTTTCAGCTATGGACTTTGTATTCAATGAATACACTACAAAGATTTGTTCGTTATTGTTTTGGCGATATCAAATAACTCCAAAACATCCATGACAATCCATACAAGATATGGCGCTACTCTCACGAATTTTCAGATGATTTACTTCATTCTAAATGAGTGTTTGCTATTTCCAACTAATGGTCTTTACACTAACATCACCACGCTTTATTTGGCGCCACCTATTCACCCACTTAATATCAAATATCACATTGTGATGCTTTGCACTTCAACGTATCAAAATGCATTGCATTTCACAACTTCTTATGAAGATCTCATAATGTTGAATTCCATTACTATTGATCACATCGTGGTAATGTAATTCTCTTTTATCTTTTAGTGCCCTTTTATGTTGAAATTGTTTGATCATATCAAATAATTTCACGCTCATGTTTCACTTGGCAAATTCCTTTATAAAATCAACAATTACAAAATGATAATTACCACTTCGCTGAAATATGGTACGTCGCATATGTATTTTATTTCAACAATTCATCAGACACTTTGTATTCATACAATACACGGTGTTTCAGTTATCTTACCAAACTTGGGCATGATTTATATGTGACAAGAGATCAAATGACTTTCACACATTTATCAACATAACTTTGAATTTAAAACAATGGTTTCATTTAAAATGAATATATATCATTAAGTTGGGTTTTGTTTTTCAAGGCATTTTAGTATTTTACAAATGTTCATGCATTATCAATTAGTTTCACAACACGGATAATTCACACATAATTTAACAACATATGAACACAAATAGAAATCATTCATAAAAGTAGAATAACAGTTTGTTACAAACTCAAAGGAATAACCGTCTCACGAATAGTGAGACACACTAAAGAAGTTCACAATCCATCGATTATAATAATTATCCAAAATGATAAACTAAATGATAAATGTCAAGAGAGTGTGTCGTCGGCTATCATCATCATGTTCGCCATCAGCATGCAGCGTCACCTCCTCTCCAGCAAGTAGCTCTCATGCAGAAGGACCTGTTTTCACAAAACAGAACAAGTATCGGATACTTCAATACTGCAATAAGTGTTTACAAGATTATAACATTTATAAAACTGTATATCATATATATACCTTCGTCATCGATGACCTCTCCGGCAATGTGTTCGACCTTCACGTTCTTGAAATATAATATGAACTCATGGAAATCCAGTGTTTCCCCATCACCTCTCATGATGCAAGTCCGGACGTATCCTCCTTAGCTCGAGGGCAGCGACTCAAGTAATATGCATATCGCAAAAGAGTCGGTCATCTAGTGTGTTCATCATGCATGCGCTCCAAGTGACTCTCCAAACAAGTGTGTTCCTCCATCTGTATGGAAAGGAAATCTTCAAGCAGCTCGTGCTTCCACATGCGTACATGGCTTACGAACTCTGATCTCAGCTGATCCACCATCGCATATGGGTCAAGATCACCTATGAGTGGATATAATTCGTTCACCATCCCATAGAGCATTATCACTTGAATGTAAGCAGACATCTCTTGACGAAAATGGCAGTGTGCCCTCTCTTGTGGAGTCTCATGGTCATTTGGCTCATCCAAATCCATTGTGAGGCATATGTAATCTACCAGATAGTTCTTAGTAAGGAGATCATTCAGACACACAAGCCACTCAGGGAAGTTGGATCCATCAAGTCTAAGCTTTTCAGCAACTACCCATTCAGCAATCTCAAAAGAAGCTTCACGGTGAGCCATTTCTACATTTACAATTGCAAAAGAATTTTAGACTAAGTTTATAATTATATGAGTTAAACAAGAACTCTAGTAAAATTACTATCACCAAAGAGGTTTTAGTGATTACACGATCCCCATTCACTACACTACCCACGATCGTCACGGTCGGCGATATAATTGCAAAGTGGACGCCAAAACGTCGATCACATCAGTCATGCGACTCGTGCTCGAACTTTCGATCATCTGTGTTCCATGGCCATGTCTGCACATGCTAGGCTTGCCAACTAAACCTTACGTGTATTTTTGTGCAACATGGCTTACACCCACCATATGCGAATACAGTTATGTGTGACACCCGATTGTCACGGCGTGCCTCATAATAGATAACTTTCTTGGTGGTGCACACTAAGGGAGGACATTTTGTTGGTATTATGTTTTAGGGATCATCTTATTTATGCTACCATCAAGTATCTAATACTAGCACACAAAATATGCTCAAACAATAAACATCATATGCAAGTGCGATGTGATATGGTCCTTCGCATTCTGATCCCCATCCCATGTCTACGGATCCAGCGCTAGGGTTTCTGTGTCGTGGGCACCAGGGTACCGGCTCCTCTGGTGTTGTACTCCACCATCACGATGACCGTTAATACTACTTAGCAATGGGAAATAAACTACTTTACCTTGACTACGACATATCACATCACAACGCCCCTGCAAAACAAAGTTAGACACCTCTACTTTATCTTTGCATGTTTTACGTGGCTGTTAGGGATTTCGCACAAGAACCGTTCTTACCTATGAACTTCAATCACAACGTGGATCAAATAATTGTCTATACTATACCCCTTTCAAGGCCCTCCATTTTAAAAGGCATGCCAACTAATGCAAGAGAGACAGACACCCCTAAAGCCACTTCATACGGTACAAGCCGTATGTCAAGCATGGACCAGTCTCGCGAATGAACGCATAAAGTCGGTTGGGGGCCGCTTCATCAAGCATTTCTGCGGTATACACAAGTACACGTGGGAGGGTAACAACTAAAAGATCCGACAATACCAAAACAATCTCCGAGCATCATCAAGCCCTTAAGCATGATACCCCATGGTTCAGGAACACTCTAGACATGGTAGAGACCCCTCAGGTACCAATGATCATCAGCGGGACCTAGATGCCCATGACGACCATTGTGCATTCCACGAATCTTTGTCGTTGAACCATTATCGTGCCATATTCCTTTTTTATCTGTGATACTTGCATTGTCTGAGATCTGATTAGTGACATCACCATGTCGTGTTCAATCTCGTTACGGACAAATGCTACTTAACTCATTCCAACAAGTGATATCCTTGTGACCTAGTCACATGTTGCACAGCTTTATGGATATAAGTTCTTCGAGTGGGCCCTTGAGTATCTCTCTGTTATGCGGATGGACAAATACCTCTCTTGACACATAATACCTCTACATGCCCCTATGAATACCTAAAGACATCTTTATGATCACCGTTTTATCAAGTGGTGTGAAATCAAGGCACTCTCGGGTGACAGTGATTGATATGGTCTCACGATCTAAGAAACAAGACATTAAGTTTCCTAAGCATCGCAACTTGAAATTTGTGACATGATCGTGTTACGATTCTTAGTTTGGGTAGTGCCCATCATCTCATTCTCTCAATGAGGTGACTCCTTTGTTAACTGGCATAAATGCCACATCATCAGGAAATCTTGATCATCTGTTGACCAATGAACCAGTGACTAGAGTTTCATCGGGAACTACTGGTTGTTTATATATCACACGTGTATTGATGTTTCATTTGAATACAATTATAGCATGATACAAAACCTAATTATAAACTTTATGAAATATGATAATAATCCATATTATTATTTGTCTTTAGGGCATATTTCCAACAATATTTCCCAAGGTTGATTAAACCTAGGTCTACTAGGAAAAAATCTTCTATACTACATCCGTAAATCTGGATCAAAGGTATCAACCCATTTTCTGGCGCCGTTGCCGGGGAAGCAATTCGCTATCCTGATGAGGTCACTGGAGACCTTGTTTTTAGATTTATTTTTGTTTTTAATTTATTTTCTTATTATTAGTTTACTTTTTATTATCTATTAAAAACCCAAAAAAATTAGTTACTTGTTTATTTGTTTCTCTTATTCCAAATTACCAACAAGAAAAGAGCCATGATTCAAAAGAAACTTGGGGAGTATGCTACTTCAACCGATGATTTCATTCATGCACCTATTACTCAGCCTGCTTTTGATACGGAAACTTATGAAATTAAGCTTAACCGTTTGAGTTTGGTTCAACAGAATCAATTTGGAGGCTCATCTACTAAGGACTCAGGTTTTCACTTAAATACTTTTACTAAAATTTGCGACATTATGTGCACTAAAGATGTTGACCCCAATGCGGTGAAATTACATTTATTTCCTTTCTATTTATGAGGAAAGGCTAAGTATTGCTTGCTATATTTTCCTAAAGGCACTATTAAAACTTGGGAGGAATGCACTAATATTTTCATGAATAAATTTTCCCCTCCAGCTAAGGTCTAATATTACCAGCTTTAAACAAGAAGACCGCGAGCCACTAGCACTTGCTTAGGAGAGAATGAAAGAAGCCATAATAAACTGTCCTACTCATGGGATGGAATAATGGCTTATACTACATTTATTTTATAATGGTATTAACCCAATGTCTAAGTTTATGCTAGATACCGCAGCAAGAGGAACCATCATGGTAAAGCAAGTGAATGTTTCAAAACAACAACTTGATGATATGAAAAATAACCATGCCCAATGGCATGTAGAGAGAACCTCAAAAAGGGTGAATTCAATCACCGAGGAACATAATGAAGAGCTTACTTCAAAGGTAGATGAGTTACTCAATATTGTGAAGGGTAAGGAAGATACCCAAATTAATGTTATCACTACTCATGCTGATGAAGTAAAATTTATAGATTGTAATCCTTATAAACCTGTTTGAAGAGTCAAAATTTTGGCTTAAATTTTCAAAAACAATATTATAATCCTGTAGGTGCCCCACATGATAATAATTTTGATAATCATAGTGGAGAAAATCATGGCAATCTCGTTTTAGAGAATACTATTATAACTTTTATGCAAGCTCAAACCGAGCGAAATAATATGCTTGTTAAAATCTCGGAGAACCATAAAAATAGTATTGGAAAATTATCTAACCAGACCATTGCAATTAGAAATGATGTGTAGGCTCTAAAGGAAAGAACCAAGACCGTGGAGGCACAATTGGGCAAGGTTGCTGAGAATCAAGCTCTCATACTTGCAAAATTTGCTGGAAATCCCGAGCCAAACCTGGTAGAATACCTCAAGATGATGAGGGCAAAAAATAAAGATGAGAAACCTGAAGAGCTAGATTATAGCAATGCGCCATCACTAGATTATATCGTGGAAGATCTACTAAAGATGATCACCGAAAAATATCCAGGTATACAACAAGGTAGCGACGCTATATGAAAATTTTATATAAGAAGTAGCATCTAAAGTTCTTGAGCTAGGTATGGAATATAAGAATCTAGCTAATAAACTTCCAGCTAAACTGGATGATTTTTGAGCCCATTATTAAAATTAAAATAGGAATCAATGAAATAGCTGCTCTTTGTGATCTCGGTGCAAGCGTTTCAACAAATTATAAGAGTCTATTATAAACTGAACTTAGGGCCATTCATAATTACTGAAATGAGACTCCATCTTGATGATTGAACTTATAAACAAGTTGTTGAGATAAAAGAGAACATAGTTGTTGAAATTAAAGGATATCCTTCTCTTATGATCTAGTTAGTGTAGAGATGCCTGAAGATCCCATAGCACCTGTAATACTAGGTCCATTCCTAAAAATCATTAAAGCATTGATTAATTTACATAAAGGGAATGTGAGAATAGGACTACCGTCTAGAGATCCTTTTATAGTCCACTTCCCTAGGAAGAAAAAGGCCAATTCTAATGATGATGGTGTAAAAACTTTGAAAGCTAATTACTTTAGAGTGGGAGTTCCGCTCACAAAGCCTAAATAATCACTATCTTGGTTAAGCTAATTGACCTTAACTAGAAGTGCTACATGGGAGGCAACCCATGTGAAATAAAGTTTTTATCTTATGTTAGTTTTGTTTGTTGTTATTAAAGAGTGTTCAAGAAGGTCCTTTGAAGAGAGGAGAAGAGACTAAGGTAATCCTCACTCTATGATATTCAGTAACACATGGCCTTAAGGTACTGCAATTTTATGATGTTTATTTGTTATCATTCTTTTGTTATGTTGATGTGCGAAGGTGTATGAAGATTCTAACTAAAAATTTCAAGTTTTTGAAGCTTAGTGGGCGCTTAACAACTAGTAGTATGACCGGACTCGGATGTACCATATGTCTGTACCACATCTTGACACAAGAGGATGCATTCTTTTGATTTTTCACACACGATACAGAGCGTTTAACGACCACCAGTGCGACCGGAGGCCAGCGTACCATCTGCCTATACCGTACCCCGAGCAAACCATCAAGTTTGTAGAAGATGATCTGAGCCTTTAACGACATGTAGTACGGGCGCGGGCAACCATACCATGCCCATACCAAGTGTACCGCCTAAAGGGACGTCAACCCCAAGGTAATACACTCGATATGGGTGGGCTCTGGTCGTACCGCCCGTCCTTACCACCTACTCGGTCGTGGTTTTAACCCCAGGAAGGAGATAAACCTAAACCTAAAATCACAAATCCCTCTTTCTTCTTCCTCCAAACTCCAAACTACCTCCATTGGATCTTCAATTCTGCTTATTCTTTCTTCGACTCCTCGCACCCAATCGGTCTAAGGTATGTTTCTCCTCCGATCCCTAGTTTATTTGCATCAAAACCTTGCTTAATCTTTCACCATTATCAATCTAGACTTAGGTCTTGTTCTTGAGCTAACCTTGATTATGAGAATTCTTAGTTTTTTTTCAGATGAGTTTCTTTTGTAAGAAGTGTAGAGGATTGTTTTTGCTATGTTTGTATTGGAACAAATTCTTATTTAGCTTTAATTTTATTTTTAGATGAACACAAGGTGCCATACAGGTGTAGTGGTTGTGGAACAAGCCGCACCACCCATTGATGGGGTAACCCCCGAGTCATTTGGCATTGAGTTCACCGAGGAGTTCCAAGTCACTCGTTTCAACCATATCAAGAACCAAAAAAATCAAGTCCACCAAGAGGGTGTGTCCTTATATCCTTAACCAACTAGGCATCCATGATGATTTTTATTTACTTTGCAACAATGTTGGTTTACATCACTTTGTCTTTCAGGACGTCACCACATATTACTGCTTCATGCTTGAGTTCCTCAGTACCTTGATGCATACGGTGAATCCATACTACTACTCAGAGGAACATGGCATGGGAGGTGATCATATTACCTTCCGCCTCATGAACTGTGAGTATACCTTGACACTCGACTGGTGGGCTTATTATTTTGGGTTTTCTAACAACACCACCGACATATTCTCCACCAGTTTTGTTCTGAATCCTACACCCTTGGAGTACTTTAATTTAATGAGAATCCGTGAGAACATACCTAAGGGAAATCAAATTGATCATCATGTAGTTCATTATTTGTTCTATGTTATTGCTAACGCCTTGCAAGCATGTGGTAAGTTTACTAGAGCCAATAAAGAGGACATGATAATCCTTGCAAAAGCTGCTATTCCAAATTGTAACTTGACGCCAAATTTGGCCACCCTTCTCGTGTTTTATCTGTTGGAAATATGCCTTAGAGACAAATAGTAATAAGGATTATTATCATATTTCATAAAGTTTATGATTAAGTTTTATATCATGCTATAACTTTATTGAAAGTAAACTTCAATGCACGTGTGATACATAAACAACCAGGGGTTCCCGGTGAAACTCTAGTCACTGGTTCGTTGGTCAACAGATAATCAAGGTTTCCTGATCATGTGGCATTTATGCCAGTTGGAAATGGAGTAACCTCATTCTGAGAATGAGATGATGAAATAATACCCAACCTAAACATCATGACCCGATCATGTCATGAAGTTCGAGTTATGATGATTAGAATAGACCTAGTAGACTATTCCTTAGATCATGAGGCTATATCAGTCACTGTCTCCCGAGGGTACTTTGATAGCATCAAACGTCACTTGGTAAAATAGTGATCATAAAAGTGTGTTCAAGTATTCAGAGGAACAATTGAGCCATTATACGTCAAGAGCGGGATTTGTCCATCCGCGTGACAAAAATATACTCGAGGGCCCACTCGGAGAAGTTATATCCAATAGCTGCGCAGCGTGTGATTTGATCACATGAATATCACTTGTCGAATGAGTCAAGTAGCATTTGTCAGTAACGAGATTAAACCCGACATGGTGATGTCATTGATTAGATCTTGGGCAATGCAAGTATGGAGAGACAAAAGGAATAAGACATGACAATCACGGTTCAAACGACGAAAGATTCCGTGGAATGCACAGGGGTCACATGGCCATCCAGGTCCCTCTATTGATCATTGGTCCGGGAGTGTCCCGACCATGTATGGAGTATTCCCTAACTATGGGGTATCACGCTTAAGGGCTTGGTGATGCTTAGAGAGTGTTTAATAGGATCAGTAGAGTCACGAAGAATAGAAAGAGAGAAAATCAGAAGGGTTTCGGTAAGTCTGGAGAGGAGGTGGAAGGTGTTCCATAGCCTCGGAGATTGAATAATATGTGAATCAGTGTTAAATATTGATTTAATCATTTATTCGTAATTATTTAATAAAAGATAAATCAATTAAAAGGTCAAAAGCCATAACGGGCCAAATTCTAGAGGGGAAAGGGCCCATGAGGGAAAGGAAAAAGGAGGAAGGAGGGAGGAGATGGCCGGCTGGGCCTAGCCCCCGCGTCGGGCCACTAGGGCCCCTTGGGGCCGGCGGCCACCCCCTCTCTCCTCTCCCTTGTTTAATCCCACCCCGGGAATTTGAGGGAGGCCTCCCCTTATATATAGTGGGGTATTTTGACCAGAAAATACACAATATTCAGTAAAGGTTTCCTCACATTTGGGGAGACCTCCAATTGATATTCTCTGTGTGTGTGTGTGTCTCTCTCTCCTATGACCGTGGTCCCAAGTCTGGACTGCTCGAACGAAAAACATCTTCACCATGGAGCACTGTCGCGCTGCTGCTGGATTAGGGAAGCGGGAGTAATCGCCTGGCACCGGATACATGTAACTCCCTGCGAGGTGATACACTTGAGGCACTACAAGTCGTTGGAGTCATGATGGCTCAGTGTTGATGTAGAGCTCGTTGGGAACCCCAAGAGGAAGGTATGATGAGCACATCAGCAAGTTTCCCTCAGTTATGAAACCAAGGTTTAATCGAACTAGTAGGAGCAAGGAAACACCCCAAAGGTGTTGCTAGCTGAGCCTTGGCAGGGCGCACTACCGGTGCTAGTAGCAACGTGGAGACCTGCACAACACAACCACATAACTCTGTCCCCAACTTGCGATGAGGTTGTCAATCTCACCGTGTTTTGCTGAAAACAAAGGATTAAACGTATAGAATGGAAAGAAGTAAAAGTTTGCAGATAGTAAACACAAAGCACTAAACAGTTTATAGATTGTATGTAAAGAAAAGGACCAAGATCCACAGTTCACTAGAGGTGGCTCTCCTTCAAATAGATAACATGTTGGGTGAACAAATTAAAGCGGGGCAATTGACAAACATCGAGAAAGCAATACATGCATATACTAATCATCTTGACTCCTTTGAGACTTGATTGGGCATTACAACATTATACATAGACCGCCATCCAACTGCATCTATGACTAATAATCCACCTTTAGGTTATCATCCGAACCCCCTCTAGTATTAAGTTGCAAGCAACAGATTGTTGCTTTACGAATTGCGTGTAAAGTAAACAATACGATTGTTCTATGATCAAAGGATTGTTGTTTTCTCCCTAGTAGCAATAGCACATCTAGTACATTATAGATTTCTGTCACTTCCCCAGATTACCAGAGGCATGAACCCACTATCGAGCATAAATACTAACTCTTGGAGTTGCTAGCATCTACTTGGCCAAGATAGCTACTAACAACGGAAAGCATGCAAGATCACAAATAACAAAGACATGATAGAATCAATAATCAATCTGAAATAGCATCTCAATATCCATCGGATCCCCGCAAACACAACATGCAGAATTACAAATAGATGATCTTGATCATGAACGGAGCTCACAAGATCTAGACATGAAAGCACAAAGGAGGAGAACCAGCCATCTAGCTAATACATGGATCCGTAGTCCAAAGATGAACTACTCACGCATTACACCGGAGGCTTGCATGGTGATGAAGAAGGCCTCCAGGGTGAATTCCCCTCTCCGGCAGGGTGCCGGGAAGAGCTTCAGATCCCTCCCGGTCTAGGGATGGAGATGACGGCGGCTACAGATTCTTTCGTGGATTTTTGATCGGGTCCTCAGAGTTTTCGTCCCGAGGGCATCTTATAGGCGGAAGGAGAGGCCGAGGGGGTGCCTGGGCTGGCCACACCACCCCCTGGCGCGGGCCTAGCCTGGCCGCGCGGCCAGGTGGTGTGACCGCCCTCTGGCCCTTCTCTGTCTTGTATTCTGGCATCTGATGACTTCCGGAAAAATAGGCACTTTGGCTTTTGTACCGTCCAATTCCGAGAATATTCATTTTCTGACTTTCCTAGAACCAAAAACAGCAGAAAACAGGCAGCTGGCACTGTGGCTCTTGTTAATAGGTTAGTCCAAGAAATCATATGAAAATTACTCCAAAGTGTGGACAAAACACAAGAAAGTGGATAAAACCAAGCATGGAACATCAAAAATTATAGATACATTTGCAATGTATCAAGCCACATGAGTGCAAGGATTTCAACACGACCTTGAGGTCGACTTTGGCTCGTCTACATCTACCACGCTCTCCCGAGCATTGACAACGCCTTTCGGTCTTCAAGGTTAAGTTTTCCAAAAGCCCCTCTCGTTACTGCATTGCTAATAGATAGGTCCTGGCAACAAAAGGGGTTCAGGGGCGTAGGGTAAAATTTTATTGTTTTCATACGCGAACCCCTACATTATCTTAATCATCAAGCTCTTCAATCTCGTGGTCCCATATGTGGAGGAGGAGTTGTTACCGTCCTTGCTCGAACACTCCTCATCAACCTAGGTAATATCCAACTATTGGCAGGTGCTCGCTATCTTGGTTTCACTACTCTCGAACTTGTGGTATGGTTTCTAAATCAAATGGTAGATACTTTCTTGATATACCTAGATCCTATCACTTGATCCCAGCTCCTTTGCATAATGGTTTGTTCTCTATCGAGAACGGAAGTTTGTGTTTTGATGCGCAGGTTGAAGCAAGTCTACCCCAACAAGAAGAACTTGTGGGTGAAGAAGGAGAAGATGAAGAAGCAGCACAAGAAGAACCCGAACAAGAGCAGCAACCACCAAACTACTACGCCACTTATGAAGATATTTATTCTCTTGAAGGAAGCATTCATAATATGAGAGACCTCTCCTTCAATCTTCGAGATGCTACCGCCAACAACCCACTTCACCAATTGGAGCAGCCAATAGAAATAGGAAGATTATCCACCACCACCACAATGAGCAACAAAAGGGCTTGCAAAAGCCCTAGCTTGGGGATGTGTCCCCCGACAATTATATTTGTGTAATAATGCGGTTGTACTCCAGCTCCATGTGAGCTATGAAACACTCGTGTTGGTTTGGTCCAGCACTTCGCGTTTTCTTTCGCTTTTCATTTTCTTTTGCTTTTTGTTTGTTTGTTTTTATTTTCTTAGTTCCTTGCTTGGTCGCAAGCTTTTCTATTCTTTAATCCTCATCCTCAAAAATACAAAAAGATTTTTCCATTTTATCTTTTTTTGTGAAAGTGGATTTTCTTATTGTCTCTTTGCTTCAATATTATTATAAGAGTGATTTGATTTGAGTTCTAAAGGAACATATCCCTATAAGGAAGAGAATTATGAAGTCACACATGAGAGTATATCATATGTCTCCCACTTTAAAAGTTTGAAATGGTTATCCTAGTTAGTTGATTTTTTATAATGCTATGCTAGTGGGAGTAATTCAAAATAGTTAGAGTAAAGTTTTTTATTTTGTATGAGTAACTAGTTGTGGAAGATTTTGCTCTAGTTCTTGTAGTTAACCTAGTCTTGCCTTGGAAATAATATTGCCAAACAATTACAATAAGAAAATCTGTAGTTTATGACTTGTTTGATGAGTGATTGTCTTAAGAGTTTACCTTTGAAGATACTTAACCCCATAGATATTTTGATAGACTTGATGACACTCTTGAAAGAAGTTGTTTGATTGAAATGAAGTCTAGTGGTAATTGTGATTCATGCCAAAGCTAAACCTTGTGAATCAAAATGTGATACTGCTTAAAGTTTATATATTTTTGGTGCACACCTTTGGATGCCAACAAATCCTGATGGCCTACGAACAATCAATGGTACAACTCCTGATTTCGGCCATGAGTTGATGACATGGGTAGAATGGGACATCCCTAGACCGTTTGTCCTTTTGGGTCGGGCTGCTGGAGCAGGGAAAAAAGTCAGTCGGTCATGGTCATTTGGGTCTCCCTGCTAGGAATCTCCACCAGCCCAACCCAAACGGATGAACGAAACGGTTTGTTTCTGTCCATTTGGGTCGGGCCGCGGTCGATTTTGGGTCGCGGTTCGGTCTGTTTGGCCAACCGCGCCTAGGGGCGCGACCCATCTGTCCGCCCTGACGTTTCTTGGCGCCATTGTTGGTCAAGGCTTTGTCACAGGTCAAACACTTAAATTCACATGCAATAGCACACAAACTGACTATCAAATATATCGGCAGACTTGTGCCATCGCCCTTTGGGCATCGCTAACAAGTGGCCAATGGATCTCATATGTGTAAAAAGGGCTATATCATACACACTATCCAAACGAACAACAGCTTCTCTGCCCAAAAAGTTTAGTCGCTGTCGCTATTGTCGTTCAAGCATCGTGAGCCCGGATGATCTGCTTCCTACGCGTGATCCAAGCTCTGCGATCGGGGTCGGCGATGGTATCCAGGTCGGTGAGCATGATGGCATTCTCCTCGGCCATGATCTTGGCTTCAGCCTCCTTGGCCTTGGCCTCTGCCTCCGCCACCACCACCGAAGGCCATGGACAGGCCGAGAGTAGCGACACCGCCGCCACCGAAGGCCATGGTGCCACCAAAAGCGGCGATCAGTGCCTCCTGCTTTATCATGTTCACGACGTGCTTGGCGGTATTCACTGCCAGCTCGTTGTGGTTGACCCTGTTCTGCGCGGCGAGGAAGCGCTCGTTCTCCTCTGGGCGCTCCTTGTCGAGCTTGGCTGTGGTGAGTCGAGCTCGCGCCGTAACCCGCCGGCCAGCGCGCCTCTCCGTCTCAGTTTTCCGCTCCACCGCCGTCAGGTCCTTGGCAAGCTTCTTCAGCCGGCCGCGCTTCTTGGCGGCGGGAACGCCGGAGGGCGCAACATCGACTATGGCGGCGGGATCCATCGCCTTCCCCGCCGCTCCCGCCAGTAGAAATTTAGGAGAGGGTTTTTGGAGGGAGAAGTGGAGTGGTCTGTGTGCAAATGGCGGGAGGGACCGCCAAAGGTGATGGTCGGACACAGGAGGCTGCGCGCGCTGTTCGGACCGACACAACTCTTACTCAAATTAGGTGCACGAATGGATCGAGACAGACGCGTCGGTCCGGATGGGTCGAACACGTCCGTACGGACTTGTTCGGACGCGCCTGGACTGATTTGGTCGGCCCGGCTGGAGATGCCCTTCCTCCTGCTAGGCGACATCTAGGCACAAGGAAATGCGTGGCCGTGGGATCAGAGTGTCCGTCCAACTGTGCGTCTCTGTCTCCCCACCGTAAACTGCGCGCATGCTGTAATACGGGGAACGAGCTACCGGAGTCAACTTTCCGTTATTTTACTCGTCCCCGGCTGCTATACCTGCTCAGCTAGTCTGGTCCATGCTACGATCGCAATTTTGGCACTAGCGGATAAATTAACTAGTGGTACTGTGTACAAAGGTGACTAGGATTGATACCACCAAAACCTACTCTCCATTAACTAATAATATCCCGCCATCACCAACAATTTGTACACCTTTGTTTGGGAAAGGGGATTTACACTTGTTAATGAACGGATGGAAGGATGAAATATGGTGTTCACATTGGAGTAACTTTTTGGTGTGGGGGACTAACAATGGTTGTAGTTTAGTACTACCATTCTTAATGGAGAGTGAACTACCATGATGAGAGCTAAAAAAACTATTCTGCTGATGTACCATGACCTGTTGGTCGTTGGGTAGCACGAGATCACTATATACGGACGTGAATCCTGTAAAAATTGCTCACAAAGGAGTTAGCTTACGTAACAAACTGCTGTCACATTTCTTTATAAATCAGCGTAGTGTTTGATCACCTAAACAATGATACAAATTGTCCAAATACTCATCACTAATTCACCACTCGTGGCTAGCGGGTGTATTTAATACTATTGTTGCAGGACATGAGAAGCTGAAAGGGTTGTGGACTGACAGTGTTGCCGTAATCACACCGGTAGAAAGAGGGCATTTGGTCCAGCGCCCAAATTCCATTTGTTCCGGTCGTTTCCATAATCGGTACCAATACTAGGCACCGGTCCCGGTTCATGCCGCCTGGGCATTGGTCCCGGTTCATCTCTAAGCATTGGTCCCGGTTCGTGGCACGAATCGGGACCAAAAACCCCGCGACGGTCAGCAGTCCAGGACAATTAATGTAAATTAATTCGGGGCAAAAATTAATTCGAGGCAGAAATTAATTCGAGGTAGAAATTGAATTGATCAGTATTTTTGAAAAAATCTTTCACAAATTAATCGAGACAAAGATCTAAATTGAGACATTTTATTATTCGACCACAAATTTTTCCATACAAAGATGTGACTTTACAAATTTTCCTAGTCGACAATACTTCCGCTGCCGCTGTCCTCCGAGCCGTCGGCTTCCTCGTCGTCGTCGGACGAAATCTCCACGATTTCGGCGTTGTTCGGGAGACGGAGCTCCTCTGCGCGGCTAGCGGCGTCGATAGCGGTGTAGATGGTCCGTCCAGGGACGGACCAGAACATCTCCTGCCCTTCTCGGTTGCGGAGATCCGGGTGCACCACGCGCCCGTCCACGATGCGGTTGCCAAGCTTGGCCTTCCGCTCCTTCTTGAACAGCCAGGGCCAGTACTCGCTGGCCGCCGCGTACCAGGGCAACGCCCTCATCCACGCGGGCAGCTGGCGGCGACGTTCCGTGATGACGCACTCCATCTCGTATCCGCGGGGGTTGAGGAGCGGAGCCACCGGCACACCCGCCTTGCTGATGCGAAATCCGGCGGGCACGGTCGCGTGCAGCGGCGCGAGGATGCCGTAGTACGCAAACATCGCCGCCTCGTAGTGGTTGAGCGTGGGCACCTCCATGGCGGTGCGGTGGAGATTGGAGAGGGAGGGGAGGCGAGACAACGATGCGGTGGAGAGGCGATGGCTAAAGGGGTGGGGTGGAGATGGACTGCAGAGAGGCCGAGGCGATGGCGAAAGCGAGCATTGTGGCCTCATATTTATACACGGGGCGACGAAGCGACGGTGGGCATTGGTCCCGGTTATTGCCACGAACCGGGACCAAAGCCCCTCCCGCGCGACACGTGGCGGCCCAGCAGCGCGCCCCCCACCCAGGTCATTGGTCCCGGTTCGTGGCAATAACCGGGACCAAAAACCCTCCCCTGCCTATATATAAGCCCAGGCCTTTGCCCACCAAATTTTGCTGGCTTGTGTGTGAGGTGTGGGTGCTAGCTTTTTTTTCTTTGATTGCACATAAGGTGTTCGACGAAATGTCCGAGCCACACTTTAGTTCGCACAACACGGTATCCTCGGCTAAGGTTAGCAACCTTATCTTCTTTATTTGTAACTGATACAAAAATATTGCATGTGTCCATGTAGGGTGGTCATTTTACTATTCACGATGTTGTTGTAATGGTTAATTATTATGACATAGATCGATGCACGGATGCGATGGATGTATGGCAACCGATGCCATTCCGATTTTATTGCAGGCCTGCATAAATTTATCGATTTGGCTAAGGCAAACAAAGTGGATAATTTTATGCCTTGTCCCTGCGTTGAATGTCGGAACGTGACGGAGCACTCTGCCCTGAGAATCCTTCAAAGCCATCTGCTTCGGAGAGGTTTCATGCCCGGATATTATTGTTGGGCCATGCACGGAGAAAGAGGGGTTAGGCTGGAAGAAAATGAAGAAGAGGAGGATGATGACAGCTATCCTATGTCCCCTGAAGAATACGGTGATACTGCAATGGAAGACAATGAAGAAGAGGGAGGAGGCAATGAAGAAGAACAACGGGCATCAGATGAGCCCGCTTATGGTCTTGGTCGGGTCATATCTAATGCAAAGCAACAATGTGATACAGAAAGGGAGAAGATTAAGTTGGAGGCCATCACAAAAAGTTGTTGTACCTAAATTGCGAAGATGGCAGCACAAAGCTCGGTACCACACTTGAACTGCTGAAATGGAAGGCAGAGACTGGCTTATCTGACAAGGAATTTGAGAAGTTACTGAAAATAATGAAGCCGAAGCTTTCAAAGGATAACGAGCTACCCGAGACAACGTACGAAGCAAAGAAGACTATCTGCCCTCTAGGGTTAGATGTGGAGAAGATACATGCATGCATTAATGACTGCATCCTGTACTGCAGTGAGAAGTACGAGAATATGGATAAATGCCCGGTATGCACTACATGTCGATACAAGGTCAGACAAGATGACCCTGGTGATGTTGAGGGCGATGACGAGCCCTCTACGAAGAGGGTTCCTGCTAAGGTTATGTGGTATGCCCCTATAATACCACGGTTGAAAAGTTTGTTCAGAAATAAAGAGCATGACAGGTTGTTGCGATGGCACAAAGAAGAGTGTAAGAAAGACGGAAAACTGAGACACCCCGCCGATGGGTCGCAGTGGAGAAACATCGAGAGAAAGTACTCAAACTTTGCAGGTGACGCGAGGAACTTATGGTTTGGTCTAAGTACAGACGACATGAATCCTTTTGGAGAGCAGAGCTATAGTCACAGCACCTGGCCAGCGACTCTATGTATCTACAACCTTCCTCCTTGGTTGTGCATGAAGCGGAAGTTTATTATGATGCCAGTGCTCATCCAAGGACCGAAGCAACCCGACAACGACATTGATGTGTACCTAAGGCCATTAGTCGATGAACTTTTGCAGTTGTGGGCAGAACCAGGTGTAAAGGTGTGGGATGAGCACAAACAGGAGCCATTTGACCTACGAGCATTGTTGTTCATAACCATCAATGATTGGCCTGCTCTTAGTAACATTTCAGGACAGTCAAACAAGGGATACAATGCATGCATGCACTGTTTAGATAAGACTAAAGGTACATGTTTGGATAAATGTAAGAAGGTTGTGTGCCTGGGGTGTCATAAATTTCTTCCGACCAATCATCAAGTAAGAAAGAAAGGCAAGCATTTCAACGGTGAGGCAGATTATCGGAAGAAGCCTAAGCTCCCTAAAGGTGCTGATGTATTTGGTATGGTGAAGGACCTAGAAGTAATCTTTGGAAAGGGTCCTGGTGGTCAATCTATTCCGAAAGACCCCATTACCGGACACACGGCCATGTGGAAAAAGAAATCTATATTTTGGGAGCTTGAGTATTGGAAAGACCTAGAGGTCCGTTCTTCAATCGACGTGATGCACGTGACAAAGAATCTTTGCGTGAACCTGCTAGGCTTCCTGGGCGTGTATGGGAAGACAAAAGATACACCCGGAGCACTGGAGGACCAACAACGTATCAAAGACCCATACAACAAGCATACTGATAAAGGACGTGAATACTTAAGCAGCTATGATCTTACCAAAGCAGAGAAGGAAATCTTTTTTGAAGTCCTTTATAGTATCAAGGTCCCGGATGGCTTCTCGTCAAATATAAAGGGAATAATAAATATGGCAGAGAAAAAATTTCTAAACCTGAAGTCTCATGATTGCCACGTGATTATGACACAGTTGCTTCCGGTTGCATTGAGGGGGCTTCTACCGAAAATGTTCGATTAGCCATTGTGAAGCTATGTGCATTCCTCAATGCAATATCTCAGAAGGTAATCGATCGAGAAAGTCTGAAAGGCTACAGAAGGATGTGGTCCAATGTCTTGTCAGTTTTGAGTTGGTGTTCCCCCCGTCCTTCTTCAATATTATGACGCATCTCTTAGTTCACCTAGTTGAAGAGATTTCCATTCTCGGTCCTATATTTCTGCACAATATGTTCCCCTTCGAGAGGTTCATGGGAGTCTCAAAGAAATATGTTTGTAACCGTGCTAGGCCAGAAGGAAGCATCTCCAAGGGCTATCGGACAGAGGAGGTCATTGGGTTCTGTGTAGACTTTCTTCCTGACCTTAACCCGATTGGTGTTCTTGAATCACGGTATGAGGGGAGACTGAGTGGAAAATGCACGCTAGGAAAGAAAGCAATGATATTTAGGGACAGACTGTAGGGGTTCCAGGCATAAAAACAATAAATTTTACTCTATGCCCCTAAACCCCTGAAGCTGCCAGGACCTATCTATTAGTAATACAGTAACAGGAGGGGCTTTTCGCGAACTTACCCTTGAAGACCGAAAATCGTTGTCAACGCTCAGGAGAGCGTGGTTGATGTAGACGAGCCGAAGCCGACCTCAAGGTCGTGATGAAGTCCTTGCGCTCCTTCTGGCTCCAACGACTTGAGTGCCTCAAATGCGACACCTCGCGGGGAGTTACACACGTCCGGTGCCTGACGATGACTCTCGCTTCCCCGATCCAGCAGCAGTTGCAGAAGTAGAGCTCCTGGATCCGAATCTCGTAGCGCGACGGTGCTCCGCGGTGAAGATGTCTCTCGCTCTCGCAGTCCAGACTTGGGACCACGGTCACGAGAGAGAGAGGGGGAGAGAGAAAATATCAATTAGAGGTCCTCCCAAAAGTGGGGAGACCTTTATTGATTATTGGTTGTATTTTTCTAGGCCTAATACCCCACTATATATAGGGGGAGGGGAGGTACTACCTCCCTCAAAGTCCCGGGGTGGGACTAAAGGAGAGGAGGGGGAGGAGGTGGCCGCCGGCCACCTAGTGGGCCCGGCACGGGGGGCTAGGCCCAGTCGGCCTCCCCTTGCCCCTTCTCCCTCTCTCCTTTCCCCTAATGGGCCCTCTCCCTCCGGAATTGGCCCATTAAGCCTTTTTGACCTTTAATTGATTTTCTCTTTATTAAATAATTATGAATAAATGATTAAATCAATATTTAACATTCATTCACACATTATCTAATCTCCGTGGCCATGGAACACCTTCCACCTCCACTCCGGACATCCTCCGGACTTACCGAAACCCTTCTGGTTTTCTCCCTTCTCTTCTTCGGTGATTCTACCGATCCTATAAACACTCTCTAAGCATCATCAAGCCCTTAAGCGTGATACCCCACAGTTCGGGAACATTCCAGACATGGTCGGGACACTCCCACACCAATGATCAATAGAGGGACATGGATGGCCATGTAACCCCTGTGCGTTCCATGAAGATCTTTCGTCGTTTGAACCGGGACAGTCGTGTCTTATTCCCTTTGTCATTCGATACTTGCATTGTCCGAGATCTGATCATTGACATCACCATGTCGTGTTCAATCTCATTACTGAACAATGCTACTTAACTCGTCCCGACAAGTGATATCCTCGTGATCTAATCACACGTTGCGCAGCTATTGGATATAACTTCTCTGAGTGGGCCCTTGAGTATCTTTCGGTCACATGGACGGACAAATCCCGCGCTTGACATATATTGCCTCTATGGTTTCCTCTGAATACCTGAACACACCTTTATAACCACCGTTTTACCAGATGGCGTTTGATGCTATCTAAGCACTCTCGGGAGACAGTGATTGATATAGCCTCAGGGTCTAAGGAATAGTCTACGAGGATCCATTTCTAATCATCGTAACTTGAACTTCGTGACATGATCGGGTCACGATGTTTAGGTTGGGTATTGGTTCATCATCTCATTCTCCGAATGAGATGACCTCATTTCCAACTGGCATAAATGCCACATGATCAGGAAACATGATCATCCATTGACCAATGAACCAGTGACTAGAGTTTCACTAGGAACCCCTAGTTGTTTGTATATCACACGTGCATTGATGTTTCCACTCAATACAGTTATAGCATGATATAAAACTTAATCATAAACTATATGAAATATGATAATAGTCCTTACTACTATTTGTCTCTAGGGCATATTTCCAACAGTCTCCCACTTGCACTAGAGTACAAATACACTAGCTGCATTTGTTCTCAATCATTGGCACCATGTTACCGGTACCCTGAACATGCTTGCTCATGGAAGAGGTTGAGTCTTGGGTCTGTACTTTACAGTCCCAAATCTTTTGCAACTTACTAATGTCACCTTGATTGACATTAATACTTTATCATCACATGATAGCATCTGTGTGTATGCATCATCGCTATGGTAGTAGAGCGAGGCCTGATTCTAGGAGCCTACAATGATGTTAGATCAACCTCGAGGGCTTTCTCATGGGCACTGTGCCCTGGGACACATCACTCTACGTTAAAAGCGAACTAGCCCCGCCATAACATTATACAACACTTTAGATGGTACCCTTATCTATTATTATAAATGTATTCATCGAAACACTAGTGCACTCTATGCAACTTTTGATGTTTTGTTCACCTCGCTTCCTACTTGACTTTTGGTTGGTATCTACAGGAGTTTCCAACATATTCCCTTATAACATAACTCTTTATGCTTTAAGATATGTCATCCTTTATGGATTTAGAAAATATGTCCACAGTCCTCTACTAGACACTGCAGACAAACTTAGCTCAACGTTTTGTGATTCGAACTTAATCACTTTCAAACGTTCCTTATTGGATCACATATTATGCTAAGTTGTCATCATGGTTTACTAAGATAGAACCTATGTCTTAACATAGTAGATGACGATCATCCTTTCTTTCTTTCAACCATTGATGCTAAACTCAACACTATTCCTAATTTGAGTTATTAAGGACCAGTTCCTTAATTATCTTCTATTCTGAAACCCTTTTCAGAATCACTTAACGAATACTACATAATATCATAATTACACCTATTATCAACTTCTACATCTTATAAATCATTATTTATAAGTATTTGCGCTTTCATTCTTAACATACTTAAGAATTACTCCTATAATCTCCCACTCAAAATATGTTCCTACATATTTGAATTTGAGACTTATGTCGCTCCCACTTAAAAATATGTCAATCACATATTGTTTCAGGAAGAATTTCATAGCTCCCACTCAATTTTATGCAAATTGCATATCTCCTTACTAGTTTGAATAACTTCAAAAATCCTTTGATCAAATATCAAACTTGGAGATTTACTATGAGATACTAGTACTTTACTAGTTTTAAATCCACTAGACATTTATCACATATGAATCAAATTCATTTGAATTCATCCAATACTTGACAAATTGTGCTTTTGTCATTCACCCCTTTTTCCTACTATGGCTTTGGAGTCATTTGGGAAAATTCCAAGTAACCCTTTTACTTGTGAGATTCAGCAACGAATTGCCTTCTAATCTCAAGGGAATTTTGCTTTTAGGATTTATCATAATTTAGTTTACCATTATTTCCTTTGTAGTTCGTAGGTATCTCATGTTTCAAAATCATGACAAATGATTCACAAATATCTCCATACAAGATATGGATTTACATTTTGAATCCTACTTTATGTAGTGAAAAACAATAGTGGAGGGAAAACACAATGATCAAAATCATTGGTTCTTTCCTTCCATGTAGTGAATCGTTCAGGAACGCTGTCTGTTGCGCTTCTCAACACTCTGATGCAGGGTTTTGAATCCTCATCGTGTTTTACACTATTTTCCATTTGCTCCATAATTGAGAAACATCACTAGAAGTGAGCTTTCTCAAGAATGCACCAAAATCCAAGCAATACGAATCTTGCTTTCCTTTTAGTTTGAGCTATGGTTTTCATATTCAAAGTTTCCAATGAATACGCTACAAGGACTTATTCGCTATTGTTTTGGTTATATCGAATAACCCGAAAACTTTCACGAATTCAAATGGTTTACCAATTCTAATTGAGTGCTAACTATTTCTAAACGGATGGTCTCTACATATACACTACAACGATTTATTTGGTGCCTTCTATTCAACCCCTTTTGATATCTAATATCATATTGTGATGCTTTGTATTTTAATGTTTCCAAACACTTTGCATTCCACAATGTCTTTTATGCCATTCTTATAAATTTGAACTTTATTACTATTGATCAAATCATAGTAATTGGATTCTCTTTTATATTTATACCCTTTTATTGATGAAACACTTTGATCAAATCAAATAGTTTCATATTCATGTTTTCTTTGGTAAACTACTTTACACATTTAAACAATCATTTAATGATAATTACCATTTTCGTTAAAACACAATACATCGAATATGTATTTACTTTTAACAATTCTTTAAACACTTTGTATTCAAGTAATACACGGTGTTCAAGTTATTTTGCCGAACTTAAGCATGATTTATATGTGAGAAGAAATCGAATGACTTTCACATATTATCACATAACTTTGAATTTAAACCATGGTTTCATTCATTAATGAAATATCATTAAGTTGGGTATTTTAAACAAGGCATTTTAATGTTTTACAAATGTTCATACATTATCAATTAGTTTCAAACAACAAGGATATTTCACACATAATCAAACAAGATATGAACACGGATAGAAATCATTCATAAAAGTAGAACAACTGTTTGTTACAAACTGATATGAATAACCGTCTCACGAAGTGTGAGACAAACTAAAGAAGTTCAAATCTCTCGATTACATTAATCATCCTAAAACACAAACTAAATGATAAATGTCGAGGGAGAGTGTCGTCGGCCATCATCATCATGCTTGCCATCAACATGCAATGTCACCTCCTCTCCAGCAAGCACCTCTCATGCAGAAGGACCTGTTTTCATTAAACAGAACAAGTATCAGATATACTTAACACTCCATTGTGTTTGCAAGATTATAACATTTATAAAACTATATATCAAATATATACCTTTGTCATCGACGACTCCAGCGACGTTTGGTTCATCTACCACATTTCTGAAATGTGATATGAACTCGAGGAAATCCAATGTTTCCGTGTCGCCTCTCATAATGCAGATCCTGACATGTGCTTGGAAGCTTGGAGGAAGAGACTGTAGCACAACTCCCATCGCAAATGAGCTTGAGAACCAGTTGTCCAGGTAGTATGCCAGACTCATGTACGCATCGTAGAGGCGTAATAAGTGCTCATCCAGTGAGGTGCCCTCCTCCATCTTTATGGAGAGGAAGTCCCCCATCAGCTCATACTCCCACATGCGCACTTGTTCCACGAAATGTGCTCTCAAATGTGTCATGACCATCCGGGGCTTGAGACTATCCACCATTGGCCATAACCCATCCTCCATTCCGAGGCGCATGGTCACTGATATGAATGTGGCCATCACACGACGACGATAACGCAGATCCCGCTGCTCCTGGGTCTCATGAGAATAGGGTGGCTCCAGATACATCTCGCAGGTCATGTAGTCAGCTACATCATTCTCCCCTAGGAGATCAAATAGGCGTATGACCCATGCAGAAAAGTTGGATCCATCTAACTTGAGCTTTTCTCCTTTTAACCAATCATCTATAGGAAAGGTAATCTCGGGAAGAACCATTTTCTACATTTATAATTGCAAAAGGAATTTAGACTAAGTTTATAATTTAAATGAGTTAATAATAACTCCACTCAGAAACACCTATCCTCAATGAGAGTTCCTAGTGATAACACGACCCCTATCAGCCACATCTCCCCCGATCATCACGGCCATCAATGTGGGTTCAAGGGTGGACGCTAAACGTCGGTCACATCATTCATGCGACTCGTGCTCGATCTTTCGACCATCCGTGTTCCGAGGCCACGCTTCTCTAGCGTGCTAGGCTCGCCAACTCAACCTTAGTGTATTCGCTGTGCAACATGGCTTACACCCACTGTATGCGAACGTAGATATGTATGACACCCAGGCCTGTCACCCTGGATCGCCTCATACCAAAGAACTTTCTTGGTGGTGCACACTAAGGGGGAACACAATCGTTGGCAATTTTAACAGGGATCATCTTATTAGGCTACCATCGAGTATCTAATACTAGCACACAATAAGACATACAAACAATAACATTGATGTAAATGCTATGTGATATGGTCCTTCACGTCGTGATCTCCATCCTCCGTCACCGGGTTCCAGCGCCAGGGTTCCGGCGCCGTAGACACCAGGGTACCGGTGTCTTTCCAGCGTGGTAGTTTGTCATTACCGTGACTATCTACTACTATGCGACAAAAGGTAATTACTTTACCTTTTCCATAACCATATCACAAAGCAACGCCCCCCCTGCAAAACAAAGTTAGACGCCTCTACTTTATCTTTGCATGTTTTACGTGGCTGAATGGGCTTTCGTACAAGAACCGTTCTTACCTACGAACTTTCATCACAACGCTGATCAAGTAGTTGTCTCTACTACACCCCTTTTGGGGCCCTCCGTTGCAAATGGTATACCAACTAATGCGAGAGAGACAGACACCCCCTAAGCCACTTTATATGGTACAAGCCAAGCGTGGACCAGTCTCGCGAATGAACGCGTAAAGTCGGTTGGGGGCCGCTTCATCAAGCATTACTATGGTATACACAAGTACACGTGGGAGGGTAACAACTAAAAGATCAATGCCCACACGCTACATCTCGTGTGTTCTACCCGTACTAGCATTACTACGCATAGATCTAGCTCTGATACCACTGTAGGGGTTCCGCGCATAAAAACAATAAATTTTACTCTACGCCCCTGAACCCTTGAAGCTGCCAGGACCTATCTATTAGTAATACAGTAACATGAGGGGCTTTTCGAGAACTTACCCTTGAAGACCGAAAAGCGTTGTCAACGCTCAGGAGAGCGTGGTTGATGTAGACGAGCCGAAGCCGACCTCAAGGTCGGGATGAAGTCCTTGCGCTCCTTCTGGCTCCAACGACTTGAGTGCCTCAAGTGCGACACCTCGCAGGGCGTTACACACGTCCGGTGCCTGACGATGACTCCCGCTTTCCCGATCCAGCAGCAGTTGCGGAAGTAGAGCTCCCGAATCCGAATCCCGTAGCGCGACGGCGCTCCGCGGTGAAGATGTCTCTCGCTCGCGCAGTCCAGACTTGGGACCACGGTCACGAGAGAGAGAAGGGGGAGAGACAAAATATCAATTAGAGGTCCTCCCAAAAGTTGGGAGACCTTTATTGATTATTGGTTGTATTTTTCTAGGCCAAATACCCTACTATATATAGGAGGAGGGGAGGTACTACCTCCCTCAAAGTCCCGGGGTGGGACTAAAGGAGAGGAGGAGGGAGGAGGTGGCCGCCGGCCACCTAGTGGGCCCTGCGCGGGGGGCTAGGACCAGCCGGCCTCCCCCTTGCCCCTTCTCCCTCTCTCCTTTCCCCTAATGGGCCCTCTCCCTCCAAAATTGGCCCATTAAACCTTTTTGACCTTTAATTGATTTTCTCTTTATTAAATAATTATGAATAAATGATTAAATCAATATTTAACATTCATTCACACATTATCTAATCTCCGTGGCCATGGAACACCTTCCACCTCCACTCCGGACATCCTCTGGACTTACCGAAACCCTTCTGATTTTCTCCCTTCTCTTCTTCGGTGATTCTACCGATCCTATAAACACTCTCTAAGCATCATCAAGCCCTTAAGCGTGATACCCCACGGTTCGGGAACACTCCTGACATGGTCGGGACACTCCCACACCAATGATCAACAGAGGGACCTGGATGGCCATGTGACCCCTGTGCGTTCCATGAAGATCTTTCGACGTTTGAACCGGGACAGCCGTGTCTTATTCCCTTTGTCATTCGATACTTGCATTGTCCGAGATCTGATCATTGACATCACCATGTCGTGTTCAATCTTGTTACTGAACAATGCTACTTAACTCGTCCTGACAAGTGATATCCTCATGATCCAATCACACGCTGCGCAGCTATTGGATATAACTTCTCCGAGTGGCCCTTGAGTATCTTTCCGTCACATGGACGGACAAATCCCGCTCTTGACATATATTGCCTCTACGGTTTCCTCTGAATACCTGAACACACCTTTATAACCACCGTTTTACCAGATGGCGTTTGATGCTATTGATGACCCACAAGTATAGGGGGTGTATCGTAGTATTTTCGAGGGAAGTGAAACCCAATTTATTGGTTCGACACAAGGGGAGCCAAAGAATATTTATCAGCCTTAACAACTGAGTTGTCAATTCAGCTGCACCTGGAAACAATCTTGCTCAGAGAAGTTTATCAGTAGCAACAGTTTTTAAGTAGGAATAGCAAAGTAACAGCAGTAGCAAAGCAAAGACAGTAGTAACGAAAGCAGTAAACAGTGGGATTCAAGTGCGGTAGGCATAGGGATGGATGGATGGGCGTTGCATGGACAAGACAATTCACATAGCAATCAGAACATAGGGCAATTGCAGATAAATAAGATAAAGCACCCACGTACTAGACAATCCTAGGCATGTGTTCCATATATAGTCATACGTGCTCGCAATGAGAACTTGCACAACATCTTTTGTCCTGCCAGCCCGTTTGCAGCGGGGCCTCTAGGGAACTACTGGAAATTAAGGTGCTCCTTTTAATAGAGCACCGGAGGAAAGCATTAACACTCCGTGAACACATGTGATCCTCACATCAAAGCCTTTCCCTTCCGTTTATCCCGATTTCTATCACTTTGGGGCCATAGGTTCTAGACAATAACGTGTGTATACAACTTGTGGATAAGACCAAAAACAATACTATCATAATGAATCAATAACAAGTTCAGATCTGAAATCATGGCACTCGGGCCCTAGTGACAAGCATTAAGCACAACAAGTTGCAACAAAGTCATAAAGCACTAATAAAAGATACTAGGCACCATGCCCTAACAATCTGATGCCATTACATGAACGATCTCATCCAATCCCTACCATCCCCATAGCCTACAGCGGGGGATTACTCACTCATAGATGGAGGAAACATAGATAGTCGATGGAGATGATGGTGGAGATCGATGGAGATGGCTCCGGGGGCACTTCCCCGTCCCGGCAGGGTGCCGGAACAGAGACTTTCTGTCCCCCGAATCTCCCCTTCGGTGGTGGTGGCGCAGCGGAACTTTTCGTGGAAAAACGTCGAACCCCCCGGAGTTTTTAGGTCAGGAGGCTTCTTATAGGCGAAGAGGGAGACCGAGGGGGTGCCTGGGGCCACCACACCATGCCCTGGCGTGGCCAGGCCCAGCCCGCGCCTGGGGGGTGTGGCCAGCCCCTGGCCCTCCTCCATCTCGTATTCTGGCTCCTGGAGTCTTCTAGAAAAATAGGCACTTTGGCTTTTGTCCCATCCAATTCTGAGAATATTCATTTTCTGACTTTCCTGGAACCAAAAACAGCAGAAAACAGGCAGCTGGCACTGTGACTCTTGTTAATAGGTTAGTCCAAGAAATCATATGAAAAGTGCTCCAAAGTGTGGACAAAACACAAGAAAGTGGATAAAACCAAGCATGGAGCATCAAAAATTATAGATACATTTGCAATGTATCAACATCCCCAAGCTTAACTCCTGCTCGTCCTCGAGTAGGTAAGTGATAAAAGGAAAGAATAATTTTTGAGGTGACATGCACCATCAAAGACTTGATCAAAGTATTCATAAAACATTCAAAGCTGAGATCATAGTACTTCAATCATAACATGAAAGACAAAGTTCTAGAAATAAGACAAAGAAACTATGATGCAACATGAAAAGGCACAAACAAAAGATTCATGAATAACAATGCTTTGCAAGAAGTTTGTTTGTTTCACATAAAGAAAACATAGCATAGTGGTAATCAGCTTGTCCCTCATAGAGTAGCAAATATAAATGCATAGGACACCTTCAAAGTTCACAAGAGTGACTAGATACAAATAGTTTAAAACAAGCAATATCAAGGTATGCATCAATCAACAAGTCTTGGAACAATGCACATAGAACTAAGAATGGCCACTATGCTCTCAAGAAAGTGCTCAAAGAATAAGTGGAGACTCAACAAGTAAAATAAAAAGGTTTTGAATAGTTTGAAAGGCTTCCAAATGCTGAAAGTATGGTACTCATTAGCTTTGAGATCTCATTGCCCCTATCATAAGCATCTTTAATGTGGTTAAGGTAAAAGTGAGGTCCAATCTGAGTTATATTCTTGACAGACTATAAACTGAAAATCCCAAGTCCCTTGAGTACGAGGGCCGCTCCTCATGCTACTCAACTTTAGTTACCGGTAAGTTCTTGTCATCGTAAGTATGTGCGTATCATTGAGAACCGCCAACGGGGTATCCATTGCCCGATGATACGGAAGAATCCCCATATCAAAATGACAAGGCAAGCAGACAATGAGTATCTCAGCAATCTTCTTATTTACCATGGGAAAATGGTGCTTTTTTCTCACTTTCCTCTTTTCATAAAACTCTTTTTATTTTCTTTTTCTCAATAGCTACCTCTCTCTTTTTTTAAGAAGAATGCTTCGTAGATATCATTATGGTTACGCTGCAGGTTTCCACCATGTCAGCATGGATTAGACCAGCGGCCCAGGCATTTCTCTAACACACATACATAACTCCATGGACTTACAAGCTCCCCTTTTATTTCACACTGACGACATCCGCTAACAAAAGAGCAAGGTATCAACTGGGTATATATTTACAAGTGTTGAAAGCGTTCCCCGTGACAGCATGGTTCTGCTAATCCCCAGCCTATAATTTGCAAGCATATAACTTTCATGGAGAGTTCACAATGGTTTAGGTTTATTAAGTGCAGGAAATAAAGTGTGCCATCAAGTTCGTGAGAGCTTTACTAACTAACTTTCTCAAAACAAGCAAACATTTTATTCGGAAGGAAACAAGGCATATTGAATATGCACGGAAGTAGCAAATGATGTTAATAGGTAGGTATCGTGGACACTTTGGCAATATTTGGTTTAAGGGAGTTGGAAACATGAGTAAAACACTCAGTGTAAGTGAAGGCTAGCAATAGTAAGGGAGCGACAAACGAGAGAGCAATAATGGCCATAATCATGCAGAGCGACAAAACATCATTGATCAAAGCATAAAGTGATACTACAAGTTGAAAACTAAAGGATCATAAAGGCTTATGGTGACTTGGGATAGTCATAACATGGTGTGAGCATGCGCCAAGTCAACCCAAATAAAGCATGAAAGGAGAATACTACTATACTACTATAATATAGTGGTATTCTCCTTTGATGGTTTATTTGGGTTGACTTGGCGCATGCTCACACACCATGTTATGACTATCTCAAGTCACCATAGCCTTTATGATCCTTTAGTTTTCTACTTCTAGTATCACTTTATGCTTTGATCAATGATGTTTTGTCGCTCTGCATGATTATGGCCATTATTGCTCTCTTAGTTTGTCGCTCCCAGTCTTTTGCTAGCCTCCACCACCAAGTATGAGTTCTACTCATGCATCCAACTCCCTAAACCAAGTTATTCCAAAAATTCCACCATACCTACCTACTAGCTTATGCTATTCCAAGTATATTCATGCTTTTGTTTATCTTCCAAATTAAACTTGTTATGAGAAAACTAGTGATTAAAGCTCTCACGAACTTGATGGCACACTTTACTTTTCTTGCCCTTAATAAACTTGAACCATTGGGTCCTTCTTTGTTGTGTATATGCTTGCACTTTATAAGTTGAAGTTAGCATGTAGCATCCCAATTGTCTAACAATTGTAATGCTACTTGTTCTAGTAAGATATTGGCTACTTCCTATATACAATTGTTGCATCATAATTATATCATGCTCATGTCATCATGCCACCTTGCATTTGAGCACCATATAAAACCCTGGTTCTTTGGTTCTTCTCTCATATGCACTATTAATTGTATTTGCCTCTTGATAATGTATTTGGTTATTGATATATTGTTTAATGCCCAAGTTGAGTTGGGGGCATATCTTTTATTTCCATTCCACCACTTTTCTTTTCCACCACCTTATAATTCCACCACCTCATTAATCCATGAGCTTGTGCTTCTTTTCTTTTGATATTTTGTTCTAGCTCATGTGGTTTGGGATGGATCAAATCCTTTAAATTCTTTTGCTTGGCTTTTAATCCACTTCTTGGAAATGCATAAGAATAATGCCATAATATTATTATTGTTTTCACAAAATAAATCATGGCATTATTATTTTGCATGGGCCATGCAAAATGTACCACCACCTTTTATCTCATTGGTTTTCCCTTTATTTTTAATGGATATTACTTTGTGGACCATCTCCATCCATTCCACCATCCCCATATTCTCATCCATATCTTTTTCTTTTATTTTCTCCATTCATGTTTTATATGAGGGGTGCTTCCCATACATCTTTCTTTCTCTTTTCTTGATTATTCCTCCACCTCATCTCATGAGATATTAAAGGACTCATTATCTTTCCTCTTGGTTGGATCTCATAAACAAACTCAAAATAAATCTAAAACCCTAAACAACACCTAACCTATCTTTTTCTCTTCCTATTTTTTTCTCTAATCTAGTTATAACAAAACCCTAACCCTAATCTCACCTCCCTCTCTCTCTTCCCCTCTCTCCCTAGTTGCTGGCCTCTCCTGACCTCCTCTCTCTAAAATGCTGGCCCACACCCCAGCCACCCCTCTCTCAAACCCTAGACAAAACCCTAACCCGAGACTACCCCATCTACCTAGCCCGAGCTACTCCCTCTCCTCTCTCTCTTTTCTCTACCGCGTGCTAGCCCCACCCTGCAGCCACCACGCCGTCCCTGGTCCACCTGCAGCCCCCCTGCCGTGCCCTACCTTCCCCCAACTCGAGCCACCACGTGAGGAGGATGGAAAGGTGGCACCCGAGGCCACTTTATCTCTGCCGGGCCCACACGCCTCCCTCTCTCTCCCTCTCGCATTACCCTCCTCCACACGCCTCCTAGCAGCTCCCAGATCTGCCCCGAGCCAGCCCTCCTCTCCTCCTTCTTCCTCTCTGTCGCCAGCGCCTGCCGCCGGTCGCCGCCCGCAACGCATCGCCCCCCTCGTTCCAGCCGGCCAGCGCGTCGTGGAGGTGGCCTGGAAGACTGAGGAGGCTCCTCTACGTCGCCCTGCATGCGCCAACATGGACGAGAAGCCTCAAAAGCGCCAGTACCGCGCCGTCCCATCGAAACCCTAGCCCGCCAGGACGCCTGCATCACCGACGATCCGTCGCGTCCCTCCTCGATCTGACCCCTCCGGCCAACCCGTGGTGAGCCTCTCTCCCTCCCTGACACCCTCCGCTTCGCTGTCGCCGTCTAGCGCCGCCGCTCGTTTCGTTGAACGCCCGCCGTGCGCCAGAGCTCGCCGGTGTCTGCCAGTTCCCGCGCCGCAACGAGCCTTAGCTAAGCCCGAGCCGCCCTCCTGTCAGCTCCCCTAGCCCACCGCAGTGGCTTCGCCCCCCTGCGTGAACACCCCAGGTCGCGGGATCGAATCCCCCGCGCCGCGCGCGCTATCGCCGCGAGTGCCGTCAGAGTAAAGAGGAAGAGAAACAGTGCGCGTCGACACTTTGCACTTACCCCCCCAACCTTTTTATTCCTAAACCCGCCCTCCACGCTAGCCCCACATGTCAGCCACCGTGGCCTTCTTCCAGAAAACCCCTCAGTCTTTTCTTATCCTAACCCGTGCTCCAGTTCAGTCCCACCCGCTAGCCGCTGTGAGTTCGTTCACTATCGCGTGGGCCTCCGCCGGTTGGTCCCACCTCGCAGTAGCACGGGCTAGTCAGTACGCGGTGTAAAAAGGATTTCGCGTGCGGGTCTCGCCCAGTCAGCAACTGGCCCACCGTCAGCGGCTGTGGCTAGATTTGCCTGGGTGACAAAAGTTTTTCTGGCTGTCTGTTTTAATTAAACAATTTCCCAAATTGATGTAAATTCAAAATTCAAATCAGATTCAAATAACTTTTCAAATATAAATCCAAATAATACAAATAATATATGTTTTGGAATTAGAAAAATGTGAGGAATTCAAATATGCCCTTCAAAATATTATTTGGACACTTTAATTTTTCGAGATGATTAAAATTACAATAAAATGCCCTTTTCCTTAATTAATTAATAACTTTAATTTTATAACTCCAAATTCAACAAATAATATGTCTAAATCGATCAGCGCGACGAGCCCGTTCTATTTATGCAGTCCTTGTTCTGAATTGAAGCATGCATCATGTCATTATTCAAAATCTGAACTGTTTATGACAATAAAACTTGGTTAAATAAATGACAAAATGCTTTATTTCTTGTATCCACACCTCACCTTTGCCATGCTACTCTAATGCCATGTAAATTGTGCACCATTCATCATGGCATGCTTGTTTGCTTGTCGCATTTTAATTCATATGCTTGTGCACTTTATTTATGTTGGCCCTTGTTTGTTTGGTTTTTCTTCGAATAGACGCCCAACAGGAGAATTACCAGGAATCACAGGAGTACTACCCAGATCCATCTCTCGCTTCAACTGAGCTGCCAGGCAAGCACTACCACATGCTAGCATACATACAGTACCTATTGCCTCTATCTTATTCTTGCATCATTGAGTCACGATTGCATTAAACTAAATCCCAAGTACTGCATAGCCTTTACTTTTAAACCCCACCGAAGCTTGTTCCTCCATCCCATGAGCCATTACTACAGGAGTTGTTTGAGCCATGCGAGTCGTAGAAAAGCATGAGTAGGGTATGTGAGTGTCTGATGGACAATGAGGTACCTAAACAACATAACCTGAGTAGTAATGGGATAACTAATGAAAGAGGCACCGGTGAGAAATATCTGCTATTTGTTTTTTCATGCTCACTTGTGTCCCGTAGGACCCCGAGTACTTGATTCCTGTTCCTTGACTATTCACACTATCCACATCGGGTAGGCCTTATGGACCCCCCTGAGCCAGAGCTTGATTCATTTCTATTTCTTGGGGCCACAAAGTAGTTTGGGGCTTTATTACTATCCTGTACTTATGCCATGTTACTGCTTTATTAAGATTGTGCGTGGAGCACCTGTACTGTTTTGGATCGTGGAATGTTTTCGCGGTATCGACAAGCCCAGTCACACTTTCGGGTTCCCAGTCGTTTACAGCCATTGACACAAACCTTGGGTCCGTCTCAGAGCCGGCCAACTTCGTTGCGTGTAGCTTAATGGGGTGGCCCCCTGAAATCTTTCTGAATCCTGTGATTGCTTTGTCGTGAATGCCTTGTCGGGTTTTGATTTGGTTTTTCCGATCCATGGATCTCCGATCGGGAAACCGTAGCGTGTTTATATCCATGTAGATAAAGATAGAGATAGCAACGAACTGGATGCATAGTAAAACTCAAAACTTGTGACTTGTTCTCGTAGGCTGAAAAACATCGTAGATAGCGCAAAGGAAAACTTTAGCAGTAGAAGCTCGTGTCGATGAAAACAAGAAAAAGTTCTATTTCAGGGGGCAATGCCTACAACTAAGTAGATAAGACCCGGATGTCATCATCTTCTGAAACGATTGGCTTTCGATCTGCTTTCCAAGAGGTGGTTTCTGACATGACCAGAAAGAGTGGAATTCTTGTTAGGATTGGTATGTCAAGTTGCTTTCTCGGACCCTAACATAAACCACCTTATCCTCACTCAGATTGATCTTTTGGACTGAGCAGAAGCACGACCTCTCTTTGATTTTTTGCGAAAAACGCAAAATTTTCAAAAAATTTAGGAGTAGCACCTGCTAAGGTGCCCGGCAAATCGCTCGGGTAAACCCTCGCTGCGGGAAGGTTCTATAAGGGAAGAAGAATCAGAGTTGTGACCTGGGAACCTTGATTTCTTTCGCAACTCGGGAACATGAGTTGAAATCGCTAGTAATCGCGGATCAGCATGCCGTGGTGAATATGTACCCGGGCCCTGTACACACCGCCCGTCACACCCTGGGAATTGGTTTCGCCCGAAGCATCCCACTACTCAGCCATGGGTAGCCAAGAAGCCCACATCCTTGGTTGCTGAAAAACCATGCAACGCAAGTCATTTTCCACACACTGATTCACACGTTCTGTCTGGCCATCTGATTGTGGGTGATAGGACCTGAAACCGACACAGGTGGGTAGGTAGAGAATACCTAGGGGCGCGAGACAACTCTCTCTAAGGAACTCGGCAAAATAGCGCGTTGGACTCCAAATCCTTGTTGCGCTTGCTGTGGTTTGAATCCACCTCAGAACGAACAATGAATGAATGTGGGCGGTCAACCACCACAGCAGTAGGGTTCAATAACCTTCCATGTGGCTCAGGGATGAGAAAAGGTTGCGTGAAATGATTGACAAACTTATACCAGCCTAATAATGGATTCCAAAATAAGCCAAATAAGCTTTTTTGCTTTCTTTTTCTTTTGTGCACGCTCTATGGTGGACCACCAGCAGGAAGATCGAATGGCTTAGCATTCATGGATCTCATTACTTCCTCTGCGAAAGCCGTATTTCTATCTTTTTCTATTTATTTAGCTCAGCAAATCGAATACTAAAAGGGGTAATAAGAAAGAATTTCCTTTCCCTTGATAAAAAATAAATTCTATCCTCTCGAGCTATCTATAGGCCTATTACGAAAAAAGCCATCATATTACGCTCACGTGAAGATACCAAAGTCATGCCTTTGGAAATCCTAGGAAATATCCTATTTAGACTATTGAAGGATTTTAAAGGCGGATTCTTCGCTTCCTTGGTTGTGGTGACTGGCTCTTTTGATTGAATTATAAGATAATTCAATCCCTAATTGGGCGTACCTTCGTTGACATCGAAACACGCTCGCTTGAAGCCCCTATGGAGGCGGGTTTGTAAGAGAAATAAGAGGTGAATTAGCGCAGTGGTAAGATTATATCTTGAGCAGTTATGTACCTAGGACCTTTGACGCAAATTGATGCGTCTCTAACTCCATAGAGATTACTTCTCAATACAGCTTGCCAAACAAAGGCTAATAGAAAAAAGAATAGAGGTGGTGGGACGCTAGTACTTAAACTAGGGTTGCTTCTTAGCGCTAATCTTGCAGAAGCACTATGGCCTGAAGCGAAGGGCAGGAACGAACGGAATCAATGTGTTCCAATTTCTCCAGAGTCAGCTTTCTATCCAGTTTGTTTATAAAGATACCCAGAGATTGGATATTGATTTCTACCGGGGAAGAAGAACTACCACCACCTCCACCTCGACCCATGAGGCCTAAAAGTAATAGCGGGCTTATCCCCTAACTACTTCCACGGAGCCATATTCAAGGTGGTTGACCTACTTCCTCAGGTTGGAATCCTCCGTTTTGGAATACTTTACCTCATCGGTCGGAAGAATACAAAGCGTTCCTTAAAGCGTAGACAGGAACTAGATTCTATCGTAATTGATACTTTCTTTTATGCCCTATTGGCTTGAATTCACCCACTCCTCTTCGACCGACCTACGTAACATTACATGCAGGTCCTTACCCCAAAATGCAAATTCTAAAAACATGCATACACAAAAGCACATAAACATGATACCTAATGTTACAACATCCCACCTGATTTGAGTAGTTAGTATCTTTATAAAGAGAGGTATTAAAGGTTACACGTTGGCGAACAGTACTGGAAAGGCAGTCATTGCGAGAAGGAGGGTTCTTAATTGTGTTCTCAGTGCAAAGGGAGTCTTTGAGAAGGTTCAGTGAGTCTGAAGAGAGAGAAGATAAGTAGAGCAGTCCGTGGGCAGCTCGAGAAACGGGTAAGACACTTGGCACCTCTCTTACTGTTCAACAGATACGAAATCCAGGGAAGATCATGGTACATAGCTCCGAACAAACAAAGCTAATACGACGCCTGACGGAATTCTGAGTGAGGATCTTCAATTTCGGAGAATCGGCTGAAAAAACGTGGAATTGTCTTCGCCTTTGTAAGTCCAGCCTACCAATGGGGGAATTGCTTCTTATTACCAATTTAGATAATTGGATTTGCACCAACCCGGATTCCAGCGAAAAGACTGGAATTCTAGGAGGACTATAATGAGGAGGCCGACAGACCAAATCACGATCGACTAAAAGGAGAAATGGTGGTTCGCCCCCTTGTGTCTTACCAAGGACTGAGTTCCTACTTGTGGCGAAAAAAAGTATACCATCCCCTGCCAGCCATGCCATTAGATAGATCCGCTCTTAGTCTTCTGCAGGATGAGATCCGCTTGGTCTTGTGATAGGGGCTTGAGGAGGAAGAAGAGGGGATTTCTGAAAAAAAGATAAACCATTTGCGAGGAATTATCCTGAAATCGTTTTCACACGGTATGGGCAGTGCAGGATTCTCTTTGCAATCAATGAAATGGTCCCGGAGAAAGGAATCAGTCTCTTCAGTCCCAAGCTATTCAACTGTCGACTATTCTCACTCCCCTGCCCCTGCTAGACTCAACTCACACACGAGCTCGTGTAGTAAGGCCTCGTCCTACTTCAATAAGGGCTTATGCCCTCCACTCGTAAACGAGCGTTAGAGCTTTTTGAGCGAGCGAGCGTCGGGTCTTGCATTGCGAGAGCTTTTAGGAAGACGAGTAGCTCTCGAGTACGTTTTTGTTTCAGCCACTCCAAATGAGCGCGAGGCCCTGCGTGCGCCGTATGTACCCGCCTACGAATAATAGGTAGCCCCACCCCAGGCAGAGTTTGTGAGCCGTGTAATAGGCGACCATTTCGCGGAGTCAAGAAATTCCACTAAATAGAATCCTAAAACAATCTTATTCGAGCACACACGGGACCCACATCAATGAAATTCACACAAGCGGCAATCATCCGAGCAGAGAATGGAGGTGAAGACTGATTTAGATCCTATGAAAGCGCAGGAAGTATGCCTTTTGAGCTTTTTCTCCACCCACCTCTGAGCATCCTGTTGGAATGGTCCTAGGAAAGACTACGTACGAGAAATCATTCTCATAGCCTTCTTCTGAGCAAATAAATGTGCTGTGCCCCGACCCGAGTCCCCACGTCCGCTTTTAGCCGCCCGCGGTTCAGTTACAAGATCAATTCGTCCTGGCATTCTTCTACGCTTGATTTTCTTTCCTGGCTACTACAGTACCTTTTGCCCAGCCAGAGCCTATAATCTCTTCTGTTTCATTTAGCTGTTCGGAAAACCACCAAAGGCTTGCTTGATATGAGTGGGAAGTTTACTGGACCGTCATAGACACAAACATTTTACATTAAGGAATAAAACAAAGTGAAAGTGAAAGGTACGTTCTATTTCTTTAAATAAATATCTCTGGAATGCGGATCTATTTATCTGGAATTCCTATCTTGAAGCCACGGAGAAGGTAAGCTACAATCACCTGATTTGTGGTAATCGAAAATATGTAAAAAGGCATTTAAGGTATCAACATATTCACCTCAGGTTCTGGTTGGAGCTTTCTTTTGAGTTGCATCTAGTTCAGTAGGTGCCCTGATAGTCGTGAAAGTCAAGCTGCTTCCTTCTCTCCTTGCAGTTCAGCCTATAGCCTATTCCTAACCTTGTTAATCCTTAGAGCCAAAACAAGCTTTTTCAAGCTCTACAAGTCCTATATATATAGTGTTCCACTAGATAGCCGTGTTAAACTAGTCGTCAATTCCTTTGAGTTTCGGTCTTGCGTGACTTAAGGACTAAATAATCTAAACATGTTTGTTTTTGTGGATCCTGAATAAAAGGAGATGCAGTGGATTTCCCTCGAACTCACTAGACTTGGCAAACCTATCAATAATAGCTATCCCGACAACTCGAATAATTGAGTTATCCGAAAATAAGGGTTTCCTAAAAAGGGTAACACGAGGTTTTATTAGTGGCGCCAAAAGTCCAACAGTATTGCTACTGCGCCCTTTTGGGGTTGTTCCCTCTCTCCGCTCACCCTAAACGCGTTACTACTAGCAATGACTTCCTCTTTCATTACTTCATCCTTTCCATATCCCTCTCCCTTGTTCGATCTTACTCATCAAATGGCACTCAGTTCATATCTGTAAGTTCGTTCGATCATTGACAAGGTTCAAAGAAAGGGTGGGCCAGCCGAGAGTGGAGTTACGTGAACAGCCGTCTGATGGAAAACAACTTTCACGTTCGGTTCAGAGAGCACTTTTTTCGTTGAGAATAAGTCCTTCTAGGAGACCAGTCTAAAACCAACCAAAAGGTGAACAAAATAAGTCATAACAGAGGTTTCGAGAGTGCCCAACTGAACCACCCGCTCTTAGATTCAAGAATTCGTGGCCTGAGAGTCTGGAACTCTTTCTTGGTGATGAAATGCGCCTATAAATAGAACAAACCTAGAGTACAGCGGTGAGTTCAGACAGGGTGACTTACTATTGTCCTCCTAGCCGCCTACTCATTTTTGGTAGGCGAGCGAGTTAGCGAAGAGGCTTAGGGATAAGAGAGTGTCGGTGCGTACGTAGCCTTCATTCTATAAAGCTACACAAAGTCACTTAGCATCCAAATAAATGAAGGAAGAGAGCAGAAAAGAATCCTAGGTAAACAGTAATGCTATCCAGTTCTTCCATATTCTTCATCCTCGCCTCACTGCCTGACCTTAGAGAAGACGAATTAGACTGCTGATAGACTACTACTTCCTTTTCTTACCCGGATCCCAATTCCAATAGGATCCCCACGCCTCATTAGCCCATACTGCTCCACAAAGAATACCTATGGTTAAAAGGGTAAATCCTAGACTAATGACACGATAACTCCAAGAATCCAAACGCTCCGTTCCGCTCTTGAATGGCTAACTCTCCTACATCACCTAGTTCTTTGTCACCCTTATAGGTAATAGGAATGAAAGAAGATTCATCCTAAGAATTGGCATACGTTGTGGGAGTCAGGGCCCTTAGGAAAGGACTACGGATTGACTTCCAAAATACAACAAAGGGTTGTGGTGAATCCCGGTGTTAGCCCAGATAGAAGACAGCAAATTCATTATTCATTAGTTGTAGGCGATCTTTCTCTATTTCTTCCTCTTCCACCAAAACAAACAAGTTGTTTTCGGGCGTCAGGCAAACTTAGTTCTTCGTCCCTCCGGTAATTGGATTGATATATAAGGATTGGGGTTGTCACCCGCTCCTCCAGAATGGCTGGTAATACCACTTAAGGGCGGATAGACCGTCCACCCAGTGCCGCTGCCCACTTCTACTAAGGCTGAGCTTCCGCTTTGGGCACAGGGAGGCGAGAACCACCGCTTTTAGGAAAGAAGCCTACAATTCTCTTTCACTTGCAAGTCGTCGGCCCTTGTCATTACACCACTATGCTTGTCTTTTCCGGCCCCCTTCCAAATAAATGCGGACAGGGTAGAGCTCGGCAGAGCCCCTCTCTGATAAGGAAAGTTTTCAAAACGAAAAGAAAATGACAAATCTGCTTGCTTTCTCCAGCTTCAAAATGGGGCACAGGAGCATCAAAAAGGAGCAAGGGAGTGATGGGCAACCTTAGTCTATATGTTGCTCATGAGCCGCCAAGTACCAGTCTCGCGACAGTACTGGCGTTAAAGGATCGGTCCTTCACTTGCGGATCGTTCGCGTCAGGCAAATTCCTTGGGTTTGTCATTCGACATCGAGGCATTTTATTCTTAGTATTAAAAAAGTATTGCATGACCGAATAATTCAAGGAGGGGCGCACAGCGGGGAGGGTCCTTTTTAGTAGATGACTTTCACAGACCCTACTTTTATAGCAAAATCTTTCCAAAATAGAGGGCTAATAAAATCCTCGTGGTTACCACGACGAGAAAGAGGGAATACCCATGTCAGGCCATGTAAGGCCAATAGTTGAGGTACCTGGATCCAGACAAAACTCCAAACATGTAAGAATCTACTCTTAATTGGAGGATTGCACTTTAGGTTAACTACTGCCAAGAAATTCCGTTTTTGTCGAGAGGGAATCCCTCAAAATGATGATACCTTGATTTTCTATAGACATTGGGGAGATACCGTCGATGTTCACTTTATTTTAAGAACGGAATGATAATATAGGTTGCGGAGAAACTTAACATGTCTTATTCCGAATTCCTGCGGTTGTCATTATGTTCCAGCAAGATAGGTCACAGGATGGATGAGGTAAAGTATTCCAAAACTCCTACCGATCCATGCCATTCTTCGCAGTATACCTGACAAAGCGGGAGGTGTAGCCGCAATAGCACCAGTTTTTATATCTCTCCTTTGCTCGGTAGTTCCGTAGCCGGTTTTTTTGGAAGTTTTCTAGGATCTGAAGGAAGAGCAAAAGGGCGAGGCCACACCCGGCTTCGAATAGGAGGGGGGCTTAGCTCTGGATCCCGCCTGCTTGCAGAAATGAATGGATCAGAAAGGGGGCTGGGTTCTAGGAATGGAATGAGTTTTGTCTCACTCACCTTCAAGTCCGAGCATTCCGTTCGGCTAGATCTGCTTGGATCTTATCCATTGATTCTCTCATAGCTCTAACTTGCTCCTCAAGTTGTCTAGATCGGGTCTGAGTTCCTTCGTTTGCCATGATCGAGCTCACCTTCCAGTCAAGTTAATTAAAACTCCCCCTAGGGCGGCTAGGGTAATTCCTCCGGCCGTCCTTATAGAATTCTATGGGTCGCCAAGCGAAAAAAAACACATAAGACTTTTTTCTCAGGAAATTCCGAATGATGAATTTGGGATGTCATGCCCTCTACCTTGTTTGTATCAGTCCCCAATTTCCTATCTTTTCTTTCAATTCAGGGGAAATACGGTCGGGCGGCGCTAATTCGAATCCCTCAGGCAAAATAAGGCCCGATGATTCTGTGGGAAGGGACGGATTTCGAATTCCTTTTTCCTTCCTTTTTACGCCACCTCCTCCCCTGGAGCACTTACCAGGGAAAATAGAATAAATAATGACGTAGTACGAGGGGATTTTTTTCTCACTATTGCCATCCTGTGTTTAGTTCCAATTTCGTAGTAGGAGACAGACTCAGTATCCATCTTGACTCGTTTTCGGTGTATCAATAATTCGTTGTACTACACTTTGAACTAACCTAGAGGCCGTGCTTAGGCAAAAATAGATATCAGTGAAGTAATCCCGGAACTCTAGAAATCGGGCGGAACAGATCTACTAATTCTTTTATTCCAGTTAGTAAGAGGGATCTTGAACTAAGAAATAGACCTAGCAGCTAAAAGAAGCTTAATGGCTGAGCATCGATTCCTTACTTCGGTCCGAGGCCGCAGGTATCTATTTTAGGAACAGGGAATCAAAGATCCCTCCTAGGCCTGTGAGGATCCTCTGCAATAGGTGCATCATGAACAGCAATATTTTCCTGGATTCGAACCACTGAAGGATTTCAAGGGCAATGCCCCTTGCTCTTCCCACTGAAACAGGTTCCCTTGGGTCATCAACTTCAAGAAGAAAGTTTGTGGGAAATTACCTGTCCTTAGAGACAGCTAGCATTGATCAAAATATCATTCACTGTCAGGACTTCCTGGAGGCGACAGTCCCACGCGCAGCGTCAAAGACTCGGCGAGCAATCGTTTGCGCCTCATCTGCCGACAACTGATGGGCCGTACGCCCACTTTGATAGGGAGGGTCGCCTAGGGCAATCAGTGTAGGGGGGGACAAGCGAAGAATATTCACATATTTGCTCACATTCCAGGCAAAGGTCATAATTCGGAATCCTTCCATAGTCACCCTGGTGACCTTCGTCACCAAAGCGTCACGACAGTTTCCATTCGGCAGGGACTCCAGTGGGGATCAGTCGGAGCACGTAGGAATGCCGACCACTACATAAGCCGCTGGCGGAGAAAGCACGAAGAGCCTAGTGATTTTCTTAGGACTGTCAAAAGAGCTCAAGTTTGGCTGATAGCGAACTCCACCAAACGTGATACCCTCCCCAATGGGGGATTGACCCGAGGATAGGTCACAGGACGGATGAGGTAAAGTATTCCAAAACGGAGGATTCTAACCCGAGGAAGTAGGTCAACCACCTTGAATATGGGCGCTTATGGCTGCAATCCTAACTGCAATGGCCCTCGCGGATTTAGTGCACCCAATCCATTAGGGGTTCCTGATTGTGAGATTCCTCAAAAAGTATTCTATACTGGGTGCTCTTGACAAGCAGTGTTTCCAGTCTTTAATGTCAAATCGGGTGTTCAGTGTCCTTCTAGGTTCTGGCTGGTAGAGCAGAGGACTGAAAATCCTCTTTAGTTTAGCGCGTTGGACTCCCCTTTTGGGGTTGTTCCCTCTCTCCGCTCACCCTAAACGTAGGTCATCCTCGGTCCTCGCCTCTGTGTCCGTATCGGCTCTGATCTCGCTTTCCTGTTTAACATGGATTCCACTACCCGACTATACTGGAGCGGGATTCTCTAAAAAGCCAAGGTCTTGGGTGGCCAAGAGGGCCCACTTGGAGACTTGGGATCTCAGCACTCTTTCAACCGCTCAGACATCCATCCCTGCGCTCGCACAAACGCAAAATCTTAACTGATAAGACGGGAAGATATGTTGATACTACTCCGGTCCACTTCGGTGAGGTGCCGAGACATCAAGCGCGCCCGAAAGGGATGCCAACTTGCGCTGTATATCCGGCAACGTAGTTGCTCCTGGTTCTCCTTGCCAAGCCTATTTCAGCATGGAAGTAAACCCATTGTGAGATTCCCACATGATCTCGTACCTGAATATTTTATCACCTGTCGCCGGAAGCCGTCGGCAGTGGATTCTGGATCTCAGGTCTACTCTTTTAGGTTCTTAAACGATAGGAGCCGTATTTCTATAGATATCCTATAGATTATCATCAGCTTGTAAATGAATAGTGTTCAATCACTCATAAATTCATTGTGCCATCTCGGGGCATCCTGTTGTCCCTCCATGCATCTGTGCTCTCCCTCGTACCAATGCGGCAGATAAGGAGTATTAATTGACTGCGCCCCGTTAGAGGAAGAGATGGCTTCCATCTTTATTTCAGTTTGCCTTTAGTCTTTTCCACGCCATCAAGCTATTTTCTAGCACCGTTACCACTTATAATTATCCATACCACTTGTATTTTACTATCTCTTCGCCGAACTAGTGCACCTATACACCTGACAAGTGTATTGGGTGTGTTGGGGACACAAGAGACTTCTTGTATCTTTATTGGAGGGTTGTTTGAGAGGGGATACCTTTGACCACTTCCTCCCTGAGTTCGATAAACCTTGGGTGATCCACTTAAGGGAAAACTTGCTGCTGTTCTACAAACCTCTGCACTTGGAGGCCCAACAACTGTCTACAAGAATAGAAGTGCGTAGACATCAAGCCTCACTGAACTTGAAGTGGATCTCTAATGAAATAGCATGTTGTGAACCTATAAATGATTTTTTTTAAATCACAAGCATTATATCATGTACTTGTAGTTCAAATCTTGGCAACCTCCTAACGATTCGGCAGGAATTTGTCTTTTTCATGAGGGATGGACAAAAAGGTTCCAGATACACCGGATGGGAAATTGTCCATATAAGGTGGTCTAGTATTTTTGAAAAATGGGTTGGTACCAATGCCAAACTTTAATTTGGTGGTTGCTTCAGAGAACACCCCAATTTCGGCACCTCAAAAATGGAAATTGGCTTTTTCGTGCGTCAAAAAGGAAAACTTCCTCTTGAAACATCGTAAGCCATCCCAAGATGCAAATGTGTGCACAATATGGGCACATTATCCCAAACTATGCCCTTATTCTAGCCATAACATTGGTGGTTTGACCTAAATACCATGAAACCTCGAATATGATAGGTCATTTTTTGAAGGATTTTTTATGATGTTTGCAATTTTTCAAGTTCAATATTTTTCCTTGCAACTGTGACACATAATATGACACCACGCGAAGGTTTCATATTGTTTGGATCATTTTTGAATTTCTTATGCTCGTTTCAAACTATATTCAAAATGGCGGACATGAAGCTTCTTAGCCCGGGACTGAGCCTCACTGAACTTGAAGTGGATCTCTAATGAAATAGCATGTTGTGAACCTATAAATGATTTTTTTAAAAATTCACAAGCATTATATCAAGTACTTGTAGTTCAAATCTTGGCAACCTCCTACCGATTCGGCAGGAATCTGTCTTTTTCATGAGGGATGGACAGAAAGGTTCCAGATACACCGGTTGGGAAATTGTCCATATAAGTTAGTCTAGTATTTTTGAAAAATGGTATGGTACCAATGTCAAACTTTAATTTGGTGGTTGCTTCACAGAACACCCCGATTTCGGCACCTCAAAAATGGAAATTGGCTTTTTCGTGCGTCGAAAAGGAAAACTTCCTCCTGCAACATCGTAAGCCATCCCAAGGTGCACATGTGTGCACAATATGGATACATTGTCACAAACTATGCCCTGATTCTAGCCATAACATTGGTGGTTTGACCTAAATGCCATGAAACCTCGAACATGATAGGTCATTTTGTAAAGAATTTTTTATGATGTTTGCAATTTTCAAGTTCAATATTTTTCCTTGCAACTGTGACACATAATATGACACCACGCGAAGGTTTCACATTGTTTGGATCATTTTGGAATTTATTATGCACGTTTCAAACTATATTCAAAACGGCGGGTATGAAGCACTTTCCTTGTTGAAAATTGTATAGTTCAAATAAAAATATTTGAAAACACAAAATGGTTTTTGATTAGTTATTTAAATTGAAGCACTTTTCTTGTAAAAGTTTTTTGAAATTCCAAATTATGTAATAAATATTTGTTAATGCAATTTTAATTGAAAATAGTAAAATTGTATAGTTCAAATAAAAATATTTGCAAATAGAAAATGGTTTTTGATTAGTTATTTAAATTGAAGCAATTTTCCTGTTGAAAGTTTTTTGAACTTCGAAATTATGCAATAAATATTTTGTAATGCAATTTTAATTGAAAATAGTAAAATTGTATAGTTCAAATAAAAATATTTGAAAACAGAAAATGGTTTTTGATTAGTTATTTAAATTGAAGCACTTTTCCTGTTAAAAGTTTTTTGAAATTCTAAATTATGTAATAAATATTTTGTAATGCAATTTTAATTGAAAATAGTAAAATTGTATATTTCAAATAAAAATATTTGAAAACAGAAAATGGTTTTTGATTAGTTATTTAAACTGAAGCACTTTTCCTGTTAAAAGTTTTTTGAAATTCCAAATAAATAATCATCTTAAATTGAAACATCTTATTAATTAAAGAAGAAAACAAATTTAAAAATGGCGGGAAGACCAAAAGGTTTGCCAAAATCTGAAAAACGGGTCAACGATCCCGGTTCGTCCCACCAACCGGGACCAATGATCCCTGGGTGCGCGCGCTGATCAACAGGCCTTTGGTCCCGGTTGGTCGAACCGGGACCAAAGGTCAGACCTTTGGTCCCGGTTCGTCCCACCAACTGGGACTGTTGGTCCTTTTGTCCCGGTTATTGGGACGACCCGGGACCAATTGTCTGTACAGTTAACAGCCCCGACCCTTCCTCCTCCCCAACTCCCCCAATTCACATAGCACATCGACGCGCGGCTAAGGAAAATTTGCGGCGAAGCAAAATCGCGCCGGCAGACTGCCCAAATCCAGAGCGGCCGCTTCACGTCATCGACGCCCGTCGCCGAGCGCCACTGTCCGCCGCCGTGAGCAGGCAAGGAAGCTCTGCCTCGCTGCAATTGACCCCACCATCCCCGACTCCGGCCTTCGCGTTCTCTACAGATTCCGGCAGCGCTCGGCCTCCTCCGGCCTCGCCGCACCCTCCATCGGCCTCCTGGTGAGCCACTGGTGCTCCAGCACCACTCCTACGTCTCCCTCCCTCACTGTATCGTCCTCCCCACGAGCACCTGCCGCCGTCGGCCACCGGCCTCCGTCAAACACCTTGCTCCGGCACACCTCCCGTAGCGGCGCCGCCTGTTTTAGGTAGCCCGCATCGTGCTGGTTCGAACTGTCCTAGTCACGTCACCCCACGCGCTTCTCTCCGTCATCTTCCACCACCGCCTGGCAGTTCGCCGGCGAGCCTACGTGGCACCACTGTGGCGTCGACGTGGCCTCACGTGTGCCTGACGTGGGCGCTGACCAAGCCCCGCCAGTGTGGCATCTAAGGTGGCTTGGGCCTCTCGCGTCAGTCTCTGTGGCTAGTTTAGCCATGGAGAAAAAAACCCCACCCCGAGCTGACGTCATAATGACGTAGTAAAAGGTTAATAATTGTTTAAATAATTCCAGAAAAGAGTTTAATCTTATAAATTCAATAACTAATTATTTCTAAGTCAGAAAAATATGTATAATATATCAAAATGTTTAGAAAAAATGAGATATACACAATAGACTCATAATCATGCATTGTTCAACAACTTTAATTATAAGTTTAATAAGAGAATGAAATCAACCCCTCGTAGGTGATTTCGGGGTCTCTCTTGTACTAGGGTTTGGACCCTTCGGATCCCACTTAAATTGCCAAGCATGCCTTAGGGTTAAATTTCAACTTTGTTTAACTTGTCATATCATCATCGATGCCATGTGTTGATTGTTGTTTCCCCTTTCTTGTCATAAACTTAATATGTAATTCCAGAACATCATCTTTGCAGATAATATGGATCCAACACATCAGGAAACCATCCTCCAAGGAATGATCTGCGAAAATGAAGATATCGATATCGATGTCACCAGTGAGTTTCTGAACGATTCCGGTCAGGTAGATGAGTCTCTCAACCGAGGAGACGTCTCCGGTGAGGTAGAAGCCGAAGCCTGGGATAGGGGAGAATCCAATGAGGAAGAAGGCGATGGCTCTGGTGGAACCTTAAATCTCGCAATCACCGATGAGGTGTATATATGTATTTTTGTAATTAAAATGATGTTGTCTATATATATACATGCATATATTAACACTCTTTCTTCTTTTAGCCCTCCGGGTCGAGAACTTCTTCTGTAAGAACGAAACGAGGCCCAACAAAAAAGTTGGATGACACTATGAGGTATAGGATCGACGTGGTCGGTGTAGATGGCGAACCGCAAGCTCCCGTCAATGTCGCAAGAAAATTTGTCAAGCAATGCGGAGTTCTTGCGAGGGACTACATCCCGATCACCGTTCAAGAATGGAATCGGCCAAGCGGCGGTGGAGTCCCGTCTGTCGGTGACGCCGCCAAAGATAAGCTTTTTGACAAGCTCATGACTAATTTCCTCCTGCCGATGCCAGATGTGAATCCAGATGAGGAGGAGAGAGCAAGAATGGAGCTTGTGCAAAGAGTCAAGAAGTTTGCTCTCAGCAAGATGGTCGATGCATTCAAGAACTAGAAGAAGAAACTGTACAATAACTTTGTCAAAGTAGAGAAGACTCCAGATTTCACTCAAGGCGGCTATGGTAAGTTAAGACACCAGTGGGAGGATTTTGTGAAGTACAAGACATCAGAGAAAGCTAAGGAAAGGTCTAGAATAAATACGGAGAACGCTGCTAAGAAACTGTACCATCATAACATGGGGCCTGCTGGCTATGCCGGTTGCATGCCTAAGTGGGATACACTTGAGGCTAATTTCATAGATGCCGGGATCAGACCAGAGCCCGCAACATGGACACCACGGGCGAGAAACTGGTTTTATGGCCATGGGGGCATGTTGGACAAAAAAGGGATGGCAATATATAATCAGAAACACAAAGATGATCCCCTACTGCCCATCGACGATATTAGAAATGGAGTAGACGATGTTGTAGCGGGACGGTTCGTTCCCGATAGAGAGAACGACGAGCTCACACACGCCCTTAAAAATCCTGAACACGACGAACGAGCACGAGGCACACTAGGCTCCAAGCCGTGGAAGGTTGCCTTCCCCCCAGAAATGAAGAGATATCCCCATAAAAGCCATTAGAGGAGAAAGGGAAGGGAGGCAGCTGAGAAAGCGGCCGCTGCAAACCGGTTGCGTAATGTAGATGAAGCAGTAAAGCGGCACCAGGATCAACTCGACAAACTTAGCCAGCAAGGTACTAGCGGCCAATCTCAGTGGCACGTGGTAGAAGCTGCATTCGAGGGTACCGGCGCCCTATCGAATAAGAAAAGCAGCGTCGCTTCCACGCAGCTCCATGATGTTGATACACCGACGACATCTCCTTCTAAACGCTACCTAGTGGATGATATCACGGAGACCACAACTTATGAGCTAAAGGTGCATGTTATGAACTTAAGGGTGACGGCGGCGGTCGGCATGGCAGTACCAATTGCGCCTAACCCAACTTGGCATTGCAGACCGGTTCCAAAAGGGTATGCTGTCGTCATAGTGGATGAGGTGAAGGAAGATTTTGAGGAGCTGAAGCTAGACCACCCTGCAGGGGAAGATATGGAGCTGACTCAACTAGGAGAAGTCAAAGGGGGGACTATTCTATGGCCAAAGGAGCGCATCATGCTTCCACATTATGTGCCGCCAAGGCCACCCACTCCTCAGAGCAGCAATCCACCTTCACCGCCACCTCACCATTCTCCAGCGTAACCGTCGCCTTCACCGCCTCACCACTCAGCGCAACCGTCTCCATCGCCGCCCCAGCCGTCTCCGCCGCCGCGCTAGCCGTCTCCGTCCCTTGAGCCTCAGAGACAAAAGCGGAAGTATACTAAGGGGGGCAACACCAGCAGCAGCAAGAGCACGTTCCGATCACCGAAACGTAAGCTATCGCCCCTCCCAAAAGTACCTCATCAGAATATGAAGAAGCTACCTTGCGAGAAGATAGATGAGGAAACTGATGCGGCCGCAGCTGCCCATTATAAAAAGTGGAAGATTGACATGGCTAACAAGAAAAACCCGATAGAGGCATATTTCCCGGTCACCGCACAAGATAAAGCCAAAGGAGCCGCGCTTAAGATTCTGCTTCACCAACCCATAGCGCTCACATCAGACTATAATCGCTCTATTACCAAGTCGGCTAAGGCAAAAGAGCGGAGAGTCGGGAAAGAAGTTGCCCAGCTCGGACAACAGAAAAATCAATCGATCGAACCGCTGAAAGTGTACGATACCAATGAGTGGAGAGCCGAGGAGCGGCATGATCTGAACATTGATCCGGAGTTTGTTCGATTGTACAAAGAAAAGGCTCAATTATATGGACTGTCTATTACTGAGTACATAAGCTGTATGGATGAATTCGAGGGGTACCAAGAAACAGCATACGTGTACCAGTACGGGGCTCCTCTCATCAAACCCGAGTTAGTCAAAGATCTACCAACAAAAATGCGAAGATTGCATAACTGGTACATCCAAGCCTGTGCTGATTCCAAAAACTGGATCTATGCTGCATATAAACACCACCATTATGGTCATGGAGATGGCTTCCTACTGATCGAATTTCCAGAATTATTTCAGTTTTACCAACAAGGCGCCCTCGACAAAACTATCGTCAGTGCCTATTGTTTGTAAGTATTATTAATTTCTGTAATCAAGTCTTTCTAGCTCAGCTCATTCGTTGCTTGTATAATCTTACTAATCACTATACTAATTATATATGCAGAATGAAGATTCAAGAATGCAACAAAGGACAAATCTATGACCTTGGGTTTGTTGACTAATTTCGTTCATGAAGTTACTCTAAAAACAAAACCCAAAGAGACATAGGATAACTTGTTACAAGCGTTGAAGCATTTCAGCAACAGAAGGGAAATACTATTTCCTTACAACACTAGGTGAGTGCTACTGTCTTGTACACATTCTATTTTTGCTTACTCGATGTTAAGCGTATAATTGACTCATGTTATATTTTGTTAGTGTGTCCAGCTTCCACTATATTCTGTTAATCATTGTTGTTGACACTGGAGTAGTGAAAGTCCTGGACTCGAAACGCACACCATTAGAAAAGTGGGCGGACATGCAGGAATGCCTCTAGAAAGCTTGGAAACGGTTCACCGCCAAAACTAGGGGTGTTCTGAAGCCAGAGCTTACATTTCAACCATTGACTGTAAGTACTACTTGCTAGATCCACGCATCTCTTTGATTCTAGTTTCAATACCACCATTATCATGCTTGATTATTATTTTGATTGAACTCCGTTTTCGTAAAGTGCTTCAGGCAGGAAGCCGGGAATAACTTATGTGGATACTATGTCTGCGAGTTCATTCACCAGACGACCAAAGAGATGGGCGCAGACCGGAACATCAAAAAAATTGAAGTACGATAAACAATAATCACAACTTTATTTTATTACCACCAATTGTGTTTAGTTTCATTCATATATATTGATCCCCTTCTTTATATTAGATCGAACGGATGCGGGACGGTCTTCTATCACAAGAACGCGTGCAAGCAATTCAAGAGGAAATTGCCGGATTCATGTTAGAACAAGTCATAGATCCGAAAGGAGAATTCTATTACCCACTTTATTTTGAAGGATGAAGTGTAAAAAAGAAGATGTAAATTAGATCAAATTCGTGTGAGAGTATCGTTTGTAATTATAATATGTTTCGACCAAGAAGACGGATGAGACGGTGTATATATTTGTGATCATGCATGATGTGTAATATATATATCGTGGTTTCATTATTGCTGTATATATGTAGTATCATTAAATTGATAAAAAATCCTGCCGCGGCAGAAAAATAGCCCGAAAATCATGTCGCGGCACAGAGACCAATGATCCCGGTTCGTGCCAAGAACCGGGACCAATGATCCACCCCCGCCCATCTCTGGCGCTACCACGTGGAGACCCATTGGTCTCGGTTTGTTCCACGAACCGGGACCAACGATCCACCCCCCTTGTCGCGCGCCCGCCCACGTGGAGACCCATTGGTCCCGGTTCGTGCGCGAACCGGGACTAGCATTAGTTCCGAGTGATTGGTCCCGGTTCGGGAACCGGGACCAATGGCCCTTATGAACCGGGACTAGAGGCCATTTTTCCACCAGTGTCATAGTGATATGTGGTCTTGTATTTTCATTTCGTTCTCCTTTCCGATAAACTTTCAAATCCCAACTATCAGAAGCAGATGTTATAGAGTTATCCTTAGCCCAAGAATTTTTTCATTTCCGTAACTTTTATTTCCTAGTCATGATAGAAAGGAGATATCACATTTTTATTATACATGTCAGCATATCAGTTAGTTTCTTTGCACTACCAATGACTATTTGTTTTAAAAACTCTCTAATGTTATTAGCTCGACGTGATTAGCCTTCTTGTCAGCAAATGTTCACCACTCATTCTCCCTGAAATGACTTGTTTTAGGTTGTAGTCTTTTACCTTTGATAGTAGTTCATGACTGTTGGAATTTGGGTGTGGGCTTTGGCCCATGGCCCAATTCAAATTCTGAAACCCTCAAAGCACATTCATGCCTAGCAAGGGGTGGCACCAAAGTTTAGTCCCACCTTGCTAGTTTGAGGGGAGTTACACCAATATATATAGTGGAGTGTTCCACTACTTACTAAAGTGAGAGAAGAGGAGTGACATACACACGCGCTCCTCCTCCTCTGCCGCCTGCCTCATCGCTCTCTCTACCTCCGCCTCCAGAACCCCGCCTCTCATGAACCTGTACGGGTGAGGGGCGATCACGTTTTTGGGGAACGTCGCCCGACTGCTTCTTCCCCGACGACGAGTTCTTCCCGGACATCAGCAGTCTCTACATCGACGATATGGCTGACGATGTTGGTGTCAACACGAACCTCAACGCCAACCTGAATCCTCCTGCAGCAACGTATGCAATCTGCTCCTACCTATTTCAATCTTTGCTACTGTTTCTTATACTAGCTTTTGGGATAGATGTGATCTGTTTATCTGTGTTAGATGTGATCTGTTTATCTATACTTCTAGTGTGAATGATTAGATTAATTCCTGCGATTATAGTCATGCTTTACTATTGCTTATTTCGGATTAAATATTACAATAATTTTCTTACTTATTCAACAATTCAAAAATCTGATTATAGGCAAATGAATTCAAGTGGCGTTGAGCCTGCTACTAGGCCGCCTCTCTTTGATGGTTCCAATTATAAGAGATGGCTGGTTTCAAAACCTGAACTGCTATAACACCACTCTTGGGAAACCTGAGGGTGATCTTTCTCCTGCTCAGGAGGAAGCCTATGATAAAGTCCATGCCATGTTTAAGGCGGCTCTCTTCAGTATTCTTGGGGACAACATTGTTGACCCATACATGACTTTTGAGCATGGTAAAGATGCGTGGGATGCACCCGAGGCCAAATTTGGGGTCTCGAATGTTGGCACTGAATTGTATGTGATGGAGCAATACTATGACTACAAGATGACTGGTGAGCGCTCCATCGTTGAGCAAGCTCATGAGATACAATCACTTGCCAAAGAACTTGAGCAGTTTAAGTCTACCTTACCGGACAAGTTTGTGGCCAGTGGCATTATTTCCAAGCTTCCTCCCTCGTGGAGGAATTTTGCTACTTCTATGAAACATAAGAGACAAGAGTTTTCCGTATCGGATCTTATTAGGTCTCTTAATGTGAAAGAAAAGGTGAGAGCAAAGGACACATGCGTTCGAGGCTTTGAGGGAGATTCTAGTGCCAATATGGTATAGAAGAAAAACTTCCAACCCCACAAGTTCAAAAACAAGAATAAATCTGAAGGCAAAGGCAAGTTTGATGCTAAGCACAAGGCTTCACACACTACCAACTTCAAGAAGAAGACTGATAAGAAGAAAGGGGCTTGCCACGTCTGTGGTGATCCTAATCATTGGGCTCCTAATTGCCCGAATCGCTTTGACAAGCGTGGGAATGGCGGTAAAACCGCAAATGTTGTTATGGCTGACACTGAGATGAAAGACGCTGGGTACAATATTTTTCCTACTGTTCTTTCAGTATGTAACTCTCCCGATTGGTGGATAGATACGGGTGCCAATATACATGTATGTTATGATATTTCCATGTTTTCTTTTTATCAGGTCGCGAGGACTTGTTTCGTGCTGATGGGAAACGGCTCAAGTGCTTCTGTTCATGGTGTTGGTATGGTAAATCTGAAGTTTACTTCGGGGAAGACCGTCCAGCTAAAGAATGGGCATCATGTTCCCTCCATCAATAAGAATCTCGTCAGCGGATCGCTTTTATGTCGAGATGGTTTTAACTTGGTTTTCGAGTCCAATAAAGTTGTAATTTCTAAGTGTGGAAAATTTGTTGGAAAGGGTTATGAGTGTGGAGGCTTGTTCCGCTTATCTTTGTCAGACTTATGTACTCAAGTTATTAATCATCTTTGTAATGAAAGTGAATCCAATATTTGGTATTCACGACTTTGTCATATTAATTTTGGGTGCATGACGTGGCTAGCTAATATGAAATTAATTCCGAAATTTACTACTGTCAAGAGTTCCAAGTGTCAAGTGTGTGTGTAATCTAAGCAACCTCGCAAGTCTCATAAAACTGCTGAGGTACGAGATTTGGCACCACTGAAACTCACATTCAGATCTTTGTGAAATGAATGGCGAGTTGACAAAAGGTGGAAAGCGATACTTCATGACTTTAATTACTGATTCCACTCGATACTGCTATGTGTACCTCCTGAAATCTAAAGATTAGGCTTTTAATCACTTCAAAATCTATAAAGCTGAATCAGAAAACCAACTTGATCGAAAGATTAAGCGGCTTCGGTCTGATCATGGTGGAGAGTATTTTTCCAACGAATTTGATTCTTTTTGTGTGGAGCATGGTATTATCCATGAGAGGACGTCTCCCTACTCACCTTAGTCAAATGGGGTGGCCGAAAGAAAGAACCGTACTCTAACTTATTTGGTTAACGCCATGTTAGATACATCGGATCTATCCAAGGAATGGTAGGGGGAGGCGATAAGGTTCGCGTGTCATGTCCTAAACCATGTTCCCAAAAAGAACAAAACCATTACTCCGTTTGAGGAATGGGAAAGGAAAAGTATGAAACTCTCCTACTTACGGACTTGGGGTTGTTTGGCGAAAGTGAATGTGCCGATACCCAAGAAGCGCAAGCTTGTACCAAAAACCGTGGATTGTGTTTTTCTGGGATATTCATTTCGTAGCATTGGCTATAGATTTTTGATAGTGAAATCTAAGGTATCCAACATGCATGTTGGTACAATTATGGAGTCAAATGATGCACCTTTCTTTGAAGACATCTTTCCCATGAAAGACTCATCTAGCTCATCAAATCAAGAGATCCCTAGTTCATTTAGTCAAGAATTAATTACAATTCCTGAACCCACCATTTTTATAGAACACTCTGATAATCCTGTGGAGGATAACAATGAAGCTCCTACTAGGAGTAAGAGACAGAGGACTGCAAAGTCTTTTGGTGATGATTTCATTGTATACCTCATGGATGACACTCCCACTTCTATTTCAGAATCCTATGCATCTCAAGATGCTAACTACTGGAAAGAAGCCGTTCGAAGTGAGATGGATTCCATCATAACAAACGGAACTTGGGAAATTACTAATCGTCCTTATGGGTGCAAACCTGTAGGATGTAAGTGGGTGTTCAATAAGAAACTTAGACCTGATGGTACTATTGAGAAGTACAAGGCACGTTGTAACTACCTCGGTGAATTACGCTCTTAGTTACATGCCTGGATGAGCGAATGTGGTTAAAATAGTACGGTGGGGCCCAGGGCCACTCACGGTAGACCTTTCGGCCGTCCTAACCACTTTCAGACAACGGGACAAGAACGAGCGGCGTAATCGGCAGGCGAAGGGATCAACTACATACACAAATGAGTATGTATGCAAGCCACATACAACAGTCCTCAGAGCCATTCCATCTAAAAGAAATAGAAATATTGCAACACCATACGGCAAGAACCAAATGTCCTAGATAGATATAATAATTTAGGATAGCTCCTCATACATCACACATCAGAGTATCAGGCAGAAGCGGAAAACAAGATCCGAGTACGGATAAGAAGCAAATTGGCATAAGATGCCCCATAAATAAACACATCCCGCCCACAGATCTCACGGATCCCCGTTCCCAGAATCTCTACACCGAATGATCGTTGCCAACATCATTTGTCTCTTCCACCCAGTATCCATCTTGCGGGTACACCTGTTCATCTGAATCAAACAATTTCTCATGTGAGACCCTAGGGGTACTCAGCAAGTCTTTATGCCGCTAAAGGGGACACAACCTGGGGTGACGCAATTGCAGCAAAAGATAATACCTAACAATTCTACAGATACTCGCTAACCTTCCGCCTAACCAATGATAGACGGAAGTCCGTGAATTAAGAACAACAGTTATAACAGTATAATTAACAAATCCATCCTCCTCCTCGCTTACCAACGAGGAAGCGGACAAACAACCCCCATCATCCGTTGGCAGTTTTAGTAACCATTCCATGAGTATTGCACTATTTACTAGTCAAGTACTTAGTCAATTTAAAAGCGATACTTCAGTTATACTTGTCTATGATCGAGAAACTGTGCTCCAAGTCGTCCATAACCGCGGACACGGCTTTCAGAAAGATTTACCCTGCAGGGGTGCACGAATAGCAACACACACTCGATCAACCTCGGAAAAACCAAATCAAAACCCAACGAGGCATTCACGACAAAGCAATCACAGGATTCAGAAAGATTTCACGGGGCCACCCCATTAAGCTACCCGCAACGAAGTTGGCCGGCTCCGAGACGGACCCAAGGTTTGTGTCAATGGCTGTAAACGACTGGGAACCCGAAAATGTGACTGGGCTTGTCGATACCGCGAAAACATTCCATGATCCGAAACAGTACAGGTGCTCCTCGCACAATCTTAAATAAAGTAGTAACATGGCATAAGTACATGATAGTATTAAAGCCCCAAACTAATTTGTGGCCCTCAGAAATAGGAATGAATCAAGCTCTGGCTCAGGAGGGTCCATAAGGCCTCCCGGATGTGGATAGTGCGAATAGTCAAGGAACAGGAATCAAGTACTCGGGGTCCTACGGGACACAAGTGAGCAGGAAAAACCAAATAATAGATATTGCTCACCGGTGCCTCTTTCATTAGTTATCCCATTACTACTCAGGTTAAGTTGTTTAGGTACCTCGTTATTCATCAAACACTCACATACCCTACTCATGCTTTACTATGACTCGCATGGCTCAAACAACTCCTGTAGTACTGGCTCATGGGATGGAGGAACAAGCTTCGGTGGGGTTTAAAAGTAAAGGCTATGCCGTACTTGGGATTCAATTTAATGCAATCGCGACTCAATGATGCAAGAATAAGATAGAGGCAATAGGTACTGTATGTATGCAAGCATGTGGTAGTGCTTGCCTGGCAACTCAGTTGAAGCGAGAGATGGATCTGGGTAGTACTCCTGTGATTCCTGGTAATTCTCCTGCTAGGCGTCTATTCGAAGAACCAAACAAACAATGGCCAGCATAAATAAAGTGCACAAGCATAGGAAATAAAATGCGACAAGCAAACAAGCATGCCATGATGAATGATGCACAATTTACATGGCATTAAAGTAGCATGGCAAAGGTGAGGGGTGGATACAAGAAATAACACATTTTGGCATTTATTTAATCAAGTTTTATTGTCATAAACAGTTCAGATTTTTAATAACAACATGATGCATGCTTCAATTCAGAACAAGGACTGCATAGATAGAACGAGCTCGTCGCGCTGATCGATTTAGACATATTATTTGCGAAATTTGGAGTTGTAAAATTAAAGTTATTAATTAATTAAGGAAAGGGGCATTTTATTGTAATTTTAATCATCTCGAAATTTTAAAGTGTTCAAACAATATTTTGAATTGCATATTTGAATTCCTCACATTTTTCTGATTCCAAAACATATATTACTTGTATTATTTGGATTTATATTTGAAAAGTTATTTGAATCTGAATTGAATTTGAATTTAAAAACAATTTTTGAAAAGGTTTAATTAAAACAGGCACAGGAAATACTTTTCTTACTCAGCCCGTTCCAGCCATAGCCACTGACGGGTGGGACCAAACGGACTGGGGCCACGCGCGCAGAAAATCCTTTTTCTACCGTGGCTCTGGCTAGCCACAGAGGGTGACAGATGGGGTCGTCGGTTACGGGCCCACGCGGCAGTGGGGTTAGTCCCAGAGGCTGACAGGTGGGGGTGCAAGCTGGACCGCGGGTTATGGCCGGAGAAATCTGGGGGGTTTTCGGCAAGATTGCCAGAGCGGCTGACTAGTGGGCCACGAGGTACCGTGGGTTGAGAGCGAAAATAAAAAGAGGGGGCTTTTGTAAAACTACCACATGCCCTGGTACTGTTCTTCTTCTCCTCTGTCTGATGGGAAAACGGCGCGTGGCGCGGGGCGGGGAGTCGAACCCAGGTCGCGGGCGGCCGCGCTGAGGGGGCTAGCCAGTGCGGTAGGCTAAGGGAGCTGTTAGGAGGGGGTTTGGGGCCCAGCTAAGGCTCTGTGCGGCGCGGAAAGCTTGCAGACAACGGCGAGCGGCGACGCACTGAGACCGTTCGACGGAAAGAGTGGCGGCGCTAGAGCTGTACGGCGGAGAGGAGGTTGTCTAGGAGGTGGAGGAGCTTACCGCGGGGAGGCTGCCGGTGTCAGAACGGGAAGGGGTGCAGCGGATCGTGGACGATGCTGGCGCTCCGGCGATCTAGGGTTTCGGGGAGCGGCAAGGTTCTGGCGGTCCTGGGGGCCTCCTCCTTCCTAACGGCGTGTACGGGGTGACACAGTGGGCCGTCCTTGATCTCCTCGGCCTCTTCCACGACGAGTTCGCCGGCTAGAACGGAGGGGCGACGCGGTAGACGGCGGGGACTGGCGGCAGGAGTTGGGCGACGGAGAGGAAGAAGGGGAAAGCGCGGCAGAGCTTAGGGTGGATCTGGCGATGCTGGAGAGCCGTGGGGAGGAGGGAAAAGTGAGGTAGATGGAGGCGATGTCGTGTGGGAGTCGGGGTTGGGGAAAGTGGCTTCGGCCTTTACCCTTTTCTTCTCGAGCACGTGGGCGAGCTGGGCAGCGGCAGAGGGGAGGCTACACGTGGGGACGGTGTGGAGTAGCTGCAGGGTGGGGCTAGCACGCGGTAGAGAGAAGAGAGAAAGGAGAGGGGTAGCTCGGGCTAGGTAGATGGTAGCCTCAGGTTAGGGTTTTGTTTAGGTTAGAGAGAGGGGTAGGGTTAGCTGAGGTGTGGGCCAGGGAGAGAGAGGGGGTCAGGTGTTCATCAGCAGGTTAGAGAGAGAGGGAGAGTAAGAGAGAGAGGTTAGGGTTTAGGGTTTGGTAGAACTAGTGTTAGGAGAAAGAATAGGAAGAGAAAAAGATAGGTTAGGTGTTATTTAGGGTTTTAGATTTATTTTGAGTTTGTTTATGAGATCCAACCAAGATGAAAGATAATGAGTCCTTTAATATATCATGAGATGAGGTGGAGGAAATAATCAATAAAAGAGAAAGAAAGATGTATGGGAAACACCCCTCCTATACAACATGAATGGAGAAAATAAAAGAAAAGATATGGATGAGGATATGGGGATGGTGGAATGGAAGGAGATGGTGCACAAAGAAGGATCCAATAAAACAAGGAAAAACCCAATGGGACAAAAGGTGGTGGTACATTTTGCATGGCCCATGCAAAATAATAATGCCATGATTTATTTTGTGAAAACAATAATAAAATTATGGCATTATTCTTATGCATTTCCAAGAAGTGGATTAAAAGCCAAGCAAAAGAATTTAAAGGATTTGATCCACCCCAACCCACACGAGCTAGAATAAAAATATCAAAAGAAAAGGAAATACAAGCTCATGGTTAATGGGATGGTGGAATTATAAGGTGGTGGAAGAGAAAGGTGGTGGAGTTGAAATAAAAGATATGCCCCCAACTCAACTTGGGCATTTAAACAATATATCAATAACCAAATACAATATCAAGTGGCAAATACAATTAATAGTGCATATGAGAGAAGAACCAAAGAACCAGGGTTTTATATGATGCTCAAATGCAAGGTGGCATGATGACATGAGCATGATATAATTATGATGCCACAATTATATATAGGAAGTAGCCATTATCTTACTAGACCAAGTAGCATTACAATTGTTAGACAATTGGGATGCTACACACGTCTTGTTGCCAAGGGTTATACCTAGAAAGAAGGCGAAGATTTCTTTGATACTTATTCACCTGTGGCTAGATTGACCACCATCCGAATACTACTATCCTTGGCTGCCTCGCATGGTCTTCTCATTCATCAAATGGACGTCAAGATAGCTTTCCTAAATGGAGAGTTAGATGAGGAAATTTATGTGGATCAGCCAGGTGGATTCGTGGTAGATGGTCAAGAAGGAAAGGTGTGCAAGTTGCTGAAGTCTTTGTATGGTCTTAAGCAAGCACCCAAGCAGTGGCATGAGAAGTTTAAAAGAACTTTAACTGCTGAAGGCTTTGTTGTTAACGAAGCTGACAAGTGTGTGTACTATCGCCATGGTAGGGGTGAGGGATTCATCCTATGTCTGTATGTTGATGATATACTGATATTTGGGACCAATCCTGATGTTATCAAGGAGGTCAAAGACTTTCTATCTTGTTGCTTTGAGATGAAAGATTTAGGAGTGGCTGATGTGATTTTGAACGTCAACCTGTTGAAAGATGATGATGGTGGGATAACACTGCTTCAGTCTCACTATGTGGAAAAGATCTTGAGTCGTTTTGGGTATAGCGACTACAAACCTTCTCCCACACCATATGATCCTAGCATGTTGGTTCGAAAGAATCAGCGAGATCCTAAGGATGCTAAAGATCAGCTGAGATATTCTCAGATTATTGGCTTGCTTATGTATTTAGCCAGTGCTACGAGGCCTAACATCTCCTTTGTGGTAAGCAAACTGAGTCAATTTGTGTCAAATCCTAGAGATGTTCATTGGCAGGCCCTTGAAAGGGTTTTGCGTTATTTGAAAGGCACTGCGAGCTATGGGATTCACTACTCTGGGTATCTAAGGGTACTTGAAGGGTATATAGTGACTCAAACTGGAATTATGATGCTGATGAGACTAAGGCCACAAGTGGTTATGTGTTTACACTTGGTGGTGGCGTTGTTTCTTGGAAGTCTTGCAAGCAGACCATCTTAACGAGGTCAACTATGGAAGCAGAACTCACATCATTAGATACAGCCACTGTTGAAGCAGAGTGCCTCCATGAACTCTTGATGAACTTACATGTGGTTGAAAAACTAATACCCGCAATCCTTATGAACTACGATAATCAAACTGTGCTCATCAAAGTAAACAGTTCTAAGGATAATATGAAATCATTAAGGCATGTGAAGAGGAGATTCAAATCTGTCAGGAAAATGAGAAACTCCGGAGTTATTGTGTTGGATTATATCCAAACATTTTAGAAACTTGGTAGATCGTTTCACAAAGGGTTTATCACAAAATGTTATAGATAATGCATCGAGGGAGATGGGTTTGCGACCCACGTGTTGAGTTGTCCATAGTGGTAACCCACTCTATGTGATCGGAGATCCCGTGAAGTAGAGTTGGGAGACAAGCTATTGATAGCTGGGAGGAGAGTACCCTTACATTATACTACCACTCCGTATAGATGCAATACTCTACTATTCTGCATGCAAGGTTGATATTCATCTTAATGTGTTCTAAGTGGGTTATCTAAAGCAAAGATGTTGTTCTGTAGAACATCTTCTGAAGAACACACCTATATGAGTCTGACTGTCGAACGTCCCAGTCCGTGGGAGTTGGGTGCTCTCTAATAAACTCATGAAAGGCCATGGAGTATGATACATAAGCTCCAAACTGCGGGAAACCTTCACGGGAGCCCTGTATCAGTCTAGACATTGTGTGAAGCTAGTGCGCACAAAACTTGTAGTTCAAGGCATAGTCCACTATTCAAGTTGCAATCTGGTGTAATATGAAGCTCTAAGTGGAAGTTCAACTTAACAGTCTCCACATCGCGCCGGTATATAAACAATGTTCTGGAACTGTTTGATGTGATGTGATGAGATGCGCCTATGAGACTTTGTGGGGGATTGTTGGAATTTAGGTGTGGGCTTTGGCCCATGACCCAATTCAAATTCTAAAATTCTCAAGGCCCATTCATGCCTAACAAGGGGTGGCACCAAAGTTTAGTCCCACCTTGCTAGTTTGAGGGGAGTTACACCAATATATATTGTGAAGTGTTCCACTACTTACTAAAGTGAGAGAAGAGGAGTGACATACACGCACGCTCCTCCTCCGCCGCCACCTGCCTCGCCTC